>OU383779.1:40183797-41549127 GCA_910950805.1 Acrocephalus scirpaceus scirpaceus | reverse complement strand
AACAGCTAAGCCTTGGCAGGCAGGGTACATCTTAAACACTCTAAAGTTGTTGATTTAGTTCCTGTTAATTCTAGCATGGAAGAAGCTGACTACACATTTGTTTCATGGTACTGCTGCATCCCCAGCAGGTTCTGCTCTTTCTTGGAGATAAATATATTTACTATTTTTAGGCTTCATTTTTAGTATTTTTTTAATCAATATATAAAACCATAAATAATGTCTTCAGTCAGTACAATATTAGCATCATAGATTAAACTAGTCCCATCTCTTAAGGTCTCTAACAACAATAAGGAGGTACAAAACTGTTTCTACTTGAACTGTGCCATTTCATGCAGAAGTAGACATTTAACTGTATCTGTTTGGGGTCCCCCCCCAAATATTGTTTAATAGATTTCCATTTCTGTTATTTAAACAACCACAGAACAATCAAGATATGCAGTGACACAAAATTAATATCATTAAAATAAAATTAATTTGGACTGGATATGCCTGACATGAACATGTCATACTGGAAGACAAAAAATTCTGCTCTTCTCTTCAGTTTTTTTTATCATTAAAGTGGCTGCTTTATTCTTTAAATAAATTTGTTGATGATCAAATGCTACTAGAAATGGTTAGGCTTAAATTTGGATTCTACTCAAATAAGTGACATATTAAACAGCCCAGATAAGAAAAGCTGCAACATTTTCAGTTGAACTTGTCAGTTGAGTAGAGGAAGAGGAAACAAATAAAAAAAGTTACAGAAAGTACATTTTCAAGTTTAAAATAGTTGAAAAACAAGGACAATATGGTATGTCCTAAACACCTGCAAATACCACCTGCTGTTTTCTTTATTAGTATGTGGACTATTTTGAAGTTCCCTTGTAAAACAATGTGTTTAGTTCTAATTTCATATTATGGCAGACTAGAATAAACTTGGGACCCATCTTGGTACAGGTATTGCTGACACAGATTTTCAGTTTCTGTTTTTTATGCTTAGCATTGTATTGACAAAGTAAAGGTTTCTGGCCAAGTATGGATTGGATATAGAGCCATGAGAGGTGACTATTAAAAACAGTGAATCCTTTTTTGTCAGAAGTGCTTCAAAAGTTGAAACATAAATATGTATTCAAAGTTAACATGAACTGTAAGTATTAAATTATTCGTCAAAAAAAAAAACAAATTTTAGTTAATATATTAAACTTTATAAACTACGAATCAAAAGATCAAGCTGAAATCTTGGCCTCTTTTTCTCCCAGTGAAAAAATTCATCAATGTCTGTGGAGGATTTCTGACGTATATGCAGATGAAACGAAATCTCCGCTCCAAAGCTCTGCTGGAAAAACAATTAAATGCACTAGATAGTGATCTAATAGCATATTTCACACAGAAGAACTCCGCAGAGATGCGAGTGAAGTGAACAAACTAAACAGTTTATTGAGGGAAGGAAAGTGAAGGGAAGGGGTGAGCTGGGAGGCAAAAACTGGGATGGGCAAACAAGGGTCTGAGGGCTGGACGGAAGGAGGGAAAGAAGGAAGGAGGGAAGAAGGGAGGGCTGGCAGGAAGGAGGGAGTGAAGGAAGGAGGGAAGGAGGGAGGGAAGGAGGGAGGGAAGGAGGGAGTTGCCAACTGGGAGGGTGAGGGCAGGAGCTCCTGGAGCTTCCCACAGGCTCAGCTGGGTCCAGCAACAGCTCTGCCTGGAGCTCGGAATGGTCCCCTCTGCTCTGCAGGTGCTCTCATCTTAGGTGGGAGCCGGAGGTCGCCGAAAGGCTCATCCAGCCGACGAAGTTCAGCAGATCTTGTATCGAACTTAAGCTGGATGAACTGGATGAGGAAGGAGGGGCTCTCGTGTTCCCTCAGGGCTTGAAGGGCTGCAAAACAGGAAGAGAGCCAGGGTCAGAGGCTGGATTGCAGAAATGCAAGGAAACCCTCCTATCAGGGCCACCCCACCCTGCTCTTGCCATGGCCAGGAGGGAGCGGGAGACAAGGGCAGGGGCCGGAAGGTGCTGGCCACGGCTCCGCCACGTGTCCCTGAAAGCTCTCCGTGCTCTGCCCGCGGCACCCCTCGTCCGCACAGGGAGCGGAGCAGAGCCCTCCGCAGCCCGGGCAGGGATCGTAGCTCCGAGCCCAGGATTTGCAGCTGCCCCGGCGCACCCCGCCGCCGGGCGGCTGCCCTCACTCACCCTCCCTGAGGACCTGGAGCTCCTCCTTCTGCCCCATCATGAGCACTCCGGCGACCCCTGCCAACAGAGAGCCCGTGGCGGCCCCAGGCGGCACCGCTGCCCCCCGCGGGCGCTGCCGGCCCTGCGGCCACAACGCCCTCGTCCCCCGGCGGGGCTCAGCCCGGGCCCCTGCCGCATGCTGCCGGCCAAGCAAGGGCACGGCTGCGGCGGGGCGGCGGCAGCGCCGAGGGCAGGCGGGGCAGCAGCGCCCGGGCCCGGGCCCGCTGCCTGCGGGGGCAGCAGCCGGGCGGGGAGGCGGGCAGGGACGCGGGGCTGGTGGCTCACCGATGCACCTGACGGCCGCCTCTCGCAGGCGCTTCTGCGGGCTCTGCAGGCACGGCAGGGCCCAGCGCAGGTGCTCGGCCGCTCGGCTCTCGTCCTCCAGCAGCTGCGGAGAGCGCCAGGAGGGAAGGCTTGGCGCGGGCCCTACCCCTCGGCCGGGCGCTCCCTGCGCCCAGCGCCGGCCTCCCCGGCCCGCAGAGCCCAGGGAAGGGAGCGGCGTGCGGGGCGCAGGCCGGCGCCCCTGGGGGCGGCGCTGGGCAGGGGCGCAGCTGCCAGCCCCACACGCTGAGCCCCGGGGCCAGGGGGCTGCTCCAGCCTGCGCCTGGGGCTTCCAGGCTGTCCTTACCAGGTACTCGGCCACCTTCATCCTCCGCTGCTTCTTCAGCAGCAGCTCCTCCAGCTCCCTCCTCCTCAGGAAGCGTGCCGCACAAAGCAGGGCTTCCCGAGAGGCCTGGAGAGCAGCAGAGAGCCGGAGGTGGCACCAGAGCCCAGGGCACAGGAGGACCCGTGTCCCTGTGCCGGGGCCGGCCAAGGGCTGGAGCCCGCCAGGCGCCAGGGCCGAGCCCCCTCGCAGGGATGCAGCAGCATCCCACAAAACCTCACCTCTGCCACACGCCGGTTCTCATCGTGCCAGCGCAGGAAGAGAGGGAGCAGGCTCTGGCTCACGACTCTCGTGAGATGCTTTTCCCCCTCTCCCGCTGCTAGCTCCATCACCCGGCAGAAGAGCTGGATGGAGAGCAGCTGCACGTGGCTGTTGTCCTGGAGGAAAGGACAAGAGCTCAGCACCAACTTCTCTGGGCCCACCGGGGCAAAGGCCCAAAGCTGCACAGGGCAAAAAGTTTCCAGCAGCGTCCAGTGCCTGTGGCTGGGGGCACAGAGCCTTACACTTTCCAAGTGTGGCAGGAGTGGCTCAGCCAGCTTCAGGGCGGGGAGGGCATGGAGAGCTGCTGGAGAGGCGCCCTGGAGGGCGAGCAAAGGCCGGCTCCAGAGACTCACGGCCAGGGCAAAGATGGCCTCGTTGTCCCCTCTGGAGAAGAAGGTGCTGTGCAGCGGCCCGTCCTGCAGCACAGAGAGCAGCGCTGCAAGCACCTTCTCCACTGCCCCGACGAGCCGATGGTTCTCCACATCAGGGCGGCAGCTCTGTGGGAGCAGAGCTGTGCGTCACTGCCGTGCCCCGCGCAGCTGCGTGGGGCCGGGTGACAGAGCCCCGGTGCCCTGAGGGGCAGGCAGGGAGCATGGCAGCAGGCTCAGGAAAGAGGGGCCCGAGGGGCCCGGAGCTCTCTGCCTGTCCGGCAGACCCCCCTGGACAGGCTCTCCAGGGCCTTGGGCCCTACAGGCCCTACAGGCCCTACAGGCCCTACAGGCCCTGAGCTCTGGAGGCAGTTGTGCCCCGTACCCGTCACACGATGGGGCACAGCGCAGGAGGCTCATCACCACGTGGGCAGGGTGTTCTTCAGCCAGCCTCACGATGTCCGTTGCAGCCCGGCGTCCACGGTGACAGGGGACACGAGTCTCTGGGGAATGTCCCTCACCGTGGCTGGCACCTGGAGGAGGCATGGAGTGCTGTCGAGGGAGCAACTTCCCCAGCTTCCCCTAAGAACTGCTTGCCTGCCACCACGTTGTGCTGGCCTCAAAGGCTGAGGGGGCCCAGCGGACGTGGCTTGAGGGCCCACACGATCCTGGGAGGCCTTCAGCCCTGGCCCCAGGCTGCTTACCTGCTGCTGATAAGGGACACCCTTGTCCTTGGAAAACTCCAGAGGGAGAGCTGGAGTCTCGTGGGTGCGGCGTCCGTTTTTGAGATGCCCCCCCGGCTGAGGGCGTTGGTGGTGGCCATGGCCTCAGTCAGGCCCACGTCAGCCTTGGCCCTGCCCTGAGCCATGGCCCTGGCAGAGTTTGCTGCGCCCTCGGAGGACGCTGTGCTGGCACCAGGCTTTGCCTGCAGCTCGGCGGGCCTGGAGTCGGGCCGGGCTGCGTCCTGGGTTGCTGCGGCGGTGGTCTTCCTACGCCGAAGGCGCAGGAACCTGCGCAAGATCTGCAGCAGAGGGAAGGGCGGGAAGAGAGGGACGTTGCCTGGAGTGCTCCAAGCACGGTGCTGGGCCGAGCAGGGCCGGCAGGCCCGGCCCGGGTGGGGATGGCCGCAGGTACCTGCGCTGCTCGGCGGAAGCGGCCGCGGGCGGGGTCCTGCTCTTGTGTCCGGTCCTTCCCTGCATCTGGCAAAGAGCGAGCACGGCCAGAGCTGAGGGGCTGCGGGAGAGGCCCGAGGACAGCCCAGCCCTGCGCTCCCCAGGCAAGGACAGCCCCGGATGGCCAGGGGACTGAGCACGGCCGCCAGGGGGGGCAGCCCCAGCCCCTGTTCCATCCTGTCCGTGGCCATGTCCACAGGGGCTGGGGTTGGATCGGAGGGATGGGATGGGGCCAGGCTGGGCACAGGCACCAGCCCTGCGGCCCAGCTCTGCCACTCACCGTCCTGCAGCAGCTGCAACTGCTGCGGCTCTTCAGGCTGCTGTGCCGGGGCAGCTGCAGGGCCTTTCTTGTTGTTGCTCCGGAACACCCTGAAGAGGCTGAGCACTCTGCCCGCCATCCCGCTGTCTGACCCCGAGGGCACCTTTGGGACAGGCGCCTCGGGAGAGGTCCCAGTCAGGGAGCGCCGCAGTCGCGCCTTCAAGGCGCCTGCGACACAGAAGCCTCAGGGAGGCTACAGGACAGCAAGTCCTGCACTCTGCTCTCGAGGGCTCCTGCCACAATGACAGGAGACTCCTCGTGAACAATTGAGGTGGCTAAGTCCCACGGCCTGGCCGCGAGGCCGGCCGCAGGAGTAATGCCTCGGGAATGCTTCGGGTCGGCAGCGAAGGAGCTCTGGGTGCGGGGGCTCCTCACAGCTCCGCTCTCTCGCTTCCTCTCCCGTCGCCTGCACGAGCAACTGAGGCACAGCCGCGTGTGTCCCAACGGGCTGCTTGGACACTGTTCCACGGTTACCGTGCTCCACCGTGTCACCAACGGCCCTTGCACACGCTGCCACGTGCCCTGGGGCCGCCCCCGCCCCGCCCAAACCGCCCCGGGATGGAAGCCATCCGTTGCCCCGAGTGTCTGAGACAGGCCGGGACACACCTGGGCCGGCCAAGTGCTCAGGGAAGGGCTCTCCACGGTGCCTGGCCCGCACAGCCCAGCTGCGTGCTGGCCCTGGGGCGCTCTTCCAGCAAGCAAGAGGCAAACGCATCTTGCCAAGAGTTCAAACACCCCTGATAGGGAAGATGACATTTTTGTGTGCTTAAAGGCCTTTGAATTCACAGCTCTCCAAGAGAGCTTTGGGGCTCTCAGCTGGGCAGAGATGATCCGGCTCAGACCTGTGCTCAGCGCAGGGGAACACACCCTGCTGCGAGTGCATGGCTTGGTGTCCACAGGCCCAGGCAGGAGCCAAAGCTGCTCTTCACAGCCTTGTCCCTTCCCACACCCTTCTGCCAAGGGCAACGGGCCTCAAGGACTGAAAGGAGCGCAGGGAGCCAAAGGGAGACAGCTGCACCCAGCTCACACTGGGGGCTCCTGGGGAGGCACTTTCCTGGAGAAGCAAGCCCCTGTCCTCCAAAGGCATTTCCCCAAGTTTGTACATTTCCCGGGAAACACCAACACACACTTAAGAAACTCTGGCAAGGCTGAATTACTTCTGGTCCTTGCAGCACAAGCACGCCAGCTCCAGCTCATCTTCCTTCCCTGAGTGTGTTTCACGTGTGGCTTTGGGAACACAGCCCCGGGCCCCCTACAAACACGAGCTGCCCGCTGCCACTTCACGTGCCTGAGCTCCTGCCTGCGGCCTCAGCAGCAAACCCAGGCTGCTGCCAGCCAGAGAGCAGAGCCCTGTTCCCTCAGGAGGCTCTGGTGAGCACCTTCCAGGACGCTCTGCTGTGCACGCAGCCCTTCTCCTGCCCACCCAGAACGCTCTTGGGACAAGAGAGCACCAGCTGGCCGGCTCTGGGGTCAGCAGAGACCAAACACAGGCGCAGGGAGATGCAGCGGCTGGTCTGCAGCCATGCCCAAGAGGGATGGGAAGGGGAAGGAAGGGTCCCTTGCCTCTGGTTTCACTTGGCTGGGTTTCTGACTGGGTCTGAGGCAGGGACTGCGATTCCTCGCTTGTGGGGACACCAGAAGGGCCAGAACCACAGCCAGCCTGCAGGCACGGCCTGACAGCACTCCATCCACTGGGACGGTCGCGCCCCTGAGTCTCAGCCACTCAGCTGCTGCTGCTGCATTGGCTTTTAGGCACAGCCAAAGCTCACAGGTAGGCCACAACGGCCTCTGGTTCTGCCCTCCTCCTGTCCCTGTGTAGGGATGGAGCATTGCTGTGCTTTCAGGAAGCTCTTGGTGAAACCTTCCAGCACTGCAAGCTCCTTTGCCCTCCCCGTGGAATCCCTCACGGCTGGGTTCAGAGCAGACTCAAGCTGGCTCCTCTAAAACCCAGGCTCCTTGTTCCCTTCAGCGTGCTCAGCATGACCTTGCAGTGCACCATGTTGTGCAGCTGGACCTGCAGGACAGGGACCTTTGCAGCCTGAGCTGCCCTCGCTCCTCTCTGTCCGTGCACAGAACACAGCGCGGAAGAGAACGGCAGCAGGGCCCTGTGTGTCCCAGGGCTCAGGGTTTGTGCCGCTTCAGCTCCGCAGAGACGCGAGTGAAGTGAACAAACCAAACAGTTTATTGAGGGAAGGAAAGCAAAGGGAAGGGGTGAGCTGGGAGGCAAAAACTGGGATGGGCAAACAAGGGTCTGAGGGCTGGAGGGAGGGAGGGAGAGAAGGAGGGAAGGAAGGAGGGAGGGAAGGAGGGAAGGAAGGAGGGAGGGAGGGAGCTGCCAACTGGGAGGGTGAGGGCAGGAGCTCCTGGAGCTTCCCACAGGCTCAGCTGGGTCCAGCAACAGCTCTGCCTGGAGCTCGGGCTGGCCCCTCTGCTTTGCAGGTGCACCTCTCTTCAATAAGAGCGTGGGGTCACCGAAAGACACCAGTTCTCATCCAGCTGATGAAGTTCAGCAGATCTTGTGTTGAACTTCAGCTGGATGAACTGGCTGAGGAAGGAGGGGCTCTCGTATTTCCTCAGGGCTTGAAGGGCTGCAAGAGAGGAAGAGAGCCAGGGTCAGAGGCTGGACTGCAGGAATCCAAGGAAACCCTCCTGTCAGGGCCATCCCACCCTGCTCTTGCCATGGCCAGGAGGGAGCGGGAGACAAGGGCAGGGGCCGGAAGGTGCTGGCCACGGCTCCACCACGTGTCCCTGAAAGCTCTCCGTGCTCTGCCCGCGGCGCCCCTCGTCCGCACAGGGAGTGGAGCAGAGCCCTCCGCAGCCCGGGCAGGGATCGTAGCTCCGAGCCCAGGATTTGCAGCTGCCCCGGCGCACCCCGCCGCCGGGCGGCTGCCCTCACTCACCCTCCCTGAGGACCTGGAGCTCCTCCTTCTGCCCCATCATGAGCACTCCGGCGACCCCTGCCAACAGAGAGCCCGTGGCGGCCCCAGGCGGCACCGCTGCCCCCCGCGGGCGCTGCCGGCCCTGCGGCCACAACGCCCTCGTCCCCCGGCGGGGCTCAGCCCGGGCCCCTGCCGCATGCTGCCGGCCAAGCAAGGGCACGGCTGCGGCGGGGCGGCGGCAGCGCCGAGGGCAGGCGGGGGCAGCAGCGCTCCGGGCCCGGGCCCGCTGCCTGCGGGGGCAGCAGCCGGGCGGGGAGGCGGGCAGGGACGCGGGGCTGGTGGCTCACCGATGCACCTGACGGCCGCCTCTCGCAGGCGCTTCTGCGGGCTCTGCAGGCACGGCAGGGCCCAGCGCAGGTGCTCGGCCGCTCGGCTCTCGTCCTCCAGCAGCTGCGGAGAGCGCCAGGAGGGAAGGCTTGGCGCGGGCCCTACCCGTCCCTGCGCCCAGCGCCGGCCTCCCCGGCCCGCAGAGCCCAGGGAAGGGAGCGGCGTGCGGGGCGCAGGCCGGCGCCCCTGGGGGCGGCGCTGGGCAGGGGCGCAGCTGCCAGCCCCACACGCTGAGCCCCGGGGCCAGGGGGCTGCTCCAGCCTGCGCCTGGGGCTTCCAGGCTGTCCTTACCAGGTACTCGGCCACCTTCATCCTCCGCTGCTTCTTCAGCAGCAGCTCCTCCAGCTCCCTCCTCCTCAGGAAGCGTGCCGCACAAAGCAGGGCTTCCCGAGAGGCCTGGAGAGCAGCAGAGAGCCGGAGGTGGCACCAGAGCCCAGGGCACAGGAGGACCCGTGTCCCTGTGCCGGGGCCGGCCAAGGGCTGGAGCCCGCCAGGCGCCAGGGCCGGAGGCAGCCGAGCCCCCTCGCAGGGATGCAGCAGCATCCCACAAAACCTCACCTCTGCCACACGCCGGTTCTCATCGTGCCAGCGCAGGAAGAGAGGGAGCAGGCTCTGGCTCACGACTCTCGTGAGATGCTTTTCCCTCTCTCCCGCTGCTAGCTCCATCACCCGGCAGAAGAGCTGGATGGAGAGCAGCTGCACGTGGCTGTTGTCCTGGAGGAAAGGACAAGAGCTCAGCACCAACTTCTCTGGGCCCACCGGGGCAAAGGCCCAAAGCTGCACAGGGCAAAAAGTTTCCAGCAGCGTCCAGTGCCTGTGGCTGGGGGCACAGAGCCTTACACTTTCCAAGTGTGGCAGGAGTGGCTCAGCCAGCTTCAGGGCGGGGAGGGCATGGAGAGCTGCTGGAGAGGCGCCCTGGAGGGCGAGCAAAGGCCGGCTCCAGAGACTCACGGCCAGGGCAAAGATGGCCTCGTTGGTCCCCTCTGGAGAAGAAGGTGCTGTGCAGCGGCCCGTCCTGCAGCACAGAGAGCAGCGCTGCAAGCACCTTCTCCACTGCCGCTCCCGACGAGCCGATGGTTCTCCACATCAGGGCGGCAGCTCTGTGGGAGCAGAGCTGTGCGTCACTGCCGTGCCCCGCGCAGCTGCGTGGGGCCGGGTGACAGAGCACCGGTGCCCTGAGGGGCAGGCAGGGAGCATGGCAGCAGGCTCAGGAAACAGAGGGGCCCAAGGGGCCCGGAGCT
This sequence comes from Acrocephalus scirpaceus scirpaceus, assembly GCA_910950805.1. NCBI lineage: Eukaryota > Metazoa > Chordata > Aves > Passeriformes > Sylviidae > Acrocephalus > Acrocephalus scirpaceus. The sequence goes on along the minus strand of OU383779.1, from coordinate 41,539,636 downwards.
CTCTGCCTGCCCGGCAGACCCCCCTGGACAGGCTCTCGAGGGCCTTGGGCCCTACAGGCCCTACAGGCCTTACAGGCCCTAGAGGCCCTGAGCTCTGGAGGCAGTTGTGCCCTGTACCCTTCACACGATGGGGCACAGCGCAGGAGGCTCATCACCACGTGGGCAGGGTGTTCTTCAGCCAGGCTCACGATGTCCGTCTGCAGCCCGGCGTCCACGGTGACAGGGGACACGAGTCTCTGGGGAATGTCCCTCACCATGGCTGGCACCTGGAGGAGGCATGGAGTGCTGTCCGAGGGAGCAACTTCCCCAGCTTCCCCTAAGAACTGCTTGCCTGCCACCACGTTGTGCTGGCCTCAAAGGCTGAGAGGGCCCAGCGGACGTGGCTTGAGGGCCCACACGATCCTGGGAGGCCTTCAGCCCTGGCCCCAGGCTGCTTACCTGCTGCTGATAAGGGACACCCTTGTCCTTGGAAAACTCCAGAGGGAGAGCTGGAATGGCAGCCTTCGTGGGTGCGGCGTCCATCTTTGAGATGCCCCCCCGGCTGAGGGCGTTGGTGGTGGCCATGGCCTCAGTCAGGCCCACGTCAGCCTTGGCCCTGCCCTGAGCCATGGCCCTGGCAGAGTTTGCTGCGCCCTCGGAGGACGCTGTGCTGGCACCAGGCTTTGCCTGCAGCTCGGCGGGCCTGGAGTCGGGCCGGGCTGCGTCCTGGGTTGCTGCGGCGGTGGTCTTCCTACGCCGAAGGCGCAGGAAACCTGCGCAAGATCTGCAGCAGAGGGAAGGGCGGGAAGAGAGGGACGTTGCCTGGAGTGCTCCAAGCAACGGTGCTGGGCCGAGCAGGGCCGGCAGGCCCGGCCCGGGTGGGGATGGCCGCAGGTACCTGCGCTGCTCGGCGGAAGCGGCCGCGGGGGGTCCTGCTCTTGTGTCCGGTCCTTCCCTGCATCTGGCAAAGAGCGAGCACGGCCAGAGCTGAGGGGCTGCGGGAGAGGCCCGAGGACAGCCCAGCCCTGCGCTCCCCAGGCAAGGACAGCCCCGGATGGCCAGGGGACTGAGCACGGCCGCCAGGGGGGCAGCCCCAGCCCCTGTTCCATCCTGTCCGTGGCCATGTCCACAGGGGCTGGGGTTGGATCGGACGGGATGGGATGGGGCCAGGCTGGGCACAGGCACCAGCCCTGCGGCCCAGCTCTGCCACTCACCGTCCTGCAGCGGCTGCAACTGCTGCGGCTCTTCAGGCTGCTGTGCCGGGGCAGCTGCAGGGCCTTTCTTGTTTTTGCCCCGGAACACCCTGAAGAAGCTGAGCACTCTGCCCGCCATCCCACTGTCTGACCTCGAGGGCACCTTTGGGACAGGCACCTCAGGAGAGGTCCCAGTCAGGGAACGCCGCAGTCGCGCCTTCAAGGCGCCTGCGACACAGAAGCCTCAGGGAGGCTACAGGACAGCAAGTCCTGCACTCTGCTCTCGAGGGCTCCTGCCACAATGACAGGAGACTCCTCGTGAACAATTGAGGTGGCTAAGTCCCACGGCCTGGCCCCGAGGCCGGCCACAGGAGTAATGCCTCGGGAATGCTTTGGGTCGGCCGCGAAGGAGCTCTGGCTGTGCGGGGGCTCCTCACAGCTCCGCTCTCTCGCTTCCTCTCCCGTCGCCTGCACCGAGCAACTGAGGCACAGCCGCGTGTGTCCCAACGGGCTGCTTGGACACACTGTTCCACGGTTACCGTGCTCCACCGTGTCACCAACGGCCCTTGCACACGCTGCCACGTGCCCTGGGGCCGCCCCCGCCCCGCCCAAACCGCCCCGGGATGGAAGCCATCCGTTGCCCCGAGTGTCTGAGACAGGCCGGGACACATCTGGGCCGGCCAAGTGCTCAGGGAAGGGCTCTCCACGGTGCCTGGCCCGCACAGCCCAGCTGCGTGCTGGCCCTGGGGCGCAGCAGCTTCCAGCAAGCAAGAGGCAAACGCATCTTGCCAAGAGTTCAAACACCCCTGATAGGGAAGATGACATTTTTGTGTGCTTAAAGGCCTTTGAATTCACAGCTCTCCAAGAGAGCTTTGGGGCTCTCAGCTGGGCAGAGATGATCCGGCTCAGACCTGTGCTCAGCGCAGGGGAACACACCCTGCTGCGAGTGCGTGGCTTGGTGTCCACAGGCCCAGGCAGGAGCCAAAGCTGCTCTTCACAGCCTTGTCCCTTCCCACACCCTTCTGCCAAGGGCAACGGGCCTCAAGGACTGAAAGGAGCGCAGGGAGCCAAAGGGTCTGCACCCAGCCAAAGCTGCACCCAGCTCACACTGGGGGCTCCTGGGGAGGCACTTTCCTGGAGAAGCAAGCCCCTGTCCTCCAAAGGCATTTCCCCAAGTTTGTACATTTCCCGGGAAACACCAACACACACTTAAGAAACTCTGGCAAGGCTGAATTACTTCTGGTCCTTGCAGCATAAGCACGCCAGCTCCAGCTCATCTTCCTTCCCTTGACTGTGTTTCACGTGTGGCTTTGGGAACACAGCCCCGGGCCCCCTACAAACACGAGCTGCCCGCTGCCACTTCACATGCCTGAGCTCCTGCCTGCGGCCTCAGCAGCAAACCCAGGCTGCTGCCAGCCAGAGAGCAGAGCCCTGTTCCCTCAGGAGGCTCTGGTGAGCACCTTCCAGGACGCTCCGCTGTGCACGCAGCCCTTCTCCTGCCCACCCAGAACGCTCTTGGGACAAGAGAGCACCAGCTGGCCGGCTCTGGGGTCGGCAGAGACCAAACACAGGCGCAGGGAGATGCAGCAGCTGGTCTGCAGCCATGCCCAAGAGGGATGGGAAGGGGAAGGAAGGGTCCCTTGCCTCTGGTTTCACTTGGCTGGGTTTCTGACTGGGTCTGAGGCAGGGACTTTCCCCATCCTTTTGCCACTGAGACTTGTAGCTGGAAAACTGAGCAGAAAATACTTTCACTAGTTGTAGTTTGTGGTGTTTTTTTCTTTTTGTTGCCAAACTCTTCTGTAGTGTCACATATAATGACACTTCTTTGGAACGCTATTATGCTCACTCTGTGCAATTACATAACTGTGATGAGTTTAAAGGAAAATAACTTTTAAAACCTTTTTTAGTCCTAATGATTTGCTGATTTCTAGTTCATCTAAAGAAATATGTTGGCTGATATAACTTTTTCAATGTTTTGTTGCCCAAATACTTTAAAATTTATTTTAAAAGTTACAAATACATTTTTCTGTATAAGTTTTCATAATATATTAACATTGTCCCACTCTAATGTTTCAGCATTTTAATTCCAAGTTACAGAAAACCATCAGTGAAATTAAATTTGCTAACTAGAAGAAATGATACTAATAAGGCATTGATGTTTATTTTTTTGCTGCTATTGAAGCAATTTAGTCAGTATGCAAAGAACACAAAACTATCAAGTTCTTGCTTGATATATTTAGTGGCAAGAATGTGCACAAGTGAGGGACTAATTCTGGAGAGGTTTCTTTACACCAGGGAACTCTACAAATCAAAATGGCCACGTGGACCATAAAGTTTCGGCACATGACCAGCATCACAAACACAGCATTTTTACTCCTGGCTATTCCTCCTATCCAACAGAACGGGATGATGAAGACCATATTTCCATGAAGTGATTATCAAAGAATAGGTATTTTCAGAGGCCCCACAGGCTCCAGCCCTTCTCCTGATAGAGATGATCCTTCAGTTCCCAGCTGTTACTGGACAGCTTCTATCCTGGTTTTTGCTGCACTTGTTTACAAATTACAAACTTGATCTTTTGTTTTAACACACATTTCAACACGCATTTTTAACAGTTAAAATGTTCTTAATTTTAACAGAAAATGGGCTGCTTCAGTCTAATTGCTTTAGTGTGTTTGTAGAATTATTTGCAATTCTAATTCTAGCATTGCTTGCAGCTTGGAGAGGCTGTGCACTGATAAACTGGTTCAATCCCTGTGTGAAACAGAAGTTAATCCTCTGTAGGGTAATAGAGTGAGATTTCCTAAAAATCTTATATATCGACCTATAAAATTTCTCATCTCCACATAGGATATCTCCCTGAGCAATTTTCTATTGAAATACCAACACCTTTACAACATGAAAGACATGATACCTGTGTCCTTACTCTTCTGTATTTTGTGAGGTTCCTGCCAGCACCTGTAAAGTCAGTGCAGAAGGAGTACATGGAATGCTGTTCCTATTGTTTACAGGCTCTAAGTGGAATTGGGCCTTCATGAAAAGAGTCCTTTGAGGAATTTATTCACATTTAATTTGGCTTGATAAAAAACTTCTACTGAAGTTTTTTGCAGCAGGACCCTTAACGGAGATATCTTCATGATTTTGACTCCAAGACAGATGAATTTCAATGACTTCTCTGTGCAAACAAATTTTGCAATTTTTTAAAAGCTCGACTCTCAGCACTTTGACTTCACATTGTGCCGTAAGTTGGAAGAGTGCGTAGAAACACAGTGCAAGCCATATCACCTCCTGAGTTGTTTAACGAATTGCATGGTCAGCAGCTCCAAGATCCCACTTTGTGCATAATTAACATCAGCAGAGGTTAATTACAGCTACCCGTTCAGCAATCAAGCAGAGGGTAACACTAATCTGAACAGTTAAATTATTAAAAAAAATTACGTTATGTTGTCAATGTGATAATCACCATGCAATAGAGTTTATACCTTTTTAAAACACATTCTGAAATTTGACCTATTTTGAAAGATTTTATGTGCAGGGAATTTTATAAAATTGGATATAAAGGATGTTGTAAAATGAGGTAGTTAGGCTGTAAACACTCATAACCACTAATAGGAACACAAGCAGCTGCACAAATAATGCAAAAGAAGAACAGGTCAATGATGAACCTTTATAATCTGAAAAGAAAATTTATCTAAATTTGGTTGTGATGATGCAGGGGTTTTCACTTCACAATTACTGATCTCCAAAGTGCAGTTGCAGTGCTTTATCTATCAACCCCCTTCATCCCACATTCTTCAGCCCAAGCTAGAAGACTTTCAAGATCTTACTGTTTTTCCCTGTCACAAAACTTGGCTCTAAATTTTCCAAGGAATGGAAAAAACATATAGTGCTGTGTACTTTTTTAAATGCTCTTGAAACCCTGTATACATTGAGCAGGTAAATGTTACTCTGGTAAGCCATTAGAGGATCTTCAAAATTAATGCTTTATGTCTTCACAGAGAATGAAAAAAGAACAAGTATGAGAAAAGGAAGGAATCTGTCTTGCAAGTTCTTGAAAGCTGATAAGACTAGATTGGCTTCTTAGTACATGTAATTTTTACATAGTTTTAATTGTTGTCTGAAATTTCCAGTCAGTAAGTAAAATTACCTGGCTCATCTAGATGCAGGCATGCAAGGTGCTGTGCTCCAGGGATTAATCACCAAATGAAGTAATTCTGTATCTCTATTGAAAGAATTCTTACACTAAAAAGGTGAAATTATTGCCATGCTGCAAGATCCTTCCTATGGCCCTTCCAATTTGCTCTTCTATCTGTCTTGTCACTAACTTCAAACACTGCATTTTGAGAATGTTACTAGATACAGGAAAAAATGAGCTTGAAATTCTCTGAGAAAAAGGTGATAACCCTTCAGATGTGCTCAGCCAGATAACCATCTCAAACACTTGCATGTACCTCGTGAATTTTGGCTTCTGAAGTAATTGAACCAGAGAACAAAAAACTTCAGAAACAGCTTTGAGAAATACTGAAACAGATTTCTCTGCAGCATACTGAAATGGAAACACAAAATAGGAATATTCAATCCATGTTTACATAGGTTTTATTAAATGGTATATAAATTAGATATTTCACAGCAGGATATGATGGCTCCATGGCTGCTGGAGGGTGTGTGCAGTGTCCTTGTATTGACCACATGTGGTAAAACTTGACAGAAATTATCACATGGGGGAAGGCTGTTAAAGAAGTGACTCAGAAAGAATTCCTAAGGAAACATTATTGATTGGTTTCTGTCCAATAGACTACCTTCTTTGGTACATATTTATAGCAGGAAAATTTTTCTAAGAATACAGAATTTATTTTGCTCACAATGAGATTTACTACAAAATAATCAGCTTCTGCTGATTACAAAATAATGCTACTACAAAATAATGCTTCTGCTTATTTCAGTATTTTAAAAGTGATGGCTAATGGCATACTTAAGAAATAGTCCCTCCCTCATCTGGACTGATTTCTAAACTTTGTGAACATATTTATAAAAAAAGAATTTAGATTTTTTTCTTCCCTTTCTAAAGGCCAGTAGCTGTCTTGAGTATGAGTAAGCAGGTTAGATGTAGGTACTGCCAGGAGAACCAGGGAATGTTGCTGGCTTCAGCTTTATGGCTACTTTTTGCTCATGGAAAAAGGTCTGCATTTATCCTCTCATGCGGTCACTATATAATAGAATTAAAAGGCATTGTCCCCTCTTTTTTTCCCCCCAATTCTTGCATTTCACAGGAAGAATGGGTTAGGCTGATGCAGATCACAGGGAAGTCAGCTTATGGTAGAAGAACCTAAACTTGTGTGATGAAGAGATATTCCTGTTGGTTGAATAAAACATAACTTTGCACAGGAAAATATTGGTTTGTATGCTAACAAAATCGTAAAAAAAAAAAAAAAAGGATCTAAATTATTGAAATGGAATTTTTTATTCAGGTCTCAGAGATAAAATATTTTTATTCTGGGGGATAGGCAAGAGAATGTTTAACAATTGTCATTGAAAGGAAGCGCAGAGTATTATTTTTCCTCCATAAGAGCAAAAAATGGAACAGTAGAACATTATGGAATCTCACTTTTTCCATGATGGGAAACATAATGGGGTTTTGTTCTCCAGCCAACACCTTTTATTCTTCCTACTTTCTTCTAATCCATTGGAGCTTACTTGCATGAAAGAGCAGATTTTTTCCACAGAATTTGGAATTTAAGATGTAATTAACTGACAAAATTACCACATTGTATAGAGCATAGGAGCAACTTAAAGAACTGTTAAAATTGCTAAGAAAATTCCTAGCACAAACAAAGCATACTCCTAAGCTCCTTTTTGTGCCATCAAGATAAAGGAGGATGTGATTTACAATGTACCATTTGTTGTTTTGGTTTCTATATTTTACTTATTACTTATATCTGTTACGTTCAGATAACAGGTCTGCTTCCCTGTCTTACTTCTTGTTATGTTCTTTCCCTAGAAAATAGTACAAAACCTTATTTCAAAGGATAACTTTTCACTGTGAGTAATGCTTCTCGCTGTCACTTTCCAATTTAATTGTCACTCGCTAATAAAGTAAACCAGTAAAAAGTAAAACAACAAAACAGTAAAAATCCATACTCCAGAGAAAGTTTTTACAGCAAAAGACAAGAGAAGTAATAGAACTCCATAACATTTGCTGCAACCTTTAATATTGCTTCTGGCTAAGTGGAAGGAATCTGGATAACAAGGTAAACTGAGGCAACCTGAAATCTTAAAGTAAATCAGGGAACATGGGGTTAGAAGGCAGTAAATAATTTCTAATAAAAATCAAACATGAACTGCAGAGCTGATTCTTTTTGCAAGGAAATGGAGAATTATTTGTATTTTTAAAAATAAAAGTAGTGTGTCAAATTGTCTTCAAACACCCTTTAACTCTGACTTTACATTGTGTTGCCTGATGTTTTCAAGCATGGAAAGAACATGTTGTGGGTTTAGGCTTGGATAGTTCCAAGCCCTTTCATGATGGCTCTTAAAGGCATGGTTGGCTTAGATATCTGCTTGGCTTAGGGCCCTAATGAGTTAATTAAGCAATTCACGGTGGCTGCACTTCAGAAAAGGACAAAAGCAGGTCAAAACCTTAGCCCATTTTTAAACGCTCTAAAGAAATTAAGGTCAAATGCAGTAGTTAAAATCTTCAGTGAAGAACCACTGAAGGGGAATGGAAGGTCAGTGAGTTCCCTGGATGTGCTCACATTTCCTTGAGGGTCACCCCAGAGCTGCGTGGCCCAGGGCTTAGAGAGGCAGCTCGTGCCAAGACACTGCAGCAGCAGCAGCTGGGGGTGAGCTGGCCAGGACAGCCCAAACCTATTTGCTCAGGTAAATAATGCTGCCCAGGGAAGCAGGCATTTAGACGGGGAAGAGGCAGAGCATGGAGCATGACACTCCTCAGAGCGCTGGAGGCGTGTTCACCAGAGCAGGTTTATAATAAGCCAGATGGATACATGATATAGAGGACATGGCATGGAATTCATGCTCAACTCTAATCAGTTCATAGCTCATCTAATTTTGGGGTAAGCAAATAGCTATCACCTAAATTTTAGCATCTCTAGCAACTGATATTTATTTATTTCTCTCTTCTGCCTCCCCATCCATGCACCTTTTACTGTTTCCTGGTATGTATTTTTTATAATATTACATTTTTAGAAAGTAGTTCTCCTCTCTTACCAAACACACACACAGAAGGCAAACCCTATGGACAAAGTGGTAATAAAATTAAAATGAATCTAAATAGAACTTAATTCTCTGATATCAGTTTTGTTCCACTGCATTTAGCAGTCTGAAATAAAAGAAACCATGCTTTATAATTAAAAAGGAGATCTAATGGAAATTGAAAAACAACCTCAATTTCCATCAAAAGGGAGGAAAATCAGTTTCAGATATGAAAATTTGTCTTTTATTTGTATCATTATATGGCAAACATTTAATATGATGCTTTGTGGAATGATCAAAGTTATTTGGGACACAAATAATGCATAAAACTCATGCATGACCTACCATGAATATGATAACCTGCTTTTCAGTACTTATCAGGATGTGTCTAAATGAGCAATACTTTAAAGCACTGTGATGGACCATGACACTCGGAAGAAAAGTGAACCTACACAACTAAAAACTTTGGAGTTTTTCTTGTAAGAAAGAGTGTTTGGTGATCAAAAGGCATTTCTAGGATTATAGAATGCACCCCAGGTGCAAAGCTGGAGCCCAGGAAACGCCACAGATTATATATGTGAACTGACACGAAAGTCACAGAAATGGATACGAACTGTTCTAACACTCGAGCTGTTTGGGATTCCTCAACAATTCATTCTACCTGTGTTTCAGGGGCTCTGCCAAAAAGCTTTTCATTCTTCTATCTCCTAAAGGCCCCATCAGCTCTACCATGGTGCATGCTCTGAATAGATGTGTTAGATACAGCTAGCAAATCTCTGGGCAATGGGATGTGGGGGGGAGCAGGATGGCAGGAGAGAGATGAGATTTCAGGAAAGAAAAGGAGAAAGCTATATTGAAAGAAAAAAAAAGTCAAAAAATAGCATCAATGTTTTCACCAGGGCTGCAGAAACACATGAATTTTCTCCTGGCATAGTGACAAGATCCCATCTAGAGGGAGTGGAGCACCTCAGTGCCCAGAGAACAAATCTTGTGAGAAGGACTGAAATGGTTCATTTCAGTTTAAACTATGCTCAACTTTCTTTTCCCATCATAATGATATAATTTGCTGCTTCACCTGTCTCAGACAAACCGGTAAGATTCCCTCCCTGCTGGAAGAGTCATATGAGACATCCCATTACTGGAGACTGGACACTGTAACACTACCCAAATTTTGTGAACTGTAATAATGACCATGACCTTGGACCCTTAAATGAATTCTATGTAGCTCATCAAATATCTTTTTTTTTTTTTCTATGTGAATTTTTCATGGTCTTGTACAACCATTTTGTGTTTTTCTGGTTCTTCTTCCTGTTCAAAAATTCCTGTAAAAAACTCCAAACGAACAAAACAACCAGCTAGTACTTTACTCTTCTTGAAAATAATACTGACCTTTGTTTGGCTTTTTATCCAAAACTTCATTCCTTTATGAAGTCATGACAGATGAAGAACTATTAATTTCCAGATGGAATGCAGGACACCTTTTGCAGATGAGCCTGACTGTAGCAGAAGAAGCCTTAAGTTTTAGATGAACTAACATATTCCAGGGACATGGTTTAAAAGCCAGCTCTCATGGTTTTTTCACTCCTTTTTGTTGACAGCCACATGGTCCAAGCCTGTTACTGACTTCGCTATGATATTTGATAGCTTCTACTCACAGGGTTCACAAGAAACAGAAAATTCTTTGTATTTAGCAACACAAAATTAAAATATTAATTTCAAGTTTCAGAGCTGCTTCTTGACATGGTGCCAGAGTGTGTCTTGTAGCTGCCGGCCATGTGCCCAGAGTGAGCTGCTCCTCGAAAGCAATGGGGGACACAGCTTAGAGAATCTGCTCTACTGATTACTGTGCATTGATGGCAGGGACAAGGATGAGGGAGAGTACAGCTTTGTATAGCTTCCAAAGAGGTTTATTCCACGGAGGGTCCCGGGACAAAAGACAAAGAAGGCAGGTGTGCAGAGACCCTTTACACCATGAAGGTCCTAGGGGAGAGTACAAATTTTCAACCAATAAGGGAAGAACTGGGGAGGATCACAGGTGGGGTTTACAACACTTAACCCAATGAGGAGGTACAGGGGGAGGGGAACAGTTTAGACAAACTAATGGGGCCTCCAGTAACAGGGGAGGGGGCTGGCACAAGGTGGGATTGACAACTCAGGAGGAGGAGGGACCGGGAACAGTCTGGATCAAGGGGCAGGACTAGGACAAGACAGACAACTAGGTGGGAGAGTACAACTTGGGACTGAACCAGCAATACGGGGGGAACGGAGCAAACCATCAAGGACAAAACACGCTTCTCTCCCTGCCTCCCTCAAATTTCCCAGAGTAGGAGTCAAGTGACTTATGAGCATCTAATTCCTGCAAATTATGCTTTTAGGAGTCAGCAAAATAAATCTTACGGCAAAAATTATGAAACAGCAAGACTGTATAGCTCCTTTCTGTGCCTCTTTGCAGCTCCACAGGAGGTCACTGAGATGACACCCCACAGCTTCAGAATCATCTCCATTTGCATTTTATCTCATTTTCTTTCCTCTGTCTTGGTACTTATTATGATTGCTTTCCAATAATTTTTGACAACAACTATGAATACAGGAAATATGGGCAGCATGGTGGCTCTTACAGACCTGAAGTCTCAGAGGCTGCCATCATGAAATACTGTGCAAAATAAGAGAGGAAACCCTCTGGTTTGCAGCAGAGAACCTCAAGCTAGCAGGTGGTTTATGTATCAGCAATTTTTTTGGTTTTACCCCTGGCTTTCTGGGTGTGCTCATTTGTCACCCCTCATTATTTATAGCCATGCAGTTTGATGCACAGTACAGAATTACAGTTCAAATTTGCCTGCTGGAAAAAGTTAAAGCCTGTGGTCCGTAACATCTTCCTGAGGAAACAGCAGAATTAAATCAGTGAAAAGTGATGCAATGCTTTTAATAACATTTAATTGGTAATTGGATGTTCTAGGAGTAAACAACTGTTAAATAATATTGATGAAAGGTCTGTCAAAAGAAGAATACATTGTCTGATAAGCATCTGTGTGGGCAAATATTTCAATTGCTCCAGTCTAGTCAGACACGCTGTGTCTGAGTAATTCCTGAACCTGGTCTTTTAAATTGAGCTGGGCTGGCTTCCAGACAAGAGCAAATCTATCCTCTGGGTTTCACAGCTAAAGATCTCAGTGCAGAGCTGTGATCGTTGTTCCTTATGTCATTTCCCATTCTTTCAAATCCTGACATTTTATGTTACAACCCTGTTTTTGATGCTGTTGCTTTAATCCCCCAGACATAGCTATATTTAGAAAGCAGTGGAATAACTACACTACTGTACAAGGCTTTGCTTCTTCATTACAGATTAGGATTTCAGTTCTCCAAAGCTTCATATGTGGGATACATCTTTGCAGGGTTTCGGAGTTACTCTTCAAATGTTTGTAGGACTTAGTCACAGATAAACTTTAACTGAAATTTTCTTACTCTGCTGGCAGAATTAAATACACACTATGATCTGTGCCTTTAGTGGAGAGGAAAAAGAGTGAAAACTTTCCACAGATTTTTATGATGATCATATATGTATGTTTGTTGTCATTTTGTTTGAAGAGTTTATGCTCATGTTTACAGTTATAGCATCTTTGCAGTACTAAGACCAAAACTTTCTATTTCCCCCTCAGGGTTACTAACCACTTGTAAACACATAAACAGACCTCTCCAACCTCACTTGTTAGTGGTTTTATGCATGGAAGATCAAATACAGCTTTTGTTCACCTAATGATATGTGAAAGATAAAGGAGCTGAACCTTCACATTTGGCATTGTTGCAGAAACTCTGTTGTGAAAATCTGATGTTGTAAGACATAAAGCAGTGAGAATGTCACAATACCCATGTGGGTTTTTTCCACCTAATCCAATACATTATTTGAGTAAACATAGATACATATATTACATTTAAAAATACCTCTTAATATTGCTGGCAGCATTTTTGGGGCATTTTATAATATAAAAGAAGCATTAATATACTCTGTAGATAGTAATTTCAGTACACTTTTTTCTTGATAAAATTACTAGAACTAGCAAGTAAAGAACAAAAATCTGGACTAAATATGTTCTTATGCTTAAGGATATGCACCCTTTCAAAAGTTTTGCAGGATGCAAATGGCTTGGGTGTCACTATTAGAAGTGACTCAGATGTTTAATGATCTGTATGTCTTGGACTTCCAGGAGGAGTTAATGTACTACCCAAAGATACATGCAATTTTAATATTTCCTTTATCACAGAGATGTAACTCTTTGCATTGTATTAACATACCAGTAAGACAGTATCCAGCTGGGATGCAAAATAATATTTTCCTCTCTTTATTTCTAAGACTGGAATTAATCCCTGCATTAGATACTGACGGAATTTATTTTGGGGATTAAATTTCCTCAAAGCCTTTATTCATAGGAAATGCAGCTTGTGATACAGAGATGACACTAAGCATTATCATAAGCTAATAAAAAGACAGAGATAATAAGGACCAAATCAGTAGAAACAAATTTCAAAGGTAAAATTCCCTCTGCCTGCAAATTTTTTTTCTTTTTCTCTCTCGTTTTCCCTTGTACCCTTCCTGCTCTGCTTTTGGATTCAAACTCATTTCTTCACCATGTTATTTTAAGGAGTCGATGAAAACCTGGTAACCCCCCTTTGCTAAGGAGGCGGAAGAACTAATTGCTTTTTGTTCACTATCTTGGCTGATGGGTGAGAAACTAAAACCCAATTCATCCAGTAATTGCTGTGTTCATGAAAAACGGCATCAAAGCCTTGGTGCGTTTTACTGTTGTGTCTTGGGAAGGCTCATGTCTAATTCTTATGCTGATATGGCTCATAATATAGTCCTCTGACTCTTCTATTTGCTCTTGCAATTACAAGGGTTCTTATTCCGTTGTGCATATTCCTCTGAACTAAGATTAGCTTAACTGAACTTCCTTTGAAAACCTGGCTACCCATCAAATGCATCAGGCCTAATGCATTCTGCAGCCACGCAAAATCAATGAACAGCACAATTTTCTGCTTCCTGCAATGATCAATAGGATTCACATAATGGGTGGAAAATTTTTAATCATGACAGCCCAGCATCTAGCTGGCATAAATCTTCCCTGCATTATAACCTCTCCATTTCCCACTAGTGCAAATTTGCAGGTATTGAATAATATTTATGTAGCAGATACATTATGAAAAGCAATACAATTAGAACTTCACACTTCAGTGATGATAGGTTGAGATCCCAGAGGCCCATTTCCTGGACAATGTACTGCCTTCCATGTTCCAAATGCAAAATCCTTTTCTCTTCTGAAACTGTGATTTTTTGCTGAAACTATACTTCCCTGGATCAAATCTGACAAGGATCAGGAAAACATTAATTCATGTTGACTATCGCTGAGAATAAGTACATTTGAATGAGAAAATAATCTGCCATCAAAGAAGCAGTTCCTGTCTCTGACATAACTTGCTTTTCTTCCTCTGTCCTGGCTCAACTCATGGATCTGCAAAAATCTCTTCCTCTGGGAAGCCACCAGGGAAGAGGAAAATCAACTGGTACTGTCCTCATTGGCAGTGTGACCTGAGGCACACGTGACTTCACAGGCTGCAGTCAGCTACCACAGGTACAGAAATAGAGGGAAAGGAGGTGACTCTCCTCTGCACCTTTTTAATAACAGTCTACAAAGAAATGCGGAACTGCAATATTAAGGCTTCTAGTAAAATTGTAAGTTGCGTGCATATTTCTAATTTACTGTTTTCTCAGGAAAAGTACAAAGGAAACTTGCTCTGTCGCAATCCAAAGAAGACTTAGATGCCTAGAAAAAGTTTCTTAATTTTAAATGTCAGGACCACCCCTATGTTAAGGTATGCCAGTGCCTTTTACTGCTCTTTGAGTCTACAGATCTCAGGCTTTGCTCTTAACTGAAAATCAGAGGACTATCTGTGGCACAAAGGCTTGAAAGGGTGAAACAGCAGCTGAACTCTTCTGCAAGTCACCCTGAGACATAACCCACCCTTCTGCCTGGTTCTGCACCTCGTGGCTCCTGCCATCAAACCAGAGCAAGCAAATTACCTGTTACAGACTATAGTTAGATAAATCTTTACAGTCATGTTCTAGGAATGGATTCAATTTTCATCATCTACCATTATGTTATAATCACAGCCCTATACGTGGTTTAGTGCCAAGCTATTTTTTTTGTCCTTGCCAGAGTGTTATAAGAATATCTTTATGACTCCTTACGCTCAGTGAATCAGAATAATGATTCCTTTTGATCGTAGTACAGAGCAGGTTTCACTGGGTATGAACAGAAGTGCCAGCCAAATGTGAACTGCTCAAAACTTACACTGAATAATATTCAAAGAAGTCAAAACATTGTGTCTCTGCTCAAGTCTGACACTGCTTCTGTCATAAAAATGAGAAATTGGCAGGGCACAGCACAGTTTTAGACCATTCTCACAATAATCACAAAAATACAACTGAGAAAAGCAAAGGGTATGTGATGAGCACTACATTATCCCAGTATCACAGCTGGAAAGGGGTACATATTTGCAGAGGTTTAGAAGCAAAGATTCTCTCCTTCTCCCTAATTTTTGCAAGATTTTTCTGAAGGACAAAGTATTAACTTGGAACTTACAGTGAAGACACGTGAATATAATTGCTCAATATACATACAGGATTATAGAATGAGTCCACCAAATATCTACAGATAGCAAAAGGCTTTTTAATATTAATATGGGGAAAGAAGAGAGAAGCAGAAACTCAGTGAATGTTTGGCAATGTGTTCTGCTGTTATTCTCAGGTGGAATTGGATTGAGAAATGAAAAGCCTCAGACCCTCTTTAATCAGGACATTGAGTTAAAACTGTACAACCTCAGAGTGTCTCCTGTAAGCGAATACACTTCTTGGCCAACAGTCTGTATTTGAAACTGGCAATTTTCTCTTCAACATTGCACCCTGTTGGGATATAGCATGGGAAACACAACCTGACGAGCCATGTCTCTGAGCTGGGCTCAGATGAAGGCTACATGGCCACAGGAGTCCACAACGAATTAAATATGCAGCTTAAAGCCAATATAACAAAGGAATGTTGGATTCCTGCACACTGTATTGACTGCTTGCCAGTAGATATCATTTATACCTTGGTGTATATATATGGTATTTAGCCACTCTTCCATTACCTGTTTTTTCTCCAAAAGCTCTTTTCTGCAAGTCAGGCTAACTTTTGGCATGAAAAATGAAATATCCACAGTACTAACCAAAAGAAATACATCTGACTGCCAATGCAAAGATTCTCTTAACCACCCTCTGCAGACATTTAAACTCATGTAGCAGTCAGGCATTTTCTGATGTCATTAAATGACTCGCTCTTCTTGATCTTAAACTTGGCAAATTGATGACTCTAGATGGGCCCAAGATGATAAAATCTACGCATCTGTTGACAGTGAAAAAAATTTTCTATAATATTAACTAATAAATTACACAAGAAATGGGCAAGTTTAGCACCATTTAAATTAAAGGTGTTAAGTTCTGCCTGTTCTCAATTTCGCTATGTAGGTATAGGTCCAAGCACTAATAGCACTTAGAAATGTCCGTTGTAAGAATGTCCAATTTCAGCTTCACATCCTGTTACTATTTAGCTGACTAAATTATTCATGTATGCATGAACATGCACAAGTACACAGACATATATAGTTACTTGGGCTACAAACATACTATAACCAATATATGTCTGTCTTCTTCCCATTTAATTTGCAAGGCACTAATTTCCTCTTAACAGCAAGAAAAAAAAATAATTGCAATGTTATTTTTAAAAAACGGCGAGATTAATATGTTAAAATACATTGCTAGCATAATTTCTTCTCTCCACGCTCCAAGTAATCAAAATGTTTCACCCTCTTTTATGTTGCACATTAATTGAGGTTCCATCAGAGCTGGAGAGCCACAGTCTAGACAATATAAAACACCACCCAGAAATGACAGTGCCTGCTGGAAAGGCTTTATGTTCTGGTAGTCCTTTTTGTCATTATGACTAATTATGTAGGACTGAATAAGCCTGCAATATTAGCTCAGCACTCAGGGGTTCCTAGAAATGGATGCTCCCTGTGATGCTGTGGATATTAGAAAATGCAGTTTCACAGTTTTGTTGTCGGCAGGGTCAGGTGGTCTATTAAATACTGTCAAGGAGGAGAAAGGACAGGAAAAGAGGAGCAAGTTTTGGTGATACAGCTTGGCTCTCACTGCACTTTCTCCTGCTCTATCAGTTTTATTATAGTTTATTCCTAGGTAATGATTATGAACAGAAAGATATTTCAGACCACAGCTAGCTAGGTCAGTGAGATGTTTACAGCCAGTCTCAATATACTGGGGACAGGGGGAAGTTCTTGCAGGGAGGAAAAAATTTCCTGTGAATACTATTCTATATTAACTTCAAAAAATATTAGTAGTTTATAAAAAGAAATACCTTTTGGGGGAAAAATAAAATTAAATCTTTTCTATTTATATTTTTCAGACTTCTAGAAGTCTTCAAATCCAAATTAAATTGTTTTCCAGGAATTCTAATATTTTTTATAAAAATCAGGTTGTTTTCCCAGAAACCTTACTTTCTTTATTGAAAATGTTTTTTTGAAGGAAAACTCATTCTTCTCAATAACTCAAAAACATGAGACTATGTTGAGTACTGAGAAATATCTAATGGCTTTCTCATTCTTAGATGTTTTTGCCTTTGATAGAAGTCAAGCTGCACTTTCAGTAGTTTCCAGGAAAGTAATGGGTTTCTGTGGTATTGGTGTTGCCAAGAGTGCTAAGTTGTTGTTGGTGATACTTTCTGTGAAACGTTAAAAACTGTGTTCGTTCTCATTAAGCATGAGATTCACTAAGAATCTGGAAGAAAATACATTCTCCTGGTGGCATATCTAAGGTAACAGCAATTAAACTGAGTGTTAAATCCCCACATTTCCTTGATTACAGTTTTGCCAGCTTTGTTTTCCTGTAGGTGAAGCTGGACTTTCACTGGCTTCATCAACTCTTGAAAAGTGAGAAGCCATGAAACAGGTCCACAGCTACATCTGGGTTTCATTTAGAGCAGAATGCAAAGATATTTGCATCTGTAAACCACATCAGTGTTCTATGCAAGTTAGTAGCGGTAGAGACTCTGGTACTCCATTTCTTCACAGCCACTTGTGGGGAGGAGGAGATGGTTGCTGTAATGAGTGAGAAACCATCTAAATCTGCAAAGAGCCCTGCAGACACAAGTGAGCTCTGTATGACCCATGGCTCACACTGGTTCAGGGTATTTTGAATCAAGCAGGCAAACAAATCTTCCCCAAGTTGAAGAACAGGTGCACCACACTCCTGACAAGGATATGGCAATATGTCTTCATCCCTCTGTTAGCTACAGATTTGTGGCATATTTATCATTTACTCAGTTGCAGTTTGGTTTTGTCCCTCTGGGACTTACATCCACACTCTGTTCTCCCTTGCACATCTGCAAGGCCAGCTTCTGTTCTCCTTGCTGAGCACACCCTTTCCCTAGCACCTGCCTAGGCTCCACAAGGCCCTCAGCACTGTTTCCAGGAATTTATGGTGATGCTGGAAGGAGCCCAGTTCGAGTGCCTCTCCTGACCACTGGAATAAACAAGCCGAGGTTCAGCCTGGCAAGCGCAGCCAGGAGATGATTGTTCAGCTCTGGCGTTTTACATTTTCATACACTAGGAAAGCATCTATAAATAGCCTTTGAGAAACATAAACGTTTTAGTATAATGGGATTCATGTTTAATATGGGCAATGACTTCCCTTCCCTTAGGATCGCAATTAAAATGTTTAGACAAAATTAAACTGCTTCTTGGGAAGATACAATGATGCGGAGCACAATATTTAAACAAGCTCCCAGTGCCTGACAGAAAATGGCTCTTTGCAATCAAGCTCCAAAAGAGGAGACAACATAGCTGTTTATTATTGCTCCATATGCTGATGAAATATGGGTACTTGAGCACCAGTATCACAGAAGCTTATAGAAAAGAGGGTTTTCTAGAGAAAGTGACATTATTTGTTTCTGAAAAACAAATTGGTAGTTTTCTGAGGCAAGTTTGGGACATGTTTTCATTATTAACTAGCATCATGTGATTAGTCAACTCCAGCTTTGGCAATTTTCATTTACAGAGCAGTTTGATAGAGATTGCTGCCTGCCTATTATTTGAAGAAAAAAACCTCAGGTTTTAATCACAACATTTTCTATCCTTGTAAGATTCTTGGCTCTGGCTGTAAAGCTCTTGTGCATAGCTCAAGCAGGGAGAAAAGATAATTGTACAATGCTTTTATGAAGCTCCAGTTAATCCAGAAGCTAATCAGGGATTGTTTAGCCCTTGGCATAAACTGGGATAATCTCTGTGCAGCTCTCACCTGTGCCCTTTTCCAATCCTTGATAATAGTTGGTTACAGCATATCCAAATTCAGGTAATATTTTAGGAAGACAACTTGGAGTTTATTCCTCTTTGCTACCCCTGCATTTAGGAAGGTTAGGAAAGGATGTTAACAGCATGGGTTTCTTTAGAACCCTTTTATTCCAGGAGATGAGTGGCAGGAGATAATGGTGGCTAAGAGTAAGTACAAGACTTCCAATTCCATCAGGTATTCAAGACAAAATTGATCTATGTTAGACCATCTTAAAAGGACTAGTTCACAGCTTCCAAGTCTTATCTGGAAGTATATGCAACATGGTCAAAAAAGATATCTACTATTCAGCTTCTACTATTTACTTAGTTTAAGGCTTGCTATTCTGGCCACTGTAAAATACAATTTTGCTTTAGTGCTAGAAGGATTAATTTTTTTACATTTCATTAAAATTATTAGGTCTCAGTGGGTAACAATATATATTATTGCTGAGAACATAATCATGGTAAGGATTTACATTTATCTATACTACTACCAAGATCTAATGAGAAGAGGAAACAGACACAGCAAATGAAGACATTTCTGGTTTACCAGAGCTTTTTAATCTAAGCACCACATTGAAAAACTCTAGTCTTTGTGTTGCAAATAAAGGATTTCAGGACCTGTTGATTTCTTCTCTTAGTGTTGCCATGCTGTCAAAATCTATACTGCACTGGAGATATATACCAAACACCCAACTGAAATCTGGGATTCTATAATGTTTTTCTGTTTCCACTTCCTTTCCTAATTTTGATTTCACTCGTTTCATGCTGTGTGCGCAACCTGTCATTATGTATCTGTGGTTTCTGTCATTACATATCCTTCTTTAATTAATGTGTATGGCCATGGTGAGATACGTTCCCAATGCCAGCTTCTGACTGACTGCCATGTGCATTGACCTCATTGACCTCAGCTACATTTCCTTCCCAGCTTTTAAATGCCAGAGCGCTCATAACACACTGGAGCCTTGGAAGTACAGTGACATCTGTTTTGACAATTTTAGCTATCTTGGTTCCACCAGAGCTAAAAAGTGGTATTTCCATCTTGCACGTGTCAGCTGTTGGATCCTCGCAGGGCTCTGGTGAAGCCGTGCTGAGTGCAAGGCTGGTGCAGGTTGAGCCCTGAGATTAAACACAGCTTCACGGCGCGGGGGCTTGCAGAGCTCCATTGATCCCCCAGCCCCCTCTCTGCCCGCCCTGCCGTGCAATCAGCATCAATAAGATCAGTGCAAACACAGCCTGTGTCAAGCTGGCCTGTGTTCCCTCTGCTAGGAATATTCTGCTGCTTATATCTCGTCATGAGGCTTCACATCTGATTTCTGCCGGCACCCTGCCCTCGTGGCCAGAGGGGAGCTGCTGCCCTGCCCTCTAGGAAGGGCTCAGCGCTGCCCAAGTGCTCGATCTGGCACATCAAACCTCCTCCTAGTCTGGCACTAAATCCTCAAAAGGGCAGCAATTTGAACTGGGGTATTATGGAGACACATTTATCTTTACTTTGTTTTACCAGCCTTAGCTAAATTTCTTGTTTGAACTGGCCTTTAAAATACTTGCTGGAATATAGCACAACTTAATTGTTACTACCCGCCCCCCCAAACCTCCAGCAAAGTCTGACTACCTAAGTTCTATGGGTTTTAAGTGACTCAAGAAATTTGTTCTTCCTAGTACATAAAAATGAAGATTTCATAGTATCCATGTAGGTAAAAGGCAAGGAAAAAATATTAAAACTAACATGACAAGAAATTGCTCACTAAAAGTACTGAAGAATCATTAAAAATTAAAATCTCTATTTCGAAATAAGGAACTATCTGTATAATACATTCACTTTCTGTAATCTTTTAGGCTTTGTCCAAGTACACAATGAATCTTTCTTCCTCAATATTTTCCTGAAAATCTTAAAAAACTTCATGGTCTGGACAAGCATTTTTAAAATTCTGATAACATATGCAGATTGCATCACAAATACTTTTGTAAACTCAATCATGAAACGCCTTGTATTTGCCATGAATAAATGCAAATCAAAATACAGCAATGGATTTTGAGGACAGAAACTATTAAAACTACATATATGCTCTCACTTACAAGCAAAGTATTTAAAACATTACACAATTTCAATTATTCTTCCATCCTCATTAAAAGAAAAGAAAGAATTCCACATGCATAATAGCCACAGCTTTAATTGTGGGTCACAAAATAGTCACATCAGCAAAAGAACCATGCAGCTTGCTCGTGACACAATGCAGGTGGTCACTGGCTACCCAACTTCTGTAGCTCTGCTGAATATCCCTGAAGTTCTGCAGCCATCCAAGTTTTATGGGCTAAGATTGAGGGATTGTGAAGCTAAGATGTGGGTAGGAGGAACAGAGGAAAATTTAAGAGCAGAATCATTCCGAGCTGTGGCTGTAACCTGCCTGACCTGAACACCGATATGAATTTTATTGGAATTACACAAGCATTAGAGCATACATGCTACCAGTCCCTTCCAGAGTAATCCCTGACACGAACACACAGTGACACATCAATCCCAGGGCTGTTTTGTGAGGTGCAAAGTAAATATAGCTGTTGGCTGTAAAGACAGGATTTTCTTGTGCTACCAGCAATTCTCTCTGGAAACTCTTCATGTAAACCTAGTGGCAGGAATCTGCTATTTACTAAACTTCAAAACTTGCTATGAAAACAACAGCCTGTTTACGATAAAAACCACAAAATGCAAAACTGAGGAATCCTCCAGAAAAAATAACTTTCTTTTCCATTTTTTACGCTACTTTAAAAATAATACAGGTGTTCCTCAACAAGTCTTTATGAAGTGACAGTAATGATTTTGCAAAACTATTGCAAGACAGGTTGGATATTTCTCTGGTTAAAGAAAAGTTGTTACTTTGGAAATAATTTGAGTTACAAATGTCTGTACTATATATATAATTTCATTTATTTTTAAATGTAATATGTTAAATAAGACATAAGCTAAATATGCTAAATAGTCTAACAAGGAATTTGCATGCATATAAAATTAAATCTATTACTGCAATGTAATTTTTAATTTTACAAGCAATGTGTACAAAAGGAGTGACAACTCCATGTGTGACAAGAGTGACAAGTTCCATGTTACTGTAGAGACAATATCTGTCTTTGGTCATTTATGTTGATCTAATGGTCTAAAATGGCACATTGGTCTTTTACAGTATACATCCTTAAAAAAAAAAATAAATTATACATCTCTACTGTTAAACAGTGTGGATCCTTTATAAACAGAGAAGAATAAGTTACCAAAATCTGAACATAAAAGAAGTCACATACTGTAAAGACATCATTTTTCCAGATTGCAGGAAACCCCTTTTCCTGCATTACTTCAGAATTTAAGATGAAAGGAAGATTTGGTCAGGGTCAGGCTAAGGCTAGGACCGACCACAACATTCCCAAGTCAAATTTGGGATGGGGGTCTGCTAGAATTGTGTCCCACTGGTGCATGGATTGCATTTTGACTCATCCACATTGTTTTCAACAGGAGCAAATGGGAGAGGGGAAGAAATGAAAAGCAAGGCACAGTGAAAGTAAGGTGTTTTTCCAAAAGGAGTAAACTGTCAAAGGTATTAATATTTCCTAACACTGCTTCTCCAAATTAGCAGCTGTGTTTGGTTGCTATAGGGACAGTGTGCAATCAGGAACCCAAGAGAAGGTGACACTGCAGCCCCCAAGAGCCCAGAGGTGTCACAGTCCTGTGGGAGAATGGAATGGAGGCACATTCTCGTGCCTCCAAAATTCCTCGACCAAGCTGTGTGCAGTGCTGTGCCAGTATTGGCAAGGAGCTGTGTTAGAAGATTTCTCACAAGCAGGGGGTTACACACCTCACTGTGTCAGGACCAGAGCGCTCAGGGTTTGGGAGACACCTCACAGGGATGTGTAACGCTACCTAATTCCTGTCAAACCTACATCTATTATGTCAAAAATAAGGAGGGCTTCAGAAAGATCTGCTGCTAAAATAACTTTTAAGAAATACTACAAAATTCTTACAGAAAATACTGAATTAACTTTTGAATGAGTCATGACAGTCTGCTGAGGAACTAAAATACATTTCATTTTCACAACAGCACCTAGATACCATCCTGATTCTTAAGCAGTCAGGGCACATATTTGGATGAAGAGCAATCATAGTTGCATAGGGTATATTAATGTTTTCTGAGGAAGTAGAAATACCATATTTTTTTCTTCAATCTTATGTTTTTCAAGAGTGACTCTCCTTCCAATAGCTTGATTTCAACAGAAAAGAAACTCTCTTTGGCTTGTTGGATTCCCCCAGCCCCCCTGAAGGAAGGTAAGTTTACCTCTTTTAGAGTCATTAAGTCATATTTTTAACTTTTTCTAATGGCCATGCCACAGCTAAAAACTGATTAGGTTATTTACCTCTTACTTGCAAAAAAATTAGGCCGCAATTGTCACTGCCCCTAAAAACTGTTGTGCTAGTCTACATCCCATAACCGTATTATCTATTACCCTGAACATAGGTAAGGAACCTGAAAACTGTCTTCAGATGGTCAGGAGAAATATCTCCTGTTGGAGAGAAATAAAGAATTGATGCAGATGGTGAAACTCTGTGCTCTTGCTTCAGCAAACAGCAACAGCAGTGCTGGAACCAATCTCTTCCTGTAGCCATGAATCATTTCAAAATTCAAACTACTTTTGCTAGGTAAGAGCAAAGAAACAACTCTGATTCTAGGGAAAGGTCTGAGCTGAGAGTCAGGAGTCTCTTCTGCTTCCTCCACACTTGTCCAGAGTCAAACTCTGACACAAGGAACAGTCTAAACCTGTCCCAGCCTCCAGATACAGAGAAATGAAATAACACCAGATAAGATGTAACATGGGTCATAAATAAAATTACCGTAAAATTTTAACAAGTGCAGAATAACACCACCAGAGGAGACTGAAGGCAAAAAATTAAACTATATATAAGAAGGAGTGCCAACAGACTACGGGGAAAAAACCCCCAAACCCCGAAACTGTACTACATTAAAAAAAGTTTGACATATGTACATATTTTGTTTCCAAAAGTCAAAGGTGTTAAAAATCAGACAGAAGAACCCACCCTTCCAATATGTCAATGTTAATGAAATTTAATTATTATTTCTTCAAGGCAGATGTTATTTCATTTTATTGTTAAAGCATTACCAGAGCTGTTTACTCAATACATAAACATTGGTCTGCTTGCACTAGCATAGCAATCTTAGCATAAAAACTTTGATCTCTCAGTGATTGCACTTAATATTACATCTACTCAACTGCAAAGGCAGCCTGCCCAGCGCTTTCTTGGTTGTTTTCAGTCAGAGAATATTTTGGTCCAAATTGAGTAATGCAGATTTAGAAGACTGGAATTTTAGTTCACAAAAAAATGCTGAAACTACAAAACATAGTAAGTGTAATTTTCAGGCAACTGTTGACGTGTGCTTTCTTCACATGCTTCAGAGAGAAATTTCTTTGTTTAAATCAGCCTGAATTTATTATTTGGGCATTACTTTGACCACTGCACTTCCCCATCACACCTGAAGTTGATAACATGACTGGCTCTTTGTTTCAGCTGATGAACTTCAAGCAGTGCTTCACTTCTTAAAGCTTTATCTAGCACAAATTAAAACTGAGAAGATTAATATACTTTACACAGGAGCAGGGGGATGTAGATGGGAAAGCCATCACGGAAATATGCAGGAAGAATATGCTTGCTTATTTTATTGTTTCCTGAGGGTTGCTACTCTCCTCCCTTCCACTCTGTAAGTACATAAATTATGCTTCTGCTTCCCTACACCCATTGAATACCAAACCTCCCACCCCTTCCTTCTTATGAAGATCGTGAGTTAGAGGAGCAATAATAGCCAGATTCTTAGGCTACAATAGCAACATTTAGAGGTATTTGTCTTTTCCGTTTTCTGACAGATCCATTACCAGTTCATTAGCCTTTAGTGGGTAGAGACATTCAGTAAACAAATGAAAGTAACTCCATTTAAGAGCTAGTGAGCTAAATACAGCTCTCCTGCTCAGCCTGCTAATTACATGGAGTGTTGCGAGTGCACACAGAAACAGCCATCCTTTTGCTCTGATTTTAGAACGTCTCATCTTAAAATTCCTGAAAGCCAAGACAAAAAATGAGCTTTCTTTGTCAGTGTCAGTGGCTACAAAGATGTGAAATGGAAAACTAGTCCAGCAGCATTTGTGCTACTCCATCTTGCTGTAGTCCAGAAAATATAAAGAATATGTATTCTAAATTCAAAAGATCATTATCTTCTTCTTCCACTCTATTCCCTTGTTAAGGTAACAGACTGCTCACTACAGAAGTACTACAAAAGCACAATATTTGAAAGGCCAATCTCTTCTTAATTTTAAGCTTAAAAACATTTTAAAAATATGTTAGAGGAGGAGTGGCACATGAAAGCCCAGTCTTGATATGTGTGATACAAGTTATTCTGGAATTAAATAGCCCAGCACAAAAGCCACCATACCAAGCAACAGGATACAGCATTACTTGTCCTTCTCCACATCCTTCTGTCTACTCTACATTCAGGTTCCTGTACAGACACCAGGGAGCCAATCATCTTCTAATACTTGGACAGTAACTTCTTAAAGATAATTACATTAAATTAATTTAAGTTCATTGGTACAACTTTACTTAGCCTAGAATAGGATTAAAAATGACCTTTATTAAGGTCATTTTTCCACCTAGTGCACAAGTCAGGAGAAACACAATTTCCACAGTAGAAATCCACTGCCAAGCCCGTATTGCTAATAGCCACGTACTTTTTTTAAATATTTTTCTAAGTTTCTGTGCCACATTGGGCCAATAAGCAGGCTGCTTCTCAAAGTTTTAACAAGGAGGCAGGTTGACAGCCAGATTCCCCCTAAGAAGCCATTGAGAGTAAGGTAGTTACTATGCAGAGCAAATCTAAGCCTGACTCAAAAGTAATTAAGTGGCAAGAAATTGCAAGCACTTTTTAAACATAACTGTTTTTACTTGAGGTGAAGTTGGAGGCAAAAATGATGATTCAACATGAGGAACCTAAGCTCTTCGCTTACTTCGGAAGACTGAATAATGTTGTTGGTGCAGATGCTGGCTGCACTTTGACAAAGTATGATGTAAATGCCAGAGATACACTTTTGGGAAGATATGTTATTGCAGGGTCCTGTTGTAAAGATGCTTTTAAGAAGCTGTTGTCTCTTTTCCTAATTGATCACAGGAAGTGCATCTCTTGGAAAGCAGTGAGAGCTGGGATCAATGACAGGCTAGTTTAATGCAGCTCTTAACAACAACCTGCAGAGATTAGGAGGCTGTCAGAAAGATAACACCAGAGATTTATAGATTGTTTTCTGAAGCCATTCTCGGCTCTCATGGGTGCTCTATGATGTTTCTCTATGCTTGGATATGTAATATGTACTCCCCACATAGATCCAAGCTGTAGTTCTCATTTATGGAGAAAATAGCCTTGCACCTTTATGTGCTGCTCGACTCCCAACGCCCTGGAGAGCAGGAGGACGGGTGTCTGGAAGCCGAGTTAAGTAGTTAGAATGGCTCAGGGAAATCTGAGTTATAGCTGTAGTTTCTTCTGTCACTTGAGTAGGGCATAATGGGCCTAATTCAGCTCCTGTAACACCACTCAATCGATGGAGTAGCATTATCAACAAATGAGCCCCCTGTGTGCTGAGTCGGGGCTCAGGTGCTGCAGTGTTTGGGTTTGAAGGTCCAGCTCCTGAAAGGCACTTAAGGTCCTCAGGGAAGGGCTGCACTCCAGCAGGGCAAGGTGAGTGTCTCTTTTCTCACATCCACAGCTTGGGAAGAAGTCAGACTGAAGTGTGCCAAGCAGAAGGGGAAATAAAAGGTGCTCTGCTAACACAAGAGGGGAGCAGCACTATTGATTTTCATGGAATTAGGCTGCCCTGAACTAGCTGAGGATCTGGTCCCCTTCCCTCTGACTGAATAAGCCAATGCCAGCATGGCACTGAGCTTTCCCAGCCCCTTTGACTTCTGTACAGCAGCCTTTCAGAGACATTTATATATTTATGGGATTTGCCTATTGTAGCTTTAAAGACACTGCATGTTTTACCTAATATGAGTGAGACAGGACTATTCATTGCAATTATTCCTGAAGATCATTTCACTTGTCAGTAGCCAGGAGAGTGCAAAGTAAAAATGAATTACCTGAACAGCCACGGTTTGAACAAAGGGCACTATGGTCCAGGCAGAGGAGAAATTCTGGATGTGCAGGGAAAGGTTACTCCCTCAACAGCATATAAATCATAAAGATAAAACCAGTTAACCACCCCTTTATGGAATATTAGGAAGACTTTCCTATGACTTTTGGTTTGGTTTATTATTGTAAATCAGGAGTAGAGAGACCTTAAAGACAGAACTATAATGTATTGGGCAGTCTCAGCCCACAGATTAATCTACACTTTTCCAACTCCTCAGAGGACCTGCCATCATTTTCATAAATAGATGACAAGGACAAAGATGGACAAAGCTAATTAATTTTGTTTCTCATGAGCTCAGTGCAGTGTACAAGGTGAGGACTTAAAACAAAACCTCAGGAGCTAAAGATATATAGCAGCCAAACGGGCTGATGTGATTTCTTAAAACCTGAGGAATTGCTACCAACTTCTACATGAAACTTGGTTTCTGTTCCAGTTAGAGAGTACAGGAAAAGGGAAAAGATACTTAAACACTATTTTTCTATTTTGTTATTTAAATCAGAAGTGTTAAGCACTTAAGTGTGCCCCACTTAAGAGTTGCTCTAAAGCGCATTTTTAGTGAAACTAGCACTGAAAAGCAACTGGAGGAAAAAGGTGAGCCAGTAATACTCCTAACTTACAGTAAATAAGGAGTCTCATTATGTGGACTAAATGCACAAGACAATTGTTTCCTCATACTGACAGTTGGATTTAAGGCGTGCACCTTACAAAGGTGGCATTTTGATCTGTGAAATGAATAACACTACAAAGCTGATCTAAATCCATGAAGCTAGCTATAGCTTAAAATGTAAGTTGTGTGTACCATAATGCACTTGAGAGAAAATGTTATGGTTGCTGGGAAGATGAAGGTCATCACTCCAGCACTCCACACTTCCTCCTCCCTCCCCCAGCTCCATGGGCTGAGCTGTTGCTGCACAATATGGAATCTGCCTTTGGTCAGCTGTGCCAGCTGGGTGTGTATCCCCACACAGCTTCTTGTGCAGCCTCGGCCTCCTCAGTGGCCAGAGGGGGGTGAAAAGCAGAAGAGGCTTTGACTCTGCAAACCTTGCGCAGCAATAACAAAACATCCCTGTGTTACTGAATCTATTTCCAGCACAAATCCAAACCACAGCCTCATAGCAGCTACTGCAGAGAAAAGGAGCTCAGACCAAAACCAGCATGGTGCACAACCACACAAACATGTCCAAACACACAAATGTCTTAACAGATGTTGAATACAAGTCCTTCACAGCTTGGGCACTAACTGAAAGCAACTAGGAGATCAGATACTACAATAATAAATATAAAACTAATAGTACAAATGCATTAGATAACATCCAGCATTGGGCAGATGCCCACTTCTTTCAGTCTGGTAAGAGGATGGGATAGGGAACATAGGCAATTAAAAAAAAACAAAAAAAACCAACCAACCAAACCCCTAGCCAAACAAAAACTGCAAAACAAAAAAAAACCAAAGCCAAACAAAAAAGCTGCAATCAAAAAACAACTAAGCCTATTTCCTGGGCATAAACAGTTGGATTTAAAAGGATGAGAATACTCAGTTTAGCTGAATATAAACCATTAAGTCTTTGATAAAATCCATGTGGCAGTCAGATCTGAAACAGGTGGGTTTTTTTCCCCTCAGCCTTAGTTGTGCATTGAAAGCAAAGATTAGGAAAGACTTTCCTCTAGCAGCTGGAGAAATGCAGTGAAGAAAGTCTATATCTGCACTATATTCATATGAATTTTGTGTGAAAGAATTCTCCAAGGCTAGATAAAAAAAAGAATTGTGATTGTGAGAGCATCTGCCCAGGAAGAGGCCCTTCAGAACTGAATTAAAGCAGCAAGGAGTACTGTGCTGGAAATATAAGTGGGGAATTTAAATATTAAATACAGTTTTAGTTTAAGACTGTAAGATTATTATAAATGTTACAGACTATGGAGAATGCATAAGATCAAATCATCCCAAATAAATTCAAAGGCTGCTTTTTATAGTGAACTCAAATTAACAACAATATTGAGGGATAGTTAAGGCTCATTGTATGCAATAAAAGAAATGTATGGACCTGCATAAATTGAAGGAGTTCATGTTAATTCCACATGACTTACAGAAGTATAAAGACAAAGGAAGATGTACTTCTAATGCTTTACTTTATTGAAATCACTTCCCCAGTGTATACTATCAACCAGAAGCCTGATCACACCCATTGAGTAGGTTTTACCTGGCCTGTGATATCTGTCAGTAATGACTCTCACTCACCCAATGTTTATAGCCCAGTGTAAAACTACTTCTGCCCTGGAGACACCAGCAAGGCACCTCCTAAGGTGCCCTCCCACCAGAGCTGGCTGCCTTTATTCCATCAAAACATGAAAGCAGAAAGCCATTGTTGTTTTGCTTTGTGTGATTCAACTGGGCTGTTTAGAATAAGAAGTGCTTATATTAGGTAGCTAAGATGCCATTGCAGAACAAGAAATATATTTGGCCATTTGATGGCAGTGTTAAATTGTTCATTGCAATGTCTTTTAGCTTCAGGTTTGCTCTTAGAACCATACCCATCTCCTTCTAGAGCTTTGGATTCACAGCTCAAACCTCCTTTTTTAATACATAGGTGTCATGAAAAAAAAACCTTAAAGGCAAAAAACCTGTGAAGATTAGGCATAGTGTGGATTAATTTATCTGGAGGAATGTGTTGGAAGTATTGCTGCTTAATATTTGAAGATATCTTGATGTTTTGGATGACCTGAAGTCCCTACTACAACATTCTGGATCATTCTATCAAACAAAAAAAACAACACTTCAGTAATTTCTAGTTAGAAAAGTCCTTATAAGAAATCCCAGCAATATTAAAGGAAGCTTTTTTCTCTGCATCTCCAACATATCTGGCATTACACATATCAACTGTAGGGATAAGTCTGCTAAGACAAGGAAGATTTGCATTTCACTCTTGTACAGCTCCAAGATACCAACATCCAAGACTCAGGACCAGTTGCTGGATCTGAACACATTATGTCACATAAAATATCGTTCATTCACTTCTAGACAATCTCTAACTAAATTTACAGCTCTAACTCCTGTCAGCACATCATTCAGTTGAGGGAATTATTAAGCTGCATGTTCTAATTTTCGTTTGGTTGGTTTCTGCATGTTTATAAGAGGCAGCATCTTTTCAGATTTATTAATTGCACAGAATTACTAGGTTAGGTCATGCAGGAAGAGGTTTACATACAGCCTGCAACATCTAATGGAGAAGTTGTCACATTCACTTACTTTGATTTCACTCTGCATGAGAATTCCCAGGCTTTTGCCAGCATGCAAGTGAATGCAGAAGCACGTGCAGCAGCAGGAACAAGGTTTATCCCATGGTTTTCTTCGGTCATAATTGATCCAAGCAACCAAAATTATTCTACAAACATCCTGAAGGTTAGAGGGTACTCACTAACTCTAGTCAGGTGCCACACTAGAGTCAAGCTCAACAGGGTCTTCTTTCCCCGCTGATTTCACCAAGTCCGTTCCCTTGACTGTGGTTTTGCTGGATAGTAGGTGCTATGGGACAGTGGGAATCTCATTCATCCATTCATGCCTGTCACTAATTAGATGATGGAGACATTTGGCTACTTAATAAACATATAAAGATTATATGCTTCTTTTCCAGGTTAAGTAAAGGTGGCCTGTCCACCTGGTCAAATCGGAATTTAATGCCCAAATATAGGCTGAGACACGGTATGAAGGATGAACCCCTCCCACCCAAAACCAATTCCAACTGTCCAACTTTAACCACACAGGGGAGGGGCCTTCATTTATTTAAAGGTATGAGCAGGCAAGCTTTGCTAGTAAATATATGTACAATGTCAACAGAAGAGAAGAGCACTCTGGATGCTAGGGCCCGGGCAATCCTCCCTAGCCTCATTTTAGAGAGGCCCAGGGCCTGTAACAACTCTGAGTTCTTCTCATACCCCTTTTCCTGTCCTCCCAAGGGAAAGCCTACGAACTCAATGACTGTTGCATTTGTAAGATTGCGAATTTGAGGGAGAAGGTGCTGATATTTTTTTGCCTTCTCGGCAGCAGCCTCTTCCAAGGACAAGTTGCTGTGCTCATATCTGTCACATCCACTACAAATGTCTTTGCTTCCTTTACAAAGATTAAATCGGTTTATCTAATTCGTTCTGGTCATTCCTCAGGTGTGGTTCCTGAAACACCATCCAATCCTTCCTCTTAGCCTCACAGCTAAGAGTTTCACACATGGAATTGTATCTTTTAATCCTGGCTTCTTGAGTGATTGGACAGTTCCTGATGACGTGGGCGGTTGTTTCATAGTCAGCGCCGCAGTGTCTACAAGACCTGACGCAGACATCATGCCTACCCCTTGCCAGGAACTCACGTGTGGGGTAGACGTTCGCTCTTATTTGCAACGCCGTTATGAGTTTCCAATGAGGAATGCCACCGTAATGCACCAACCACCCTTTACTGATGTTGTCATTCTCAAAGTTCACAACACCATGGCCCTGGGCAACCAGTTGTTCCCATTTATTGAAGACGTCCACTTTCCTCCAGTCACAAGGTTTTGGAAAGTGCGTTCTGGGACGGGGAGCCTCCCACTGGTTCTTATCTACAGAAAACCAGGAATAGCAAAAAATAGGCCTCTCTGGCTTTTCAGTCAGATGAATGCAATGAACAAGAGCCTAACGATGCAAAGGTATCTCTGAAGTACACAACTTTGAATTGACTAATTTCTGTCTGTGGTGGGTTGACCTTGGCTGGCTGCCAGAATCCCTCCAGCTGATTTCTCACTCCTCCCTCCCCAGGAACAACAGGATTAACACAAGCTCATGAGAATAAATAACGACAGGGAGATTAGCTATTAGTTACCATCAGGGTTAAACACACTCAATTTAAAGAAAATTAGTTTAACTTATTGACAATTAAAATAGAGTTAGAGGAAAAAAGTGAAAGAGAAGACATAAAACACTTCTCCCAATTCCTGTCTTTCCAAGCTCAATTCCACTCCCTCATTTCCATCTCCTCTTCCTCCCCAAGTGGTGCAGTGGCACTGGGATGAGGGTGAGAACATGGCAGTACCTCTCTGCAGCTCCTTGCTCCTCAGGATTTTCTCTTGCTTCAGGTTGGGCTTCTCTCCGTGGGACACAGCTCCCACAGGGAGCAGCTCCTGCTGTGTTACAGAGCCCTCCACAGCCTGTGAGGAGAGAGAATAAAGTGAGGAAACCTGTACTACAGCTTCTTCCCAAGCCTTTGTGATCACACTACTCTTTATTATTATTATTGTAATTTTTCAGCTTCCCCCCTCACAGTAGAGCTCAAGGCTTTTTGCCCCCTTTTAAATAAACCCCAGCACCCCCTCACTATCAGATTTCTGCCCCAGACACCCACCACCGTTGCAGGTCAGCAGAACAGGCACCAACCAGAGCTGGGGCTCCAAAAAGTCACCGTGTGCCCAGGAACCTCTGAAATAACCCAGGCCAGTGTTAGCAGTGACTGCACTCACCAGGTGATAATTAGAGCCCTCATTAAAGGACAGCCACAAGACACAGGTGGTGTGATTTTTCAGTTTAAACCCTCTTTGAGGGAGGAAGAGACTTGAAAGGTTCTAGTTCAGCTATCCTGGCTGCACAGTGCTAATTTGTTAGTGAGGAGAAGATGGATTTCTAACTCAGTGTTCCTTATAGCTTATATTTATTCTTAAGCATCAACTTTGTCCACTAACGTGAAACATGGGTAGGAGGAATATAGTAATCAGTTTTCTCATTCTGAGTTTTTGCTGAAATAGACCTCTGAGTCCGTCATGTTTCTGAATATCACCTGAATATTTTCTGCTTCCTACTGCCCACTTCAAGTGACCTACAAAATCCAGCTGGAATGATCTTTCTGGTTGATAAGCTGCCTTCAGTTTTAGAACTTCCCCTTTTTCCTGGAGCATCAAATATAACCAGATAGGACACTGACCTCAAGCAGTTGTGATGAACATGGGAAGACACTGCAATCATATTGGCAGCACCTAAATTATTCAGAGCACTTTCTGGTAGAATGGTGCTGCAGGACAATGAAAGCAAAGAACAATTCCCAACAGATTAGATTTTTTTTCCCTGTTGCTGTCTGTAATTATTTCTATTGGATAAGTTATTTGCTATGCAAGCTTACCTTCAAAGGCATGTTTGTTTAAAAGAGAAAGAGGAAGAAATCCTTTGTAGGGCCTGCACATGATTAAATGGCTTTAACAAAGCGTAATGAATAATAATGACAAAGACCAGTCAATTGGAATTTTAAGCATTTTGGCTCGTGGATTGGAAGATCCAATGATATCAAGATGACTACGTGTAGCAAGTAAGTGGGTATTTGCCAGTGCTGCCTATCAGTGAGCATTACAGATGAGCTGTTACTAGTTTGCATATTTCTGCAACTAACATTTCTTCTGTAATTTTAATGTAATCACAGTACAGGAGAAAACAGTATGGAACTATTGTCTTTATCAATCTATTCTGATATTGGAGAGCTTGTACAACCCAAGAGAATGATTGGGATTTTTTTTGGTTTCTCTTTTTTAAAAGGTATCTTGGTCAAAAATGGCCAGACAGAAGTACAGGTGAGTGCCAGCACTGCTACAGGAAGGGTCACTCGAGGAGGGGTATCTGGGTTTCTTTGAATGATAGATGGTGATTTTTGTCATGTTCTGTCCTCAAAGCTCCATGCAGGATGGCAAATATTTGCATAAAAGTGCACAGAATGAAACACTTTTTAATGTCTCCATTGTATTGTTATCAGTTATCTGGTAACCAGGATTTGATATAAGGTGTGCATTAAGATTATCACTTCTTTAAACTACTCCATGGTAAACACCCCTTTCTGGAAAACATCTTTTTGCATGAAAACTTTGTTTCCTTCCAAAAATGAATTTCAGGGAACTGCTTTTTTTTTCATCTCTATTTTATTTTTCTATATGCAGTTGCCTAAGGTAATACAGCCCTCCTAAACATGTGGTCTATTTTTTCTCATTTCACTGATGGAGATAGGGCAATATAGCTGAAATTAATCTGAGGAGGAGTTTTCCAAGTTGTGCTTGTACCTTTCATCACTATCAGCTTCAAAATTAAACAAAATATGAAGTTATTCAAATATTTAGATATTCTACTGTAACAGACAGAAGCTGAGGAAAGGACAATAAATGTCATAAAACCTTAGTTTTCCATCCAGTTTTCCTTGACAAATATCCTTTTCTTTCGCACAGCCTCTGTTCAGGAAGGCCCATGGAGAGGAATGGCCAGGCATCTATCACTTTATCACTCTGACGACGTTCGTTAACAATGTCACCTTTCCCTTAAACCCAGAGTTTGCTCTAAGAAATCTATTTTTTGACAATATACTGTGTGGCCAAGGCAATTTTTAGCATCTATTACTCCTGTGTATTGTGTTTGAAATTGATAGTGCTGAATGTGTTACATTTCTACTATCAGATACTCATTGTGGGGGACAGAAATGCTGTGAAGGCCACTAACATCTCATTGAAGAAAAAGAACAGAAATCTGATGGCTTTCCATTGAGGGACAGCTGCTCAAAGGGAGGTTAAGTAAGCACAATATGTTGGATACTGCTTTTTCCCCACTGGAGAAATGTGTACCAAAGCACTTCAGAGCTCTCCATCAGATCAGTGTTCTGGTGTCAGTGCTGTAAACAATTTCAATAGGATGCAGGCTGGGAGAAGTGGAAAGAGAACAGAAAAGAAAAGGAGGAAAACAAAAGGTGAGAATCTTTTAAAGAAAGTGACAATTTTTTTTTTTTTTTACAATAATGAACAAGCATACATATTCCTCTTGAATACAACTATTTAGTTCTGTATAGACAGCTTTCCATTAATAACAAAGAGCAGTGAAGCAACGGAATATGTGCCAAGATTCTGCCTTGTGTTTTAGTAAATTGGAGCAGATTCCCTGAATTTAAGCAATAGTCCTGTACTGACTTGGTTTATTTTCTGGTGTGGAAAATCAACCCTACTTCAGCATGTACATCAGTTGTCACAGGAGCCAAATCAATCAGGCAGTCAAGGTGGATCTGCCTAGTTCTCTATCTAAAAGTGAACTGCCCAGAGCAGTCTTAAGTCATTGACTCAACAGCCTGGTGTTATTAACAAACGAACTAGGGCTCGTCTTTGTAATCAGGGGACACTTGGCTGCCTGAGGACCCAGTGTCCTCCTGTGACTCCTTCATCTCCTGCCTCTGCCTGAAGGCTTTGGGAGAAACCCCCCTCTGCTGAACTGCTCTACACAGAAATAGCCTTCTCCTCTTCTTCCAGTCATTCCCTTTCTACAGGGAAAACCTGCAGACTGAGAACTAACCAAGTGGGAGCATCCTTCGCACAGCCTGATTAATGTTTCTCTAGGCTTCATGGGAGATAAGCACTATTTTATTAAATTCTCACTCTACTAATATCAGAAGATTTTTTAAGTTAAGCACTGGTCTATGCAGCTGAGTATATTTACTGCACGCCTCTAAATTTTCTTCTTTTCCAAAATTTTTTTTAGCTTCTTAGGCTTTTTTTTTAATGGGAAAACTTCTCAAGACAGAAAAAGGAAGAGGAAAAATACTAAAGCCTCTGAAATGTCACCTTAAATACCAGTTTAACTCCATATTCTACCTTTGGGTTTCAGGTCTCTCAGTTTATAATGAGGCACCACTATGTTATATATCACGCAAACCTATGAGACAGGAAAAATAAAAATAATACTTGAGTGTTGATTTTCATTTTCTCTTATCAACAGCTTTGTTCTAAGGTAAAAGTAAATGCCTACTGAAATCTGGCTACTTAATTCTGTTTTCCATTTGTGTTTCTAAGATATAAATAAAGCAGCTGAAAATAGATCTGAAATACACACTCCAAGAAAGAGTGGTGATGAGCATCCTGTGGTACAAAGTGAAATCTTGTTTCTTGTGAGTTGATAGGGTGTCACAGACTTCCCCTGGATCATGGAGTGCAATGGATCTTTTCTTAAGACAGCCCTGACAGCTTCATGTAACTGAACTAATTCCAAGTGATGTTGATTTAATTCATTGAGATGAGAGTCTGATAACTGCCTTCAGTCTGTGTAGAAAACAATGTGCATTCCTGCTGCTGCACACAAATGTTAAGAAAAACATGTTGGAACACAAGCTCAACAAATCATTTAACCATTTACTTTAGCCTGCCCCACTGCAGCAAAACACTTAAGCACATGCCTAAAGGTATAGACATGCTCAAGTGCCTTTCTGATTAATGATGAACTGGAGCCCAAGTGTCTAATTTCAAGGCTAACATTGTGTCTTACTGCTAGATTGGAAGAATTACTCATTCTAGTACTATCCAGGGAGATTAACATCACATTTCACTTCCCTTTCTCCATGAATGCTGCTGGTACACAGTGGATGAGCTGAGCCCATGGGCTGGAGGAGCTCTGAAATATTGACGCACAGACTTGCCAGCGAGTGATGAGATCCTGAGTTCCTCAACAGGCAATCAGGATGACCCCCCCCAAAATGAAGTTTTACAAACTGCTACTTCATCATTTGAATGAATTAATCCCAAAAATCCGTTTTCAGGAAATGGTGGAGAGAAAATTGTTAAAGTGCTTTAACATCCTGTCAAAATGTCACCTATGTGCAGGAATGGCATGTGTTCATTTTAAAGAGAGAGAAATGCAGAAAAACACATGACAATCAGACCTGAGCTGAGGAAAAAACCCAACCAAACAACCCATCCAGAAAAAAAAGCCAAAAAACCAACCAAAATGACAAGGGAATAAAACAAATGATAAGAGCATTGTCTTTACTGTGAATCCTCATTTCAGTCTCCAGACAGTGAAAACAAGGTCAATGTCTCAGTTTAAAGAATGCAGCCCCCCCATTGCCAAGGTACCAGAGACAATGTCAGACTTAATTGACAGATTACAGTCTAATCAATGGTTTCTCTGATTAGTGACCCACTGACAGTACGACCAAATCAATGTGTTTATTCCAGGCGTTAGTCGTGATGCTCTAAAAGAGTGAAAACCAGGAAAAAATTACAACGTTAAGTAACTTGAATCCCCTGCATACCAATTACACCTGTCATTCAGCTTGCTTATTTACAGGGTTTGAAAGGTTTCGTTGACAACAGAAGGGCTAATAAACAGAATCCAAGTCATGTTTAATTATATCAGTTTTATTATCTTAATTAATCAGTCCACTGCTCTGCACTCTAATATTGTTGTATTGTAAATATGTTGTATTTTTTTATAACAGGCTACAAAAGATTTATTCCTCTTTACTTATTTTTTGGCCCATATCTATTGTGGCATTCTTTTCTTGAATTCACACTGATGACATGAGGCCAGTGTATTAAATCTTTGAAAACTGCTGTTTAGGTGAAGAACAAAAACACCCTAAAAGCTGAATGTAATAACAAAAAGACCAGAGAGTCTGTACTCTAATTAATTTTAGATGAAATGGGAAAATTAGAAAAGACAATAAGGGATTTAAAGCCCAGAGGTATCTGGACAGGAACTTGGAAAAGACTGTGTAACTGTGCTGTTGAGGATAAAGGTCCATATACCAGTGCTTGATTACAACCAGATTTTATTATCTAAAAATAAATGTAAATTATGACTTAATCTATGCCAAGAGTAGATAGATATGCAATATCCTCCTGATAGCTGAGATGAATGTGGAAGGGGGAAACTGGATAATACTGATTTCAATTTTAATTCACGTTTCAAATGCAAACTGTTTTAATTATGTCTAATTGAAATGATTTATTGCCTTAAGTAGCAAGGAAAAAGACCTGAACAGAAATTCAACTTCTTAATCTTTGTGCCGCACGTTGTTCCTGTTCTCCATTTGTTTATTGTATTGAATGAGAAATGGGAGACATGTCTGTGTCATGCCTTTGCATATTTAGCTTTTTGAGCTGAGTTGAATCATGATGTAAAGAAAGGATGCAGTTTCCATAGTGGAAATCCAATGATGTGAAAAGGTGAACCATTTAAAGATGCACTGACAGCCTTCTTTAAAATAAATAGTTTAAGTTCCCAAGTTAGCAGTAGGTGTGTAAGGTGAAAATACTTCAAAAAAAAAAAACTTCAAAAGATATTCTGTAAATAAAGTTTCCTTTTTTAACTGGCAAAACTTCATTTTTGAGTGGATTATTTTTGTGGCTGTAGGAAGTGCTATTGCCACCACCCAAGGATTCTTCCTGTATTTCATAATTTCGTCCCCAAAGACGGGACCTATGGATCCACCATTGCAGAGCAGTGAACTGGCTACAAACCTGCCCCAATTACCAGTGTCTTCTCATTCCTCTGGGTAAGCAAAGCTCTGCATTTTTGTGACAGCCTCAATGGGCAAATAGAGTGGGATACTCTGGGTAAGGCAGCCTCTGGGTCAGTGGCTAGGGCTGACTGAGTTGATGGCTATAGCATGCAGACAAGTAAACAAAATCCCTGTTTCCCCTTTCCCTGGAGGAGTCTGTGCTATCGTGCAGTTGCAGGGCTTTTGGGGAATGCAGAAGTTCTTTCAGAGTACTCAGTATTCTGCAGCCACAGAAGGAACCTCTGGAGGTCAACTGCACCAACCATCAGCTCAAAGCTGGGCCTCGTTAAGTTCCTGTTGTGAGTGGCAATCACTTTACTGAAGAGCTGTATCAGCCTCTGGCTGCCCATCACAGCAGCATCAAGGCTTTGTGCCTAAGTCAAGGAGTGATGCAGCTCCAAAAGAGCATTCCCAGTTCTCCAAAAGCAAGCATACCTGCCCCACTGCCCTCCTCATAACATCCCCTGGCTGGCTTGAGGGAAGGTGACAGCCAGGCCTCCAGGGCCTTTCTGGTCTTCAAAGGGAAAAGCTGGCTAAGTATATTGAGCATTGAACTTTATTCTATTTGCCTCTGTGCTGTATATCTGCCTATAAAGCAAAAAATATGGATCATTTCTGTAAGAATATCCATTGACTTTAGTATTGGTGAATTTGCTGATTGAAATGTGCTTCAGGAGAGGTACTAAAAATATATTGAAACTCCATTGAAATATATAGCTTTTCTGTGCATTTTTAATTTTCTATAAGAGGGAGAATTCTTTGTTCAGCTGGTTCCAAAAAAAAAGATAAAGAGGAATTATTTTCTAGTACAGTCTGTAGGACTTTTTTTAAAGGAATGGAGGTGAAAAAGCAGTTGTGGTAGTTTTGTACGTGGTACACAACTGACCTGAGGGAAAGCAGCCTGCCAGGAACCTCTCAGGAGGACTAACTATGCATATAAATTCCCATGTTTGAGTTGATGCTTGCAGACAAGCGAAGGCTGATGTCAAAGTTCTGAAGGCCAAATTAAGACAAAGTTTTTCTAGGTTTCTTTGAAGAGCAGAGCGTTTTGGACTATCTTTCGGTTCCTGTAACTCAAGTCTCCCTGACAGCCCATTATTCGTTCAGTCATTACATTCTCTGGATTCTTTCTGACAAAGTTATCAAACACCCCACTGGGACCACAGCCAAAAAAACATTCACCTTTATACAGAGGGCCAAATCCTGATTAAGAATGCACAGCTGGAGTAAATGCACTGTTTGGTCAGAAAATAGAGCTAAATGGAGATTTCTGCTGTACCTTGTCACTGCTGGTGCAAATGCATGCCATGGGAACTACAGGATATAGGAGGAAATAAAATACACTGCTCAGCAGGGCAGGTTTCTCCCCACATTAACACTCCTGTACAAATAGCCACAGTAGAGCTTAGATTCATTATACAGAGGTGTGCTTTTATTTTCCTTTTATTGGCTCTTGATTGTCTATTCCTCCATCCATAAGGAAGGTGATATTTCGTTTTTATCTTGTTCACAGCTGCAATGGGAGCTATTAATCCTTGTTCAACAGTGGGTGTAGTATAGCCAGTCATAGCACCTTTTTTTTAAATGCTTACATTATAACTCATTACTTTTTGATATGCTTACTGCTTTTAATTTTATTGTAATTGTTGCTCAACTTTTCACAGTTTATATTTTAATGATATGGGTTGGTTTGGTTTTTTTTTTTTGCATGTCCAAAGTGCTGAGTTCCCAGCCACCCTTCATTCTGCACTATATTCAGATCTGATGTATCAAAATAGATACTACCAGTGTGCACAGGCAAGACCAAGGGACAACTGAGCATGGTGAATCCCTTAAGAGGCATCTGCTGATTGAAGGAGGTGAGGGAAGAAAGAAAATGAATTTATTTAATTTTACTGAAATATAATAACATGGAAACATTACCTATTACTCACACTAAAGGGATAGTTTTGGTCAGTGCAACTTCCACGCTTTCCACCACTGAGACAGAAGTCTAAACCTGCTGCTTCACTTTTTACAGGGTAAAATTCCTCTGCTGTGCATTTTAAGAAATATGATTCACCTTGTAAAAGGCAACAATCTGTCAGCTCTGGGTTCAGGTACCTGCTTATCTCAACTGCTAGTGATTTTCTCCAAGTACAGGAGTGCAGGCAGATAAGGAGGAGTGTCGGCGTACTGCAAATACACCATCATCTTCTGCTGAGACAGACAAACTGGGAACATGTGCTCTTTTAACCTGAAGCCAGCATTACATTGGCCATTAGGAAGATGGGCTTTTAAATTGAAAGACTGCTGTTGGTTACTGATTACTTTGTGAACAAGACTATTTAATAGACTCTAATTTCCTGTAACTAATTCATTTTTTGGGATCTGGAAGTAATTTTGGAACAGTGTAACAGGTGATGCTAATAATTATCTCTCTCTATAAAATCTAAATCTCTAAATCAAGATATATTTTTTTCTCTTTTTGTCTTTCCTGGCACTTAATCCCTAAAGTAATGTACAAAATAAGGTAGCACAGTTACAGAAATAAAATAGCAGGAGATGGAGACAAATTGAAATGCAAAATAAATAATTTATGGAATGTGTATTTTTCTTCCTGTGCATTGGAACAGGCTGCCCAGGGAAGTGGTAGAGTCACCATCCCTGAAGGTATTTAGAAGATGTGTTAGATGTGGCCCTTAGGGACATGGTTTAGTGGTGGACTTGGCAGTGCTGGGTAAACAGTTGGACTCAATGATCTTAGAGGTCTCTTCCAACCCAATAAATTCTCTGATTCTGTGTTCCAAGGTACTGTCAAATATCTGTCAAACCTTTGTCAATGAAGTCGCCTTGTCCATGGTTGGATTTAAGACAAAGGAGATGCAGTCCAGCTCAGAGCACAGGTGTTCGCTGGTATTTTGACAGCTTTTTCTTCTTTGCACATCAGGTGGGGGTCAGGTGCACATCTTCATTCAGTAAGGAACAGCAGAAGTGAGATGTTGTAGATAAAGCAAAATCCAGCCCACAGGGCTTTGTACAGGCAGCACACACAGCAGCCACCCCTCTTTACCTGCACTGCTTTAAACTGCATGTTAATATACAAAGCTTTTCCTGCACCTACAATTTGATGTTTGTATCTGATGCAGAAACCTTTCCTTGAATCCAATAAATTCCTGCTCCTTTGCAGGTGTTTGTCAGCTGAACCCTGGTGGGAATTTGTGCAGAGGGGAAGTGATATGTTTGGGCAAATGCAAGGTTCCGGCTGCTCCTGGTAAATCTCACCTTGAATCAAACAAAGCCATTTCTCAAGGCCCTTTCTTTGCTTTTTCACAAGTGAAGAGTTTCAGCCAAGAGTTCAGTAGTAAAGTAAGAGCAAGAAACCACCAAAAGCAGGAGTGCAAAAAAAGCCATTGGCTGTTTATGATTCCTTTTTCCAAGTCCCCCTTTCTGGCACTCTGTTGTGTTTATGTGCTGGGCAGCAAAATGCTCTGCTCTTCTCTGTGTAAAATCAGGTATTTCATGTTTTCTAGGCCAATTCATATGTCTTTATTGATTATATCTGTGACTCTTTAACAATGACACTCTCTGCGGAAATCAAAGTGGAACATGTGGAAATAGTAGTAATCTTTTTAAGTAAAGTAATTCCAAAGAAAAAGGTTCATGCTGTTCGATTTATTGAAAATTTATTTTTAATGCAGCTCATTGGTATTTATTTGAATTAGAGTGATGTGGCAAAAATTTAGAAAAAATAGGAAATGTGATTATTGTAGTCCTTATTAATATTTCATATTTTAATGTGTAGCTACAGTCACAAATAAAAATATTATTCTCTCATTCCACTCTCAAAGCTTTTATTATTTTTATGAAATCTAAGTTCTCATTATATTTGCTGGTTTTAATCAGTAATGTGATTTCCTTCTCTGTGCCTGGCAGTTTGTGAAAAATGAGGCATTTCCTGAACAACTCTCAGTTATAATGTTTTAGAATCAAACCCCCTTACCTTAATTTCATAGAGAAGGATCACTCAAACTTCTTCCCAGAAACAATCTGGCAAAATTCTGTCTTTTTTTGATCTCAGGTGTGCATTGTTCCAACTAATAACTCTTGGATTTGTGCAGTTCAAAGAAGAAGCGAAGGAAAATGATTTTTTCAAGGATTTTGAGAGGTTTTAATGAAAGGTAAGATGGTTGTTTTGTTTTGGTCTTTGTCTTTTCTTTTCAAAAATTATTTTCTCTTTCCTACACTACTTTCAAAATCAGAAAAACTTGTAGCCAGCTAAAAGAACTTACCCTGTGAAGGAGAGGAACCTCCACAAAGGACTTCTGTGAGCAGTGGCAACAGAAGGAGGATGTGTGTGAGTGGCACACAATCTTTAGTGGATATGGAAGCAAATATTTCTGTTTGCAGAAACCACAAATAAAAGAAATCAGATGTACTTGGATAACAGCAAAGGACTCAGCATGGTGAGGGCCACAGGTTATAAACAGCTCAGACACCACTGCCACCTCCGCAAATAGGATATGATATGTTCAGATGACAATATTTTCTGCAAAGCAGTACTTTTAATAACTACTCCATAGTAATTTAAGTTATCATATTACTGCATGAATACAAACAGGTAAAATAATCACTATGAAGATTGAACAAGTGGAAAACTGTGCAAGTTCAAGTTAGATTTTCTTCTTCACTGGACAGTGTTACTCCTGTTACATTTGTTTCTGGCCAATGTAAAGTAGCTCACTTGAAAAACCACTGTATTTCCAAGAGAGCTCTGAATGCACCAAGTACTCTTGAAAATCTAGGCTTAATTGTGAATTTTATGCATTCAGAAATTTAGTGGTGACCAGCTCTGAGACAGTACCTTCTGCCACTAATGAAGAGAATAATGCAGATTGTATTTGTAAGTGGGAAGTAATGTGCATATGCAACTTTCCTGAAGTAAAGGATCAGTATTTGCCAGCTGCTTTGTTTCAGATGTTAGTTATTTCCTGGGGACAGCATAAAAACTTGGTAATAGATGAACACTTTAGTGACTACTGGGAAATGAAAGCATTTTATGGCAACTGCTCTAGCTGCTGCAGTACACTTTAATCTCCGACCTGAAATACAGCTGCTACTTCAGAGCAAACAAAAGAGGCTTACATTGGACCAAGGATCAAATTTCTTGCTGTTCTGCATCTTGTATCATCATTTACCATTGTGAAAAGAGGAATAAATCATCTGCTTTTCAGACCTGATTGTACTGTGTACCCACTTTACAGAAGGATGAAGGATGACACAGGTAGGAGGACAATGGGGAATATGCCCACAGGGATTTATGTCTGTGCTGTTAGGCAGTTTGGGTTTTGAGCTCTCTTGTTTTTCCCTTTGGACAGAATGATATTTAGGGAAGAAACTATATGCACATGTAAAAGAAACCAATACATTATTGAACAAATCTGTGTTGCCATGTTGTTTGCAAAAATACGCCATATACTGAGAAGCTAAATAATTCAGGATGGCTATCCTGTTCCCATATACACGTATCATAAACAAAATGGGAAAACTCTGTTTGCTGCCTTTGTCAGTAAAAATCAGAAAATGTGATGTATCGAGGCAATGTGGCAGAAAACTAAGTTATGAACACTGAAGTAACAAAGTTTTGCAATGTATATTATATGATAGTCAGTAGATTAATAGATAAGTAATTCTACTGACATGACTGGACTCTTGTCCTGGATTTTTCAAAAGTGCTATATGTGAAAGTATACCTTAAGTGTTAAGGGAGAAGAAAAATCTCTTTTAGGTATACCAATTTGGGTTTTTTATAACAAGTGACAGAATATCCAAACTCCCAATATTTCCTATATGTTAGCTGCTAGAAACCCAGACTATTTCAGATGTGGCAAATTTAGGTTATTAGATGTCATCCGTGCACTGGTACAAACAACACAAAATCTGACACAAAACTAACAAAAATAAAATATGACAGATGTGTAAGTGTCAAACCAGATTTGTGCAGTCTATTGGTAATCTGATTTGAGGTGTAGAATGCAAGACACC
Organism: Acrocephalus scirpaceus scirpaceus; assembly: GCA_910950805.1. NCBI lineage: Eukaryota > Metazoa > Chordata > Aves > Passeriformes > Sylviidae > Acrocephalus > Acrocephalus scirpaceus. Next base: position 41,495,275 of record OU383779.1, on the reverse strand, counting down.
AGCGTTTAAATCTGTTCTATATCTCAGGGTGTTGTTGTGGTTCACAATATTTATGTTTCAATACATTCACTGCCTTTGTCCCTATGAGAGGAGCCAGATTTCCAAAATCCTACTCAGAGATTAATAAACTCCTCCTGACCATGCCATGTGTCCAGGTACTGCAAAGAGCTCCTCCACAGGATCAGCTTTAAATGTCAGTGGCATTGCAGGGGCAGCTCACTGGCATTGCTTTTTCTCATGTCCAACTGAATGTTTAGTACAGTAATTTCTAGACCTAAAATTTCCAACTAATGGCAGAAGTGGTTGACCCTCATGCTCTAGGAGAAGTTAAAATTCTTAGCCAGAGAAGATGTTTTCACTGTCAGATGAAGAGGTGAGGTTTCCAGTACTTCTAAGGGAAGAATAGTAGCAGAACTGGCAAAATCCGTAACACCAAGAGAGATGTATGTTGATGCTATTACATCATGTTTTTCTAGAAGCTGTATTTTGGTATGGAGAATTTAAAGGCTTTTAAATTTACATAAATATTGCTAAATATGTTAAAGAATTAAAACATATGCTTGCAATTCAAGATAAGCTTGCATAATTTAATAAAGGAAAGAATGTGAATCAGTCCTCGATTTTTCAAAATTTTTTCTTCATAAAATTTTCTCTTCAATCAGATTTTAAAAATACTTAATTCTTCCTCCCTACAAATGAGGGCAATGTAGATCTTTGAGAGGGCTGGTACAGCTTTCCTCCCCATAGCCAGTATTTCCATTCTGTACTGCAGTGGGGATTTCTAAACAGAATGGGAAGCAAACTACATTAACTACATTTCAAGAGAAGATGCAAATGTAGTTGATGTTGTCATTCTCAAGACACTAAGGAAGCATTCAAACTGTATTTAAGTTTGCTTAAATGAAACTATTTGGTCAGAATGTTTGAACTACATCACCTGTTTATCAGGCTCAGTGGCTAGAATATTCATGGGGAATATCTCCTCAATAATTTGCTTCAAGATAACAAGCATTCCACTTGGCAATGCGAAACAGAAATAAAATAATCCCTGAAATAGGTGATTTTGAGGTCACCATTGTCAAACTGAAAAACGTCTGACATATTTGTTGGGTAACAGGAGTGAGCGGGAGAGGGTACAGATCCCTTGCAAGGCAGAAAAGATAATGAATAGTGAAGGATTGTGATGATTGTCACTCAAATAGTTTTTAGTAATGAGATTCAGCCTGTGTGTTCCTAGCAACAGATGCTCTCAGAGCCTCTGTCAGGAATGACCTTTAAGCACAGTATTTGTTGCAAGGAACCACAATATTAACTGCCTCTTCTTACATTCAGATATCCCTCATAATGCTTATGTTCTGCAGAACAATGAGATTTCAGGTTTTATTTCTTCAAATCTTTCCCTCTCGTTTCCCCTTCCAAGGACTGTAAGAAAATGAACAGGCTGGAGCATGAGAAAAGGTTTGCTGTTATGGTGGAATACAAGCACTAATATTTGTTTGTCCCATTCGCTGGAAAAAAAGACTGTGCAAAACATGGGCAGATTGAAAGATTCTGTAGCAGATTGAAAGATTTTTTTGCCATTAGCATGATTCAACCATTTAAGCAGGAGTGAAAAAGGTTCCCCTTTAACCCTTCAAGCTGAAAATTCTTTCCTGTTGCAATAATGGGTGAAAAATATAATAAATATTCTAGAAAACTTATTTTTCTCTGCCAGACAACCAGCTAGAAATTCAAGATAATTAACACAGCAACAAAGAAAAGCCTTTTCATCTCATCCTTTCCCTACCCACCCACTCTCTTCCTTCTTAAAGAGTGATGTGTTAGAAAATAAGAAGTCACATCAAATTCAAAGCCTGGTCCTGAGTTTCTGGCCCCCACAAACACTAATGCAGGATAGAATGGGGCCCAGATATTCTTAATTTTCTGACAATATCATTTTATAGATATCTGATTTGATATTTTTGAACATAGATATAGTATAATATAAACAATGTAATTTTCTTTCCTTTTTTCATCTAAGAAAACTTCCCCATAAAATACAACCAAATTTTAGAATTCTTTCCACTGTCTTTCCAATGCTGCTTCTCCTTCCTTCATGTACCTTGAAGAGTTCCAGGAACTCCTGTGGATTTGTCTGGAATTAACTGCATATATCATATCACAGACACAATTTCTGCACTAGATAAAGCCCTCTAGCTGGGAATACTACCATTTTTAACTGCATTTGTTTATTCTGAGGAGTCACCGTCATGTGTGTAGTCCTACTCTATTTCCAGAGCTAGTATTCCATAAATGACACAAATCTTTCTGGACAAATGTGTTGTGTATCAAAATCAAAATGGTAGTACTGTCAGGGAAACAATGAAAGGATCTATAACTGAATGAAAAGAAAACTTCCCAACAACGCATTTTAATGTCTTTACCTGCTTTTGTCTGGGAGGGGCCCAAAAGGAAAAATGGAACAATCTTTGATTTATTAGTTTGGGTTCTCATATAGAGACTGTAGAAGTAACAGCAATATTTATTAATGTTTGCAAAGAGTGTAATTTAATATTGATTCTTCTTTCTCAACCTTGTTTATCTACTGGCAAGTGAAGACTATGAAAATGTAAGAAATATTTATAATATTTATTACTTCAACATTCACAACTGCAGCATTCTTTTGGTGTATATAGCCTACTGAATTAATTCTTTCTTCTCTTTGGTTGATAATTAGAATTTATGTTCTTGTTGTGAAACCTCACATATTCTCATTTTATCAGCAGCAACTCAGATTAATACTACAAAACCTAGGATACTCTGTGCAAAGATCCACGCTTGACAAATTAATCAAGAAGAGAATTTCCTATTATTAGTGTTCTGTATTTTGAACAGGTGTTAGCTGAGCTTTTTTGCCTTTTTTTTTCTTTTCCCTTCTGATTTTTGCTCTGAAGCCCTGAGCCTATGGTAGAGCCCTTCTTTGCACCAGGAAGGGCCTCCTGGATTTATGTTCTTGAATTTCCCCTTTACATATCATTAATCGGCTTATTGCCTTCTCTGAACTTTTGGGTGTTAATAAATTGAAGGGAGTTTTGTAGCTATGGGAACAGTGGAAGAAATAGAAAATATATTTAATGGAAGGAATCCAGGTACTCAAGCAGTTTTGTTAATCAAAGAGCCTGTTACAGAATTATGGTCATGACAGGGAGGATAACTAAGCAGAATGTGATTTATCATAGACAGCATTGGATTGTCCCTCAGCGTTCATTTAAAAAATTGTTTTTCATAGAAGTCTTTGCCTGAAAGAGAGAAAACATAATTTGGGGCAGTTCTATGTCCTGTGTGATAGGGGGTCACCACAACTGTTTTACATTATCTGCCTTTTATACATTATGAATCACCACGATACTTGAATATTTTATTTTCCTTATGGTCTGGGAATTGACAGGATGTGCACATTTGCCCTTGGGTTTGTTATTTCATACTGTTGCCTACCATTTCCATGTGCATTTTCATTTCATTGGCTCCCATCAGTTCCTTGCACAGGAAACCAGTCTGTTTGAAGGAATGCAAAATGGTAGCCTGGCCAATTGCAAAGTGAGCTGTGTCGTGATACCAGTTTAATAATGCATGACTGAATCCCCACAAGCCATAACTCATTGCTAGTACTATTTATTTCTTTATCATGTGTCAGTTCCCTTTCCTGTCAGGATATCAGATGGCTGCAAAGTGCAGCGTGCTGTTTTCCTTATCTTTGAGCTAAATGTTCCATTATATCACATTTTAGGCTTTTAGGACTGCATAATGAAGCACACATAAAATCTAAAGTGATCCTGAGTGGTGTATCCACGATGGAATATGCTACAGAGTGATACAGCACCGGGACTCTGTGTTGCACTGTGCTTGGTGGGAAGGCACACAACTTAAATCATTCAGTCATTAGCATAGCAGATACTCTGCTCTTGGTTTACCATAGGATTTCAGGGAGATTTATATACATCCATAGACAGCTAGAGTTCAAGGAACTTAATTGGGCCGAGATAGAGTCTTTGCAACTCTGGGACTCACTGTGAGAAAATGTTTTCTGGCTTAAGCCACCATGTGTGCTTGCTCTAAAAGCTTTGGGCTTAGCCTTTGAATTTTTACAGCATAAGAAGGTTAATCTCTTTCTTTTACATTATTCCTCCTTAAATGGGAGATGCCACACTGAAGATGTGGCATATTTTAATCTTACTGTTCTTTTGGATTTCAGATCAGATCTGAAACTCTAAATTTTTTAATCAGAATGACTCATGTGGCATTAGTGTAGCTATAAAAACCCCCTACTTTTCTTTTTTACTGGAGCAAGTGGAGTAAGAAATGGATTTACTAAGATGACTCCCAGAAAATTGTATTTGAGGTGCCAGATTTATATGCTATTTTTTGATATTTTGCTTTTCCTCTAACAATGGCATATCTGTTATATCATTATTCTTTAAATAAACAGCCTTATTATAAGTGTGCCTCCACAGTATGCCACCAAACAGATGCTTGAAAGAACAGCAGCAATTCAAATAAAAACAAAACAGAAAGCCTAAAAGGTCACATCACTGTTGGATATTTTAGGTGTCAAAATTCAACTGAGCATAAATATTAAAACTTAAATGTGTCAGTTGTTAAAAAAACTTCCAGAACCTGCAAAAATATCTGAGTCACTTAAATATTTCTGCGCTATGAACTTGAAAAAGTACACTGAAAGTTATTATTACATTTAAATTGAATTTCATCTAAGGTATACAGATTCATTATGACAAAAAAAAATTTCCAACAGTGATTAAAAATAAAATCTCATTCAAAAAGTGAATTTTAAAGTATATAGTTCTTTACAAGTCCCAAAGCTACAACTGTGCACCATACAGGTACCCGCAGGCACTGCAGCAAACGTGAGGCTCCAGCTCCATTTTGGGCCTTCACTGTAATTTCCTGTGGAACATTTACCTCTCCTGCCCTCTCCCCTTTGTACCCACAAATCTGCTTTTGCCTTATGATCTGCCCTAAACCAATGCCTCCTTTCTCTTGTGGCTGTGCTGACCTCTCAGAAGGATTAATTAGCTAAGGAGCAGCTGCAGAGCAGAGCAGGGCAGTGATCTCACTGCCTCAGGTAGGATCACCCCCTTGGATGTTGGCTTTATGATCTAGTTAATAAAATATTTAAACACCTCATTTTTATGCCCACAGGGAGCACGATGGTAACCACAGGCATAAAGTGTTACTTGGACAGCACAAAGCAGAGACAGATGAGTGGGTCCACATGCAGGCTGTCTTTCCCAGATGTGCTCCAGGGGCAGAGACAGGTATTGATGCCTCAGACTGAGCATCTGGTCAGTTCTTGAAGGTGTGAACAACCCAAGGGTCTGCCACCGCAAACAAGACCAGTGCTGCTGGGGACATTGCACTGAGTTCTTGAGTCTGTTTTCTTCACACACATGAAAATACCCTGATTGTTTTTCCCCATTAGTCCTAAAGTATTGAAACCTGTCTGTATCACAGTAGAATTAGTCTTCACTCACCTTTTTAGATTTTTATTTCTTGTTTGGAAATATAACTTCTTAGTCTCAAATTAGCAGGGGCTTGCAGTATCCTGCTAAAGTGAACCTCAGAAAATACAAAGCACGAGGGCAGTTGGGATATCACAGTTGCTTAGGTTTGCATTTGGAAAAAGCACAGTCACAGGTTTCTGGAGAGAAGGCAAATGTAGATGACAGCAGGCTCTCTCAAGACACCAGGCTCATTTCCAGCTTCTTTCCTGTTTGGAAGATAACACAGCCACAGGATCACAAGGTAAAGGCAGTGATCAGAGCAGGAGCAGCTGGATCTCCCTGCTGCACTGGCTGGGAGCTTGCTGCAGCCTCTGCTCTGAGATGTGCAGGGTGGGGAGCTCAGAGCAGCGGAATTGTGGCTTTAATGTACACAGAAATAATCGCACACCTTTTACACGAGTACCATTTGAGCTAACCCATTAGCCTTGCCTAAATTAGTCTGGCTGTTTAGAAGGTATTAAATGCACTACAAAGCCTAACATGTTTGTTATGCTCTATAATCAGAGCACCTGTTTAAAAGCCCAGTGCAGCTGTACTTCCAGCAGATTACAGGCCATTAGGCAAGTTAGCAGCACCTTATTTTTATAACCTAATCTCTCTTCCTCTTTCACATTTGAATTTTAGAACCATAAAAACGAGATTCTTCCCCCTCCACACACTTTCCCCAAGTCCTTCAGTGATTGAGATGAGGAGAGTAATATTAATATTTATACAATGCTCGGATCTAACTTTCTGTTGCTATGGTAAAATATTGTCATAAAATATTTCATTAACTTTTAATCCTATTTAACACCGTTTTCTCCTCTAGAGACTATACTGAAACTGGATACACATGGGGTGCAATTTTGATGAGAAATAGAATCATAGAATCACAGAATCATAAAATTGTTTAGGTTGGAAAAGACCTTTAAGGTCATCAAGTCCAGCCATTGACCCAGCACTGCCAAACCCACCTCTAAACCGTGTCCCCAAGTGTCACATTTACACATTTATCTGCAGGGGTGGTGACTCCACAACTGCCCAGGCCAGTCTGTTTCCAGGTTTCACCGTCCTTTCACTGAAGAAATTTTTCCTAATATCCAACCTAAACCTCCCCTGGCACAACTTGAGGCTATTTCCTCTCACCTATCACTTGTTACCTGGGAAAATAGACAGACCCCCTGGCTACAGCCTCCTTTCAGGGAGTTATAGAGAACAATAAGGTCTCCCCTGAGCCTCCTTTTCTCCAAGGTGAACACCCACAGCTCCCTCAGCCCCTCATCAGACTTGTGCTCCAGACCTTTCACTAGCTTTGTTTCCCTTCTTTGGACACCTTCGTCAGCACCTGGAAGCCTTTCTTGAAGTGGCAGGCCCAAAATTCAACACAGACATTCCAAAATTGTGCTTTTGCTTGAATTATTAGAAAACTGAACAGAAATCCTTGGACTGGATGGAGTTTCCAAAATGTATGTTCACAGTGCTGTTCTAGCATGCATCAAGTAGCGCATCAGCTGTTTGAAGGATCATAGGAGAGACCTGCACTCTCCTGTGGAGGCAGCAGGAGGGCAAGGGTGGTATCCTGATGTCTCTGAGGTGCCTCACTGTGCAGCTGTTTATTCTTCTCAAGAGCTTTAAAAACAGAGTATTTCATATAGAGAGTTACTATGACCTTTCTTTAGTCCCATTTAGTACTTTGATTATACATAAACCAAAATTTATATCAAATAGAATAATTTAAGACAGTTAAAAATGATAATAAAACTATTTATCTTCAGTTCAGTATGGCCCATGAGAGAACAGAAAAGACACAGCCTAACTGACATGGAGTAAGGCTGTGATGCACACGTTGCCATGTCAGCAAAACAGCTTCTCCAGCCCCAGAGATTGCTTTTAAAAAGATTGATATAAATTACAGCAATAGTGGAAGGTTAAGATCCCTTTGTTACCAGAGCTGCAATCCATTTGTACAACTGACACAAGTAATTTTAATGTCCTGCCATGGAGTACCTCTTTGTGAAGGGAAATACAATCAGTCACAGAACACCACGGCCCAAGTTGCAAATAATGTCCCTGTGAGCACTGTGCAGGCCCAGCCAGGGCTGTTTGTGTGAGCCCCCTCAGGCACAGAGGTGCTTCCGTACCTCGGGTTTCTCCAGTGTGCAGCTGGGCTCTCTCCTGCAAAAAACTCTCTAAGTAAATGCCCATAGCTGCAGACAGAAACCAACTCCATAATGCATCAGAACTAAGCACCTTTAAGAAGTCAGTGATTCTTTCTGAAAGTATATGTCTACACTTTCATTCTCCTTGAAATTCTGAAGAGCCAACCAAATCAGACATGTGATTATCTATGCTGTTTTGATTAGGAGTTATGTATTATTGTTTCCCAACAACTGAGCTCAAAGACAATCTCCAAATCTCAAGAAGACTCTTTCTTTGGGAAATTTGGTGAGCTGGGTCAAGGTTTATGAGTAATCACATCATTGCTAATGTCTTTTGTTTGTTTCATTTTATTTAATTCTGGTTTTGAAAGCCAAAAAACCTCAAACTAGAGTCAATATTTTGTTTTCTTCAAAGGCGTGCAAGTGTTACAGTGGTATCTTGAGGCCTTTCTCAGATTTAATTATTCCTGCACATCCATTGCATTGTTCATCTTAGAAGCCAGACATCCAGACAAGAAAAAATGGTATCAGAAATCACACTTTAGGTTACAGACCATGAGGATTTGAAGGCACAAAGACCAATGCCTCTTTGGTATGTGTCAGGATGACAACTGAATAGGCTTCCCTGTTTTAATTCAGTGATTATCTGCATGAACACAGATGTCTGTGGATCTGTAGATACATGTCTATCCACTACAATAAGTTTCAGTCCTTGCTGCTGGAATTGGGTGCATTATCCTTTTAATGCTAGTGATGGAGGTTTAAATTTTGGGTTTGATGGAAAAGAGTAGTTATGAGAGTCATCAATGCTTTAACCTTGTGGCAGTCTCCCCCTGAAAACTATGGAGAGAGTATATTTTTAATTCCTTCTTTACTGTGTTTTCAGGAAGATGCATGTAAACAAACCCCTTAATTAGCTCTGCTGCTTATTTTCGATATTTGCAGCAATCTCTCTGAGTGTTATGCAAATTTCTGCTGAGACAGTCTACAAATAATCCAATTACAATACATTATCTATTTATTATGTCAGAATTTCGATTTATTATGTTCTGCTTGGCAACTGCTTTTTACTGTGTAAATAAAAACAAAAACCAGACAAACCCAAACTCAATCACCAGGGGTTTTTTAGTCAACAGAAAGATCATTAAGTGATAGTCCAAAATAGTTATAATATAAATGCACAACACAACTACAATATTCATTAAGATAATTATTTTTCTATATAAGAGTGAAAACAGCATCACTGATTTTTTTCCTGTTTCATGGAAGCCACGGGAAGGCCTGGGGTTTATGATGAAAATTAGTTTTCCCTGTCCCTGTTCCAATTGATGACTTTGGTGGCTGTGTGCTTCCTTTCCTGGGTCAGGGTGTGGAAGGAGGGATGGAAGGAGCAAACCAGACCTGACATGGTGTGGGACAGCTTTGGATGTTACATAACTTCATTTTTGCTCTTACTTTATAAGACTTACTAGCACATATCACTGAATGATTTAAGGACTGACCTTAAGTCCCCCCTCAGAAAGAGCATGATATTCTTTATTCACTCATCACTGTCATACAATGAATTTCACTGCAATTTACCTATTCAGACAAGAAATCTCTGACAAATGGCCAATTTAGATTTCCTGGAACACATCTAGTGGATGTATTTTACCTGGATATGGCCTCCCTGAGTCCCAGTACATTCACTGGCCTGGAGAGAGGCTGCCTGGCTCTGCTCTTCCCAGGAAAAAGAGGGGACCCCCAGGAGCTGCTGAGGAGGGGCTGGCCCAGCCCTGCCCTGGGAGCATTGCCACCTTCATTCTTTCTTCCTGCTGCAGCTCCTTGTACCACAATGGTTTGAGAGCTGAGGTGTGAGTTCACCTTCTGTGGAATGGTTCCACCAAAGTCCCAGTGAGGGAGTCTAGTTTTTTAAAGGTTTTGTGAGTTTGTTGTCCTTAGCAATGCTATTGTTTACATAAAGCCTCCTGTTATCCTTCTAATCTCATGTTTTATATCTTATACACCATGAAACTAGCAATTATAAGAGCTCTGTTTATAATTCTTTTCCTGATGGTTGTGCTACTCATTAAAAGGTTATCGCGGTGCTCCTCTGCCAGCCCTCTGAACCCATGTCAGGATGAAGCATGTGTAAACCATGTAATTTTATGGAAAATGGCAATAAACCGCAGTGCCACCTTTCAGTCAGATCCCCAGCATGGACAGTGCACACAGCATTGCCTGGATCATGTTCCACAGCACCCATCACCTGGCCTGAGCTCATATTCCTTTTAATTTTTGGTGTCCTGTCTAGAGGTTAGGTCATCATAATGTTTACTGGAGAGCCTTTCCTGACTGGAGAGCCTTTCTTGACTGGAAAGGTCAGCCTGGCATTACGTTATGTGGCCATCATTAAAATTCCTGTGTGGAGTCAAGTCACAAGAAATGTAAGTCGGAAAGTGAAATCTTGACAAGCTTAATGGTCATCTGAAGCTACTGTGATTTATTAGTTTGTCCCTTGAAATAAACGTTTTAAGTTGATTGTGCACTTCAATAAGAGAGCAAGTGACATAATCTGTCTCAAATGTACTGGAGTGGCAGCCAGAGCAGGACCTCACTGTGCCCCTGCATATGTGCTGGCTCCTGAGCGCTGCTGGGGAGGAGCTTTGGCTTTCCTGGGCTCAGGCAACACCTGGTCTGCATGGGCCGAGCTGGAGCTGGGCATGGCTTTCTGCTGAGGGAGTCAGGCTCAGGAAATACTAAGGAGCTTTGACACAAAGGAAAAGGAGGGGTATTTTTTGCCAGTAAAGAAAAAAAAAAACCCGAAGACAAACACAAATTTTTTGGAAATCGTCAATCTATCAAATTCCAGAGTTATCTGTAAGCAGATCTTAATTTGATGTTACTTTTCTTTGAATAATTTTATTTTAGCCCACAGAAGGATGCAGGGATTATTCCATATTGTGATCATGATTTTCAGTTTGGGATCACATAACTAAGTGATATTTCTGTTCTTTGATTGGATGAGTACCTAATTAAAAGTTTTCAGGGAATACTTGTGAACACTTTATGTGTTTTGCATATTCATCAGAGTATTTGCCATTCTGTATTTACATGCATATTCATTAAGTTATCTTTACCTACAAATTGTTGAGAAATAATTGATTCTTGACTATTCACTTAAAGATAAAATTCATTAAATGGGATATAGATTTACATGTTCACCAGATATTTGCATACAGCTTTCAAAATAGATTCAGTAATATACTGGAAACGCCACTGACACGTGTATATTTCACATTTAAGTCCCAGTTGATGGGCTGATTTCAATGTGCCCTTTGCAGCATTGCTAAGATTTCTAGTAAACTCACTTTCAGAGTTGTTTCCTAAAATTCAGCCTTCACTGAAGGCTGATTCTGGTTGTATTTCATTAATTTCTGTGTAACACAGTAAATAATTATTATTCCTTACATTAGCCTTCTTTGACTTTTTTGTGGGTTGTTGCTGTGCTTTTACTAGGTAATTGCTTTGTTTAGTCTTTTTTGGTGAATCCAGTGCTGTGGTTCTTTCAGCATTTTTTTATGTAAACACTTTTTTTTTTTTGAAAGTCTATTTTGCAACTTCGGAAAACAGGATTTCACCATGGCATTTCCATATCCTTGTTTTGCCTCTTTTACACCTTAAAAGGTATATCAAGCACCTTTTGGGTTTTTTTCTGGCTACATCATTATTCCTGTCTGCATATATTATTCCTTTCTGTCTTTCAATATCACATCTTGGATTTTCATCTTTCAGTTTATTTCCTCTTATGGTTTGTTTGCATTCTTTGATGTTCTTCCTTTAATTATTTTCTGAAAATTTTAATCTTGGGTACTCTGTTGTGCTGTCTCTACCCTCACAGTGCTTAGAATTTTTAATTTAGTACCACCTGTGAATTGCATTGGTGCACTGAGAGGTTTATGTTTGTTATATAATGCTGTTATGAGAGGTTTGTATTTTAGGTGAGCAGTGGATTTAAGTTTTTGCTTGAAACTGTATTTCAGAGGAGTCACCCTAGCTGGACTCTGGCAGCTGTAATATAACACCCTATCCTGACTGCAAAAATCTAGTGCTGAACCCAGCTAGGAGTTTCAGCTTGGGAGTTTACTCTTTTGCATGGATGTAAAGAATGGGATGAGTCCCCCATCCCAGGCACATTAAGGAATACAGATGAATGACTATAAGGATTTCAGTGGAAAGCCTCTGAGACTGGAAATTGCTCCTGAACTGGTTGTTGCTCCCTTTAGCTGATCTCAATAAGTCTCCCAGAGCTTCCTGATTTTGTCATGGGAACTGGAATGCTGAAGGAAGTGTCTTGGCAAAGATTCGGTGCCACTCCTGAAATCAGGCTGATCTACAAACCTTGTTATTCCAGGTCTATGGCCATAGTGGTTACATCATATTTTCAGGATAATGATTTTATGGCTGTTACTCAGAAACTGGTAACAGCAGTAAGTGGTAACTTGCAGGAGAATTTATTGCCATGTGCATGATGTCCTCCCCTCTGGCAGAGGGATACTGCAACAGCAGTGCAAAGAAAATGAACTCTAAACACCAATGTCCATTGGCTCGATGCTAGTTGGATTCCTCTCTGATTGATAATGATGATAGGAACCTTAATGATCTTATGGGGTTTGGGTCCTGAATGAAAAGTGGAAATGTGGAATTTGGAAATCTGTTTTTTTGCTTGATGAAGACTATTTTGCATTTATTTGTTGGGGAAAAGTGTTAAAGATTGGCCATTAAAGACTTTGTCATACAATACAGTGTTAGTCATGAGTAACTCAAAAGCTGAATGTCAGATAGCAGTTTTCAGGATTTTTTAGTATAATTTTATCAGTCAGTCTATTTCATTTAAAAACATCCTAAAAAAAGCTGTTCTGACGGTGAAAACAGAATGGTGAAGATTAAGACGGTTTAAGGCTTTAACTGAAAAAAGCAAAACCAGCGAAAACATGGCTCGACATACTGCTGTCCATGTGAACAGAGAAATAAAGCAACACAAATTGTTCCTTATTAAAAATTCTCACCACTGTGTTTAAGCAAATTCCATTTGATACCGTATAGTTGAGAAAGTATTTTTGAGGCTGCCAGACTTGAAGATGTGAGCAAAGTCATACTGACAGTGATTTGAAATTTCTACTCTGGCATTTTGAATTTGATTAAAGGTTTGAGCTTTTAAAGCTAAAGTGCATGCTTTCTATAACACAGTAGGGGCCCTATTGTCAATTGGTCTGAGGAACTGTGAATCGACAGCTATCATCAAAATAGCACAAATCCGCCAGCAGATCTCCTGAAAGACTATAGGGTGTTATTATAGCACCTAGTGGAGTATAAAATGTTATTTATTCTGCAGGCATTTTTCCTACAGCCGTCACTCCTTTTGTAACAAAGGATCTGTCTGAAAGAAGAGCACACAGTTTCTCTAGGGCATGTAAGTCCTGCTTAAAGAAAGTTCTTCAGTATTTCTTGTGCAAAGTAACAGCAGAGACAAATTCATATTGTCATCATACCTCAGTAGCTGGCACACGGTATTTTTTAATACATGTGATACCAAGCTCTGGTACAGGAATACAATTCTCATGAGGGGACTGCTGTTATAATTTTGGGTATCGTTTTCTCTTTTGGTATTGATGAGGGAACACAGGTTTCAGTAAGGGAGGTATTAGGGAAGAGGAAAAAAAGGTGCCTTAATGCCCAACACATCCACATGGTCTGGGAGGACAGACTGAAGGCTGGAAAGCATAATCCAATCCTAGTTGTGGTCAGTTATTTTTCTAGTAATTCAAAAAGAGGGGTGAAACAGAGAGCAATGTCATAAAGTAGTGTTTCTCAGTCTATTTGGCCAATACAAGAAAGCAGAAAACGGGAGAGAATTTGACCAAATTTCCTTCTATTTCAAATAAGGCCAAAGCAAACACCCTGACACTTGGCAAGCAGAGGCTCATTCTTCTTGGGTGCAGTGAGTGGGCACTTGGGTACCTCCTCTTTGGTGACACCCCTGTCTTCATTTCCTTGTCTTTTGAACAAAGTTGATAACTGAAGTTACATGTCAACATGACAGGCACATCTCATGCCCAGCAAAGGAAATGATTCACAAAGTAATCCTTTTGTGAGTTTTCTTTGTCTCTGCTTTCTAGCTCTCTTCAGCAGTCTAAATAATTAGGAAATATTTCCTGCTTTGTCAGTTCAGATTTATTTTTTCTCAGCTAGTATCCCCCACATGGCTGGAATACAAATCATTCCCTGGAAAAAAATGAGAAGTGATGAAGAAGAAGGTGATTAATGACCTAACACTCTATTTTACCAGATAGAACAAGAGGGGTTTCACTCAGTTTGCCTCCAGATAACATTTTGTATTCATTTTGCAAACACAGTTAGAACTCAATTGTACCAAAAGTGAAAATTCATAAACCTACAGCAGTTTGTGAAATGTGAATGATTGCATACAGCCAGAAAACTCTTGAAAAGATAAACTAATTCAGTGATGAACAACGCATTTCATACTCAATTAATTATACAGTACATTTTGTTTCAAAATATTAAATGCCTAGAACAGTCTTCTGCCTGAAAGCTTCTGGGCTTTGTAATGAGACAAAAGTCTTGGCTTCAATCAGCTGTCTGTGTGAGAGTTTAGAATGACTTATGTCTGAATTAGAGAGGTTTAGGGCAGTGATTTCCTGGCAGGAAATTAATAATGAGCTAAATTAGAACATGCCTAGAGATGATTTAAACAACTTCGCTAGCATTGTCTGTGACAGGCTGTCAGGTTTTCCCCCAGTTCTAGTAAATAATCGAAATCATTAAAAAGTTGGGAGTGTACTGTGACTCTTCTCGCAAAACCAGACTCATTCATAACAATTTTAATGGAAAAGCAAAAGAAAAAAAAATCCAGAAGGAAGTAGACTGTCATATTTGAACACAAGATTGGAGATCTGGAGAGTGTGCTCCTGCAAAGCACAGGGTGTTGTGGTAGAGCATGGCAAAACACAGGTCTGCAGATTTTATTGAGGCAGATTTTATTGAGGCAGCTTTTAGTGTTACTTTGTAGTTTGTCCAATAAGTCCAAACATCAGAGCAGATCCAAGTTCTCTCCACACTGCAAAGGATGAGAAGACTGAACCAGAGGGAAATAGCTAATGTCTCTGCCTCTGTCAAAAACAGTATTGCACTCAATCACATTTTACTCCCTTTAAATCAGTGCACACCAAAGAGAATTTAAAAAACAGAGCTGGGGAGAGGGCTTCAAGGGTCAACATCCAGGTGTTTCAGCTTGGAGGCAGTTAGAGTTTTCCCTAAGCAAATTGTCAGGAAGCTCTGTTTGCCTGGTCAGATTCTGTCATGCCAAGATAAATTATTTCTGACCTTTTTCTTATTTCAAGGTAAAACAAAACCAAAATCATTTATCTTACTGTCCAGTTCTTAAAAGTTAATATCAATTCTACAACTTCTGGGAATGAATCAAAGAGGGCACGAGTAGTTAAATGATGGCCAGTGACATTAGTCTGCCTGCTGTGTGCTGAGAGATCCTGTTCAATAAAAATGACAAAACAATATAACTTCTTATTATTCAAGTGGCTCCTGAATTACAGGGCTAATGATATTACTGACAATCTTTTCTGAATAAAAGAAACAAAAAAATCAGACCAGAGAACAAACCAATCAACCAAATAATAATTAAATAATTAACAATGCTGCAAACAAAATAAAAAATAACAAAACAAATCACAAACTCAAACTGAAAACCAAAGCTCTCACTATGAGCAATTTCACCATGGAAGCAGAAGGAAAAGGCAGATTGTTATATGAACTTGAACATGGAACAAGAGCTGTCTAGCCCTTTCCTGGAAGTTCCTAAGACACTAAAATATCTTATTTTCTGCTCCAAAGAGAGAACTTGAGAGAACTTTTAACTGGAAGAGTTTCACATAACATTTCGTCTGCAGAAGTACTGCAGCATTCTTTTGCCTTGCTATGTCCTTGCAGGTGTTGGAGTAGAAATAACTCCCAGGGGAAAACCAGAATTGTGGCAGGAGCATGCCCAAAGGAGAAAGTCTCCCTACAGCCTCTGCTTGGGAGGTTGTGCTTACAGCCCAATTACTTTAGACCTTAATTTAAAGCCCCACTGCTGCTTACCTTTTTGTACATGAATGGATCCCTTAGGACCTAGAAGGAAAAACTTTTACATCCCTGGGGAATACACAGAATAATGTAATAGTAGTCACTTCACTCCAAGAAAAATAAATTGGCTAAATATATCAACACTAATACATTGCAAAAAAGTAGTTTTGCTATCAGGATATCTGGTGAAACATTTTTCCTTGAAATACCCTAACAAGCACAATTCCATTAACTTAATTGGGATTTGATCAAAATAGATCATGACCAGTGTGGATTTTTCAGTCTTGTTCATAGCAGCTTAGATTGTAGGAGCTAATTTTCCAAGCATCAGCATCTTTCAAAGAATAAGGAAGACAAATAGTTATTTGGGGGAAAGTTACAGGAAAGAAGATAAAAAGCATTTCAGCATTGCTACTCCTTTCTTTGTGGTCCTGGCTTCTGTTTAATTCAGTGGTATAATAAATGTATAGTTCTGTAGAAATCTAATCTGGTAGTTCTGGAGGAGAACTACCAGACAGTAGATAAAAGTAAGGGGTGCATGAACATTAAAATTCTCCTATTTGAAAATTGGGGTGGAAATTGCCATAGAGAATTGGAGCTAGAACCAAAGTCTTGTAGTGTTTACTTTGTTCATTTACTGCTGTACAGCTGTTTTATTTGGCTTGTGGAACTTAGGGAATTATTTACAGGCACTGCACATTTATGTTAAGTGAGGTGACTTAAAATATGACTGACTAGTCTTCAAGATGTATAGAAATACAAATAAAATAAAGTAAATGCTACTTGTTTGTTTTCTGTCTTCTCATGTTAATGCAGAGTTGATTTGATACTCTTTCGCAAAAACATTTGCTTTATCTTAGCAGATAATTAAAAGTATATCTACTCAGTTTTCTTTTTCTTTGTGGGAGAAAACAACAATTAGAATCTTTTATAAAGTGCTTCTAATCAGGAAATTGCACAGCAGTTTTTGTTGCGATTCCAACAACAATTACAAGATCCAAAGCTCCAAAACTAATTGCTGTTATGTTCCTGCCTTTTTTTTAAAGCATAAAGAGACTGCACTCACATTGGAACAGAGAAATGCAGAGTGAGAGAGATTTTTCTGTGTGAGGTGGATCCAGTGCATTTGGATATTATCTTTGTTTGCAGGCTGTATCCCCTGGTGCTGAAAATAAACCATTGCTCAGCTGTGGCTTTTCAGAAACACACCAAACTTGGTGGGTTCACCGAGACAAGGTTTCAGATAACAGAGGTCTAAGAGGAAGTGAGATCTGACAATAGAAATTGCACAATCCTCCAGAAACTGCACATTACAATTTAACAGTCCCACTTTCCAAGTACATTTTATATGTTTTTAAAAGTCATGCTAGAAACCAATTAACTCACCAGATTCTTAGAAAAAAAAAATCTACTATAATAAGAAATTTTCAAGGATTTCCAAGGAACAAAGGAATAATAGAGGAAGAGTTCAGGAATCTAAATAAAGTAGTTTGATAATGTAAAACTTGAAAGAAATATGCTGGGTTCTTTCAGAGTCTTGTTTGCAGGTAGGTTTGCCTCATCTCCTTAGCTCTGTCTTTCTGTTTTGACCCAAGTGAAATTTGGCAGAGCATGATATTTTTCTAAGTTTCTGTCCAATTCTTGGCTCTCTGCTAAATAACTTCTTTTTCAGAACGTTGTCTGTTTAGTTACTTTAACTTGATAAAAGGTTTTATGTTGCTTGTTTGCTTACAACATTTGTTCTGCGCTAGTTAGTGCATCTTAAGATTTTCTCTGTGCCACGCTATTTGTAAGAGCCATAGTTATTCACCCTGTCCCAGGATTGTAATATTGACTTTATGGTCTTTGTAATATGGTCTTTAAATAAAAAAGAAAACAAACAAAAACAAACCAAACAAAAAACCCGAACAATCCCCCCCACCCACACAACCAGGAATCTCTTTTGCTTGCTCTTATACACCTTAATTATATAGGCAAACTAAAGAAGGCAGTTAAGTGTTGAAACTCCAATAACGTTTAGATCATTACAGAAATCTTCCAGTTACTAACACTGAACAGGATAAGCATTAATTCAAATTAGAACAAATATTTGGGGGGGCGGGGGGATTTTTGTTCCCATCTTGACTAGGTGTATATTTTCAGTTCAAGGTGTTTAATGACTGTGACTTTGTTGTCAGTGAGTTGTGATTTCAAGAGGCTGTTGCAGTGTGAGCACTGATCTGGTGTGCCACGCCCAGGCCATCTCAGTGACCTGTCCGACATGGGTCATGCCCTGCTCCTGCAGCTGCCCTTTGCAGCTGTTTCTGTTCTCTTTCCTGAGTAGTGGAATCTCTTCTAGTTAGGGCAGTCACCACATTTATTAGAAGACTGGTTTTCAATTACCTTCCAAACACGGCTGTAGATTGAGAACATGGATTAGCTAGACAAATGATTCAAAGCTAATTAGTTAAAAATAGATTCTCTTTTCCCAAATACTATTTTAGTCCCCTTCAGCTATTTAGCACTTTATAATGAGCAGAATTACAACAGTGGGCCACCTTTTCAATACATTTTCTCCTTAAAAGTCAATAAAGACCTTTTAAAAAAATTCAATAGTCGACACCCATGACTTCTACAGGTGATTAATTCAATACAATCAACATATCATGTGATTTACTTCTACAAACGAACACAAATTGTCACTGTTTACCAGAGCACTTCTATTAAAACTTCATCCATGGAAATTACAGACTGTCATTATAATTTTTATTTTTGCTTATGTAAACCTCTTGGAGAATGATTTCAGCCTCTGCTAGAACAGGCCCACTCAGAATACAAATTACTCTTGAAAACAAAATAAATCACTCCCAAAGTAAATCTTAAGCAGACCCATAAATTTCAGTTGATACAGCAGCATGGTTACAAAGACCATCAGCTGTGTAACAAGATACACAACTGGTTTGCAATCCAAGCAATGCTATATAAAGTTAGCAAGCAATGATCCATTAAATGAGCCCTCCTCTACGTGATTTCAAGCCTGGCTTAGGAGCAATTCCATGACCCACACTTGATTCAATTACACAGACATTAAAAAACCAATAAAACTAAACCAGAAAATAACATTGGTGTTATGGGGAATAAGACGAAGGATACCTCAGAGAAGCATTTCTTAGACAGAATTTCAGATTTTTGGGGGTGTCTTGAGGGAGATTTAGGCCACCTGTGCTGTGTGTGTCATCAGTGGTAGACAGAGGGGATGACAGAAGCCATGAGCAAGCCATGCTGATGTCCTGGTCCCAGCAGGGTCACAATCTCATTTTTGTAAGGGCCTGCTGTGGAGCCAATATTTAATTCTGAGCATTGAAATCAGATGGTAGCATGCTTCGGAGAGGGAGGGCTTACATTTTTATTAGCTTGGCATAAGCAAATGTTGTGGTTCCTGTTTCCAGTAAAACTGTGGGGACAGAAATTATTGCTTTTGAAGTTTCAGTGAGTGCACTGCTGTATCTTTCACTGAAAGATTGTTTTCCCCCTACCAAGAAAAAGGTTCTGAAATCTGCAAGGTAACTAAGCTTTATGTAGGGTTTGATTTTCCTATACACTTAGGTTTATTAAATGCAATGCATCGCTGTGTCCTATTATCTTACATACAGAACATCTGAATATTATTGGAATAACTCAAGGTTTTTCAATTCTTTTCTTTATCCTCTGTTAATGCATGATTTAGAGTTGATGACCTTTAAGATTCTGTTAATAAAGTTACAACATACTATGCTGAAATAGAAGGAAAATCAAAGTTACCATGTAATTAAAGGAAGGGGGTTTTTTTTGTGTAAGTCTCACACAGATCACACACCTTTCCAAGAAATATGGGTTTAACATATCCTGGAAAGACAATATTTTTTTTGCCTCTTTATCATATTTAGTTTTCTTCCAGAAAGTGTCTGAAGAATACTCCAGGATGGCAATCAGATTACAGTTTTTAAATTGTCATGAAGATGGATTAGATTTGTTGTACAATTCACTATTCTCATTACAATTATCATCACAAGAATGAATTCATAATATGTCATTTCCTATTCATTACAGACATTGTCACTGTAGAATGTGAAATGAGCACTGAAATGCCTCATGCATCCTGCACAACATGACAGCACTGTAAATCAGGCTGCTCTGACCTTTTCAGTGCTCAGTTATTTCTTGCACTGGTCAGCCCTGTCCTCTGTTTCCTTGCAATTAATTGGTTGTGCTGTTGGGAACCCTTGGTCTCCTTTTGAGGAACTGAGCTTACAACAGGTAAAGGTGGAATTAGGATGTTGGGTTGGGAGACCAAGTGCTAAAGTATTTATCAAGTTATGGAGTGCCAAGCTGGAAAGGTAACTTGCCAGGAATAACTTTGGAATATGGCAAATTCCATGTTGTGATATAATAACTGAATAAATACTAAACATTCTCAACTGTTTAGCCAAACCCTTAAAAGATAATAAGAATTTTGGTGGTTTGCCCTAAAGGGGAAGTTTTCAGGAATTTATTGGTTCACCCTTTCTAAAATTCTCAGCACATCTCAACTTGAGCATCTTACCTTATCTACACCCTTGTTATCTATATTAAATCTTGGGTGTGTTGTAGGTATTTTAATATTTTTGATTTCAAAAGATGAAAAAAAAGTATCAAAAGTAGAAAAACAAAGTTAGAAGAAAGGTACTTTTGCTGTTGGTGATGCTTGACAAATTGAAGGTTTAAGCTATAGTGAGCAATGAAAGAGGCTAAAAGAAAAGGTATAGTTGAACAAAATATATGTTGGTGAGAATATTGGTAGATTTTGGCCTTGTAGAGACACTCTTTCAGCAGAGCATTTCTCATTCACTTAATCTGGATTAAGAAAAATATCAGTAGATTTGTGCAATTATAGCATGTACCAAAGGCCTTTGAGGGTGAATATGTAGAAATAGGAATGATAAAAGGAACTGGAAAATCATTAAAAAGAATTTCATTAAATATAGTCTTATGGATGATAATATGATGGAAAATCAGGCAAATTAATTGAAAATTATGAATTTGATATTAAAATCCAACCAAATGTAAACCATTGGTCTCTTTGCTTAGTCTAAAAGCTTCCCCCTGCTTGATTTGGTCCCAGGAGTATAAAAGTTGTTTTAGAAGAACAGTAGTTACATCTGTACCGTACCAAATGGATCCACTTTTGGAAGACATTTTCTGAAGAGCTCTGCAGTTATTTTGGTTTTTTAACAAGAAACTCCTTTTGAATTCATGAAGGGTAGATGTGATTTGTGTTACTAAACTGACAGGTATAATGCTTGCTCATCCAATGTCTATTATTGGGTGCAAAACTTGAAAGTACTGAAGGAAATTAAGAGTCTGTGAGCAGCAAAAGATGAAATTTCTGGGTTACTGAGTCTTCTCTCACTTTTTGTTTCAACTGTGTTAAAAGCATTTGAAATAAAGAGCAAAATGTCTCCAGATCAACTTACCTAATATCAAAATACGGAAAATGTCTCATATCTTTTTCTGATAGCTTTGAAATGAGTCTCAGTAAAGGAAATTTCAGATGCTTTCTGTTGTATTCAGGAACCATGCTGATTTTTTAAAAATATTTTTCCATTTTCACAATTAATTCATACTGCTGCAGGCTTTATGATGCTTCTGAAATGTTCTGTATACCTTCAGCACAGGAATATTTTGCTCCTGCCTAATTTGACTTAGGATTTTTTTAGTTTTCTCTTTGTTCTTCAGGAATCCAGGACAACTTGCTGGAATTCATCCTGGCTGCAGGAAACATATGGAAACATAAAGTGCCAAGTTTCCATTTGCATTTCTAAAAACATTTTTCTGGCCATAATTTTCTTTTCCTTTGAAGAAATATTTTTTTTTTTCATTTGAAATGCTTTTTATGTATTAATACATTAAAACTCTCACACTCAGGTTCACTCTGGTCAAGTCCTATCTGCCAAAGGGATGAATTCAAAGGGAGGATTTTATGAGTAACACACATCCTGTCTCCTTTACAGGGAAAGTTTAATGCTTTTGAAGCAAGGAAGCTCTTAAAGCTATGCAGTGTACAAGAACTTAATATACTCGAATATGATGTGAATTAAGTCAACCTGTCTTTTTGCATACTTAGATCACATTTATTACTGCAAGATCTGAAAAGCTGGTCTTATTCTGAACAGTAGAAAAACTATTTAGCTTCTAGTTGCCCTCCTTCTCCTGGTGATTTCAAAGCAAACCTCTGTTTGTGTTGTACTTTCTCCTCCCTTTGTTTTACTGAATTCTGTCCTTTTATTTTTTTTTTTCCAGAAGCTGACTTTGAGAGGGAGGTCTGTGGAAATACAGAATATAAACCCCAAAACAAGTAACAAACAAACCCAGCTTATTTGGAGTTTCTATTTTGTATGAGTACGGAAACAGTTAGGTTTTGTCTAGATGATGGTGCTCAAGATTAAACAACTGATTCTTGGTAACTAATTTTGTCCAGCTGTGCAAAACTCATTGAATTATGTATTAGTGTTTACAATTGCCCTAACTCTTGGATGGTTTCATTTTTCAAAGTTAGAGAGCAATAATTCTCTTCAGATGCATTTCCTCCTATTGACTGTTCATTTTATAATAGAAAGTGAGAAACTGATATAAAATATCTCCTGTATGTACATCTCTTAATTTCTCTGTGTGTAGGCCTTGATCTTGCAAATGGCTATGGGCCACATTTCCATAATTTTTTTTATTTTTATACTTTCTGTCTAGAAAGGACATCTTGGAGGTTCATTTCTGTTGGGAGGCAGGGTGGAGTGTATGAAGAAGGAGCTTAGGCTGAAAACTGCAGAAGCTGTCATATCTAGGTGCTTTTTCTCATCTCATCAACATTCTCAGTAGTTTTGTCACATCATCACCAGAACTTAGAGTTGAAAGGTTCCTTTGAAGATGATTTAGTCAAACGCTCTGGAGTCACCTTCTGCACACCCAAAGTCACTGTGTCCTATTCAAGTGTGTAGTGGAGGGCTGAAGAGGCTCTTCTTGAGGCCAATCACTTGTTATGATGAACTGCATTGTAATCAGCTTTTTACTGTCTCATTTAACAGTTTATAGATGTATTTTACAGCTCAGGATATTCTATGATTCTATTTTCTTAGATGGACTTTTCCACTGTTATTGGCATGTGTGGCCTGATAATTAATTGTTCTAAAGACGTTAATTTCTCACTGACATGTCGTTGTTTTCTGCCTTTGTTTCAGAAAAATGCAGATGTGCTGTAAATCATTCTCAGTCTGTATATTGCTTACATCCTTAATTACAGCTATTTGGAGACCAGTATCTCTCTTGCAGGAATCAAATAAAAACCAAAAACCCACCAAATCCCTAAAAACTTTCACTTTACACAAGTATAATTTGATCTAAAGAAGAAACCACTCACATAGTTTAGTTGCAGTCATTTAATTTGTAAATGTTGGTTGTAAATAATCCAATTAGATGGTTTTCAGTTGAAATGATGCACTAAGTTCATTGTGCAGAAATTGCACACATGGGCTCGCTCACTGGGCCATTGATTAAATTGCTGTTCTTAAGGCCTAATCAGCCCTTCAGTTTTTTTAGATGCAGACTATAAATCAGTCCTATTGGAGTAATGAGTCTTGGAGATAAAAATGCCTTATAGATGAATAGTTCAGTTCAGGATACTTCTGACATCAAAATAAACACATCCTGGATTTGATCAAAGTGAGACCTTGCCTTTCCCTTCCAAGAATTATAGATATATAGCCTCCATTGCATAATAGTTACCGTGGCAAATTCAGATGAAACCTCTTTGCTCTTGCAGGCGTGAAATATAGGAGAAGTCAAAAAAAGAACATAAAATGCCTTTTACTCAAGGTGGTTGTCCCTGGAGTCCCAAGAGCCAGTTCAGGAGTTAGTCTTGGGAGCATGGCTGTTGTGTTAGATACCAAAGGGGATGATGCATTATTCTGGCCTATATCCCATAGTCAGTGCAAACATTTTATGTTGGTGTCCCAGCGGAAATATTGTCCTATTTATCCTGCTTATCACTATGTGCTTAAAGCATTATCCTAAACCAAGTTGGTACTCTTTGTAATCCAATTGGCCCTGATCTTCTGTGGCCTTGAAAGGCAGGAGTATATATTGACAGTTCAGATTATTCTGTGTTCCTGTATTAAAAGTCAAAGGGAAGAGATCCTTCACTTTTTGTTGAGCGATGAGATTAGCATCTCACCCCTGGTTTCAAAGTCATGGTTCAGCAGAAGAAAAACTCTGTGCTTCTCCTACCCTGGTGATCCTTCTGTTACAGTTTTATGAGAAGGATAACTCAAAATCTTAGGCAGTAATGAATTTTCAAGGCTGTGAATGCAAATATGGTCAATAAAAAAAGTAACCGAAAAGATGGAGCACTGTTTCAAGAAACCTGTGCCTCAGATTGGATGAAGTAAGAGAACTGATGAATGGGAAAAACTGTTAATTCTAGGTAAATAATAGGGACCCAATGATTGTGTCAGGCACACAAGTGTTGTTCAGCTATAAGTGTTTGTTACCTACCTGGAAATCTTCTGATCTACATCTTGTTAGAGTCTGAAAAAGAATTTGGAAGACTATACTTCATTATAGGAAAGATTGCTAAAATAGGCAAATACTGTATTTTATAGAATGACAAGTAAAACAAGGAAAGAAAAAACCCCAAATTGGTTTCACAGCAAGCTGTGGAAGCATTAGATTTCTAGATGAGAAATGCAGATGAATACATATTAAACACTCCAAGGAAGAAGTTGACCTTGATAGCAACATTAGGGAAACTATCCTAAATAGTCCTGTGTGTAACAAGGGACTGCTCACCTGTGCAGAAGGGGGAGACAGAGAGATGATGGAGCCCAAGGAGACTTTTTATAAACAAGGAGCCAGGATATTCAGAAATGAAAGGCTCTAAAACATGGGTTGTCAGAATAATTTTCTGTGAGTTTTAGCACACATTTCCCATCCTTCAGGGCTTTCCATGAATGGATGTACCACTGAGAGTGCTGCATTCTCATCACAAGCCACTATGAAAGGGCAGAGGATCAAACTGAGGAGGTGACAAGTCACCCCCCTTACTCTGGAAGGGAATTCATTTCCAAAGTGACAGACTTAGCATACACGAAGATGCACTCAGATTTTTTTCCTACTTGAACAATATTTCCTTCTTCAATGGTGACATATTTCTACCATTCAAAGAATAAAGAGAGACCTAACTGTGAAAAACAAATCACAGCTGCTGTCAGAGGCTTCTCCCTCAGCTGCCTTCATATCAAATACATTCAGCACTCCAATGCATGGCTCGGCTTGAGCCTTTGATGTGCATCGAGCTGCACTGGAGCAGAAAGGCCTTGTGCTGGACAGGGGATCCAGGGTGTGCTTCACATCCATACTTTGGGACATGCCATTGAGAAACGATGGCCTTAGGACATAGAGTGTACACCTACAGCTTCTATTTACACTATTTAAACTGATATTTTAGCTTTTAATGTCAGATTAACATTTAAATGTCCCTGCTGGAGCTGCTATTAAAGTGTGAAAAAGAAACCCAAAACAGAAGAAACATTCTGTAAACTGGAATGTTTAAAATATTGAAGACTTGAAAACATAGTAGAGAACTGCTTTGTCCATGTTCTCAGAACATTTGTTGCAACAAACTGCATCACTTTCAACACCTCACTTGAAGATCATCTCCTTTGGCTTAAAGAGCTTCCTCACACATAGAGAAAATTGGGATTTTCTTTGCCTTCTCTGGGGGTTTCTCTCCCACCCCTACTGCCCTCTCAGCACAGGTTTAGGCACAGAAGAGGGTATTTTCAGGATTGTCTTGTCTGATGCAAGTATTTTTTCTTCATGCCTTCCTTTCCCCCACTCTTTGTCGCAGAGAACCAACCACAACTTTTCAAGCAAGTAATAGAAAAATTACAGCCAAGAGTACACTTCTAGGACCTGAGATTATGCAGGGTCTTGGGGTGAGTGTGCACCAACATAAAAATTGAACCTGCAAACTATGTGAATGAGCCATTTAGAACACCAGGCTAAGTATCCAGCATATCCTTTTATTTTATTTATAACTCAGAAGCCTTCAGCTGAGCTGGGTGAATTATGCAAATGGTACAACAAGCTGATTTGACTTCTGCTGGTTAATTTTCCTCAGTGTTTCAGGTCAGGAAACAGTTTGGTGTTCGCTTTTTTAAATTTTAAAGCATTAATATTTTTAATTTAGGTATTGTTTCCTGAGGCCTGATAGATACTTTATGAAGTCTCAACATATTGCATCTGCACTGTTCTTTTTCTCAGCTAAATTGTTGTATTACAGAGGGTTGCTAATGAAAGAATTACTTAATTCTCCTTGTCCAGTTATACAATCAGTGCACCCCAGCTGTTAATTAAAATATTCAGTACTTATCAAGGTTTTCCTTGCAGTATTTAAAAATGTTTTGCTAAGCTAAACTTACATAACTAAAAAAAAAACATAACCAAGTTAAGTACCTATAGTTTTGTGTGCTATTCCTAGAATATTATTGACATGACTATCTTTGGGATGAAATTATTCCTGCAGCCTGGCTCCATTACCCCAGGCCATGCCCAGCAGGTGAGGCAGCTTTTCTCACTGCCTCCTGTCCAGGACAGCAGAGATGCTGCGTTTTCCTGTGTCATACCATGTAGGGAGGTGTGTAACATGAAATAATACAGCAAGATATAGCAGCTACAGCAATTATTCCAGGGAGGGCCCCTTCTTTCCAGATCATGTTCTCTGTGTGTGGTGACTGACTGTGTACTAACAAACTGCATTTACTCAAAGGTGAAAGGAAGTACAGTAGATACTGAGGAACACCTTAATTTTTTCCCCTTGTTCTGCAAGACACTACATTTCCTTAACTTGGCTTTGCAATTAGGAAAGTGGAAATTGAGGATTGCTGTCTCTGTCAGCTAGAATGTTTCAAAATTTTTATGAAAGCCCATTTAATGCATCTTCCTGAGTTCAGGGTTGCCTGTTCAGACAAGCATTTCTCCTCAGAGAATCCTACTGCTGTTCAGCAGTGTCACTGCTAAATGGCAGCAGGCTGTGCACTGGCCTGTGAACACTGAGCAGGGCAGCCTGTTTGTAACTGTGAATATGCCTCCACTCTCCACAATGGGGTAAAAAACTCCCAGTTAACATGGAGTGAGCATATTTATTTTTGTGGTGTAACAGAGCTCTGCTTATGTGCTAAAGGTATGCCTGCACTTAAAAGCCTTTTTCAAAAAGAACTGAGGGCAGAGGCTTCATTTACAGGGAGGTATATATAAAGATATTTCCATGTGAACATGAACCTATGCCCAAGTTAAATATCAAACAGATACATTTTGAGCTTGCTGAGCACTCCAGGAAGAAGATAAACGATGATGATGTTCTTGAGGTTACAGGATTAAATTGTGGGCACACATGCATTGAGAGAGATATTCCTAATGCTGTATCACAGTCAGCTTTGTGACAGTGGGTAGGACAACCTGAGAGTGGGAAAATACTGAATTAAGTATTTAGGGTGTTTACCTTTTCCTTAACTTCTCACCTCAGGCTGCAAGACAAGCACTCACACCTTGGTGCACAAACTGCTGCCATTCCTCAGGCATACCCTGGATGTCTGAGTGGATGATTACCGACAGAAAAGGTAGGTATGTCTTGGGGTTTTCTATCTTATTGTGGCTTATCTGGGTAAATCTATCACAAAAGCTGCCTTAGAGCTGGATGCTCAGCATCAGAGGCATTGTAATATCAGTGTGACCCAGCAGACAGACAGCAACTGGAAGCAGCCAAGGGAAACACCTGCAAGCTGAAGGCCCCAATGAATCTTTGTCCCCTCACAAATTGCTTCTTGTGTCATGGTCAAAAAAAAAAAACAAAAAACCAAACCAAAAAAACCAGAATTATGTAAGAACAATGGATGCTGAGCTAACACCAAATGGAAGCGTGCTTTTAACAGGTGCCACTCAAAAAGCTCTGTCCAGAAAGGAAATGACACAGTGCTCTGAATGGCCTGGAATACTCCGTTCAAATGGTAATTTCCTGGCACTGGTGGATAAATGTATTCCTTTTTGCCAAAAAGGTGTCTGGAACAAAAGCAGATCTGGGACCTGGCCTGTGGCAGCTTTCTTGCCAAATGCTCTTTTTTTCCCCCCTTATGTCAAAAACTGTGTTTGGTAGAAGATTCCTAAAGCTCAGCTGAGAACTGTCCTGGGAGTGCTGTGATACTGAATCCAGTCTGGAAGAGCAGCAAGGAAACATTAATGATTAAAATCACATATCTTAATTTCAACCTGAGGAAGTAAGTTCTTGAACTTTATTGGAAATCTTTTCCTCCTTCCTACCCAAACCATTTTGGGATAGCCTATTACCTAAAAACCCCACTCAGTCTGGATTGTTGCTAAACCCCCTTTGAGACTTCTAAGGCTGCAGCAGGGAAGTGGAGAGCTGGTCTAATGAATAGGAAGATTTATGAAATGATGGAAGAAATAAAAGTGTAGGGTTCCCCAATTTGTAG
Organism: Acrocephalus scirpaceus scirpaceus; assembly: GCA_910950805.1. Taxonomy (NCBI): domain Eukaryota; kingdom Metazoa; phylum Chordata; class Aves; order Passeriformes; family Sylviidae; genus Acrocephalus; species Acrocephalus scirpaceus. Next base: position 41,466,904 of record OU383779.1, on the reverse strand, counting down.
TGAAGGATCTATTTCTGCCAATTACACAATCTCTTACAAAACATGAATGCTTTACTTTTAAGAATTTTTCTGAGAAATAAAAGTTCTGTGGCAACAGGGGTAAGTTTCTACCCATAGTGTGTGGGTTTGCCTATATTTTTCCCTTAATAAATATCACATTAAATCAGATTAATGTTGATTTATTTTATTTCATTGAACCATTCACTTGACAGTTCATTAAACTCAGAGTATTTTAAGAACTTTAGGGCATTTTAGAAATTCTTTAGTTTCAAAGTAAGAGAATTTTTAAGAATCACTGATCAGAATTGAGACTTTTAGATTGTGGTTTAGAAGACTTTTGATCAGCACTTTCTTATCAAGGGTCAATTTTCTAGAGGTTTTCAAGGAACAACATGTGTCTAAATGCCAAAGAGAATTAAACCCACTAGGCTTCAAAAACCTTCTTTGTTAGCTGTTACCTACCCATCAGTGAACTGCTGTAGAAATGGAGGCCATGATTGTGTTAATCTGCTATCAAATCGTGTCATTTATTTTTGTCATAGTTGTCTCTGTAAAAAGCTATGTAATAAAACCAAATATTCAGTTTGGGCAGCATTTTTACAGCTTTGTTTAATCTCTTTATCGTGGCCTATTGATGCATCTTAAACTGAATTGCAACAAATAGAATACCAAAGGAAATGCTAAATTAGAATCTTTTAATAACTAAATTTTTAAAACTATTGAATTAAACATGGCAACAGTTCTTTCTTAGTTGAATTAATGTTCATTCATGCAGAAAATTTTGAATGTAACATTATTTAAGCAATTTAAAAGTGAATTAGAGATTCATCCGTTGTATCAGGTATCTGACTTCAGGCTAACATTTTAATCTCAATCATTGTTACAGTGTTTGCCATTCAAAAACTCTGAGAGATAACGATGAAGGTTAATTCATGCAGAACAGAGACTCAGTTCCTTGTGGATAAGTATGGTTGGCTATCAGGGAACTTCAAAATATGCTGATAGAATTATTGTTTACCTTAGCACATTAAGCAAGTTACACTTGTTTGGGTAATTGTTTTTAGGTTCTGCATTTCGGATTTATTTTTTGGTTTATGTTTTTTTCATAGCTGCTCCACTGACCATAGAAGGACTGCATTTTTTTTTCTCTGTTGTAAGCAAACCCACAGATTTTATTAGAATCTTTTGTAAATATTTTTACAACAGCAGATTGACAAAGTTTTCCAGGGGGATTTGGTTTAAAAAACAAATAGCTGTCACTCTTTAGCATTTTTCAATTTGCTAAGTTATTGTCCTTTTTTGACATCTTTTCATCAGCAGACCTGATTCATCTCCAGCTTAAACATGTGTAATTTCTTCATCTAAGCTACTCTTGAATTTTAACTGGGAACAGTGAACTCATAATCAGATTTATTAGATAATGTTCAGACATACTGAACCACACTAAGAAATACCCTTAATGGGATTCTGACTTGGTCAAGACCACCTTACTGCTTGGAACAGGCAAACAAAAATTGTTCATGACGTGATCAGAGTCTTCACAATGCATCAAATATGTGAGGAGTCTGTGATTAGGTTATATGTATAAAGTGGAATGATAGAATACGCAGTGTATAACTCTACACATGGAGGAACTCCCTACATCCACAGAGTGTATTCCAACTGGTTGGAAGCAGAGGGCAAGAAACTGCTTCTGCCACAGGGAGCACTGTCCTTAATTCCTGCCACTGAGTTCAGGTGCAGCTTGTAACACAGAGGTTAATTGTACATTGGAAACATTAATTCTATAGCTGTGGACACTTTAAAGTCAGGCAGTGTAGGGTTTTTTTGTATCTTGGCAATATTTCATAGCAGGTGTTCACTTCTCCCAGGTTTGCACTTATTATAATATCTGTTCAAAATAAAACACTGCTTTTTTTGATATAGCAAGGAAATAGTGTTGGTATAAACCATACACTTAAATATCACCACATATTTGTGATGATCTTTTCCTTTCTCTTGCCTAATTTAGAAGTGAAATATTCCTTCCCTTATGCAAACACTGGTAAGCCTGTTTCTCTAGTGTTCTCCTGTAATTCTCAACAAAAACTGGTTCTCCTAAGAGCTAAATGTAATGATTGTAGTTCAGCTTATTCTAATTAGATGACCATGTTAGGAAGCAATTAGTCATTCCATTTAGTTTAACTACAGGCAAATTTCATTGTATAATAATGCACAGCTAGGTATTTTCACCATGTTTTGTCAGATTCTGAGCTTCCACATCCTGTTTATAAAAAGTCCAGGTGTAGAGATCAGGATCTTTTTGTTTCCTCATGAGGGAGAAAGAGCAAGGAATGTGTATTAATCCACAATATGAAAAACAAGCTGGATAGATATCAGTGAAATAAGGAGATGCTGTTATTGCTTAGGAGAAAAACCAGTCTACAGCATTGTGAACTTCTTCAACTGATCTAATGAAGTCAGGCTGCATTAAGATGTGCAGTAATCATAAAGAAAACCCCACCGAACCCAGCATTTAATTGTGAAAGGGTTATAAATATGCAAAAAACCCTTTCTTTACTTTTTTATTAATGAAAGGTTTATTAGAAACTAGTTGAATTTCAGTGGGTGGGGAATTACACAGATCAGAAGCTACAGCGATGATTGATTGGTATCAGTAATTACATGGTCTGACTAAACGCTTTCAGATTCCTGGTGTTACTTGCTTCATGTATTCAAGTGATTTTATTCTAATTTCTGTGAACAAAAAAGGGAACAAAACCAAATAATAAAGAAACAAAACCTCAAAACCTTCCCACAAAGGCTCAAGGTTTAATTTTTTTTTTAATGTTTGGCTACAGATATAGAACACCTTTAATTACTGATTGCTCACAGTACATAGAACTGACAAGAAGAAAGGTCATTGAAGTTTTCCTACTCTCTCTTGAGTGCCTCTCTATAATAGTCCTAACTTACAGCAGGGAATGTGAGTGGTTGTTCTTAATATTTACTGTCCTGCTCTTACTCAAAATGAGTTCTGTCTGCTTTTTACATGGCTGGAAGTAGACTTACAAATGAAGATGCTGTGTCCTCTGTTTTGCATGAGGATGAGTGTCACCTTTGTGATGGTAAAATCTTTTCCTTCTCCCACACTGTATTGGATAAGAACATAGGAAGGCAATGTACAAGCACTAAAAGCAGAATAAGCTGTGTCATTCATTGAGACAGGCAGAATCCATTCATGATCAGAACACAGCAAAGCTTCTGGTCCAAAGGGGCAGAAACCAGCAGCAGGACTGGTAACACACCTGCCACTTACTGGCAGCTCCAGTTGTTATTTAGTGATGCAGTGTAAATATAAATATTTTAGAGGCACCCAATCATGTGGTTAGAGAACGACAGCAATAAAAGTGATGCATGTTTGAAGCAGTTACTTAAAACATAAAATATATCTAATATAGAAACTGAATGGAATTTTTTGCTTTGTTAGCCTAGAGATTCCAGTAAAACAATAACTAGCATGGGAATTGGGAATCAGCACATAGACATGTAATGTGAATACACATTCAAATAGCCAAGTCTGGCCATTGAACTCAAATGTAATTTGAACAAATATGTCCAAATTGACTCAGAAAGTACTAAATTAAGAAAAATACCTTGGAAGTAAAGAAGATTTAAAATTAACTGGTTCAGGATGAAACCATTAGGAAGGAAAGGAAGGGAGGGAGGGAGAGAGGAAGGGAGGAAGGGAGGAAGGGAGGAAGGGAGGAAGGGAGGAAGGAAGGAAGGAAGGAAGGAAGGAAGGAAGGAAGGAAGGAAGGAAGGAAGGAAGGAAGGAAGGAACTAGATTTACTGAATGTCAAGAGAAGAGATAGTGTCAGCCTGCCAACATTGCCCTATCAATTTCATTTGATAATTCAAATTCATAAATTACATTTTCTTAGATGAGCTAGTGGGGAATGCAAATGGTTTCATGTCTTGTAGTGTCTTAAAACAAGTTATATATTAGGTACTCAGCACTGGCATTGAATTGTATTCCTTTTGAAGCACTCCACCTCTGCTCTGCTGAGCATTATTTATTGCTATCATAGGCCTTTAGAAGTTAAGATGTATTTCAAAATAAAATTATTACTTGCTCTTGGATTTTGGATGGAGGTTTTATTTGTTTAAAAAAAATAGATGAATATCTGTTATAGACTTTCCAGGGTTATCAAGAAAGGCTTACCTTCCTATCAATTTGAATCTTAAGCATCTAACATGAATTTAAACTGGTTCTTAAAGAAGATTAAATTCATTTTTATTACAAATATGGCTCTTTTCCAGCACCTTTGGGAGAAGAAAAGCAGATGAAAAAGAGAACATGATGTGAGCACTGAAAAGATGAGAGGCACACAAAAAAAGTGAACTGCTGAATTTACTGTCTAGCTATAATGAGGTATTGCTTAACAATTAAGTTAAATTATGCAGCTGTTTCCTAGTATATTGTGCTAATGCATCTGAGAAATTACAATTTTCTGATTGAAGAACGTTATGTGGAGGAAACTGTAGCATTCCCCATTCCTGCAACAATTCATTTCATGATTAAAAAAGGGAAGCCAGTATTTTTGCAGCTGTCAGGAATAGGCAATAAAGGATGACAACCCAAGGGGGCCTGTTAGTCACTGACACAATAAAATAATCCCAAACAAAAGTTGCAGAAGGAAATCAGCTTGGAAGGGTAGCAACGACTCGCAGACACAGCTCCTGGCTTTCTGTGGTGAAGTGGCTGCAGAGCCCAGACTGGCAGAAACACATTTGAATGTTTCAAAGAGAAGTGATGCTGCACATGATACTTCAAAGACAAGTGCTCAAAAATCAGGGAACTCTTAACTCAATGCTTTAAAGCAAAAATTGCACGTACATCAGGGGTATGCATCAGCTTTAAAAAAAATAAATGAAAAGTGAACAAAACCCCAACCCCAACTTTACTAATCTATGAATCTTAACTATCTTCACATGTAAAAAATAAATTTACTTGAATGAGGATTAAGTGATAATTGAAGATTTGTAAAACAAAATAATATTGAAAACATAAACCCAAGGAAGTACACTGCTGTTCCAATTTTTGCATGTGGAATGTGATCATGGGAAAAATAGTTACATAAAGCCTAGAAGAAATCGGGTTATATATAAATTAATTGGAGCAGGTGGCTTAGATTTTATTACTTCATTTTTGACCAGCTTGAATTCTTGAGACTATTTAAAATTCCACACCAACAAATTCATAGATAAATCTGTATTAGCCATTGTTTAAACTTATTTATGCATAAAAATATCACTAACCCAAAAACTCTAGATGAAAACACATAATAGCTTTTGAATAAAAATGAAAGCTTTTCAGTTAACGTCCCTACTTCAGATCATCCTTTTATTCTGATCATCTGTTTTGCATGATTCTTTTGTTTTAGTCAGCATTCCCTTTTAAAAAAGGTTGAATTGGGGGAAAATATAATTTTATTTCACATTTTATGAGTCTGAATAACATAAAATGAGGTTGTGCCATGCTTCATGACCATGAATATTTAAGCATTTTCTGTAAATAAAGTTACTTATTTTTGTTTTAATCTTGTGAAAAAGCACTGCCTGGAAATGATAATGAAGAAGCCTAAGAAAATACCATTTGGAATAATTCTTCCTTTTGTTTTTACCAGTTGTTCCACAAAGGCAAAGCAGATTTGGCATTTCAATTTCCTTGAGTGACCTAATTCTCTAAGCTTCTACTGTACTTATTTTTTATGTTGAGTTACATTATTATACATGAAAAAAAAAGTTTATAATTAAGTGAATTTCAAAGGAGTTTTTTTCAATTTTTTGCACTATTTATCTAGTTTGTGTTTATGAGGGTGAGACTGCTGGCACCTTTCTGAGGCAATGCCTGGAGAAGGTACCTTTTATCTGATGGGAACTTTTATCCAATTGAGAAAAAATCCTTGGTCTGCTCTGAAATATTCAATGTCCTCCCTTGTGGAGGACCATTGTGAACAATTGACCCCTCTCCACAGGTTTCCTGTTGTCCCTTTGTCCCTGCAAGCTAAGGAGCAGCAACATGGTAGGTAGGGGATTGTAGATTTAGCTTGAGCACCCGAACTATGGCACAGTGTAAAGTATTCCTTTTGGATGTGTCTGTTTGCTTGGTACATTTCTGAGCTCACTGCTTTTATACACTTTTTCATGAACCCACCAGCCAGCTTTGTTCTTTTGTTTGTGCCCACTTGTGCCTGCTGCAGAGATGGAAGAGGCTTGGGCTTTGCAAGAGCATATATTTAGCAAAGAGGGAAGAGCTGAGGGGGGATATACCAAAATAAATGCAGGTATTGTTGCTCTTAGGCATAGTACGGGGAATTGGAAAAAAAATCAGAATGGAAAAAAATCAGCTATTACTACAGGAGCAAACCAGAGAAACATTAAATTAGTCTGCAATTCTGAAGTACCTTTTCTTGTCAAATTTTTTTCCTTTCTCTCCTCTACTAAACAGGAAATGTGGAGCTAGTTTGGTGAGGATATCCTAAGTATGGAAATACCAAAGTGGACAGGGAAGTAACCACTGCCCTTGGTGCCACAACTCTTCTGCTTCCAGTGACAGCATTTACTTTGTGTTACATGTTTGTTTCAGAGCAGTGTTTAGACCCTTGGCTGTAAACTCTCATGACTTTCTCTGGTAGTCTGTTATAAAAGTATAATTTTCTGTGAGGGTGTCACCTCTGTGAAGCCAGGTCCTTCCAAATGATGGAGTTGAATAGAAAGAACAATTACATGAGATGCACTTGTCTGTAGGAAGTGATGACAACCAGTGTTACCACTGCATTGAAGCATGTAACAACCATATAGAAGTCACACATCATGTCTCTTGTATAAATGTACCTTTTTATTTAGACACCTGAATAGAAATGCCTATAACATGTTCATATCCAGGTTCTAAAACTAATGCAGTATGTGCGTTGATATTATAAAAAGCATAAATGAACTCTTTATGTGCTGAGCACAGTTCTGAGTCTTATAAATACTGCAATATTTTACTAATTACTTGTGTTGTGGCCATATAATAACCACATCGAATTTATGCTTCTCAAAATGGGAGGTTACCACAAAAGTTGTCACAGACTGTTAACTCGTGTCATAAATATTCCATTGTAATCTATACAATAAGAAATCTTTCACTGCCTCTCCCCTGAAGGTATATTATTCAATTTTCAGAGTTATAGCACAGTGATAAATTAGAGCTTAATGTTGTTGTGCCACTAAGCTAGCCAAGACTTTTTATAAGCAACTGCCCAAACGTTAAAAATGCAGAAAGCAATCACACTGCTGTGATATTGACTCCTTTTTTTCTTGCATTACCTTGGTTGTTTCACTTTTTTCCAACAGACCAATAAGAGTTTTTTATACTTGTTGCAATTTTTCAGCGAAGATCATCTGAGTTTCTCAAGTAGTGCTTGTGAAAATTACCTGTGCCTTAGGCTCAGCTGTACAGTGAACACAATATTCTAGGGAAACTGCAAACACAAACCTGCTCTTTGACACAGACTGGTGTAGAAGTGATGTTGTACCACAAAATAGGAGACATATTTTAAGTAGGAGACTTCATTTTAAATGAACTAGGGAGCATCAACTTGAGAAACACTGATGTCAATAACCAGGATAAAAGTCAACATTAGCAAGCAAACTGTAGCAGAAAGGGACGGGTAGACACTTCAGACTTTTAATACTTACCTATATGTATAAAAGTAGACCAAATTCAGCTTTTTTTCTCTTTTTTTTTTTGAGGGACTAATTAATTTTATTAGGGAGTAAGTAAATTCAGCTGCGAATCCTAGAGAATCTAATGACTTCCAGAGATTCAGAATGAATTCAGCAATAAAAGCTAATTAGAAGGGAAATGGATGCCTAAAGTATCCCTGGTGTGCATAAAGAAAGAGTATAAAGACCATTAATTGAAATTAAAATTTAACAGTAGCCTAATTCTGCATGACATAAAATTCCATCTGTTGTGCAGAGCCACTAAACAAAGATACATGGGGAATAGTGCGTGGAGTCTCAGCTCTGCAGCCAGTCAATGAATGTATGTTAATGTCAGATCACTCCACACAGTGAGAAGGCTGATGTTCAGAGGAGTCGGGTTAGGGCATGATAATTTCTGTAGCTACTGAATTAGAGAGAAAAAACTACAAGTGATGCTGCATTAGTGAGACATTCTATTTTTTAATGAAGTAGGTGGGAGTTCTTCCTGCTTTTTTTTTTTTTACCCTTACAAGTGCAGAACAGGTATCTATGCATTTTAGTACCTATAGACTGTGAAATCCTCATCCAAACCATTTCTTAGAGGTGCCTCTGTGGTGCAGGCACAGAAGCAGGAACAAAGTCAGTGTCCTTCCTCACAGCACCTCATCTGAAATGTCATGGAAGTTTCTGCAGAGCATGTGTAGGGAAGTAAAAGAGAGCTTTGAACAGCTTCTCCTGCAATGTCTGACTTCTCGTGCTACCCACAGAATGTCTGGGAATGCCTTTTTTATTGTTTGTTTTTGAAAGACTGACCAACAGTAATTGCTGTAACGACTTTCAGTGCACACATCTCTGGCATAAATTCCCCTGAACAGATTTCAAAACATGGACTGATCTATTGGTGAAAGGTGGTTACATTGTACTTGTATTTCCATATTAGATGAACACAGCTACAATAATTCCAATAATTCCATGACCAGATACATGCAGCAGTCAAAAAGAGTCTTGTTTGTTCAATGACATATGAATTAGTTTATTTCTAGAGGATTTATAATTACTGAGAAATTTCCAACACAATGATTTTACTTTCAGGCTCATGTGTTGGACTGGAAAAGCAGCCTTTCTGAAAGTGAGTCTAACAAAGTGATTGTATGATTCTTAGCACAACATGACTGCGGACTGTGATTGTTATGTGAATGTTGTGCATGCTGAATAGGGCATAATGTCAATTTAGATGCTATTTGAGATTCATATGGTACATTTTCTGAATGCCTACATGTGCATTCGTAATTCAGCACTTGCATTCTGGGACATCTCTCAATGCAGAGCTAACAGCTACTACAGAACACACACAGTGAAAGAAAATAAGAGATTGCATGGAGAGTCACCACCCTTTGTGTGGATTGAAAGAAAAAAAGGTCCATTATACAAAAAAGTTATCTAAGCAGAGACCAAAACAAAGGTTGTCTACAGTAGGAAATTCTGTGAGTTAGCAGGATGGGGGAGAACTACAAAGATAAAAAAAAAATTCATATTCAGCAGTTTTAGGGGTATTTAGCTGAAGGTAATTAAACATTGGACGAATCAGCAGCAAAATAAAGGGGGATGACCTCTTTTTTGGTCTGAGACCAAGGTCCACTGCTGTTTTGGACAGTGCTTTTAATCATTTAGAATACAAAATACAAGTGTAGACAAGTTTCTAATGAGGATATTTCTAACTTGGATTTGCAAATTCACCCAAAAGAAGGTTTTCATACAGCATAGAAAATTACTATTATAAATTGAACTGCTCCTATTTCTTGAGGGAGCCAGCAGTTAATGCAACAGTAATGATAAATAATGATATTAAAATGCAAAGACACAACAGGTGTAATGAGCTTTTGCCAGGTTGGCAGCCACTCTCTATGCCAGGCAAAACCAGGTAATTCAACTGCAGGATATTCTGAGAGTTACAGAAGAGATCCCCTGGCAGAGGGGACAGCCAAGGCAGGAGGTGGGACAAAACTGCCTGCCTTGCATCTCCCTGCCCTCTCTCTCACAGGCCACTCTGTGTACTTGGCTCTTGCTGGCCCCTCAGCCTGTTCCTTTCCTCTCATTGCTCCTGCCCTGGGTGTTTGCGAGCTGCAATGTACTGCAATGACTTGGCAGTTAATTTGTTAATAAGAAATGGTGCATCTCTTAAGTCACTCTACACACATCTTTCACTAAGTATCCCTGTAAGAACAATTCTCTGGGTGGGCAGCTATTTCCAATATTTCCTAAAGTTCTTGTCATTGCAGCCCTTAGACTCGGCATTTGCTGGAATATTTATCTAATTTTTGCTCTTTTGATATCAATATTTGATTCAAAGTACCTGTCACAGTGTTTGTCCTATTCCCAAAATGTTCATTTGGGATGAAAGAGATAAGTGGCTGGCTATGTATTTGCAGCAGGAAAGTTAGGTATCCACACAACCTTTCCTGACTTTCCAAATTGTGTTTAGGTTCAATGCATCTATATGAAGCGTGTGAGACTGTGCTAAACCAACTGTCTTTAATTCTTCTCCCAGTAGTAATCTTCATCTGTAATTAATTGTAACGTATATGTATAAATAATATTGCCCATTAGTGAGATATCTGACAGCTTCCATATGCAAATGTCCCTCTCTTTCAGCCTAGGTGTAATCATTATGTACATGGTATTTATAAACATATGGCAAATCGTTTTATAGAATTCATTTCAGTATTGCAGGATACTTGGGAAAAAATATTTTAAAAGCCATCTGCATGCAAGATAATGAGGGGTGTGACAGGCAGGCTGCTAACTGTGAAAATCTTCATATCTGCTGCATTGTTATTGCACTTGCCCTTTCTCATCATGCAAAGACAAAATATGAAATTGTTACCCTTTCCTAGAGCTTCAGCTTTTGAACCCCAGATATTATCAGCATAAAATGGACATTTAGGTAAAGCTAATAAAGTTTCTTTTCCCATTTACTTTGCTTTTTAAAACATATTGGTAGATTCAGGTACTTACAAAAATTAAAGAAAAATGGGATACTGCTTTAAAATTTGACAGCAAGATAGTTAACATCAGTCTGTCACATCTCTCCACAAGATTAATTTGCATGATGGAAGTATTTTCTGTGTCATTATCCAGAAGGAGAACTGCAAAAAGAATACCAATTTCCATATTTTTTTCTTTTTTTTTTCCCAAATAACTTGTATAAAACCATAATGTATTGAGAAATAAAAAACTTAATTGTCAAACTGCAAAAAATCCCTGTGAATGAACGTGAGTAGCAGAGTATTTCACCTCAAAAAAGTTGTAAACATGATCTGCACGTGCTCCTTGAGATGTTGTGAAATTGGTGTCTATGGTAATATCAACACAAAAATCTTGTTTATGAAATATTTTTATCTTTGTTTGTTGGATACTTTTAGGTACTTGTCCAATTTAAGTGTCACATATAGAATGGTGTTGCCAGTTTTGACCTCATGGGTCAAACCCATCCTTTTCAAATCAAGTTTTTTTACCTTTTTTGTATACATTGTCCTCTTGAGAGAACACTATTGTCTGTGGCTATAAAATGAAAACAATGAGATATTTCACCAAAAATCCTCAAATATCCAAAGCACCAGGGAGAGTTAGTTAACATGTTTTTCCCTCAGAAGATGTAGTCTTTATAAAAAGGCAATCAGCTAGGCTGTTCTGAAGATTTATTCCAAATGAAATCTCCCTTTCTAAATTTATTTTCTCTAGCTAAATCTACGGCTAAATTTGGTATACTCCTAAAAAGATTTAGATTTTATGCCCATGTTTTAAGGCAATTGAGAGACCCATGGTTTAATATTTTTTTAATGTTCTTTCCTGAAGCAATTGTGTTTGACTGTTCTTCCAGGAATCAATTTTCAGGGATACACAGTCAACTCATTTTTATTGCAACCCATTTCAGCCATTAAGCAGCATAATTTCAGCTACCATGGAAATCCTGATTAAATCTACAGGTTTTATTTTGACATTTCAGCCGCGCCTTGACAACTAATTGCTAGTTTGGTTACGTGTCAAAGGGGCATTGAATCTTTGGAGTAAAAAATGGAGCCAGACCGCATCTGGGAAAGTCATGGATTGCACTCACCCGCACTTGAGGCTTGGTACATCAACATCCACGGCTTCTTCATCCTCTGAGCATGGTGGTGGCAGTGACCAGTTCGAAAGCACTCCGATTAGATGGCAAGTGCTAACACCACAATTTAAGAGCAGCTTCTGTCAAAGCGAGGCTTGGGCTGAGGGGCTGCTGGTTGGTGTGGAGAGAGGGTGGGAGAGGGAACCTTCTGTGGGCACCTTGGAAAATGGTTCGTGTAGTGCCCAGCGTGCAATTGCCCAATGCCACTTGCTCAGATGAATGCAAGGCTTTAAAAGTGTAAATATTACAGGTGGGATGCCAGTTCCCAGCTTGGCCTGTGCCGTGGCCCTCATGGCCTGTGCTGGGTCTGTGCGGTGAGGGGCCAGTGCTGGGTCTGTGCGGTGAGGGGCCAGTGCTGGGGTCTGCTGGGCCGGCCTGGAGAGGGTCAGCACTGGGCCTGCCCCAGCCACATCCAGCCACATCCAGCCTGTTGCAGCTGCCCCCCAGAGCACAGCCAAGCCCTCAGCCATAGGCCCAGGTGCACCTGTTTGTGTTCCAGCCCTCAGGCCTGGAACAGGAGATTATGTGCTCCCACCTGGGAGCGCCTGGTGGGCATAACTGGGGGTGGTACAGCAGTGATTGTGCTTGGTGAGGCAGAGCCCCTGTCAGGAGCAGCTTTATCCCCAGGGAGCTGTGGCCTGTGTGGGGAAGGCCATGCTGGAGCAGTGCCCTGAGGAGGAAGGAGCTGCAGGCTGTGTGCTGGCCCAGTGCCCCTGCCCTGCCTGGGGAAGGAGAGGAGCTGGGAGCGAGGCAGTGGAGTAGAGCTTGGGGTACTGGGGGGAGAGAAGCATTTTAAACTTTGTCTGTGTCCCTTGCTATCCAACTCTATCTTAATTGTCACCAAAAAAAAAAAAAAAAACCCAAAAAAAACCAGTGGGTTTGCTCAGGAGACAAGGGGATGTCTTTGCCCTGGCTCTGCCAACTCCTTAGGTGGAGAAATGGAAGCTGGGCATCCTTCGGGGGAGGAGCTGACATTCTCACCTGAGTTCAACAAATGCTGGTTTAAGGGTTCTTTTGTTTTCTTCAATGTCCTGCAAGTTTTCTTTTTTTCTTGAAGAAGAAGGAAAAAACCACCAAGTCTGCATATTTTGTCTCCCAGGTATTTTCATGAAACACTTTTACACTTCAAAAGTATTATTCCTGCCACCTGAGGGGTTTTGGGTTTTCTTTTATACATTTCTATTTGTAACTGCATGTAAATTGGATGTAAAACTAGATTGGTACTAGTTTCTCTGTTGTGATAGTAGGATATATCTAAAATTATTCAGAAAAGGTTTTGACTTGACTTTATCTTTTACTCTGCCTGCTGAGAGTGTGTTAGTTAATTTAAGAAAACTGAGAAAAGTGCAGCTCTATCAAATATTTCATGTTCCTCTAAATTTTTATCACTTCTGGACCAGAATATAATTGTGATAATATAATTCTGATATGTCTAACCTATTGCTGCGTTATTACTATAGTAAGGGGTGAGGAGGCCGGAAGTCTGTTTGTTCATTTGGGTTTATTTGTTTTAAGCAGGCCAATTCAGAAGTTTGATTGCTTGGTGCCAGGCATTTGAATGAACCTGTAGTTAAATTGCAGGGTTTTTTTGCTTACTTCAGATGTTCTGGATTGCTTTCTGAGACATCTCTGTTGATCAGTACTGGAGTGCCATGTGTATAAACATATTTGGGGTTGCATCTGACCATTTATTTTCATAAGTTAGTAAAATATTTTGCTAGACTCTGTCCTAGAGTCAGTGTTGAAGTCAAAACAGATAAGAAAACCGATCTTGAAAATATAGCTTTTCTGATAGCTGAAATTTTCTCTCATTTTTCTATTTATTCCTGCATGCTACTACAAGTGTTTGACCTCATATTTAATACTGGCACCACTTGGTATCTGCTCTTTATTGCACCATTTGTATGACCTAAGAAAATGCCTTGTATTTTTGCGATGTTCCCTGCTGATCTTGCCAAATAGTGAGCAATCTCTAGTTAAACCTTACTTCTATCAGAGATTGTAGAATTATTAAGGTTGGAAAATACCTGCAAGATGGAGTCCAACTGTGAACCTCAGAGTCTAACTGAGACATAAATGTTGTGTTACTTGTCCAATGCTCTGTGAAATTAGTGAGAAATATGATAAATAATGTAAAAAAAACCCCTGGCTTCTGGTCATAACTTAATTTTTCAAAGCCAATTGTAAATATTTTATGTTTTTAACACACTGATATAGGTATTTAAAAGCATGGCGGTGTTACTGATTTGATTTATTTCTTTCTACTATGGGATTTTTGGCAAGCCCTGTTGCAGGAGTCTGGATACATAGGATAAAAGGGGTGGTCTCTTAGCCAAACACAGCAACCACAAATAAGTGAAAGCAAACATTTTGATGGCCTTAGAAATTATCTGATGGAGAGGGCTGCTAATTTAAATCTCCTTCAGCCCCACTTAGAACCCTCCTGGCATGGTGCAGTCACGTCATTTGTGTCGTTAAATCATCTTGAGTACTGGGTGCTATGCTCTTGTATTTAACACCCACTCATTTTTGAAATGGAACCTGCATATTACCGTAAAGTTGAAAGGCATATAGTCTGTTCTGAAATATGCAAATAATACCCTATAGCGCTGAGAGGAATTAAGGACATATATCAAGAGGAGACTATATCCTAAAGTCTAATCTGTCTCGCTGTTTTCTCTACAATAAATTGCATTTTATCTGAATCAGTGTTGTTATTTTTTGCCTATAGGTATTTTGAAAGTTGATACTATGAAAATTCAGGGCAACAGAAATTAAAGCTCTTTTACAGAGTGAAATTTTGAATTTCTAAAAGCCTCACAGATTTCTAAATAACACCATGTGGTAAAACTGTTCCTTGAGCCAATACATTTATGGATTAACTAAGTACTGCTTGCTGTGTTTACACATACAGACTCCCTTCAGAAATTTAATTTACAAAACATTACAGCCTAGCAAATATTATATGAAGATCTGCTGCCTGGCATTATTTTTACTTGAGTTGTAGATATATTTTCATTTTCTTGTCCCATTTGCTGTATGAGGCCTTTGACCACTTTGGGTGGGGATTTCTCTTTGCAAAATATCCTCAGTATGTTTACATCAAGAAACAGAATTTGGATGATGGGAAAGATTAGATTCAAAGTAATAACATAGCTGTTTTGTGGTTTTGGTGTTTGTTTTTTTTTTAGACTGTGATAGCAAAGATAGATACTGCTGCAGCATCACAGACCATATGTGCACAACAATTCCTTGCTGTATATTTCTGGCTTATAAATACGACTCCAAGCTTCCTTTTATGTTAACTCTCAATGCTTGTTTCTGTTTGATTTCACCTGTCAGTTACCATGTTTACCTCTCCCATGATTTCTGCTCTGGAATTAACTTTCCATAAGGCAGTGAAACCCCTTTTCTAGATGGCTTATATACTATAAGAAAGACCCAGGTGTCTGGATTTCAAATGTTTCCTGATGTTCTGTGTCTTTCTGGCTTTTTCCTTAAGTACTTGCTATAGTCCTAGGAAGCAACATTTTTTTTTTTTTAATATAATGGCACAACTCTACCATTTATTCCCATATTTCACTGTCTTCCACCACCTATATGATCTCTGCAGGGTTTCAGCCTTGCATCAGAATATCTGATTTGTAATTTAATTCTCTGAATTAGGTAGGGTGATGGGTATAAAAAGCCTGGGCAGTATATTGGTTTACATAAAATAAACCCAAGGCATCTCCTTGTTGGTTTAAAAACCCCCAAATGCACACACACCCATGCATACCCCCCCTAAAAATACCAGACTCCCAAACAGAAAACTCAGAGAATGTGTTCTTTGTAAAGCAAAGCTGGAGGAGCTCTTTTCTGACCCAGCCACTTCCTTTTGGTTAGTTTGGAGTAACTGTAGTGTTTTAGCCAAGGCTTTCCTTTGTCTCCACTAATTTCTGAAGTGGCAACGTCAGTGTTCTCTCCTTAGAGGAGTACTCCCTTCTTCTGTCTGTACTCCAAAGGCACGTGCCTGCCTAACTCAAGAGGATGCATGTTAATTGCTGTAGTTGGGAACAAAACAGTAACTAATGATGAGAATGAGCAATGTTGGGTTACTGCTTGGAATAAGTTGTTAGGTATGATTTTTCAGTGTTTTTCTGAAGGTGGAAAACCTGACTGCTAGCCCAAATTAGAGAAGCTAGGCACATGTTCTTCCCCTAATACCAAATAACTGTTAGAAGCATGAGTTGGTTCTATCCCTTCTGCGTGCTTCTACCACAGTTAAGGAAAACGGGAGAAAAGTCACAGGAAAAGCAATTTCTCCTTGTGTTCATTGCCCTTACTCTCTAGCTCTTGGTCTGTTTATGAAAGTGCACATGCCAGGTTTTAACAGAAATAATACTGGAGGGGACTTTCAGAAGTGCTTTAGTAGCCTCTAGTATACCTTCTTTATTCCTAACAATCATTTCTTTCACCTGTTGAAAATACCAGGTTAGAGATGGTATCCATCTCACTTGTGTTGGAAGGGAGGGTGAAGGGCTGGACTAGAGGCTAATTTTCTGGGGAGGAAATTGAATCTTTATTATTGCAACTGCAGATTTTTGTTATCTAGTACACTATGGATACAGATGTGTTCATCGCTTCTGTCAGACAAATATCTTTTGCATACTTACAGACTATCATCACATTTACCATATTCTGTTCTTTCAGCTAAGCAGTTCCAAATACTTTTGTCTCTTGTCACAGGTAATGAACCCTGGCTGTTTCAGTGCCCTGTTTCCCTCTCTCCAGTTAGTCTATATTTCTTGGAAATCAAAGTGAGGAGCTGCATGGCATGCCCCAGCTGAAGCTTTATTGGCCCTGCCTAGAGGGAGAAGTTTGCCTGATGCATCTTGACTCTAATTTCCAGCTGTCTAAGGGGGGTATTTGGCTTTTACTCAACAGTGTAACATTGTTGACTCATGTTCATCACTGATGAATAGAAAACCTCATATCTTTTGCTGTAAAACTGCTAACTACTTGATCCACGTCCTACATTTGCATAGCTAATTATTCATGCTTAGGTACAGAACCTTGCCTTTGTCCCCACTGAATAAACATCCTTTGTTTTTCAGCTGCTTTCCTACTTGTCAAGTTAATTTGAATTCCTAGCTTGTCCTCTAGCTTATTTGTAGTCCCTACAAGGTTTGTTATCTGCAGATTTAGAAACTCATTGAGATTTCATAAATCTGTCCTAAAGACAAAGGTCTTAATATTTGGTACTCATCCAAATCTTGAAATGCCGTGTAATCAGGAAATGCACTTAATCCTTAAATAATGTTTCTTATTGTGAAATTTTAAGTTGCCTATTCCCAAGTGACATGAACATTAAGGGACCATGTTAGTTTAAGAAGATGAAAGAAGAATGCCTGCTCTGTTTCATAATTTACATTAAAAGATATCTCTGTAAAATAATTAGTAGCTTGGATCAGATTCTTGAAACAGCAAGAAATTTTGAACAGATTTTTACAAAAATTAAGGTTACATTTCAGACAGGTGAAAAATCTGTTAATTAACTTGCAAAAATTGCATTTGATTATTTCAGTTTAAGTGCAATTTTAAGATGTTTTTCTAATTCAAAAAGTTTCAGATTGGCTTACTATCACTGTACAATGCATCTGTGCTACAAATGGCGAAGATAGGCCTTTGGGGATACTTTTCAAAAAGTTATTGGGGGTTTGGGGGTATTTTTGTTTTGTTTTCCTCAGTTTTTTGTTTAATCTTTTGTTTGTTTGCTTTGAAGTTTTTTTGTTGATTTTTGTTTTGGTTTTTTTTGGACACTGTCAGCATATATTTGAGGAACAACCTCAATCAGAATTCGAGCTGAAATTGAAATGTTTTCAGAGTTCAGGCCAGGATACAACTGAAAGCTTTAGGAGGGAGTCCTGTCCCTGCTCTTGAGACACCTCCAGCCTATTCCTGCAGAGCTTTAGTTTCCTGTGGGTTGAATTTTAACACTCAGCAGAGATACTTGTGCCACAGGAAAAGGCTAATGCAGGATATCCTCAGCACTGTATCTCTTAAAGATCAGTTGTGTCATTAGCCAGAAAAATCTACATTTCATGTACAGTGAATTTAATTTTTTTAAAAATGTCTCTGAGGTCACCATGGGGGCAGTCTACAGTGCTCCTGAGATGAGAGTTTGAAGATACTGCACTGAGCAATCCTCCCATCACTCCTATGAGAAACTGATAGGGATAGGTTCATCATAAGATTCAATAAAGTTCAAAATAAGTCACTGGCAATAATGTTTTCTAATTATTGTCAGATCCATGAACTAGACTGTGCATTGCAGGAATTTTCTATCTTTGTTAATTTCTTTGTGGTATTTTTGTTCTGAAAAACATTTGTCTCTGTGTGTGCTGAGGGGAAAGAAATTATATTCCAAATTCTGTATTCTGCCCCATTCTAGATTCTCATCTGCCAGTGCCTTCTCTAGTTTAGGAAAAGCTTTTGAAGAGCTTGATTATAGTTCAGAGCTGGAGTGTGTCTCCGCACCATCGTACAGAGCAACTGTTCCTGAGGAACGCTGTAAGGAAGGGACTCTTGTTCATTCATCTGGATATTAATGTGCTTACAGGCTACATCTGCTGCAAAATTGTCATGGCTCCTTGATTCACTGCACTGACTAAACAGTGCTGGAGAGTGCAGAAAATGCATCAAAGCAACTCAATACACCCCACTTCCGAAGCACATGTATTGTACCTTTAGGGCAGAGTACAAACAATGCTAGGAGGAAGGACACACCTGCCCAGGCAGATTTGAAATCTACACTGAAAAAATTTGAAATAAAATTCCTTTCTGTTTCCAATCATGTGATGAAGACCAGTATTTAAAATATTTTTTTATGTGTTGTGGGATGATTTTTCAATGTTGTGGAGTGTCAGTATGCAGTATAGGGTTGTAATAGAGGAATAAGGAAGGAAAGGGCTCATTTCAACTGTTAAAACATGAGACAGAAGAATAATCACAGAACTTGCATAAAAAAGGCATCCTGTACGTTATGTGCACTGTCAATCCACCCAAAACATAAACAGAACAACTGGTTTTGTTAGTTTCAGATTAAAAGTTAAAACAAAATTACTCCAGCAGAACGAAGTCCTTGCACCTCTAAGTGTGTGGTGGTGAATGTGTGTAATTAATGAACCCAGGTTAGTCTGAAATTTGATGATTTACACTGTTCCACAACAGGCTTCTTGTCTTAATTTAATTCCCACAGGGAAAAGTCATATACATAGGAGAAAAAACCACCAAACTTGTCATGGATGTTGCTGCACTTTCTTTTCCTCATTTTGTGTACGCCTTAAAAATTGTTACTTATAGTTTTGTAGAAGCGTTCTTCAAAGGATTGTCACTTACAAGGGTATAATGGCTTTCAGCATCTATGAATATAAGAATTATAATAGTACCTGTTTCAAAGTGTTAGTAGTATCATTAAATGCAGTGAGAGAGGCTTATGAGACTTAAAACTGTGATGGTGTGCAGATAAATAATTATGAATAGTAGGACTCTCTCTTCAGCTTCATTAACAGTGAGCGTTAAAATAAGTTATCAGTCCTTAACTGTTCTTGATAAAACCAGACTGGGTGTCTTGGAGGAGGCTTAGCAGGGCTGGGAGGTGGTTTAGGGCTTTTCTAAGGAGGCCAGAGAGCAACAATGCTGTTATGGCTCATTCTAGACCTTTAGTATTTTAATTACTTATGTTGTGTATGGAAATGGGAATTGTGAATTGCAAATACCTTTTCAAAAGAAGTGAGGGAGGGAAGATCAAGATAAAAATTAAGGGAAAGCATTAAAAACAGACATGAAGGATGATTTGCTTTGCATGAAAAAGGGAAATGCAGATGGTGTGTGGTGGTGCTTATCATTTAGCAGGAATATTAATCAGTAATGGAGTTTTTAGGTCTGGGTTCAGTATCAGAAAGCAGGAGAAG
The DNA here is from genome assembly GCA_910950805.1 of Acrocephalus scirpaceus scirpaceus. Classification (NCBI taxonomy): domain Eukaryota; kingdom Metazoa; phylum Chordata; class Aves; order Passeriformes; family Sylviidae; genus Acrocephalus; species Acrocephalus scirpaceus. The sequence goes on along the minus strand of OU383779.1, from coordinate 41,447,047 downwards.
ATAAGCAGTATGAATCATACTTACATCAAAAATGAATTAAGTTCATCTTTGTAGTAATCATAAGAAATACATTTTTTCACTTTGATGTGTCTGTCTCTTTATAAGTAGATGGAAGAAACTTTCTTTTAGAAGTGTTCACATTTTGTAATCTGGAGCAGCCCCCTTCAAACTATAAAAGCTTTTTACTGCTTGGAACCTTTCTGAACACTTATTCAGTTACCTTAATAAGATAACCATGGCCTCAGTTGTGAATGACTGTTGGTCACCCAAGCCATTAGCTAAGGCAAAATACCTGACAATTCAGCTTGACAAACTTAATGAGAATTCCAAGGCTGCTTAATTTATCAACCTTTAACATTAGAATGCTCCTGCAAAGCTTCAGTGTTATGAATGTTATGTGCTGAATCTTTTGACAATACATAATGATCCTCATCATTGTGAAACCTCTGAATAGAATAATCTGATCAGTTCATTAAGACCAGAAAGGTCTGAGCAAAATAATAATGCTATTGTTTACACTCCGCACAATGAAGACCAAATTAATTTCTGGTGTAATTCCATAAACTTTATTACAGCAGCTCCATGAATACTTTTAAACCTAAGAAAAATAAGTCCTTCCTTGTGAGAGATGCCAAAACTCCACCCTGAGAGTCTTTTTTTGTACTGTTACCCTCTTGACTGGGGTGTATATTCCTGGACATTCATAGAGACTGAGCTGTGTGTGTTATTTTGTGTAGAAAGTGGATTTTGAATCACTTAAGTACTAATGGGGGAAATACGTGGCTCATCTCCTCTGAGATGTATGGAGTGATCATTTTGTCAATGGGACTTTACCTTGGTCATTTTTGCTGTGTATTCTAGAATGATGTACATGATAAAGCTGTACTAAGTGTGAGGATATAGCACGAATCCAGAGAACAGGACTAAATCTGTTTGACTACTATCACCCTGCTGCTGGAAATGAAATGGAGAGATGAGCTAAAGTGAGATACTTGGGAAAATCTACCCTGACCTAGGGAGCATGCACTGCTGTGCAAGGCTGCTCAGAACAGCTAAATTAGGTTTCTGCTCTCAATTATTCAACATCTCGCTCCCAAAGACTGTAGAGAAGGTAAACTACTGAGTTACCTTCAGTCCACATACTTCTGTCACCTCAGGCTTGATTTCCTACCCTGAGACACAGTTGTGATTTGAGATGCAGGGGCTGGCAGAGACCTACTTGAGTAATGTTAATTGCTTTATGAAGCTTTATTTGTAAATATGTTTGCGAGCCACCACGTAGATCTGCCAAACTGTGCAGCTGCTTGCAGTAATAATAACAAAATTCTGGGTTTTTTGGACGCCTTGTAGCACCCTACAAGTGATACAACTGATTAGCTGACTAAGCACTTTGTGATATTTTAAGGAAGTTACCATCCTGATCAATGTTACTGGAGTAAATATCAAGGACTAAATGAAACATGAGTGATGATTAGATTATCTTGATTTGAAGATCTTAAACCCCTTAATGCAGTATATGGCTTGTCCACTTTTGTGAGATGCAGGATTTTCTGTGTCTTGTCTAAAGGGCTGCAGAATTTTAAAGGTTCTGTTTAACTTGAAAAAATAGTGGGATGTATTCATATTCTTCAAAGAAATATAGGTCTTTTCTTTAAAGCTGCTTCACAGAGGAGTTTTAGACAGGCACTCTTCCATCCACTGTGTTGAAATTACATTTGTCTACAAAGAGGGGTCAGTGGAGCTCTGCCAATTTCTCTGCCACTGTAGAGAAATAAAGGACTGAAGCCTGGTGGCTCCTGGTGGAGGGAGTCTCCGTTTGGCACGTCTGCCAGTTACAGCAGGAGTTCTGGACTGTTCACATCCACACCCATTCGGTTAAATTAACTTTATGATTACAAGCTGGAGCCATGGCCATGACTCCTTTCTCTCCTCTGGTAATCAAAAATACAATTTAGCAGAAGACTTGGAAACTTCATTTTGGGGGAATGACTCTGTCTGTCTGTTCATGTCTTGATCAAGAAGCAACTTCACCAAATCTCTAAATTTCCAGCTTAATAACTTATAACTGAGTATAACCAAATCACTAAACTTTTCCAAAAGACTAATATAAAATCTCTCCTATTTCCCAGTGTTGAAATAGTTCACAGGTAGACTGCACTTGATTTATAAATGTAGAATAAGTAATATAATTTTATGCAAGAATATACAGCAATGTATTTATGACTATATTGCTGCCTTATGTCATTACTAACTCCTCCAGAAATAACTGACTTGAGCACTTTTCTTGTCCTTAAAGAATCAAAATTGCAGCAACTTCTCTTTAAAAAGCACTCACTATTGTACTTCCAGAAATCTTCAGATGTAAGGTGAGGAAAGGGGTGTTTTCACAGCATTTACAATTAAGTGTTGTTGTTCCTAGTACTTGTTATAGACTGTGAGTAATCAAAACATGCTAGATCAACTATTACTGCGTTTAAGGATTTCTTCCCTTTGCCAAGTTTTCTATAAAGCATTTGTTGAAGTGAGATATAAGCAACAGATGCATCAAAATGGGACTTTCTTGAATATCTCTGCCATAAGACATTTCTCATCAACTCATTGCTGACACTGCTGATCCTAATTATTTTTAAATTATTTCATATGTTTGCTTCTACATGAAATGTATAAAACACATCTTAGTCTAGTGTCTCTATGCACAGGGTTTTTTACTCGTTCCACCTGTTCAGGAGATGTGATGGAACTATGTCAAACTTAGAGCCGGAGTATTTAGAGCTGGTTATTGGCTCACAAGTATTACTTTCATGAGACAGGGCAATTGTGGTTTCTTTTTTTGTTTTTAAATCATCATACTTAATCACAATAATAAGTATCATTTGGACTACTACCCAGCAAATCTCAAAATCTAGAGCTTTTTAGCATTTTTTAATGGACTAAGTACTCTGAATAGTTAGGCTTTTTAAAAGTCTGATTACTGTGTTATAGTGCGCTTTCATGATTAATTCTGCACCAAAATTCCCCTTCTATTTTCTTAGCACTTCCAGCAAACACTTGTCACCACTTTTTTCCTCCATATTTTACCCAATCAGTTTCTAAAAAGGCCAATGGTAGTTTTTCCATCCTCTTCAGTTTTTATGCAATAAAGAAATCATGGCTTTATTTTTATCCTGCTTTTATTGTAAAAAAATATGATAAATATTCAAGTAAGAAATACATTTTATTAAGAGTTCAACAAATCCCCAAAGAGAGACAGGTGTTGATAAAAGATGCTACTGGCATATGGATGTTAATAACCTCATTCTTTTTCTACAGTCGTAAGAGAGACAGAGGTTCTGATACTTGAATTACAGTCTAAATATACTTTCTCACTCCAGGTAAAAACAGCAAGACGTCTCACCTTAACTTATAGCTTGACCTTGTGAATAAACACTTCTTTTTAAAGTATTTTTGAGGAGAGTTCTTAGAGATCTTTGGAGAAAAAATTTATTTGCTATTGAGAACTTGCCTTGATTCTAGTATGATCAGCATTAAGTAACACAGTAATTTATTTTGTTCTCATATGCTTTTGAATATACTAATTTTAGGCAAAAATAAGATGCTTAGCTAAAATGATTAAAATAGTTTTCTGTGTGGATGGCTAAAGACTCTTTCCATTTCCTATTTCCTCACTTTACTCTGGTGTGATGATCTCAGTTGGGTTCTCCCAGTCCTGTTTAGAGTGTGTGCTCATTCAAAGATTTCATTCTTGACAGAGAGAAATTAAAATGTCGATCTCTGCAGTCCTTTTCCTCTTCCCCTCACAAAAATGACTGAGATGGAAAGCTAGCCATAATCCAAATGAAATATGTAAGGGATTTTTTAGTGAAACAAAGAGGGGGAAAAAAGCTTAGAAGATGAGATTTCTGTAGACATCTGTGTGAGATTGTTTATACCACTTTTTCTTTTTCCCCTGAGAAATAGTGCTGTAGTAGGCTTTGCCCAAGACAGTATGACCACCACCCATGACCAAAATGTACATATTGAAACAAAGAAGCTGACATGTTTCTTCATTGCACAAAGATGAAAATAAAGCCTGTTATCTGAAATTGAATCCTTTGCATGAGATATCCTTACATTCATACTCTGACCGCAATCAAATCATGCATCAAAAGTCAGGGGTTTATTCTTCTCTGTTCTGCATAAATTAGGTTTTTCCTATTTAATTAGCATTTTCATTAAAAGCTACATGTTTTTTCCACTGCTGCAGCAGTCTAATAGTGTATGAACACTTTCATTTCTAATGAATTAAATTTAAAAAATTTCTGAACAACTCTAGTCTCTTTTCCCCTTCTATGCAGTGTCTACTTCTTTTCAGCCAAGATTATCTCCCTAGGAAATGTATTTTAGGCATATTGATATGTTAAAGGTTGCCTTTTAAACACACCATATGAGGTTTTGTCAGTGGAATATGCTAAATGAATGTGTATTTATTTTATATAGTACCCAGAACAGATTATGATAAAATGTTTCATATCAGATGTGATAAAAATGTCACCTATTGCTCACTTGTAATGTCTTTGTACAGACTACATATTTAGGTCAGATTAAATTGTGAGGGAAATAATGACTAAAGTTGGACTCAATGATCTTTCTGGGTCCATTCCAACTCAGACTATTCTGTGACTCAAATATTAGTAAGTACAGTGTTTGTTCTACACCAAATGAGACTTCTGTTCCTATCTAGAAAAGGTTTTCAATACAGGAAGAATTTGAAGTTATGATTATGAAAAAAGGAAAAAAAAAGAATAAATCTATTGCATGTTGTTCTAATCTAAATTAACTCTTGTGGCGGAGCCACTGAATGAGTCTTTACTCAGCTGTTGGACACTGCTTATGAGAGTAACAATATGGGATTTTTGTCATGGCATCCTTTACCGACTTGTAGAATAATATAGTTTGGAGGGGATATTTATAGGTCATCGAATCCATTTTACACAACCTATCTGTTGGAGACTTAATCACAGATAATCTCTTCAACAACATGCTCCACTGAACAAGAGACTCTACACATCAGCAGGGAGCATGTTTATCTTATTCCTGAACTTGTCCTTATCATTTGTAGAATTTTAGATAGTTCTTAATACTGAGATATATTACACTAGGGTGGGCAATTAACTAATTCTATAAACTATGAGAGTTCTGGGGCTTTTTTAATGCTCACTTTCACCCGTGGAATCTCCAGGATATCTCACAAAGGATAAATAAATTAGGGCAAATATTTGGCCTCTGGGCTTCATGTTTTCAGCAAATATCAATGTATATTTTCCTTCAATGTAAGTATTGACCTCCTCTTTGTTTTGGTCAATACTTAGTTCTTGACTCAATTAATCTCAATAGATACCCAAACAAACATCAATATTTATTGAAATTGTGGGAATTATTTATAGGTGGGGAGCAAATGGATTTCCACAAGTTTTGTTAAGAGCTTAAATGTCTAAAAAAACCCAACACTTCTCAGTGGAATTTGTAGCATCCTGAACTTTACCAATGACATTAAAGCACCAGGAATTTTTCTTATTCTTTCCTTTGAAAGCTATTGTATGCTTGGCCTCTTTGTGTTCTAAGAAATCCACAAAGATTTATCACAGTGTCTTGGGAAGAGAGGATAAGAGGTCTTTGGTTGCCTGCTTTGACACCTGAAATGAATGTGTTTCCAGCATAATCATGATTTTTTTTTCATGTGTTCCTTGGCCCCCAAGAGAAGCCCTTGTATCACGCAGTAGCTGGAAGAACCCTCCCTTTCCTATGACCCTGCAGGGTACTTGGTGTGGGTGGTGATTCCCTTCCAGGTTAATCAGAGCCCTTCTGAAAGATCTGCCTGCCTAAGATTGAATTTTGCCCATACGTATCTCAACTCTTTTTCTCTTCTAGAGATTGAATGTTCATTTCCATTTTCTTGTGCTTTCAGTAGAAGTGGTGGGAAAGGGAAAAAATGAACTGAAATAGTGTCTGCTAATAATGGCACGCATTTATCTCCATTACTTTCATGTGCATTAAATATGCATGGAATCAGTAAATATGTTTTTAAAGTGTGAATAAAATTGGGGGTTGAATGTTATATTATGAAGCCCCCTTCAGGCTGAAACCCTGGGGGCTTCCCAGGTTTGCAGCCCTTTTTAACTTCAGTGTTTCTAAGAGTCCTTTTTCATTAGAGGAGGATCACTTGCACTGTTTTCCAGAATTATTTTTAAGATAGTTCTTTAGCTGCATATTGATATGTACTTTATCTTAATAGCTCTTTGACCTACCTACAGAGAACTGGGGAGAAACAAACAAAATCCAAAAACCCCCTACCTCCCCACAAGAGAAAACAGCTGAGGTTGCAGTCATCTGAAGAAACAGATAGTTAAAATGCAATTACAAGGACACATAACCTTGCTTGAGTTGTGAGTAATAAATATTGAATGAAAGCTGAAAACAAACTGCTGGTGGAAAAGTTCACTAAATAAATTTATTCTCCAAAATATGACCAAATGCCTCAAAAAATATTTTTCCCTTGTTAACAGGCTTGAATTCATTGGTTAAATTATTGGTTGCTAAATAAATGTGTTGCTCAATGATCCGCAGAGCAATTAACCTGTCACTTTGTACACTAATTTACTAAATCCTTTCCAGTCTCTCTAATATTAAGTCCTTATTGTTAATTTGAAGAGATTAGACATTTATTTAAATATATTTAATATTTCCTGGCAAAATGTTTAAAATAAATCTGTTACTAAACCTCATTGATACCAGAGAAATGAATCTGATATTATTATTGAAAGTGTTAGAATAAAAAGGCCTTGCCCAATTGCTGAGATGTTACAAGCAGGAAATTCAGGGTCAGTCTCTATGCTAACTTTCATAGATTTATGGGATATTGACATTGGCAAGAGCCTTTGGATGTGGTCTAGTCCCCCTACTCTGAGCAGGGGTTGCCCAGGACTGTGTCCAGATGGGTTTTGAATATGTCCAAGGATGGGGACCCCAGAATTTCTGGGCAAGCTGTGCTATTATTTGATCACACAGTCAAAAATTTTTTTTTCATGGGGTTTGAAATGCTTCGTTTTGTGCTCTTTTTCCCAATGTTCTGTTATTATGAACATTGAGATTCCCCTAAACATTTTCTTCTCAAGGCTGGTCAGTCCCAGCTTTCTCAGCCTTTGTTTGTTTGTCAGATGTTTCAATCACTTCAACATCTTTGCAGCCCTTGGCTAGGCTTGGTCCAGCATGCCCTTTTCTCTCTTGTAGCTGGGAGCTGGTAACTGGTGCAGCACTCCAGATATGTCTCAGCACTGCCGAGGCAGGCAAGGCTCACTTCCCCTGACCTTCTGGCAGTACTCTTCAGAATGCAGGCCAGGATCCTGGAGGGCATCTTCTCAAGCTCTTAGATTCTAGAATTTTCAACCAAAATGAGGAATAACGGGAAAATAACTATATTTCACTGTGCTGCTTTTACTGTTTACATATATCTGTGTTTATATATTGGTTCTGTATTAATCACTTATGTATGGGTCTTTGCAACCACAAACAGCAGTGCAACAATAACTGAGAATTAGGATTTCCCCCAGCTTTTGAACAGAGCCTGCCACATTGGATAAATATAAAATAACACTTTTCTCACCCAGTAACATACATTATCAAACAGGGAATCTTGTAATCCTTTTCAGGCAGAAACACATTTCTCAAAAGTGGGTGGTAGGCTTGCCTACTGTATCTCAGCTATTAGCTACAGCTTAAGAATTATATTTAAATGAATTTTAATGAAGAGAAAGAAGTTGATAGGCAGAAAAATTATGTAGCCTTTCTTTATCTTTCACATGATATTTGGGACTTTCAGAAACAGTGGCCACACCTGTTTGAAAAAGAACTCAGAAGACTCAATTTTAAATGACATTCCAAATTAAAAGTAACAGTATTCTGACATGATAAAGATCTCTATTCTTTAAATGGAGATATTACTTCTGAAAGCTGAATGATAAGAGGTTTAAGAGAAGGTTCTGTGGTTCTTGTTTACCCAACTAACCAGCCAGGCTTTAGTATTGCTGCTTCTTAGCCCAGTGCAACTCCATGAGAGCATTTCATTTCTGACTTAACAGATGATGGTCCCGCTTTTGGAGCAAACCTCTGCATCACTCACACTTACTGTTCCCAGGTCCACATCACAAAACATTGCATGTGACTTGGGTTCCTTTCAGCTGAGACACAATTGGAACACACACTCTAAGAGAAGGCCTAATGCATCCCAGCTCTAAGAGAGGACCAGATCAGAGGTGATCCAGAGTTTTAAGAAACTGTTAAGGAAACTTTCTGAGCATCCAGGAACCACTAGGTCACACTTGAGTACCTATGATAGGCAGAGGTCCTTGTGCCTTTTCTTGTGCAAAGGGACATCAGTTCGTGGCCTCTTGTCTCCAGCTCCCACCAGAGCTCAGCTGCAGCTCTCCCTGCAGCTGTACCCCAAGCTGCCTGCACTGATGGAGTCCCCTACAGACCAGACTGACACTGGGCAGAGACCAATTATCAGCAGTTTGCTGCTCATGGTTAGATAGTGAAAGATCTCAGTTTGGGTGTCAGAAATCCTCCTAACTCTCTGCTTTGCTCTAAATATAGGCAAATTAACAGCATTACAAAACCCAAAGAACTAAAACATTTAAGTTATTAAATTACCTCTTTTTAGTTAATGCACTTTAGTTTTTATACTCTGAAGTAGCTACCTCATAATAGAGATACCCAAATAAAATACAGGAACCACAGTCTCAACTGAATATGTGTTAAGCACGTTACCTTTCTTTAGATGGCTGATTTTTTGAATTGATCTGTTTAAATTCTCTTCAGACAGCAATTAGTCACAGACTGTCAACAAGTAAAAACAAGATTGTAATTATTAACTCAGAGATACGTTGCTCTTCATAATCAGATATAGATATGATACCCAATTTTATAATTTCATGAAAACGTTCAAGCAAATTACAGTCTCTTAATAACTCGACGGCAGTTTTATCTTTGATATTATCTCTGTCACTAGTTAATATTGACATAATATCTTCTTGTAAAAATGGTTGTCTTTCTAATCAAATGTAGCACATGGTAAGGAAGGAATGTGAGCTAATGAAGAAGCGGAGCATACTGGAATGTGTTTGAACAGCATAGCTTTCAAGTAGAAAAAAATAACAACCCAACAAACCAAATCCACCCACTGGAGCCATTATTAGTCTGAAGATATTTGTGGACAAGCATCTGGCCACCTACATACCTGTCATGTTTTGGCACTGACTTCTGATGCTGAATAAGTACACTGTTACAATAGAATTTTTTCCCCAAGTTACTGCGTGGCAGGTACTGAGTGTTCCCATATCACTGTGGCTGGTAGGCAGATGGTGCGAGTACAGCAAGAGAAAGTGGGATGAAAATCCTGCTCAGATGTGGGCTGGGATGCTGCTGAAGGCTAGCACTAGATTGGGTGTTTTGGAGGACATCTGGGGTCTGTACAAAGGTTTCAAAACTCAGTGGGAGTGTTTACATCTGAGCTCTAATAACCTGGCCTTTCAGGCAGCCTTGCAAATGAGCTGTCTGTGCTTGTCCTCGGCTTCTAGAGCTGGGTAAGGCTGGATATGTCCAGCACAGCTGTACTGGACAATGCACAGGCCTTTCATCTTTATCAAACTGGTCCCAATGGCAGAGGATGGCAGTGGTACTATATCCAGCTGTTGATCATTGACATATCTCTTTACCTCTCATTAGTGCTACACCAAAGCCATGATCCTCAACATTGGATGCATTGGTAAGAACAGAAATATGACAAAAAATAGTCTTGGAAAAAGCCTGTTGAATTAAATTTACTTGCCCTATTATATCAGATAATGACTTAGATTTGTATGACCTGTGAGTGACTAAGAGAAAGTAATTACTGTTCCTGCCAGGAAAAATAAAATAAGTATTCAGCAATATTTTTCAGACCTCACACTGAAAGACCCATTGTATGGCCACCACAAAAAATCTGAATAAATATTGTCCTATTCTGTTCAAAATGAAAGAGGGTAATATGCTGTAATACGTGGAAACAACACGGCATTGAGAGAAGGAAAGAAAGAGACAGCAGATGCTGTTTTCCAGACTAAATCTCCTCTAATGCACTCCAGGGACCTCATTTAATCAAGCATCATTCTCACACTTCATCACGTATATTATTCAGAAATGATGAAGAATTCTGGGAATAAATTAGTCATTTATTTCAGGATAAATGGTTTTTAAAATTTATTGTTATTTAAGCTATTTTGAAAAATTTAGTTTTTCCTTTATTTTTCCCAGAGGCTCTCAGCTCAGTTTAATCAGAAACTTCTATTTGCAGGGTAGATCAGAATCCTGGCTTTCTTTGTAAAAGTCATTTTTCTGGGACATACCTTCTTCTGTTATTGCATTCTTTCTGCCTCTGATTATCAGATTTTAAAATGTTTCTTTCAGTGCACTGTGACTTAGGGGAATAGGTTTAACAATCCTATGATAAAAAAGAATTTCTTTTTTTCCCTGGCTGTGTCCATTAAAGTGGCTTAGTGTAAAGAGGACTCTCCCTCAAAATCCTTTTCTTTTTTTCCTCATGTCTCGTTGGCTGCTGGTTTTCTCTGCCCTTTTCCATCATCTGCTGTTTACCTCTAGCACTTCTCTTGTCAATTTTATAATGATGGTGCAGCACAACCTGACACTGTCCAGGTAAATACATTCAGCGCTTTCTTGAAGAGCTTATACAAACTGATATTTCTCCAGGAAGGATTCTGTCATATTTAATCACCCAGAGTGGTGCCTTATCTCACATGTTTTGGGGCACAACCCAGCTTCTACAAAATATCAGAACGGGTTTCATGGCTGGATCACGTATTTGTAAAGAGTGGCTCTCCCATTCAATTATTTTCAATAGAGGGATTTAAATTAGGTTAATATAATTTATAAACCCTCCCTGCTTGGTGCTGTCTGGGTGATAAATTGGACAGCCATTTGATGGGCTGCATTTATCCTGTGCAGGGTCTCTTGAGTGCACGTTCATCTACCCCTGGGCACTTCAGGCCTTTGCCAGGAGTGGTACAGTCAGGGAAGAGAGCACGTGTTCTAAGTCCTAAATGGAGTTAGCTTTACCTTGAAAATGTGAGGGGGAAAGTAATCTTATTACAGAAAGAACCATCCTTCTGTATCTCTATGCATTTAGTATGTATGTGCATATATGTATTTTCTTTCAAATATCAGTGATTTGCTGCTAAAAATTGCCTTGCTTTTACCAAAAATGAAGGAGCACTCTCATTAATTTTTTTCTATTTATTTTTAGTCAAAATTGTCATTTTGAAAGGGAAGAAATATTAACTTTTATTGGTAAAAAAATTGTTTTTAGAAATCTATGAATTTCCTGTTAGCATAAGAAAATATTCTTCCACAAAATTAGAATATATCTAGATAGTTTTCAATCAAGCCATAGAATTTTGATGGAAGTTGAGGTGATATACTACAAGCAAATCAGTCAAGAAACAGGCATTTAACCTGGGATCTTTCTTCTGGATTGCAACCTACTTTCTTTTAGGGTTTGTCATCCAAGCATGCAGGTGAATGTTCATATTTCAGAGGTGTGTCTGGGAGATCCCGTGGATCCCGTCCAGGCTGTTAGCTCTGGTACACTCTTGGCAGAAATGGAGCATCAGGAATGAGGAATTTAGCAATTATTTGCTTTCAGGTTTTTCCCAGCACCACTGGGATGAGATGTGGCCAAAGCAGGCAACTGCAATTGATAGCAATTACAAAGATTGGATGGAAAGGTCTTAATATTTTCAATGTTGGGGTGGTTTCTGCATATGAATAATAAATAAATAAATTGTCCTGCCCCCATTACATTCTTAGGATGCTTGTCCTCCATTTAACAAGTGGATGAATTAATGGGACAACAAGAAATTCAAGAGAGACTACTGAAAACCAGCAAAAATAATTTAAAAGGAACATCCATTATGGAAATCCTTGCAAAACTGTAGAACTGTTTGTTTTCAAATGCTCAACTATTGCATCAACCATGGTCTATTCCTGGAAGGTCCTAGAAGGGTTCAGTTCCATTTCATATAAGATTTCTCTTTTTATCTTTTGATGTCTTCTTTTTTCCCATCCTTTCATTTTCTATCCTCTTTTAGGGAGCAGAAAAATCTTAGTAAATCAAACTTCAACCAAATACAGTAATTTTTGTTAGTTGTTTGCAAGGTTGGATGAACAAGGACTTTAAAGCAGAATGACAGACTTCACGAGCCATAGTGCAATGAATCACTTTGCTCCATTCTTTAAAAATAAAAATGGATCTTTTTTAATGGGTTTTCTCATTATTGTTTCAGAACAGCAGTCTCTGGAAAGCCCTCAGTGTGAGAAACCCATGGGAGACTGCAGCAGAGAGATACAGGAAAACTCAGTCTCACTTTGCAGTTACTCATGTGTGCTGGGCTCTGATTCATTGCAGTGAACTTCACGAGCAGGAGATTTGTGTAGGTGAAACAGTGTTTTAATGAACTAAATGATCACACTAAAAGATCACAGTTCAAATTCTCATTAAACCTACGTTCTATAAGCAAAATGAGAAGGTATTTAACAATATGTGCTGTGATATTGTAAGAGTTCCTTCCAGCTGGAGGTCTAGGATTAGAAAATATTAACACCAATTTGTATAGGACACGATGGGATATTTAATGCCTCTGTATAGCATAATTCTTCAGCAAGTATCTACTATCTAATGAAAAGCAAAATTTAGGGAGTCTGAAAGCCTTCTAGCTGCCAGATTTTTATGCCTGAAGTCCAAAGCAGAGAGGTGTGAGGTGGCTTTAAGAAATATCTTTGTGCTTCTAGGTAGAAAAGGAACCAAATTTACTCTTTCTGGACTCAAGAGATTGAAATTTCATTTTCAAGCAATAAGCCAGCTGCTTAGTCATAGTGTATGGCTCTAAAGAATTATTCTCCATTCCTCTTGGGAGACAGTGTCACTAGGAAGGGCAGTTCAAGTATCATGGAGTAGGGAAAAAAATTGCAGCCAGAGACAGTTACACCACCTACTGAACAGACAGAGCACCAAACTGGGAGGCACCGGTCTGCTCCAAACACCCTGCACGTCTCCATTTTAACCATGTTTGTGATACACACCTTTTATGTTAGGAGCCCAAACCAAGCAAGTTGTATCTCAGTGCTGATCATCAGTTAGTACAAAACAATACTCCTTTCAGGTAAATATTCCTGTCAAAGTCAATGGAAATGTTATGTTAAAAGAGTACATTTCACAGAATGCAACTTTTCCTCTTGCATATGATTTCCTTCTCCATCTTTCTCTCAACAAAGCACTTATCATTATTGTTCTTATTTTTCTTGAGTTTGTAGCACTTTTAATTATCAAAATACTTTTATTTCCAAACCTTTTCCTCTCTAAAAGAGACAAATAATTAAATTAAAAACATAAATTCTAAATTTATTATAATGAACGTTGCAATAAAGTGAAACTGGTATTAAATTATAACCTTTAGAAGTGTTTATAGCACTATTCTAGTGAATTATGGGATTTCATAAGAATAATACCTTGCTATTGTGTACAACAACTATAAAAGGGACAAAAGTAACTAAAAACTTGAACTTTCACACTTGAACAAAGTTAAACCTAAGTCCTTCCTGTGTTAGCAGGAAAGTCAAACTGCGTTTTGTTTTTACTGCACTTTGCCTGATTTAATTTCCACAAAATACACAGAATGAGGCCAGTCCTTTGTTCTTGCCTATATAGATTTTGATCTTGTGAAATTACAGCTTACAGTTAAGATCAAGAGGGTAGGGATGAAACACTAATTTGTCTTCCACTGAAAAACACAACCCAGCATGGGCAGGATGGGATGTCATTTCCACCCTTCATCTCTCCAAGCACAGAGCAGTGCCTATAACCACATGCAGTCTTCCCTCAACACTGTGGCTGCTTTCTTCCCAGCCTTATAATTCCCATATCATAACATAATGCTTAAGAATGACTTCATCCCTAGTAAAGGAGTGCTTGCTGTGAGGGTAATTCTCTGTCTGTCTGAGAACTCGGGCTGCTCAGCAGTGGGACTCCTCGGGGAAGTGGCTTTGGGGATAAAGTGGGCAAATAAAGAACTGAGAACAGAATTTGTGAAGTCACAAATCTTTACTGGCATGAAGTAGTTGAGATCCACCGGCTTCAGGAGGTCGCAAGGGAGACTGCAAACATTTTTCAGAAATGAGTGCCTTAGCCCTGACCTCAGCAAGATACAAATAGTGATTTATGGCTGAAAGTTTCCATTTTCTAATATTTATTCCTGAGCCATCTATTTGCACTTTTGAGAAGAGAGAGGAACGGGAGAGAAGAATTAAAACTGCCTGTTTAGCTAAGTCTGGGGTGAAAAGTTCACTTCATCTTTGGATATTCTGAGTTTCCCTAAGTTCAGAAGAAATAATTTTGAGAGTGAACCAATTTATTTTGTCATAGAAAGGAAAAAAAGGTTAGGTTGCCAAGGTTTTTATATTCTACATGTTACCATACAAGTACAATATAGTAACTACTGGACTGATACAAATCAAGAGCTCTTTTTATTGTAAATACTTCTTTGGCTTCCCTAAAGCCTATTCAAGTTTCCCAGCAATATAAGACAAAACTATATTGCAACATAGAAGAAAGAAAATAGAAAACAGAGAGGTGATGATGGTTAGTGTTGGGTAAATTTGAACTGAATGGTCAGTTTAGCAAGTCACAGCTTAGGTTCTGCCTAGGAGAGTCAAAGACATAGAACTCAAACTCAATGACACATTCCAAGATTTCAATGCTTAACTTAGTTAGAATTTCTGCTTCTGATTTTCACTAGGATCAGGTTACCATTTTGCTTCATAAACTAAACAGTTTACAAATATTTTTGAAGTGTTTCAGGAAACTGAGGATAAAGATAACACTATTTTTCCTGGTCAAGGCAGGGGGAGAGCATGTTGTGGCCATGAACATATTATTTACTCAGCATTGTTGCCAAAGTCAAGGCTGAGGACTTCTGATCCAGAATTTGTCCACTAGAATTTATAATGGAATATCATATATGACATGAATCAGGAATTAAATCACACTGAGCCTGTCAAAATATTAGAGTTCTTTGCATTCTGATTTTCAGCTTTAATTTCTGAGAATCTTGTGATCAGCAGTGAGGATAAAATTAATGTTTGGTATTTGTGAGAAAATAAAAGGGGCATGTTCTCAAAGCAGTTCCCTTTCTGTGCAAAGATGCTCTTACTTATCACTGCCCACTCAAACATACCCTCACCTACTATATTTAAAATTGTGTGAGGATTTTGTGGGTATCCAAAAGTACTTTTCTGCTGTTCCCAATGATGTGTCATGCTGAGTATAATTATTAAATGTAAGAATTATTAGCATGTTGTATACCTAATGCTCTTTCACTTAACAGATGGTTTATGAATATCTGGGACAACTTAGTAGCCCTAAAATGATTCATTCCTCAGCTATCTGAACACATGGCTACCTTTCATCACTTGTGCTGAGTCTAAGAGAAGGTTTAATAACCCCGTTTTGAAAAGAATTTCTGTTCTTTAAACATGCATGTCACCACCATATTTTTAACAAGGAATGAAAAGCATAAATTCAAACTGTACTTTGAGCTTCCAGTGGCCAGTCTGTCTTTATTTCTTTTAATAGAATTACTTCTAACCTTTCTACATATTGCTTGTCACATCAGTATCGTTCATCTGATGAAGAATAACATCCTCTCATAAGTCTATGAATCCTGTCAGATTTTCCAAAATGGGAGTCCATCTGTGCCTAGAATTCCCGTGCTCCTCTTTTTATTTGCATGTTCAAAGTGAATTGCTTCCTACTTTCTTCTTCTTGCTCTCTCACTAATCTTCTCACATTTTTTCACCTTTTTTTTTTTATTTTCTCCTGCTCTTCTGTCTCTTTCCTGCTCTCCCCCACTCCTGTTCTCTTGTCCAGTTTAATGGCTCATTCGTGCCCTCTCACTAAGAAAATTTGCTATTAGCGCAGACTAATGACCTAGTTTTTTTCATTTCTTTGAAAAAAACCACTCATCTTATTTCATGGATATCTCTAATAATATGGATGTATCTAACAATCCAATTTTGGTAAGCTATTTTTCTCAGTTTACATATTAAAGGCCTATCCTGGTATTAGTGCAAGAATAGCAGCCCATAAGTAGGACACTAAAAGGAAAGTAATTTGTGCCTAGCTGTAGGTATGAAAAAAGAAAAACTGTTGAGGTCTGTATGTTTCTAATAGTGATTGCTGCAGATCTGTTATTACAGTGGGTTCTAATGTTCCTCTGGAGAGATCAATTATTTACTCTACTTACCTATGTTAATGGTGTGTCAATGTAATTGATGACATCCAAGCACCAAATTGCAGGAAAGTGTGGTAATGCACTGTAAGTTGTCTGAAATTGCCAAGTGATACTGGAGATATTATCCACATCTCAATTGTAATCCCAGTTCCCTTCTGAGGCATGAATACTCCTGGGAAACCCCAGCTTCATCTGTCAGATGTTTCTGGCTATGATCAAGAGTAGTAAATTAGGTTTCTGCAGGCGGTGCTTTTGAAAGATAAAGGAGCAGATCCTTAGCTGCTGCAAATTGTTATACATCCACTGATTTCCACAAACCTGTTGTGTATGATATCATCCTCCTCAAGGCAAATTATAACTGAGCAGCAAGGACTCATACTAGGAACTGAAAATCCATATTTAAACATGGGAGGAAAACTTGAGATCTGGATGCAACCTCTATCTATCAGGCTTCTCTTTATCCACTTTCACCCCTTGTTTGCATTTAGCAAAATTTTTATTCCAGGATCATTTAGATGATGAGTGTTTAGGAAATAATCTCATTAGAATCTTGTTTGGCTAGAAATTATTGTTTTTCTCAGATGGATTGTTTATTGCTCTTGATTTTAGCAGGCTTTTCTTTGTAGTTTTCCTTCTTGTGGAAATGTCATATGTTGGATTTTGGCCAGGTTTGTGACAGTCAGCAATACTTTTAGTTGGTCATTCTTCATCCTGCACTATGCTTATAAAATCTGTCTTGTTCTGAGTGAACACACACATATCTTTATAAAACATTACAGTAAAGTTAGCATTTGTTGGTGATCACAGTGCTGGGGGGAGCAAAATCAGTTTCAATAATAACCTTTTCTTTCAGTATAAATATGTTCTCTTTAAGATTTATTCCTGGCAGTAATATTTACATATTTACACTTTTTGTAAATGTAGTGCTTAGGAACTTTTGTCAGGGAGAGAGATTTTTCTTGGCAGCTCTCCCAGACTTTGCTAAGAAAAAATTATTGCAATTATTCATGCAAGTTTTCACAATTTCTTAACACAATTTCTTCTTTCTATTTAATGCATCATATTAGAACAATTCATTCAAATTGATTATACAGTTCTAATGATTTTGCAAGGAGCTTATATGAAAATGACATTAAAGTTCTAGGGTTTTCAAAATAAGGGAGAAAAAGAAGTAAAAAGTTGCTGGCTTAAAAAAAAGACTAGTACTTGACAGCCAATTTTGAGGAATTTTATCAAAATGTAAAGCTATAGACACTGGTCTTGTTCCCAGAAAACATTTTTTTCCCATTTAAAAATCAGACTTACAATAATATTTCACTGAAAACTCATAACATTTAATTTTAAAAAAGTAGAATATCATAGAATTGAAGACAAGGTCATGGCTTTATATAAAAACTTTGTCATAGTCCCATTTTTTTTCCCATTAGTTTATTAATGACATTAACTGGTTTACATCTTCAGTGTCCTTAAGTTAAACACCAAAATTGAATTTCACTTAAATATGAAATCCCTCTGTAATTGATTCAATAATTTAAAATGTTCCTAATTTCCTTTAGTACTAAATACACTTAGGGAAAACATTAATACTGAATTTAAAGTATCAAGCAGCAAGAAAACTCTGTGTTTTAGGGAAGATACTCAGTGTGTTGTGTCGGAACCCAGGACATCCCTTTAGATGTCCCGGGCAGTCCGAGACCCCAGGAGGCGGTCCGGAGACCCTGGTACAGTGATAAAAACACCAGTGCCCTTGATTTTAGCCCTTGGGAGCTATTGCCAACATTATATGAAGAATTACAAGTCACGGGTGTGTAATTAGGATATTAGATAACTTATTTTTGTGTATTAATGTGGATTTTGGGGGTTCACAAATGAGGCTCAAGGAGACAAGATGGAGGGATTTGGGTGTGTCCCTTGTCTTTCTTCTTCTTCTTCTTGTCTTCCATCTTCGGGTGAGGTGGTGGCATTTTCTGATTGGTTTAGTGTAAAGGTGCACAGTTTAATAAAGGTAGTGGATATTGGTATAATAGTAAAAACAACTAGGACGTAACAATTAGTATAAAAGATTATGACCGCCCATGAGGCAGGCAGATAGCCTTCGGCTGCGGTGTAGGTGACACCTACACCGGCTGAAGAGAAAATATTTAGGAACACGAATGAATAAACAACTTTGATAAAAGAATCGACGTGTCCTGACTCTTTCTTCTGGCACGGGGCTTGGAGAAAAGGACTTTACCCGCAATTCTCGGATGGCTACTAGCCCGGGATCCGAGAGTGTTGCAGCATGGAACCAAGCAGGTCCAGCAGCTTGAGTAATAAACAATGAGAGGCTCATTGACTCTAGAGAGGTTACAAGAACAATCTCTTCAGGAACAATATTGAACAGATTTTCTGCCACTTGACAACCTAACTCTATGACTATATTTATAATAATTATAATATTATACTAATTTATAATAATTATAATATTATTAAAAATGGTTTATAGAAATATGTTTCTATACACAAGACTGCCCTTTGCCATCAGTAACAAAAGTTTCTTACATTCCTTTAGTATTTCCATTCTCAAACATCATAAGAAATAAATTATAAACTGTAGCTCAGTGTCTTCATAAACTTTAATCGCCAAAAGGACAGGAGAAAATTTGGCAACACAAAACAGCTGTCTTATAATTCACAGCTCTTATTATTCACCAATTCCCAGACAAATTTTAACTAATTAGTTTTGCCTGTTTGTTTATCCTTAGCACACATGCTTGACACCCCATTTAATTGCTGTGCCTGCCCGTATCTCAACATGGTGCTTCGGGAGATTTCCTGTTCTGAAAGGACCTGCCTGCTTCATCTTCATCCCATTACAAACACAAGTGCTAGAAAAGATGCTAAAAGCCTGTGCATTGTGCCTGTCTCACCCTGTCAGTCTGCATATGTGTAATTCCCAAATGGGAGCTGCATTCCCATTTCCAAGCATCTAACTCTATTGTGTACCATAAGATAGGTAGACAGTAATTAAAAATTTGTGACAAGAAAAATCACTGACAACATACGTTTTCAGATCCATGCAGAATGTAAAGTGACATGTCCAGATAAATGAAAAATGAAAAGGATCACGGATAATTTGACTGGGATGAAAGTGGCATAAGGAAAGAAATAAGATTAGCAAAGATGTTGCATGAAAGGAGAGTAAGTAACTATGGCATTCAAATGAAATATCAAAATATTTTATTCTTAGTATATGTTATAAGCTACTGGCATCACAGTGAAGCACAGGGTCACACTTTCTGTTTGAGGGAGAAGGGGATTTCAGCCTGTAGGTATCAGCACAGCCCCTGGGGACAAGCCTGGGACTGGTCCAACTTGCTGCCACTGTGCTGCCATAGTGAGTGTGGTGAATGTGGCACAGATGGATCCAAGCGCTGGCTCACTCTGACCCATTTCTCACTCATGTGGACACTTCTGCAGTGCATTCCCTCCAGCTGTTGTCCCTGGATGAGCTCAGGTACAGCAGGATCAGATTCAGCCACCTCCTCTCTCTCCCCCTTCCTCAGAGGGAAAAATCTTATTTGCTTGAAATGGATTGGAGGGACAGTCCCTGGCTGTCATGTTTCATAGAGTACATAACAAGCCTGGATCTCTTGTCAGGAAAATGAAATGAACTTACTGTGTCTGGGTGACCTTCAGGACAATGAATAACTACTTTTTAAGCTTTACATGACATATACGTAGTATTGAAGAATAGTGGTTATTCCATAAAATAAATTTAAAGATAAAGAGTTGCTCTAATCCTTTTCATTTTGCTCCACATTTTGCTTAGCATTTGGATCATTAGAAACACATGTGCCTATGTATTCCTCTGTCTTTCTCTCAAGTTTGCCATTCATGTTTGTTGTAAAATTGGTGAAATTACAGATTCTAAAGCAGGATTTTTGTTTGTAGCAACTGAACTGAAATGGAATATCCACAGTTCACTATTATACAACAAACATTTATTTTATAGTGTGATTTTCTGGAATGTATGTTGTTGAGTTGTTTAAATAAGAATGTTATATCATCACTAGTGCCTCGTGTTGCCAAGAAATTGCTACAGTGTTCCTGATGGTAATACTAAAATTAGATTAATCAGACCTGACAGTGAACTGCATTACAGAGAATACTACATTAATTTCAACTATTCCTTTCTAACACAAAAAAGGAAAAAAAAACAAAGTACCCTCCCCAAAGGTTTCAAAGAGGAGTGGAGGGGGTGGTAGTAGAAAACAGGAGAACAATGAAACAATAAAAATTCAATACTAACAGAATATGTCAACCTTAAAACAATTAAAAGATTCTGAGTTTGTACAGCCATTGTCTGCCATTTGTACATCAGAAAAGAGGGAAATCAATATTTGTTTCTTGGAGAGTTCCAACCCCACCATGTAGTATTGATATTTTCAGCAGTGTAGAAAGACTTTTCACAACAAACCTTTCCCTTTTCCACTATTAGAGAAGGTTTATGAATTAGCTTGAACATTACCTGGTGTAACACTGCTCTTGTTTAATGTTTTCTTTTGGGGAGTTTAATGTTATTTCTATTGGCATTACCAGTAAAACTTTCTGCACTGCTATTGCTGTTTTAACACAAATGAATGCATAAATAAAAAAGCCTGCACCACACAGGGGACGGCTCATGAGAAAATTTGCAACCAAATATGCTGCAGCAAAGTCACACTCGCCATGGGTGGCAGAGCTGCTTTGTCCCCAACAAAAGCCTGAGGCATTTGCAGGTTACAGCAGTTTCTGGTGGGCCCTTTTTATAATTTTCTGATCTCATTGCTATCCTGCAAACCCCAGAGACACATCTGTGGCGGCATGGCCAGTCATGACTTCTAGTTGTTACTGAACCTTGACACAGCTGGGACCTCTCTACTGGCAGATTGTTTTCTCAGTTTCAGCTCTGAATGGGAGGAATTCATGTGAAAATAAAATGTATCCTGAACTGGTACTATTGGAAAATATTATCTCTGTTTCTTTGACTCCTGTTTTCAATGTGTCATATCACCTGATTGCTTCTGCATTATCAGACAACTAAGTGCTGTGAGGGGGATAATATCTCACCCCTCAGGAGAGGGGGGAAATAAAAGGCTCCTTACTGTGTTTGCAGGAGAAAAAGTAACCAACCTCTGTTAGAGCAGAGGGAATAGGAAAGGGTATGCTCGAATTAAACTCCTACCTATTATCACTAAACTCTTCTCTACTTTTCCAAAGCAAACGTACAAAAACAAGCAAAAAGTTGCATGTGGCTTTTATTTAGACCTCGTGTCCTCTCTAGCAGGTCTGAGCCCTGCTGATTGCTCTGTGGCTCTCTCATCCCTCCCAAGAAGGTTGTAAATTGGGCTACTGGAACCCACAGCACATTTCAGGATCTGGTAGAAAGCCAAATCTCCCAGTCCTCCTTCCACAGCTTCAAGCATTCTGTTTTTAGACGCTATTGCTTTATTGGGTTTGTGCCTCCCATTGTGCTTCGGGCACTCTTGATCCTGAATCCTCTGATTCAGGATGATTTTTTTTTTCCATTGCTGTAGGCTTGCAAGATCAAGTGTGAGTTATTTTACCCTTTTTCCAGAGCTCTAGGACTGTTCTAGGTTGGACCAGCAAAACACTGTTGTTTAAAAGTCCAAAGTCTGTATAGCACTTCTTGTCACCATGGTCTGCGACAAGAAACACTGGGTGAATTAGTGGAATTCAAGCATATATCTTGCATGAAAGATATTCAAAAAGCCAGAAATACACATTCCTTTTGTCTCCTTATGACACCAAGTTTGACCCACATTAGATTGTTTTCATTTCAGGGAGACAAAGATTCACACAGAAGCAGACTTTTATTATAAGTTTTCCAAAGCTTTCATTTTTGCTTCAGCAGAAATAATTTGGTGAATACTACAATTAAAGAAGGATTCTAACTCCCTCAATATAGAATTATTAATGAAGAAATAAATTATCTTCTGGGTGGAAAAGTCATCCCTCCTTCCTGGTCAAATATTTAGGCTTATGGGGGTTTTTGGCTGAAAAATGCTTGTCCTAGGATATGATTTCATATGCATCTCAAGCACAAGAACAAAACTTTAAGAATTCAGAAAATGTGAGTAACACTGAGACCAAGACTTTGCACACAGTGTTCAAAAAGTGACCTAGAGAAAGTGATTAGATTTGTGTGAATTAAATTCTCAACATAATCACTTGAACTTGACATCTATCTTAGTACCTGAAGTTCGATTTTCCTGTCAGAGAGACATAAAAATAAATCTCCTAATTGTTAGAGATGATATTGTTAACAATTTCACCCAAGAAAGGGTGATCACAGTATGAAAAAAATCCCATCTGTCTGAAAAAATCATTGACATTTTGAAATTAGAATTAGGTGCCAGAAAGATGCTTCTGACCTAAATTAAACTAAAATAATAAAAATGATGGAATGTTTTATCCCAGAACTAGAAGAGAAAGTAAAGTCCCTTGAAAGAAAAATGTGGCACAGTCTTATAAGTCTAAACATCCAAGCATCCATAGGTCATCCAAGTGAAACTTATGGGAAAAGTCCCAGCAGCCCTGGGATGTTATTTTCAGATTAATATACTATCCATGTGTTTGTGGAGGTAATCTGTAGGAGTTTGATTTTTTTTTTCTTTTTTTTTTTTTTTTTTAAAAAACAAATGCCTTAATATCTCTGGAATCTGGCCCTCAAAACTTGAAAGGTGCAAAGTCACTATGAAAAATCCTGGCTGTTATCTTATTGAAGTTTATATCAATCTTTCAAACCCAAATGCTGAATTCCTGTTGTCATTTGCCTTGCTAGAAATATTAGTTTAATTTCCTGATACCGTCCGTCTATCGATTATCTACAGAACTGATTACATGCACGCTCCATTCCCACCCCTGGGCTTCCCTGTAAGAATAACAGTTATTGGGGAGGGAGAAAAGAAGCAGAAGTGGCTTTGTAGGAAATCCATCCGTGTTTGACAATTTCCTTCGCAGATCCCCAAAGAAAAATGCCTTAGGAAGCGCTCCCTCATTGTCTCTGATCAAAATGTATCTGCTGGCAGCCGCTCTTCAAACGCTTTGTGCAAGCAGGCGCAGGCCGCTCGTTGGCTTTGCGCTCTTCCTACGAGTGGGAGCCACAGGACACCTGCCACTGCCTGTTCTCTCATCAAAGGACACAAAGAATCACCACCTGCCGTGCCTTCAGAGGCAAAACCAGCTGGAATGAAAGCACAACCCTATTTGCATGAATAGCTTCCCAGAAACCACTGAAAGATGGGCTTTAGGGAAATGGGCAGTTCTACCAGGTTCTCCTCAGTAAAATTCTGAAGGTGGAGGAAATCTTGCTGACATAACAACAGAGATGCTCCTGTGTCTCCCAGTTTAATCCTCAGATTTCTGTTCTCAAGGACTTTTGCATTTCATCAGCTTTTTATCCACATCCTATAACAAGCACTTTTGTCTGCACTCTGTTTACACCCTATGACATGCTGGCTGTGCATTGGAAAATGCTGCCCCAGCTCAGAAGTCTGATGGTTCTGTGTTCTGTTCCCCTCTTAGCAAAGGAAAAGTGGCCTCTGCCCTGGCCCAAGCACTTGAAGAACCAGGCTGGATGGAGCTCCCTGACGATAAGTTCATGCCTTGATCTGATGACATTTTAAGACTGGCATCAAAATAACAGTTTGTCTGAATGAGTATTCACCTCACAAAGCCTCCAGTTTGTGACCTGGCCAAAAAGGGAGAGGAATTCATGTGTAACTCTGGCTGTTGTCCTTGTTGAAGTAACCAGGGTGATTGATTGTGCCTGCAAGGTCAGAAGAGGATGAGCCCAGGGTTAATGGCAGTCAGGACCTATGGACTAACATCACCCTGGAAACTTCACAGGCCATCATCATGACACATAGTGTTTTCATGCACATCCTGGGCTGTGGAAGATGTGCATGTACAGGTCTGCTGTTAACCTCACAAAACTCCCTGTTGCTGACAGGGTGTAGCAAGGTTGGCTGCTCTGCAAGGGACAGGGAGCCAGGAACCAAGTGTGACTCTGGCAGGTGGGAGCCGTGGCCTCTCTAGCCAGGAGTGAGGTGTGGTGAGAGCTCTGGGTCAGGATCACAGACAGACTCGTGGTGCAGTGTAGCTTAAAATCAGCTCCTAAGGGAAAACTGGGGCCAGCCCTTGCTTCCAGCTCTCTTCACACTGACTTCCATCAGCAGAGCAGCTGACCTTGGGCTTGGCATCTCAGCAGCCCTGTGCCACACACAGCTGCCCTGAGCTGCCACCTGGTGCTGATGCCTTGGGAAGCCTGACCTGAAACAGAGACTGGACAGAGTTAGAGAATAAAGCAGATATTTCTTGAAAGGCCTTTAGGGTACCTTGGGCAGGACAAGAGCCTGACCAGGGCTACACCCAAGCTGGACTTAGAATGGTCACAAAATAATGGACTGCTGGTCATGAGGTCTTACACTTTTATAAGTTTTGGTCCATTTGCGTATTGGGGTTTAACAGTCCAATTACAGCTTCAGGTTGTGAGGTCTCATCCTTCTTGTTTCTCTCTTCAGTCCACAGTTGTTTATGCTTTTGGGCCTGAAAGTTGTCCTTGGTCTTCAGCAGGAAAAGGATTTGTTTTGTCTACCTGCTCTGTGAAGGGAGCTTACTGGCACTTAATATGAGGCTCACAACTACATCCCTAGGCATCATAGAATCTGAAACACATGAAAGCTAAAACTTAAGGCATCAGTGCATCCAGCTGTGAGCTGGGCAACGCCTGGTGAGAGGAGAGTGGGGGAACACCCAAATTTCAGGTAACTTCATGCTAAATGGATGGTTTAAATGTATGGGGCTTTTCTCCTCTCTCCACCGTTCTAGAAAAGTAACTGATTGTCTGAAGTGCAATCAGTGCACACTTGACTTTTGAGAATGATACACATAAAAGTGTTATAGAAGGCAATTCACTGAAGTCAAGTGTGCTTGAATCACATTTTAGATAATTGGTTGGATTAAATAAAAACTGTCAGGAATTACAAAAGTATGGTTTGATTTTGATTCTGCTCTGCATTTTGTCCGTTTTTAAGCTTGATTCTTTTTGTACCTTACTGAAGTACTTTTGTTTCTTTGTTTTCTACTTAGTAGTCACTGTTTCCATTCAAGAAATGTTTTTCTTCAGTTTTCAGTACGTTATTACCAAGTTCTTTCTGCCCTCATCTTGCTGTCCCTTAGTAGTCTTCACTTGCCTATTTATTACCTTTGGTTTTATTTATTCTTAATGGCCCCAATTAGAAAACCATTATCAATAATAATAACAATGTCTCTGTTATGTTCTCCAAATTAATTACATTTCTGTTTGCCATAAATGCTTTATTTTCAGCAGTGGAAAAGTTGCCAGGTAAAATTGAGACTGAGGGGCAAAGAGAAATATGAATGACAGTACACTTTACATGTAGCCCATTGCATGTTAGCAACTTGATGTCACGAAACTCTCTTGGTGAAGGTAAATGCAGGGGAAGCAAAGGCAAAAGGAAAACCAAAACCCATATTCCAGATTACCAAGGAATATACACAGCATACAGCTTGGATGTATATTTGTGGTATGTTCCAGTAGTGTGATAACATTCTGAATGAGGTCCCAGCCAGAGGTGTCATCATTACCTGTTTGGACATCTTATTGTGGTATTCCTTCTGTGGACATCTACCTCACGTCCTTAAAATCCTCTGGGGCCTCAGTATCAGCATGAGATTCCACTCAAAGTTCTTTCTAAAGCTGAGCATTGAAAATGACCAAGGATCCATTTCATGATTTTATCTTAGGACCAACTGTACCTCAGGATCTTTATTCTCAACACTTTGGATATGAATAGCTAAATATTTATACGTACACTTCTGCATACAATTGCCTGGGGGATCTGTTACAGTTTATTTGTATTCATGATCAGTGGCTCTGTTACTGAAATAATTGTGGTAGTACGAATTTTTTCCCAAGTTTTCAGTGGCCTCAAGTATTGTGTTCACATCATTCTCACCCATATTATATGCTTGTCAAAGCAAGCTCAAACAGAGAAAGCTAATGTTGAAAACACATGGAAATATTAAAAGACTTCAGGATACACAGGAGTGCTCCTCATCCAGCAAACTTCTTGCTTTAGAGAATATGGGTACACAACTTCCCTCACGGCTGGCATTGGTTAGCAAATCATTTGATACACAGTAATTGGAAGGACTGGGTGCTACAATAAATGCTGGAGTGAAGAAGAAGCAATAACACATATAAGTAAAATTTAGGGCCAGCTCCTCAGTGGAAATTTAAACTCGATGAAGCTTTCCTCCTACATATTGTCTTAAGCATTTTGATTCAAAAAGACTGTTGAGCTACACTTAGGGGTTTCTGAGTATTTCTTGCTTTAAAATGGTATTTATCAGGATCATTCTGTTGTTTGACATTTAAGCAAATGGGAGCATAATACGCTTTCTGAAATATGTAAATTGGAAGCATCTATGAATGGATACTGAATACTCAGTCACTGACTAGAATTTAGGCTGAAATTAACTAAACTAACATTTATTTATTTTAGGTGCATACCTTCTAATGGAATGCTTCACACATAAGTAATTAACATTATGTCACAGGGACAAATGCAAATATACGTGATTCATTTTTTGCCACACAGATTTTTCTAGTGACAAAAAAATATGGTTTGTCTCTGCCTGTCTCTATTAGAATTTCCATTTTCTATACTCTGTTTACCGTTTGTTGCAAATTAAACCATGTCAAACTGACAAGCTACAGGTTTTTCTAAAATTACTGGCTTGTTAGGGGTGAAAAAACTTCTTGTGGGAAAAAAAAATGAATGTGCTTTTCCAGCAACAAGACTTAAATGAAAGCAATTCTCCATGCCGTTGGCACAAATGAATTTGGCTCAAGTGAAAAGCAAATTAAACCTATCACACGTACTTCTTTTATTAAAGGCAAAATATCTATTTCTGCAAGTTATTGATGGTGTTTCCACATATTCGTGTTCATTTTGCTATCCAACAGATTACAGAGTTCGGTGCCCCAAATACGACCTGTTTTGAATCATTCATTCATATCTCCTGGGTCAGGTATCAGCTTACAGTAAAGTGCACTGAAGCTTCTCTCATTAGCCTAAAATCCCAGGGACAGAGAAGCCACTCCCCTTCAGTTCAAGACTTGTATTTTTGGATCCCAGTGGTATGCTAATGCTGCGTTTTCTGTATGTGTATGCACAAATCTACTTTTCCAGCATTTCAACTTGAAAATGAAAATAAGCAACGGCTAATGAGAGAGCCTATGTGAGCCATGGGAAGAGAGAGAGGAGGAAACATTCATTGCTGTTGCTCTTGGGACTCTTCATGCTCTAGGACTTGGTTCAGGATAATTGAATGGCTGTTCTGATAAGTCTCAAAGCACTTCCTGAGATGGGGATATGTGTCTGAGGCCTTCACCCAGGTGCCTGACATCCCGCTGTTCTCTGCTGGTGCCAGCAGCCTCTCCCCAGACACACAGGTGTCGTGCCTTTGAGTTTAAACCTGTGCATTGAGGGCCAGCTCCCTTCTGCTCCCCTGGGGCTGGTGCTTTCCACTGTGTTGCTGTTACTGCACATTGGTCTGCTGGTCACTGAAACATCCAGGAGCAGGCAACTCTCAGGTACACATTCTGCTCACTGGGATGTGCTGCACAGTCCCTGCCTGTTCCAAACACCAATGGCCATTTGGTTTTGTTCTCAGGGCTTTGCTTTCATCTCAGAGGCAAATCAGTGTTTGGCCATCCGATTGCCCCGGTTGATTCTTTTCTTTCAGCACTTGTGGATTTCACACATTTGTAGTTGTGCTGACTGCTCCTTCCAGCTGCACAAGGACAACCAATGGGAACCTTTTCCTGTGTAAAATGCATTGCATGGGGACTGTTGGGCTGTGGAGGCTGATTCTGTGATGTTACTGTCCCAATTCATTCTACTGAGAAAGATAATTGGATTCAGGCAGTTAAACCATTTTGTAGATGCTGCAAAATCTAAACTGTAACAAACACATTATCAGGTATATGGGAGTTAGTGTTACTTCCTTTTTCCTTCCCAAACTAGGAAGGTCATTTTTCTAAACTCCTCTAGCAAATAGCTGTCCCATACTAGAACTTCTCAGCTTTAAGAAACTGTATTGACATTTCTATAAAATACTTTCCCTGAATTTTTATTCTCTCCTTTAAACTCTCACTGCAATCTAGATGGAAACCAATGTTGAAATGACAGAATTTCTCTGCCAGTCAGGGATTTGCCTGAGTGTAATTAGACTGATGTTTGGTGCAAGCTACACAGGCCTATGTAGATAAGAAAAAGATGAATATTGATTATCCCTATGCAATATTGAGAAAAAATAACTTATGGTTAAATCACATAATGTGATATATTGTGTTTATTAAACTGTAGTGTTAAATCCTGGTTTATTGTTTTCCTTTTAAAGTGACATTGATGGATACCTGAAAGAAAATACATAAAGCAATGAGTCAAATTAGGAAAGTTAAATAAAATTTTTGGTTTTTTCTGACAAGAATTTTTTAAGATTCAGAGGTAAATAGCAGTCATCTGATACAAGAAATTGGTGAAACTGCATTTTACCATTTAGTCAGAATCTTTGATTAGCTCTATCCAGTGATTTCTAGATCTGGTTCAAATAAAGTAGCTTTTTACAGAAAATATATGGAAAGTCTGAGGGAGAGATAAAAAAAGGCATGTACAGATCTTGATATCGGATTTACTGGGGTATTTAGCCATGTGTATAAGCACATGAACTGCAATAATCTGTGACAGGGTTCATTTGCCTAAAGGATCTGGCTTAACTGGGAATGTACAATTTGGAAAAAAGATTTCATAAACATAGATAATGAAGTAAGCTTTAAAAACTTGACAACAGCAGAGAAGAACTAGTGAAAAGCTTTACTCAGAAATGAACAGAGAATTTGCTTTTTTCTAAAATTATAAGAGCATATTTGTTTGTGCCTCACCTCTGCCTAGTGCTTTCTGAGGTGCAGCATGGGGAGCGATGCTAGATGAAATCCAGACACAGATGAATCTCTCAGATAATCACACCTCACCCCCTCCACTCCTCTGACTCAGGGAGCTGCAGGAAGGAGTTGTTCCAACCTCATTTCTTTTCCTTTGGGAACCGTTCCAGGCTTTGAATCCAATGGCTGTGTTTGGCAAAGGACACGTGCTCTGTGTCATGCCATGGTTTCTGTGACACGGGCCAGCCTCGGGATCCATCTCCTTTTACCTCTCTGTTTTGATTTACTCAGCTGTGAAAAAGCAGGTATCTGCATATGTTTGGATGTACAGGCATGTGAGCAGATGATTCATCTTGCTCACTGTGAAGGCAGGTGTGAAAAATTTGAAGAAAAAGACTGCTTTTATATAAAACTCAATACTAATTTCATAAAATCACTAAAGAGCTGATTAATGAGGAAGATCACTTAATGCTTCCTAATTGGATTGATGGTATTTACCCAGTGCCCTTAATTCATTGTGCATTGAGAAGAAATGGCTAAGGTTTTCACTTGAAGGCTTTGTTTACTCCCAGTCCTTAATTTCAAGGTTGTCATCTGTGCAGTGTAATTTCCTTTTGTTTCTTTGCATTAACAGTTCAGTGTAAATAACTTGGCTGGTTAAAACCAAAGTACAAGGAAGGCTCCAATGTTATTATGGTAAAGATCTATGGGCAGAAATGTCATTAAGGAAGCAGGAAAAGAGGAGAACACCATCATATAAGGGTTGCAGCATTGTTCCAAAAATAAGGGAATGAGGATGATGGCATCCTAAACCGACCAGTACGATTTGATGATTCAATAATTGCTGGAACCAGATATTACAAGAAATGAAAAAAATCTGAAAGACCTAGAGGAAATGCTCCTGGATCCAAATCCTGATTTCCCCTCTGTACAGCTGCTTATGGCCTCTGTTCTAATTCCCATCCATCTACAACAAAAGATGAAATTACCACAATAGCTTTCTTTCCAGACTGATTAAATGGAGCAGGAAAATAGACAACAGAACTGGTAATACATTATAATTAGAAACTTGTTTCAATGTAATAATCTAACCATAATTTGTGGCATAAATCCTATTTCAGGAAAGCACTTAAGCATATATTTAAGTCTATCTTTATTGACACAAGGCATTTAAACATATGCTTCAGTTGAAATGTGGGCTTAAAGTCAAATTAAATATAATATTGAAATATATATGCAAACTTACAATGATTTTTTTTGTAGGAAGGTTTTCCCAAGTGAAGATAACTTTAAAAGCATTTTATTTTGTCTTGAATTAACATTGATTTCATGCACAAGAAAGTTATCCAAGGTATTTTTTTCCATCTTTCTGGGAAACCCTTTGGTTAGACCAGGTGTTTTAACCCCTTGCTTTCAGTGTTACAGCATTTTATAATCCATTTTTTAAAATAAAAAAGTTATAGCAGGCTAAAAATAAGAGGAAATAAACTGAAGAAGTTTCATATTAGTGTATTTCAGAACAATTAATTTGGATCTCTGTGCAAATTGGTAAATCCTTTGGTTCTCTTTTTCTGTTTTTATTACATCTTTGATTTCTACACATCTTCACTGTAATTGGTCATGAGTTTTGACTATACCTGTTACTGAAAATTTATGATTCTAGACAGGCACTGTGAGGTGTCAAGTTAGGGCAAAAAAAGTGTTTGCTATTATTTGTCAAATGTCTTCCTCTGAAAGGGTAGAAGAAAACCTAAGGCATGTATGATATTTAGAAATGGGTGCCAAAGACTGAGAATGGCTAGTTTGTGGCCATATCCATGGAGGAGAAATCCTGTTTCTAGTCTCAGAGCACTGTACAAAAACAAACCTTTGCATGGCACACTGCCAGCAGCAGTTTATGCTTCAAAGTCCTCATCAATGAGCTCCAAATGCTTCTCTCCATGGCTCCTTGTTCCCGTGAACAAGGGATGTTACAGAGCTCTCCTTACCTCTCCTTCTATCAGGCCTTTCTCCTGCACCTCCATTTCCTCAAGTTTTCCTTCCTGTAAAAGCATTTTAGAGGACAATTGCTTAAATGAATAAGGCACCTAGTAATCAAAAACATGGCCCCAATCAGAGTTGTTTTTATATCAGTCTCTTTCAAGAGACTGATAATTTATTTTCTTTGCAAATCACATCACAGAACAAATCACATCAGAGGAAAAGCCATGAAGTATATTCTCTTAGGCCACTATAACTTACAATAATTTGTATATCATTCCCTGGAAGAAGTGATATTTCTGTGTCTTGACAAATTACTGTGTCTAATTCACTCATCTATCTCATAGATTGTCATAGATTCATCCACTCTGATTCCACTTCCCTGATTCTCCAAGTAAAAATGAGAGAGGAAAAATCTCTGAGGAGAAAAAGAAACTGAAATTAATAATAAATCTAGCATAAAATAAAATTAATATTATGAATAGTGATCACTTTAATTTGCAGTAAATACCCTGCTTGCAAATACACTATTTACTGATTAGATATGTGTGGAAATATTGCTTTTATATAGAAGAGCTAAATGAAACCATCAATTTGTAACTATAAATGTGCTTTTGATCTTATTTTATTTCTTTACCATTTATACTTCCAAGTGTAGAATCTTTTTTTGCACATGTCTGACATTATTACTTGAGAATTTCCCTTTCCTTTTTTTTTCCTTTTTTTCTTGTTTTTTGCTCCTCTTTGTATTATTTTCCACTTGAAGTTTTGGGAAAGCTGACTAAAAAAAGATACGAAACTAAACTTTTACTGATTCCTTTCAAAACAGGTATAGAGGAGCATGGGCTAAGCATCCAAAATGTTACTTTTTTTTTATTACTGTATTATCCAGCAGGTTTCAGAGGAAAAGAATGAAACCCTTCCAGCATTTCCCCACTCATTTTAATTGAGCTCTTGATGACTTTTGTGCTACCTTTTGGAAAATACCTCTTCTCTAACCAAAAGCAGGGCTGTTACTTTAGGTGTATAAACCCTGCATGCTCACATACCTGTGTGTCTTCAAGAAATGAAGAAATGTTGTTCTAACTTTTGGTACAGCTTGTAGACTTCCCTCCCAAGCAGAAATACAGGTAAAGAATTCAGGAGCATTAAACAAAATCTTATTTTTACTCAGAAATAGTATTCATTTTGCTCTCTAAGAGCAAGCAGTGTGAAGGACACGTTCAGAGAACAAACATTCCTGTTAGATACTGATCTAAAAGACCTAACAGAATGTGTTTTGTTTTGGTTTTACAGTTATAAATAATTTAACTTGTTTTAATTATTCTCAGGAAATAATTTCAAAGTCTCTACTATGAAGATAGCACACACAGGACTTTGTTTTTTTAAATATCAAACAGATTTAAAGTGATACTTCAAAAGTCCTCTATTCAGCAGCAATCAATGTAATGTGAACTAAATAGTTCAGCTGTGCTCCTGTGAACATAAAAGCAGAAGGTTTGTAAAGCTGCCTCACAGCAGCAGCTAAACATCAAAACAATATAGAAATTTAAAAATAATTATGAAAAGTGATTGGTTCTTTATCAGATACCAAAAATATTTCAAAGGGTTTTTAAAAAAACATTTGCATCCTTCCAAACTTATGTGCCCGTGTGTATATAAGGTAAAGAACAGGAACGCTGAAAATGCAACTAATGTATGTTTTACGGTTGTTAGAATTTAGCCTTGCTAAATCGCAGCAAGTTCCATCATTGATTTCAATACCTGGCTTAGGTACTATTGAATTTAAGATTTATATCTTTCATAAAATTCAGATTTTAATAACTTTAATTCCCTGATGGCTGCAGAGTTGCTAAGGAAGCAGCATTTGACTTTATGTTATGAACTGCCTGAAGATGAGCCACTGAACCTGAGGGATTCTGAGTTGAGAATGTGGGAGCTGACTTCCTGTGTACATTTGTCCTGTCTTGTGTCACATCACTGACCTCATCTACAGCGAGTCCCACATTTCAGGAGTAAATGTTTTTCTTTGCCAGCTTACCAACAAAAAAAGAACTTTGCAAAATGCTAATTTTAATAATGAATGCCTTTAACCACTATTGAAATTTCAATTTCTGTTTGGGAGAAAGAGGCTTCCATGCCAAGTGTTTTGTATATTGCTTGGCATACATATATAGAAAAGCTCTAATCTGCTGTCTAGAGGCTGAAGAGTTCATGTTGTCTTTGCACTTGCTTCTGTTGGACTTGTTCAAGTTTCTATAAATAATGTTGCATTCTGAATAAAAGTGAAAGAATTTGAGGGCCTTGTGGTATGGAATCTTGCGTGACATGTTGGTGGCAGATGAAGGTTCGCATCATTGCTCTAATGGGAATGAAATTGTATATAGAGTCTGGAATAGCTCCAAGATAAATGAGGTGGTCTGTGATTAGAGCAGTTATCTGGAATGTGGAAGGCACAGATTAAGCTGTCAGTGTGAGAGGACTCATTTCTTCCTCTGAGCCACAGCCAAAGGATCTCTGATGTTCTGGGGTGGCGATCAACCTCTTGCTCATGCCTCTTCATTTCAAAATGGAAAACAAAGAGGGTTTTGGCTATAACATTTTTTTAGCTGGTATTTCCCTCTCATGACTCATCCTGATGCCACTGAGAATCTGCTCACTCCGTGCCTTTGTAATCCTTGCTCTGTCTTGAAACACGACGCGAGGCTTATATTGGGATCACATCGGCCATCTCTAATCACACAACTGTAAGGAAAACTTACCACACACTAGCATGACATTGTAACACTCATGCTCTGTCTGAGATGCTGTATGATTCGTTTTCTTTCTGGACTGTAATCATTTAGCAGACACCTCTAGCACTGTAATCAGTTCAAAACACCATGCTGTATTAGCTAAAACTTACAGCAATTGACCTAAACCAGAGAATGGTCAGGCATCAAGAAAATGGAACTAATGAGGTGG
Source organism: Acrocephalus scirpaceus scirpaceus (assembly GCA_910950805.1). Taxonomy (NCBI): domain Eukaryota; kingdom Metazoa; phylum Chordata; class Aves; order Passeriformes; family Sylviidae; genus Acrocephalus; species Acrocephalus scirpaceus. The sequence continues at coordinate 41,412,712 of OU383779.1, read as the reverse complement.
TTCTGTGTTTCAGAAAGTGACATTATTAGAAGCCAAACCAGCAGGGAAGTGCCCTGTGGAAAGAGAGTGTTCACAGTATCTATCCAGATCTGTTCCCATCCTGTTTCTGTTGACTCTTATCACTGTGGTTTCACCACTTCTCAGAGTTCATGTTTGCAGTCCCAGTTTCTTATACAATCATAAATGGTCCTGAGAGCCCTAGGTAGAGTTTGTTTGCTATCCAAATGTGTCACTGGGCTATTTGGATTCAGAACAAAGCAGAATCTGCAGTTTCTTTTCTGTGTCATTTTTCTAACGTGGCTAAGAGCAGTGAATTGAAACACTTCCAAATGCATAACTAAAGTACACACACACATTCTTAGTGTCAGCAAGTATGAAATTGTTATTTGAAACCAGAAGGTGGCTCTACAATCAAGCTGGGCAAGCTGAAACCATAGAGATGCAGTATTCAAAATTTTTTCTTGATCCTTTCAGTTCCCTTCTTCCTCAGTGGAAACACCCCAGTTCCTGTAAGTAATGTAAGTTGTTTTATAACACCTCTTCATTTTTTTTTGTTAATTTTTCCCCATGGCAAAAACTAACTTCTACCAAAATCCTCTTTTTTATCAGGATAGGGCACAAAGACAGCAGAACACTCTGATGGCTTTAACTGGCTTCTGCTGAAGTCAATTGTTATCTTGCTTCTGATTTCAGTGGGAACTGCTTAAATCTAAATATAAAGTGCCTGGAAGATCCTTCCCTTAGTTGCCTGTGGGTGGTGTGAATGGCAGGTTCCTACAAACGTCAGTCTGTTGTGAGCTGACTTTATTTTAATGTTTGCTATAAAGCTATCAATGGCTGCTCTTTGACGTTACACAAGGATGTTGCCCAGAAATGCTGCTGAAGATGACATGGCATAATTTTTTTGTCTAGAATAGCACACTTGGCTGGTGTTGTTTTAGTATTTTGTAACATTATGAAGAATTTATATTACAGCATATCTCTTGTATCTGTCTTTGCCCCTTTGTTAAGTTACCAGCAGCTGTAGCACTGTTTGAAAAGGAGGGATGGGGTAACCTCTCACATTCCTGACATGGAACTCGGAACAAAGCCCGCATTGGGAAAAACAAACATTTTTTCCTAAACACAGATATTAGTTGTCAAGAAATTCAGCGAAGCCAATGAAGTAGCTCCACTGCGAGCCTCAGGTTAAATTAAAACAAGGCTTACCACATCTTTCCTTGGCATTAGATTTGAAATACTATTGTAAATTATAAGAGGAAATTATAGGTGTTGTGTACTTTATGGGAATTTGAACATGTGGAAACCACAGGGTTGTTGTGTGCATTCTCCTGCTGTGCTAATTGTTTCAAAATTTCAAACTACCATTTATGGGGAACTGCTGAGTGCTTTTGTTTCTGTTGAGGGCTGTACATACAGGAGTAAAAACCCTCAGCAATTGCTTGAGTTTACATTTATATAATAATCAACATTGAGCTAGTTTTGTCCATGGCCCATTTTGAATTACTGAGATGTGGGCCTAGTTAAACACTGTTGCTCTAGTTTTCTGCTGGTTGAAATCCATTTCAGAGTCACTTCTGTGGAGGTATAATGTAATGAAGTAATGTAAGTAACGTAGAAGTAAATGAGGTCAATTCACTATTACACACATGGAGCCTCAGAAAAAAAAATTAATGCTTGAATTTTACTTTTTATCTTTTTTCTTCTTTTTTTTGAAGCTTCTGCTCAGTGTAATTAAATGGAATTTATCCTGACATGCTTGTCCTAAAGGGCGGGTAGAACTTCCAGGATATCAAACTGCTTCCTTGTAATTTATTCATTTCATTACAAAACTGCAGCCCTTCAGGGGGTGTGACATAATATAACAGTGTTCCTGAGTACTAGATTGTCATTTGCCTCTTTGATTTATCTGACAGACACAGGGCCAAAACCCCACATGTAACTGGAAAAATCCCCATGGACTACGTATATGTGACTGCTAAAATGCACAGGTTATTTCTGCTAACAATGGCATGAACTTGTGTTGGAAATACTCCCTTCTGATTTGGCTTTCTCTGGTGAAATGAGATGTTTTAGTGTTTCATTTCTGAATTTGTCCTGTAATTGTGTTCTCCCCAAACAAACATATCTCAGATCTCAATATCAACTCCTTTCACAAAAGAGGGGGGCAGTAATTCTTCCATGAAGCTGTGGATTGCTTTTGCTCTCAGAGAAGTTGTGGAAACATAGATAGGCTCTATAAAAGTTATAATTTAATTCTAGAATGGGTGGAGATTAAAAGGTGCTTTCCACCCCCCAAAAATGACACTGAATTTAAGCTTCTGGTACTGTTAGGCCAGTGCTTTTTAAAACCTCTGAAGTTTAAACTTCCTTACAGTCAGTTATGCTTAGACCATAAGGTTTCTTCATTCTGCACTACTTCAAGTGTCGCTGAAATGCTCATGTTAATGGAAATAATTATTGTGTCAGTCTTTTACTAGAGGAAAGCAGGAACTGGCTCACCTACTATCTTTTTTTCATTAATATTTACATAGAATAATAACGCACTCATAGATGAAGAATAATAGCTGTGGATCTCTGTCCATTAAAATGTACATCAACAATTCAGCCTTTTGCTTGTTGTGTATCTTGGTATTGCAGTCAGACTGCCCCTGCTATTAAATTCTACTTAATATCACTGTATTTCATAATATTCTACTTAATATCACTGTATTTCATAATCTAAAATCACACTGTAGGGGTTAGATTGAGAGAATCCGTTTTATGTTCCTCCTTTTTCCTTTTTCAGTTTTTTTTTTTTTTTTCTGGTGATAGAAAAGAAATCACTGACGATTAAATTAGAAGGGTATAGGGGGATCAGTTCCCCACTCATGTCAGAGTTCCTGTTCTACAGGTAAAGCAAATTCAGTGGATTTGGCTGTAATTTGCAATGAAGTCACTTATGTCACTTGCTTTGCAAAGATACAGAATATGGATGAATGGACATGAGATAATCTTCAGCCAGTCAGAATACAGGAAAATGCCATGTTAGCCTCTCAGAAATTCCCTCAAATTATCACTGATTGGAATCAACACTTTCAGTCTGATCCACAGAAGACAACAGCCTTACAGAACACATTGTTTTCTTCCTCTAAAAGGACCAAGTTAATGTTTAGTCAAACAGGAACACAGCTTAGGTAGGGTTTTACACCTGCTGCCAGCGTCAAATGTGATGTCTTAAGCCTCATGAACTACTAAGTAAGTTTTTTACTCATACTGCAGCGTAAGCAGTTTGTTGATGGTTCTTTTCATCCTTAATGAAGAAAAGTGCATATATAGAACAGAGAAAATTGAAAAAACCCCCAGACATTATAGATATTGAACACCCTCAATTCAAACCAATATGGACTATACTGCTTATTGCAAAAGCTGGGGTTCTGTAAAAAAAAATATAGGTATTTGTACAGAAACTGCTAATAGTTGTTTTCTTCCCGAAACACCTGCTCAAAATATCAGGTATCTTGAACTTGTAACTTGTTTCAAGGATAGCAGTTGTAATTTTTGCCACTCTTTCTGCAGCTTTATAGACTACTTGGAAGCACTTAGGTTCTAAAGTTATCATTACTACGAAATCATTCTGAAACTTTGCCATCTCCATGGCAACAGGCCTACATATGTTAAGGATTTTGATACAACACCAATGTCTGATGGCATTGTTAATCTGCGATGTTAATTTAATAATCAGTGCTTTACACTGGAGTTGACACGCTTTATCTTTTGGTTATAATGGTGAGAAAACTTCGATGCTGAATAATGACTTGCTAAAGCATTAGCTCACACGGTGAACACCTACCACAGGATGAATTAACACAGACTAAGGAACACAGTCTCATGTTAACAAACAGGATGTGAAAGCACAGGCTTCCAGTATCGGTGAGCTCTTTTAAGAGAAATCAGTAGAATCTTTCCCAGTTATATAAATATGGCGAGCAAAATTCACCCTGCTCAGGCAGACCCTGATGAAATCAGCAGATGGGATCACTTGAGCTCGAAGTTCTGTTTTCCTAGCAAAACACTCAGAGAAGGGCTTGAGGCAGGACCAAACCCTGATATGAACACCAGTCACATGGTGCAGTCCTGCAGAGCACGTTCTGGTCTGCAGAGGAGCACCTAGTGCTGGATCTGGTGAGCAGGTGACCAGGCAATGCCCAAATCCTCATGGTGTGACAGAGAGAAGGGGCTCAGATGAGCATTCTCCATGTTTCACACAGATCAGTTGTGTTTCTAAAAATCCCCAGAGAAAAGTCAGGCCTAATGGACTGGCACAAAGACAGATGCTGTCCTTCAGAATGCACATTTCAACTGTCCACATGTCTGTGAGGTGTCAGGCCTGGGCTCCCTCCATAGCACCAGGGAGGACAAATGAACTGCACCATGCAAAAAGGATCAACCCTCCAAGGGCAGGGAGAGCCTGGAAACTACAGCCACCAGCATTTTCCTGGAGCAAAACCATGACGCTCTTGCATGGCACAGTGAAAAAGCCTCATTGATCTCAAAATTCCAAATGTTTATTTTATCCATATCTTTCTGAACGAAATTGCAAATAATGTGCAGTGTAGTGGAAATGTGAAATATTACCCTATTTGAAAGTGTATTAATCTTTCCTGAACTTTTTAGTGTATGTGTTATTAATGCCAGGGTAGAGCAAAGGCTTTGTGTTGGTATAGGAATGGAGGGGAGGAGAAAACACAGCAGCATTTAAAAATAGATTCTGCAAACTCTAGTTCAAAAGAGATGACATCTTCTGTAATTGCAGATGAGTACTTTCTTATTTGTTTTCCACCAGAAATATATTAAATTATACTCACTGCCCCTAGCTAGTCCATAAGCCTTTTTTTCTTACTGGCCAGAGTCCCATTCCCAGCAATCCTTTAAATTTCTCATTTTTCATGCAACTACCTTGATTATCTATGCTGTTAGTGTACTCAGTAGCTTTTTGTTGGTAGAACGGATCCCAAGGGTATCGTTCTTTTTATTACATTTCACCGCCGTGTGGAGAGAATAGTCCTTCCTCTTTGGAGGTCAGAGAGAAATGATCTATTTACTTCCTTCTAAATGGAGGATAATTCTGTTCTTGCTTGGCACTGAAACTTTTCTACCAGACACCTTCCTGGAGACAATATTATAAAAGCCAGATTTTCAGCAGATTTGAACGCTTTCTGCAGTTCCCCATTGAAATATTGAATTAGGTCTGAAATTATTTTCTTCTGCACTAGTGTCATTTTAAGCGAGCTTTATGCCAGGGCCTTTGATGCGGAATTTCATCTCAGGGTGAATTCTTACATGTAGACTCTCAAAAGCATCCTTTACAATAGACTTGCTAACTGGCCCTTGGTTCCAGTAGTGCTGCTGGCAGGCTCAGTTAAAAAGCAGGCTCCATGGGTATAAGACCATAAGCACAAGCTCTTTTTAAAATACAAACCTTCGAGCTCCTCTGTAATTCCTACTCCCCCAAAGCTGCATTGCGCTCCTGCCAAACCTGCACATTAAGAGGATGAGTACACCTCTTAGTGGAAAGTGTGAATGGAATGAGGAGTGGATTGTGCTGATTAAGGCACAGGCATGCACTTCTGTATGCTGCAGCTGATAAACTGGAATTACTTGGTGAGCTGGGGATTGGGAATGGATGAATACAATTGCCTAATTGAGACTTTGGTTTTCTAAAATCACTTTGAAAAGACTTGTGAGTCCCTCCTTTGGCCTCCTCTGAGCATTGGTGCTTTTAAATGGTAACCAGTTTTGACTTGATACAATCTCACTGGAATCAGTAGAGAGTTTTAATTAAATACAAAACTGTTTAAAACAGGATCCAAACGCTTAAAATTGGGAAAAGAAATAAGGCAATTTTGTGTAGATTTCAAATGAGTTTTCATTCCAGAAATGCACAAAACCTCTGAAAGTGTGAGTGTTCTGATAGGTTTATAAATGGCATCAGATGACCTTGGTGACCAATTTCAGACAATGAAGAGCCCATTTTGAACAGTGAACAATGAAGGCAATAGCTGATCAAATCAATAGTTCCTGAGCTTCCTGTGACCTAAGGCAGATTTAAATAAACCACCTATTCAAGACATTATCTTGTATTAAAAAAAAACCTAGGTTTCTTTATTAAAAATTTATAGTTAATGAAAAAGTGTTTTCAAGGTATGCTGTTTGCTTCTTTTCATTTTTCGTGGTATGAGAAACCAAAATTCCAAAAGCTTTTTATACTTTTTTTATCTAAAACAGACTGTTCAAGTGTTATTTCCCCTATCCTGGTAGATACGTATACATAAATTTTAAGAGAAAATTTTAGAAATTCGATAGCAAATTTTAGATCCAGCTAGTAGAAACATACTAAATAAATAATGTACAAAGAAATTGCAGCACATTTATCACGGGATTGTGAGGCAGGTTAATCTTATAATATGAGAGATGGGTCTGTTGCCCAGTTCCAGTAAGGCCAAACTAACTGCCCTTGCTTACAGTAACCGGTAAAAAGCAGGATGTAAATGGTTAGGATTCGTCAGCGTGATGTACGGTGCAGCTCTGCAGCAGCTCCTGGGACTGCAGCCTTATCTCTGTTGCATACGTTCTGGGGCTCAAAAATTATGCTCACTCTTAATACTACTTCCACAGGGAATAGAAATAGAATGCTATAACTAAGTAATAGCAAAAATATTTATGAACTCATTTTCTTTCCAACGTGTGGTGTTAATAATGACCGTTTTTCTTTCATTTAATATTTAAAACCTGCAAAAAAGTATGAGTAGAATTTACACCTATTAAAAACATCTTTGAGCTGTACCCAAAAATAGTCACCAGTGTTACTACATTTTTTTTTTTTTCTGTTGAAAAGCTACAAATCTGAAACCTAGCAAGACATCTTTGGAAATGTTTAATGGTGACTAGAAAGTCCTAAATGGAGATATGGTCAAGGAGAGACGGTGTCATGTTCACATTTCATAACAGTATCACAAAATCCTACTGTTTCAGTTTATCTGCTGATTACAATACCGGTGTTAGTGTACAACCTAAGCCTAAAATGAAAACAAAATGACCCAATGTTGTGAAAACTGTATGTTTTCACATACATATTTTTTACTTCAGAAAGAGTGCTTTTACAGCATTTTCTTTTCCCACAAAAAGGATGAACAAAAATCTTCCTAATAGGTGAGTCATTGTTATCTGATCTTTCCAGAACGGTTTTATCACCTTGTAGCTAGAGGAACAAAACAGGAAACTTCACTTTGCAAGCATAATCATCTTTCAAACTTTGCATTTTTTCCCATATGTAAGAACTTTCTGATATTTGACAGCAAAAAAGAGAGCAGCCAATAGCTCAGACTTAGGGAGAACTAATGGATTCTGTTACAGCATAATAATTCATTATCAAATTGCAAAAATGTCTTCTTCAATGCAATATTCAAACAAGGGGACTGAAATTCTCTGAAAAAAGGAATGAGGACATGACAGTAAGATCTGGTATGAATAATGAAGGGAATATTTATAGATACTTGAAAATATGAGTCTTTTAAAGTCATTTGAGCCATAGAAAGTCAGGTTTAGATATGACAATATTAGGAAAATGCACAAAATGTATATTGTTAGAAGAATGCAGGAAATCTTAGGATCCACAATTAAAAAGTGTGGGAAAAAATCTTCACAGAAAAATGTATAAGAATATGTAATTTGAACTGATCCATGAAGGTTGTTTTATTAACAGCTGCTATTAAGTACAGCAATGCTCCGGGCTAATTTTTGTTGTTAGTGCTGAATATTGACATTCATTGTGCACATTTTTCTGCAGTGTTTAAGGGAACCAAACCCCTGTTTTCCAAGGTACTGAACCAGCATGTAGAGCATTCCCAACTCTGTGTAGCTGTCAATAATTACATATATTTTAACAAAGATCCTAACCTCAAAGTTGAGGTAATGCAGTATTTATAATTACTTGGAAGTGTTTCAGAGCTAGATTTCACCTTTTGTAGCGTTGAATTGAACCTCTGAGTGGAGAGTTTGTTCATTCACTGCTGTCATCAGCCCTGAGTGGTGAAAGGTCTCGAGAAGGTTGAAGAGCTCAGTGCTCATCAAGAGTCCACCTCGTACCTGTTTATTGGAGCATGAGACCATGTTGGGAAAATACTGAAATATGTCACTTCAGGGGCACTGCTTGCAAACTTAACTGATAGGTAGACCAAAATAAGGAAAACTGAGATTTCCATGGAGAAAATAACTAGGAATATACAGCAAAGAGTACAGAAAGAATTCTAATTTGCAAGTGCAAAAGGACAACAGACAGCTTGGATGGGAGATTTCTCCATCTGACATTTGATTAGTAACTGCAAGGAGCAGCGTGACCTTGGTTCCCACCACAACACTTTACAGAAGTTAGCTTCCCTCTTGTTTGAATATTGGATGGCTGCTTTCTGCTCCTGGCTTAGGAAATCTTAGAAAATTTATTAGAGGTTGAAGCCAAAAAAAGTCATTACAAACCTAAAAGTAAATAATTCTGAAAGTGAGCTTCCTTTTGAAACTTGCATATCATTTCATTTTATGATTTGTTCCATCAAATGCTGATCTCACTGCAACAGAACTTGACATTTGCTCTGCTCTGTGGCAGGATACATTGAAATATTTTTCTTATTGTCAGTAATTAATGAAAGAGTAGCTATGTTGATATCACAGTTATGCTTCAGTTTAAACCAGAAAAATCAACTCAGTTATTTATATGAATCTAACAGAGACAGTTGACTTCATATGTTGGATCTCAAACAATGTTAAAACAACTGAGAGAATGCATTCATGCAAACCAAGGGAGCAATTATTGTGGTTTAATTGTCTTCAAGAACAGCAATAATCATCTGAAATTCAAATGTGGTGCTTGTGGTGCTCAGTTTTGGCCTTTTGGGGAAAGGCACGTTTTAGCAGTCACAGAAACAACTGTCTGGTTTTGGTGCTGTATAAAGACTAAAGATTTTTCATGGATAATGTATTCCTGATCTTTGAATGCTGGACTTCATCCTGTAATTGCTGACTGATAATTGTTTTCAATCCTAACAGGTCAAAATGCTTATGTATATTTCAAGAGTAGCTGCAGACAAAAAAAAAAAAAGGAATTGCTTTTATCTTTGAATGAGTTGGTGTATTTTGCAAAGGGAGAACATTACACAGTAACTACTCATTTGAGAAGTAATTAACCTTCTTAAGCTATTTGCATTATTAATGTACTAGTTATCATAATGTCCTAATGTATCTGCATTTCCATTAATGTTTTCTTCACTAAACAAATAAAAGTGGATCGAGTAAAGAGATGACATTTGTTTAATTGTTCATCAGAATTCTCTTCTTCCCCTAATCCAAAGCCCTGATAGTTTGTTAAATAGAAGCCCTTAAATGGATAGCATTTCATGATAGGTTTTGAATCTAATTATATCAAGTGTCATAGCGTTATTTATTTAAAAGGCTTTTCAAGATAACTGTACAAGGGGAAAGATCTGTTTTCTTCCTTTTAAAGTGCTTAAAATATTCTATTAAGTTCTTCTAATTTGTTTAGCTCTTTAACAAATGCCCTCAATCAAGTTTAATTTTAGAATCCTATAAAATGTTTCCTGTAAATGTAGTTTTGTAAAACTGTTTACTGCTTCTGCTTCTTGCCTTTATGAAAAGGTCTCCTAAACTGGGATCAGCATAACTCTGAAAACCTTGGCATGATTTGTAAATATTGTAGAGAAGATATGTTGCCACAAAAAACCCAAACAAACAAACAAAAAACCAAACACATGACCAAAGCAGTCCATGTAATTAAATAAGTTTCTCTTTAATTGAAAGACACCAGGTAAATACAAAATTTCAGCTCTGTGCAAAATGTGGTTATACTTTGATGAGGGAAGAAACTCTGCGTATAATTGCCTTAACCTGGGTCTTCTACAGCTTTGTGGTGTACAAGGAGGGAGAAAGAAGAGCCTAAAGCCCACGGAGCATGCAGACATAGCAGGGCTGCTGCATCCAACACACCCATGGGACAGGAGCAAGCAGGAGCTCTCATTTACCTGCCTTATCTCACACAAGAAATAAGACATTCAATTATGACTGATGAAAAAAAAGTAATTCAGAATTTTAACAATTTTTACTGATAGCCAAGAAGACTTTTGCTTTGAGAAGTTAAAACTAATGATTAAAGACTGTTGAAAAATAGAATGTGAAGGGTGTTTTCAATAACATGTAAACACGTGTCCCCCAAAAATGATCTTGGCTACAAAGATGGGTTAGTGATACACTCACTGCTGGAGACTTCACCCAGCTCTACTGCCATTGCCTACCAAATTTCTTATGAATCCCTGGAGCTTCCACAGGCCATAAACAAAGAGAATTCAGGTGTCTTTAATCATTCTATAAAGTCCTGCTCTGAATTTCCCCCTGGAAAAGCTCAATTAACTCTAAACCACAGAAGCATGCTCTTTTTTTATTTGCAGGATTTTTTTTTTCTTTTTTAACAGGCTTATACCATTAACAGAAATGCTTTTATGCATGACCAGCCTTCTCCTTGGGAAAATATAGCATTTAATGAACTCTGGTCAATAAGTCTGACTTAAACAAAAAGCCCAACAATTTGTGAGGGTTCCATCTTCAGATCATTGGGTGACTATTACAGTCCATTCCAGGCCTTTCCTTATTATTGCTTTTTCCCCAGTCTTGTTTCTTACTGATGTTTCCCAGATTGCTCCTCAAAGATTATATATGGAAATTGGAGCAGCTTTCCTGATTTATGCCTGTTAAGTCATCTTTTCAGAATGATACACATTATATCACACATAATGGTGAGAGCTGGACGAAATAATCTAGTTTTTCTTAATATTTTGCATCCTTGCATGCTTTGAAATCTAAATACTTGTTTTATTTCTCAAATCGGTGCCTGTGAACAGCACATTTAACATCATATTTTTCAGTGCTCCAAATTTGTTCATAATCTCATACACAACTATGAAATGCAGCCAGAGGGGCTCCCAACTATAGGAAAACCAACACAGAATTGAATGTGTGTCTGTGGCTTGTTTTGGTTTTTTTATTAACTATTTTAACATTGATGGTAAGAAACAAGTCAGTAGAGTCTAAATGTATCTGTTAAATTGCTCCAAATATTTTAACTGTAGTAGGTGTGTGCATCAGAACATTTCATTTTTCAAGTTATGAATCTTTGGAGTTTTAGTTGCCATATTGCATTTTTTTTTGTCATTATTCTCTATTCCTTCAAGTTTTGAGCAAATGCCACTCCTCAAAAGATTTGAACTAGAGGCTGATGCTCTAGTTGTCATGTTTGAATGTTACCCTGTGGGGAAAAAGACAGCAGGTTTCTTCAATAACCTTAACTACTCTTTACCTCAGCTTTAAACAGTTACATATAAAAGTGTTAAACTCTTCAGCAAGGGAAAGATGCTCTTTCCAACTCTGTCTCACATGAATCTACTTGTACACTGACACTAGAAATATGCCAGTACTAAAACACGATTAAAAAGTACACGTTCAGCATGATGGTAGCAATTGTGGGTATCAGTTTTAAATCTCTGTGGCCATGAATGAACAAATCATTTGGGAGAGCATGTTATTTGAACCCCTGCTAATTATTGCTTAACAGGTTCTGCAAAGATTGGTGGCTGCTTCCCTGCTTTCCTTCTCAAACTTCTCCAGTTGCCTTTTAGTTTCACACCTTCACCCTTTCTTGGGTCACACCAGAATCAAAAGTCTGTTATACCCTTAGGACATCTGTTCTTGTAGTAATTTTTACCTTGACTATAACTTTGCAATTATCATCTAAAACTGCTACTAAACTACCCTGCCTAAGCTGCAAATATCAAAAAGGTATTTTAAATTATATTGCTAAATTTATAGGCAGGCTTTAGTGTCTAGGGTTAAAAATAATTTATTTATCCTAAGAGCCTGAAAGGATCTAAGTGCCATTTGGCCAGTTAATGGTGCATCCTCTTTTGTAGGTTAATATTGAAATAATGCAGAGAAATAGCAGCACTTTACAACTTCCCCAGCCATTTGTGGAAGAAATCCTATTGCAGAAGAGAAAGCAATGGCTGGGGTATTCTGAAGCCTGCTGGGGGGTAACTCCTGTTTGTTACAGGGCGCAGAAGAATTAGGTGTTCAGAGTAAGATCAAATTAAGCATCACTTCTGCCACAGCTCTGAAACCAGCTCCAAGCTCCCTGTGACAATTTGTCCAGTTCTTTGCATGGCTCTGTAATTTAGATGTCCACAGAGAAATGCAGAGATAGGAACTGAATAAGTGTATCTCAAACCACATTTCTGGCCATGACATAATTCTCCAAACCATTGGATCTTAGGCTTGTTAGACTTCCACTGGAGAGAGCCATATGGAAAAAGACTCATAGACTTTTTTGCCTCCCATGATTTTTCCCTTCCTCCTTCAAGTGACACTGGCAACCTGTGGTGGATGTGAAAGAGTTTTTTTTCTTCCTCCAGTCACAACCACAACAACAAGTGTTTGTCCCTAAATAATTGATTTTAATTTGGTGGTAGTTGTCATAAGAATAAAAGGCTGGAATATTTCATTAAAAAGAAGTGAAGAATTGAGAGTAGCCTGAACTTTCAATGCACACCAATATTATATAGTTTCCATGAAAACTATTCAGACCCTTCCAACAAGGGTCATAAATCCTGACATCTCAGCTTAACTACACCATAAATGAAACTGCTACTTAACTCACCTTATCACATAATTTCCTCCCCCTGAAATGCAATCATTTTCAGATTTGTAACTGGCAAAATATCTGTGTAACTTCTGAAATATCACAAGTATTTGCATATAACCATTGTCTCAGAATGAACTTACTAGAACTGAGATAGAAGTTCAAACTAATTTCACAATAGCTTTAGATCAACATTTTTAATTCAGAACCTCATCTTCAGATATTCTGTCTTTCAGAATCTCTTACAACAACAGTAACAGGGATAATATAACTGCGGACTACCACTGCAGAATAAAACCAAGCCATCTCTATTTGGTTGGATTATTTCTTCCACCACATACAATACAAAAATCTCTGGGATCTGAGGCACCTGCTGCTGACGGAAAAACAGGTAGATTATTTTTTGAAGTAATTAAATTAGTCAGAACACAACATCTTTTGGATTTACATTACCAGGCATGAAAAGAGGAGGACTGTTTCTACACTGAAGCTTGTCATTATACCAGCAGTATCAAAGCTATACTAGAAAGGCTCTGAAAGTTATACTAGAAGGGACCTGATGAAATGTTGATACCATCCTGACTCTTTAGGAGTCAGTGCAGTTGTCAGTAAAGAACTTTCTGTTACTTTTTGTGATTCAAGAGTTTTTTTCTTTTTATGTATCAAGAGGAGAAAGGGCTATTGGAGACACTTAACATGTTATTTCCCACCTTTCTCCCTAATTTTGTTCTGATGTAATTCCATATCAGAGTCTTCCATTTTCACACATCCAAATAAATTTCATCAAAGGTAGTAGCAGGACAAAGAGGAAATAGAATTTCAGTTTAATCTCCAGCTGTTTACCTGAAGATTCAAATGAAGAAACATTGCTTTCGGAGCATTTCAAATGTTGTTTAGTCAAATTGAGATAAAAGATATGCGTTGTATTATCTATCAATCTAATATTATTTAATCCAATCTGATTTAGGAACAGATACAATACTAAAGAATGAAAAGGACATCTGCATTGATCCTAACTCTCTAAGAAGCATTGATTTAGAAAAGTATGTAATTTTCTGTCATCATACTTGGGGATAAAGTTCTGAACTGTTCTCTGTAAATCACTGTATACTACTTTATGAGTTGCAATTGTTTGCTTAAAAGCAGATGGTGCTCTGAGAATTCCAGGTGGTGTAATGTGAACCTAATAAATTTATTTTTTTTGTACAGATAGACTGGGCCAGTTTATCTGAAAGGCACTCTTTGTATTCTGGTATTCCAGTTTCATGAGTGAGAAAATCACATATTTGCTGTCAGGTTTGTCCTGATGTACTGTTCAGTGGCAGAGGTGTTTGGGCTGTGTGTGATCGTGAGGATAGAAAACAATAAAATAACAGTTCCTTTTCTCTTTTTTCCTCCTGAAGGTCCATCTTTTTCAAGATCCCTACTTCATACATAGGAAGATTGGTAGACTTAGCATGTTAATGTTCCAGGGACTTTGAAACTACTGTATCCCTGTCCACAGTAATAAACTTTTAACCTTCTCTGCCTGCAGCTGTACCAAACCTGTACCACAGGGGAGAGGATGTAGAAGGCAAAAAGTATTCTCCAGAGTTTGGATCACTTCAGATTAACTGTTGTTATTGCTTTTCTTGGCCATCCTCAGAGGTTTTATTCAGTCCCCGAGGGAAAAAACCCTCAACCATCTCCTCCCCAAACTACCATTATTCTGGTCTATGAATAATGCAATGTAATTTTAAAAAAAGGCAAAAACCCAAAGACAAACCACAACACCTACTTTCTTGATATCTTCTGGACATGAGCTGCATTTGGGAATATACTTTGTACTGGAATTAAAGCTGTCATCTTTGAAAACTTTGCAGATCTTTCAGCATTGATGGATTGCTATAGTGTTTGCATATAATGCATATGAGATTACTAGATAATGCAAAGCATTTCCAATTCTAGGCTGATATCCCCACTTTTCTTGTCTTTCCTTCTATGGAGAGTGAAAATAAACAGAATGTACATAAAAGTATAAAAAAGCTCAGATTTTCAGGTGATTATTCAAATGAAAGGGAATATCAACTTTTAAATCTCACTTTTAAAATTATATTATAACATGCTAAAGCAACTGCATTTGGTAGGTCTCAGTACCTGTCATGCTTTGAAGATTGCAGGATTTGAAAATGGTAGTAGTGGTCATGCTTCTGTGTGAGAAAAGATGGCCAAAACTACCCTGTATTTTTACAATCCAGGCAGAGTATACTTTACTAAATACAGACAATCTAAGCTACTGGTTTCTTATTTTCTTTTAGTCACCAGTTTCTGATCTGTCAGTTTTTTGTGACATTCAGCAGCACCTAAGTGCCAAGAATAGCACCAATGTTTCTCAGCAATGCTTCTGTTGTTTTACAGCTCCACCATAATTTGCTTCCATATGACAAGAAATACTTTTAGGTCAGATTCAAAGCTGAGTCAGAGTGATCTTGTGCAAATTTGTATCTGATTTATAAATCAACATCTTAGGAAATCCTGTCTGGAAAACTGTTTTGATGGATAGCATTTCATGGTAAGACAGATGTAAACACATGCATCAGAAGATGAAAAGTAAGGAGGTGACTGCTCCTAACATCTTTATTCTAAATTATCTTTTTCTCTCCGCATTAGACTTTCTGCACATAAGCTGCTTGCAATTATAACAAGGTTATCTGGCAATTTCTGTTTTGATACAATAGTGATCTGTTACCACATTACAAACTTACATGAATCCAAATGGTGCCTGTTGCAAGCCCTCAGTGTGTTAAATGTTTCTGACATGGTGTAACACACCTGCCCTCAGTAGCTGTGACAATCTGAACATTTCAGTAGCTCATATGATCAGAACCTTTATTTTGAAGAGCATTTCAGTATCAGCAGTGTTGAAAATCATTCATCCTTGGCAGAGTGTGTGCATTGTACTAACAGTGAGTAAACAGGCACAGCACAGGCTCAAACCATTCTGAACAGAGGCATGGTCTGAATGTTGGAGCCTGGAGCATATCAGGAGTGAGTTACTGAAGAGAGGGTGGGCAAACAAACTTTCTGCTTGTGTTTGGTTTTCATCAGCTATTGGTCACATGGGTTTTTCAACTGAAAAAATTTCCTGCTGAATCATGACTCCTGTCACAATGCATTAGCTATCCAAATGTAGTAAACAAATACCACACTGAGTGGGGCTAGAAATAAATTTATACTGCTTGTGTGAGAGGAATTACTTTCATATATATTACAACACTTATCTTTCAGCCAAACCAGGCTGCCACATAAAGGAAGGAGGTCAAGGGCTTCTCTTTTTTGGGCTACTTTTTTCCTATTCTTTTTGCTTTCTTTTGTCCTTTTGCCTCATCACAAATCAATATGGAATGAGATTGGTTTGCTGGACAGCAAGCTGGTACCTGATGAAAATAAATTGAATGAATGTGGAAAGCAGAAAATGGGAGTGAAATTTCTTACATGGTGAAATAATTCAACTGTGTTAACCGTGCTATTAGACCTCTTCAAAGAAAACAGTTGAAAAAGTCACCGTGGCTTTCAGAATCCATCATGATACAGAGCAGAATACAAATAATCTAAACCCACTATTTTTTTACTACATTAAACAAATGTTAGTGGTGGAACAGCAGTTACTGCATTCACCTACTACATGAAGAGAGTTGTCATATCCATGTGATAAATAAAACACCCGCCCACTCAGCCTGAATTACCCACAGGCCCACTTTTGAGCAACTGGTGACATGTGCTCTGTATGCATGACTACTCTGCAGTCAGGTTTCTTGTGTGCCATAATGACGCATATTAAAGATGGATATCCTAAAAGGATTAAGGGGCTCTGTGATGTGCGTTGTTTAGTGCTGTATTCCCTAGCCCGAGGGATTAGCTGGTGTAAACTGCTCAGGATCTCCACATTTTCCAGATGAGTCGGTGAAAAGAAAACAGTAATGAGAGCATCTGGTATGAAACTCAGAAACATGATTGAAGGCTGTGCTGACTTGCAAAATGAATGGTGCTGGTTTGCACTGTTAGAAACTCCTTGCTCTGAGGAATCTCTTCTTTTCCTGACAATGAAGTCTGTCATTCCTGAGTAACAACAGGCTCACACTTAGCCAAAGGTACCATCATAGCACCTAGTTTCATTTCCATTCAATCACAGTCAATTTACACCTCACTAAGCCATTTTGAAAGCTTCCTTAAACATACATTTTTGATCTTATTGCAAACCTATAGTATTTGTTTAAATAATTTAACTTTGGAGACAGGAAGATTTAGAAGTGACCCTCACAGGCGATGCTCTTTAAGATGTTTGGAGCTGGTTACTGCAAGAAGCAAGCTGCTGAGCTGGATGTCAAGTCCCAATATGCCCAAAGATTAGTAGATGATCTGGGTCTCAAGTGCAAAATAAGCATTCAATGTCATGTATTATTCAAAGCATTAGATATTTCAAGTATGAAAAGACATAGTTAGCTGCTTCTCTAACAAAAAGAGCTTCCTATCTTATGAGCTGGAGATGATTTAAACAATTTAGAAGTGATTCATAAATCACTTGGGGTGATTTAAGCAGAACTCTCCACAGCTCTCCCACAGCTTTCTGAAATATATAAACAGTATTTAATCTATGAGGCCATTTGTAAAGAAAAAATCTTTTCTTATGTTCAATAAACAAAAATTCATTTGTTCATTATTTATAAAAGTCATCCTAATTTCACAGAACAATGGAACTAAGATCAGAACAATATGCTTCTATTTACAATGGAATTTTTATAAATCCTTTCCCTGCTAAGTCATATTTGATGGGATTTTTTAGCTGTTTCACCTGTACTTTCAAAATGCAGTCTGCTCAGAATAGTGAGTGGCTTTCTCCTAATTCAATAAGCTGTTCAACCACAGAGCATTGACAACTGCCTTTGTGAAATCCAGTATGAATTGACTTGTGAAAGTCAATTAGAATTTAGTATTTGGTTAGAGATTCTTATGCACACAACATCCAGACACCTTGTCAGTCAGATTGTCTCAACACAGATGTGTGTAGACTTATTTTACCTGCAATTTGTTTATTTACCTTATCACAGAATGAGATCCCTACCAACTTAGGGACAAATTAAATCCATTACCCTTCAGCACTAGGGTTAGTTCATTCAGTCCCCTGCTGCCATTCTTTAGCAGTCTGCTGATTTCCTGCGTGTAGATAATTGTATCACAATATGCCATAAACCCATAGCAGCAGAAATAGTGTAAACCCATCTCAGTACGTGTTTCCCTTCTAACTAACAAATGAAGAATTCCTCCACCCCTCCTTTATTCCTTTGACATCAGCTACAGCTGCTCCTTGTCACATCTCATGGGCACATAATGAGCATGACACAGCTGGCACAGATACCAGAAGTGCAAAGTGCATAGGGATTTTTGTTGTCTGGTAAGTAAATTACAGTGGCAGTCATGATGTGGATTATAGAGTGTTGGGGGTTAGGTTTCTTTTCTTTTTCACCTATAGAATTTTTGTCCCAAGGGTTGCTTGGCAGCTAATTGCTGGTACTTATCAGTGCTCAGCTGAGACAAAAAAGATGGACCCTGGTATTTAGCTACACCCTTTGTCTCTGCGAGTTTCTCTGGAGGGGGGGGAGAAAGACGGTGCTGGAAGGCAGCTTCACTTTTGGTGTGGTCTGCATCAGGAGAAGACTGGGCTGCCGTTGCTGCGTGGGTTTCTCACTGGCACCACCGGGATTTGATCCTGAAGAGAGCTGCTATCATCTGCTCGTGTGTCCAGGAAGATCCTGATTCCTCCTTTGCTGCCCTGCTGGAGTTGGCTCAGCCCTGTCCCACTGCCTCGGCGCTGTTTTAGAGCTGCTCTGCACCGCGGGCCCGCACTAGCCTCTCTGCCAAACATCCCTGCCCCCCAGTGACCACCGACGGAGCACCGAACTTCTTCCGATCCACCAGCCCAGAATACCCCACCGTTCCAGCTTAGTACCTTTTTTTTTTGGAGTCCCCAGAGACCAGACTGCCCTGGGTTTTGTAAGACCAAGCCCCGTCAAAGTCCCTGGTTCTGTTTTCGCTATTAATTGCTGTAGTTGTCGTTGTTTGTTTGCCTTGTTATACCTATTAGTAAAGAACTGTTATTCCTATCCCCATATCTCTGCCTGAGAGCCGTTTTATTTATTTTTTTTTTTTTTTCTAAATTATAATAATTTGAGGGAAGAGAATTTGAATTATCCATCCCAAGAGAGGCCCTGCCTCTCTTTAGCAGATACCTGTCTTCTTTCAAAACCAAGACAGATTTTGGCGCCCAACGTGGGGCTTGAGGGCATTAGGAGAAAAGGAATAACAGTTCTTAAGTGACCTGATTTCTTATTCATTCTTGTTCACTGGATATAGAAACCTTGATAAGTAACGCCATGTGGTCTAACTTATCCTGGTTCGGGTGGCATGTAGTTGTGGCTTTATTTTGCCCATTTGCAGGCCCTTACCTAAACATGGGCCCTATAACAAAAGCTACTGTGGCTGTTATCCAGTTTGTTTTATGGGCTGATAAGGTGAGGAATTCACTGATTTTTAACTTGCTCTAGACAGCAGGCACGTAGATACGTGGCTACCACATACTAAGTGGGTGTATTTAGGGTTACTTTAAGAATGGTACTTTCTGTGAAGAAATGACAGTGGGGGAAGTTTTCCAGACTTTTAGCCAGTTCCTTATGCCTGCTCTACCAGCTTTTGAAGAGTTCAAATTTCCTCTAGAAACTAACCAAATGTTGCTGATGATCCTATCTTACTTAGCTTTCAAAGATAAGGTGAAGTCAATTTAGAGCACTGCACAGACTAGGGATATTGCTGTAAGGCCTGATACTGTCCCAGAGGCTAGAGATATTGCTGTAAGGCCTGACACTGCCCCAGAGGCTAGAGATACTGCTGTGGGGCCTGATACTGCCCCAGAGACTGGAGATGCTGGCCCACTGCCTGACCCTGCCCCGCAGCCCACCCCAGAAATGAACCACCCCGATTGGGTGGGGGTTCTAGTGAAAGAGATACGTGAGATGGGCCAGGTGCTGAAAGAATACACTTCCCCAGCTAGTGGGAAGCCCTCCCCTTGCCCTGAAAAAAGAGAATCCGATAGTGCAGCAGTAGAACCCACGGAGGTTACAACCGTCCAGGTTCCAGCTGAACCACAAGACCAGTCACAACCAGCTGCAGTTGCCCCTGTGGAAACAAAGAAGTATAAGATGAAATCAGAGCACCCAGGTAATAAGGATAAGAAAAGAGGGCCCTCACAGCCCACAGGAGAACCAGAAGTTGAGATTGTCACCGAGTCCCTGACTTATGAAAGCCTACGTAATCTGCAAAAAGATATTGCACGACGGGGACGTGAGGCTTATACAACTTAGTTACTTCAGGTTTGAGACCTTATAAGTACAGGCGTGCAACTAGATGGTGGTGAGGCAAAGAATTTAAGACCCTTGACCCAAGACTCAGGGGTGAATCAAGTATTTGTAAAGGAGCAAGGGCCCCTTCCCCTCTGGGAGCGACTTCTAATGAGTGTAAAGGAGAAGTTTGTCCACAGAGACAGAATGCAAGAGCACCATCATAGAAGTCATTAGAAAACCCTTGAAGAAGAGATCCAACAGCTGAGGGAAGTGGCAATATTAGAAGTACTCTTTGGGAGGGGTAGACAGCATGACAATGACCCTGACAAGGTCAGGTGCACAGGGCAGATGTTGTAGAACTTGGCAAGTAAAAGACCATCTCAATACACCACCTTCATTGCAATGATCAATCCTGATAGCAACCGAGAGACAGTAAGTTCTGTCGCCAATAGGCTCAGAAACTATGACAGCATAATCAGTGGCCCAATGCAGGCTCAAGTCTCTGCTGTGATTAAAGAACTCAGAGAGGAGATGAGTGAGATGAGGGAAGAGATGAGGAGGAACAGTTCCCATGCGGCACCGGTGCGAGTCACAGGCCCCAGAGCCAGAGCCCAACGCCCTCCAGCTAGAGAGAGAGAGTACACCCCAAGGGCTGACCTGTGGTTTTTCTTGCGTGACCATGGGGAAGACATGAGAAGGTGAGATGGAAAACCCACTTCTGCCCTGGCAGCACGGGTGCGTGAGCTCAAAGAGAGAAACACTAACCGAGGGGGTCCTGCTAAAATGAAAGTAGCCTTAACCTCCCATGACCGAGCCACCAGGTATTATAGAAGTGAAGATGATATGTCAGATCCCCTTGAAGGAACCTCTACTGCGTATGCCCAAGAAGGAAACAATAACCAGTGCTAGAGGGGCCCTGCCTCTAGCCAAGAAGAGGCACAGGAAAACCGAGTCTTTTAGACTGTGTGGATTCGATGGCCTGGCACATCAGAGCCACAGAAATATGAAGCTTTAGTAGATACTAGTGCACAGTGTACCCTGATGCCATCAAGACACGTGAGGGCAGAACCCATTTCCATTGCTGGAGTGACAGGGGGATCACAGCAACTAACTCTGGTAGAAGCCGAGGTGAGCCTAACCAAGAAAGAGTAGCAGAAACATCTGATTGCAACTGGCCCAAAGGCCCCGTGTATCCTGGGCATTGACTTCCTCAGGAATGAGTATTACAAAGACCCTAAGGGACTCAGATAGGCTTTTAGAATAGCTGCTGTGGAAGCAGAGGGCATCAAGAAATTGAACACCTTGCCTAAACTGTCAGAGAACCCATCTGCAGTAAGACACCTGAAAGTAGAAGAACAACGAGTGCCAGTTGCAACCTCGACAGTGCACCGCCGGCAGTATCAGACCAATCGAGATGCCGTGATCCCCATCCACAAGATGATCCGGGAGCTAGAGAGCCAAGGGGTGGTCAGCAAAACCCACTCACCCTTCAACAGCCCCATCTAGCCTGTGCGCAAGTCTGATAGAGAATGGAGACTGACTGTAGACTATCGTGCATTGAATGAAGTGACACCACCGCTGAGCGCTGCTGTGCCAGACATGCTAGAACTCCAGTACGAGCTGGAGTCCAAGGCAGCGAAGTGGTACGCCACTATTGACATTGCCAATGCATTTTTCTCCATTCCTCTAGCTGCAGAGTGCAGGCCTCAGTTTGCGTTCACATAGAGAAGTGTGCAGTATACCTGGAACCGACTGCCCCAGGGGTGGAAGCACAGTCCCACCATCTGCCATAGACTGATCCAGGCTGCACTAGAAAAGAGAGAGGCTCCAGAACATCTGCAGTACATCGATGACATCATTGTGTAGGGGAACACGGCAATAGAAGTGTTTGAGAAAGGGGAGAAGATCATCCAGATTCTCCTGGAAGCCGGCTTTGCCATCAAGAAGAGCAAGGTCAAAAGACCTGCCCGAGAGATCCAGTTCTTAGGAGTAAAGTAGCAAGATAGACGTCGCCAGATACCCACAGAAGTAATCAACAAGATCACCGCGATGTCTCCACCGACCAGCAAGAAAGAAACACAAGCTTTCCTAAGTGCCATAAGCTTTTAGAGAATGCACATTCCCGAGTACAGCCAGATTGTGAGTCCTCTCTACCTAGTTACCCGCAAGAAGAATGATTTCCACTGGGGTCCTGAACAGCAGCAAGCCTTTGTCCAGATCAAGCAGGAGATCGCTCATGCAGTAGCCCTTAGCCCAGTGAAGACGAGACCGGAGGTAAAAAACGTGCTCTACTCAGCAGCTGGGAACAATGGCCTGTCCTGGAGCCTTTAGCAGAAAGTGCCGGGTGAGACTCGAAGCCGACCACTGGGATTCTGGAGCCGAAGCTACAGAGAGTCTGAGGCCAACTACACTCCCACAGAGAAAGAAATCTTGGCCGCCTATGAAGGAGTTCAAGCTGCCTCAGAAGTAATTAGCACGGAAGCACAACTCCTCCTGGCGCCCCGACTGCCTGTGCTGGGGTGGATGTTCAAAGGAAAAGTTCCCTCTACCCACCATGCCACCGACGCCACATAGAGCAAATAGATTGCCCTCATCACACAGCGCGCCCGTATTAGAAACCCAAACCGCCCTGAGATTTTGGAAGTTATTACCAACTGGCCAGAAAGTGAAAGCTTTAGTCTCATAGACGAAGAAGAGCAGGAACAAGTGACACGAGCTGAAGAAGCACCACCGTACAACCAACTGCCAGTAGAAGAGACACAGTACGCTCTTTTCACTGATAGTTCCTGTCGCATTGTAAGCATGAACCAGAAGTGGAAGGCAGCCGTGTGGAGCCCCACACGACAAGTTGCACAAGCCACTGAAAGAGAAGGTAAGTCGAGTCAACTTGCTGAACTCAAAGCCATTCAGTTAGCCCTGGACATTGCTGAAAGAGAGAAGTGGCCAAAGCTCTACCTCTACACTGATTCGTAGATAGTGGCCAATGCTCTGTGGAGTTAGCTAGAAAGGTAGAAAAAGGCCAACTGGCAGCGTCGGAGAAAACCAATCTAAGCTGCTGATGAATAGAAAGACATTGCCACTCAGGTAGAGAAGCTGCCTGTGAAAGTCCGCCATGTAGATGCCCACGTCCCCAAGAGCAGAGCTAATGAGGAGCACCGAAACAATGAGCAAGTAGATCAGGCTGCCAAGATAGAAGTATCAAAGATAGACTTAGACTGGCAGCACAAAAGAGAGCTGTTCCTAGCTCGATAGGCCCATGATGCTTCAAGACATCAAGGCAGAGATGCCACCTATAAGTAGGCACGAGACCGAAGGGTAGATCTAACCATAGACAGTATTTCCCAGGTTATCCATGACTGTGAGACCTGCGCTGCGATCAAGCAAGCCAAGCAGGTGAAGCCCCTATAGTATAGGAGACGATAGTCTAAATATAAGTATAGAGAAGCCTGGCAGATTGACTACATCACCCTTCCCCAGACCTGCCAAGGCAAGCGCTATGTGCTGACCATAGTAGAAGCCACCACTAGATGGCTAGAGACCTACCCTGTGCCTCACGCTACTGCCCAGAACACCATCCTGGGCCTTGAAAAACAAGTCCTGTGGAGACATAGCACCCCAGAGAGAATTGAGTCAGACAATGAGACCCATTTCAAGAACAGCCTTGTGAACACCTGGGCCAGAGAACATAGCATCGAATGAATATATCACATCCCCTATCATGCACCAGCTGCCGGGAAAGTTGAACGATGCAATGGCCTGCTTAAAACCACCTTGAAAGCACTGGGTGGGGAGTCTTTCAAGAACTGGGAGATTAATTTAGCAAAGGCCACATAGTTAGTGAACACCAGAGGTTCCACCAACCGAGCAGGCCCTGCCCAGTCTGAGCCCCTGAGAACAATAGATAGAGATAAAGTTCCAGTAGTACACATGAGAAGTATGCTGGGAAAAACTGTTTGAGTTTATCCTGCCTCCAGCAAAGACAATCCCATCCGTGGGGTTGTCTTCGCTCAAGGACCAGGTTGCACTTAGTGAGTAATGCAGAAAGATAGACAAACCCGATGCATACCTCAAAGAGACCTTGTTTTAAGGTAAACTACCCATGCCACTGTATCTGTACCCATATCTGCATGTATATATGTATATAATTAAAGTAGTGCATGTATGTATATAGTTTAGAAGTTTAAATTCAATGTAATATGTTAGTATGGGAAAAAAATTCGGGGTAGATTAATGTTGGGGGTTAGGTTTCTTTTCTTTTTCACCTATAGAATTTTTGTCCCAAGGGTTGCTTGGCAGCTAATTGCTGGTACTTATCAGTGCTCAGCTGAGACAAAAAAGATGGACCCTGGTATTTAGCTACACCCTTTGTCTCTGCGAGTTTCTCTGGAGGGGGGGGAGAAAGACGGTGCTGGAAGGCAGCTTCACTTTTGGTGTGGTCTGCATCAGGAGAAGACTGGGCTGCCGTTGCTGCGTGGGTTTCTCACTGGCACCACCGGGATTTGATCCTGAAGAGAGCTGCTATCATCTGCTCGTGTGTCCAGGAAGATCCTGATTCCTCCTTTGCTGCCCTGCTGGAGTTGGCTCAGCCCTGTCCCACTGCCTCGGCGCTGTTTTAGAGCTGCTCTGCACCGCGGGCCCGCACTAGCCTCTCTGCCAAACATCCCTGCCCCCCAGTGACCACCGACGGAGCACCGAACTTCTTCCGATCCACCAGCCCAGAATACCCCACCGTTCCAGCTTAGTACCTTTTTTTTTAGAGTCCCCAGAGACCAGACTGCCCTGGGTTTTGTAAGACCAAGCCCCGTCAAAGTCCCTGGTTCTGTTTTCGCTATTAATTGCTGTAGTTGTCGTTGTTTGTTTGCCTTGTTATACCTATTAGTAAAGAACTGTTATTCCTATCCCCATATCTCTGCCTGAGAGCCGTTTTATTTATTTTTTTTTTTTTTCTAAATTATAATAATTTGAGAGAAGAGAATTTGAATTATCCATCCCAAGAGAGGCCCTGCCTCTCTTTAGCAGATACCTGTCTTCTTTCAAAACCAAGACATAGAGAAAAAAATGAGGTGAGATTAGAGATTTCCATGTATAAGAAAAACAACAAAACAAACAAATGTGAAAAAGATGGATTGGAACTTTTAGTTATCAAGAGACCAGAAAATTAAAAATAAGCAAACAATATGACAAATTAATCCAGGTACACCTTTGCAGGACTCCTGCCAGAGAAGCTGTAAGACAGTATGTTCTCAGGCTATTCAAGCCTTCTTGTATTCTCTTGACTGCCTTGTGAGCCACTGCTGTGTTTCCCTACTCTCCATTTCTCTGCTCCCATATTTTCCCTGCAGTGTGGCAGAAGAAATTGGAGCATGCCTTGAAGTCATCCCTGTTACTACCCTTGTCTCTTTTGCTTCAGAATTTTAGAAACAGAAGTGCAGCCCTTCTCACCACTGTGATGAACCCAAATCAGCTGGAGATTTCTGAATGCACGGCTCAAGCGAGCTAGCAGCAAGGGCAGCCAGGGGCAGTCCCACCCACCCTGGGCATCAGGCACCGCCTGAGGAACAGGGCAGGGGGCACATATTGATCATATTAAGGCAGCTAAAGAGGTACTCCCTGAAACAACACCACAGAAAAAAGTTTCCTAAATATAGGGTAACTATCTCCGGGATTCTATCAACGATGTTGTTGAAACTCAATCTATCTTCCTCTGGTGTTCCCTCCACGATTTAAGTCTAACAGAGTGTAGTATGAAATCGTGTATCGTGTATGTTACAAAATCTAAATGCATGATAGCTACATGCAGAAATTTGAATTATGTAAAGGCTGTGAAGAGCAGCTTTGGCTCCTGCCTGGGCCTGTGGACACCAAGCCACGCACTCGCAGCAGGGTGTGTTCCCCAGCGCTGAGCACAGGTCTGAGCCGGATCATCTCTGCCCAGCTGAGAGCCCCAAAGCTCCCTTGGAGAGCTGTGAATTCAAAGGCCTTTAAGCACACACAAATGTCATCTTCCCTATCAGGGGTGTTTGAACTCTTGGCAAGATGCGTTTGCCTCTTGCTTGCTGGAAGAGCGCCCCAGGGCCAGCACGCAGCTGGGCTGTGCGGGCCAGGCACCGTGGAGAGCCCTTCCCTGAGCACTTGGCCGGCCCAGGTGTGTCCCGGCCTGTCTCAGACACTCGGGGCAACGGATGGCTTCCATCCCGGGGCGGTTTGGGCGGGGCGGGGGCGGCCCCAGGGCACGTGGCAGCGTGTGCAAGGGCCGTTGGTGACACGGTGGAGCACGGTAACCGTGGAACAGGGTGTCCAAGCAGCCCGTTGGGACACACGCGGCCGTGCCTCAGTTGCTCGGTGCAGGCGACGGGACAGGACGCGAGAGAGCGGAGCTGTGAGGAGCCCCCGCACAGCCAGAGCTCCTTCGCTGCCGACCCGAAGCATTCCCGAGGCATTACTCCTGCGGCCGGCCTCGCGGCCAGGCCACGGGACTTAATCACCTCAGTTGTTCACGAGGAGTCTCCTGTCATTGTGGCAGGAGCCCTCGAGAACAGAGTGCAGGACTTGCTGTCCTGTGGCCTCCCTGAGGCTTCTGTGTCGCAGGCGCCTTGAAGGCGCGACTGCGGCGCTCCCTGACTGGGACCTCTCCGGAGGCACCTGTCCCAAAGGTGCCCTCGAGGTCAGACAGCGGGATGGCGGGCAGAGTGCTCAGCCTCTTCAGGGTGTTCCGGAGCAACAACAAGAAAGGCCCTGCAGCTGCCCCGGCACAGCAGCCTGAAGAGCCGCAGCAGTTGCAGCCGCTGCAGGACGGTGAGTGGCAGAGCTGGGCCGCAGGGCTGGTGCCTGTGCCCAGCCTGGCCCCATCCCATCCCATGCCATCCCATCCCATCCCAGCCCCTGTGGACATGGCCATGGACAGGATGGAACAGGGGCTGGGGCTGCCCCCCCGGCAGCCGTGCTTGGTCCTCTGGCCATTTGGGGCTGTGCCTGACTGGGGAGTGCAGGGCTGGGCTGTCCTCGGGCCTCTCCCGCAGCCCCTCAGCTCTGGCTGTGCTCGCTCTTTGCCAGATGCAGGGAAGGACCGGACACAAGAGCAGGACCCCGCCCGCGGCCGCTTCCGCCGAGCAGCGCAGGTACCTGCGGCCATCCCCACCCGGGCCGGGCCTGCCGGCCCTGCTCGGCCCAGCACCGTTGCTTGGAGCACTCCAGGCAACGTCCCTCTCTTCCCGCCCTTCCCTCTGCTGCAGATCTTGCGCAGGTTCCTGCGCCTTCGGCGTAGGAAGACCACCGCCGCAGCAACCCAGGACGCAGCCCGGCCCGACTCCAGGCCTGCCGAGCTGCAGGCAAAGCCTGGTGCCAGCACAGCGTCCTCCGAGGGCGCAGCAAACTCTGCTAGGGCCATGGCTCAGGGCAGGGCCAAGGCTGACGTGGGCCTGACTGAGGCCATGGCCACCACCAACGCCCTCAGCCGGGGGGGCATCTCAAAAACGGACGCCGCACCTACGGAGACTCCAGCTCTCCCTCTGGAGTTTTCCAAGGACAAGGGTGTCCCTTATCAGCAGCAGGTAAGCAGCCTGGGGCCAGGGCTGAAGGCCTCCCAGGATCGTGTGGGCCCTCAAGCCACGTCCGCTGGGCCCCCTCAGCCTTTGAGGCCAGCACAATGTGGTGGCAGGCAAGCAGTTCTTAGGGGAAGCTGGGGAAGTTGCTCCCTCAGACAGCACTCCATGCCTCCTCCAGGCGCCAGCCACGGTGAGGGACATTCCCCAGAGACTCGTGTCCCCTGTCACCGTGGACGCCGGGCTGCAGACGGACATCGTGAGGCTGGCTGAAGAACACCCTGCCCACGTGGTGATGAGCCTCCTGCGCTGTGCCCCATCGTGTGACGGGTACGGGGCACAACTGCCTCCAGAGCTCAGGGCCTGTAGGGCCTGTAGGGCCTGTAGGGCCTGTAGGGCCCAAGGCCCTGGAGAGCCTGTCCAGGGGGGTCTGCCAGACAGGCGGAGAGCTCCGGGCCCCTTGGGCCCCTCTGTTTCCTGAGCCTGCTGCCATGCTCCCTGCCTGCCCCTCAGGGCACAGGGGCTCTGTCACCCGGCCCCACGCAGCTGCGCGGGGCACGGCAGTGACGCACAGCTCTGCTCCCACAGAGCTGCCGCCCTGATGTGGAGAACCATCGGCTCGTCGGGAGCGGCAGTGGAGAAGGTGCTTGCAGCGCTGCTCTCTGTGCTGCAGGACGGGCCGCTGCACAGCACCTTCTTCTCCAGAGGGGACAACGAGGCCATCTTTGCCCTGGCCGTGAGTCTCTGGAGCCGGCCTTTGCTCGCCCTCCAGGGCGCCTCTCCAGCAGCTCTCCATGCCCTCCCCGCCCTGAAGCTGGCTGAGCCACTCCTGCCACACTTGGAAAGTGTAAGGCTCTGTGCCCCCAGCCACAGGCACTGGACGCTGCTGGAAACTTTTTGCCCTGTGCAGCTTTGGGCCTTTGCCCCGGTGGGCCCAGAGAAGTTGGTGCTGAGCTCTTGTCCTTTCCTCCAGGACAACAGCCACGTGCAGCTGCTCTCCATCCAGCTCTTCTGCCGGGTGATGGAGCTAGCAGCGGGAGAGAGGGAAAACTCTCTCACGAGAGTCGTGAGCCAGAGCCTGCTCCCTCTCTTCCTGCGCTGGCATGATGAGAACCAGCGTGTGGCAGAGGTGAGGTTTTGCGGGATGCTGCTGCATCCCTGCGAGGGGGCTCGGCTGCCTCCGGCCCTGGAGCCTGGCGGGCTCCAGCCCTTGGCCGGCCCCGGCACAGGGACACGGGTCCTCCTGTGCCCTGGGCTCTGGTGCCACCTCCGGCTCTCTGCTGCTCTCCAGGCCTCTCGGGAAGCCCTGCTTTGTGCGGCACGCTTCCTGAGGAGGAGGGAGCTGGAGGAGCTGCTGCTGAAGAAGCAGCGGAGGATGAAGGTGGCCGAGTACCTGGTAAGGACAGCCTGGAAGCCCCAGGCGCAGGCTGGAGCAGCCCCCTGGCCCCGGGGCTCAGCGTGTGGGGCTGGCAGCTGCGCCCCTGCCCAGCGCCGCCCCCAGGGGCGCCGGCCTGCGCCTCGCACGCCGCTCCCTTCCCTGGGCTCTGCGGGCCGGGGAGGCCGGCGCTGGGCGCAGGGAGCGCCCGGCCGAGGGGTAGGGCCCGCGCCAAGCCTTCCCTCCTGGCGCTCTCCGCAGCTGCTGGAGGACGAGAGCCGAGCGGCCGAGCACCTGCGCTGGGCCCTGCCGTGCCTGCAGAGCCCGCAGAAGCGCCTGCGAGAGGCGGCCGTCAGGTGCATCGGTGAGCCACCAGCCCCGCGTCCCTGCCCGCCTCCCCGCCCGGCTGCTGCCCCCGCAGGCAGCGGGCCCGGGCCCGGAGCGCTGCTGCCCCGCCTGCCCTCGGCGCTGCCGCCGCCCCGCCGCAGCCGTGCCCTTGCTTGGCCGGCAGCATGCGGCAGGGGCCCGGGCTGAGCCCCGCCGGGGGACGAGGGCGTTGTGGCCGCAGGGCCGGCAGCGCCCGCGGGGGGCAGCGGTGCCGCCTGGGGCCGCCACGGGCTCTCTGTTGGCAGGGGTCGCCGGAGTGCTCATGATGGGGCAGAAGGAGGAGCTCCAGGTCCTCAGGGAGGGTGAGTGAGGGCAGCCGCCCGGCGGCGGGGTGCGCCGGGGCAGCTGCAAATCCTGGGCTCGGAGCTACGATCCCTGCCCGGGCTGCGGAGGGCTCTGCTCCGCTCCCTGTGCGGACGAGGGGCGCCGCGGGCAGAGCACAGAGAGCTTTCAGGGACACGTGGTGGAGCCGTGGCCAGCACCTTCTGGCCCCTGCCCTTGTCTCCCGCTCCCTCCTGGCCATGGCAAGAGCAGGGTGGGATGGTCCTGTCAGGAGGGTTTCCTTGGATTCCGTCAATCCAGCCTCTGACCCTGGCTCTCTTCCTTTCTTGCAGCCCTTCAAGCCCTGAGGGAATACAATAGCTCCTCCTTCCTCAGCCAGTTCATCCAGCTGAAGTTCAACACAAGATCTGCCGAACTTCATCAGCTGGATGAGAACTGGTGTCTTTCGGCGACCCCACGCTCTTATTGAAGAGAGGTGCACCTGCAAAGCAGAGGGGCCAGCCCGAGCTCCAGGCAGAGCTGTTGCTGGACCCAGCTGAGCCTGTGGGAAGCTCCAGGAGCTCCTGCCCTCACCCTCCCAGTTGGCAGCTCCTTCCCTTCCTCCCTCCCTCCCTTCCTCCCTTTTTCTCTCTCTCCTTCCCTCCCTCCCTCCTTCCCTCCAGCCCTCAGACCCTTGTTTGCCCATCCCAGTTTTTGCCTCCCAGCTCACCCCTTCCCTCCGCTTTCCTTCCCTCAATAAACTGTTTGGTTTGTTCACTTCACTCGCGTCTCTGCGGAGCTGAAGCGGCGCAAACCCTGAGCCCTGGGACACACAGGGCCCTGCTGCCGTTCTCTTCCGCGCTGTGTTCTGTGCACGGACAGAGAGGAGCGAGGGCAGCTCAGGCTGCAAAGGTCCCTGTCCTGCAGGTCCAGCTGCACAACATGGTGCACTGCAAGGTCGTGCTGAGCACGCTGAAGGGAACAAGGAGCCTGGGTTTTAGAGGAGCCAGCTTGAGTCTGCTCAGAACCCAGCCGTGAGGGATTCCACTGCAAGCATCCATGGGGAGGGCAAAAGGAGCTTGCAGTGCTGGAAGGTTTCACCAAGAGCTTCCTGAAAGCACAGCAATGCTCCATCCCTACACAGGGACAGGAGGAGGGCAGAACCAGAGGCCGTCGTGGCCTACCGGTGAGCTTTGGCTGTGCCTAAAAGCCAGTGCAGCAGCAGCAGCCGAGTGGCTGAGACTCAGGGGCGCGACCGTCCCAGTGGATGGAGTGCTGTCAGGCCGTGCCTGCAGGCTGGCTGTGGTTCTGGCCCTTCTGGTGTCCCCACAAGCGAGGAATCGCAATCCCTGCCTCAGACCCAGTCAGAAACCCAGCCAAGTGAGACCAGAGGCAAGGGACCCTTCCTTCCCCTTCCCATCCCTCTTGGGCATGGCTGCAGACCAGCCGCTGCATCTCCCTGCGCCTGTGTTTGGTCTCTGCTGACCCCAGAGCCGGCCAGCTGGTGCTCTCTTGTCCCAAGAGCGTTCTGGGCGGGCAGGAGAAGTGCTGCGTGCACAGCAGAGCGTCCTGGAAGGTGCTCACCAGAGCCTCCTGAGGGAACAGGGCTCTGCTCTCTGGCTGGCAGCAGCCTGGGTTTGCTGCTGAGGCCGCAGGCAGGAGCTCAGGCACGTGAAGTGGCAGCGGGCAGCTCGTGTTTGTAGGGGGCCCGGGGCTGTGTGCCCATAAGCCACACGTGAAACACACTCAGGGAAGGAAGATGAGCTGGAGCTGGCGTGCTTGTGCTGCAAGGACCAGAAGTAATTCAGCCTTGCCAGAGTTTCTTAAGTGTGTGTTAGTGTTTCCCGGGAAATGTACAAACTTGGGGAATTGCCTTTGGAGGACAGGGGCTTGCTTGTGTCCTGCGGAGGAAAGTGCCTCCCCAGGAGCCCCCAGTGTGAGCTGGGTGCAGCTGTCTCCCTTTGGCTCCCTGCGCTCCTTTCAGTCCTTGAGGCCCGTTGCCCTTGGCAGAAGGGCGTGGGAAGGGACAAGGCTGTGAAGAGCAGCTTTGGCTCCTGCCTGGGCCTGTGGACAGCAAGCCATGCACTTGCAGCAGGGTGTGTTCCCCTGCGCTGAGCACAGGTCTGAGCCGGATCATCTCTGCCCAGCTGAGAGCCCCAAAGCTCCCTTGGAGAGCTGTGAATTCAAAGGCCTTTAAGCACACACAAATGTCATCTTCCCTATCAGGGGTGTTTGAACTCTTGGCAAGATGCGTTTGCCTCTTGCTTGCTGGAAGCTGCTGCGCCCCAGGGCCAGCACGCAGCTGGGCTGTGCGGGCCAGGCACCGTGGAGAGCCCTTCCCTGAGCACTTGGCCGGCCCAGATGTGTCCCGGCCTGTCTCAGACACTCGGGGCAACGGATGGCTTCCATCCCGGGGCGGTTTGGGCGGGGCGGGGGCGGCCCCAGGGCACGTGGCAGCGTGTGCAAGGGCCGTTGGTGACACGGTGGAGCACGGTAACCGTGGAACAGGGTGTCCAAGCAGCCCGTTGGGACACACGCGGCCGTGCCTCAGTTGCTCAGTGCAGGCGACGGGACAGGACGCGAGAGAGCGGAGCTGTGAGGAGCCCCCGCACAGCCAGAGCTCCTTCGCTGCCGACCCGAAGCATTCCCGAGGCATTACTCCTGCGGCCGGCCTCGCGGCCAGGCCGTGGGACTTAGCCACCTCAATTGTTCACGAGGAATCTCCTGTCATTGTGGCAGGAGCCCTCGAGAACAGAGTGCAGGACTTGCTGTCCTGTAGCCTCCCTGAGGCTTTTGTGTCGCAGGCGCCTTGAAGGCGCGACTGCAGCGCTCCCTGACTGGGACCTCTCCCGAGGCGCCTGTCCCAAAGGTGCCCTCGAGGTCAGACAGCGGGATGGCAGGCAGAGTGCTCAGCCTCTTCAGGGTGTTCCGGGGCAACAACAAGAAAGGCCCTGCAGCTGCCCCGGCACAGCAGCCTGAAGAGCCGCAGCAGTTGCAGCCGCTGCAGGACGGTGAGTGGCAGAGCTGGGCCGCAGGGCTGGTGCCTGTGCCCAGCCTGGCCCCATCCCATCCCATGCCATGCCATGCCATCCCATCCCAGCCCCTGTGGACATGGCCACGGACAGGATGGAACAGGGGCTGGGGCTGCCCCCCCCGGCGGCCGTGCTCGGTCCCCTGGCCATCTGGGGCTGTCCCTGCCTGGGGAGCGCAGGGCTGGGCTGTCCTCGGGCCTCTCCCGCACCCCCTCAGCTCTGGCTGTGCTCGCTCTTTGCCAGATGCAGGGAAGGACCGGACACAAGAGCAGGACCCCGCCCGCGGCCGCTTCCGCCGAGCAGCGCAGGTACCTGCGGCCATCCCCACCCGGGCCGGGCCTGCCGGCCCTGCTCGGCCCAGCACCGTTGCTTGGAGCACTCCAGGCAACGTCCCTCTCTTCCCGCCCTTCCCTCTGCTGCAGATCTTGCGCAGGTTCCTGCGCCTTCGGCGTAGGAAGACCACCGCCGCAGCAACCCAGGACGCAGCCCGGCCCGACTCCAGGCCCGCCGAGCTGCAGGCAAAGCCTGGTGCCAGCACAGCGTCCTCCGAGGGCGCAGCAAACTCTGCCAGGGCCATGGCTCAGGGCAGGGCCAAGGCTGACGTGGGCCTGACTGAGGCCATGGCCACCACCAACGCCCTCAGCCGGGGGGGCATCTCAAAAACGGACGCCGCACCTACGGAGACTCCAGCTCTCCCTCTGGAGTTTTCCAAGGACAAGGGTGTCCCTTATCAGCAGCAGGTAAGCAGCCTGGGGCCAGGGCTGAAGGCCTCCCAGGATCGTGTGGGCCCTCAAGCCACGTCCGCTGGGCCCCCTCAGCCTTTGAGGCCAGCACAACGTGGTGGCAGGCAAGCAGTTCTTAGGGGAAGCTGGGGAAGTTGCTCCCTCGGACAGCACTCCATGCCTCCTCCAGGTGCCAGCCATGGTGAGGGACATTCCCCAGAGACTCGTGTCCCCTGTCACCGTGGACGCCGGGCTGCAGACGGACATCGTGAGCCTGGCTGAAGAACACCCTGCCCACGTGGTGATGAGCCTCCTGCGCTGTGCCCCATCGTGTGACGGGTACGGGGCGCAACTGCCTCCAGAGCTCAGGGCCTGTAGGGCCTGTAGGGCCTGTAGGGCCCAAGGCCCTGGAGAGCCTGTCCAGGGGGGTCTGCCAGACAGGCAGAGAGCTCCGGGCCCCTCGGGCCCCTCTCTTCCCTGAGCCTGCTGCCATGCTCCCTGCCTGCCCCTCAGGGCACAGGGGCTCTGTCACCCGGCCCCACGCAGCTGCGCGGGGCACGGCAGTGACGCACAGCTCTGCTCCCACAGAGCTGCCGCCCTGATGTGGAGAACCATCGGCTCGTCGGGAGCGGCAGTGGAGAAGGTGCTTGCAGCGCTGCTCTCTGTGCTGCAGGACGGGCCGCTGCACAGCACCTTCTTCTCCAGAGGGGACAACGAGGCCATCTTTGCCCTGGCCGTGAGTCTCTGGAGCCGGCCTTTGCTCGCCCTCCAGGGCACCTCTCCAGCAGCTCTCCATGCCCTCCCCGCCCTGAAGCTGGCTGAGCCACTCCTGCCACACTTGGAAAGTGTAAGGCTCTGTGCCCCCAGCCACAGGCACTGGACGCTGCTGGAAACTTTTTGCCCTGTGCAGCTTTGGGCCTTTGCCCCGGTGGGCCCAGAGAAGTTGGTGCTGAGCTCTTGTCCTTTCCTCCAGGACAACAGCCACGTGCAGCTGCTCTCCATCCAGCTCTTCTGCCGGGTGATGGAGCTAGCAGCGGGAGAGAGGGAAAACTCTCTCACGAGAGTCGTGAGCCAGAGCCTGCTCCCTCTCTTCCTGCGCTGGCATGATGAGAACCAGCGTGTGGCAGAGGTGAGGTTTTGCGGGATGCTGCTGCATCCCTGCGAGGGGGCTCGGCTGCCTCCGGCCCTGGAGCCTGGCGGGCTCCAGCCCTTGGCCGGCCCCGGCACAGGGACACGGGTCCTCCTGTGCCCTGGGCTCTGGTGCCACCTCCGGCTCTCTGCTGCTCTCCAGGCCTCTCGGGAAGCCCTGCTTTGTGCGGCACGCTTCCTGAGGAGGAGGGAGCTGGAGGAGCTGCTGCTGAAGAAGCAGCGGAGGATGAAGGTGGCCGAGTACCTGGTAAGGACAGCCTGGAAGCCCCAGGCGCAGGCTGGAGCAGCCCCCTGGCCCCGGGGCTCAGCGTGTGGGGCTGGCAGCTGCGCCCCTGCCCAGCGCCGCCCCCAGGGGCGCCGGCCTGCGCCTCGCACGCCGCTCCCTTCCCTGGGCTCTGCGGGCCGGGGAGGCCGGCGCTGGGCGCAGGGAGCGCCCGGCCGAGGGGTAGGGCCCGCGCCAAGCCTTCCCTCCTGGCGCTCTCCGCAGCTGCTGGAGGACGAGAGCCGAGCGGCCGAGCACCTGCGCTGGGCCCTGCCGTGCCTGCAGAGCCCGCAGAAGCGCCTGCGAGAGGCGGCCGTCAGGTGCATCGGTGAGCCACCAGCCCCGCGTCCCTGCCCGCCTCCCCGCCCGGCTGCTGCCCCCGCAGGCAGCGGGCCCGGGCCCGGAGCGCTGCTGCCCCGCCTGCCCTCGGCGCTGCCGCCGCCCCGCCGCAGCCGTGCCCTTGCTTGGCCGGCAGCATGCGGCCGGGGCCCGGGCTGAGCCCCGCCGGGGGACGAGGGCGTTGTGGCCGCAGGGCCGGCAGCGCCCGCGGGGGGCAGCGGTGCCGCCTGGGGCCGCCACGGGCTCTCTGTTGGCAGGGGTCGCCGGAGTGCTCATGATGGGGCAGAAGGAGGAGCTCCAGGTCCTCAGGGAGGGTGAGTGAGGGCAGCCGCCCGGCGGCGGGGTGCGCCGGGGCAGCTGCAAATCCTGGGCTCGGAGCTACGATCCCTGCCCGGGCTGCGGAGGGCTCTGCTCCGCTCCCTGTGCGGACGAGGGGCGCCGCGGGCAGAGCACAGAGAGCTTTCAGGGACACGTGGTGGAGCCGTGGCCAGCACCTTCTGGCCCCTGCCCTTGTCTCCCGCTCCCTCCTGGCCATGGCAAGAGCAGGGTGGGATGGTCCTGTCAGGAGGGTTTCCTTGGATTCCGTCAATCCAGCCTCTGACCCTCGCTCTCTTCCTTTCTTGCAGCCCTTCAAGCCCTGAGGGAATACAATAGCTCCTCCTTCCTCAGCCAGTTCATCCAGCTGAAGTTCAACACAAGATCTGCCGAACTTCATCAGCTGGATGAGAACTGGTGTCTTTCGGCGACCCCACGCTCTTATTGAAGAGAGGTGCACCTGCAAAGCAGAGGGGCCAGCCCGAGCTCCAGGCAGAGCTGTTGCTGGACCCAGCTGAGCCTGTGGGAAGCTCCAGGAGCTCCTGCCCTCACCCTCCCAGTTGGCAGCTCCTTCCCTTCCTCCCTCCCTCCCTTCCTCCCTTTTTCTCTCTCTCCTTCCCTCCCTCCCTCCTTCCCTCCAGCCCTCAGACCCTTGTTTGCCCATCCCAGTTTTTGCCTCCCAGCTCACCCCTTCCCTCCGCTTTCCTTCCCTCAATAAACTGTTTGGTTTGTTCACTTCACTCGCGTCTCTGCGGAGCTGAAGCGGCACAAACCCTGAGCCCTGGGACACACAGGGCCCTGCTGCCGTTCTCTTCCGCGCTGTGTTCTGTGCACGGACAGAGAGGAGCGAGGGCAGCTCAGGCTGCAAAGGTCCCTGTCCTGCAGGTCCAGCTGCACAACATGGTGCACTGCAAGGTCATGCTGAGCACGCTGAAGGGAACAAGGAGCCTGGGTTTTAGAGGAGCCAGCTTGAGTCTGCTCAGAACCCAGCCGTGAGGGATTCCACTGCAAGCATCCACGGGGAGGGCAAAAGGAGCTTGCAGTGCTGGAAGGTTTCACCAAGAGCTTCCTGAAAGCACAGCAATGCTCCATCCCTACACAGGGACAGGAGGAGGGCAGAACCAGAGGCCGTCGTGGCCTACCGGTGAGCTTTGGCTGTGCCTAAAAGCCAGTGCAGCAGCAGCAGCCGAGTGGCTGAGACTCAGGGGCGCGACCGTCCCAGTGGATGGAGCGCTGTCAGGCCGTGCCTGCAGGCTGGCTGTGGTTCTGGCCCTTCTGGTGTCCCCACAAGCGAGGAATCGCAATCCCTGCCTCAGACCCAGTCAGAAACCCAGCCAAGTGAGACCAGAGGCAAGGGACCCTTCCTTCCCTTTCCCATCCCTCTTGGGCATGGCTGCAGACCAGCCGCTGCATCTCCCTGCGCCTGTGTTTGGTCTCTGCTGACCCCAGAGCCGGCCAGCTGGTGCTCTCTTGTCCCAAGA
Organism: Acrocephalus scirpaceus scirpaceus; assembly: GCA_910950805.1. NCBI lineage: Eukaryota > Metazoa > Chordata > Aves > Passeriformes > Sylviidae > Acrocephalus > Acrocephalus scirpaceus. Next base: position 41,375,742 of record OU383779.1, on the reverse strand, counting down.
GCGTTCTGGGCGGGCAGGAGAAGTGCTGCGTGCACAGCAGAGCGTCCTGGAAGGTGCTCACCAGAGCCTCCTGAGGGAACAGGGCTCTGCTCTCTGGCTGGCAGCAGCCTGGGTTTGCTGCTGAGGCCGCAGGCAGGAGCTCAGGCACGTGAAGTGGCAGCGGGCAGCTCGTGTTTGTAGGGGGCCCGGGGCTGTGTGCCCATAAGCCACACGTGAAACACACTCAGGGAAGGAAGATGAGCTGGAGCTGGCGTGCTTGTGCTGCAAGGACCAGAAGTAATTCAGCCTTGCCAGAGTTTCTTAAGTGTGTGTTAGTGTTTCCCGGGAAATGTACAAACTTGGGGAATTGCCTTTGGAGGACAGGGGCTTGCTTGTGTCCTGCGGAGGAAAGTGCCTCCCCAGGAGCCCCCAGTGTGAGCTGGGTGCAGCTGTCTCCCTTTGGCTCCCTGCGCTCCTTTCAGTCCTTGAGGCCCGTTGCCCTTGGCAGAAGGGCGTGGGAAGGGACAAGGCTGTGAAGAGCAGCTTTGGCTCCTGCCTGGGCCTGTGGACAGCAAGCCATGCACTTGCAGCAGGGTGTGTTCCCCTGCGCTGAGCACAGGTCTGAGCCGGATCATCTCTGCCCAGCTGAGAGCCCCAAAGCTCCCTTGGAGAGCTGTGAATTCAAAGGCCTTTAAGCACACACAAATGTCATCTTCCCTATCAGGGGTGTTTGAACTCTTGGCAAGATGCGTTTGCCTCTTGCTTGCTGGAAGCTGCTGCGCCCCAGGGCCAGCACGCAGCTGGGCTGTGCGGGCCAGGCACCGTGGAGAGCCCTTCCCTGAGCACTTGGCCGGCCCAGATGTGTCCCGGCCTGTCTCAGACACTCGGGGCAACGGATGGCTTCCATCCCGGGGCGGTTTGGGCGGGGCGGGGGCGGCCCCAGGGCACGTGGCAGCGTGTGCAAGGGCCGTTGGTGACACGGTGGAGCACGGTAACCGTGGAACAGGGTGTCCAAGCAGCCCGTTGGGACACACGCGGCCGTGCCTCAGTTGCTCAGTGCAGGCGACGGGACAGGACGCGAGAGAGCGGAGCTGTGAGGAGCCCCCGCACAGCCAGAGCTCCTTCGCTGCCGACCCGAAGCATTCCCGAGGCATTACTCCTGCGGCCGGCCTCGCGGCCAGGCCGTGGGACTTAGCCACCTCAATTGTTCACGAGGAATCTCCTGTCATTGTGGCAGGAGCCCTCGAGAACAGAGTGCAGGACTTGCTGTCCTGTAGCCTCCCTGAGGCTTTTGTGTCGCAGGCGCCTTGAAGGCGCGACTGCAGCGCTCCCTGACTGGGACCTCTCCCGAGGCGCCTGTCCCAAAGGTGCCCTCGAGGTCAGACAGCGGGATGGCAGGCAGAGTGCTCAGCCTCTTCAGGGTGTTCCGGGGCAACAACAAGAAAGGCCCTGCAGCTGCCCCGGCACAGCAGCCTGAAGAGCCGCAGCAGTTGCAGCCGCTGCAGGACGGTGAGTGGCAGAGCTGGGCCGCAGGGCTGGTGCCTGTGCCCAGCCTGGCCCCATCCCATCCCATGCCATGCATGCCATCCCATCCCAGCCCCTGTGGACATGGCCACGGACAGGATGGAACAGGGGCTGGGGCTGCCCCCCCCGGCAGCCGTGCTCGGTCCTCTGGCCATTTGGGACTGTCCCTGCCTGGGGAGCGCAGGGCTGGGCTGTCCTCGGGCCTCTCCCGCAGCCCCTCAGCTCTGGCTGTGCTCGCTCTTTGCCAGATGCAGGGAAGGACCGGACACAAGAGCAGGACCCCGCCCGCGGCCGCTTCCGCCGAGCAGCGCAGGTACCTGCGGCCATCCCCACCCGGGCCGGGCCTGCCGGCCCTGCTCGGCCCAGCACCGTTGCTTGGAGCACTCCAGGCAACGTCTCTCTCTTCCCGCCCTTCCCTCTGCTGCAGATCTTGCGCAGGTTCCTGCGCCTTCGGCGTAGGAAGACCACCGCCGCAGCAACCCAGGACGCAGCCCGGCCCGACTCCAGGCCCGCCGAGCTGCAGGCAAAGCCTGGTGCCAGCACAGCGTCCTCCGAGGGCGCAGCAAACTCTGCCAGGGCCATGGCTCAGGGCAGGGCCAAGGCTGACGTGGGCCTGACTGAGGCCATGGCCACCACCAACGCCCTCAGCCGGGGGGGCATCTCAAAAACGGACGCCGCACCTACGGAGACTCCAGCTCTCCCTCTGGAGTTTTCCAAGGACAAGGGTGTCCCTTATCAGCAGCAGGTAAGCAGCCTGGGGCCAGGGCTGAAGGCCTCCCAGGATCGTGTGGGCCCTCAAGCCACGTCCGCTGGGCCCCCTCAGCCTTTGAGGCCAGCACAACGTGGTGGCAGGCAAGCAGTTCTTAGGGGAAGCTGGGGAAGTTGCTCCCTCGGACAGCACTCCATGCCTCCTCCAGGTGCCAGCCATGGTGAGGGACATTCCCCAGAGACTTGTGTCCCCTGTCACCGTGGACGCCGGGCTGCAGACGGACATCGTGAGGCTGGCTGAAGAACACCCTGCCCACGTGGTGATGAGCCTCCTGCGCTGTGCCCCATCGTGTGACGGGTACGGGGCGCAACTGCCTCCAGAGCTCAGGGCCTGTAGGGCCTGTAGGGCCTGTAGGGCCCAAGGCCCTGGAGAGCCTGTCCAGGGGGGTCTGCCAGGACAGGCAGGAGAGCTCCGGGCCCCTCGGGCCCCTCTCTTTCCCTGAGCCTGCTGCCATGCTCCCTGCCTGCCCCTCAGGGCACAGGGGCTCTGTCACCCGGCCCCACGCAGCTGCGCGGGGCACGGCAGTGACGCACAGCTCTGCTCCCACAGAGCTGCCGCCCTGATGTGGAGAACCATCGGCTCGTCGGGAGCGGCAGTGGAGAAGGTGCTTGCAGCGCTGCTCTCTGTGCTGCAGGACGGGCCGCTGCACAGCACCTTCTTCTCCAGAGGGGACAACGAGGCCATCTTTGCCCTGGCCGTGAGTCTCTGGAGCCGGCCTTTGCTCGCCCTCCAGGGCACCTCTCCAGCAGCTCTCCATGCCCTCCCCGCCCTGAAGCTGGCTGAGCCACTCCTGCCACACTTGGAAAGTGTAAGGCTCTGTGCCCCCAGCCACAGGCACTGGACGCTGCTGGAAACTTTTTGCCCTGTGCAGCTTTGGGCCTTTGCCCCGGTGGGCCCAGAGAAGTTGGTGCTGAGCTCTTGTCCTTTCCTCCAGGACAACAGCCACGTGCAGCTGCTCTCCATCCAGCTCTTCTGCCGGGTGATGGAGCTAGCAGCGGGAGAGAGGGAAAACTCTCTCACGAGAGTCGTGAGCCAGAGCCTGCTCCCTCTCTTCCTGCGCTGGCATGATGAGAACCAGCGTGTGGCAGAGGTGAGGTTTTGCGGGATGCTGCTGCATCCCTGCGAGGGGGCTCGGCTGCCTCCGGCCCTGGAGCCTGGCGGGCTCCAGCCCTTGGCCGGCCCCGGCACAGGGACACGGGTCCTCCTGTGCCCTGGGCTCTGGTGCCACCTCCGGCTCTCTGCTGCTCTCCAGGCCTCTCGGGAAGCCCTGCTTTGTGCGGCACGCTTCCTGAGGAGGAGGGAGCTGGAGGAGCTGCTGCTGAAGAAGCAGCGGAGGATGAAGGTGGCCGAGTACCTGGTAAGGACAGCCTGGAAGCCCCAGGCGCAGGCTGGAGCAGCCCCCTGGCCCCGGGGCTCAGCGTGTGGGGCTGGCAGCTGCGCCCCTGCCCAGCGCCGCCCCCAGGGGCGCCGGCCTGCGCCTCCGCACGCCGCTCCCTTCCCTGGGCTCTGCGGGCCGGGGAGGCCGGCGCTGGGCGCAGGGAGCGCCCGGCCGAGGGGTAGGGCCCGCGCCAAGCCTTCCCTCCTGGCGCTCTCCGCAGCTGCTGGAGGACGAGAAGCCGAGCGGCCGAGCACCTGCGCTGGGCCCTGCCGTGCCTGCAGAGCCCGCAGGAAGCGCCTGCGAGAGGCGGCCGTCAGGTGCATCGGTGAGCCACCAGCCCCGCGTCCCTGCCCGCCTCCCCGCCCGACTGCTGCCCCCGCAGGCAGCGGGCCCGGGCCCGGAGCGCTGCTGCCCCGCCTGCCCTCGGCGCTGCCGCCGCCCCGCCGCAGCCGTGCCCTTGCTTGGCCGGCAGCATGCGGCAGAGGCCCGGGCTGAGCCCCGCCGGGGGACGAGGGCGTTGTGGCCGCAGGGCCGGCAGCGCCCGCGGGGGGCAGCGGTGCCGCCTGGGGCCGCCACGGGCTCTCTGTTGGCAGGGGTCGCCGGAGTGCTCATGATGGGGCAGAAGGAGGAGCTCCAGGTCCTCAGGGAGGGTGAGTGAGGGCAGCCGCCCGGCGGCGGGGTGCGCCGGGGCAGCTGCAAATCCTGGGCTCGGAGCTACGATCCCTGCCCGGGCTGCGGAGGGCTCTGCTCCGCTCCCTGTGCGGACTGAGGGGTGCCGCGGGCAGAGCACGGAGAGCTTTCAGGGACACGTGGCAGAGCCGTGGCCAGCACCTTCCTGGCCCCTGCCCTTGTCTCCCGCTCCCTCCTGGCCATGGCAAGAGCAGGGTGGGGATGGCCCTGATCAGGAGGGTTTCCTTGGATTCCTGCAATCCAGCCTCTGACCCTCGGCTCTCTTCCTGTTCTTGCAGCCCTTCAAGCCCTGAGGGAATACACAATAGCTCCTCCTTCCTCAGCCAGTTCATCCAGCTGAAGTTCAACACAAGATCTGCCGAACTTCATCAGCTGGATGAGACTGGTGTCTTTCGGCGACCCCACGCTCTTATTGAAGAGAGGTGCACCTGCAAAGCAGAGGGGCCATCCCGAGCTCCAGGCAGAGCTGTTGCTGGACCCAGCTGAGCCTGTGGGAAGCTCCAGGAGCTCCTGCCCTCACCCTCCCAGTTGGCAGCTCCTTCCCTTCCTCCCTCCCTCCCTTCCTCCCTTTTCTCTCTCTCCTTCCCTCCCTCCCTCCTTCCCTCCAGCCCTCAGACCCTTGTTTGCCCATCCCAGTTTTTGCCTCCCAGCTCACCCCTTCCCTCCGCTTTCCTTCCCTCAATAAACTGTTTGGTTTGTTCACTTCACTCGCGTCTCTGCGGAGCTGAAGCGGCGCAAACCCTGAGCCCTGGGACACACAGGGCCCTGCTGCCGTTCTCTTCCGCGCTGTGTTCTGTGCACGGACAGAGAGGAGCGAGGGCAGCTCAGGCTGCAAAGGTCCCTGTCCTGCAGGTCCAGCTGCACAACATGGTGCACTGCAAGGTCATGCTGAGCACGCTGAAGGGAACAAGGAGCCTGGGTTTTAGAGGAGCCAGCTTGAGTCTGCTCAGAACCCAGCCGTGAGGGATTCCACTGCAAGCATCCATGGGGAGGGCAAAAGGAGCTTGCAGTGCTGGAAGGTTTCACCAAGAGCTTCCTGAAAGCACAGCAATGCTCCATCCCTACACAGGGACAGGAGGAGGGCAGAACCAGAGGCCGTCGTGGCCTACCGGTGAGCTTTGGCTGTGCCTAAAAGCCAAGTGCAGCAGCAGCAGCCGAGTGGCTGAGACTCAGGGGCGCGACCAGTCCCAGTGGATGGAGCGCTGTCAGGCCGTGCCTGCAGGCTGGCTGTGGTTCTGGCCCTTCTGGTGTCCCACAAGCGAGGAATCGCAATCCCTGCCTCAGACCCAGTCAGAAAGCCCAGCCAAGTGAGACCAGAGGCAAGGGACCCTTCCTTCCCTTTCCCATCCCTCTTGGGCATGGCTGCAGACCAGCCGCTGCATCTCCCTGCGCCTGTGTTTGGTCTCTGCTGACCCCAGAGCCGGCCAGCTGGTGCTCTCTTGTCCCAAGAGCGTTCTGGGCGGGCAGGAGAAGTGCTGCGTGCACAGCAGGAGCGTCCTGGAAGGTGCTCACCAGAGCCTCCTGAGGGAACAGGGCTCTGCTCTCTGGCTGGCAGCAGCCTGGGTTTGCTGCTGAGGCCGCAGGCAGGAGCTCAGGCACGTGAAGTGGCAGCGGGCAGCTCGTGTTTGTAGGGGGCCCGGGGGCTGTGTGCCCATAAGCCACACGTGAAACACACTCAGGGAAGGAAGATGAGCTGGAGCTGGCGTGCTTGTGCTGCAAGGACCAGAAGTAATTCAGCCTTGCCAGAGTTTCTTAAGTGTGTGTTAGTGTTTCCCGGGAAATGTACAAACTTGGGGAAATTGCCTTTGGAGGACAGGGGCTTGCTTGTGTCCTGCGGAGGAAAGTGCCTCCCCAGGAGCCCCCAGTGTGAGCTGGGTGCAGCTGTCTCCCTTTGGCTCCCTGCGCTCCTTTCAGTCCTTGAGGCCCGTTGCCCTTGGCAGAAGGGCGTGGGAAGGGACAAGGCTGTGAAGAGCAGCTTTGGCTCCTGCCTGGGCCTGTGGACAGCAAGCCACTGCACTTGCAGCAGGGTGTGTTCCCCTGCGCTGAGCACAGGTCTGAGCTGGATCATCTCTGCCCAGCTGAGAGCCCCAAAGCTCTCTTGGAGAGCTGTGAATTCAAAGGTCTTTAAGCACACACAAATGTCATCTTCCCTATCAGGGGTGTTTGAACTCTTGGCAAGATGCGTTTGCCTCTTGCTTGCTGGAAGCTGCTGCCCCAGGGCCAGCACGCAGCTGGGCTGTGCGGGCCAGGCACCGTGGAGAGCCCTTCCCTGAGCACTTGGCCGGCCCAGATGTGTCCCGGCCTGTCTCAGACACTCGGGGCAACGGATGGCTTCCATCCCGGGGCGGTTTGGGCGGGGCGGGGGCGGCCCCAGGGCACGTGGCAGCGTGTGCAAGGGCCGTTGGTGACACGGTGGAGCACGGTAACCGTGGAACAGGGTGTCCAAGCAGCCCGTTGGGACACACGCGGCTGTGCCTCAGTTGCTCGGTGCAGGCGACGGGAGAGGACGCGAGAGAGCGGAGCTGTGAGGAGCCCCCGCACAGCCAGAGCTCCTTTGCTGCCGACCCGGAGCATTCCCAAGGCCTTACTCCTGCGGCCGGCCTCGCGGCCAGGCCACGGGACTTAATCACCTCAGTTGTTCACGAGGAGTCTCCTGTCATTGTGGCAGGAGCCCTCGAGAACAGAGTGCAGGACTTGCTGTCCTGTAGCCTCCCTGAGGCTTCTGTGTCGCAGGCGCCTTGAAGGCGCGACTGCGGCGCTCCCTGACTGGGACCTCTCCCGAGGCGCCTGTCCCAAAGGTGCCCTCGAGGTCAGACAGCGGGATGGCGGGCAGAGTGCTCAGCCTCTTCAGGGTGTTCCGGGGCAAAAACAAGAAAGGCCCTGCAGCTGCCCCGGCACAGCAGCCTGAAGAGCCGCAGCAGTTGCAGCCGCTGCAGGACGGTGAGTGGCAGAGCTGGGCCGCAGGGCTGGTGCCTGTGCCCAGCCTGGCCCCATCCCATCCCATCCGATCCAACCCCAGCCCCTGTGGACATGGCCACGGACAGGATGGAACAGGGGCTGGGGCTGCCCCCCCCGGCAGCCGTGCTCGGTCCCCTGGCCATCTGGGGCTGTCCCTGCCTGGGGAGCGCAGGGCTGGGCTGTTCTCGGGCCTCTCCCGCAGCCCCTCAGCTCTGGCTGTGCTCGCTCTTTGCCAGATGCAGGGAAGGACCGGACACAAGAGCAGGACCCCGCACGCGGCCGCTTCCGTCGAGCAGCGCAGGTACCTGCGGCCATCCCCACCCGGGCCGGGCCTGCCGGCCCTGCTCGGCCCAGCACCGTGCTTGGAGCACTCCAGGCAACGTCCCTCTCTTCCCGCCCTTCCCTCTGCTGCAGATCTTGCGCAGGTTCCTGCGCCTTCGGCGTAGGAAGACCACCGCCGCAGCAACCCAGGACGCAGCCCGGCCCGACTCCAGGCCTGCCGAGCTGCAGGCAAAGCCTGGTGCCAGCACAGCGTCCTCCGAGGGCGCAGCAAACTCTGCCAGGGCCATGGCTCAGGGCAGGGCCAAGGCTGACGTGGGCCTGACTGAGGCCATGGCCACCACCAACGCCCTCAGCCGGGGGGGCATCCTAAAAATGGACGCCTGCACCCACGAAGACTCCAGCTCTCCCTCTGGAGTTTTCCGAGGAGAAGAGTGTTTCTATTCAGCAGCAGGTAAGCAGCCTGGGGCCAGGGCTGAAGGCCTCCCAGGATCGTGTGGGCCCTCAAGCCATGTCCGCTGGGCCCCCTCAGCCTTTGAGGCCAGCACAACGTGGTGGCAGGCAAGCAGTTCTTAGGGGAAGCTGGGGAAGTTGCTCCCTCAGACAGCACTCCATGCCTCCTCCAGGCGCCAGCCACGGTGAGGGACATTCCCCAGAGACTCGTGTCCCCTGTCACCGCGGATGCCGGGCTGCAAATGGACATCGTGAGGCTGGCTGAAGAACACCCTGCCCACGTGGTGATGAGCCTCCTGCGATTGTGCCCCATCGTGTGACGGGTACGGGGCACAACTGCCTCCAGAGCTCAGGGCCTGTAGGGCCTGTAGGGCCTGTAGGGCCCAAGGCCCTGGAGAGCCTGTCCAGGGGGGTCTGCCGGACAGGCGGAGAGCTCCGGGCCCCTCGGGCCCCTCTCTTCCCTGAGCCTGCTGCCATGCTCCCTGCCTGCCCCTCAGGGCACCGGGGCTCTGTCACCCGGCCCCACGCAGCTGCGCGGGGCACGGCAGTGACGCACAGCTCTGCTCCCACAGAGCTGCCGCCCTGATGTGGAGAACCATCGGCTCGTCGGGAGCGGCAGTGGAGAAGGTGCTTGCAGCGCTGCTCTCTGTGCTGCAGGACGGGCCGCTGCACAGCACCTTCTTCTCCAGAGGGGACAACGAGGCCATCTTTGCCCTGGCCGTGAGTCTCTGGAGCCGGCCTTTGCTCGCCCTCCAGGGCACCTCTCCAGCAGCTCTCCATGCCCTCCCCGCCCTGAAGCTGGCTGAGCCACTCCTGCCACACTTGGAAAGTGTAAGGCTCTGTGCCCCCAGCCACAGGCACTGGACGCTGCTGGAAACTTTTTGCCCTGTGCAGCTTTGGGCCTTTGCCCCGGTGGGCCCAGAGAAGTTGGTGCTGAGCTCTTGTCCTTTCCTCCAGGACAACAGCCACGTGCAGCTGCTCTCCATCCAGCTCTTCTGCCGGGTGATGGAGCTAGCAGCGGGAGAGAGGGAAAAGCATCTCACGAGAGTCGTGAGCCAGAGCCTGTTCCCTCTCTTCCTGCGCTGGCATGATGAGAACCGGCGTGTGGCAGAGGTGAGGTTTTGTGGGATGCTGCTGCATCCCTGCGAGGGGGCTCGGCTGCCTCCGGCCCTGGCGCCTGGCGGGCTCCAGCCCTTGGCCGGCCCCGGCACAGGGACACGGGTCCTCCTGTGCCCTGGGCTCTGGTGCCACCTCCGGCTCTCTGCTGCTCTCCAGGCCTCTCGGGAAGCCCTGCTTTGTGCGGCACGCTTCCTGAGGAGGAGGGAGCTGGAGGAGCTGCTGCTGAAGAAGCAGCGGAGGATGAAAGTGGCCGAGTACCTGGTAAGGACAGCCTGGAAGCCCCAGGCGCAGGCTGGAGCAGCCCCCTGGCCCCGGGGCTCAGCGTGTGGGGCTGGCAGCTGCGCCCCTGCCCAGCGCCGCCCCCAGGGGCGCCGGCCTGCGCCCCGCACGCCGCTCCCTTCCCTGGGCTCTGCGGGCCGGGGAGGCCGGCGCTGGGCGCAGGGAGCGCCCGGCCGAGGGGTAGGGCCCGCGCCAAGCCTTCCCTCCTGGCGCTCTCCGCAGCTGCTGGAGGACGAGAACCGAGCGGCCGAGCACCTGCGCTGGGCCCTGCCGTGCCTGCAGAGCCCGCAGAAGCGCCTGCGAGAGGCGGCCGTCAGGTGCATCGGTGAGCCACCAGCCCCGCGTCCCTGCCCGCCTCCCCGCCCGACTGCTGCCCCCGCAGGCAGCGGGCCCGGGCCCGGAGCGCTGCTGCCCCGCCTGCCCTCGGCGCTGCCGCCGCCCCGCCGCAGCCGTGCCCTTGCTTGGCCGGCAGCATGCGGCAGAGGCCCGGGCTGAGCCCCGCCGGGGGACGAGGGCGTTGTGGCCGCAGGGCCGGCAGCGCCCGCGGGGGGCAGCGGTGCCGCCTGGGGCCGCCACGGGCTCTCTGTTGGCAGGGGTCGCCGGAGTGCTCATGATGGGGCAGAAGGAGGAGCTCCAGGTCCTCAGGGAGGGTGAGTGAGGGCAGCCGCCCGGCGGCGGGGTGCGCCGGGGCAGCTGCAAATCCTGGGCTCGGAGCTACGATCCCTGCCCGGGCTGCGGAGGGCTCTGCTCCGCTCCCTGTGCGGATGAGGGGTGCCGCGGGCAGAGCACGGAGAGCTTTCAGGGACACGTGGCAGAGCCGTGGCCAGCACCTTCCGGCCCCTGCCCTTGTCTCCCGCTCCCTCCTGGCCATGGCAAGAGCAGGGTGGGGTGGCCCTGATAGGAGGGTTTCCTTGCATTTCTGCAATCCAGCCTCTGACCCTGGCTCTCTTCCTGTTTTGCAGCCCTTCAAGCCCTGAGGGAACACGAGAGCCCCTCCTTCCTCATCCAGTTCATCCAGCTGAAGTTCGATACAAGATCTGCTGAACTTCGTCGGCTGGATGAGCCTTTCGGCGACCTCCGGCTCCCACCTAAGATGGGAGCACCTGCAGAGCAGAGAGGACCATTCCGAGCTCCAGGCAGAGCTGTTGCTGGTCCCAGCTGAGCCTGTGGGAAGCTCCAGGAGCTCCTGCCCTCACCCTCCCAGTTGGCAGCTCCCTCCCTTCTTCCCTCCCTCCCTCCTTCCCTCCCTTTCCTCCCTTCTTCCCTTGCTCCTTCTCTCCCTCCTTCCCTCCAGCCCTCAGACCCTTGTTTGCCCATCCCAGTTTTTGCCTCCCAGCTCACCCCTTCCCTCCGCTTTCCTTCCCTCAATAAACTGTTTGGTTTGTTCACTTCACTCGCGTCTCTGCGGAGCTGAAGCGGCACAAACCCTGAGCCCTGGGACACACAGGGCCCTGCTGCCGTTCTCTTCCGCGCTGTGTTCTGTGCACGGACAGAGAGGAGCGAGGGCAGCTCAGGCTGCAAAGGTCCCTGTCCTGCAGGTCCAGCTGCACAACATGGTGCACTGCAAGGTCAGTGCTGAGCACGCTGAAGGGAACAAGGAGCCTGGGTTTTAGAGGAGCCAGCTTGAGTCTGCTCAGAACCCAGCCGTGAGGGATTCCACTGCAAGCATCCACGGGGAGGGCAAAAGGAGCTTGCAGTGCTGGAAGGTTTCGCCAAGAGCTTCCTGAAAGCACAGCAATGCTCCATCCCTACACAGGGACAGGAGGAAGGGCAGAACCAGAGGCCGTTGTGGCCTACCTGTGAGCTTTGGCTGTGCCTAAAAGCCAAGTGCAGCAGCAGCAGCCGAGTGGCTGAGACTCAGGGGCGCGACCATCCCAGTGGATGGAGTGCTGTCAGGCCGTGCCTGCAGGCTGGCTGTGGTTCTGGCCCTTCTGGTGTGCCCACAAGCGAGGAATCGCAAGTCCCTGCCTCAGACCCAGTCAGAAGCCCAGCCAAGTGAGACCAGAGGCAAGGGACCCTTCCTTCCCCTTTCCCATCCCTCTTGGGCATGGCTGCAAACCAGCCGCTGCATCTCCCTGCGCCTGTGTTTGGTCTCTGCTGACCCCAGAGCCGGCCAGCTGGTGCTCTCTTGTCCCAAGAGCGTTCTGGGCGGGCAGGAGAAGTGCTGCGTGCACAGCAGAGCGTCCTGGAAGGTGCTCACCAGAGCCTCCTGAGGGAACAGGGCTCTGCTCTCTGGCTGGCAGCAGCCTGGGTTTGCTGCTGAGGCCGCAGGCAGGAGCTCAGGCACGTGAAGTGGCAGCGGGCAGCTCGTGTTTGTAGGGGGCCCGGGGCTGTGTGCCCATAAGCCACACGTGAAACACACTCAGGGAAGGAAGATGAGCTGGAGCTGGCGTGCTTGTGCTGCAAGGACCAGAAGTAATTCAGCCTTGCCAGAGTTTCTTAAGTGTGTGTTAGGTGTTTCCCGGGAAATGTACAAACTTGGGGAAATGCCTTTGGAGGACAGGGGCTTGCTTTGTCCTGCGGAGGAAAGTGCCTCCCCAGGAGCCCCCAGTGTGAGCTGGGTGCAGCTGTCTCCCTTTGGCTCCCTGCGCTCCTTTCAGTCCTTGAGGCCCGTTGCCCTTGGCAGAAGGGCTGTGGGAAGGGACAAGGCTGTGAAGAGCAGCTTTGGCTCCTGCCTGGGCCTGTGGACAGCCAAGCCACTGCACTCGCAGCAGGGTGTGTTCCCCTGCGCTGAGCACAGGTCTGAGCCGGATCATCTCTGCCCAGCTGAGAGCCCCAAAGCTCCCTTGGAGAGCTGTGAATTCAAAGGCCTTTAAGCACACACAAATGTCATCTTCCCTATCAGGGGTGTTTGAACTCTTGGCAAGATGCGTTTGCCTCTTGCTTGCTGGAAGCTGCTGCGCCCCAGGGCCAGCACGCAGCTGGGCTGTGCGGGCCAGGCACCGTGGAGAGCCCTTCCCTGAGCACTTGGCCGGCCCAGGTGTGTCCCGGCCTGTCTCAGACACTCGGGGCAACGGATGGCTTCCATCCCGGGGCGGTTTGGGCGGGGCGGGGGGCGGCCCCAGGGCACGTGGCAGCGTGTGCAAGGGCCGTTGGTGACACGGTGGAGCACGGTAACCGTGGAACAGGGTGTCCAAGCAGCCCGTTGGGACACACGCGGCCGTGCCTCAGTTGCTCAGTGCAGGCGACGGGAGAGGAAGCGAGAGAGCGGAGCTGTGAGGAGCCCCCGCACAGCCAGAGCTCCTTCGCTGCCGACCCGAAGCATTCCCGAGGCGTTACTCCTGCGGCCGGCCTCGCGGCCAGGCCGTGGGACTTAGCCACCTCAATTGTTCACGAGGAGTCTCCTGTCATTGTGGCAGGAGCCCTCGAGAACAGAGTGCAGGACTTGCTGTCCTGTAGCCTCCCTGAGGCTTCTGTGTCACAGGCGCCTTGAAGGCGCGACTGCGGTGCTCCCTGACTGGGACCTCTCCCGAGGCGCCTGTCCCAAAGGTGCCCTCGAGGTCAGACAGCGGGATGGCGGGCAGAGTGCTCAGCCTCTTCAGGGTGTTCCGGAGCAACAACAAGAAAGGCCCTGCAGCTGCCCCGGCACAGCAGCCTGAAGAGCCGCAGCAGTTGCAGCCGCTGCAGGACGGTGAGTGGCAGAGCTGGGCCGCAGGGCTGGTGCCTGTGCCCAGCCTGGCCCCATCCCATCCCATGCCATGCATGCCATCCCATCCCAGCCCCTGTGGACATGGCCACGGACAGGATGGAACAGGGGCTGGGGCTGCCCCCCCCGGCGGCCGTGCTCGGTCCCCTGGCCATCTGGGGCTGTCCCTGCCTGGGGAGCGCAGGGCTGGGCTGTCCTCGGGCCTCTCCCGCAGCCCCTCAGCTCTGGCTGTGCTCGCTCTTTGCCAGATGCAGGGAAGGACCGGACACAAGAGCAGGACCCCGCCCGCGGGCCGCTTCCGTCCGAGCAGCGCAGGTACCTGCGGCCATCCCCACCCGGGCCGGGCCTGCCGGCCCTGCTCGGCCCAGCACCGTTGCTTGGAGCACTCCAGGCAACGTCCCTCTCTTCCCGCCCTTCCCTCTGCTGCAGATCTTGCGCAGGTTCCTGCGCCTTCGGCGTAGGAAGACCACCGCCGCAGCAACCCAGGACGCAGCCCGGCCCGACTCCAGGCCCGCCGAGCTGCAGGCAAAGCCTGGTGCCAGCACAGCGTCCTCCGAGGGCGCAGCAAACTCTGCCAGGGCCATGGCTCAGGGCAGGGCCAAGGCTGACGTGGGCCTGACTGAGGCCATGGCCACCACCAACGCCCTCAGCCGGGGGGGCATCTCAAAAACGGACGCCTGCACCTACGGAGACTCCAGCTCTCCCTCTGGAGTTTTCCAAGGACAAGGGTGTCCCTTATCAGCAGCAGGTAAGCAGCCTGGGGCCAGGGCTGAAGGCCTCCCAGGATCGTGTGGGCCCTCAAGCCACGTCCGCTGGGCCCCCTCAGCCTTTGAGGCCAGCACAATGTGGTGGCAGGCAAGCAGTTCTTAGGGGAAGCTGGGGAAGTTGCTCCCTCAGACAGCACTCCATGCCTCCTCCAGGCTGCCAGCCACTGGTGAGGGACATTCCCCAGAGACTCTGTGTCCCCTGTCACCGTGGACGCCGGGCTGCAGACGGACATCGTGAGGCTGGCTGAAGAACACCCTGCCCACGTGGTGATGAGCCTCCTGAGCTGTGCCCCATCGTGTGACGGGTACGGGGCGCAACTGCCTCCAGAGCTCAGGGCCTGTAGGGCCTGTAGGGCCTGTAGGGCCCAAGGCCCTGGAGAGCCTGTCCAGGGGGGTCTGCCAGACAGGCGGAGAGCTCCGGGCCCCTCGGGCCCCTCTCTTCCCTGAGCCTGCTGCCATGCTCCCTGCCTGCCCCTCAGGGCACAGGGGCTCTGTCACCCGGCCCCACGCAGCTGCGCGGGGCACGGCAGTGACGCACAGCTCTGCTCCCACAGAGCTGCCGCCCTGATGTGGAGAACCATCGGCTCGTCGGGAGCGGCAGTGGAGAAGGTGCTTGCAGCGCTGCTCTCTGTGCTGCAGGACGGGCCGCTGCACAGCACCTTCTTCTCCAGAGGGGACAACGAGGCCATCTTTGCCCTGGCCGTGAGTCTCTGGAGCCGGCCTTTGCTCGCCCTCCAGGGCACCTCTCCAGCAGCTCTCCATGCCCTCCCCGCCCTGAAGCTGGCTGAGCCACTCCTGCCACACTTGGAAAGTGTAAGGCTCTGTGCCCCCAGCCACAGGCACTGGACGCTGCTGGAAACTTTTTGCCCTGTGCAGCTTTGGGCCTTTGCCCCGGTGGGCCCAGAGAAGTTGGTGCTGAGCTCTTGTCCTTTCCTCCAGGACAACAGCCACGTGCAGCTGCTCTCCATCCAGCTCTTCTGCCGGGTGATGGAGCTAGCAGCGGGAGAGAGGGAAAACTCTCTCACGAGAGTCGTGAGCCAGAGCCTGCTCCCTCTCTTCCTGCGCTGGCATGATGAGAACCAGCGTGTGGCAGAGGTGAGGTTTTGCGGGATGCTGCTGCATCCCTGCGAGGGGGCTCGGCTGCCTCCGGCCCTGGAGCCTGGCGGGCTCCAGCCCTTGGCCGGCCCCGGCACAGGGACACGGGTCCTCCTGTGCCCTGGGCTCTGGTGCCACCTCCGGCTCTCTGCTGCTCTCCAGGCCTCTCGGGAAGCCCTGCTTTGTGCGGCACGCTTCCTGAGGAGGAGGGAGCTGGAGGAGCTGCTGCTGAAGAAGCAGCGGAGGATGAAAGGTGGCCGAGTACCTGGTAAGGACAGCCTGGAAGCCCCAGGCGCAGGCTGGAGCAGCCCCCTGGCCCCGGGGCTCAGCGTGTGGGGCTGGCAGCTGCGCCCCTGCCCAGCGCCGCCCCCAGGGGCGCCGGCCTGCGCCTCGCACGCCGCTCCCTTCCCTGGGCTCTGCGGGCCGGGGAGGCCGGCGCTGGGCGCAGGGAGCGCCCGGCCGAGGGGTAGGGCCCGCGCCAAGCCTTCCCTCCTGGCGCTCTCCGCAGCTGCTGGAGGACGAGAGCCGAGCGGCCGAGCACCTGCGCTGGGCCCTGCCGTGCCTGCAGAGCCCGCAGAAGCGCCTGCGAGAGGCGGCCGTCAGGTGCATCGGTGAGCCACCAGCCCCGCGTCCCTGCCCGCCTCCCCGCCCGGCTGCTGCCCCCGCAGGCAGCGGGCCCGGGCCCGGAGCGCTGCTGCCCCGCCTGCCCTCGGCGCTGCCGCCGCCCCGCCGCAGCCGTGCCCTTGCTTGGCCGGCAGCATGCGGCCGGGGCCCGGGCTGAGCCCCGCCGGGGGACGAGGGCGTTGTGGCCGCAGGGCCGGCAGCGCCCGCGGGGGGCAGCGGTGCCGCCTGGGGCCGCCACGGGCTCTCTGTTGGCAGGGGTCGCCGGAGTGCTCATGATGGGGCAGAAGGAGGAGCTCCAGGTCCTCAGGGAGGGTGAGTGAGGGCAGCCGCCCGGCGGCGGGGTGCGCCGGGGCAGCTGCAAATCCTGGGCTCGGAGCTACGATCCCTGCCCGGGCTGCGGAGGGCTCTGCTCCGCTCCCTGTGCGGACGAGGGGCGCCGCGGGCAGAGCACAGAGAGCTTTCAGGGACACGTGGTGGAGCCGTGGCCAGCACCTTCTGGCCCCTGCCCTTGTCTCCCGCTCCCTCCTGGCCATGGCAAGAGCAGGGTGGGATGGTCCTGTCAGGAGGGTTTCCTTGGATTCCGTCAATCCAGCCTCTGACCCTCGCTCTCTTCCTTTCTTGCAGCCCTTCAAGCCCTGAGGGAATACAATAGCTCCTCCTTCCTCAGCCAGTTCATCCAGCTGAAGTTCAACACAAGATCTGCCGAACTTCATCAGCTGGATGAGAACTGGTGTCTTTCGGCGACCCCACGCTCTTATTGAAGAGAGGTGCACCTGCAAAGCAGAGGGGCCAGCCCGAGCTCCAGGCAGAGCTGTTGCTGGACCCAGCTGAGCCTGTGGGAAGCTCCAGGAGCTCCTGCCCTCACCCTCCCAGTTGGCAGCTCCTTCCCTTCCTCCCTCCCTCCCTTCCTCCCTTTTTCTCTCTCTCCTTCCCTCCCTCCCTCCTTCCCTCCAGCCCTCAGACCCTTGTTTGCCCATCCCAGTTTTTGCCTCCCAGCTCACCCCTTCCCTCCGCTTTCCTTCCCTCAATAAACTGTTTGGTTTGTTCACTTCACTCGCGTCTCTGCGGAGCTGAAGCGGCGCAAACCCTGAGCCCTGGGACACACAGGGCCCTGCTGCCGTTCTCTTCCGCGCTGTGTTCTGTGCACGGACAGAGAGGAGCGAGGGCAGCTCAGGCTGCAAAGGTCCCTGTCC
Source organism: Acrocephalus scirpaceus scirpaceus (assembly GCA_910950805.1). Classification (NCBI taxonomy): domain Eukaryota; kingdom Metazoa; phylum Chordata; class Aves; order Passeriformes; family Sylviidae; genus Acrocephalus; species Acrocephalus scirpaceus. The sequence continues at coordinate 41,358,989 of OU383779.1, read as the reverse complement.
TGCAGGTCCAGCTGCACAACATGGTGCACTGCAAGGTCATGCTGAGCACGCTGAAGGGAACAAGGAGCCTGGGTTTTAGAGGAGCCAGCTTGAGTCTGCTCAGAACCCAGCCGTGAGGGATTCCACTGCAAGCATCCACGGGGAGGGCAAAAGGAGCTTGCAGTGCTGGAAGGTTTCACCAAGAGCTTCCTGAAAGCACAGCAATGCTCCATCCCTACACAGGGACAGGAGGAGGGCAGAACCAGAGGCCGTCGTGGCCTACCGGTGAGCTTTGGCTGTGCCTAAAAGCCAGTGCAGCAGCAGCAGCCGAGTGGCTGAGACTCAGGGGCGCGACCGTCCCAGTGGATGGAGCGCTGTCAGGCCGTGCCTGCAGGCTGGCTGTGGTTCTGGCCCTTCTGGTGTCCCCACAAGCGAGGAATCGCAATCCCTGCCTCAGACCCAGTCAGAAACCCAGCCAAGTGAGACCAGAGGCAAGGGACCCTTCCTTCCCTTTCCCATCCCTCTTGGGCATGGCTGCAGACCAGCCGCTGCATCTCCCTGCGCCTGTGTTTGGTCTCTGCTGACCCCAGAGCCGGCCAGCTGGTGCTCTCTTGTCCCAAGAGCGTTCTGGGCGGGCAGGAGAAGTGCTGCGTGCACAGCAGAGCGTCCTGGAAGGTGCTCACCAGAGCCTCCTGAGGGAACAGGGCTCTGCTCTCTGGCTGGCAGCAGCCTGGGTTTGCTGCTGAGGCCGCAGGCAGGAGCTCAGGCACGTGAAGTGGCAGCGGGCAGCTCGTGTTTGTAGGGGGCCCGGGGCTGTGTGCCCAAAGCCACACGTGAAACACACTCAGGGAAGGAAGATGAGCTGGAGCTGGCGTGCTTGTGCTGCAAGGACCAGAAGTAATTCAGCCTTGCCAGAGTTTCTTAAGTGTGTGTTAGTGTTTCCCGGGAAATGTACAAACTTGGGGAAATGCCTTTGGAGGACAGGGGCTTGCTTGTGTCCTGCGGAGGAAAGTGCCTCCCCAGGAGCCCCCAGTGTGAGCTGGGTGCAGCTGTCTCCCTTTGGCTCCCTGCGCTCCTTTCAGTCCTTGAGGCCCGTTGCCCTTGGCAGAAGGGCGTGGGAAGGGACAAGGCTGTGAAGAGCAGCTTTGGCTCCTGCCTGGGCCTGTGGACACCAAGCCATGCACTCGCAGCAGGGTGTGTTCCCCTGCGCTGAGCACAGGTCTGAGCTGGATCATCTCTGCCCAGCTGAGAGCCCCAAAGCTCTCTTGGAGAGCTGTGAATTCAAAGGTCTTTAAGCACACACAAATGTCATCTTCCCTATCAGGGGTGTTTGAACTCTTGGCAAGATGCGTTTGCCTCTTGCTTGCTGGAAGCTGCTGCGCCCCAGGGCCAGCAAGCAGCTGGGCTGTGCGGGCCTAGGCACCGTGGAGAGCCCTTCCCTGAGCACTTGGCCGGCCCAGGTGTGTCCTGGCCTGTCTCAGACACTCGGGGCAACGGATGGCTTCCATCCCGGGGCGGTTTGGGCGGGGCGGGGGCGGCCCCAGGGCACGTGGCAGCGTGTGCAAGGGCCGTTGGTGACACGGTGGAGCACGGTAACCGTGGAACAGGGTGTCCAAGCAGCCCGTTGGGACACACGCGGCTGTGCCTCAGTTGCTCAGTGCAGGCGACGGGACAGGACGCGAGAGAGCGGAGCTGTGAGGAGCCCCCGCACAGCCAGAGCTCCTTCGCTGCCGACCCGAAGCATTCCCGAGGCATTACTCCTGCGGCCGGCCTCGCGGCCAGGCCGTGGGACTTAGCCACCTCAATTGTTCACGAGGAATCTCCTGTCATTGTGGCAGGAGCCCTCGAGAACAGAGTGCAGGACTTGCTGTCCTGTAGCCTCCCTGAGGCTTCTGTGTCGCAGGCGCCTTGAAGGCGCGACTGCAGCGCTCCCTGACTGGGACCTCTCCCGAGGCGCCTGTCCCAAAGGTGCCCTCGAGGTCAGACAGCGGGATGGCAGGCAGAGTGCTCAGCCTCTTCAGGGTGTTCCGGGGCAACAACAAGAAAGGCCCTGCAGCTGCCCCGGCACAGCAGCCTGAAGAGCCGCAGCAGTTGCAGCCGCTGCAGGACGGTGAGTGGCAGAGCTGGGCCGCAGGGCTGGTGCCTGTGCCCAGCCTGGCCCCATCCCATCCCATGCCATCCCATCCCATCCCAGCCCAGCCCCTGTGGACATGGCCACGGACAGGATGGAACAGGGGCTGGGGCTGCCCCCCCCGGCGGCCGTGCTCGGTCCCCTGGCCATCTGGGGCTGTCCCTGCCTGGGGAGCGCAGGGCTGGGCTGTCCTCGGGCCTCTCCCGCACCCCCTCAGCTCTGGCTGTGCTCGCTCTTTGCCAGATGCAGGGAAGGACCGGACACAAGAGCAGGACCCCGCCCACGGCCGCTTCCGCCGAGCAGCGCAGGTACCTGCGGCCATCCCCACCCGGGCCGGGCCTGCCGGCCCTGCTCGGCCCAGCACCGTTGCTTGGAGCACTCCAGGCAACGTCCCTCTCTTCCCGCCCTTCCCTCTGCTGCAGATCTTGCGCAGGTTCCTGCGCCTTCGGCGTAGGAAGACCACCACCGCAGCAACCCAGGACGCAGCCCGGCCCGACTCCAGGCCTGCCGAGCTGCAGGCAAAGCCTGGTGCCAGCACAGCGTCCTCCGAGGGCGCAGCAAACTCTGCCAGGGCCATGGCTCAGGGCAGGGCCAAGGCTGACGTGGGCCTGACTGAGGCCATGGCCACCACCAACGCCCTCAGCCGGGGGGGCATCTCAAAAACGGACGCCGCACCTACGGAGACTCCAGCTCTCCCTCTGGAGTTTTCCAAGGACAAGGGTGTCCCTTATCAGCAGCAGGTAAGCAGCCTGGGGCCAGGGCTGAAGGCCTCCCAGGATCGTGTGGGCCCTCAAGCCACATCCGCTGGGCCCCCTCAGCCTTTGAGGCCAGCACAATGTGGTGGCAGGCAAGCAGTTCTTAGGGGAAGCTGGGGAAGTTGCTCCCTCGGACAGCACTCCATGCCTCCTCCAGGTGCCAGCCATGGTGAGGGACATTCCCCAGAGACTTGTGTCCCCTGTCACCGTGGACGCCGGGCTGCAGACGGACATCGTGAGGCTGGCTGAAGAACACCCTGCCCACGTGGTGATGAGCCTCCTGCGCTGTGCCCCATCGTGTGACGGGTACGGGGCGCAACTGCCTCCAGAGCTCAGGGCCTGTAGGGCCTGTAGGGCCTGTAGGGCCCAAGGCCCTGGAGAGCCTGTCCAGGGGGGTCTGCCAGACAGGCAGAGAGCTCCGGGCCCCTCGGGCCCCTCTCTTCCCTGAGCCTGCTGCCATGCTCCCTGCCTGCCCCTCAGGGCACAGGGGCTCTGTCACCCGGCCCCACGCAGCTGCGCGGGGCACGGCAGTGACGCACAGCTCTGCTCCCACAGAGCTGCCGCCCTGATGTGGAGAACCATCGGCTCGTCGGGAGCGGCAGTGGAGAAGGTGCTTGCAGCGCTGCTCTCTGTGCTGCAGGACGGGCCGCTGCACAGCACCTTCTTCTCCAGAGGGGACAACGAGGCCATCTTTGCCCTGGCCGTGAGTCTCTGGAGCCGGCCTTTGCTCGCCCTCCAGGGCACCTCTCCAGCAGCTCTCCATGCCCTCCCCGCCCTGAAGCTGGCTGAGCCACTCCTGCCACACTTGGAAAGTGTAAGGCTCTGTGCCCCCAGCCACAGGCACTGGACGCTGCTGGAAACTTTTTGCCCTGTGCAGCTTTGGGCCTTTGCCCCGGTGGGCCCAGAGAAGTTGGTGCTGAGCTCTTGTCCTTTCCTCCAGGACAACAGCCACGTGCAGCTGCTCTCCATCCAGCTCTTCTGCCGGGTGATGGAGCTAGCAGCGGGAGAGAGGGAAAACTCTCTCACGAGAGTCGTGAGCCAGAGCCTGCTCCCTCTCTTCCTGCGCTGGCATGATGAGAACCGGCGTGTGGCAGAGGTGAGGTTTTGCGGGATGCTGCTGCATCCCTGCGAGGGGGCTCGGCTGCCTCCGGCCCTGGAGCCTGGCGGGCTCCAGCCCTTGGCCGGCCCCGGCACAGGGACACGGGTCCTCCTGTGCCCTGGGCTCTGGTGCCACCTCCGGCTCTCTGCTGCTCTCCAGGCCTCTCGGGAAGCCCTGCTTTGTGCGGCACGCTTCCTGAGGAGGAGGGAGCTGGAGGAGCTGCTGCTGAAGAAGCAGCGGAGGATGAAGGTGGCCGAGTACCTGGTAAGGACAGCCTGGAAGCCCCAGGCGCAGGCTGGAGCAGCCCCCTGGCCCCGGGGCTCAGCGTGTGGGGCTGGCAGCTGCGCCCCTGCCCAGCGCCGCCCCCAGGGGCGCCGGCCTGCGCCTCGCACGCCGCTCCCTTCCCTGGGCTCTGCGGGCCGGGGAGGCCGGCGCTGGGCGCAGGGAGCGCCCGGCCGAGGGGTAGGGCCCGCGCCAAGCCTTCCCTCCTGGCGCTCTCCGCAGCTGCTGGAGGACGAGAGTCGAGCGGCCGAGCACCTGCGCTGGGCCCTGCCGTGCCTGCAGAGCCCGCAGAAGCGCCTGCGAGAGGCGGCCGTCAGGTGCATCGGTGAGCCACCAGCCCCGCGTCCTTGCCCGCCTCCCCGCCCGACGGCTGCCCCCGCAGGCAGCGGGCCCGGGCCCGGGGCGCTGCTGCCCCGCCTGCCCTCGGCACTGCCGCCGCCCCGCCGCAGCCGTGCCCTTGCTTGGCCGGCAGCATGCGGCCGGGGCCCGGGCTGAGCCCCGCCGGGGGACGAGGGCGTTGTGGCCGCAGGGCCGGCAGCGCCCGCGGGGGGCAGCGGTGCCGCCTGGGGCCGCCACGGGCTCTCTGTTGGCAGGGGTCGCCGGAGTGCTCATGATGGGGCAGAAGGAGGAGCTCCAGGTCCTCAGGGAGGGTGAGTGAGGGCAGCCGCCCGGCGGCGGGGTGCGCCGGGGCAGCTGCAAATCCTGGGCTCGGAGCTACGATCCCTGCCCGGGCTGCGGAGGGCTCTGCTCCGCTCCCTGTGCGGACGAGGGGCGCCGCGGGCAGAGCACAGAGAGCTTTCAGGGACACGTGGTGGAGCCGTGGCCAGCACCTTCTGGCCCCTGCCCTTGTCTCCCGCTCCCTCCTGGCCATGGCAAGAGCAGGGTGGGATGGTCCTGTCAGGAGGGTTTCCTTGGATTCCGTCAATCCAGCCTCTGACCCTGGCTCTCTTCCTTTCTTGCAGCCCTTCAAGCCCTGAGGGAATACAATAGCTCCTCCTTCCTCAGCCAGTTCATCCAGCTGAAGTTCAACACAAGATCTGCCGAACTTCATCAGCTGGATGAGAACTGGTGTCTTTCGGCGACCCCACGCTCTTATTGAAGAGAGGTGCACCTGCAAAGCAGAGGGGCCAGCCCGAGCTCCAGGCAGAGCTGTTGCTGGACCCAGCTGAGCCTGTGGGAAGCTCCAGGAGCTCCTGCCCTCACCCTCCCAGTTGGCAGCTCCTTCCCTTCCTCCCTCCCTTCCTCCCTTTTTCTCTCTCTCCTTCCCTCCCTCCCTCCTTCCCTCCAGCCCTCAGACCCTTGTTTGCCCATCCCAGTTTTTGCCTCCCAGCTCACCCCTTCCCTCCGCTTTCCTTCCCTCAATAAACTGTTTGGTTTGTTCACTTCACTCGCGTCTCTGCGGAGCTGAAGCAGCACAAACCCTGAGCCCTGGGACACACAGGGCCCTGCTGCCGTTCTCTTCCGCGCTGTGTTCTGTGCACGGACAGAGAGGAGCGAGGGCAGCTCAGGCTGCAAAGGTCCCTGTCCTGCAGGTCCAGCTGCACAACATGGTGCACTGCAAGGTCATGCTGAGCACGCTGAAGGGAACAAGGAGCCTGGGTTTTAGAGGAGCCAGCTTGAGTCTGCTCAGAACCCAGCCGTGAGGAATTCCACTGCAAGCATCCACGGGGAGGGCAAAAGGAGCTTGCAGTGCTGGAAGGTTTCACCAAGAGCTTCCTGAAAGCACAGCAGTGCTCCATCCCTACACAGGGACAGGAGGAGGGCAGAACCTGAGGCCATCATGGCCTGCTTGTGAGCTTTGTCAGAGCTGGAATTGTTGCTTTAGCAGCAGATATCCTGGCAGGGTTCTTACAGCTATATAAGATGTGTCTCTTCTAGGGCAGATTTCTGCAGCTTTGTGCAAGTAACACTGCCTTAAAGTGCTCCAGTGCTAGTCATGCACTCATTTTTGTGTGTTTTCAGATAGAGATATTTATATGTATGCGTAGTGAGTGGCCTCCTGGTGAGGAGGGAGAAACGTAGAAGGAGACCAGTCTAATCATGCTTCTGCTTCAGCAAAAAACCCTGCCTTCTCTTCATAATCTTTTTCTTGAGTGGCTGAAGGGGAATAAACAAGTCTCTTCATGTCCTGATGTATCTTTTACTATTCTCGAATTATTAAGAAAAGTTGTAATTTTTTTTTTTTTTTTTTTAATACGGTTGGGGTTTCTGGGCTTCAAATCTTTTCTCCAGTTAGGAACCTGCCCAGGTGCTGTGGGTGGGGCAGGTGCTTACTTGGTAATTAACAGCAGCACCTGGTGGCATGCAAGCAGTTCTGCTTGGGGAGGTTAGAAGTTGGCTGGTGCCTGGCTGAGGGCTTGAAGGCTGTGGTAAGAGAAGGGATAGGGAGCAGAGTGGAAAATACTAGTTACACAAGCAGGTATAGGTGGATGTCTAGGGTGTAGGTGGGAGGTAACTGGTTTAGGTACTGCATTTCATGGACTTGATCACAATTTATGAAGAATTGAACAGTTAACTATGAAAAAGGATGATTTAGTTACTACTCTAAATGTTGCATTTACTAACAGGTGATGTGGTCTCTTCCTATTTTGCTCAGAAGCTGAGCAAAAACATTGAAGTCCATTTATAGTCTTCATAAACACAAGCTAATATCTTGCTTTTTGTTAAAAACAGAAGCCCCGAGGGCCAATAGATCTTGCATTTAATAATGTATACATTGTAAAAGAAGTGGCTCTCTCCTGCTCATGTGGCTAGGTTGTCTCTTCACACTAGAAAACATTTCTGGGAGTATTTCCTTGCTGCTCTTTTATTTCTATCCCCTTGAAATCTGATGCTAATACTTTATTTTTCTAAAATTAGGCTTAAAACCTTCTCTAGGCCCTTTCATTTTGTAATTTACACCTGTCACTTGCGGGGGGGAAGTCTGATAAGGTTTATTTTCTTGTAGACCTCTCAAATTTCAGCCCTTTGTATTTAGCTGCAAAATCCTAAATCACGCTAACAGGATGCCTGAAATGGAAACTGGTAGAGAGTTCCTGGTACAGATGCTATCAACTATTTTTAGTTCCTGACACTCCGGTATAGTTCTTACCCAAGTACTATTCATGTTGTTTTTTGCCCTTTTTCTTGCAGCTCTCAGTTCTGTGATGACTGAGAAACAAAAATACAAAGTAAAGGGTATCCAGAGTAGATGGACATTACCAAAATTAGGGGGCAATTTGACCATACACTGATCTGTATGATTGCCCTCCTCTGTGGAAGATTGTAGTGGTGTGATTGCAGTCATTTCTGCTGGTCAGTGTTTTTAGTGTTAACATAGCTACCCAGGGAGCCAGGCAGGATTTATGACTCTTTGGAACTGAAAGAAAAAGAGAAGAAAATGTCTGTGATATTTTACTATAGTAGTTCCACATGCTGTTGGTGGCATGTAACAACCAGATTTCATATCTAGTGTCTACTTGTGGTGCAGTTTAAAGTGTGCTAATTGTGAGAGCCACTTCTGTAGAAAGGTGCCTTCTATTACTGCTGTGTTAGTTCTTCCTATAAAATGAGAAAACCCCAAAAACTTCCTAGTTGTTTCTGGTTGCTTACATAAGTGTTTGTATTTGTACCTCTGTTCTGAAGATTCAGTGCTGTGGGGAGACAAAGAGAGATAGTACTAAAGGCGATCTTACCCTTGATACATTGCAGCTGTGTTAATTATTGAAGTGGGAACAGCCTTGCCCTCCCAGCTATGGGATAAAAGAGTGAGTTAGCTGGGAGGGGGTTCAGTTGGAGTTAGTTGGAGTCTGCTGGCTGTGCTGTGAGGAGGAAGGGACAGGAGGTCATGTGAGGGACAGAGAGCTGGAACAGCAGAAGGAAGAGAGAAGACTGTGGAAAGAACCAGAGCTGTGTGGAGCTGCCCCATGGGATTGCTAAAGAGAAAAGGTACAAGAGACTTTTAGATAACAAGGAGCTGATACTTGAAGCCTTCTGATGTTTTTACTGAAGCACTTTGAGTGCGGTGTCCGTCTCAATGACCACACAGTGCTAAGCCATACTGAATAGATCTTAGGTGTTTTAATTCTGTAGTCAAGATACCCAAAAGGTACAAGAGCTGCATACAAGCAAGGGTGTGTTTGGATGGTGGTCTGGCCCACCAGTAACTGGCCAAGTAACTGGCCAGGTTTAAGCTTTTTAATTGACAGGCATTTTTAACTGGAAAAATGCAGTTTAGAGTTTTAGTCTTGAGATCCCCATAGTATATAATATAAACATTTAGCATATTTTACAAGCTCACTTTGGGAACTGGTTGCAATTAAATGATGTCTCCTGAGATGTCTCTCTCTCAAGTTGTGTGTCTTAAAGAAGAAGAGAAACAGGATTTTACGTGAGAGGAAGCAGAATGGCAAAACTTTTCACACCAGGTCCTGTACTGAAGGGGCTGTTGTGAAAAATAGAGCCAAGACTGTGAGACTTAGCAGTCTGAAGAAACTGCTGTACAGCAACAGCTTAACTTCAGTGTGTTGGAGCCAGTGGTGCTGCCAGCATTTTCTGTGCATCCTGGGACACTTCCCGGTTCCTGTCCCTTGACTCTGCTTTCGCATGGGGCTGGGGAAGGAGTTTGGGTCTCTGAACTGGGTGGTGGTGAGAAATAGGTTCATTTTTGTGTGATGAGGTGATGGTGTGCACGTGTCTTCATGGCCCTTTGTGAGCTTCTTACTTGAGCTAGAATTTGTGGAGTCTTTAAAGCTCTTATTTTTTTCTTTCTTTTTCTGCCTCCTATTAAGAGAAATGAGTTGTTGAAGTCCCTGAAATGTTCAGTTTTCATCCTCATGCAAGATAGTGAGGAATACAGTCTTTTCATCCCTTAGGTAATTATTTGCTTTATTATTGCACTGCAGCGAGATAGGATTAATGTAGGTTACAAGTAGTAACAGAATATGAAATAAGACAACAATAAGCACAGGAGCAAAAGATAAAAATAGTCTCAGGAATTAGCCTAGTAGTTTGAGAATTGTATGAATATATAAAATGCTTGCAACTATGCTTAAATCTATTTTTCTTTCTGATAAAGAATGTGTTTGCAAGTATTATGCATACAGGATTCACCTGGGATGTAAGAACTTGAAGAATTTCAAGTGTTCAGTGCCAGGAATGAAATAATAAACTTTTGACTTAAGTTGTCAACCTGAATAAACTGTTAACTACCCCATAGCAATTACAAGTTATAGCTAATAATGGTGCAATAAAAACACAATTGCCTTTTTTTTCCCCCTCAGCATTTTCTCCCTGGTCCTGTCAAATTTGTTTTTCTGCCTTTTTCCTTAGTTTGCTTTCCAAACCGTTCCATGTCCTCAACAGATCTTGAGAACTGTCTTGTGAGTAGATTTGAATAATCAATTTTGAATATAGGGAATTAAATGAAGAATCACACTTCATAAGCTTGGGCTTCTAGATTGAAAGCTTTAGATAATTCAAGCAGACACTGCTGAATGTTCAACCTGGTCTGGCAGGCTCCAGTCTCTGAAAGGTGGGCAACTGAAACCTGTGTTTACACAGAAAAGCAAGTTATGAGATAGCTAAAAATTGGCTCTGGCCAGCTTGTGTCCCAGGTGTCACCTTTAATAGTTGTTTTCTTCTTATATTATTAGTAACTGGGCCAATGGGCCAATCACCTTTAGTGTTTGGGATTTTTTTAATTTTTAAAAATTATTTAAGGGTTTGTTTGTTTTTGCTTCTGTTTGCTTGATTTAGTTATGGCCAGTTGCTCTGGCAGGTGGCTGTGACTGCACTGTAGTACCCCCAGCTGCTGCCAAGCTCTGCCTTTTGGGACCCTGGCCATACATAAACGCTGCTGTTTATTGAAAGAAATGTTAACATGAAAAGAAAGTGGTCACAAATGCAAGCCAGATACGTTGTGATGTACAATAATATAAATGTTTATATAGCAGTCAAGTATAACCGTGATTTAACCACATGTGAGGAGACATTTTCTGCTTCTGCTATGTAAAATATTTGGGATTAAACTGATTTAAATAAATTAAGGGCAAATGCAGTCTGGGATGATGCTATATTGAAAGGTCTAGAATGTGTTCTGAAGCAGATACTTCAGATATACTGCTGACTGATAATTCTAGGAGAATTTTCTCGATTAAGCACTTCTGTGAATCTTGGTTATATCTGATAAGCAGGGAGATGATGTTCCTAAATATAACCAGACTGTATTAACAAGAGGATTAGGATGATTTGATGTAGAAGCTTTTCTCACTAAACTCTTAACAGAGATTATGTTTGTTTAATCTTATAATTTAAGCGCAGTAGAAATTTGGAAGAGCTGAAATTGCCATTCATTTATTTAAATGGCTTACTTTGGGACAGAATGCATTATCAGAGAGGCTTAATATTGAAACTACTTCTAAAAGTCTGAATTTTTTGTGTAGCACGGTCAAAGTATGATTTCTAATCTATAATTTCTTTGCAAAACACTCTGGATTGATCTGTTGAATTAGATGCATCACTGAATTCTTATCTGTATTTATATGTGCTTCCGCATTGGCAAAAGGAAGGTTGAGGTGTGGAGGTAGAGAAGGTCTTCTGTGGCTTCTCCCTGCAGAGAGGTTGCTTTCCGTGTTGGGATTTTTCTCCTGATGATTAACTGACTTACAAATGAGCATGAGCAGTTACCAGAAACCGAGAACTAGAAAGTTTCACAGTTTAGGGCTATCTCTGTCAATATTATTGTTTCAAAGAGATCGCTTCAGTCAAAACATTGATGCTATTCATTTTTAGTCAAACATCGAGCTCCGTTGCTCTTCTGTTTGTTTTGTAAATAACCGACATTTTCATTGCTGTAAATGCTCAGTTGTTTGATAGCTGATATTCCTTTCACTGTTATTTCAGTTAATGTGTCTCCATTAGAATTGACTGCTGTACTGAGAAGTCTCCTTGGTTTATTGAAAGGGTGCTTTACAGTATCTGTCTAGGCTCTCTTAGGGCATGAGGAGTCCCACTGACTTGAGTACATGGCCAGTTTGGGAAAGAGGGTCACTGTGAAATCAGAAGGGAGCAAAGTGGAGCTTGAATGAAGCTGCCGATAGAGGTCAGGTTAGGTATCTCTTAAATACTTCACTGGGTGGGGGTTTGCAGCTGTAGAAACTGTATTCATGGACTACTCAGACCCACAAACTAAGCAAATGGGACACACTCCTACTTATTTTTGCCATCCTATCCGTTACAGGGGAAAATTTGAATTTTGTTTTAAACTGTGTTCCCATGCTGTGTTTGATTGTATCAGTCCCAGCACTTTGGATTTAGGTCTACCTGTTATTTAAATCAAGAGACACTATCAAAGTGTAAGGCAGTTACATTCCTTTTGCCAGTTTCTTTGTCTTCTTTCCTTCCTCAAACATATCTATGAAATCTAGTAAAAATAATTCTTCTGTTTAATTCAAGTAAAACCCCAGTGGTTTATGCTGTACACACGCCTTTGTGCTCAAGAACCTGTGAGGTAGTATTTGTACAATGATCTAACTTCAATTTTTCTGCTTTTCTAAGAGTAGAGTGGAATGTTTCCTGGGGAAGCGGGGACAAGTTATGCCATATAGTTAAGAATAAATTGAGGTTTGTGTTCACTTAGACATCCTAATGCACTTCTATACTTAAGCAAGTCAGAGCTGTTATACTGGTGTTTAGTATTCCAGTAGCTTGAGGAATCTAAGAATGTTTTAGGATTCTTCCCTTGAAATTACCTTGTTCTTGTTAGTAGCAAAAAAACCCCAAACCCAACACAAAAATCAAAAACCACAACCCCCTAGCATAAAAACTCCCAACTTTTTGTTGCAGAGTTTGTGTTCACTCTTGTCTTGGGAAAGGAATTCTTGTTTGAGTACTGCAGGCACAGAATCTACAATGTGCCTCTGGTGGATGCTCTGGTGCCAGTATTCCCTCTTCAGGTTTGACTCCTTTGTACCCTTCAAGCCCAGAAATGAGTGTGGGGGTGGAGATAAAAACAAAAAAATGAAACAATTGGATAGGAGCAGAGAGAGAAGAGTTTTAAGCTATGACAGACTAATTGTATTGTCTGTCTGCCCTTCTTAGATCTCTTGAGGCAGTTAGTAAAGGAAGGGAAACGATGGGACTCCTAGGAGAAGGAAATGGAGGAGCACCAGACTGCAACATCTGCCACACTTGTCTAGTGTAACTTCTAGTACATGGCCATCAGCTAGTAGGGTTTTTAATATTTAGTTTGAAAGTGACCATAACAAACAACCTCCTTAGCAGAACACTGGTTCTTTGAAACCTTTATCTTACAAATCTTTGAAGTAAATTCTGTGTAAACATACTAGCAAAGCAAACTTGTAAAAATCCCTTTCCTAGAATGATGTGGGTTGTTTTTTTCTTTTTTTTTTTTTTTCCCTCTGGCTGTTAACCACTGGAATCTCAGCTGAGCTGAGAAGAATATAAAGAAGCAATGTTTCAAGAGCTCCCTCTCTGGACTGAATGCATCTCTGAGTAGTGGCAGATTGAGGTCTATTTCCTGTTGTTGGCCATGTCAAGGGTGTGTGAGCTGTGGCTTTCATCTTCAATAAGACCTGTGAAGAGTGACATCCTTTGGGGGAGTTGTGTTTGGTGAATGTTACAGCTTGATGATAAAGACTTTGAAACTGAGCTAACAGGGATTAAGTTGTCAGGTCTTGATATACTTTTCTGATTTGTTTTCTGGGGGTTTTTTTCTCTTTTGTTTTGTGATCTTTCTATAGTTGAGCCTTTTATCATTAAATTATGGGTTTTCAATTTGTTCAAAATCTACCTCTGGACCATGAACATACAGTAATCTCAACAGCAGTGGCTGAAGATGTAAAATGTCTTGATTTACAAATTCAAAAAATGTGACATTTAATCTCTTCCACATTTTCCTCTAAAATATGAATTTCATTGATTTAAAGAAGCCTGTTTTCACTAAGAATGAAAATAAGCATATCCCTGAACAATTACAGATTATAAAAAGTTGTAATTAATTTTTTATTTTGAAACAGTTCAAAATATCCCAAGTCCAGGTATCGCAATTGTAGTTTGAGGCCATGCTTAATTTTTTGTAGCTTTTATCCAATTAGCACTTGTTTGCTCCTTGGTGCCTTCAGGTGGAATGACTGGCACTACAGGTAGATAATTTTGACCTGCTGACAAATAACGCTGCTTAAAAATATCTCAGAATGAAATAGTTTCTTTTCCTTGTTGCAGGGCTTATGTTTATTTGGCTTACAGGAAACAAAAGCAGCTTGGGGTAAGTGAAATCTCTTTGTGGTTGCGTGTTTTACAGAGAGCTCAGGAGCTGGTCCTGCACCAGTCAAGACTCGGAGAACATTGATTCTGAGGTGTTACACTGTTCCTCTCAAGTTGTTTTTTTTTTTTTTTTTACAACAGCTCTCCAAAGTGAAATTTTTAATGAATTATTAATTTTGGAAGCTAGTACATCCTGACCTCTTCCTTTCTGTCTCCTTCAGTGTTGCCCTCATAGAAAGACATCTGAGTGCAAAGCTGTTGGTTGTTTATTAGTAATGACTTTTCTTGCTCAGTGTTGTAAAGTCTGGAATAACTCCCAGTTGCTTATGTGCCACTTGAGTTTGTTTTCCTTGGAAGCCTTGCTTACATTGGGGTAACCTTTGACTTTATTGAGGGAAGATCAATACTGGGTAGGAACGTGAGTCTTAATTTAATTTTTCCATGTGTACTGTAAGGTTCATACTAATTGCCATCTAACTTAAAATAGCTTGTTTAAAGTGCTTTCTTCCATCCTGACAGCTCATTAGTATATTGTGGTGGCTTGTTTTGTAAGCTGGAGAAAATGTTTCCCATAATATTCTTTCTCTGCCTGACAGACCACATTTATTTCAAATTTATCCAGTGATACCTTCATCTTTTTATATCTGAAACTTAGTCTCATCTTGGCCTGGAATGTGACTGTAAGATTTAAATAGATGTAGAAAATAAATCAGGTAATGAGATAAGGAATAATTTACCCAAATGTGCAAAAGAAAAAAAAAAAGTGACAGCAGTGATTTCTCTCAAAATGCCTTGATGGGACATGTTCCTGTGCCACCGTATTGAAGCCCCAGACATGATCACCTGACAGAGAGTTACAAAGCCTCTCTTTAATGTCTGTGACTGGACAGGTACATGGAATGGATGTTTTGTAAGCAGACAGATGCTCCATCAAAGGGTAAATCACATTTTTGAAGGCCTTCTTTTAGATCAAATTGGATACTTCTGTTTTTTCCCAAACTCTTAGAAAGGCAAGTTCTGCATCTCCAACATGACATTTTTGTGCTTAGATGTGAAAGGTCATTTTTCTCTTCTCTCAGTAAGAGAAAATGCATTCACATGTCAAATCTTTCATGTCAGGGAAAATCCAGATTGTGGACTCAAAAGCTTTTCTTGTCATGTTTCTAATTAGGTCTGTGACTCATTCTCATGAATAATATATCAAGCTGCATATTAACATCTAATCCAGCTACATCATCAATTTACAGCAAACCTTGGCTGCAGTAACTACAGTTAAAAAAGTCAGAGGCTGCAACATTTTTCCAACAGCTGGTAAAACTTCTGTAGTGTCTCTGGATACTAAACTTGCAAAGCAAGTGATTAGATTCATGGTGCAGTATGTGGGGCTGAATGAACTTGATTAAAATAATAAAAGTAGATTTCTAAAGAGAACTTTGAGGTTAAGGCCAAAAAAGCCCTTCATTCTACATACAAATTATTTTCCTTTATGATCTGAGGAGGAGAGTATTTGTCCAAGTCCAGACCAAAGTGCTGTGTATGGTTAGATTTGATTGCTTTTCTTAGTAAGAAACTGATTTGTTTTCTGTCTCTGAGTGCGAAACAAAATACCAGCTAATAAATTATTACAAAGGTTTTTAGCCTGAAATGAAATCACTTTTCACTTGACCTCAGCCTTGCAGAATATTTTGAAGGATTGTCCCAGCTCCCTCATTAATATGCTGGATGGGACTGTTGTGGATGTAGCTGGTGGTTTTTGTTTGTGATCATGCTGACAGTTATTGTCAAACAGCTTCACTCCATCATGTGGTGTTCATCACCAATTAGTCATCTGACAGGTATAATTTCTCAGTGCTGTGGATCACTATTGTAACTGTAAATTATCTTTGAAAGTGTCTTTAAAATGTCATCTTTTCCTGCTGTTGTCTGTTTTCCATCACCTAGTTCATGATAGGTTGCTGGCACTGGCATGTGCTTCCTTCCCAGTTTATTTTATAGACAGAATGATGTAATCCTGCCACTCCCTTTCTGGCTTTCCCTGCTGCTCACCTCTTTTCTCCAAAGAACTGGGCTTACAGGACGCTCCACTTGGTGACTACTGTGTGTTTGTGTCAGAGCAGGGAGAGAATAGTCTTCATGCCTGGCTACTCAGTCTTTCCAAATGCTGTTCCACTGCCACATCTGTTGACTTTCACGCAGCAAGGGAGCCTTTGAAAAGGATACAACTTCAATGGAGCTCCTGTCAGTCCACATCAGAATAATCAGCTTTGAGAAAGACAGGTACCATGTGCTCGACTCTTGGTGCATATGTATCCTCCCTGCTGCATCCATGCAACGGTGAGACAGAGATCCTGTCTCCTCTGTAATGGCTCACTGGAGGTCTGTTCCAGGCAACGTGGGTGTGATAAAGCCATGGAGGAGCAGGATTTGGAATTTGGTGTGTAGGTCATGGCTGTTCGACTTCATCTGGCCAGGCTGCTGGGTTTGATCTGATAGTGTGTGAACAACTGCTTCTAGTGAGAGCTGTGCATGGGAATGGGAGTTGCCAGGCTAAGCCTGCTCTTCTATTTTGAATGGAGCAAAACTGGCTGCCAGATAGCACCTGGCAATAAATAGCAAATGCACAGCCAGCATATGCTCAGTTAAAAAGTTTCAACGTGCATGACTTGACTGTTACCAAAAGACAATGGAACATGGTGGAGGAGTTTCAGAAAACTAAATTGCTATGCATTTCAAAAATCAGGGAAATCTTCCCCCTAATAATGGGGAGGTAGTAACTGTGATGCCTGTACCACAGGTTGTTGCATATGAGCATGTATGTGGTATGAGTGAATTGATAGTATTGCTCGGCTGTGCTAGACCATGCTTGCCAATTATAGCAATTTTTAGTAGCTTTTAAACCATTTTTTTGTTAAAGTGTTCTGACTAATAGCAAGGCTCTCAGGGCATAATGAAATGGGGATAGTCATTCTTCTGGAACTTTCTGAAAGATACCCTTAAAACAGTGTATATATTTCTAATGCAAGGTTAGGAAAAGAAAAAGGTGTACAATCATGGACAGTTCATTTAGAATCAGAGCTTCACCTATGAAAGAAGGGTGAGGCTTCTAAATCGCTAATGTGTTCTTTTCATAAGTATCAAAAATTAGAATATGCAGGTTGCATATGGGTTCACCAGTCTGCATTGATGTCTGACTCCGTCACACTGTGCTTCTCCCTGTTCTGTCAATATTATTTAAAAGACTGGGTTAATGATGGTTTTTTAACCTAAGAATCAGAGTGCTTTATACACCTGACAATGACCTCAGCATCACTAGGAAGTTGCAGTTAAGAGCAAGGGCAGCCATTTTAAGTTAAGGATCAAATATGGGTAACATAAAAATGTGCTAAAAAAATCACTTCCCAAGTGTGGGGGAAAGCAGCACAACTTTGTGGCTTGTTTGCACACCTGTACAGACTTGATACACCTTTAAAATTTGCCTATAATAAGCCCCAGGTGTTACATCTTAGTATGAATTGAACTAATTAGCAAGCTGAAATGTTTAGATTGTTCCAGTAATTGAAGACTTTCACATAGATTTATGCTCTCTTCAACTTGTAGTAGCTCTTTAGCAGCTATAATTCTTTACAGTTTTGTATGAGCAGGGGCTATTTCATGTGTATTTTTATGTATTTTTAACGAAAACATTCATATTGTTAGCTTGTTGTACCTTTAAACAAATGGGTAAATCAAGTTCATGAAGTTAGGAAGAGAAATGACACTTCCAAGGTTGCCAGCAGTTCTGCATAAACAGCTGGTGATTCTAATTGATCAACGGCAAAGAAAAAAATGCAGCTCTGTGTTTGACTCCCAGAAAAGGAACAGGAAACACTGTCACATCCACAATTTAAATTAAATACTCTGTGTGGAAGTTGAGTTTTCTATTTCAATGACATCTTAAACTGCATCATGTGTTATGTACTACACAGAAATTAGCAAATAAATTAGATTAATGTGATGCTGAACATGAAAGCGAATATCAGTTTATTTTGACACAGTGATGATGACAAAGTAGAAATAAGTACTTTCCTTGGAACATTTAAGTAAAACTGCTTTGAATGTACAGAATGAGAACCACATCTTGCTCTGCCTTGTTGTCATTTCAGTTCTGAAATACATTTTGCTTACATGTTGCTGATTTCTGCCTGGCTCTATAGGCTGAGTTGATGCTTTATTTTTTTTAACATAGCAATCTATTTTCTTTGTCCCATTGTTATGTGTGCTGGGCTCTTTTTTTCTTTATTCTGTCTCTGTAAGCATTTTAGTCTCTTCACTTTGAGTGGCTGATTTAAGGAAATTGAGAGATTAGGATAGGAGACAACTGAGATGAATTGAAGTAGTTCATCTTTGTCAGAAAAATCCTGTCTCTCTCAGCTGTCCCTCTTGCAAGAAAGAGGAGAAACTTCAGAGGCATGCAATAATTAGGAAGAAGCAAAGTGAGAAAGTGTCTTGAACAAAGCTGAAAAAAAAGATACCCTTTGGACTGAATTAGGTACATAGAAGCTCCTAATTCCATATGGAACTGCAGCAGACTATTAATTTATTCTGAATCCATCAAGACAGCAGATTTTGAGAGAGAAAATTCTTGGGGATATGTCAGACTTTTTTCAGTTGATGAGAGAAGAATGTTCTTCCCCAACAGAAAAAAAGAAAAACTGGTTTTGGAGAAAAAATGTGCAGAGAAGAGAAAGATCGGTATTGTAGCTTAAATGTTTTTCTTTGTTAAACTGGGATTTAAAGAAAATAGGTCATTTAGGCTCAACTTGAGAGTTATTAAAATTTTTTGAATACAAATAAACTAGTGGGGGAAGCAGGAGAGTGAAGCTATCGTACTTGGTTTTCTCTTTCCTCATTTCATATATTAATACGACTAAAGAGATTTTCCTCAGTATTGGTGCTACCAGGTAATGTATTTCAAAGAAGTATTGAGCTGGCAGGATCAAAGTCACCTGTACATGCAGAGTTTCCAGCTAAGAAGCTATGGGAGGATATGGGTCTGATACAGTCTGAAAAAGGCAGAATAACCTTTGTTATCTGAAAGAGGCAGGATAGCCAGCATTGATCCCAATTTGGCAGAAGGAGAAGGAACCAAGGTCATAACAAGGTGCATTCTCTTGATCTGCTCAAAACCTGAGACTGGAAGGAGTGATTGATAACATAAAAGCAAAGAGGCCCTTGGTAGCTTGCTCCAGGAAAGCAGAAGTCCTATAAGCATAGAAGAACTTTCATCAGCTCACTGGCTTTGAGGTCTGCAGACGAATTAGGTGGGGTGAGGTCCTGGCCCTGTGCAGACACAGTGCCTTCCAGCTTGGCTCTCCTCAGAATGGACTCTCACTCTGCCCTCTGCTGAAGCAGCCTCTGGTCTCTGAGCCTGGCAGAGGTACAATTTTTGCAGGGGTGGGGAGGAGGAAAAGCAGAGGAGAAGATGTTTCCGACACGCATATAGGGGTCTGTCTGACAGCTGCTCTGGGAGAGACAGGAAAGCAAGCAAGTGATGGAAGTCAGGTTCTGGAATAGGCTTGGGGTCCAGCCTCTCCTTGGACTTAGAGTCACAGATGTGAGCACCCAGACTTCCTGTGATGCAGTTCAGGAACAGACTTCCAGCTGAATGTGGTGCCTAAGAAGGTTTTTCTTTTCCTGAATGAAAGCAATGTTTAACAGTGCTGTTCCCAGCAGCACTGTGACCACCAAGAAAGGTCCCCACCTCCTTGGGTAGTGCACTTACACAAGGTAGTTAAGACTAGGAAATTTAAGGGACAAACTAAAATCAATCGATGATGTTTCTTAAATACAGCTGATCAGTTTTACCAAGCTGTAGAGGCTTGAAATTTCTTTGGTTTAGAGAAGTACTGAACACCCCATAATTTTTACAATGCCAAGTGGGCATTGGTAGATGTTCTTGCCTGTGGTGGGGAAGGTTGGAAGTAGGTGATTTTCAAGGCCCTTTCCAACCCAAACTGCTCTGTTCAGTGATTTGAAGCTTTGTTTACCTGTAACTCATTGCTCAGTGAGTAGTGCCTTAGCCACAAAGCCAAATTCAGAACGTTTTACTTTGCTGTTGTTGCACTGTTTCACTATGCAAGACTTGCAAGTCAGCAGCATATGGCATGGCTATACTGTCCTATAAAGAAGGAAGTAACTGTGTGTGACTTTTATTTGGATAGTGAAAGCTGGAAAAAAAAAATCCCAGGAATTACTCTTCTCAAACTAAAAGCCAAGGTGTTTGATATGATGTCGAAGGCTGTTGAAATATGTAATTCATTCCATCTGCTGCCTTTGGTGCTTGAGAACAGCGTGTTGGTGCCAGCTGCATGTGCCTGAAACTGAGAGGGGAAAGCCTTGGCAGTCGTTCTGTTTGCTCTGCTGCTTGTGAGGGTGCAAGTGAGCCACAATTTTGCTTCTATTTTTAGCCCATGTGTCCTGGGTTTGTGGGACAGGACAAGCTTAGGGGGATGTATGCTGCATGCACCTGAGCTTAGGAGGCTTTCCCTGCACTGCCAATACTGTAATTCTAAAAATTCATGCCCATTCACCAAGTTTCTATTGCCATCTGTCTAGGAATTAGGTAGCTTTGGCTTTCTTGTTCTGGACTAAGTATAAGGAATTTTTGCTTTTTTTGTTGTTAATTAGCTGGTCCAACCAAGCTCAGCTATTGGTTATTTAGAAACTGTATTTAACAGTGAGTTTAGTGGCCTAAACAAATATTTATGCAAAAAAAATGGGGTTTTAACAATAAAAATCTTCTAATGTTGTATTCCTAAATGAAATACAAAGTTTGCAAGCATAACCACCTAATCAACAAACTTCAGCAGATCAATTAAAAAAAAAATTTGATCATTCCCCAGCCTTTAGGGAAACTTACTCTGGTTTGCTGTAGTTCTTTACCATGTGTTACAGTGGCCCAAGAACAGTCAAGTGGAAGTGGAACTTTTAATTTTCCTTCAATATTTTATTGATATAAGTTGTAGCACTTTCCTGAGGGTTTTTCATTTAAAACTTTCAACTTACTGTTTAATAGAAGGATGCAAAGATTGAATATCAATAAAATGTTCCCTTTTTTCATTTATCAACCAATTATTAAGGAAATAGAAAATTAAACATATAATAAATTATGTTCAGCCCTCTTCCCCTTTCCTGTTATTTATGCAGAGTGGTGCCTGGAAACTGGGCTGTCTTTAACTTGTAGCTAAATGGCTTTGTAGATAATACAGTGAAAGATCATGTAGTGAGATCATAAAAGAATGGTGAAAAACCCAAGAGGATCAAAAACCGAAATGCCCAAATGCTTATGAACAACAAAATGATTAATTGTAATGGAGAACAAAGTAAAACAACTGCTGGTTTATTGTATTTTATTTTTCTTCTTTTTTCCCTGTGGTTGTCCTCTACTGAGGAGAACTAAGATCCTAACCAATATTTGTACTCAAATATAAGCATAAAAACAGTTTCAAATCCATGTCTCACTTACAGGATTCAAGCTTGCTGCATCCTTAAGCAACTGTAAGAATTGAGGCCAAATCCACCATGGTACTGGAATCTAAATCGGGCAAGGAGAGTTTAGTAGTACTTCATGGGTACTTGGGAGTTTTTAATCTGAAGCTTTCAAAGCTGTTTTGGATTTTGTCATTGAGGGGATGGCTTCTAATTGTCATCTGGTGTTGTGTCATGATGCATCCCAGTGTTGTTCAGATATAGTTCTCTACTATGTATTGTTAATGAAATTATAATTGAGCCAAAAGTACATGTGTGTAAAATTTTAATATTCCACTGCATCCTTTGCATGCTATAAATGGCCTTGATGTAGATCCCTGCAAATGGAAACTCCCTGATGTGATACTTGTATAAAAAAGGAAATGGCTTCCTGCTCTGGAAGTGGATAACAAACTTGGAATAAACCAATGGTATGGCACATCTAACACTGGGCAGCTGATCTGTATATGCAGAGTTGTTTTCCCCATCTTCATTTTGAGGTGTGCTTAGTGGGAGAATGAATAACTTTTCAACTCTAGGTCTGTGTGAGAGTCAGAAGCCCAAGGGTAAAGTAGGAAGGAAAACTGAACCACTGACATTTATTTCATGGTTTGACTCTAAAGGCAATATTTGGATTGCACATACTATGTTTATAGTGTGGAATCAATTTTAATAAATTAGGAAACTTATAGGTGAGGAGGTGAGGTTGTATATCAGGAGGGAAGAATAATATTGAAGGAACATGCAGATTGATTTCCTCTTTTTTTCCAATTTAAAAGCTTTTATTATCCATAGGTACAGGGTAGAAGACACGTAAGAACTCCCCTTACAAGTACATAATTCTTGAATTATTTGATTGCTATAATATTAAAAATACATAGATTATTTAGTAGAATAAGGAAATATAGGTTGGTGCTCTGAAGACATAAATAGACATAGTTTGAAGCCATTTGGAAAAGCCCACCTTTACTGTTTGCCTAGATCCATATAGATGTTATTCTTGTATTTGGCATGCACTTGCTGTGATTAGCATAATATATAGTGTTGAAATTATGTGAACTTAAGTTCATACTCTAATAAAGGATTGGCTACATTTAAAAAAAAAAAAAAATGAACAACAAAAAACCAGCTCTTTGCACCCATAGTTATAGGCTTTATACACTCACAATCTAACAAAATATTGTGATTTTGAAAACCAAACTTCATCTGTTGTTTCCTATGGATAGTTAGATTTGCTTGGGTGTCTTGCTGCAACATCCTAATATCTTCCAAAAAATAACCCCACAATCTGCTTCCAGAATGGAAGGAAGTTGTCGAGTGAAGAGAGGTCTGTTTTCTGCTTGAATTGGTTAATTAGTATCAAAGTGCTTAGAAATTACAATATTTTTAAAACAGGGGAGTAATGCTTTAGATTTCTTTTATCTCAGGTAAACCAGCCCACAGCACCTCATTTAATTGCTAAGGGAGCACTGGAATGAAGAAAACACAACAAAAACCCCAACAACCTGTCTTTGGGAGGAAATTTCCTAATTCAGGTCTCTCTCTTGTAGTGTGGACAGTAAGGAGACACTGGAACTGGCTTTAAAGGATCTGTGAGAGTGTTTCATTGGCCACCTGCCTTCCCTGGGATGGAACGGGGTAACTCTGGACCAGACTTTCCCTGGCTGCAGGATTCCCAAGGGCTGCCAAGGGTGTGTGGAAGTAAATAATGTAAATAATTTCAGAGTCGTTTGGGGCGGGTTGTTTGTCATTTTACCCTTGGGAATGTATCCATTTTTTGAAAAATTAATACACTGACTTATGAGCTGCAGATTTTTCTATTCACTGTTTGGTATAATGCTTACCAAATTATTTTCAGATCTTAGAAATAATCTATACAAAATGTCAATCTCTTCTAATATTTATCTAGCCTAACCCTTACTAGAACTATTTTTTGTAAAATAATAGACTTGAAATAGAAATACCAGATGTACTCTCTGAATCCATAAATTGCTCATTGTGAAGAAAATACTTTTTTTCCACAAAAAAATGATGGATTGCTGGAACATAATGGCTTGTGCTGCTCTTATAGTTAAATTTTCTTTGAAATTACTGAATTTCATACTGTTTGTAAAGTAGGCACAACCTCCATAAGGCTAGACAGACAAGAATAGTGCACATGTACAACTGAAATAGGGCAGCTGTAAAGAATTCTGATGTTACATGGCTCTTGTGTTTACTTTCATTCTTTTTATTCTGAAATGGAGTGAAAAATGCTGAATGCTCCCTTTAGTGGAGTATTGGACATAGACATGATTAACATAAACTTGAGCATTAACACTCCTTGCAGTTATCTCTTCACATATACAAGTAAAAAATAACTAAAGTGCAGATGCTATTTGGTTTACCTCCTACAATAAAGACTCAAAAATAGGATTGAATTGCAGTTATCTGCACTGACACATGTGAGGAAAGCTATTTGTTTTGAGCTAGACACTGAAAATACTGATTTTATAAGAATGGCAATTGTGACAATTGTAATTTGCAGAGACACTGGCTTCGTCCTCTTCACAGGTAACCTTATTTTCCTTTATTAAGAAATTAGATAGTTGCTGAGCTGAACTGCTCCTGGCTCTTGGAAAGGAATTACTTGTTAATAGTCAGAGAGGTTTCACTGCCAGGCACAGGATGAAACATTCCATGACAGTTCCCGAGATCTGAGCTAATGCCCAACATGCGTGTGTTGGTAAAAGATGAAGTTTTCACCCTTCTCTCATTGTTCAAGAGGTGTGGAATTCAGATTATTCATGTTTTATGTGATGGTTTAAATAATTTTCATCACAGTCTCTAATTCCCACACTGCCTTGTTACCAGTGCTTTCCAGAATCATTTACAGGGAACTCTATGTCTACTGCAGCTTCACCCACTTTATTCTTATTAAAAAATACCAGTAAAACTCAAATTGTCTTCATGTCTCTTCTAGGGGAAAGTCTGATCTGGAGAGGTTGCAGCAGAGGCAATGGACACTGAACTAATCATTAGGTTTTGAGGTGTCTTAGGGAGGTGACAATGGGTGTGTGCTCTGGGAGCTCTGAGACCATTATGGATCACCTGAAATAGAGAGGAGTGTTGGAGTGATGATTGTCAGAGCAAAGCAAGGGGTGTGTGGTGAAAAGAGAAGGTGACTCTCAAGCCTCCCATGGATGGTGACCTTTGTTTCACAGCCTGAAAGCTGTGATTTGTTCCGGGTGAGGTGTTTTGGGCTGATGGAGCACATCCTGTGAGGGAGGTCTCCATGTTTTAGCCTGGTTTTAAACCACCCTCTTCACCAGTAGGGGTGAAAGCTTCATTTGTATGAGCCACACAATACAGTGCAGGAGTGCAAAACCTTGTAGGAACTTCTGAGATGTCTAAGTGTCTGTAACCCTTCACCCTTGGAGGGTGAATTATTAAAGGGAACTTCGGATTTCGGGCGTGCTTTAGTCTAAAATACAAGATCTAGTTATTTCAAAACAGGGCTTTAAGGCTTCAGGCAGAACGTCTAGTTTACGTAGGAAGGACTCAATCATCTGTGGAATAAATTCTAAAACCTCCAAGAACATAATTTAATTATCAGAGAAATCTGGTAGCAAACACTACAGTTCTTTCTAGTAACATTTTTTAGTCATGTAATTTATTATCTCCTTTATATAGACAAAGAATTGTTCAGGATAGTAGCTATATATAGGTATGGGAGGAGACAAAAAACTAATTCTTCCATCTCTTCTGTTTATCCCAGTAAATTTGGGAACTCAGGTTTTTTATTTGCTTATACTGAAGTATAATGAAAATATTTAGCCTTTCTGATTCCCATAAGACTGCAAATCTATGGTGATAGTATGAATGTCACAAAAATTACGTATTACTTGAACATAATTTTTTTCTCAGAATAACTTTTGTAGGTTACCTGTTGCATACCTATTTATCTAATATAGTTATATTTTTGTGTATATAGCTTATTTAGTATATGACAAACCATAACTGAATTTCCAGTGTGTTCTGACAAGGAAGCAAACACTACAATACAAACTACTACTCTGTATTGAAGAATTTTTTAGGAGAAGTGTTTGCTGATGGACAGTGACAAGAAAAAACCTGAAAATCAGTGTTTGGACTTATTCCATAAGTGAGAGTATAATCTTTGGAACATTGTCAAAAGTAATTGGTTGTTTTTCTGGTTTTGGTGTGTCTTCACAAAAAGTACTGGCATCTTGAAGTAGATAATCTTGATAAATGTAACTTAACTGAATCTAGTGAGGGAGAGGTAGCTAAGTAAAAGTGCAGTGGTTAGTAATACACAGGAAATCAAATTACATAATTTGATTATCCCATTTCAATGCCCTAAATTTCTGCAGCTGTGAGGTCAAGCACTTTTAGGTCAGGAAAAAAAAAAAGGTCATGTTCAAATATGTTTTTATAAATCTCTGCCTTTTTTTCCCCTCATCTATTTCCTTTATCTTTAATAATTGAATGCTTGACTTAGTACTCTAGTGTTGGCACTTCTGTTTTGGTGGAGTGCTGGTGGCAAGTTTGTAAGACACATGGAAACACATGAGGGTTTGGCAAGTCTGTTCTACACATTCTCCTGCATAGAATCATTTAGGTTGCAAAAAGGTCCATCAATAAACTATGTCTCTTAAATACCATAAATGCATGTCTTTTAAACACCTTGGCCCAGGAAAAAGTATTCTTAAAGGCTTAGGAGAATCAAAAAGCACACTACAGTCTGCTGAGCTTTGTCCTGTATTTAAAAGGTCGTTTGGTCTCCTTTCACATTACAAGTTTGCCCTTTTGCAGTCAGAGTTAATTGTTACACATAGTGGTGTACCTTTATCTCTTACATATGTTCTCATAATACTAAGTTAGTAATTCTACAGAAAATCAGCTGTATGTCCCTTTGGAGTGTTGAAAAAATTAAGTAGGCAGAATTAACCATAAAACCATCTTCTTTTTTGACTTTGTGTTTGTTTGACTCTATACTTACTTCTCTGTTGAAGTGAAATATCCTGGAGCTGTTTCAGAGCAACTTGTGCACAAATGTCTATTTCCTTCAGCATGTCATTCTTTCTATTGTTTAGTACCTGGCTTTGTGTTTCTTTTATATTTTAATGTATCATCATAGTTCTTTTCTCCCCCTCTGCAGTCTTTCACAAATAATTGAATTTCACAAATAAAACGTGATAGGGTTTTGGCGAACCATCTGTTCTGTTTGGTATCCATCCCCAACAAAGACAGAGTGGTCTCATGATAAACAAGTAGACAGATTAAGGACTCTATGTTCTTAAATCTTGGAAAAAACAGCTTTTTCCTTTCTTTCCATTCCAAATGTGTTGGCTGGTTAACATAATCACTTTTAACATTTCAGTAATCGTGACAATTATGTCAGAAGTTCTGAGTAAATAAAATGCGTGATGATCAAAACCCCACAACCTCATGGTATTAGATACTCATAGTTGAAGTCTTTGTGATTTACTCACTTTTCTGGGTGAAGTGAAGCAGGACAGTTTTCACAGTAAGCAACTCTTCTGCAATCAGCTTTATGGTTTTAGAAATGTTACCAGTTACATACAAGAGCAGGTGTAATGTCCAATTACTGCCTGAAAAAATATTTTGTTATTAATGCAAGTGGTACCCCTGGGAGTTTTGCATTTCAGTCATTTGTTATTGTTAAAGAAAGCTTTTAACACTGTAAACAAATACTGTTAAGTCTTTACTTAAAGACTTAAGTAAAAAAAGTTTTCATTTGTCAAAAAGAAAAATTTGTGTACTTTGAAATTACTGTGGCAAGCTCTTGGGTTTATTTTGAGAGGTTGAGTTTGTGTCATTAACCTCATCTTTCTCCTCAGAATCATTACATTCAGGGCAGTTGATCCCATGTCTGATGGGATTGTTGCTCAGGTAAGGAAATATTACATGGCATTTCCACAGGACTGGTAGCCAAGCCAGAAATGCAGATTTAATTCACATGTTCCCCTACTTGCACTGGGAATCAACCCCAGGGCAGGCTGTGCAGCTTTATCTTACCATGGAGGTAGAAGATAGGTTTGAAATTTCAAGTCATTTTTGCACTATTCATACTGAGTTGGTTTGTGCTTAACAACTTCATTTTACAGTCTGTAGACAAACATGACATTCTCCCTGAGTCACTATCAGGGCCCAAGGGTGACAAATGGGAAAATCCCCACAGGTTTCCACTCTAAATCTTCCAGCTCCCACTTCTGACTACTCTGCTGCTTCTGAATGCATTTCATTTATCAAGGGAAGGGAAGTGGATGCCTGGAACTGGTGAAAATTACTGAATAGGTTGCACGTTATATAAAACATGTTTGATGTTATGGCATAAACCTCCGATTTGGCAGCCAGCCACAGATTAGTAAAGCTTAAAACCTTTCATTTGTTTTCATTTGTTAATTAAATATAAAGATCCCGTGATAGTTACAATACCCTTTGTAAAAAAGATGGGTCATTAGGAATGTCACCATAATTTAGATATTGGAAGAGAAAGCTTTCAAGTGTGACCTACTGAGCATGTTATCCACTTTCACCTTACATTTGTGTTTGTGACAATGCAGTATCTACTTCCCTCCTTGTAAAATGAGCTCTATTCCTGAGGTCTGCTCTATTTGTCATATTCTTAGTGCACACAATCTCAATGAATACTTCTCAAAGGTATTTGGAACATGCTCGTCATTGAGGCATATGTGATTTCGTACTTGGAATTCTTGGATTTTCACACGTACTCCATCTCATTTCTCCAATAGAGCTGTCATCCTGCCATACGTTCCTTTTGGTAAGAACAGCAGCTGTAGATGGGTTATTCTATTGGTTTGAATAAATCTCTAAACACCATATGAGCTCTTCTTTTGCAAATCCAAGTTCTCTTACCTTTTTTATAAGCCCTTGGTACTTGGCCTCTTTATAGATTTTGGTAGGTGTGGGGAGACAGATTGTGGGGAGACAAAGAGAGATAGTACTAAAGGCAATCTTACCCTTGATACACTGCAGCTGTGTTAATTATCCAAGAGTGGGAACAGCCTTGCCCTCCCAGCTATGGGATAAAAGAATGAGTTATCTGGGAGAGAGTTCAGTTGGAGTTGGTTGGAGTCTGCTGGCTGTGCTGTGAGGAGGAAAGGACAGGAGGTTGTGTGAGGGCCAGAAAGGGTAAAACGCTGTACATAGGACAAACAGGGTTAGGCAGCCATGATAGGGACAGAAAGGAGTGAGCTTGAACAGCAGAAGGAAGAGAGAAGACTGTGGAGAAGGAGCCGGGGCTGTGTGGAGCTGCCCTGTGGGATTGGTAAAGAAAAAAGGTACAAGAGAGTTTTACTTCTGATGTTTTTACTGAAGCAGTGTTTTTACTGAGTGCAGTGTCTCTCAACAACCACAGGTAGGATTCTCAGTTTGTCGCTTAGCATCTCCATAAAAAAGCTGCAAAGCAATTCTTAAACTGATCTATCCATCTACCCAAACCACAATGACTCATTTCAACACCTCCTGATGAACTGCAAATGTAGAACAGAACACTTTGTAGGGTTGACGCTTCTCTTGGCCTCTCTAAAAATCTTCACGGAGCCTTTTATTGGCTCTGCTGAGTGCTGTCGTGGCTTAATACATTGGTCTGGGACATTTCTTGTCCCAGTGTAGGCTGAGTTTGTCAATGAAGTAACATATTGTTTCCTGATACTTGGCATTGCTAAGTAGCATGATAGCTAAAGTCTAAATAACTTAACCATGGCAGAGCAGGTGCCATAAAACTCACTGCATTTTTTTTTTTAAGTCCATTTCTGGAACTGATGTGTCACCTTAAAAACATGGTGGGTTTTTTTTTTCTTTCCCTTAAAACAATGTTATATCTAAGCTGTACCCTGAGTTTGCCAATCTAATATGCTTCTCCTGTTTCTTCAGGGAATAGGTCAAACCAACACCTGCAGGGAAGTCTCTTTAGATTTGTCAGAAAGTATTCAGCAGTTTCACTTTCCAGTTGATTTCTTGTATTGATTGTATTATTTCAGTATAATACCACAAATCTACCACTTTGTGCTCCTTTCTTTTATTCTTAGCAGCTCCTTTTATTTTTTCCCAAGTCTAGTGAACTACAGTATTTCTAAAACTTTTGAACACTTGTAAAATTATGCTCAGAGTTATACTGAGAGGGCAGAAGAATTCTTCCTTTGTTACTCAACAGTAAGTCGAAGGGCATTGAAGGAAAGGCTCCAATGGTATCACAACTTACATGCAACTTATAAATTGGCTTTTGATTTTCACTTGTGTGCCTCAGTGTATGAAAGTCACATTTTTTCCCTTTTAGTTTTAGATCAGACAAACTCTTATTTTGTAGCATCTGTGATTGTGGTGAGTTTTTACAGGAATTTATCTATAATGGAGACCTAGAGAATTCTTTTCTTCCTTAGTTAATTAGGTTATGGCTAAAGTTGTTTGCTATTGTATGAAATGTGCCTATCATAATCTCTAGGCACATGTACATAAATTAATACATAAAAATGACCTCGTTGCAAATAAAGAGAACTTGCTAACCTTCCCTTTGCTTCTGCAGCTCTCCCTCAGGCAAAAGCCTGAATAAATAGATAAGCCCTGCAGCATGCCCTGAAGGCTTGTAAATGTGGACTCTGCCAGACTGATGGGATGAGGGAGTTTGAGAGAACCTTGCCACTGGGCTCTGTATTTAGGGCTGGTGGTTGAGGTGAGATCAGCTCACCTCAACTTTTTAGGACAGGGAATGAGTTAGTTTCAGGGATTCATATTTCTAGGCAGCACTTTGAAAGTTGATGTTTTACACCATTAAAATGTGATGTTTCTGTAGGATTTGCAATTTTTTTTTTCTGCTAATGGCATGGCTGTCAGAGTACCCAGCCTTTTTCAAACTTCTTTTCCCACCTGAAATAGCAGCTTAGCTCTTTGGGGGAAAAAAAAATCATCAGGCCCAAATATAAAGAGGTGATGACTACTTTGCAAAATCAACATAATTTTAAACTTCAAGCCTCTATATGGCATTTATGATTTACTATTAGCATAAAAAGGAAACCAAACAAAACCCTTATGGTTACAGTGCTAAAGTAGAAAAAGGAAATGGAGCTCTTAATAGTTGCAATATGAATAAACAGGGAAGTTTGGTTTTATTTTGGCTTGATATCTTTTTGAAGAAAAAGTAAAAAAATAGTTCAACTCTTAGAGTTCAATTAATCATAGTAGCAAAAACAAAAAAAATCTCTATTCTATGCTTACCATAAACTGCCTATGGTCCACATTTTCAGTTTTAATTAGGTTTTTTTAATGTTGTTGGCATGGTATCTAGCAGAAGGCGAGGAAGGAATGTGATATGGGAGACCCTTGCTGCACTGATTAAAAACTCAAATAAAATTTTTATTTGAATAAAATATCATATGGCAATATTATGGTACTTATGCTGAGTGAGGAAATGAAAATTTAGTAATCTCTCATTAGTGTAAACAAGTCCTTAATGAATTGAGAGGGCAGCAACTAAAGTAAGGTGGAAGGAAAGCAAGAAAGCTAGTGGAAAGCATTCCTTGATTATTTGAAACATGGCCTGTTGGATATGTCTGCAATGTGCATTTGAGTCTAGTGGTATGTCCTGTGACAATTGCCAGGGAAAGCTTATTGACTGAACACAATGCCATTAATTTATCCCAGTTATCTAAAAGTTAATACAACTTAGTATCTTTCAAATACGTATACAAATATTTATTGCAATGCAGTCTGCTGATGGCAAAAAATAGAAATAAGTAGAATAATAGTGAGAACTTAATAAAGAAAATTTAAATCAGAGAGTGCTTTGCATTGAAAGTGATAGGAGATTAACTGATTTCACTTATCTAGGGACAAGTTCTTTGTGGATAGTTTCTATGCCTTTTGGGCTATTTTTGTGCATAATATCTTAAAGGAAATTGGATTTCACTTGATTATTCAGGACGAAATATTTGGTACAAAAGCATAAAGAAACTGAGACCTTCAATGATTTCTTGAGACGCTCACCAAGGTGGACTGTACGCTATTTGGAGCATATGTTTAAAACAAAATAATTTTGTTCTAGTTTATTACTGTTAGAAAGCACCTCAATTCTTTAATAAGCAGTTTCCCTTGTGCACATTGCAGAAAGAACAGCACTCTTTGAGCACCAGAACATGACCACAGAAGGACAAGGACTCCTGGGTCTTGAAAAGTAGAGCTCCTAGGAGGCATTCACAAAAGGCCATTTCTTCCAAAGGCTTAGGATGAAAACAAGAGGGTGAATATTGAGATGTAGAAACCATAACTCAAAGCTCAGCCTCATTTTTAGGATGAGGGAAAGAGTAAATCATTGGTAGTAGGAAGAGATAAGCCTTTAGTGCTTCCGAAGTGCGCAGTGCACTTTTCTCAATTGGTGGAAAATGTAATGAGCAGTGACATGTAGAACTTACTTGGCACAAAGAAATGGCAAAGTACTGTCTTGGTATTTTCGAGCAAGCTGAAAGCTGGAAAGCAGTTTATCCCTAATTAAGCAATACAGAGTTAGTCATGAAGTGCAAATTATTTTAAGGGCTGGCCATATGACTTTTGTGTGGAAGATGAATTTGAATACACCAAATGAGAGAAATGTGCTAGGAACACCAGACAAGTCCTGTCACAGATTTTTGTGCCGTCCACTTGTCTTCCTCATGATCCACAATTCAATATTGAGGGCTTTCTTTCCTAGATTTTGAGCTTTTTTTAAGTCTTGGTGGATTTTGTTGGGGCAAATGAAACTTATCTGAGGTTATTTAATTTTGTTACTGCCTCTGAAATGTCTCTTGCTTTCTCCTCTGAAAGTGTTTGTAGTGCTTCATTGAAGCATGAGTTGTATGTGCAAATATGACATAGTTGTGTTTGTGGTATATTTTTATTCATAAATCAACAAAGTAGACTTGCAATGCTCTTTATATTACCATGAGAATGTTTCATTTATGTAAAATACTTCTATTTCAAAACGTGGATTGTTTTAAATGACCTTAGAAGCTTGAAATGGATTCCATGCTACATTTCTTACCTTGCAAGTGAAAGAGCTTTTCATTGTTCTCAAAAATGGATGGCAAGATTTGATATCATGCTATGAAAAATGATAGTGGTACACTGATTCATATATTAGTGCCTTTCGTACTTTCCTGTCAAATAGGAGAAGAATAATGCATGAATACATGTCTTCAGGTTCAGTTTCAGAATATAACCGTTTTCAGAACAAATTCTGATTTGCTTTCATAAATAGCATTCAATATGGTGAGTATATGCAGCTTCTCCAGCACAATAATATTTTGAAATGTATTCAATATTTATTCTAATATTCTGAACTCAATATTCAGTATTCAGTAATCCAAGCCACACAAAGCTGGCATGGTTTTGCCCCACTGTCTGTTTCAGAAGCTTATGTTGATTCTATTTTCTTATTTTTCTTTGGAGGATTGTTTTAATATTTTTCCTTGAAAGTGTTTCTGTTTTCATAGGCTAAACCCACCCTTTCCATACTATGCCTCAAATATACAGGGTTCATGATACTTTAGTTGCAATAGTTCAGCAGAATGTTGATGTGCCCAAAGGTATTTGTAATGAATGTGAGGAAGTAATAGGTGCAATTTGCTTTGTGCTTGCTTTTACTGAACTACTGCACCAATTTAATATCACAAGGCTACAGGGTAATGAATCAGATGGACTTTTCCTGGTTTTGTAGAATATTTTATGTACAGCATTCAAAAGTGGCTCTGATAGCCAAGGAGAAAATTCATTGAAGCCATTTTACATGTACTCCTTCCTCCTATGGCTGCTCTATCCTTCCTCCCCACCCTCTGCAAAAAAAAAAAAAAACCCAAAAAACAACAAAACAAATCAAAGAAACACAACAACAACAAACCAAAACCAGCCCCCTCAAACAAAAAACCAAGCCCCAACCCAAACCCAGAAACCATCACAGCTCAAGATCCCTCACCCCAGTTATGTGGGAAGGCATCCTTAAGGCTTTGGTGTCTGCAAATTGAAGTGGCATTAAAGAGCCTGGAAGGAAAGAGAGCAAACAAACAGTTCATCTGCAAGGAGACAATGCGAGTAAGTAATTTAGTTTATAGTGTGGAAGAAAAAAGTGACTGAACAGTAATTAGTTTACTGTATTGTTTGTAATAATGTTATATGATTAACAGAGCATAAATGGAAGAAGATGAGTGAGGGATTTTGCATTAGTGCTGTGGATTGCCTCAGCTTTGATATAAACATGAGAGGATTATCTCTTTATTAGCATGTCTGTTGGCAAAAGATGAAATATTTCTGGTGTTGCTCTGTTTAACTTCCTATTTTACAAATAAAGCAATGGAGTACTCTTTTTCCAAGGGTCAAAGTTGGCAAAGGAAAAACAGAAATCTACTTTCCTGGGCAATGACCCCTGGTTTGTGACAAGAGAGGAATACTGCTGGTTTTTCAGGTAGTGGCCAGGTTACTGCTCAGCCTAGGAGGAACAGAGTATTTTCTTATTTCAGGGAGAGTAGAATGCTGTGGCAAAATGCACTAGGTAAGTAGATTAAAAAAAAAAAACTTACTGAGAACTAGAACTACAATGCCCCTTCCCTTCATGGAACTTTAAAACATGTATGTATTTTAAGTTCTTTGAAGAGGTTTAAAATTTAAATTTAAAACTGAAAACTCAGACTTTGACACTTTCAATATTTGATTGTATTTCTTATTTTTCTTTAACAAATCTTGTTTATTGCTGACATTTTCCACAGAAATTTGCCTATTGTCAGAAAGCCAAAAAAAAGCAATGTCCAACTGGAATGATACTATTTTTTGCATCTCATAGAGCTCAATATTACTGAATAGCAAGGAAACTGGTTATCTGAGACATTGAAGTGGCTTTATAAGCTTCTAGCTAGAGAGCCAACAGAGAGGAGAGCCACAAAATCATTGAGGCTGGAAGGGACTTAGCCAACATCCTGCTCAAAGTAGGTCAGCTGTGAGGATCATCCCAGCTTTGTCCAGTTGGGTTTTGAAAGCTGCCCAGGATGAAGGTTGCACAACCTCTTTGGGCTTGTGCTTAATTATTTTTGTAGTGGCTCTTTTCCCCTTGTACCATCAGAATAATTTTTTTCAATTAGTGCCTGCTGTCTCTCATTTTCCTGCTGTGCATCATGACAGACTATCATCTTGTCAGCCTCTCAGTACTGTGTAGTACTGGAGAGCTGCTGTTATGTCCCTCACAAGCTTTGTATTATTTTTTTTCTAAATCCAGCTAGCCAGATTGCCTCAGTATCTTTTCAAAGGATATGTGTTGTTGTGCACTATTTTTACTTTATTACTATAATTAATTTGCTGGTTCTGGAGGGTCCAGTTCTGGCTGCAGTGGGTACAGACAGTCTGTCTAGAGCAAAGAAGAAGAATTGCTTGCCTTGAACAACTGGCTGTGCTTCTGCTGGCACAGAAGCTCAGGTTTGCTGCACTTCTCTGTGTCTAATACTACTCAGTATCTCTCTGGTGGTGGGGATTAATGGCAGAGTGGATGGTACTCTCATGGCTTTCTACCTGCAGAAGATGGTGGCTGCTGAAGAACAGATGTTCTTTGCCTTCAAGTGAGATCCATTCCTTCCCTGGAAGGGGAGTAGCTCAAGGGTTAGTCTGAGTAGTTGTATGAGATTTCCATGCTTCCCCACACCTTTTCCCTTTCCAAAGGAGAAATAAGGAGAAGCAGTCTGTTAACAGCAAGTTTCATATTGGTTACACAGATAACAAATCTCCCAGATTTAGGAAACATGCTGACTAGCCAACCCTGAATTCTGAGGGGAGATTTCTCTTTAGGGAACGGCAACACCATTTTTGGAGGACAGGAGAGAGTAAAGGACTTTTAAGTGTGCAAGTACATAAGGAAAGATAACATACTAGTTATTTATAGTTTTAACAATAATTCGGTGGCTGTGCCTCCTCCATGCATTTAAACTGTGTGATAAGTAAGAGTTCTTTTGCACCAGATGGTCCAAAGTACGTGAAACATCATGTCAGAGGGGAAAGTCAATCCATGTAGTTGCTTTTAACCTCTGATACAGTAGGTGTTGCCCTTTGGAATGGAAGCAGGAAGCACCTCTTCTTTAATGCTGTTGTCATGGTGAGTCAGCTCGCTGTGCACGTCTTGTTTGTCCTCATCCTCTTTTGTTACTTCTGAACTGGAAGTTACTTCTGCAAGGTCTTTTTACAGTAACTTGTAGATGGCTGCTGCCAGAGGTACTGCAGAGCTCAGTAAGTTTGGTTACATTGCTGAAATTCCCTCAGTAATTACATGGGGTAAGACTGGTGCAGTACACATGCGAATACACAGAACACAGCTCACTTACTGCAACAATGAACTGAGCTGTAATGCAGGCTGAAAAAAATGTTTTTAGAATTCTTTTAGATGCTATTTGTATGGGGTTTAAGGGGTCAAGGGTAGTTTTAGCTGAATGAAAGTATTATGACACTACACAGAAAAGTGCTTAGTAATTTAAAAGCTCATATCATGGATAAATACCTTTAATGTCTAAGATGTAAATATTCATTCAGACCCTGATCTCATAACTCTTCAATGTTATCACTAAAACTTTTTTTTTTTTCTGCTAGCCATTTTTTCCTTTAAAACTGAAGAAGAGTCTTTTACTGAGCTGTCAAAGCTGCACTGTTTCTATGTTGTGTGTCAAGTGACATTGTGTTTCTGTCTTTTTTGTATGGAAAGAAGTCACTGTGCAGTGATATGTAAAAGCAAAACTTTGGGCTCAGATGTGTTTAATACAGTTCATATTCTTGAAATGACTGAAGATGGGGATGAAAAACACTAATATCCATAGTTCAGAGAATATCTTACCTGCCATTAACAGCTAAGATGACCTAGTGATTGTTCAACTTAGTCTAAATGTGGCTCTTGACTTAAAATGCACTTTTTCCTTGGAGTCCTTTATAAACTCATTACATGTCTTGCACTCACCTGACTGAATTTCATGATTGTGAACCAAGAAAACTCCCAGATGTTTCAGAGGGAGCTGAAGCATGTGCTTCTTGTGAAGTTGGTGTAGATTCAGAAGGGAATGAGAACCCCAGCTCCAGTGCCATAACAGTTTAGAGTGTAAAGAAAAACCTCACATCTGTTTAACGTTTCAGATGCAGTTAATTTCAAATAGATTTTGCAGACATATAAGAGCTAACTCACTTCTGGAGTAAAACACATGAAGTGGGGATAGCCAGGATCTGTTGGATGAGGTGGAGATAAGGTAATAGCTGTTGTGCGTGTCCTTGAGGATGAGGATTTTTTTTTTCCCTTTGGCTATTCAGATGTTTATACTTCATGTAATTGCATGTTGCTGTTTTGTTGAGGGCTTCATAATTGCTGGATACTCTTGAGGAAGGAGAAAAAGCTGTAGAAAAGTCAGAGTGGGCAGATCCCTCCCGGAGAGGGAAGGTGGTCTCTAAAGAGAAATTACCTGGGTCTTGGGCTGAAGCAGGTGCACCCTTAGGTCAGAAAGATGCAAATTCTGGCACTGCTTTGGCATGTATAACTCCACTGGCTGGTGTGAATATCCAGTGCTGATGATGCAGCTCTGTCCATAGCTCAGGGCATCGTGTCCCTTGGCTCTTGCTGCCCAGCTGCAGCACTCCAGGGTGCCCAGGGGAAGTGCTCAGGCACCTCCACTGGCTCCTCTCCCTTGTTCATGTGTGTGCTCTGAGCTGCTCAGCCCCCTATGGTGTCTCTAGCCATACCTGTTGACTCTGCTTACCTGCAGTATGAGGCCATGACCAAACTTCAGGCTTTTTTGTTGTGTACCTTTAATGTAATTGTTTTATTTGTGCAGCTCTTATTTAGAGACAGCAAATCTATTAAAATCCCAAGGAAGTAATGAGGGAGCTTGTGCTTAAAGGTAAAGCTGGGTGGCTATGCACAATTAGCTCAGTGCAATACTTGTCTTGTAAAACTCTGAGTAATGATAAGTCCAATTTGAAGGACTCATTTGCTCCCAAATGCCTTCAGAGACAGAACTATGAGAAAATGTGCATCCCTCTGTGCCTGCTTAATGATAATTGAACCCAAATTCACTACCTCTGTTTGGAGAAAAAAAGCTCCTGGTTTTAACTGCAAGATTTCTGCCTTGTCAAATCCAAGTTGATGGAATATTGAATTGTAACAGGAACACTCTTATAAGTTCCTGAGCATAAATATTTTCATGGCTGTGTTTGAATGAACTGTTCCATTTTTCTGTTTCTCCTAGCTGAACCAACATTTTAAAATTCTAACTGGTTTATTTCCTGAATGGGCTACAGACCAGGTTCCTGGAAGTCATCTCTCATTCATTAGGACTCTGTGAAGGGCCACCATTTTCATGTGTCAAGTAACTAATTTAGGTTTGTTGTTTTATGTATATGTGACCCTTCTTAGTAAAATCACCTTGGGAATTTGATGTTGATACTTTCAGTTTTCTTTAAATTTGTGGTGCTGCATAACTGAGAACAGAAACAAAAATAAAATCTTTATATAAGTTCTTGGTTATATGTCTGTGAAGACTCTATGCAAACAAACTTATATGACAAACTAAAAAAAAAAAGTTAATGTGTTTTCTAATGAAATAGTGTTGAAAAACATCTACAAAATCAGATATAAACAGCTTACCAGTCCTGTGTCTCCTTCAAGCTCTTCCTTGCTTTTCAAGCAATACACCTTATAGCTACAATTAAATTTTAGTGCAAACTGCTACAGGTAAAGGCTCATTGTCATTGCTAGTAATTGATGGTGTCAAACCCTTAATGTTTTTTTATAGGTACAGTATGGCTCATTTACTGTTCCCATGATCCCTTGTGATGCATCTTTACAGATGTTTAAAATAACTTATGCTCTCGATTATAAGAATGTTACCAGCTCAGATTTTTCCTTTGCTATACATCATAAGCTTTGAAATGAATTGCCAGTTTAGTTAAAGTTCTAGAGAAGAATATTTGGGAATTAGCTTGTGATGAAATAACATGAAAAGAAAAGCTCTTATTTGATCAGGGAAGAATGCTAGAGAGCTTTGGTTGTGTATCTTAAAAATATGCATTGCTAGAGGTATGCTTTCAGGAGAAAGTGTTCTAATGTAGGGTAATATCAGGGACAAATGCAATTCTACTTTTTGTAAGCCATCCAAACTTTGTGGCTGAAACTGTCATTGTTAAAAAACCAGTTAACAGGGAACAATTACAGGCGGCAGGGATCTCCACTGCAGAAGTATGAGTATCTCTTCCTGTGAACCTTGGAACTAAATGTGAGTGTGCTGGTTTTCCACTCCTTCCTTTGTTTTTCTGTGCAAGGAAAGCTGTTCTGGCTAGGGGCTGGAAGCCAGAGGTGCATCTCCCTGGATGTTTGGGAGGCAGGGATTGCAGAGATGCCTGCCCTGAAGCTCAGAGACTGGGCAGACTGTCTGTAAAAATGCTTTCATATCTGCTCTTGATGGGTCCCATCTTGAGCAAAGCAGAGCAGGAAGGGACAGTGAACTGACTCACTTATGAGGAAATGTCTGGGGATAAATTTGGGCACTTGTCTGTATTTCATACTTCAGTGACATGCAGAAACACATTTTGCTTCAGCTTTCAGCTGCTGCCCTGGTTCAATACGGAGCAGTCTGCAGGATGTTTTAGCTTGATCTACAATCAGAGTATTGCTTCTCACTCCTTCAGCAGTGTTGACAAATATAAAACTGTAGCGTTAATAAAAATGTGCATGTCTAGTAGACAATGGAAAAGGAACAGGAATGGAGATTTCCTCACACTGTTTTCAGCTTATGTTATAAAAGTGAAATGCATTGGGTATATGTCTATAGAAATGCTGTAAAGAAATTCACCCACATATTTCTATCCTAATGTTAAAAGATGAGGAAATACAATAGTACGTGGAAAGTAGTACATAATAGGTGTTGTGTGACTATATAAATACAAACAGTCCTTCCTTTCTCTCCTTTGTCTTGTCCATTTTGATATTAAAGTATCTGTAGCCCTTTAGGCTCTCAGGCATTCAGTCCCCAGCCTGTACTGTTGATTGGGTTTTACTAATTGGTACTAACCATCTAACTATTTTGGTGGTGTTTCCTGTGCATTTATCCTTGTAGTGGGACCAGCACCATATCATCTGATTTAACTTCCTGTGCTCATGCAGTAGATTTTAATCTGGAGCATTTTACTTGTTTCATGGGAAAGAATTTTGCAGAGTGGTTAGAATGGAGACATCTTTTCTTTCGTTTTCCCTGTCTCCAGTTTTGAGGGGAAAAAAAAAAAAAGGCAGAAAAGGGACTTGTTTAGTGATAGTCCACACATTTGGTAACAAAGTTAGCACATCTCTGATTCGAAGCAAGTTCTGGTTCATGGTTTTGGATTGTCTGTTGTTCTTTATATGCAATTTGAAAAACCCTGTAGCTTTATTTTTTACACATTGCTTTGTCAGTAAGCAGGTGGCTTCACTGACAGCTTTGTTTGTGGATATGCAGTCAGGCCCGGAGGAATGTGGGAAAGCCACAAGAGAAGATTTCTTGTCATCTGTCAAGGCTTGTCGTAATAAAATTAGCAAGTGGAGAGAAATATGGCATTATATATTTAGCCAAAAGAATGAAATGCAAAAAAAAAAAAAAAAAATAGAAATATGTATTGATATATATAGAAGCACAAATATATAGATGGCTATATTTCTGCAATCACTGAGGGAAGGAAGATGTGAAGTGAAGCTTGTAACCGGCTCACAAAGCCATCTGCTAACAGGGAAGGCTTTGAGGGCTGACTCTTTTTCAGGATCAACTAGTGCCAAGTGATCTTTGTCCTTGAAAATATCTATATGTTGTCTTCATGGATTCAGAATGACAGAAAAGCTGTTTGTTTAAAATTACACAAACTAGGATAGTACAGCCTTCAGTGATGCCAGAATTGAAGTGGGAGGTTCTCCACAGGCTCAGGGCAAACCCATTAAAATCAGGGTAGAATAAGGCAAGTGATCTAGGGTATCACTGCTACCTCTTTAATATTTAGGAGGTATGATATTAATGGGAATCTAAAGTAGGAAGAATGGTAAAGAAAAAAAGGAGAAATGTGGAAAGAAAGGGTACTACCAGGAGTAGTATCCAGCAAGGTGTTGCTCTTGAGCTGAATACAAGATGATGTCTTAAGCCTGAACCATTGCAAAGGTAAGGAAGCAGAATGGAAGGTTCATACCCTTGCAGGTTTTTTCACTAAAAATTAATTTCCATGGAACGACTCAATGTGCCCAGATGAAACATTGAAGTTTAGCATATAACCCTGGCCCAGAGAGTGTGACACTCGTGGCTATCCTCTGAATTGCTGTCGTGCTGTAGAGACATGAGTGAACACTGCCAACTATTGGTAGATAAACTGAGAGCATTACTCCCACAACAGGCGTATTAACATGCCATATGCCAGCAGCTAACATATTTAAGCTTAGAAAATTGCCATAGAGGATGAGAGAAAATATAGTAAGAGGTGTTACCAACTGCATTATTGCTTAAGCTACATAAATCTTGGAAATCAATATTTTATTCAGTGTAATTCCACATGATGCAATTAAAAGTAGCAGGAGGAAGAAAATATTTCTATACATAGGAAGCTTCTGGTTAAGAGTGTGGCACGGGACACCTGTACTGCAGTTTGGAAATGACAGTGCACTTTAAATGGAATAACTGTGGGAACAGATGCTCACACATTAAGCTCTCAGCCTTGCATACAGCTAAAGTTTACTTTCAGGCTTGGGAAGTTTATTTTCAGGCCTGTAGGGAATCTCAATGGGCTGTGTGACAAGTGGTCACCTTGCAGGAAGCAGGAAAAATTTACATTTTATTTCTATTAATTCCCGGTGATTTTTTTTTTCTCCTTTTGAATGTGAAATGGAAGTTGATGTAATGATCATAGAGGATAAACCAGGCTGACAGCTCTGAAAACAAAATACTTCTCTTTATCAAGTGTCTTAATATTCCTCACTTGCAAACTGGAGAAGATCCCATCTATGGGAATGAATTTTCCTGCATAGGTTTTTTTCTTCTCTGATTTCTGTTTGTGACTAACCAGGAATGCACTTTTGATCTGCCTTTCCATTTTCTTTTGCTGATTGGAATTAGAAAATAGTCATATAAACTAATCTTATGGATGTTTCTGTGCATGTAGATGATACGCAACCAGTTTAGTTTGGAGCCACTGTTTTCAGACATAGTGTCAGTTCAAATTTTGTATTCTGGTCTTTGAGTTGTTCTAGATTAATCTGATGGATTTCACAGTGATTTAGGGCTGACATGCAGCTTTGCTGGTAGCTTCAGAAATCATAATTTTTCTCGAATTGCCAGGGCAGAAAAAGAGGTCAGTGACTTCCACAGTAAGTGAGAAGTGTTTGATTAGATAGCTAAACATTTTCCTTACTCTAAGCACTTGGAAACAAGCAGATATAGCAATACCAAGTATGAGAATGAACTAATGTAAAATACCTTGAATTGCAGGCATATGAGGAGAAGATTA
This sequence comes from Acrocephalus scirpaceus scirpaceus, assembly GCA_910950805.1. Taxonomy (NCBI): domain Eukaryota; kingdom Metazoa; phylum Chordata; class Aves; order Passeriformes; family Sylviidae; genus Acrocephalus; species Acrocephalus scirpaceus. The sequence continues at coordinate 41,317,438 of OU383779.1, read as the reverse complement.
TTAGTGGAGTAAGCATCAAAGTGAACTTGGGTGGTTAGCAAATGAAAATTTGCTGAAGAAATTAATATAACAGTCCTGTAATGATAAATCCTATTGTACCCTGAGCACAAACCCATGCTTTCCTCTAAAATCCTATCATATAGGTAGAGGGGTTGCAAAAGAATTTCCTGAAGAGATGTCTGTTGGAATTTTGACCCAACTGTTTGGGTCCCCCAAGGACACTGTGGATTGCTCTGGGCAGGTGGCCATGGATTCAGAGCTCCCTTAACCTCTCAGGACCTTTTCTATTTGCTCCTGTAGGAATGGTTGCAGTGTGGTACCATCTGCATGCAGTGTGGTAGTCCTCACCCAGATCACCTGGGAGAACTGTCAAAACAGTGTCCTCAATTGCTGTTGGACACTGCAAAACTAAACAGAGGTGATGAAACCTGTGTTTTACATGTTTCCAGAATGAAGGCTTGGAGAAAATGATCTTGGCAAAATTCTGCTGCTAGCTAAAGCACTCTCATTTATCAGAATGCTCTTGGTGTGGGTTTGCACTGGACAGTAAAACTTCTCTCCCTCTTTCACATTGCCAATATGGAGACGTATGTTTGCATTATCTGTCTTGCCACCTCTGGTTTTGTCCAAAGTTGCAGCAATTAATAATGAAAAGGGAGACGTTTCAACTACATGTAGACCAGTGGAAAAAGAATATGAAATTCCTGCCTTCAGAGAAAAGAATATGAAATACCAGGGAAAGTCTCAAGCAAAAGAAATGTCTTTCACTGAAGGGAAAAAAGACTTAGAACAAATCAGAAATGCAAGAGATTGCTGCTGAAAGTAAAACTGCCAAAATTTCATTTGAAACTCTGATATCTTTTAACTTTATATAAGATAACAGATCTTGTATACCTTGTGTACCTTATAACATCTTTACAATTTATGGCATCTTGATAATTACAAATATTATTACCATTGGGATAAGATAGAGGAGTTTGAGGCAGAGTTCAGGGACAGAGATGTGGACTCAAACCAAACACAATTTCTTGACAGTCTTTTTCCAGTGAAATGGTGTGCACTGCTTCAATCTAGTGCTGTACCAATTAATGTGTTTTGTAAAACATTCTGACATACTCTCTGAAAATCTGGAAGTCAGAAGGGTTATAGATAACTCATATTAAAACATTTTGCAGATGTTGCTGACAAAATTAAATATTTCTTCCCATTTCTGAAACGTGTTTGTAGATGCTTTAATTAGATCATATTTTCCCCTGAGAATTTCATTTCCTTTAAGTCTTCTGTTCTACATAGTTAGATATATTCTGCAGGCCATTAAAATATCTAGCAGTTAAGATAGATTAATAGCTTCTATTCTTAGAATGTCTAGAGTAAATGTACTCTTTGCCATCTTCTCTTAACCTAAATGATGGCAAGTACTTATTTTTGTTCTGGGGTCACTGCTCAACCATTGGTTCCATCACCTCACCCCTGTCATTTATTTGGAATCAGACAAATAACGAGTGTATATTTAGTTAAGATATTAATAAAACTTCATCTCCTATAGATAAGCAACTCATCCTGCAGCTCAATTTCAGTTTCTTGTAGTGAGGGCTCTCAGGCTTTCAACTCTTTCAGCTTCTATTTCCTCCTTTCCTTAAAAACAAAACCCACCAAACTGACTTCAGAGCAAATAGAGAAGAGCTTAAGTACTGTGATGCTGCAATCAGGCTTGTTCCAGATTTTTAAGTCTTGAAGTATTGCTAAGCATTAAGATTTAGCTTTCAGTCAGTCTTTTCTTCATTCCAGTGTAGATTTTAGTTTTACCCTAGATTCTCAATAGCCTTTTTACACACAGTAGTTTGTGTTTTTTCTGAACACCCTCGATGTGCTAAAGAGAATTTGCTGTGTAAGACCCCTCTCACCTTCACTGAATGGCACTTCCAGTTCAGTACTGCTTTTGTTCTGTAAGGCCCACAGACCATTCTGAGGCACAAACCTATTTGTTGGCACATTCTGTGCCTGCATTTAAAATGTGCAGAATTTGGTTTATTTAATTTCATACATATTTTTCCTGCCTTGGAGCCTATCCTCGAGAGTCTATCTGTACGAATTTGCAACCACCAAAAGTAGAGTTCAGTGTTTTTGAAAAGAATGAAAAAGTATCAAAGGGACCTGGTGCCCAGATTACAATACAGGTTTTCCATTACAAATTAAATTTCTTGGAGAGGAATAAGGGATGGTGTCATTTTAACAGAGGTTGCTTGTACATCTTCCTTAAAGATTTTAGCAGTGTGCTATTTCTCTGTTTAGATCACAGTTTCCTTAGACAAAGTACCATAAAGTTGAATTTATAGGATAATTCAGTCCAATTGTTTTGGGTTTTTTTCAGTGGTCATTAAAGTAAACACACTTGCAGGCTTTAATGTGAGAAGTATTTATGCATATTTTGTTAAATTAAAAGCTTGATTTGTCACTGTCTTCTAACATTTATTTTCTACTTTAGTTTTTATTTTGTTGAAATTCAAATATGTAGTAAAGGGACTAATTTTGTTTTGTGGTGATTTTTTTATTCTGTGAAAGAGCTACTATAGAAAAACACTGAAGATATCTAAGCTGTATTGTAACCTCATGTTGATAACTAGAATTTATTTTTAAATATGGAATTTTCTCTAGTTGCAGTGGGCAGAATGATGTTATGGTGCCTAGGAACAGTAACATGCATTATTTCCACTGAAGCTTCTTTGTCATAATTTTGTCTGCTTTTTCAGCTTTGGGTTGGGCACTTTCTGGAGTTCTTGTTTAGCTGCAGCATTTGGTTTGGAAAGGCTTGGAATCCTTTTCCATTTTTAGGTCATAAATGAAGATGTTGACAGAAACCAGTATCTGGGGAATGTCTCTGACTTGGCCTCACCCTGCACAGCAGTGGTTAAGCATTATTACTTGATTTTGTTCCTTGGATTAGCACTCAGTCCAGAAATGGCTGTTTCCTCCAGTCCAGTGGAAATTTTATTTTTTTAATAACATTTGAAATTGCAACTGTGCTATGTTTGTGGAATCCCTTCACTTACATGCTGTTAGACATTGCCATAGAGTTTTTCAGGACTAGCAGGGTTTCCCCTCACAGAAACCATCCTGCACTTTCTTAATAAACTGTGTTTATGAATTTGCTCAGTTACTTTATCGTAGATGTTGTCTTGCTAGAGATGAAATTCAAACTTGCCAGGCTGCCTGAATCCCTTGTAGACCTTTCATGCTTCTGAAATGGTTTCTTGGGAAAAGATCACTCTTTTAGCAGGGTCACTGTGATGACAGTTAGTATAGCAAAGGAAAAAGCACAAAATATAGTATTACATTGAAAAAGCAATAAATCTTAGTTATTTCGGAAGGGGCAGTCAGTTATGTATTTCCTGGGTGTTCAGATTTCAGTGATGATGAACTTTATATGCCTCCTCACTGGACTTTGTCCCTTGAGCTGACTTAAATCAGTCATATCTGTGGGTTTTTTATTCTGCAGACCATTTGGAGGAAAAGACGATGATGTGGAAGTCCAGTGTGAACATCAATCCTTTTTGAGATTACTCTGAAAAGCATTCATGAGAAATTCCCTATTAGAATACAGAAATCAAAAAGAATCTCTATTTGGCTGCAGATTTGTTTTACTGCTCTTGAAAGTTTGTCAAAAACTTTGTTTGTTTGTTACCCTTTTCATATTTCTTTCTCATCATTTCAGGAAAGTACAAAACTTTCTATATTTCTGTCTCCGTTTTTAATTACAAACAAACAAAACAAACAGGGAAACCCTCAATCAAAAAAACCCCCAAACAAACCAAATAACCAAACTCCCAAGCCCCTCAGTACTTCTTAAAAGAAGTTCTGTTGTGTCTGTACAGGAAGCTTATTTAGGATTACATTCTTTTCCAGTCTATTCACTTCTGAGATCTCTCCCTGGGGAGGCTTAGCCTCAGGCATTTATGACACTGATACTGTGCTTTGTGACATGGGGGAATTTCCCCTCCTAATATTAATCCAGCTCTAAGGATACAGGAGCCTGGAGTTTGCAGCAGTGCCTCATCCCTTGGCAGTTCTGGAGTTCTCTTCTGCACTGGAAACTTCCAAGGGGTAGGAACTTTGTAGGTCTGTACAAAACCTCTGGAGTTGCACTTTCTGTGCAGTTTGGGCAGCCCCCAGCCTTCCTCTAGGTGATATGGGTTCAATCTGTTTGAATCAAATGCTTCTTTCATCATTGTGCTCTTAGGAATTCTCTGATGCAGGAATGTTTTAACATATTGAATGGTGATCTATGCTCTCATACTTCCACATCACACAAATAATAAAATCTGTTGAGATATCTGAAAATTGGCCAAAATTGCTTTGCAGTAGCCTTGTAATGAAAAGGGGGAAAAAGGTAATATTTCTGTATTAGAATATATAAAGTATAACAGGGGGGTTTTTTTGATAAGTAGCTTTTTCTTCACTTTTACAAAATGTACTTCATTATTTTTGTGTGTAGATTTGGCAGAAGTTGTTTAAAAATTTCCAAATATGATGGGCATTTACATATTCCTGAAACAGAACCATGCCTATGGATGTGACCAGGTTGTGTGCACTGGCCATACTCAAGTGCCCTGTCTCAGAAGCCTTCAGCTCCATTTGCTGTTGGTAGCATCTGTGCAACTTAGAAACAACTTTTTTTTTAAAAAAAAAGAATCACAGAACATACTTGAGTTTTCACTGGTGTTAACAAAATGAAAACTCAGTCCCTGGAAGTCTTAGCTATTCAAACTGAGTGCTCAGTGAATATTAAGCATGGAATTAAGTCCTACACTTGTGTCAGTTTTGATGGATTTCGATGTGTTCAGGCAAGATCTCAGCTGCTGATGTCAGCAATGTGCCCAAACAAAAAGATTTTCGTGGACTTTTCTGATCTCGAGTCTCTTGACGGAAAGGCAGACATCAAGTTTTTCATGATGCACAATGGTCTAAAAGGAAAGAAGCAATACTTGGATATTTCATCACTATAAACAAAGCCCTTAAAGCAATTTCTCAGGAGTGGTTCACCATCTGTAAGTGTTGATCCTGTTGATCTCTACTAGTGAGCCTTCAAAGCCACAAAAAGAAGTTATATGCCTCCTAAATGTTATTTTGTTTCAGATCTTACAGTTAACTTCAAAAAAAATCTGAGCTTTTTCATCACAGATAATTTCAAAAGGGCTCTTTGGTTCAAGTGCCCATCGAAGTCATTGAGACAGTACAGTGAGGAAGGCTTGCAGGTTAAACGTTTAGTTTAAGCTTAGCTGGGCTTGACATTTCTGCTATATTGCACAGAGGCACTCTGAATTTGACAAGCAAACAGTGCTGTGGCTGCGCCGAATCATGTTCTTTTGTGTTATATAACATACAAACCTGGAACTCCATGGGAACCTCAGCCTGTGGTCCCTATTCTACTTCAGAACTTTACAAATTGCAGAAGCCCTTCAATTCAGGGTTTGGTTTTGTTGGTTTTTCTAATGGCAGATGCAGGAAAGAAAGGATTTCTATCTCTGGAACTATTTCTCCTCCTTTGTAAAAGCAGAGCCATTGATCATGACATTTAAACACAGAATTATTAGACAATTGTCTCAGTAATAGTCTTGGTGAATATAACAGGGTTTTCCTTTTATAAATGGAAATTTCACTACAGATGTGAGTGAAATAAGAACATCCAACACAGGATTAGGATAAAGATCATCTTTCATTTCTTATCTACTCCCACCTCCTAGGAATTCTGTAAATCTCAAAAAAACCCTTGAGGATTTGGGGGCCAAATTACTCTGCCTGAAACAAGGCCTTTGAAATAACTTGGACTGATTGTCAGAGTATTTTGTGTCAATGTGCTCCTACATATTTGAGTTATAGCTATTTCTCTGATTCTTTAATCTATCCAAGTGTAAAATGGTAAGTAATTCAGGCTGGAAAAGCATGTATGATATTCGAAGTAGTATTTCTTGGGCTAGTTTCCTACGGGCTTTCCCTCCTATAACTGATATTTGTCTCTCTTGTTTTAATTGTATTTTTAAATATTTAAAGCTTAATCAAATGTATCCTTCTTAAGATGGCCGCTCAGGTATTACTGCCACTGAAATGGTAAATCTGATGGTATTGTCAGCAAGGCAGCTGTCAGTACCAAAATAATTCCTCTTTCCAATGGCACGGTCTCCTAATGCAGCATTAACTGGTGATGTTAAAACAGATTTGTCAACAAACTATAACATCATTTAACCTGAAGATAAAATGCTAGCTACACCTTTGGTTGTGAGTGAGCTGCGCTATGAGATAAATCCAACTTATTGTCTACTGAGTACACAAAGCACAGATAAGAGTAAATAAAGTGCAAGTCTTTAAAAGATTGCATCTTGAAGGAAAACTGTGATTTCACTTAAAATTTCTACTTAAACTCTCTCTTTTAAAATTACTGGTTGAGCTGGAAATGCCCAAGGATTCCTAATTCTTTGATTACAGAATTTTGTCTCATTTGTTTACCATGCTTTTTAGTTCTTCCTCGTGTTTCTCAAAGGAAAAGGTATGTAAATACCTAAGCACAGAAATAACTTTTTTCCTTGAATTTGAAGTGGCTATGGGTAATTCATTCCTTTCTGTTACATCCTGAAACTTAAATGCCTTTTTTAAGGTCTGTAGAAAGCAATTATAAAGCTGGTAACTTTGAACTATTGAACTGCATGCCCCAGTGCTGTTGGCAATACTAAAAATGGGAATATTAGATTAAATTTTTTCAAGCAGAAAGTTCTAATAACTCAAGTAATAATATTCATTAACTTCTATTTACACCATTTTAATCTGAATCCACATTGCATGTTTGTTTTATTTTTTTTTTTTTTTTCGGAAAAACCATGAAAGCTTTAGCTAAAGGGCTATTTCACAGTATATGCTAATTCCGAGGTGGTACAAATGATGGGTGAATTATCAAAGGGGGCCCAGCAGTGCGGGGTTTAATGGGAAGGGGTGGGGCACTGAGCGCTCCGGGGAGTCATTGCCGGGGTGGGCTGGCACTGACAAGGCTGTGCTCTGTCACAGCACAAAAACCAACACAAGGCTGCGGGCACGGGGTGGAGCCCCTGCAAGGATGGAGTGATGAGGCATCCGAGCCTTGCTTGTGCTGCCTCCAGCTGGATATCAGGAGATGAGTGGCCCCTGTTACCCGGAGGTGTTTGCCCCAGCTCCCCTGGAAGACAACCAAAGGCTCAGTCAAGTTGCTCAGACGGTGCTGTGAGGAAAATGAGGGTTTATATGATGAGATAAAATCAGTAGAAGAGGCTGTTGAAAATGACAGCTTGAGGTTTATTTCAGTAAATTCTGAACTTCTCAAGTTGTTTGAGTCTGTGACCAATCTCGTTTCTGTTCGGTGCAAAGTGCTCAGATGTGTCCTGGAATGAGTTAAAACCTTTCTGACTGCCAAGGCTTTGGGCATGGTGCCTGGCAGGAAACTCTCTCTGCTCAGGAACTGATAACAGTGCAGGATTTGCAAAAGAGAAGACAAAAGACTTAAATGCTGCTTTCTTGGCATCCTTTAAGAGAAAACAGCGGGGGAAGAAGAGCAGCACTGCAGATGTGAGCAGAGATAAGGGTATCCAGGTTAAACCTGCAGCTTCTTTATTATAACACAGGTGTGCAGAAGCTGATATGTATATATTGTATAGCTGCATGAAAAGAGTGAGTACCATGGTACTGAGATGTGATCTTATTAATTTTGCTTTCTTAATAGATTTGTTAGGAAATGGCTCATGCTTTTGCTTGGCTACTTAGCACCAGCATTGTCATGGCTTAGGTTGCTCACAGTAATGGAGATTCATGTGGGATAAAGTAAATGAAGCTGCTTTTCATTGCCATTATCATTATTAAAAAGGCTTTTCACTGATCCTGCTATCAGTGCCACAGATCAGCACACCCCTAAAAAGTGATCAAAGCTCAGTGTCCTGGAGAACGTGTCTGACCAAAGCACTCTTCTATTAACTGCTAATAAAAAAAATAAATGTTTGGAATTGTCATTAGTAAGACTCCTGCTTTAATAATGGTATTGTAACTTACTGTGATTTTTTTTCTCACTCTTTTTTGAATTTCTTTTTTCTCCCAGCTTTAGTGAATATAGCTGGTGTAATTACAGCTAAAGCCATTTCACTTGGTATCTGTGCTTGCTCTGGATCCAACAGTCTTAGAGATTTCATGCCCACGAGGAGTGGCTTGAAAGATTCCTTTAGACTGCAGACGATCTCATTGTCTTGCTTTTATGCATCACAGGCTGTATTTTTTTAATCAGGCACGACAGCTCTGGTAGGTGCAATTCTGATTGAGGCGGTGCCATTTAAAAAACAAAAAATCACGTAGCCAGAGCCTGGCTAGGTGTTTGGGGAGGAGGTTTGTGCCTGATCACCCTGCCTCCAGATGACAATGCCTCTCTTAATGTGAAAGGTTTCTGAGCTGTGCCATTTGTTGTCATATTTGTACCCCTTCACTGGATGTTGGGGTAAAAACGTGCTTGCTTCCATTTCATGGCATACAGTACTATTTTTGTGTCCTGTAATGTACAGTTTCTGAACAGCTGCTGCATGGGTGGCTTTGTCACCTCCTACTGACTTCTAATGCCTTGTGGTGTGTTACATTTCTGGGTGTGTGAGCTTGCTGGCCACTTGTCTGACTCACATGTGCTTATCAAGGGCTGGTAAATACTTGGGGTTTTGTCTGATGCCTGATCAGTTCTTGTTTTTCATGATTTTTGCTTTGGGTTCAGCCCCATTGAGATTTCATCCTTCACTGTCATATCCATCTGTGAAAATAGTCTTTCCCTGTCAAACATGCCCAGGTTACTCACCCATTCATTGCCTCAGGGAGTCTCTGTTTTCCTTTTTAGACTTTTTTTTTTTTTTATCCCATGGAGGTACTTTACTTTGGGAAACAATAGATTTCTACCAACTCTCCAGCTGTCTGCTTTTTTATCCAGTGCTGGAAAATACACGTGTCTGGCTGCAGCCTCCTCACCTGGATCTGCACTGCCAGTCACCAAGTTCCTTATTTCGAACTAGATGAACAGCAGATTTCTTGACTTATTACTCAAGCCATCACAAGATTTTATCTGTTTGACCAGTTTCTTTTGTTCTTTAACATCGTGCATTTTCATAAAATAGACTGTTAGCAGTAACAGAAATAGAATCAAAAGAGAAGAAATCTCAGACCTTGGGATTCAAGCCTGAGATTTCTCTAAGTAGCTTTGCTAAGGAGGAGCAATCATTTATTTTTATACCTGTTCTTCAGAGACACTGCATCCTGCTGTGCATAGCTATTATGTGATAGTCATGAATACGTCAAGGAGGAAAATTCTTGCAGCTTGTCTTAAGGACAGCCTGGATCAAACCTTATTTTTCTTTGAAAATGTAAGCAGAAGGATTGTGTGATGATGTGACAGCAAAAGCTACGTCTGAAAATTGTCAAGGTAGATGTAGGAGAAATCAGGATGGCACATCTTAGAAAAAATATTGTGGAAAACAAAGGATGTTGGGGAGGATATGCTGAGTGAAAAGACTAGAAGTTATAGTGAAGCAGGTGTTTGGTGTTGAGTTTATACTTCTCTCAAAAAAATGAGCAGGAACGAATGTTTGTGATTTTCAGCAAGTCACTCTCACCAGGCTTCTCCAAAACACCCTTTTTTTGGGGCAAGTCAGAGCTGCCCACTCTTGCACTATGACTAGCAATGATTTTTAAACCTCCAGTTCTCATAAATGTGCACCTTTCTGGCATAATCTGCTGTCCTCCCACCCCTTGATATAGTGCCTATTGAAAGAGAAGGGAAACTGAATGTTAATCCCATTTGGTTTTGGAAATTTGATTATATTCCCAAATCTTAACGGGATAAAAATGGGGAACTGGTGATTAAATGGAAGGAAGACATGCCAGTGTGGCTGCACAGGAATTATATCTAGGGTTGATATATTCTGAAGGTAGCAGTTGCACAATGGGAAACAATAGCTGAGTAATGGAAAGAGCAAAATTTTGTCCTAGAATCCCACAGAAGTAGCTTTTTAGATTCAGGTATATTGGAGAAAAGTAGATGCCAATGGCTTGCTGTTTCTTGTGGAAATGGAGCTGGTGTCCCGATTTGCTAGAAATGCTGAGATAAGAAATAAAAAAGCTATTGGCTGCAACTTGATGTCTTACTAAGAACCTCAGAAGATGAAATAAAAGATTTCAATATGTGAATTTTCAGATGCACAAGCATTTTCACTAGTTTCTGCAGGATTGCTCCCTTGACATACCTTTGAAGTTAATAGGTTCCCTCTGTGGAATAAAGCACAGAGTACAGCATCCAGGAAAACCTCAGAGAATAGAGAGAAAACAATTCATAAATCTGAAACGGGCTTGAAAAGACAATTGGCACAGACAGCAGAACAACTATTGCCCAGTTGCTCCATCCTATGGTTGAAGATTTGGTTTCTGGTGCTGTTAGCTGTCTCTCATCAGCAGCATATTAATTTTCAAACAATGGTAATACCATAACATCTGCAAAACATATTCAGAGTTCAAAAGGGAAAGAGAGGAAAAAAAAAGACTCACTTAGAAATTAGGGAATGGAAGCTCATATCTGAACAGCAAGTTGGAAAGGAGTTTAGGAACTGGATGAAGAAGAATGTTCAGAAATCATGTTTCTAAAAATAATTTTGTTTTTACCAGATTTACCAAATGGATAAATTTTGTTATTTTGGGTTGTGAATGTATGACACAAACCCAATTGAAATTGTAGGCAAGTGGGCCATAGGTAAAGTTCTGTGTATAGTCCTTTGAAGCATGATGTTGCATTTTTATAAGCTTCTGTTATATTTAGTTCAAATTTTAACTCCTGTGCATAACAGGCTGTCTGCCTTGTGGGTTTTCAGTGTGACCAGCTATTTCTGTCCCAAATTTATTCATTTTACCATTGTGTGTGGTGATATATATCAACAAACTTGCACTAGTTTGCCCTGGGAAGTCATGAAAAGAATGGCAGACCTACAACAGTTCCTTTGTTTCTTTCTCCTGTTACTCTTTGTAATTAAATCCTGAGATACTCCTGAGTGAAACACAAATATTTAAGACTGTTTCATCCATCCATACAAATATCTTCATTATTGATTGCAGAACCATAGTTTTATAACAAGGAGGAAAAAAAATCAGTCTTCTTGACCAATAAGAGCTGCTAAGTTTGCAGGTTTAGGATTTAAGGTGCCATGGTCCCACTATATTCCATTCTAGTGGTCATGCTTTTTTTTTTTTATAAATTGAATTTTAGGTTTTGATGGGTTATTTCTTAAATATTTCAAGTTCCTTACCAGTGCTAAGACGATTCAACTTAATTTCATTTCTACTATCAAGAACTGCTGGGAGTATAAAATAGGATATAAGAATCACTCTGCCTCGAAACTTTGCTAATATATATTCATAACCAAATGCTCTCAGGTCTTGGTCACATCTCATTAAAGCTGTGGTTGCACAATAAAGTTGCACACTACTCTAGTAAGTATCAGGGATGTCACTTAGCAAAATATTCTTGTAGCAGCTCTTCACTGTTGCTCTCATCTCCATTTCAAAAGGGCCTGGGTTTTCCCCCAGAGAGCTGGAAGGGAAATGCAGCAATGTAATCCAATAATATATTGTGGTTTAGAACAAATACAGTAGAGTAACTGGTAAACTGCTTCATGGGGGAAAATACTTCTAAGTTTCTAAACTTCAGGTGACTGTCAGCTGTCCTTACTAGCAGCAACAAATTTGCATTTTGAGAAGTTGAATTGGGTCTTGGCTGTGAACCTTTCAGCTGCAAAAGATCGTGGATTTTTCTTTCTTTTAGGTAACACTAAGTAGGATTTTCACTGCTTTATCTTTATAGTATTTATAATTTGAATGGTGATGTCCAGAAAAAGGATTTCTCTTTGATGGGGTGTTGCCATTAGGAGAGATTGGTAACAATGGGTTTTTGATCAATGAGCTTTATTTACTTTTTTTTTCTGTGCCAACCAGACACCTAAAAGCTAACAGAATATATATGTTAAATATATGCTTAAAATGCATCAAATGTGATCTTAAGGGTTTGCCAGGCTACAATATAGGAGTAAACAAGGTATGTGGTGCTGTGGTTCATTGAGCTCTAATTATTTCAAACTGTTATTGATTGGACAAAATAAGACTCTGCTCTTGTTCTGTTAATAAATATTGGAGACTATAGGTTCAGTTGTTAAACAAGCTCTTTAAATGATTCTTGTCAGGTTCAGATAGGTAATTAAGGGAACTGAATCATTTCCAGACATGATGGCAGAAGAAAGAAGCATCTTGGTGTGGGGTGGATGACAGTGGGAAAATCTGACCTTTCTGAGGGATATATCAGCAGAGTTCCACTGACTTCAGTGATACTGAACAGGTTTTCCATCAGTTTCAGATAGAGATTTATCAGCAATCGTTAAAAGCATTCCGTTTGCTGAACTGCTTTCTTCCTTTCTCAGATTATTTTTTTCCCTCTGTATGTGTGTGGGTATAAATCACTACCAGGTCAAGTGTAACTTGACTTGCATTGGACTCTGTGAGTCAAGGATATACTTCCACTTTCTCATGGTTTTGCATGTTAACGAACCTACCGCCCTTTTCTCTTTCCTTTTGATAACTCTTTATTGAATAGCTTAAACATACTGCCATATTCTTTCTCAAATAAAGAATTAGTTCTGCAGTATTTTTGCATTGACACTTGACCAAGAACTCTCTGTTGCTTCAGTCTGGAAATAGTTGGACAGTTTGCTACAGATACCTTAGGGTGGTAGAAATATAGTCCAATATTAACATTAAGTAGGCATTTACAAATGAAATATCACTGACATTCCGCTTCTTTAGTACCCTCCTCCAAAGTACATCATACAACATATTAATTTAGAACCTTATACATCTTGGAAAGAGAAAGGAACCAAACTTCTTGATTTAGAGAGCAGAATAAAGTCAGCCATGCTACTGGCATGATAGGGGAAGAGACACAGCTGGGAGACAGCCTGAGAGGGGGGAATTGTAGAACTTTCCTTAAGAAAGCAATGATGACAGAAGGACAGCTCAAAACCTGCATGCAAATGCAGGCAATGCAAGGAGCAAACAAAAGGAACTGGGAATCTCTGCACAGTTGCAGGGCTCTGATTACAAAAATGTGGAGCTGTGGCTTGCCTGGGCTGCAGTGCTACTGTGGATGGACACAGACTTTTTGGGCAATGCAGCTGTGCCTGCTGCCCAGAGGAGAGCCAAGGGGTTCACCAAAAGATGCAGAGGTAGTAAGGCTGAGTTCCAGCCATCTGAGAGTGCTGAGAGGTGGATAATGCTTTTGAAAGGCCACTATAGTCTTTGGAATGTCTGAAGATGGGAGCAGTTTCCTGAGACTAAGAAAGGCAAACATTGGACTGAGCCAGGCTCTTAGAGGCAACTTCCTTTCCTCAAAAAAAAAAAAAAAAAAAAAAAAAAAAAAAGGGAAATCTCACCAGAATACACTAAAAGTTCTTTTCACCTCAAGGGTGATCAACATTGGAACAAGCTCCCCGGAGTGGTGAGGAATATCCATGCTTGCAGAATATCCACTGAGCAGAACCCTGGTAGTCTGCTCTAGCTGGACCTAACTGTAGAAACCACTGGACATCTCTCCTAACCAGAGTCATTCTGTGCTTCTGTGCTCTGCAGAGGCTCAGGGAGATAAAGCTTCACCATTTAACTTTTATTTTTACCTTTTAAATAATTACTCTAATGATCTGCGATGTGCTCTGTCGTACTTGGACTCCATACACAAGTTTTTGAACCAAAGTATTTATGTTTCATTCTAAACCCCTTGTTGAATAAAGAGGATTAATGTTTGGCAATTTAATAGTCTCCAGTTTAGCTGAACTCAGTAAATCTGTCTCTGGGCTGACAAAGCATTTGAGTGCCAACTATTCCGGGATAGACAGAGTAATGGCAGTGTTGGATTTTTTTTCTTTAATATTGAGGAAGTATTGAAGAATTTAAATCGACAATGCAAAATCTTAACTGAATTATTAAAATAATTTGCTGCTGATGTGCACAACAAATATCACTCTAATGAAGTTTGGAAGCAATTTTAATGGAAGAAAAATTAACTAATGCCAGCAAGCTTTTTGATACAAGAGTGATTTTATGAACAAGATGACATAAACTTCATTAGAGAGAATGAGCACAGAAATGTTTTTATGCAGGAACAAAATTCCCCATATAGCAGTTATAGTCATAAGCCAAAAATGCAGGAATTAGTAAGTTATATCACCTTATAAATTGGTCCTTCAAACTCTGCATACCAGATCCTTAAGCCACCCCAGCGAGCTGGGGATTAACAGGGAAATTCAAATACAGTGAGAGATCAAATATGGAATGATGAATAAGCACAACTGGACATATGGCCAGCTGTGTTTTGACCATTACTTAAAAATTGTTTTGGACAGGATTTTTTATAAACTCACACCCATAAGTTTGGGATTAACCAACAGGTAATTCCTCAGTGGCCATTGTGATACCTTAACAGTTCCTTTGTTGACTACAATGGGTTTAGAATGGACTATTGTTATTGTGCAAGTTTCAAAGCAAAAACAAATATATGAAGGTGCCGAACATTTTTATATAAGGTGGTGTTGAAAAGCAGTTGTTTCACTTTTTGTGTTTAAATTTTTTTCAGTTACTTGACTTGTTATATAATTGCCTTGGTTGTCTGATGCATAATGGTGGCATGCAGATGAATATGTTCACATTGTGATGATCCAAACTCACAGCGATGAAAGGCTTGCATTGGTTTAAAATTAGAGGAAAAGCTATTTTAAGTGTTTCTGTAACAGAGCTGTTTTGTTTATTTCTGCAGAGTTTGAGTTGCTAGTCTTAGAAACATCAGTGGTTGCTGATTACTGGCATTAAATGCAACCTTCAGAAAATTTCTTTCTTTCCTTCAAAGTATAAGGAAGATGCCTAAGAAATAATAATTACATGGGTCCAATAGTGCATATTTTTTCCTATTATTAAGCAATGGGAGAACAATGGCTTCATATCTGCACTGAAAAATCAGCACTCAAATGGGTAAGAAACTTTGCTGTTAATTCATATGGTGCCAATCTAACCTAATTTTAAAGGCTTGTTCAACAAACAACATAACTAGTATCTTTTATTGTCTCGTTATCTCCATCTTAAAATAATCTAGGGCTGTATGAACTTGCTGGATTTAATTCTGCAGTTGCCACACATCCCATCACAGAGACTTGGGAATTTCTGAGACAGGATTTCAAATTCAGACCACCACACCTTATTTTAAAAAATGGTTTGGATTCTGGTAGACTTGTAGGAATTTTGAGATAAGGAAATACAAAGTCCTGGGCCTCCAAGCAAACTTGATTTCCCTGTTCAATGAAATCAATAGTAAGAGTTACAATCTGCAGACTAAATATATTGTGGTGTTATAAACCTAATGGCATCTAATTTTGCTAAGTACATACCAAAACTGTAAAAATAAAGGGATAATTCACACAACTGTCAAGTGCCTCATAAAATGGGTAGTAGGAAAGCTGCATGGAAGCCAGAAAAATATTACCCAGCACACACACAAAAAAGGGTTGGATACTGAATCTTTTGAGGCTTGAGGAAAGCAGTTCCCAGACTCTTCCGTAATCATTCCTTGCTCCCTGTGACTCTTTGGAAATTCTGCAAAAGAAAGAAAAATATTATGGTAGTAAGCATGCATTTCCTTACATAGGAGATGCAATTTTACCTGGTCTTTCAGTGAATAAATTATTTTTAATAGTTTAACTGAAGACACTGTAATTGTGACTGTTGGTCTTGTCAACAGTGATAGGATTGAATTGAAAGCTCCATAAAATTTCTCTGTACATTGACTTGAAGAGAAAATTCAATAGCATTTATGCACTATCTCTGCAGAGATTAAACACAACTTTTGTTATCCACAGGTGCTACAATATCATCTTTCAGAAGTGTGTGAGTTTTTGTGAAACCCCTTTTTCCTCAGCCATTTCACTAATTATGACCATGCTGAATAAGCTTATTGCTTTTCTAGAGTTCATGTGGAAGTTAATTTCTGTTACTTGCTCTGTTTTGACTACCTGCATTTTTATTTCCCAGCTGTTTAGTTCAGGAAATTGACTTACAGTGAGAGGGAAATAAGGGGGGAAAAAAAAAATTCATAATGGGTGAATCTGAAACTAAAGAGGAATTCAGTGTTTCAACTGACATAGCTTTAGAAGTTTATGTACTGGATATCTTTGGTTGTCTGAATGTGCCAGCTGTTGACAAGAAACAGGCAATTTTGGAGCAAGCACGATTTTAAATGTGTACTTTGTACTGGTTTCTTGTTTTCCTTTTGTATTGTCTTCAAAACAGTTATTCCTGTCTTAGAGGACATTTAAATAATACACCTCTGGATGAGCAAGCTGTGAAAGTAGAAATATACCTAAGAGCCAGCTGAAAAGATAAATAAGCATGATGAAAATTGCAACAAAATATTTTGAGTAAGAGTGTGCATGCTGGCTTGAAATGCTTTGAAATAGAATAAAGCACTGAATGGCAATAAAAGCCTGCAACTGCACTGAGTTTGTTCTGGAATTCAGTTAACTAAGGAAATTTGAAATGAAAAGATAATGCTTAAGAATTGGAAGGAAACTTTTAAAGAGAGTTTGTGGCTTTATTAAAGTTCAATCATGAGCCAATTAATGTAAAAAAGGTACAAGCTGTTTTTATTTTATTTGATAAAGCATCTAGCATTCTGTTCGCCCTCAGGGCACAATAGTGTGACAGGCTGCTTTGTTCACCACAAAAACTTGCTTTTTCTCTCTGCTTTTACAACCTGCGATTAAAATATTTGCAGCACTAGCTTGTTTTAACAAAAGCCATTTATAAACAGCTAGCAGTGCACTTCAGTGGTTGGCTCCACCTGTGAAGAAGAAATATAAACAATAATTTTTTTTTCTTAAAATCAGCATTTTGGCATTACAAATTCTTTGTACTAATAGGTTCATGAGGGGATAGTTTTAATTAGAAACTATAATAAAATTGTCTAGGTTAGAGCTTTGGATTTAGACTTGCATTAGACTTTTAAATTTCTGTTCTATCACATTCTCGTTTTGAAGAAAAAAAAAAATTAATCTACCCCCTAACACCTCCTGTTAACTTTTGCTGTTGTTTGCAGAGCTGTGCTTTCAGCACAAGATTGTGTTTCATTTCCCTCTGAAAATACAATTAATTTTTTATTGCATATTATTGTATGAAACTTCAGAAAACCCAAATATCTTCTGTAATCCTTATAAGCAATTAGGGATGGGAGAGCAGGTAAAATTTTGGATCAACTGCCGTTATCAAATTGCAGTCTTTCCACAATCAGTTTGGTCTTACTAGTCTGGGAACTTTCTTCATTTTTTGGGAACTTACAAGTTCTCAAGGAAAGTAGATTTTCAGTAACAAATCTCACAGAAGATGGAGGATTTATGAAGAGTAAACTTTACATTGTGTGTTACATATCCTGAGGTACCTGTTTTTTGTGTTTGTGTGGGATCCATCTTTGAAATGAATCTCCTGAAAATAAACAACTTAATTTACAGTGTACAGTGCTCTTAGAATCTGTTCCTCATCTGCTTTGTTGTGGCAGAATTACTGGAGGATGGGAACGGTTTCAGTTTCTCTCTTGGTCTGTAAATAGCACCAGTGAGTATTGACGAACTAGAAAAGAAAATGTAAGAGAAGCTTGTGTACATTCATTTAATTGAAGGTAGGAGGTAATTTATGGGTGAGAATCATGACTGAATAAGCAAAAGGTAGCAAAGGTGGCTTCAGCCCTTAGGTTGGAATTTTTACTTGCTGCTTAGTGTGTTGAAATAGTACAAAATGTTAAAATTTATTGTGAAGATTTTTGGATATTTTAATGAATATAGCGTGTTGTTTCTGGACTACCAATGAGCTTTACATGTCTAGGGACCTATTAGCAAGGTATCTAAAGTTTGAAAATGCACTTGTTGTTTGGAAAATAAATCAGAGCTACTAGTTGAGACTGCAAAGGAGCCAATAGCCACTAAATGAATTAAAAATCTGATCAGAATGGTACTGCAGGCAGCTTAACAACTGACAGTTTGGGTGTATAGGGTCAAATATGAATGAACCAGATTGTTACAGGGTAGAAAATACCTAGCTCTTAATTGAAACTTATGTTTCTAAATGAGATGTGGAATACAAGGGCAGTTTGGATACCCACAGTGCTTTGTGCCTGTGAAATTCCTGGGCTCCCGTACATACAGGGAAGGTTTACATATTGCCAGTTTTCTGATAGTAGTACAAAAGCATAATTATTCCTTTCAAAAATCACTTGGCAAAAAGATAGTGGGAAATGCCAAGCTAAGTAAGAGTGGACTACTCTGTGATTAAGGCAGATTTATTCATTATTGCTTTACAGACCCTGATAAACTGGAAGGTTTGGACATTTAAATTGTAGGATTGAAATAATTTACTTGGGCCTTTAATTTGTTTACCTTTCCTCTAGAAATGAGCAAGTTGAAGTGCTATGCCGAAGATCAAAAAAGAAGAAACCAGGCAATTTAGGGTTAAAATGTAATCTCTGCTCTTGAGGAGTTCTATTGATAATTGTGGAAAATTGTGCATTTCACAAAAAGTGTGTTTCACAGGAAGAACAGAATTCTGTAATTCTGCACAGATCAAATTTGATACCTGATAATAGATGTTAAATAACTGGTGTAGTAACAGATAGTGTTACAATCTCCAGATGAGTTTCTGTAAATTTAAAGGATTTAAATTTAAAAGAACTGCAAATACATTTAAGATTTAAGAAGAAAAATTATGATGCATGGTGACCATTTAATTTATCTGGAATGTGTTGGACTTTGTAATATGGCATCTTGAGTGCCTACTATGCCAGTTCAATACAATTATTTTCTCGATAATTGAATTATTTTTTGATTGATTTCGTTGTATCTCTGGTTTCTTTTTCCTTCTATCAGGGCATGTCAATAATAGTAACATTTATTTACTTTTTCATTCTCCTCTTCCACATATCTTCTACAAGAAATGTAAAGTGCTTTTTTTTTTCCCAAATGCCTGTTGCTGTCCTTCTGAAGTGTTTTTCACATCACTTATTTTTTTTGTAAAAGAGCAAATTGTTTTATACAAGAACAAAATTTTTTTCTCCCAGACTAAACTTCCTGCAAATATTCTCCAATCACTCAAGCTTAGTTTCTTGATATTCTCAATTCCACAACAGTAGTAAGAAAGAAATACATCAAATATCTTCCTCTTTTTCTTGCACAAAATAAATCTAAAAGATAAACTGGTGAAAAAGTCCTTTCCAACTATCTACAAAGAAAACCCAGCTTTGAAAATAAGTTTTTAGCCTTTTTAAGCTTGGCTGCTGTGGCCCTGGAACAGGTGAAGGAAATTTTAGGCTTGCTGTTTGGTATTCAGTAGAGCATAATCCCTTGAAGGCTGTGAACCTCCCAAGTTCCTTTGTTAAAAGGTGCAGTTGGGCTTGAGCATCATAAACAGTTAGAATAAAGTATAATTATGGATCTTTCACCTCCTTCCATGGTTTCTTCCCCAGAGGAATCCATCCAGGCTAGGCATTTTCCATTGGAAATTCTGAACAGAAATGTCACCCGTCAGAAAGAAAGAACATTTCCTCACTGGGAGTTGGCTGATGGAAAAGTAACACATTTAAGTCGCTTTTGCTTTGGGTGCTCTGAGTTGAATGCAGGCTTCAGTCAAGATTTCCTGCTTCTGTGTACACATCTGCACATTTTTGTGTCATCTCTACGTTGTCTACTCTATCAGCTGTGTTCTCTTAAAGCAAGAGCTCTCTGGCTGTGAATGGAGTTTGACCACTGAACTTCTTGCTTGGCCTGTATGCATTTGCTAAACAATCCTTTCTAAAAAGGAATGAATAAAAAAACCCAACCAAACAAAAATTTCTGATGAAGACTTTACACTTAATTAGGTAAATATGGAAAAAAAATCCTCAAACCTAAAAAGCACAAGTATAACTGAAATTGGCTACAACTTTTATTTATCTCAGTTAAATGCAGCATGAAAGCTGTTAGGGTTCCTACCTCATTGAGTGTTTGCATCTTAATCATTCTGAAAATATCTGTGCATTAACAAGAGATTTATACATCAACTCTGAGAACGGATGCCCTGCAATGTTTTTACCAGCACAGGATGCAGCCAAAAAGTGACTTTTAGATGGCTCTGAGAGTTTTGTCAGCAGTGATCCTGAATGACCTGCTCAGCCCTGGTGCTGCTGGGGCCAGGAGGGACTGAACGGGGTCAGGGTTGAGAGGAGAGGGTACATGATGTGTGCCCAAAGGCAAAAGGGGTCACATTAGAGATTTAATCAGTGTTTCAGGCATGAGTCTTTGCTCAGCCTGTACCTGGAATGTGCTTTCTAAGCAGGATTTCAGAAGAATGGAGAAAGAAGTGCCATGTGCTTTATCCAAGGGCTGGACAGTCCAGCAGTCTGTTCATCTGCCTGAGCAGGCTCTGGGCCTCATGGGTTCCTCTAAGCTCAGATTCTTAAACCAGCCACATGAGAAGCTGTCCAAAGAAATCATCCTTTTATGTAATTCAGGTGATTACTCTTGCTTTTCTTTACACTAATTCTTCAGCAGAAAAATTGTGTTCATATGTTGTATGCATGTATACCCTATATCTGTTGCTGGGGCTTTTCTTAATGAGCAAAATATTTCTTAGGATCTCACCATTTCTTAGGAATCAAATAATTATTTGTTATTGCAGTGCAAGAGAACACGAATGTCGTCCAGTTCTTTGGCACTGGCTTAATTCACAGGGGATGTTTCAAGAAGCTACATAACTGAGAATCATAAATGCAAATATGGGAAGAATTAATAGCTGGACAGGTTAGTTTCACCTGTCATGCACACAGATGAGCATTTGGCATGAATGTTTGATGGAGGGTTGTTTGCCAGCCTTCTAATGGTATTAGTGCCACAGCTGTTACCAAAGGAAGCAGTTATCTATTCTCTGTGCTGCTGATAATCTTTCTTCTCTAGAGGATCTTTGGTAATTAACCCTGCGTGCTATGTCCACTCAACAGTATCCAGTACAGTCCTGTCTTTTAGAAGAACAGGTATTTAAGTAGGATTCTTTGCTTAACAATGTTTTCTGTCTCCTGACAGAAGATTCTCCTGTATTGGTCGGTAAACGTGCCCTGGTTTCATGTATTAGAGAGTCTAAGAGACATTTTAGTGGCAGGAGGTTTCCCCTTGTATAGTAGAATGAGAAAAGGGTACTGGCTATGGATAGAGCTGGAATGCAAACACCAAGTGCCAGTTGTAATCATTATAGTTGTTTTGATTCTGTTTTGGTTTCTTTCTTGAAGTGCCAGTTTTCCGCACAATTCTCTTATTTCCAAAACATGTAGAATTACAAAAAAGTTCCCAGTATTTCTTGTGATTTCACAAATATTTTCTGAGGAGTTTACATTTGCTATGAAGTAGGCTGGCAGGCCAGCTGCAAGAAGGTTTTTGTTTGTTTTACGAATTTGAATATGTTGGATAGAGATGGAGCCTGAGCTATGCTGTGTTATTCTTTAAGCAGTATGAGCTAGCCCTTCTGGAATAGGAGCAGTCCTCTCTTCCTGCTCCTCACTCCATCGGCTCCAAGTGTTTTTATGCCTGCTGGGCTTGGACTGTGTCGTCCTAGTGCTGCTGTACCTCCTCAGCAGGGACCCAGAAACCTACCTGAGTCCTTGCATGGGAATCAACAGATTTGTTTATTTCCTTTCCTCCTGGCCCTCAAATTTCAGCATGTTCAAAAAGGAAGAACTACTTAAACTGACTCTGGTTGAGTAAAGGAACAGCTCCTAACAAGTCTCCCAGGACTGCTTGTTGTAAGCGGAGGGCAAAATGGAGGGGAACATCCAAATAAGCCCCTGAATTGCCAGTCCTGCTAGAAGTCATTAGGACAGCTGGTGGCTTGTTCTGGTACACTCAAAAGGCTATTTTTCCCAAAAGATCATGTGGGAGGAAAGGGTAACTGGGCTCTCGAGCTGCTTTCCAGACAAGGTTTGGACACTGAGGTGAAGGGAGCCCGAGCAGAGCCAAGATGTGCTCTGTGCAGTGCTGTGTATTTACCTCTGCCTGGAACAGGGCAGCTGCAGCTCTGCATCTTGGTGGCCCCAAAGCCAGCTTCTGGGGAGCCTGCCCTGATCTGAGGTTATCTCAGGGAAGAGCTGCACAGCTCAGTGCCAAAGCAGCCTGCATCTCAATTAAAGAGTTGGCAGCATTTGTAATGCTCTAGCAAGTGTGTTAGAAAGTTCTTCCTTCAATATTTTGTTCCACGGGGTCTCTTTAGTGAGAAATATTCCTTCCACGTGAGCTAGTTTGTGCCTTGAACTTGTGTTTTATGGCTAATGCTATAACAGACAACCACCTATCATTAGTCATCTATTTTATTTAATTATTGATCCTTTCAACTTTGCAAGACTTAATTAGAATTTGCTGTATTGAACGAAACAAAAAAAATTAAATTTGTTGAATTAGTAAATAACAGAGAATTAGAGGTAGTTTAGTGATTTAATTAACACAGCTTTATCCCAGCACACTAGTTAATGAAAGGCAAGCACTGGGCCATCTGGTACAGTTTCAGGAAATGTGGAAACAGAACTGCTTTATTTTGTACTTTCCTCTCATTTGTTATTTGCATTTTGATGAGTCCACTGGTTCTTCTCTTTCAGATGATTATTCACTTCTACTGTGAAGTCCCTTAAACACTGTAGAAACCTCTAGGATAAAATGCCTTTCTAATGGTGATTTTTAGACCCTTTCCCGTTTCACAGCTCTGCTCAATATTCTAAAGGTTGAAAATGGCACAATAACTGTGCCCCATCCACAAGGCCTGTAGCCATCACCCCCATGCCATCTAATTAAAGGCTGCACATCTTTGCTCAGTGGTGGTCAAACTTAATTTGCTCCGTCCAGTTATAGTTACAAAGTGCCAGGGGACAGGTAACTGTAGAATCTTGTTTTTCTAAAACCAGTACATTTATCTTGCAAGTAAGAACTTCCAGGTTTCCAAAGACTCTGAATTATCTCAGAAGGCTTTCCGTGAGCTTGTGTTATTCCATGTTCTGTATTCTAGTTACAAAGTTCATTTTAAAAAGTGGCTTTTGTGCAATCTTTAGAGGAAAAATAGATTAATGATGAAAATGAAGTTTGAAAGTTATTTTAAAATAACATAGGGTAAATATTTTGATGTTGAAACGGATGTTTAGGGAATTGAGGTTTCTGAATTATGGATGTTTGAAATTTTCACTTAAGTAATTCAGAATGTCACTAAAAACCTGCTTGCACTGTCTGCCAAGAATTAATCAGTGATATTTGAATTAAAGCAAAAAAAACCCCAAACAACCAAACCAAAAAGTCTCAAATAAAACCCAACCAAAATAACAGCAAACAAGCAGAACAAAAGTGTTTCTGTTCCTGCATTTTATTAAAAAGAATTAAAACATATGTTCTCCTGAGGGACTCACTTTTCCCAGGAAGTATTTCTTAAAACCGTGATTGTTGTTATCTACTTTATCTACTGAAAAAGGCCATGCTTTTTAATTTATCAGCATTAGGATGTGAGCTAGAAATGAAAGATAGTAAAAGAACAGATCTTTATTTTTGGTGCTTTGTAATAATTTGCTTTGGCCATCAAGAGCTTCTCATTTGTATCAATATACTCCTTTTATCAATATATCCTTGAGGGTATTCAAATGTCCAGGCATTTTCTTGAATACCTGAGCAGAGGAGGAAATTAGGATGAATGTTCTGAAGTAAATAACTTAAATTGTTTTGTGAGACTGTGCATGTTCAGGAAGACTTGATTCTAAGTAGTCAGTGATTGTGTCATCATTTCAGCTTGGAAATCTGAATACAACCTTCAAATTGTGGCTGACAGTAATTACAGCATGATTGTTTCACCTGTGGGAGACCTTTGGCTCCACTGCTCACTTGGTGACGTTCACACAAAAATGGAATCATTTATCTTGGAAAAGACCTTTATGATCCTCGAGTTCAACCATTAAGCTGACACTGCCAAGTCCACCACTAAACCATGTGTGAGTGCCACATATACACATCTTTTAAATATCTCCAGGCATGGTGACTCTATTGCTTCTTCCTCATCAGATTTGTGTTCCAGACCCTTCATCAGCCCTGTTGTTCTTCTCTGGACTCACTCCAGCACCTGACCATCTTTGTGGAGACAGGGGCCCAGAGCTGGGCACAGCAGTTGAGATGCAGCCTCAAAAGTGCTCAACAATTCCTTTGTCCAGATCATTGATAAAGATATTAAACATTAGGGCAGAAGATATGACAGCTTTTGTCCAACATGATTAGGGTTTTGACGCTAAAATATGAATTAATAATATAAGTCTTGCTGAAAAAAAAATATGGGCGTTGCCTTTGGTTTATTCCTATTACTTCAAAAGTGAGGACTACACATGGGAGTAGAAGCTTAAAAGATTCTTGAAAAACTCACAGGTGCCATTGGCCTGATGGCAGGGTTGTGTCTCTCTTCTCACAAATTTATTAGAGATTTGGAAAAGATGGAAGTCAGAAAAGAACTTGAAGAATGGGACTGTCCACTGCAAAAAGACAAATATCATTTAGCAGCAGCTTGTTAGAGTCAATCAGATTTGTAGCTTGTGATCAAGAGCACATTATTCCCTAAATTAAACACTCTTGGTTTTTTCACTATAAAATTTGGATTGGGAAATAGCTTTATGAAAGCCTAAATATAGCTTTAAAACCATTGCCTACTTGGTGGGAGTGAAACCGAGAGAGAAGTAATTTGCCTTTTGAATCAGTTCTAATTATATTTTCCCTTGAAAACCTTTGCCATCAAGTTGGTTCTGCAATTAAACAGTGCAGTTAAAAAAAAACTCTGCTTTCTACCCCAGAAATCATTAACTAAAAAAAGTTTCTCTTTTTTTTTTTTTTTTGGGTTTTTTTTTTTTTTTTTTTGTTTTTTTTTTTTTTTTTTTTTTTGTTTTTGTTTTTGTTTTTGTTTTTGTTTTTGTTTTTTTGTTTTTGGGTTTTTTTGGGTTTTTTAAAGCTGCTAATCCTGTCGGCATTGTTTGCCACAGGCTGTGTCTTTCTTGCATGTTGCATAACATTGCTTCAAATATCAGAGTGGATGAGATCTGCAGAAACAGCTTTTCATCCAGAAACACTGCAGTTCAGTTCTTATTTGTCTTGGTTTCATCTTTTCTTTTATAGTTCTTGTAGTCCTTTCCTGAACAGCAATTGGTGTTTGGGGCTCATCAGGTATCCCTTGGATGGAATGTTTGATGAGTTTGATGCACATCCACTCTTTCCATCCCATGGCCATTTGCAGGGTGAGCTGAAGCACAGCGAGGGGAGGCAGTTGGCAGAGTCACTTCTGACCTGGACTTAAATGCAAATAGGTTCAAATTAGGAAAACTATTCCATGAGTTTGTCTTGTGCATCTGACCCCAGCGATCATCCAGTCAGATGTATGAGCAGAGAGCTTAAAGTCTTTAAAGATGCATGTCATGTCAGAACTGAGTCCTGAGCGCCGAGTGTTTCTCTCCGCAGCTCTGCTCCTCCTGCGCTGCACTGTCTGCCTGTGCAGACACAGCCCCTGCCAGAAGAACAGGAAAAGGAGATTTCACTTGTCTCAACAGAGGTTGTAAGAGTTACTCTGAATAGTTTTGCATAAAAGCATAGTCTGCTGCAGAGCGGGCTCAAGCTTCTGTGGCATTCACTCTGCTGCTTGGAGCAGGATGTGTGGGCTTTGCTGTGGAATGCTCAGGGACGTTCCTCTCCTCTCACTGAAGACAAAGTAATACTCCATGGAACTATAAAATGTGCATAGTCTTTTACCCATGAATGGTAAGTTATTTGGGATCAGTGCTTTCAGTACTTCCCAGAAGCCACATAATTTTCCTTGATAATCACTGTTTAACTGCTATGCTTCCCTACACAAATTTAATTTCAATTTTTCCCCCACAGTTGTAGTAATTTTAAATGTGTGACTGTAATTAGCTGAAATACTAACTGTGAATTGAGTTTGACACCATTCTTTCAGCACCATTTTAATGAAGAATTAAATATTCTTCATCTTTTCTGAAGTCTAAGTTTAGTGCTGTAGCTAACCATCAATCAAAGGTTCATGTCTGCTTTCCATTACCTCTCCAGTCATATTCTGCTAGGCTTCTTTCACCATTTCAGTATCCAGGAGCCTGGCAACTAGACACTAAATGATGCAGCTCACATCTGTTGTGTCTGGCTCATTCCTTCTCCTATTCCCAAGGTGATAATTGCATCATCTTTGTAGTATTTTATTTTGTAGCCCTTTTTTATTATTATTTTTATGTATATGTTCCTATTAAAGCAAATGAAAAATGAGTCATTGGAAAGACTTTTCTTTAGTAGATGAACATTTTACCCATGTTGTGGCCAAGAAAAAACACGGAATAGCAGGGAGCCTCAGTGTCTCTAGGATCTGTATACAGTCAGTCAGTAAAGAGGGGGAGAACCCGCAGTTTAATTTAGAGCACCAATAGCTTATTCTGTGCATAAACAGCACTTCAGCAGTCAGCCTGAACTGTGAGGAGAAAATAAATGTGCTGTAATTTATGTATTTTGAATCAGCTTTGGAGAAGTGTCCCACTCTGATGACGATGTGGCTTAGACAGCTGTGGTGAAGACATGGTCAGACTATGTGAGGACCTTTCTTTTTCCAGTTGAAAAAACCCAGAATTTTCCATAATTTCTGTGTTGTAGTGGGGTATTTTAATTTCCTTATTGGTAATCTTCCTTTGTATTCACAACAGATGTGTAACCTCATAGGTGAAATCTGATACACTTGTCTCTGACATCTTTTTTCCTCCATCTTTTTTTTTTTTGTGACTCTGTATTTCTAACCATAGGGAAAAAAGATGTGCTCTGATTGGGATGAATAATACCACAAAAATGAGCACTATTGGTCACATTAAGAGCTTCAGCAGGTGCAGTGCATTGCTCCCGGTTGGGGTTATTTGGTTTTCAGTGCTGTCGGAATGAGGGGCATTATCAGCTAAAAGGCAGAAGTAAATTCTGCAATGTCAGCATTGTGTTATATTTTAAAATATTTTTCTTTAGATTCTAGAAAGTCTGTGAGGAGAAGCAACTGAACTTGGGAGACTTATAAGCTCTGATAATTGTGTACAGTCTTGATGAAGAGGTGGGTATTACTACAAACCATTATATTGAAATATCTGTGTAAGACAAAGCAGACACAAGTGGCGTAGAAAGTACTTTCTATGCAGGTATGAATCCATTTGGAAAGTTTTGGGTTGGTTTGGTTTTAAACAAAAAAGCCCCCCAAACAAACCAAAAATAAAAGCCCAACAAAACACTGAGAACTGAAGGGGTTTTGTGTGTTAAAGCTGTGCTGCTCTCCAATGGTAATGAATTATCTTCTTGTGGATATTTGAAGAGGAAAAAAAAGTAAAAAAAAAATGTAAGCAGGAAGTAGGGTACACTTTTGTTTGCTAAGGTAGAGTGTTTCAATCTCAGTGTTGGATTTCTTTCTATGAATCTTGTATGGTCATGATACTATAACTTTACCCTGGCATTTGCTGATGTACAGAGTTTTCTGTTGCAGAATGCACTCAGTTTCCCTTTTCTCAGTTTTATGTGTCCTCTGAGACCATATCTGACTACACTCAGGGAAATCAGGGTAGATTTGGGAGGGTACCTGTGACTTATGTTTGATTATTAAGTATTAAAAATGGAATAAAAAATTGGAAAATTCTGCTGTTTATTCGCAGCAGGTTTTTCCTAAATCTTGCATAGCTGAAGCTTCAATCATAGTATCTGTCTGCATGGTAATACATTCTAAAGGAAATATGCACCTCACCCAATATCCTGCCACATTTTCCCCACATTTACTGTGGGTTGTTTTAGTGTATAAATATTTGCACATGCATATACCAGACTGCAGACTAAGAACTTTTTTCATTACTGTGATTAGTAATAATCAGCTTTTTTATTTGTAGTAATTTTTCATCTATATGTTTGGTTTGCAAAAATGAATGTTTTAGAAAAGTGAATAGAGATATTCAGAGATTTTTCTAATTATTTCTAGTCATGTTTATCTGAGCAGTTTTTTGCTGGGTGGGTAGGGGATTTTTTTTCTGTTGCTTTTGTTTAGTTTGATTTCTGTTGCTGTTTGTTGGGTTGTTTGCTTTGTACTGAAGAGTTCCTGTAGCTGAATCTCATGAATGTTCTTTAACAACACTGAGCATAATGAACATTAATTGGTGTGTTTATTGGCTTTGCCTTTTTATTTGACAATATTACTTTTATCTAAGAATGATTTCCATTCCTTGTTAATGAAAAAGACATTTATGTCTCTTCAAGGAAACAACCTCTTGGCCAAACACTACCATATGTTACAGGCCTACTCCCATGTCCTCAATGAATTTTTTTTAATTAGATAGTGGGGATTAAATGTAACCAGAGAAATTCTGGAGGGGAAATTCTGCACACACCTAAGGGAAACTATACCCAAGACATGCCACTGTCATAGAGGTGGGCTGTTGTCACTTGATACTAGTAACTGCTACCTCCAGCTCTGCTAAGTCAAGCCTACACTCAGAGGAATTGGTATCCTCCAGGCCCTGATGTCCTGACCAATTTCAAGACATATTGATACTCTTCTGTTCATAAGGCATAGTTGAAATATATTTCAGCTGCTTTATATTTTTCTCCATCTTCCTTGTGTGCACGTGGCTGCATCTCCTAGCAAAGCTTGCTCCAGGGAGTAATTAATATACTTCTTATCTTTTCATGGCCTATCTTGCCCAGACAGTCACTCTTTCCATGTGGGCTTTCCACAGTGATTCTTTGTGCTCCCCTATTGGAGCAGGCACTTTAATTTTAGCAGGAAAAAAGCAAGTACAGTTTTCCATATGTTTCAAAGAAAATGCTTTTACAAGTTAGCCATTTTTAAGAAATATGTCAATATTGAGGATGTTCACTTTAAATATTCAGTGAGTGGGGAGTTGTTTGTCTTTATATTGTAATTCCTACATAGATTTTCTATGATTTAGCATTCTGATTTCGTTTGTCGTCGCAACTTTCATGATTTGAACTTGGTTTTACTGTTTTGCAAAAGTGGAAGACCAAATCCATTTTTTCCCAAACATTCGGCTTTATAACTGTTTTCCATGGCTGATTGTGCAATCTTTGTCAACATCCTGGATCTTGTAAACAAGATCTCTTTTGCAGTTGTAAAGAATTGAGTGTATATTCAACTTGAGGTAAATGTCCACAGCAGTTTCTAGTGTTGTCATGTATGCTTAGAGAACAAGTAATCCCTTCAGGTTTTTATTCAATTATTGCAGGTTCTCCTTTATGTCTTTTTCTTATGGTGTTACAGGGGTTTTTTTATTATTTTCATGACAGGTTTGAAGGAATTCTGAAAGCAAAACACAACTGCTTGAGCAAAACTGTTTACTAAAGCATTGTGTGTATTTATCCAGTTAGTGTTTACTTTGAGTTGGGAAATTAGATCGGGAAGGTGAACAGGAGATGTTACCAAATCCTGTACTCTTATAGTTTTGTTTGTAGATCACCTGTAAATTGTTGAGCTAGGTATTATTTCTAATGTCTGATCCAGCACCACTCATTATAGGGAATTAAGTCTTTAACATAGTCAATAAAGTTCCCACAGAAGTTTTTATACAGAGTACAAAATGAGAACAAAATCTTGAAATGTTTATCAGACTAATATTTAAAATGCTTGTCAGTGTTAAAAATGAAACCTCAAAATGTCCGTGAATGACGGTTAATGGACCGATTTGGGGGAAATTTAGAAAAAAAAAAAGAAAATATTCATGTCAAGGGTATAATTTTTAATACGTTTGTTAATTTATTGGAGGACCAACAAACTCCATGAAACAGAAAAAGAAACGTTTGTAAGCTCTGTGTTAGTACAGCTAGACTTTAGCACTCCTTAATAATGACCAGCAGGTTTCTTCCCAATATTTCTAATCTTGCCATGCAAGTAAAATGGTGGATGGAGCCCTGCTTCTTAAATCTTGGGTAATTGGGCCATTCATTTCAAACAGAAGCTATCCTGGAAAAGAATTCCAGTCCAAACAGAATAACAACAACAGATTAACTCCTATTATCACTTCTATTATATTACCTCGGTAGCTGGTAATTAAAGAAAGCTTGCAGTCACTACTAACATTCTCTTGACATCTAATCTTACCTCAGCTGGATCAGTCTTCATTCCTTCACTAGTGAGATACTCCTAAACAAGAAGAAATTAGAAATAAATGGTGTAGAACGTAACCTTGTTTGCTCTATCTAGTCAGAGATTGCCCAAGTCTTTTAAAATTTCCCCTATCCAAAGGACAAAATAGATCAACACCTAAATGAGATATGAAGCACATGAATTAATTCAGACTGTTTGATCCTTTTAAGTTCTCAAAAATTCTGTCATGACATCCCTTTCTCACTCCCAGTCCCATAAAAGCTATGAAATATCTGCA
The DNA here is from genome assembly GCA_910950805.1 of Acrocephalus scirpaceus scirpaceus. Lineage (NCBI taxonomy): Eukaryota > Metazoa > Chordata > Aves > Passeriformes > Sylviidae > Acrocephalus > Acrocephalus scirpaceus. Next base: position 41,286,846 of record OU383779.1, on the reverse strand, counting down.
GTAGGACCAAGTAAAACAATAAGAAACCTTAAGTGTACCACAATTTTCCCACATACATTTTTGAATGCAGGAAAATGACACCAAAATTAATGTGAGTGCTGGATCTCAGCAACCCAGCAGAATTCCCTGCACTCATGGCATTTACACTCCACACGTGGGGAGGAAGCTCTTGGCCAGGCCAGTTTGCTCTGGAGTCCTAGCATGACTGCTCAGGGTGGTGGGTGAGAACTCTTGGCAGATGGAGGGGGAACAAACATGGCCCAGGGTCCATGGGACCATCCTGGGGACATGTGTGTGGGTAGGGCACCAGCACTGGAGAAGGATTAAAGCTGCCTGCTAAAATCTGCCTTTCCACTTGTAACCTTTGCAGCCAGTCTTGGCTCCCTTCCTTACTGTGTTTTCAGTAGGGTGCACTTTGTTCCTCATGAAAAATGGACTCACAATGGTAAGTCTTAAAGGTTTTCTCATGTGTTTAAACACCAATACAAGTGTATTATTTTTCTTTATTTTTTTTCATGGAAATTGATACCTACATTATTTAATATTGAAAAACTGAAAATGTGGAAGACATCTTCCTGAAGTATGGTTGGGGGTTTTTTTTGAACTATCTTTATTACTTTTTTAGTTGCTCTGGAGTGCTTGTCAAAATCTTCTGGTAGACAGAAATCCCTATGATTTTGAAGAGTTCCTCTGAGGCTTATTTGCCAAAGCTGAAGAGAGTTTAATTTCTTGCTTGTGTAACCATCCCGATAAAAATATAAATTTTCATTTAGAGTCATAAAATAGCTTTAGACAAGGGAAGCCAAAAACTGAAGTGCTTTCATTATTTGCTTCATGATTTTTCTTCAGTATGTATGCTCCTGCATAGATATATGGCAAAACCTTTTCTATTTGATGAACTTCTGAGCTGAATGTCCTTCAGTATTTCAAAATTCTAACCACCTTTTCTGTAGAAATAGTTAAGGCAAATATATTTTTATTTTCCAAGCATTTCCCTACAACTCAGGATGTTTTTCTGGAGAGAATCTCTCTGCTGTTTTTTAATATCTGCTCATTCCTAAAGTCATGCAGTTTCAAGGAGATTGATATAATTCCTCATGCTTGATCTGTTGCAAGTGCCTGCTTCTCATACTGCTTTGTGTAGATCAAAGATGGGGTCTTGGAAGGTTATTTCCTGACTTTCATTTCATGGCTACTCCAGTGCAAACTTCTGCTGGTTTTCTGTAATTTGGGAAGGGGGGTGATGTGCTGGTTTCTGAAAAATGCTTTTTTAGAGCTGACAGTGTTTGAGGCTGACTCTCTGCAAACCTGACCCTCTCCTAAAGAGCTGCACTGCTTTGCTCCCTGCTTCAACAATAATCATGCTGCCAGGTCAAAACATTTGATGGCTGCAGCAGAAATGGGAATCTGAAGGATCTGATATTGGTAGTAAGAGGTTAAGTTAGAGAGGCAACTCCCTAAGCAGGATGTTGTCAAGGCTGCTGCAGAACTTCTGAAATGACAAAAAGGTCATTCCCTTGCAGTACGATTTTGGACTATTTACACAATCTGAAATATTTATTATCCAAAAACTGTTTATTGTAGCTATGCAATTAAGTCACTATGGCTTGTGAATTGGCTCTCGCTGATTTTAATAGAAGGCATTTCAAGATGGGGTTACCTGCTGTTTTATTCTCCATTGACAGGCCTAAATTAACCTCCAAAAACAGATTTCTGCTGTCTATAACCACAACTGTAAATTTATAGGGCACTTTCAGTAAATATTTTGTAGTATTTGCTGCAAACCCACAGCTTCAGCAAGGATTTCTGCTAGCAATTAATTTACTAGAACATGCAAACACAAAAGGAATGCAAAAATGAAATTAAAGCAAATGTACTTTACAAATAAATATTCATAGATAAGATTTTGCAGCATTGGTTCAATTCAGTGGCAGTTCATTGGGGGCTGCTGTCTTCTCCTGCCTTAGCTACTGGAAGCATCATTTGTGTTTATAATGCTTAATAACAACTACTGCTGTTTTACCTCTGCTTAAGGTGAAGCAGACTTCTGATCTAGCTTTGACTCAGCCAAAATAGTTCCCTGGTCTTCAGTAATCACCTGCTGCAGTCAGAGAACATAAAAACACATCTGAGAATCGCTATGAAAACAGTAAAATAATTTGCTAATGTAAAATCATTTCTGCCAGCAGAGAGACTTGAACTAGGACAACTTTGATCTTCGAATAAATTATGTCTAAAATTGCTTAGATCTTTTGCAGATAGGAGAGCAAAGATTATGCACCTTCATCTTGATTTTCATTACCTTTTTGAATTTTTTTGAGGTATATTGAAACTTTTTCTTTCCTTTCTGTTATCCCATATTACAGGCAGCATTTCAGTAAAGGGCTCTTTCATCTGTCACTTAGCCCACATACATCATAGTTTATCCTTTACTGATTTATTCTGCAGCTGTGTTCTTAAAAATAATTAAAAATTAGGACAACTACTTACTGTATTTGAGATTTTACTGATATTTGGTGTTTTAAAGGGTAAAAAGAAATACTATAGAAATTGTAATTCTGCTTGATAAACAAAACTTTGTGTGTTAAATTACTAAGTCTAGTGAACCTTTGGTAGCTGATTTCTAAGAAGAGATTGTGTATAAATTCTCTTTCCCTGGCTTCCATTCTCTTTTTATTGTCTCTTGTACTGAGTGATTTGTTTTGATGATTATAGATACTTTGTATTGCTTAGACTAGAGCTTTATTTTACATGCAAATATTATCCGATTCCGTGTCTTCATTAAACTTTAATAAGGCTTTACAAACATGGTGCATAAAACACAACATTGAATCAACAAAGCCTGCATAATGATGATTGAAATACAAAATTCAGGAAGAGTGATGGTGAAAGTAGTTCACATACTAGCAGTACTGGTAAGCATGCAGAGCCTTTAAGCTTATTTTTAAGTTCTAATAGCTACAAAGTATGAAGTAAGAGTCTGGAAGAAAAAAACCCTAGAAGATGTGAATGCTACTTTTTCTGTCAGTGGCATACTTGAAAGTAAATGCTGATGATATTCGCTTATAGGTAGTGCATGCCATTTCTTTTAGTGTTTTTAAGATAAAATAATCATAAAAAGATACTCAGCTTGTGGGTTCTGGGACATGATGAAAAATGTGAGCAAAAAATGCCGTGCTGTTGCAAAAAGGCAGACACAATGATTAATCTTGAATAAGCCCTGGCAAGTGTGATGGTAGCAGACCCTGCAGAGCTCGCTGGGAGGTGCAGGGAAAATGGTGACTCTTTGCTGTGCTGGTAAAGATGTGTTTTCCTGGTTGGGATGTCCTAGATGAACACACTGAGGAAATCAGCACAGAACAGTAAAAACCTGGGCTGTGCTGATGCAAACTGCAGGGTGGAGGTAGCCAGGATTTGTCTGGAAAGGCCAAAAGCAGGTGGGGAGGCAATGGGGAGGAAGAAACAAAGCAGCACTGCTGAGAAGGGCCTTCAGTGAGCTGCCACATGCAATATTGAGCAGCAGGGGAAGGGAGCAACCAGCAAGTGCTTCTGTGCCAGTGTTGGAAGCCTGGGAAGTTTGATAGAAGGAATGCTGGCTGTCTGATGACAGCTGGCTATGATAACACATCTCAGCTGTGGCAGAAGGAGAATGATCAATGGGATAGTGATCAATGGGGCACAGCTTTGCAAGGATGAGAGCATAATATGGGCAGGCAGGAGAGTGTCACAGCATGGAAAGTGTAACATTAGAAATACTGCAAAAAGTGAGAAGCTCTGTGGAGGCCTTGCTTGCACAGGATTTCTGCCCACTCAGATAGGCAAAGATAAAAATCAAAATAACTAGGGATGTACTGCAAACTCTTCCTCAGGACCATGATACTGATCAGGGAATACGAAGTGAAATCAAAAGTTGTGCATTTAGCACACTTGATATCTGTACAGACATATACAGTCAGTGTTTCATCTAAATGAGGTGTAGAGATAAAATTTTTGGACTGAACTGTAGTGTTAGGACATTAGGGGGGAAAAAAGAAAGCCATTCTGAATTTTGTCTTAAGTCTGCTTCAAAGTGAATTAAAGACCCATCCAAAGACGTGCTCCAAATTATAATTGTTTTATGTTGCACTGAATTGTTTTATGTAACAAGCTGACTAAATTCAGTAGACAAATACTTATTGTGAAAAAGCAGAACTGTAAATATATATATATACACACTATATTTTAAAAAGGTTATAAGTAAAATAATTGTACTAATTGTATGAAAATCAAGATGCCTAGAAAATGATCTCCAGTTTTGGAAAGTGTTTTATTAGAAACCCAGGTAAACCACCACATTTGTAGAAGAAAAGATAGAGGGGAAAATAGTGAAACAAGATAAGGAAAGCCATCAAAGGGCCCCAGCTCCTGGGAGCATGACTGCAAGGAGGCTATCATAGGGGAAGGCTTAAAAAATTGCTTTAAGAAATACAAAGCTTGTCCAAATGAGAACTAGAAAGGCCATAAATCACAACAGGTCAAATGGAGACAGGAAATAGAGCATTAAAAACTTGCGAGGGGTGCTCAGGCGTCTTGTCAAAAGTTCTTAAATCAAAAGCAGGAAGTCAGGTAGGGCATAAGTGGGACCACTTAATGACCAAACTGTAAGGAAGGACTCTGGAATTAGAAAGCTATAAAAGAGAAGTTCAGTTAATTCCATTCCTTGCTGTTTGAAGACATCAGAGCTGTTTCTACACCTGAGCCATGCTTTTCAGTAAACAGGGTAGAGGTCAGATGAACTCAGTGGGTTTGTGTAAATACACAGCAAGTATATTCACCAAAACAAACAGATGTATCTGCTGTCAGTAGCTCACCAGGTCAGGTGGCATATTAACCTGAGATAAACTCCAGTGGGAAATTGCAGAGTGGCTGTCAAGGCTTCCACCTGACCACTGCAAACAGCCACAGGGCTGGCAGGGAGCCCCTGGAATTCCCTGTCACTCTCACCAAAGGGACTTTGCAGGGAAATGTGGCTGGAGTTTGATTTCTGAAGCTGGGAGAAAGTTAAGAGTCTGTCATAAGATGATTTTTAGTGAAGGAGGTCACATTATTATTTAAGCCAAACCCTAAACAAAATTCCCAAGCCTGTGAGTAATCTGGGGCAGCTGGTGGGAATCTCTTGCTGGGTTGAATGTGCACAGAGTGGGTCACATTAGGGTGGACAAGTCTTTCTTTTGCCCAGCCACAAATCCTTCCTATTTGTAGTTGTGTCCTCTTTCCTCTTCCTTTGGTACTTTGGGGGGATTTTTTTTTGTTTGTTTTTAAATTTGGGGAAGGAGGCAAGGAGATTAAGCAAGACCACGAAGTCAAATATTAGTGTGTGAACACACTTTATTTCCTATGAAAAAATCAAAGTTGTGTATGAAATGTTAATGCTCTAGTGATAGTGTCTTGCTGATGGAACAGAATCCAAATGTTAGGCACCTGCTTGCATACAATGGAAACACTACCAAAAAAATTACCTCAAGGATGGCTCACTGCTGAAACTTCCCACTGCCCGAGCAATTCCAGTCAATAGAATCAGCTCTGAGAATTGACTGACTACCTGCATGTTTGTATAAAATAAACACTCCATAGAGCAGACAATCAGGGAAGAGGTCAAAGCATGAATGGTGTGAAGTCAAAACTAGTAAGGAGAGATGAGAAAATTCAAGCTGTGCTATGAATTTATCCTTTTTTTCAGATGTCTTCTCTATTTGACAAAAAAAAAAAAAAAGTGTTGTTATGCAGTATCAGAGTCCAGTTGTTTGGGGGTTTTTCATACTGAAATGGCATTCAGCTCCCTTTGAGGATGTTAAAAACTGTTGTGCTTGGGTGTGTCTACGGCTTGGAGTGCATGATTGTTCTGTAGAACTGAAGACTTTTAAATTTCTAGAAAGCTGCATCCAATTTTCCCATGTTGACTGAATGTACACACAAAGGTACATCATTTCATCTGTACCTGAAGATAAACATACAAATGGTTTGAAAATGCATCCCACTCCAATACAGCTTTGGTGATTTAAACCTATAATAACTTTGAAATTGAGTAATTATTTCTTGACCTTTTTTGCTCAAGGTTCTGTTCCTCTGCACTCTAACCCATCACGTGGGTATGGTTGCCTTTTTTATTTTTTTCTCTTAACATTCCATTTTCACTGAGACCAGAGTCTGTCCTTTTTTTCCTGTGGCAAGCTACAAGGATAGGCTGTCTATAAGCCTTTGGCTGATTTGCACTGTAAGTTGTTTTCATCAAATCCTTTTATGGGAGCAGAGAGAACAATTTTGTCTTTAACACTGTGAGGGGCTTTTTCAGGCCAGCAGCCAGTCTTGGCACCGTGTTGTTGATAAATATAATATACTTGAAGGTATCATTTCCCAGGGGAATGTCCAAAGTATCTGCTGTAGGTGGCAGTGGCACACATCAGAGCCTGGCTTTGCATGGTGTAATGCAATCTGCAGAGTAAACAGGGCATCCATTACAGCTCTTGTAATCGCCTCCTTCTCTTTTAGGGCTTCACATTTTTATTATGTCTTCATTACACAGCAAGACAAATCTCAACTTTGACCTTCGGCTGCAGAGTGAGTGAGAAATAGCGTTTCAGTAGGCAAGAGCGATTTTTCACTTGCAAAAACTGCCTTTTGATGGCAGCAGCTAAAGGCTTGGGATGAAATTCCTCTGAGCACTCATACTGCGTGGTGAAAAGACGCTTTGGCCATCCTTGTCTGTAGACACAAAGTGCTGTGACTGTCACGTGCTGGATCCACACAGAATGAATGTTGCATGTAAAAAACCCGCCTTCTGTGTAAGAGCAACAACCTGCTCAAGCAGATGTGATTAAGCACTTAAATCTTACTGAGAACATGTGTCTGTCAGGTATGGTTTGCAAGAAAACAAGAATTTTAGAAGCTTATAGTTTTATCAGTTATGTTGCACTTGCTATATATAAGTATGAAAAAACCCTGAACAATATTAAAAAAAATTGGCAATTTGGTTTTGTTTTTGTTTTCATTGGGATAAAGGAGACATGTTACTGAGCAAAATCTGGGAACATTACTTCCGCAGCCATTGGTTAGGTATTAGCTTATTTTATGCATTTGATAGTCATTTACTTTTTTGAAATGACTCAAACTTTTTCCACCTTAGTGGTACCCCTGTCAAAGTTTTATATATTGCAGGAATATATCTCATGAACTGTCTCTGACCTCTGATCTTTAGAAGTTTGATTTATTAGGAAAACTGACACTATCTCTAGAAGTAGTCTCAAAAGTATCTGTATATCAGGAGAATTACTGAGTTTAAAAATCTACAGTGTATTTTAGGGGGTTTCTGAGTTATCCAAATCCTGGAATATGTAAAATATATACAGAGAGAGAGAGGGAGGGTTGTTTTTTTTTTGTTTGTTTGTTTGTTTGGTTTTTTGTTGTTGTTGTTGTTGTTTTTGTCGCTCTTCCGTTAGCTGTGTGACTGTATCACTTTTCTCTTTTGTTTTAGATAAGAAAATGATTTAACTCCTTCCAAGCTAAACCCTTTTGAGATACTCTGGTTTAGCAAAATCTGTGTTCACACAGAAATAATTGAAGTATGTATTAATTGAACAACAGAAGAGACTCTAAGTTTTGCATTTGATAATTTATAACCATAAACTTGATTGAGATCCCATGCAATACACTTGACTTCTTGTCAAAAACTGTTAGTGGAAGATATTTGTGTTGGAGCTGTCAATGTAACCACGTGCCATCTCTACTCTGTGCTATAAAGCTGTGCCATTTGCTGTGACATTAATGTCAGACTGTTGCCCCAACTTTCACTATATCTGAGAATCCTTATGTGCTGATTATCTCTCCATGACTTGCTGGCTTGCTGCATTCATCTTATTCCTGGTTGAGAAAAAGGATGGAATCTTAAATAATGGCAAAAATACATCTGCCTGAAAGAAGAAAAATAAAAAATGTTCTGAATGAGGAATATGTCTGAGAAGAGATGAAGATGCCTCACATCAGGCTTGATTAAGCTGAGGCTGGCATGATCATGTTCACAGGTTGTTCTTATCTGTTCTCTTAGGAAGAAAATCCTGTACTAGGCTTTATGTACCATATTTTAAGGGGTTAAATGCGAAGCACAGCCGGTCTGAAAGAAGGTGAGCAAAAAAGGTGTATACACAACAGGGAGGGCACAGAGAGCAGCAGAGAAGCTCCATACCCGAAGGTAAGGAGCCTGTGGATGCAGCCTCACCATGAGCAGCTGCCTTACAAATCAGGGCTGGGCGAGCAACTCTTATGGAGCCCATGGGTTTGGAACAGGTGGAGCCAGCATCAGGATAAACTCTGAGCAGACTCACATCCTACCAGAGGACTGCCTCGTGTCAGCCAGCTCAGCTTTTCCATTTCTTGAACTCTTGTAATGAAATAATGGTGGTAAAGCCTTACAGTGATGGTATCTCAGATCTAGTTTTACCTCTGTGTAAAACACCTGCATTTATCTTTGTGTGAGCTTGATTAGTCCAGCAGCTCATATGTGTAAGTTTTCCAGTTTCAGTGTCTTGTGCAGCCTGTCAGAAGTAAGAATAATTTCAAAGGGACATATATTGAGCTGTTCTTTATATTATCAGCTCTCTGCACACAGAGATTAACAAAGTGTCAGGACTGATTTAAGATCATTCTGATGAGTGAGAAGGTAGAAATAGGTAGGGGAAAAGATGGTTTCTCCATTCTTTTCACATAACTAAGAAGTTGGAAAAAAATCCTAAAGAAATATTTTAAGATTAAATATCTAATCCTGTACCTAATGACCCAATTTGGTCATTGCACATGATGAATAAAATTCCAGAATCAAAATACAAAATGCTTGTTCTTTCAGGACCAGAGTTAGAACAGATGCGTCTGTGTATTGAGACAATGTTTGAATAGATCTTGGAAAAAATCATGTGAAATTCTTTCTCATTGAAGACAATGTCAGAGTTGCCATTGACTGCAGACTTGAACTTGACTGCAGCAGCCTGATTCAGTAAAGGATTTAAATGCATATAATCATAGCAAAAGTGATCTGATGAATCATGACCCTATCTGTGAAAATTTGCCTAATGAAACTGTGTGAAATTAACTTTACTCACAAAGCACACCTGTTCTGCTGGGGAGATGGCTATAAATATCTTTGTGCCACCTGCCCCAGCTATGAGAGCTTCTATAAATCATATAATTCCCTCTGACAACTGGTACCACCTTGAGGGAACCTTTTTCTTTTTGTACTCTTTCTAAAAATGTGTATTTGCATAAATACAAATTTGTATGCCAATTAGTTTTTCACCAGACCCCCAAAACTGAAAGAAGTTTAGCTTATTTGTAGTTTTAGGCACATTCTGAAGGAGCATGTGGTCACATGGGAATTCTGCCCTTCTAAAACACCATCACTTGTATATACAGTCCCATAAAGGAGTTGTTCCAGTTTGTACTGAGTCCAGATGGAAAGAAACTAACTGAAATCCAAGAGTTACCAGGGCTCTGCTTCTGTATTGGTCTGACTTTCCCATATACTCGCTTCTGTTCCTTCTCTATTTGTGAGAAATTGCCCTTTTTTCTGTCAGAGGTTGAATTTCAAACTAGATCCCTAAGAAAGCCTTGGTTTAGAGCTTCCTATCTCTAAACCCAGTACCCTGTGCATCAGTGAAGGAGCAGAGCTCCCCTTCTCCTCTCCAAGCAGAATGTGAGTCAACAGTGAGATGCTGTTGAGAGAAGGGTAAATACCTTATTAGGCTGTATAAACAGTGCAGAAAATGCATTAAGTGATCCTATGTAAAAATACAATGATTTTCCTTCAAGAAGGAGTTAGATTTACTGGTTGATGGCCAAGGAAGAACAACCAGAATATGGTGATTGAAAGAACTGCAGTTTGGATAATCTTTAGAAGAAAATCTTGGGGGAGGCAGTGTAACTGTTTCCAGTTGTGTGAAAGGCTGTCGTAAAGAGGAAAAAAAAAAAGGTGGGTTTTTTTTCTGTGTTTCAGGCTCATAAGGCAAGCTGTGAACAGAAAAAAAAAGGTATTGTGAAGGCAGAGGTACAATGTCAACCCCCAACTTGGTGATAAGCATGGTGTAATGCTGCAGGACAGCCTTGGGGGTTGTGGGGATCAAGAACAGACTGAGCAAATACCAGCTAAGAATGAGAAGGGAGGAGCAGGTGGCTCCCCTTTCTTCTGATCTCAGTGTCCGGGGCACTTTTAGGGTAATGGCAATCAGTACTTTGTATGTATAATTCATGTGAAAAACATCCTCTTGGCTAGAACATGATATGTTAAGTGGTACACTGATGAACATGTGAAAAATACAGATTTGAATAACACAGTAGAAGTTTTCATTGCAATACACCTATTACCCTGTCTCCACTTAATAATAGTAATATGGTTGTTCTTTATTCTCCCTATATTTAAAATACATATTTCTACCAGCAATTAAAACTAAAGGAATAAAGTTTCAAATTTTACTTCACCCACAATTAGTGTACAATGACTTTATACTGATCTTTTTATTATTATTATTTTAGAGCAGTGGAAACTGCTAAAGTTTTCTTTTTTAACATTTGTGACTGTGTTTTTATTTCATTTTGTGTATTTCCTGATACATTGACTGCACTGAAAGAGATCCAGTTGTAGGAAAGGGTTGCTTTGGGGACAGTGTACAACAATAGTCTATCTCTGTGCAAAAGGAGAATTCTTTTAGTGTTAAGTCATTAGTTAAGCATAATTTTATTTAATAGCTTTTCATGTGGAAGGAGTAAATGAGGCATTTAAATCAAAAGCAACAGTGATTGCTCTGTGCTGCTGTTCTTACCACAGACCTAAGAAGCCCTGGTTGGACTTCAAACCATGTATTAATCCTGCATAGACTGAGTTCAAGACTCTCTTTGAAAATGAAGGACTCACAAATTTCAGAATGACTAATATCTTGCTTAAGGGAGGAATTCTTTAATGAGGTAGAAAAAGACTGTATACTGTCTCCCAGGTAGTGTGCCCATTAATTTATTTGCAAGATGCTGATCCATGGAGAGGATTGATTTAGGCTTAACTGGCAACCACAGCTTAGACCAATTTGCTCACCCTGGTTGGCCTGTGTTCTCCTGGGAGCTGGGTCTGGAGGACACTGTTACCCTCCTGGGTGGGATATGAATTTTTTTGTACCAAGACTGAAGAAGATGGAGTACTAAGAGTGTGGAGGATTTTATTCCATACTGAAAGTCCAGACTGCATTCAGTGAGTAGAAGATGCTGTTCAAAGTTGTTTATTGTTACTAAGGAAAATTAAATTCTCCCGTCTCTCTGATTTTTCCTTTGTGTCTGGGACAGGTAAAGTGGCACTGTAAAGCACATGTTATTACCATTCTTATTATAATCAAATTTTTGAATAGTGGTGCTTTTCAGGAGCTCCAATATTCACTTGAAAAATCCACAATGCCCACTCCTTTGCCTCAGTATTTTTCTTGCAGCAGCTCTTCCAAAATGATATCTTGACTTACAGGCTGCTGCTTGTGTTTGCTTTCTGGAGCTAAACCTGCTAATGTTCACTACATGCTTAGCTGAATTTGGGCCCTGTGCTCTCCCGTGGTTACACATCAAAGGGAATCTTTTTAAAAGGTTTTGCCTGGTGCAGTGGCATGAAGGCACCACTGCCAGAACACCTGTCCCGCAGGAGAACTGAGGTGACATCTGAGCCAGGTAGCTGAACTGACAGCTTCTCCCCTTTGGCTGCTGGGTCTGAGGGCCCTGCGGAGCATCCTGCACTTGCCTAGTGGTGGGATTGCTGCTACATCTTCCAGCTTTTAAAAACTTGATCAATAGCTATCTCAAGATGAAGCACATAATATAGAATAGATCTGAAAATACAAGTAGAAGTGGAAATGGAGAAGCTCAGAATGGGCAGACCGATGATGCACCTTTACACTGTTTCTTGTATAAGGAAAGAAAAATAAAGATAAAATAATGTCTCAGAACTGTTACTTAACCTTTTTATCACACAAAATGGCCCCCAAAAGTAATAGAGGTAAAAGAATTGTGCTGTGACTGTGTGCTACCTTCACACTTGCACATGGCTAAGAGCTAAGAACATGGAGCTAAGAACATGTCCCTGTGCTGTAGCAGTGAACAGTATGGAACCACAGGAACAGGACAGATGGGCTCTTAATTTTTAGTTCTGAGCTGGATTTGGAGATCCAGCCCTGTAAATCAATATTGCAATATGGTATTCAAATTGGAGATAAAGAAAAATTATTCCATGGAAAGAATAATAAAGTACTGAAATGGTCTGCCTCAGGAGGTGGTAAAGTCACCATCCCGGGATGTGCTTAAAAAAAGACTGGATGTGGCACTTGGTGCCATGATCTAGTTGAGGTGTTAAGGCATGGGTTGGACTTGATGATCTTGGAGGTTTTTTCCAGACTGGAGGTTCTGTGATTTTTGTAACTAAGAATGCGGTGTCTAAGAGAGAAATGTAAAGTTTTCCTTCTTTCTGGTGAGGCTAAAATGCTTGGAAATGAAATGTCATCCACTAGGCTGCCAAAACTTTAAAAAAAGAGTATTGATTGGCAGAATCCCGCTGAAACACACTTGTGCGTTCTGTCACGACTTGAAGAGTTTGCAGCAGAAAGAATCGTCTCTGTGTCCTGTATTACTCTTCTACCCCCGAGGTAGGAAGCTCTTTCTACCCTGTTGGTGGGCTGCTCTAGGTAAATATCATCATAAATTAGCTACTCCATCTGTGCATGATGCTTTTAATAAGCAAGAAAGGGGCGCCTCTAGAACCGAGACCCGCATCTCTCCAGCAGCTCCTTCAGCTGTTGTCCCTGCATCCACAAATCCAGCAGTGTGTTCAAATTACTTCATTTTCCTTCATTTTCTCAGGGATGCCTCACTTCACACCATTATAGATCTCAGTTTATTTCTCTATAAACTATCATCACTCTTCTTAGCATTGGTGGCACTCGCCCACTGTGGTTGTCACTGTTACAAATTGTTTGTGGCTGCTGCGTCCCTCCCTGGCTGTGCAGGGCACTCAGCGGTGCTGGCCTCCCCCAGTTACCCCAAGCAACAGAGGGACTGGGGACAGAGAAATCAGAGCAAAGCCTTCCCTGTGCCCCGAGGAAGGATGGGGAAGGCAGCTGGAGCTACATGGGGTGGTGTCTTGTTGAGTGAGTGAATTGTATAGGGTTCTCACTAAATGCCACATGAAATGGCTGAATGCCATTATAATTAGACTATCTCCAGTGCCATTAATGTGATTGATTTCCTAAGAGTAATTTTTTTTACTGGACCCTCTCCAGTTTGGTTTTTCTACTGTTCATTTTTCTTCAGCTCATCCCCAAACAGTTTGGAAAGGTACATTTCAGGGTTTAGTTATCTTAATGCATTGGCTTGACAGGATAGACATTGCCACCATTGCAACTCTCTAAACAGGCCCTTTCTTTAATTCCACTGTTAATGATGATCCATGAAAAATCAGGAGGAAGGCAGCTTACAGCAAAATAGAAATGGTTAGAAAGATGAGAAAGTATTTTTATGTATTCTATTTTAAATCTCTTTCCATTGCCTCAATAGAATCTGGACTCCAATTCTCCAGAAGCTGAAGGGAGCTTTGTTTTCATCTTGGTGGGTTGTTTGTTGGCATTTAGACTTTAAGGAACTTCCTTTACTTTCTGCTGTACTCTGTTTCTAGCTGTTTAGCTAACTGTGTCTGAGGAAACCAAGATTTGCAATATTTTGGCAAATCATCTTAGATATCACAATGCTTAATCACCCTTAGAAAGTTTCCTGTCCTGGAGTCAGAATATAATGCAAGAACTTCAGTTGTAATTAAAAAAAAAAAAAAAAAATTGCTTCTTTTTGAGAATGCTTAAAGGAGCATGCATACGTGAACAGATTAAAAAAGCCCAAACCATTAAACAAATGGGAAAAAAATAATCCCAAAGTCAACCTTCCATCCTTTGCAGAAGCAGACTCAGGATAGTAGAAGTTTATATTTCATTCTGGAAAAAGATGAAAATTGCCTGGCCATGCATGTATTTCTGTGTACATTCTCTAGGCTCTTTCTTTTCATGATGTATTGACAGCCATCCTTTTTCAGCTTGGAACCATTTCTGTTTCTCTGCAGGGATAAATACATTTGCATAAAACACTTAAGTCTGGGTGAAGTCTTCTCTTCACTTGGTTCTTTCTGCTGCAAACTCTTCAAGTTGGTGCTAAAACATGCCTGAAAGCTTTGAGAAGAGGAAATTGCATGTATTTTATACATACAACGTAAACTCCAGATTTTTAACTTTCTCATATCTCTCCTTTATTGTCTCTGTCATCTTTGTCACAGAACCTGCCTGATTTTCTCGTGACAAAATTAGGATTTTGTGCTGATCAAAACATTGTCATAACATTTCCAAGGTTCCTACAGCTAAAGACTTCTTGGCTTCAACACAACATTAGCAGATCTTTGAAAGTTTATCTAAGTCATTGGGTGGTAAGCAAAGGTGATCTTCTATACTTCTGAGATTCAATTTGAATTTCATAAAGATACATATTGCTTAATTATATTTATTTGCTTAGATTATAAATAATTAAAGAGTGCCTGTCCCAGTCTCCTGGTGCCTCAACACATCAATAACAACTCCATCCCCACAGTGTTGAATTAATTATTCTAACAGGAACTCAGCCAGACTACCTTGAGTGGAGACTTTTCAATTTCATCACTACTTTCAGAAACAAATCCATAGCTTTCTGCATAAATCTTACCAAACAGTGGCTTCTGTGCACCGCTGCTTCTTTCCTGTTCCTCTCCTCTAAAACTGCCAAGACACACTTTTACTGTTCACTCCTTGTGCTGTGCTTTGTTTTGCTCTAAGCTGGCTAGGACTTTGGGAATCATTTTCTTAGAAAGCTTCCAATTCTCTGAAAACACATCTAGCTAAAGATAAATTTTAATGTTTTCCTTAGTTTTCAAATTATCGAGTAGTCAACATTGTATTTGATGCTTTAAGTGAAAATCCTTTACTTATTGTTTGAAAAAAAAGTTTATTTTTTTTTTACAATCTTACTTTTGAATATAAGCCAATCAAAGAAAAAAAGTAAAGCTAATTGAAATATTTGTTATTAGATGGCAGTTAATTGATAAAGTCTTTATTTGAAAAATGCTTCCAATATAATCTCTTTTTCCTCAGGAAAAAGCAGATTATATTGAGGACAAAACAGTGAAAAAGAAGCCTCATTGTCTTATTTTCATCCATTGTTTGTTTCATTATGAAAAGCCATTAAGAATGTTTTCTGACTTCTTTGTGTGTGTATAACCTTGCTGATTAATGGTAATACAGTGATAGGTAACTCTGAGAATATGTAACATTGCCCAGAGGGTTTTGTTGTTCCATTCACCTGCTTGTTTTTGTGTGCAGCACTTGCCAGAGGAACAAGGAGGGGTTTTAGGTTGTTATTTTTTATGTTTTGTTGGTATTTCAGGATAGATTATTATAGTAGTCAGTAGTTTTGCTTTGTGTTTGAATTCTGTACAAATGGTAACATCCATTCTGCATTTCACTTCTTCCAGTTCCTAAAAAAAAAAAAACCCCAAACCCAACCAAACTGAAAAAGAAACAAAAAAACCCCAAACAAACAAGAAACCCACAGGAAGCAAAAGCAGAAAGGGCTTTAGCATGACTGGGAACATAAACTCCTGCTCATCCTTGGAGCCTCCACACTGCTAAGTTCTGTCATGTGCCTCTGTGTGTAATTAAACATCTGTTGCTGATTGTTGCCTGATGTGATTGACATATGAGATTTTATTTAAAAGTTTATACCATTTGGCCAGATTATTGTTTCACAGACTCTTTCAGGGACCAAAGCAGAAATGTGATGCTGTGACTAGTAGGGTGTTCCCAGTACTTTGAGTTCTGCAGTGCATTCCTGAGTGCTGGGGCTGAGACAAGAGCATGACTGGGTTTCTTGTTCTTAGTGCTACACTCTTCCACGAATCCTTTCCTGAAATACGTCTCCACTATTATTGGTTCTGCTCTCCTACCAAACACAGCTTTACAGGTTTTAAGCATCTCTTTCAGTGCAAATGAGGAAAATATTCAGGTGTTCTGTGCTGACCTGTAAATGCATAACACTGTTTTGTTTTTCTCTGTTTTGTTTAAACAGTAATACTTAAATAGTAATATTCCTCTCAGTAATTAGCTGACATTTAAATGTCTTGCAAGGGTATTTTACGTTGTGTCAAATATAATTCACAAACATTTTCTAAATTACACCTTTCTTAAAGTTTCTCTAACTCTCATATTTTATTTTTAATTTCCTTCTTTAGTATAAAGTCTACTGATGTATACCCAACAGACTAATGTACCTGAAGATTTTTTTAAAATTCATATGCATTCACAAATCAAAATAATAGCACCCATTCCCAAAAAATATTAATCTTGTTCCTCCCCTATGTCTTCCTTTTTTGTCGCAATATGCAAGCAATATTTCTTTAAATAAAAAGTAGAATATTAAATGTGTGAAGATGAAATACCAAGAATTCAATAACAGTAATCATATAATAAATGGTATCCTCATAATATCTGCTATTGGTTTTGAACAAAATGAATCATACAGCATAATTCTTATGGAAGCCTTTAATTATGGATGTGCTTTTTGTACTTCAAAACTGAAATGTTCTATGACTGTAGGGGGAAAAATTAGGCTGAAGCTTTTATGAATCTTAAAAGCTCAGGATGAAAATAAAAATTAAAATGGTATCTTAAAGTGAGAATGCAAACTTTGGGTTATTATCTCTTACAGGGCTACCAAACTCCTCCCACCATCAGAGTACACCAAGAATTTCTGAAACTTTGACAATTACAGACTCTATATAATCATTAATGTCATATGAATAAATAATGCCTAATTAATTCAACACTAATGAGAGGACGTAGGTTCAGACAGTGTTCATCACTGAAGGCTGAATTCCTTCACAGTTCTGTCAGAGAAATTCTTCATTGTTGTTATGCAAATTACTTTTTAAACTCTGTAGTGGTCTTAAGCAGCACAATAGTGCAGGATTTAGTGAAATTCGTTACAAAATAGTATATAATCAATAATGTAAACTCGATAAGGTTTTTTTGCCCCCTGGCACTTATTATTGTAGCATATGTTAAAGATAACTTCACTGGCAAATAGGAATAGAATTTGTATGTGTATTTGATACATTTGGAATTAGCCAAAATAACAGGATAGAAAAGGGATTAAGAAGATCTCTGTTAGAAAGGCAAGTGCATATTTATGGAAGGAAGACTAAATTGAGCCTTGCTCACATCCAGGACGATGTTTAAATAATCCTGAAATACTTAAATCACTTCAAAGCATTTTTTATCTCTTATTAAGTTCCTTTTCAAGAGCCTCCTGAGTTCCCCTTGGTTTTTCTCTTCACTTCTACCATAATGCACATCATGCATCAGCCTCTCTGTGAAGTTTTTTGAATTTTTTACCATATATTCTGTGTTTCCTGACAGCTCATCTCTGCCATTTTTTGCGGGAAGAAAAAAATCTGGAGTTCAGATTACCAAGTTTAGTGGAGGGAGACTGCGCCAAATCTAAACTTAAAAGAGACAAAGTTTAGGAGAAATGTTCACGTACAGATAGATGATGAAGTTTGCAGGCACTTCTAATACCGTGTATGTCTGGGCAAGGGCAAGTATGGAAAAAGTTATCTACTGCTCTCCCTTTATTTTTGTAAACCCCTCAGTGGTTTTGTGCATGGGTTAGTACACATTGCAGGCAGAGAGGGACAAGATAATCCTGCCACCTCCAGAGCAAAACTCTCACTCAGGTTCTCAAGTGCATGATTCAACCTGTAGGGTGCAGGTTTTACCATGAACGCGCT
This sequence comes from Acrocephalus scirpaceus scirpaceus, assembly GCA_910950805.1. NCBI lineage: Eukaryota > Metazoa > Chordata > Aves > Passeriformes > Sylviidae > Acrocephalus > Acrocephalus scirpaceus. The sequence continues at coordinate 41,268,950 of OU383779.1, read as the reverse complement.
CCTGCATCCATCGTCTTCTGGGGAGGGATCCTTGCTCCAGCTCCTCTGTGGTAGGAATTGGATTGAACTGCAAGAAAAGTAAAGAAAAGTGTGTTTTGAGGCATCTATTTTGTAGTGCCATGCTGCAATTCTGTCTATAGAGGATGCAGTTTCAAGTTTTTGAGAATTTTCAGGTGCATTTAAATGCCTGATAACTAGATTCACTTAACTGGAAATACCAGCTTTCCATCTTTGCATGTGTTTTATGTTTTTAAACACTGAAAGTACTGCACTGGTTATATTTTTCCACAGCCTGTGCACATCACAGGGACAAAATTCACATTTAGTCAATGCTCTAAACTGCTGGCTAATCTTTCCTGTTCTAGTATCAGCAGTTATACTTATGCAAATTATCATGTTGTAAAAGTTGCATCAGTCATTTATGGTTCAGAGCTTAATTTGCTCAGAATAATACTTTTAAATCAAATAATACTTTTAAATCAAATAACCCTCCCCAAAAGGAAAACCAGCAGTTAAACCCAGACTAAACCTACTTATAAGAAGGTATAAAATAAAATTTATTAATATACCTAAGTAATGGTATGTTCTTCAGGTAAATTAATTAAAATATGTCTGTGAGAACTAGACTGAGCTGTGAGAAGGTCTGAGAAGAGAAAGAATATAATTGGAGAAGTTCATTTTGGAGGAGACATTAATAAAAACCGGATGACATGCAGCAAAGGAAATTAGCTGCTAGTGCACAGGGGCATGAATAATGCTGGAGGATGTATCATATAACTTAATCAAATAGGCTGTAACAGGAAGATGCAACTGTGGTTTCCTTAATGACCAATGGGTGATGTAATCAAATGCTTAAATGCACATTGTCAGGTTCTGATGAGTTTCTATCAAAGCAAAGTTGGGGTATCACTTACCCAGGAGTTGAGGCTGATAACACATCCTCTCTTGAGTGAGCGGAAGGAGTTAGGAGCAGACAGGTCTCTGTAATGTTTTTGTGACAGGAAATAAGCTTCCTTTATCATTCTCTACTGTAAATATCACTTTCCCTGAAGATATATATAGAGAGATATACTTCTGCTGCCTTTGGCAGGGCACAGAGCTGTGAATCTTGCCATGCTCGGGCATGAGACAGAGTCAAGGCTGCTGCAGCTGGGACCCAACAGAGATGCAAGAAACTTTCAGGTGTTTCTGGCCTCTGCCAGCAGCTGCAGGCTCTGGCTGTGCAGCTCCACTGGTGCTGGAAATACCTGGATTAACCAATTTGAGGCAGTGTGGGAATGGCTGAACACACACTCATCAAGTCTGAGTGAAGGCCAGTTCTCCCTCAGTGGAGTGTACTAAACAGCCCTGCTAATGTTGGGCTTGTAGAACTTTAATTTCTGTTCCTCTCAGTGTTGTGCACTTTTCCAGTGTGTGTTTCCATTGGAGCAAACCCAGATGTCAAGGCTAATAGAGTAGTGACCTTTGCAGCAGCAGGTTCAGATCCCAATTGAGTAAGTTGTGCTAGCCCCAGGCCCAGGGGGGCTGGTTATACAGTGCAGGGACACAAGGGCTGGATGCACTGCCCTGGCTGACTCAGAAGGCAGGAGAATCTTTTCTGTGCTCAAAAGTCTTGGTCCTTGCTGTCTATGTTACACAGTGCAGGTAGAAGACTTTTTAACCGAATTGGAGTGGTTTAGCAGCAGTTTCATAGCAGGATATAAGCTGTGAATATAAGAACCAAACAGAGTCAAAATCAAGACTGAGCCCGCTGATAATCCTGGGCTTTGCATTTTAGTGCATATTGCTAGTTGAGTGCTAGATTGTGTTTTTATGACAGAGCAGATTAGGAAATAATTTGCATGTGAATCTCTCCAAGTCTGTGCAGTTTCCCTGGTAACAAATGTGGAACCAAGTTCCAAAATCTGCTTGTTGCTGTTAAAGTGTGCGTATGTGGGGAGGGAGGTGTTCTTATTTCATAAGTTTTTATTAAAGAAAAATATAGAACTGCAAAGTTTGGGAAGATTTTTGATTTACATAAAATGAGTGATTGAGGAAATGAAATGCTTCTTCACTCACCAGCACTTAACTCACACAAAAATCTCATTTCTCATCAAACAACACCAGGGCACTTTGAAATCAGAGTTTTCCTTTCTGGCTATTGCAAACAAAACTTGTTATTGCTTGTGATTTTGAGGGAAGCTGCTCATCATTGGTATTTCCATCAGCAGTTGCCTTTCAAGCTCCTTCAGGAGCCCTCTGTGAAGGCTTGGAGTATCACCCATCAGGGCTTCCCAGCTCTCCTCTGAGCCTCCCCCAGGAGGGATCCTCACCTGGTTTCATTTTAGCTCAAGGCAGCTCTCATGGGTTGTTCCACAGAAATTAGGTAGCTTGGAGCAGGAACAGCTTGTCTGTCATGTCTTGCCTTTAAAATGGTGGCTAGGGAGAGGTTTGAGTTGAGGCTTTAACTAGGTGACTTTTCTATGCAGCAGCAGGAGAACTGAAAGGATACTGGAGAAGGGAGAGAGTGTTGCGTTTGCTGGGAGAGTGACTGAAGGGTGAAATAGTCCTAGTAGTGACTGCAGTGAAAAAGCTGGTGACTGATCTATTGAGAAAGACTAGTTATCCTCTGATTCTGCATGCTGGCACAAAGAAACAAAAAGAAATCTCAAACAATCCCCCCGTCCCCACAAACGACCAAATCCAGATAAAAACAGTCCTACAAAAAAACCTCTCATCCTAAGTAAACCCCAGACTTGCAACCCAGACATCTTGCCAAGTTTAGGCCACTTTCTGTGGCTTTATTGAACCAGACAGTTTTGGCATAAAATATTTTGCTGTTAAAGCATCCCCAGTGCTCTCTGAACACTGAGAACTTGATGGTTTTCCTCAATTATTTCCTGAAACATAAGTCTCAATGATTTTGATGCTGAGTTTTTCAGTGACTTTTCAGTAGAAGATCTAAAGATAAATCTGCCTAGAAAACTCCAGAAATAGAGATGAAGTCATGTAAGCAACTTGGTAGAAAGTATTTTTCCTCCTCCTTCGTCTCTGCTTGTTTTGTTTGCTGGTTCACTCTTTCACTATTTCCAGGTTATTTTAACTAGACTTAAAGGTTGAACATGAACTAAATCGAAACTTCAGTTGCCCTAAAATTTATGCAATGTATGTATGCAGGGAAATTCTAAATAAATAGAAATTTAATATTTATTTTCTAAATAAAAAGGAGATTTCCCCTCGGTAGAGAAGAATACTTCTTGTTCAGAAGTGTAATTTTTGAAAACATTAAAATCATAAAATAGGTTCTGTAATAAATAAAAGTAATTATTGTTCAGCTTCTCTCTTAGAGGCAAGCTAAGCTACTTCTGCTGCTGAATAGAGTTTTACTTCATTTTATCAGACTGAAGTGATTTTTCATGTCATGCTGGGGTTTATTCCTTTAATGAGCCATACAATAATTAGGAATAAAAAGAGAAAAATTTTATTTGAATACAGAGGACCTGAGTTACTGGAATTTCATCAGCATGAGCAAGCTTTATCTTCTTTTTAATGCTGTATCATTGAACGCTGTGGCACAATTAAGAAAGGCCTTCTGTGTCTGTGTCAGGTTTGTGGCAGAAATTCTCAGATGCTGTGGGAGATGGATTGTGGACTCGGAAATTTAACCCCAAGCCAATCACACCTTTATTCAAAACTCATTTTCTTTTCTTTGCCAATTTATGAGTTTGTGGATGTACTAAATGGCTAACACGAAAATATGCAGGGAGGGGAGGGGGATTCTGACTCTTTCTTTGGTAGGAGGGACATCATGCAAATTACAAGAGTTTGCATCATTTTGAAGGACACAGTGAAATTTTCCTTTCTCTAGATTGTAATTACATTTCTAGTTTCCTGCCAGCATGTGCTGATTGCCTTTTGCAGCTTCCTTGGGGCCTTGTCAATCCATTGATTAAAGAAACATTCTTTAAGTGGATTTGTACTGTGTTTGAATATCTGATACCGTTTGATTAGGGCTGAATGCTGATATGACCCTCAGTAAATGGTTATTTCTAACTCTTCTAATTTTTGTTATGATGGATCTCGTGACATCAAGAATATCCCTTGAGTTCTGGACTTTCAAATGGTTACCCAAGAGATTCAGTTGACACTCATAAATGAGAATGTCTGACTCCTATGATTGCAGAAAAACCCTGAGACTGTTGCCAGTGCATGTAAGAAGTCCAGGTCCAGAAGGTAAAAGGCAATGAAAGCTGATTTTTTTTTTTTTAAATAACATTGAAATAATAAATGTTATGCTAGTTGCTCCTCCATCCTGCTGGATCTAGTCAATAAAGTTTCTGTTCTCAATGGTATTTTTGTCAACATGTGTAGTCATTCAGCTCATTTTTCATGTCCTTGTATTTTGAGGCAGTTCCTCCAGGATTACCTCACCTCTCAGGCTGAAAGAAAGAACCAGATTTACTCAAAGGGGTCCAGTAACCTCTCAGCCCCCATCAAGGGCAGAGGGATAATGCCTGTTCTTTAGAGGTTTTGCTGAATCGTGACTAAAGTTCTTAGGATCAAATTCATGCAGAGAAACATTAAGTGGAAATCTTATTTGCAGGCACTGAGTAATACATCCCCCTGAGAGTGACCTTTGGTAACTTCAGATGCTTTTCAGTAAAACTGCTCTGTGGCTGCTGAGTATTCACTTTGCAATGGGCAAAATACAAAATTTAGTGATAAGATAGTAAAATAAAAGCTGCATGTGTGGTGAATATAATATGTGTTTTCTTATATTCCTGTTTAGAAAAAAGTTGTGTCTGCTAAATTAATGGAATTTCAAGACTGGTTTTGCTACTGCTACAAAAGGATGTGTCCATATTGTTTTTATAAACCCCTATGATCTTTTCAAGATTATTTTTAAATTTACTGCAATTAATTATTCCAGTGAATACTTATTAGTCAATTATTGTTAATATTTTTACCAGTTAGGAGAAATATTCATTAGTTTAACTATTTTCAAGTGCTTAGAACATGCTATCAGTTTATGCCTATTTTGAAGAAAATTGTGAAAACTCTTTTTCCCAAGTTTCTTAAATATGTACATCTTCTTAACTCAGTGTCATTTTTTTTCTAGTAACTCAACTTTTTAATTAAAAACTCTCCACAGGTGATAGAGAAGAAGGGTTTTTAGATTAAAGATGTCTTGAACACGTAGGTTTATACAGATCAAAGGGACAACTTCCCTGTGTAGCATATGCTGCAACATTATGAGGATTTTTTTTAAGAACTATTTTCCATAAACAAATAAACGTGTACATGCTCACATGAATAAAAGGTGGCAGTGACTTATGGTGTACTGTATAAAATTGAGATTATTCACAATCATTCCTACCCATTGTCAAAACAGTTTTATTTATTACATTTATAACCTGAACTTCAGCTGATGTGCACCCTGACTTTTGAATACACTTGAGCATGTAACAAATCCAGGCTGAAAATTTCCAAAATAATGTGCCAAGCCCTCCTGAATTAATACTGGGTTTTGTACGATTTAGGTATATTTTCAGGAAAGAGTTATGAAGGTACAACAAATGACAAAGTTCTTTAATGTGTATAAAATTTGTAGGAAGGTATGGACAAGCAACAAGAAGAGTTTACCAAAGGGATTTGAATTTGTTAGGCTGAAATGTATTTGAAGTTCATGAGGAAATAACAGCTAAATATCACAATAGCATAATGATTTTAAAACAGGGAAGCTTTTTTATGGGAGGGAAGTTTATAATATGGTAATTTTTGCATACCTGTCCCTTAGCAAAATAACAAGCTGAAACTTTAGAAACACTCAATAAGTGAGAAGTGTAAAGGTAAATGTAAATACATTAATTTATACTAGGAATAGCTCTAGATGTGCATGTAAAATAATCTTTCAAAGCAACCTATATTTCCACGTAATTTCTATATATAAAGCCTAGGTCATCAGCTATAAATTTTAAAAAATCCAAAAGTACATGCACATATAAATGATTTGCACATGCCAGAGTAAGGGAAGGTTTTAGTACAAAACTGTTTTGCATTTTGGAAGAATCTTTTGTCTTAATAACACTAGAGAGTCAGAACTTCGGCTTTATTTATCATTTGATTAAAAAATGAAATCCTGTTCATGACAGAATAAGATTTCAGGTGAAAAGATATACCTAGAAAAATGTGTTGTGTGGGGTTTTTTTGGGGGGATTGTTTGTTGTTTTTTTCCCCTAAATTATGTGTATTTCTAAATAAAATTACAAAATCTGAATATTTACTGAGGTAAAAATCCCCCCTTTGTCTACAACAACTCCTCAGGGCACAGCAGTGTTCCTTGCACAAAACAAAATGCTGAAAATGAATGAGCAGTGTCAGAAAGTTAATATTGTACATGAATGGCAAACCCTGAATTGCAAATATATTTTTTAAGGTAGGTGTTACTGGGAGAAATCACTTCCACTGTTTTTGTTGGCTCCCATTGCAAACCTTCTGTGTTAAATACATTGAGGTGTTGTATTTGTGCTAATCTTACTACTGAAATGCAGAGTGCTATCAAAAAACCTAACATGATAACAGTTTAAGAAATATTTTGACTCCAAATTTGTAGTCAAAACTCTTAAATAAAATCCAAATAGATTCCTGAATGGTAACTTTTCCTGAAGAAGACATAGAAGAGTTACAGGTACAAGATGTTCTTGGATGTATGAAGAAATATGTCCTTTTTTTCCCCCCACCCTCCATATTTGTTGCAGGATGCTGTTCTGGCAAAAGTTTCTGTTAAGGGTGTGGTCTAAATGTCTTTGCTGTCATAGCTTTCAACAGTTGTCCTTGTTGACTACATTTTTTATGAATTTATTTTGATAGTGCAGCCACAAGAAATACAAACCTTTAAACCCCCTACAGTAATTTTTGGGGAACGTTTTCTTATTTTATGACTGCTTCAAAATCTGAAAAATATCGTTACAAAATAAGCTTTAATAAAAGTAATGAAAGCTTTAATGAAAGTAAGAACATAAGGGCCCTGATATAATAATTTGGTTTAATTGTGTGTGCTAATTAAATTATCTCCTTGTCTGTGGGCATTTGCAAGTGTGGATAACAGGATAGTGATGGGAAAATGGGGAGAAGCCTGCACTTGTGTTTGTAGTAAAGTATTCATATAGCAAAAAAAGCCACCATTCCTTTGGCCTGACAGTTCTGCATCTGAAAGTATGATGTTTAATATAGTGTACAGATCAAAATAGAGGAGGTGTGTAAGCATACACATTTACATTTAATGTGTAAATATCTGAAACACCTTAATTTATTAGTTATTTATACTTCTGCCAGAGCTGGAACGCCGACCAGTGGTAAGTAAAGGTGAAAGTAGTTTGTATTTGTCAGTGTCCTTTTTAATATAAAAGGTCAATAGTACCTGTTTTCCTTTTTAAAGAGACATATTATGAGTGCCATCAAAATGAGTTTTGTTCTGCTTCTGATGATACAATCATCATTGGATTTTTTTAAAAAATACTAAAATTAAGACATTGAAACCTAATATTCAGAGTTCTGTGTCCCCTGGCAAGGGATAAGAAGTTGCACAAAAGCAAAAGATGTGTTTGTGACTAATGTTAGTCTGAAAACCAGCTGGTCTGCACAGGTAGATCTGTGCTGAAAATGTATTTCACTGGGAGATTTTTCTATACTGTATTAGTATTTGTAACTGCAAGGTCTACAGACAAGAAAAACACATTCAGCTACTCTTTTAGGTAAGTAGGTGCAGGTGTTTGTCCTTTGTTGTCATGGCTTCATTTTAAGCACAGATGTTATTTCACTTCTCTTATTGTCATTCTCTCATTGCGATGTTTAGTGGTATATATAATACTATCATTATTATGGTATGTTTATTTACCTAAGATATACTCAGTAACATGTTTGTTTTGCTTTGAATCAGCTATTCACTTTGTTAGATTTCAAAGAGCTTAGGCAAACTTCATAAGTGCCGTAGCTCTCATTAAAGATTTGTGGTGCTGATTCAGCTTATCCTTGCAAAGAAAGATGCCTTCAGAAGGATTATGCTGCCCTTCTAAACAGCAAAGTACAGAAACAAAGAGCTCTTCCAAGAGTAGGTGCTGGGTTTATACACAGAGTAAGATCAGAGGGAGTCACTGGTGAAGAGCTGGGTAGGTGTGGGGAGACAAAGAGAGATAGTACTAAAGGCAACCTTACCCTTGATACATTGCAGCTGTGTTAATTATTGAAGAGTGGGAACAGCCTTGCCCTCCCAGCTATGGGATAAAAGAGTGAGTTAGCTGGGAGGGGGTTCAGTTGGAGTTAGTTGGAGTCTGCTGGCTGTGCTGTGAGGAGGAAGGGACAGGTGGTCATGTGAGGGACAGAGAGCTGGAACAGCAGAAGGAAGAGAGAAGACTGTGGAAAGAACCAGAGCTGTGTGGAGCTGCCCCATGGGATTGCTAAAGAGAAAAGGTACAAGAGACTTCTAGATAACAAGGAGCTGATACTTGAAGCCTTCTGATGTTTTTACTGAAACACTTTGAGTGCAGTGTCTGTCTCGATGACTACAGGTGGTATATTCCTGTTTAAATTACTGGTAATTCTTTGGGCTGTTTATTAAAAACAACAAAACAAGTCCTTCCATGCAAATTGTGTATGTCTAATTGCTCACACTGTGCCTCACGAGCAGAAAACTGACATGGGCTGCTTTTGCTTGCACAAGCCACCCTGTAGTACTAGCATGTGTTTGGGAGTGACTGCCATTCTCCTTCCTCTGGCTGAACTGGAATAAGGAGCTTTCAGAGAGCTTGTATTTAAGCACATTGATGTGAGCAGTTTGACCAAGATTTCAAAAATCTGAAGATGTGGGGGAGGATGTCAGAATGACATGTCTTGTGTGATTTTCTTCAGCCTCTGTCTCCTGGTGTCCCTACTGGGCTGTGGTGTGGTCACAGCAGCTGGGCAGTTCAACAGAACAAATCCCAGGCCTTTCTGATGTTTTGGGTTTTTTACTGTAGTGATGAACATGGCATTCAAGTAGCTCAGCTGAAGTGACTACAGAAACAGTCTCTTGATGCAATTTTTCATGCTTTGCGCTTGGCTAAACCTGCTGGATGGCAGCCCACAGATCTGAGCAGCTCATGGAAAGCATCAGAAATTCAGACATTTGAGTACAGTCCATCTGCAGCTCTTTGAGCTACATTTCACACCATGGTGGAGTTGAGGCTGTGAGCAATGAAATGCAGCATGTACGGCACTGACGGAGCAGCCTGGCATACGTCTGGGCTCTAAACTCACTGCGTGTTTACTGACACGGGTCACTTCCAGACTTTAGCTCATGTGTAAACAATTTTTAGGGAGCAGTTTGTCCAAAGCAGTCTCAGGAATGCTTTTGGGGACATTTTGGGATAAAAACTGTGGGAAGGACTCCTCAACAGAACTTTTATTGATGGGCCTGCACGGGCAAATAATCTATGCAAGTGATATATGCGTGTGATTTATCACTGAAAGTTTTAGGAATTTAATTGAATTACTCTGTTTCAGCTATTTAATTTTGGATCATGGAACTTGCATACTTTGCTTTCCTACCAGCTGATTCCAAATCCATTTTCAGCACTTAATAGGTCCTGGCACAAAACTGTGCTACAGAAATTGCTGTCATTCTTCTCAGCACCACCATCAGCTGTGGGGTTAGATTTTCTGTTTCGTCTAAAAGCAAGAAGAGGCCTGTCTCCCACTTTTCAAATGATCTGATTTTGTTATCTGTTGAGTGCATGACATCTTGCTTCATTATCCGCTTACTTTTTGACTGAATTTTATTTTCCAAATGCCAGCTAATACAGGTTCCTGTCAAACTACCCATTAGATTCAGCAATTTTCTTGGCTGGTAAAGGGTGTGACTGCATCTGGCTTGTTGTAAACACACCAGCACACATCTGCCTTGAGTTGCATTTTGTTGATCTCTGGGCAGAAACAATGCCCAACAGCTGCACCCTAGGGAGCATGCTGCTCCCAACACGCTTTTTGGAACAAAAAAAAATTTCCCAGGCACATTTTAGAAATAGATAAAACTTGCTTGAGCTCGTACATTCTCTGGAACAGGTACCTCCTCATCACTGTTTATCATTGTTGTTTATTTAGTGTCAGATGTAATTCCCATGATCGAAAGCATGGCAAAGTGTATTAACTGGCTGCTTCTTGTGTAAATATTTTGGGAACTGCCACCTCCTTACGTGAGATCATACAGTCTTTTTGTCCTTCATTTTAAAATGGAACAGTTTGGAATATTTAAATTATGGGTCAAAAACTGAATAAATGAAGAAGCTGAGTAGTCAGTCTGTCTACCTAATGAGCATTCATTACAACAGAAGCTGAGCTGCCAATTACTGGCCACTTCTTCTGGCTACTCATTAACTGTGTTGCAGCATGAACTTCCTGTGATTTGGCCCGTGGCCAGATCAAATTCATATTTTTCTCCATGTCCAGAATAATACTGTCACTATTTTGATAGGCAAGTAAGCTGCAAGTTCCATAAATCCTCAGCAAACACGAATTTGGGTATGACAAAAGGGCATCTGCTCTTCTTACTGCCAAGAAATTGCAGAACTGACTGTATTTAACACTACTAGGTGACTTTCACTTTATTTAGCTTGAATTCTGACACTGAATAAAATATTTACTAGATAGCTACCATGATGCTACCCCTCAGAGCAGTTTTAGAGAAGTAACATGTGCACCAGCCATAGCCCTATACTGCTTCTCTTATTTGCTTTCAAGAGTTCATTGCAGTCTGTGAAAACTGTTTCTTTATGTGCTTTGGAAATGCAGAGCAAAACATACTGGTATGTCCTTTAGATTGTGATTTTTGGGGGGATTTTTTTTTAATCTATTATTATCACTGCACCAGCAGAACTGTATGACATAGACCTGATTTCAATTTGATCTTGGTACAGAAAGATCAAACTCATTTTGGAGTCTGGTATTGCATTTGAGTAAACTCCATGAAGTTGTTTTGCATTTGTCATAGCCTTCATTTGAAGCACACTGTTCCTTAAAAAGTTAACTCTTATGAATTTACTTTTCAGAATATGCAAATGTCAGCTAGAATCCAAAATAATTTTTCAGATTTTTTCCCTCAATTCTAGCTTAATTTGTTTTGAAAAAGCTGTTGTGACATTACCAAATAAGAAATCCTTCATAAGCAAAACAAATACATCGGCTTTCCTAATATTTATCCACTGTAGATATGTAACAACTAGGGCTGTATTTTGCTTTGTTGATATTTGTTGTATTTTGTTTTTCAGCACTATTGCCTGTTTTGAAGATAGATGCAGTGTTTTGAGTTCACGGGGTGCATGTTAGACTTCCTTGTGGTATTGGGAGCTATGTAAGCTTTGGTTGGTGAATTGGTGCCATATTCCATTTGTTTGATGGAATCCAACAGAAAGATGTCCATGGTCTCTGTTGTACTGTTAGTGCTTCCTTGGAGAACATCAGAATTTCATATTCAATGACTGGATTCTTACTGGAGATCCTACATCCAACTTCCTATTAAATGGTGTCTTTATATAAACTGCTTCCATGGGCAATCCTGGCCACCAGGGTACAGAGCACACTGGGCTTTGGGGAAGCCTTATCCAGTGTTAAGATAATCAGTTGCTAGATTACTTATTTCTATCTTTAAAAAAAGAAAAATATATATATTATGGAACTTTTTTTTTTTAATTGAGGTGAGAAATTCTTTAGAGGAACACTTTGAAGGATGTTTTTGTCCAGTGAAATGAGAATTCCCTTGGAAGCCCAGAGGTTGAGAGACTGCTGGGGGGACATGGATTTTTCCCTTCTTCTTTTCTCTGAGATGAGATGTGATACCTTTCACTGTGTCTGTTTGACAAAAGCTTCTGCTAATATTTTTGGATTGAAGTTTTGAGTCAGCAGCTTTTACAAAGCTGAAGAGATTCTGTTTATGAGAAACTGCTGTCGTGTGTTGCATCCCTCCTAGCCCTCACTTTATTCACATGTGATTTGCAGTTATGCTAAGCCTGTGTTCTGCCAGCTTCCATTCTGACTTATCTAAAATAAGGCAAGACATTTGTGCAAGGAATAAAAAGATCATAAGGCATTCTGTCAGTTTTATTGGTTTCTCCCATGAGTTGCACTGCTCTCCAGACCTCAGAAGCCCTTATTTATCCCAGAAACCTTGGAATTTACAGACTGACTTTGCTAAAGCACTGCTGAACTTTAGAATCCTCATAAGAATGCTGGAAATCTTCAGAAAAGCCTTCTATGATATCAGCAAATATCTCCCATGAGAAGCCTTCTAGCACACTGAAAAGTGTTGAGCAGAGATAAACGAGTGTGTGATTCTCATTTAGAATTCCTCCTTGAAAAACAGGGTCTATGAAGCTTTATTTGTCCTGGTGTGACACATTATTCTTACTTTTTAAGCTCTTGTCAGATAGAATGTTTGGCTTTTAAAGGTTATTTTTAATATTTTAATGATTGATCCAGTCATTAATGGCTTTAAACCAGAAGAGGCTAGATTTTCTATAAGGAAGACATGTTTTTGTTACCAAATACTGGCACCGGTTGCCCAGAGAAGCTGTGGCTGCCCCATTCCTAGAAGTATTTGCAGGCTGTTGGAGCTCTGAGCAACCTGTTCTTGTGGAAGGTGTCCTTGCCCACAGCAGGGGGATGGAGATGGGTGATCTCTGAGATCCCTTCCAACCCAAACCATTCGATGAGTCTGTGATCTCTGACTGCTGTTTGAAGAGAGTGGAAGTGGTTGAAATATCTTTCTTCCATCTTCTGGAGGTTTTCAACAATACTCAATCCAAAAATACCTCTACTTTTGGTATTTATGTTAGAATAGCCTTTCCAGCCATATTTGGTGGCTTTAAACCTGGCAGAGCCGAGTTCACAAGGTGATGGAAGTGGGCTCCACTGACTTTTCCATTTTGCAGCCACTATGTCATGATCATAAATGAAAACGACTAAATAAAGAAAAGAGTTTTAAACTGAGTAATTACTGTTCTCAGTGTGTTTTAAATACTTCCCTGCTGGTGTATAAAGATGTAGTGCTTAGAGCAATGTGGCTTAGTTGCTGGCCTTGGCAATGTTAAGTTACTGGTTGAACTCGATGATCTTAAAGGTCTTTTCCAATCTAAATGATTCTGTGTTTTTATACTTCAGTCTTCTGGTCTTCTCAGCACTTTCTCTTCCCATGAACTGATTCAACGTAGCCTTGAATTTAGCAGTTAATGATAGTCTTCTGGTCTTTGGGGCTTATTTATTGTTTTGTTTTGGGCACTGCTGTTGTGCTAGAGCAGAAAATGCTCAATGGCAGACAAAAGGCAGCTGCTAACACCAGTTTCAAGAAGGTTTGAGGGATATGATGGAAGCAAAGATGACAGGCTGATTTTGTCTTGTCTGAAGTTGTAAATGAAGCTGTGAAAGGAAAATGTATGAAGCAGCAGTAAGAGGTAGAAAATGTTTTATATTTAATTAAGCTTTTAATCTGTAATTATTTCTGTCTCCATGAATGACAGCATTGTTGTCAATAACTATGTAAGTAGACTTGAAATTTGCCTCAAATTTTACCCGTTGATTTTTTTTAAAAAAATCATTGTTTAAATGAAATGGAGAAATACTAAAACCATTCCCCTTTACCAGAGTTTCTCATATTGTTTTGGTCCATAACCTTCCATGATAATTTTAATTCTAAAATCTCCATGTCATATGTTACTCCTTCACAATTGAAGTTGTCTTTGATTTTTTTTTTTTTTTCCCCCACCCCCAACCACGGCTTAAAAAACTTCTGGCTCACTTGAAGGAGTTGAGCAGAAATACAACTGAAAATAAGAGCAGGGAAAATTACCTGAACCTGAGAAACTCTGCAAAGTAGGAATTAGCAAGTAATTTAACCATCAGGGACCACTGCAGAGCACAGCTCAAGCAGAAACTTGTAGTCTTCTAAGAGAAAAAGCACTTCTGAACATCTCATGTAAGACGTGTATAAAACTGGGGTACTTTTCAAGTCACTCTTAAATAAAAGGAGATAGACACCATATTTCCCTGAGTATAAGGAGAGCACAGCAGTGAATAGAATACTGTAATAAATCAGCATTTCAGAAAGGATCAGAATGGAAACTTACCCTCTAAGTACTTAACCCACTGTACCTAAAAGAGTTCAACCTGAATTCAAGCAGCACTTTAGGGAAAATTAATTCACTTTATGATTTTATTTTGGTCCACCTACTGCTGTTTTCCTTAAATGAATACATTGAACAAGGAGTTAATTGGGAGCTGAGGAAATGGTAGGTGAGGAACCTTTAATTTACGAAATTGTATTCTGAGAGTTTTGTCATTAATTATATTGCTAGAATACAAAGGCATCAAAATCATACTTTCTGGATGATAAATTCCTTTGTTTATTTTATTGAAGCAATACTTGTGCTTTCCACATATTGTAAAACTTAAATGACTGTGAATACTGGTTTCTCAGCTTTATTCTCCATGTTTGTAAAGCCAGAATTTCAAAACTTTTCAGCTTTCTTTCAATTGAACACGATGTTTCTAAATGTTCATTCTATTTCTGCATAATTGCAAGTTACAATATCCTCATTTGTTGGCCAAATGCACAAACTATTCCTAATTTCCCTAATGGCCTAGAGACAGTATGAACACCTCCTACTTGAAAAGGCTTGGCTGATGCAGTAAAAGCTTTGCTTCCTTCCACACCATAGGGGTATTAAAAGGGCACTATTTAATCAAGTTTGAAAGCCTGATGACTTTTTGGGTGGCTCACATAGTATTACAAAGCACAGGAAAAGCTAGGCAAACAAAAAGCTTGGTGGATACAGAATAAAGGTGAAACAGTGAACGGGTGGAGGAGGAAAGAGTTACCATATTTTGCATGGAATGAAACAATCCCACGGCTATTGCTGACCTAGGCTGGAAAGCCTGTGGTGCAGATGCTCTTCAACATTTCTCTGTTATCTCTGGCCCTGTGAAAATTTGCAAAGAATAAGCCATGGTTGCTTGCTCAGAGATGCATGAACCAGGAGCTTCAAGGAGCTGGTGCAAAATGTAATTGGGTTTTCTTGGAACTCATGAAAAACTGAGGTTAGACTGCAGTTTGCTATGTCAGTGTACTCATCAAGAGGGCACAATTTAAATACATGTGATTTCTAATTCTAAGAGATCCCCTGCTTTTTCCTAAAGTCTAAAGGAATCAGTTTGGAACTAAAGTGATTTCTCCTTGGTCAACATTGTGGGTGCTTTTACAGTGTGAAATTTTCCTCGCTCTATTTAACATGAGACCCTGTTACTGGCTTTGGGGTTCCTTTGTGAACTAATCAGCAACTGCAATTGGAGGTCTGTCATAGAACACTGAAATGAATGTTTTGTGTGCTCGTATGTGTGCCATGGGCATGGATGAAGTGGAGATAAGTATCACTTTTCTGTGATACCCACAGGTATTTGTGAGGGCTGGGCATGGGAATAAGTTCTATCACTAGATATTGTAGGTTTTGAAACTCTTTGTAATAGCTCAGCTTGCTACATATAGAAGGAAATATAGCAACTGTAAAAAGATAAAAAATTGAGTTAAAAATTAAGAGAAAAAGACTAGAGGTATAAAAGCTCAGAATTAATATTGTAGGAAGAACTGTAGCACTGTTTTCAGGGTGAGTCACCATGCAAGATGAATACTTTGGAAAGTATTGTTGATTTTTAATAGAACTCTTTTCATATCTCATATGTTACACAACTCCTGATGATGCTCCTTTTCCTTTCATGTTAGTTCAAAGCAGAAGTGGTGCATCTTCAGATTTCACAGTGGAAATGGAGGTTATTAGTTAATTGTATTTTGCAACCATGTTGTTTTCCTGTGTTACCTAATGTATGAAATACAATGATGAATAATGTGTTTTACTAGGAAATTTTGGTTACCAAGTAAGAGCAATGAATTTTAAGGAGGATTCTCCAAAAATTGTTCAGAGTGATTTGCCACGCAAGATTTTATGTTCAGAGAATTGATGTGCCTGGGCAACTGTCCCCACACACTTAAATTGGTGTGCATTTTTAGTTCAGATTCACTTATTTTTTACATATGCTAACAAAGTGCGTCAGATATAAACTGTTAAAGAAACTGCCAGGATAGGAAAAAAAATAGATGTCTTAATTATGGGCACAGAGAGGAGCTTGGCCTTTGTTGACCCTTTGCACAAATGTGAGACTAACCTTATGTTTTTGGGAGCCTTAGAGGGTCTCAGAAGCAACTTTTCCTTTGCCTTTATCTTTGTGATCCAGCAAAGTTGGACCCTTTCTGATCTCTTTTTCTCCTCTTTAAGTTGCATTAAGTTTCAGGTTGCTGAACAGGATAAATGTCACCTCTTTTTGCTGTTTGTCTATTTGTATTTCTATTTTGGAGAACACAGTTTTTCCAGTGAATTGCCAAGGAATATTTAAAATCTGGAGTATTTTCTTAATTTTTAAAGGTGGGAAATTTATGGAGGGAAGAGGAAGGACTCTTTCCTATTCCTTATCTCTGTAATTAGCAGTCTGTAGTTCATAAAAGCTGCGTTGTGTTTGTTCACATATATGCATTTCCTCTTCTGCTATGCAAGACTGCTACCTCATATATCAAAAAAATACTATTAGCTTCTATTTTAGATGTATTTAAACAGAGAAATAAGAAATGTGGAAAACCCTAAGACAAGCATTCTGTAATACTGAATTTTAGAAGCTTGCTTTTAAAACTAAGATTGCAGCATATAAATATCACATGTGATCTCAATAGTTTATAATTTCTCTATAACCTATTAAACCTTATGTAGATTTTCTGCTAATTGTCTGCTAGGAATTCCAGATATACATACTTCTTATTTTATGACAACATTAATAGAATTTTAAAAGATGTTTAAAGTAATTAGAGGTATATCTGGCCTCTACTTGATCAAATTTAAAACTATTATTTTAAACTCCCAAATACACTAAGAGTTCTGCTAGCAGACTCATAATAGATTAATATTCATCTTTTTTTATCCCAATGCACAAGTAGAATCAAGTTTCGAATTAAGTCAATGTATAAAACTGCTTGTTCATGTCAATGTTTATGAATCTCTAAACATTTGTTCAAAAATTAATGTATGAATCTCTCAGCACGTAGAGACAAATGCACATTTGTCTGGTACATTTTAAAACTTTTTAAAATGAGTTGAAATTTTATTTTTCATTGCTTCCTGTTATATACCCAAAATGAAGACATGCTGGAGGCAAATTTTAGTCAGATGTTGGAAGTGAAAAGAGGTGGTGAAATTATCCATCTATGTATGGTCTCTCTGATAAGCTCAATTTTGTCAAAGTCAAACCTCACGAACTCTGAGTCTTTCATGTCCTCTATACAAAAGTGATTTACTTTGTGATTTGAGACTTGTAAGTTTCCCCAACCCTAAAATAAGTTTTGCCTAGTAGATCATTGTTCTTCAGTACTTTCTGACACTCCCCAGCTCAATTGCTAACACTTCACAAAGTTGTAAAAATGAACCTCCCCACACCCAAATCTCTCGTGATAAAGAATTCTGATATTATTAGAGTGTGACAGGTATTTGAGATGCTTGTTTCAGATGTCAGCCCAATCTATGAGTTTGAATTAGATTTCAGTCTTGGTTCAGCTCCTGAAGTTCAATTGATATGTTAAGGCCATCTTAGTTTGCATGATTTATAATTGTCTGTTTGTTTACGTATCTAAGTAAAAGTGTGTGCCATGATTTTAGTTACTAAAATGCTCTAAAATCACCTTTCCACAGCTGAAGTTTCTCAGATAAGTTTTCTGCTGCAGACAAATCTCTGGTGAGTTTCCTGGCAGTGGTTGACCTAAAGAATATTGCAGGAGCTTGCACCAGCACTGCCCTAGACACCTCCTTCTCATCTTCACATTCTGAACCTTTTAATATTTGATTCTGTGCTGGTTTGAAAGCAAAACCAGTGAAGGACTCCAAGTCAGAAACACAATTTAATAAGATGAAAAGAAAATAAAGTAAAGTAAAATAAAAGTAATAGTACAAAAAAAAAAAAAAAAAACCTGACAGAGTCAGAATACAACCTGATACCCTGTTAGTTAGGGTGGTAGTGGCAGTCCAGATGAGATGGTCCTGTCAAAGCAGTGATTCCTGTAGAAACTTCTGGCAGCTCTTGTCTCCTCTGGAAGTCCAGTGGATAAAAGCTGCCTGTGCTGTCCCAAACCCTGGATTTATCCAGGTGGGAATGCTTGGCTCCTCCCCCTGGCTGGAGCATCTCACAATGGGAATGATCTCATTCTATGAGTCATGCAGTGGGTCCTTGATGGCCCATTAAACAGAGATAACTCCCAGAGGAAGTTATCTATGAGTCATGTGGCAAGGCATTGTTAGGCTTGTTAACAGAAGATAAGGAAAACTCTGCCCCACCTTGGCTCCAACGGCTCAAGGGGATAGAATACATACCTTGGGCACAGTTTTACATTGTAACCTAGGACAGATTCTTTCTTATTGTTTATTGCATTTCTTTTGATTCTAAAATACCTTTTGTGGCAAAAACCCAATTATGCTGTGTGAGGGAAGTTTTCACTCATGTCTGAAGTTTCCACCTATGCATAGCTGTGGAATGCCAGCTCTACCATTTGCTGTTGAATTGCTATTTTACCCCAAGAGAAGTATTAGCATCCTTTGAAAATGATCTGGATGTTATTCTTTGCCATGACAGGAACTGTGTGTTTGTCAGAAGTGATCGGTGACCATTATTTCTGGAGAAGAATAGAACCATTGACACACCCAGGTACTCCAAACGATCTGGCTTCTCTTTATGAAAGGTGTTGCAGACATGAGAGGAGTTAGGGAATCTGTATTTTGGGGAGGGGGAAGCATGCTGTGGGTTATTTTCTTATGGTTCAGCAGCATATTGAGGTGAAATCTGCTCTTCTGACTTGCGTCCAGCATAGCCTCGGTCATGTCAGGTCATTGATTCTTTGTGTGACACCTTCTGTCAATTAAAAAAAAAAACAACTTCAATACTGGCTGTCTATAAAAGCCTCAAATCACTCTTCTAAGATATTTCGGTTTTGACATTCAAAAACTCAAACACTGACTTTTGATATTGAAAATAACCCCCACAACTTACTGTGTAATTAAGTTATTTTAAATAATGCAAGCAAAACATGTTGGTTTATGAACCAATAAAAATCTGCAGCAATTGTAGTTTATCTGAATTGGTAATTCTGCTCATTTTTCAAATAAGATTTCAAAATTGGACATTGTTAAACATAAATTACATTTGTTTTTCTTTATCTAGTTACGCTAAGAATGTCAGAGAACTTAAAATTTTCTAAGCTTTGATATTGTTTCACAAAATGTAGCAAGCTGATAACTAATCTGTTTTATTGTTCATTCTAGGTTAATCAAAAATGTAATTATGACTTTTAATTAGAACAGAAAAAGTGTCTGCACTAGCTCATAAAAATTGCTTTTTTCTGCCTCGTCACCACAGGTTATGAAAGACAAAGAAAGCTTTCAGAGTAATAAGAAGGAGACCATCTAGCCTCAAATTACTCATAATTGGACTTAATATTTGAAAGTACATCTAAATATATTGGAAGCTGAAAGCTGTGAATTTATGTTCTAATTTAATTTTAAAGCATGAAATTTAGTGGTATGCAGAAAAACACATTTTCCCCCATCATCTTTTCAAGCTGTTTCATGGTTCTGTTCTAAATTCCATCTTAATTCCACGGAGACAAGTCAACAAGCAGGCTTATGCACATCTGAAAAACCAAGCTTAGCAGTAAAGGACCCTAGAAGTGTAAAATTTTACTCATTATACCCTGGGCTTGGGTAGATGGGTATGATCAATCAATATCCACATGCAGAGATGTAAAATAAATATAGAGGAAGCGATAAGAATTCTGAGGAACAAAATTCACATTTGGATTTATTATATCTATTATAAAGTAGCACATGAGAGAAACAGAAGGAATGTCAACCAGAAGTGGGTGATTATAATAATTTGACAGTAGAAACCAAACAGTGCAGGGAGAAATCTACAGTTGTCACCATGTAACAAAAACCTGGGATTATTTAGAAGAAAAATCCTGGCAGTGTGTTTTTACTATTAGGCAAGGAACAATTGCTGTTCCTTTAATTATTTCTATTTTGCATCTTGGGAGTACTTCTATGAATATAACATACTTGTCATCCGTGTAGTACTTAAAGAAAATGTTAAACAAACCTGTGCATTAAGTGTTAGGAACAGTACTTTCCATTGAGATGTATTGAAGAGTTTTGGAGGAACCAAATTAGGATCTCTCCAGGCCATTAGTGATGGTTTTCAGTAAGCCTGGAGGCATCAGCAGAGACAATTTTTCCGTATTGTGTAAGTAGGACAACCCTGGTGATTTTATGGTATCCAGCCCTGCATTGCTCGTTGGGGGAAAGGGTGGGATTGCAAATGTGGAACTCGAAACATAAGGATAAAAGGTTTTTTGTTGGATGCCCAAACAATCAAAATACTGTATCATTCTTTTTCCTGCAACAAATACTTTGAGTAAGATTTAAAAACAAATAAAGGGCATTGAATTGAATTTCTGAAGAGCCATTTAGCTTTGGTCTGAGTTTTATTAAACTTGAAAAAGTCAGAATATGCAAAATGACCACTTAATCACCAAAAGAAATAAAACCTGATTAATTCATTAGTGTTCATTACAAAAGAGGATGTTTCTAGTAAGATCTTTATAATGTGATTTCAAGAATGAATTTTTACAGCTTTGCTCAGTGACCTGGAAATATCAAAGAATTAATATTGTAATTGTGCAGATGATTTGAGAGAAAAATAATGAAGGGAACAGTTTGACTTAGAGCTCTTGATAATCTGGACATAAGTAAACAATATGTAGCTCAGCAGGGCCAGGCAGGTACAGAGATTTCAGACCAGAACACAAAGTGGTGGGAGAGGGATACCAGAAAGTGGGGACCCCCAACTTTTTGAACTAACAGATGGTATAACCCTGAAAATCCTCTCATAAATTATATACTCTCCTTAAATCCATGTGTACAAGGTTTTTAATTTTCAAGGTTATGTGATTCCATAATTTTGAATGCAGTGTCCAAAAGCAGTTTATCTGTAATGTATTTCTGCCTTTATGTTTGATTACTTTTGCTTTTAATGTAACAGAGTATCTCTGTAGGTAAGCTCTTCTCTCCTTGGTTGAAATGCAGTGCCTGGTGGATTTTAAATGTACCAGCATGGCATCACTTAGAACCCAAGGAGTATCTGCCTCACATTCAAAAGTAACTTCTGAAAAAGCAGAGCCATTGATAGCAGTCATGCCAAGGCGCTAAATGTAGGTAACTTCAAGAAAGGGTTGATTCAGATTTTATCCTCAATGTATAAGTCATGTCTATGCTTGCTGTATCTTGATACCTGGTCTAATTATTTCTGTAAGTGTTTAAAAAATCCATTATAACACTAATTAGCACATTAGTCCTTAATTAGCTATTAGCTAGTCAAATATTTGTCTCTGTCTTTAAGTGGAGATTCCACTGGGGACTAACCAAATTTCATACTTTATGAATAGGCTTCTAGCTTGCCCTCTGAGGAGATGATTGTAAAACAGTCATGGACTTCAGGGAGCATTCGTAAAATGTCTAGGTGCTGCATGACTTCTGAGGATCTACCATTCCCAATTCATAGAAAAGGAAGAACATAATGCAAATTCTTTGGAAAAAAAAGTGGTTTTCAAGGCCTCTGAACTTGCAGACTACACAGGTGCTTGAGTGTAGAATGGGTCTGTGCATATGACAGGCAGACCTATGTGAAGTGCCTCGTGTTTAATTTCAGTTGTATTTAATATATTTGATAAAGATGAGAATTCTAGTACTGAGATTTTGTCTCTTTGAGAAGCTGCTTTTTATTTGTGCTGGTGTATTCTTGAAGGAGGGGCGTGCTCAGTAACGTGGCTGCAATTATTACCTGGAGTAATAAGTGATTTCAGGGCTGTGGGTCGTGGTGGTGGTTGTCTCTCTCTTATCATCCCTGGTCTGTTTAGAAAGCTGCTGTGTTACAAGTGAAACAGAGAGCTCTCAGAAACTGTGCCCAGTGATCAGAGGGTGCCTTAGCCGTACTCATCAGGGCTGGATGGTCAAACTCTCCCACAGTTAAGCTGTGAGCCAGAGGAAGGTACAGGTGACAGGTATATAGACGTTCATGACTGTAAGCTAGCTGGAACTGTAAATGTTTGGTTGCTTTTTGCATCATCTCCACTGGGATTTAAAAGCTCCCAGACTGTGGAATGGGTGCCCTTCTGCAGTGCAAGTTCAAACTTAGGCATGGGAGAGAGATAAACCCAGTTTAACTCATGCCTTGTCCCAAAGGAAGCGCTTACAGCTAGGTGAAACAAATTTGCCTGCAGTGTTTAGTGTCAGGTTTCCCAGATGAAGAGGAGATCAAAGCTGAGAGATTAGGACATGCTGGTTAGAGGGGAAAATTGCAGTTTAGCTGTGCTGCTATTTTTGAAACTTGTCATATTTGCCTTCTGTCAGGTGAGCTGAACTCTGATGTGTTGTGAAACATGTATGCGTTAGAGCTCTGGGGATGGATGTGGCAGCATAATGCCACAGAAGAAATGTATTGGCCTCATTTCCTACTGGGTCCTGATTAAAATGAGAAATCCAAGGATTTCACAAATATATCCATGATAGTTTCATGGGAGAAATGCCACAGATAGGAAACAGTGTTCTCTTTATCTTTCTTTAAAATAATGATAACAGTACTACACTTGCAGTTCTGTCACAAATACTGCAAGGACCACAATGGCTTTCTAAAAATGCAGATTTTTTTTTCCTGCCTTCCTGTGCCTTCTTTCTTTCTCTCAGTGAGTCTCCACTCCAGGTGTGCTGTCACCAACTTGTTTTTACTAACGTTAGACCCCATAGCATCTCTAACACTCATACTGTATTTTACTTTTTTACCTTCTCCCCTTTATTTCTAAAATACTTCCAAATTTGTCTCCAAATCTTTTTCTTGTCATCATAAAAGCTGAATTTTATTTTTTCTTCAAAAATATGTACAAGGAGGCTTTATAGAAAAAACCCTGTCCATAGATACTGTAAATATTTTAGACTATCAGGTGTTGACTGATTTATCTAACACTGGTGTTTGTATACTCAGTAGTTAAGGTTTTCTTGTTTGGCTGCAACTAGAAATTGGCCTGTCAAAAACAATAAAACCTAAAGGTGTGTGGCCATTGTCAATATTCCACTGCACAAGTTGGTTTGTAAAACAAAAGGGTAGTCCTGGCCTGAAGAATTTAGTCAGGTATGGGTTTTTTTTATACAGGAGCTGATTGTATGTGTAAATTTAGGATTCAATTTCAAGCTTAGTACTTCATGTATAACTGGATATGAATTTTGTACTGTGTTATTTATTCACTCTCTCCAAAGAACCCTTAAATGTGTCAGTAGAAACAAAAGTGATGCAAACATTAAATAAATATTGGTAAATGACCAACCCTGCACACATCTGTCATTGACTACCTTTTGTTTTTACATATGTCTGCATGTGCCTTTTTCTTTTTGAATTAAAGAAAATGCATATTCCTTAAAATGGTAAGAATAGTGAATTTGTGTGATCAGGTTTTGGTGTTTTCACTTAAAGCTCTGAGAGAAGAAAAATATTTCTGCAAACAGGAATAAGCTCTGTTTGAGATGCATCAAACTTTACATGACTCTTGACTTTGATTTCATTAGAGTTGAATCTGATATAAACTCTGAGCTAAGAACCATAATGTCTGCAATGATAGCTAATAAGCACAGAAATATTATGTATACTGTGGAACCGGTTCTATGCTTCTTTGTTTTCTTTTCATATTTTTATCTACCTGTAACAAAAGCTGGTGTGTGAATCATAAAAAGTTCTCATTATTAAAGCCAGAGGTATCTTGCTGCCTAGAAATGTAGCATATACTTCCCTGAAGTAAAATATGAGCCTTATTCATTTGATATCACCATGTAGACCTGAAATTGTTAGCAGAAGACTTATTTAGCATTGATATATTATTCTTATCCAGTCCCAAGTAACAAAAATGACCTGTGGAAAAAGGAGCTCTTGAGAAATTATTTCATTGTGTAAATTAGTTTAAATTAGCATCATTCTGCAGCTCCCAAAGTTTACGGATCAGATGCAGAATACCTCTCACAATGCAACAAATAAACTCTTGTTTTTGGAGTTCAAGTGCCTGAAAGCTTAGGTTCAAAATGAAAGAAACAATAAAAGTTATTTATGTATACTCTTGAGGTCTAATTAGGCTTAGTATTTCACATGTACGTGTATATTTACAAGCCAGATATTGTAATGTTTATGGAAATTGACACTTAACTTTGAATTGCTTCTATTTGCATATGCAAATTAGCAAAGCAATTCAGTGTGAATGGATTTTAGAGAACTGTCAACAGTTGTTTATGGGGAAAGGCAAGGAAACCTGGAAACAAATCCTTGAGAATTAATGGCTTTGTTTGGCTTCGAGCATTGGAATTGTTCGTGACCTGGGCAGGTTTCAGGGCCCCACTGTGTAGCAGCTGCAAATGCAGGCCAGGAAGGAGATTTAATTGTGCCCCATGAACCACTTCCAGGGACAGCAGGCACCTGTAAACCCAGCTATTTCCACTGCACATGTGTTCTTGCTGAAACAAGCCCCCAGCCCCGTGCTGGCAGCATCGGTGCAGTACACAAAGCACTAAGCAGAGGTGTCCCTGCGGCAAGAAGAAAAGGAGGAGGCAGAGTTTAGAGGACCACAAGGTACGGCAGGAAGAATTTAAGTGTTTTTAGGCTCCTAGTTCAAGACTGAAAGTGAGCAGGTTTCAGCCAGTTGCTTATGTTTGCTTCCGTGCAAGCAATCACACACACATTTTTCATGAACTGCAATTCTGTAACATAAATCAGGTTGGAGAGAGCTGCTGTGGATACTGTTCACTCTCTGCGCTCTTTCTTGGAGAAGTTAATGAGAATAAGCTGTTCTAATTTGTGTCAGTATACTCCACTGTTATTGTTCTCTTTGTAGCAAAAGAAGAACAAAAGGCAGAGAAGTCAGGAGTGATGAAGTGCATAAATTTGAGGGATGTTACAAAGAGATCGTTTCATAACAGAGCCATCAAAATCTTCTAATTGAGATTGTTATAAATATATCAAAATCAGCTGCTGAAGACAAAACAGTGCATATTTTCTTGTGTCTCAGGTGTGTGCAAAACGGGATTTCAGGGGGAAGAGCATAGAAACATTAGCACAGCACTTTGTTCCCTTCAGAGGCGCTGCAGCAGATTCTGAAATCTGCTTTGGAGACACAGGGCTCTCCATGCAGTGAGAAACGAGGGCTATCACATCTTTGCATGCAAGAACCTGCTTTTGTATGTCGTGGTCCTGTTGCTGTCTCCTGCAGGAATGCTCTGTAGAAAGGCTTTCTGTATCAGTTAACAGGAGCGGGTCAGTTGTCAAGGTTGTGAGCAGTGATCCCACAGCTCTGTGGGAGCCCCACGGCTCTGTTGTGCCTTATGAAGTGTGCTTGGTGTGCCTCTTCATGCTTGATGCTGGTTTTTAGGACACAGAACTTTAGCACGAGCCCTTTTCTGACATGGGGAGAAATGGGAATTTGCACACCATTTTTTGTGTTTCTCACACATCCATGCCAGGGTCAGAAATTATTTGGCACCTTATATTTGAAAGGAACTACTTTTTTTTCCCCCCCATGTTTCACTCTGTCACTGTATAAGGTCAGCTGTGCTAATATTTTCATCAGCCAATGGTACCTGGAGTGTTAACAGCACAATGGCAATTAGGAAACCAAAGCCCAACACTGATAGCCAAGATACTGCTCCATTGAGTAGCCTTGCGTTTGGAAATTTGGAAACTGTACAGCTGCAGGTTTTATCCTGCTGCAGACTCTGGTGATCAGTGTTACAGAGAGCTCAACCCAAAGATAGAAGGTGCAAGAGTACCTCATGCTTCCTAGATGGGATTCAGACTGGGTTTGTTTAGTGTGTGGTTCATTACATATATTTATAACAAAGACTGCTGAAGTTAAATGAAACACTAGGCAACTGCATTGTCTGAATTAAGTTAAGTCTGATTCCTGAGAGCTCAGTAAACCTTAAAGATTAATTCTTTTATCCACTGCTCTGGAAAACTTGGATGGTTTTTGATTTCCTTTTTTGGAATTGACTTTTGTTTTAAAGCTGTCACCAGACACACACCTAAATGAGTAAGCATAACAGATAAACACACACAGAACCAAAACCATGTACATGTTCTTGTATACATGTTTGCTTCTGTGTGTGTAGCTTCCCTTGAATTCATGAATATTCAGGGTAAAATGTTCAATCAACACTCAAGGTTTAGTCAAACTGGTAGTCACGAGAGAAGCCACTTACCTCAGAGTAGCATTAGCGATAAGTTGCAAGCCCATCTTTAGTATTGGCAAAAAGAAAAGTTTGACTTCAGTAAATATCTGTGTTCATGAAAATATACTGGGTGTTTTCGGGAAATTGGAACTGGTCAGAGGTTCAAGGTCATCATTGGTGGTAGAGCAGTTCAGGAGGGACAGGTAGTGGCACAGCTGCTGGTGAGATGAGAAGCATATCCAATGCTTTAGGACCTAGTACCTGAATGAGAAAAGACTGATATTTATGGCTGCTCAATATTTTGCACAAAATGTACTGTGGAGCTGTTCAGACGTCTGCAATGTCTGTGTGAAGGCAGGGTGTGGGCTACTCTCAGATAAATCTCCTTTGAGATCTTATATCCCTTAAAGCCAAAAGTGGATCCTTTTCCCACCTTACCAGATCTGCTGGGGAGCATTTTATTGCCATGACAGTTTATAGATTCTGTTTGAACTCAGATTTCTTTTTAAACGCCAGTTTTGTCCAAATTATCTCCATTTTACTTTACCCTGAGATGAGGAGGAACATGTATAGGGTCCAATAAAACAGGTTTTGTTAGGTGTGCCAAAGTTACTGGAGATAGTTACTGCTCAGGAAAGACAGACCATTTATCCTCCTTACTCTCCCCTTGTAACCTGAGAGCTGATGAGAGTTCATTAAGTCCTGCCCTTTCTCAACTGCTCCTTCCCCACAGGCACCTGGAACATGATGGGGGGAATTTTTATAGAGTTCCACGGGCTTTCCTTCAGCCCATTCTCCCACCTCTACAACTGCTAACTGGGTTGAAGTTTGTTGGAAGATGGGAAATAACATAAAATTGAGTGCTCTGTGTGTAGAATTTTTTTTTTCTGGACTTGACCATGTCCCTTAGGGTTCAGAAGGGTAACTCCTCTCTTATTTCCTGGTCTTGATCTTGTCCCCAGGAGCCAACTTGCCACATCTAAACTGGGACCTTTTTACAGCGTGTAGGTGCGAGTATCACTTCTCATGTGGAAAGCAGTTGCAAGACTGGATTCAGTCAGTTGAACACAGGCAGTGTTGAAGAGCATGTCTGGGGCTTTAGGGTGTGAATTTGACTTGGCAGCTTCTTCATTCCTCCAGATGCTCTTTCCGTTCTCCAGGAGGTGCTGTGTAATTTGAAATGGGACTCTTGCCTTAAAAGCTCCAAAGAGCAATGTGGGAAAAAAAAATCATTAATGCTATGTAGTAGGAGGAGCAATCTAGTATTTCTTTCATTTTGATTTTTTCCTTCCCTGAATAAAGAATATTGAAGGACTGAATTCATCCTGTTATGTTGATCTGCATGAAAAAAAATGTAAATGAGATCCAGATGTGTTTTCTCCTCTAACAGTTTCATTCACTATACTTTAGATATGGGAAAATGAAATGTATTCCGTAATAGGTTGGAGGAGAATAGACCAAAATGATAATTTTATAATATTCCCTGGGAATTCATAGAGACCTAACAAATTAACTAGGAAACTCTGATGTCTAATGAACTCTGCATGGGGAAATATTTAATTTTGCACTGACTGCCATAAGGCAACTGCATGGTGGGTTATTTAATCATCAGCAGTAGAAATAAAACAGCAGAAAATAGACCTGTCCCCAGCATTGTAGAGAAAGGTTTAACCAAGCTCCCCCTTCAGTCTTTGTTGGAGGAGTTGCAAGGTCCTCTTCTCCAGAGCCAAAACTTTTTGGAAACACCTGCCTGGAAACTCTGAACATAAGAACACATCTTCGTGTATCACAGGGGGAAAAATGGTAACACCTCTAAAGATGCAGCCTTGCTCTGTTTGAAGCCATCCACTGTAGCTCTTAAGTTATTTTGAATAACATACTGATGCAACTAATTGTGCTAAAAGAGCACTGTGAATTGTTGTTTG
Source organism: Acrocephalus scirpaceus scirpaceus (assembly GCA_910950805.1). Classification (NCBI taxonomy): domain Eukaryota; kingdom Metazoa; phylum Chordata; class Aves; order Passeriformes; family Sylviidae; genus Acrocephalus; species Acrocephalus scirpaceus. The sequence goes on along the minus strand of OU383779.1, from coordinate 41,240,629 downwards.
TTCAGTGTACTGAAAATGTAATTTGCAGTCAGTATAAACCAAGGTCATGGCCTGTCCTGCAATGGTAGAGAAATCTATACAGAAAAGGTTTTGTCTTAGATGGTGAAATCCATGTTCTTATGTGAGGTGGCTCAGAGAAATGCAGAGTTTAATAGTGACAAACATAGAAGTAAATGGCTAAATGCACCCCAACGTGTCCTTCAATTATGGCAGTTTTTTCCTGGTTGCCAGTCCACTCCAGAGCCCTGTAACAGAGATCTTCTCCTGCCCCCACACTGCCCTGGAACAGCAGCCAAGGAGCATCTAGCCTCTTCTTACAGCCAGAAAATCACCCTTCCGTAAGTGCAAGAATCTTCTGGGTACTTTATGATAGAAGAGGATATCAAAATATAACCTGTCATCTTCATTTTCTTCCAGGCTTCATTAGCCAGAAATGCTGGGTTCCATCTCCTCATATTTCCCTTTTGTCCCAGTGCTTTTACTGAGAGTTTGGTTGTTTGGGAAACTTTCACTAGTCTAAAGGAAGAAATCAGATTTAAACTGTATTTTTTTTCCAGACAATGACTCAGTCTTGAAACCAGGTTCATTCTCCTTCTTTATAGAGGGTGAGCTTATGTTTATCCCCTGTCTTGCAGGTGACTGCACAAGTCACTGGGCTCACTGAACAACTATAAGGATTTGGTTTTAGTTCATTTTTTTAAACTCTTCTTCCCCAAGCTTCATCTCCCCTGAGACAAATTGGAAAAAAACAGAAAAAAAGATTGTATTGCAGAGTAGGAGGAAATAATGGTGAAATGTTAACATATTTTGAAAAATAAGATTCCTTTCAGGTAGCTTGTGCATTAATACATCATGTCAAGCAATAAGTGCTGTACACCATAGAGTTATACTCTCATTTGGAGCACTCTTGCAGTACATTGGATTTTTGGTAATGTGTTTATTCACTCTATCCTCATTATAGAAATAATCAACAAAATAGATCTGTGCTCTTTCAAATCCCTGCAGAAGTCAGTCATCTCTCTAAACATATGGTCTGTTTACCTTCCCAAAAGCAAAATGTCTTCATAATATCAAAACCCAAAGACCTTTCTCTGTTCCAGTGCAGCAGACCTGGAAATTCATTGAGGTTTTGCTGTGTGTTTTGATCCCCAACTGGTGCTTGAGAGCAGAAGGCCAGAGCTCCAAGCAGGATACATCAGGCTGTCGAGCCACCATGCTACAGTGCTTCTGACATTATTTTTTAATGAGAGGAAAAAAAATAACTGACCTTGTAGGGACCTGCACCAGAAACCTTTGGCTAATTGCCAGCCAGAAGAGCATTTTAGGAGCAAGTGTGCCATGCTTAGGAGGAGTGAACAGGACAGATTGTTCCTCCCCACTGCTACAGAGTCATCAGTGACTTGCTCCCCAGAGATTTCTGGTTTTACTGTGTGCACTTCTGTCCTTGGTCAAAACGTTCTGCACCTATGCTAGGAAAACTGATGCTGAAGTGCTTGGGAACAATCCTCCTTCTCCACCCAAAGCCATATTTTATCAGTATCACTTATCACAGAGGCACGTGTTGCTGTCAGCATCCTTTCTGAGATTTCAGATGCAGTGGTGGCAGTCTTACACAACAGGAGGAAAAGGGGTTATATGTCATAACTTTCCTTTGCAAATCCCCATTGTAGTTAGAACCATAACAAAGAGAGTGAAACAACATTTGTGAGAAATGCTGGGAGAACATAATAAGGGAAAATGTGTTTAGATTGCAGACAAAAACCTGTTCTCTGGTGTCCACGTTTATCCTGACTTGGAAACCTTTCAAGAAGGATGCTTCTCAGCAATCTCTGCAGTATTATCAGAACCCTGATAACAGTGTTTTATCAGGTCTGTGGTAATTAAAGTGATATTCATGCTTTTCTTCCTCTTTTTTATACTCTTTGCCACCATATTTTCAGAATTAGCTCTTTTTGATGTGACTGCTTCTTTGTTTACATGAGAGAGAAGAGAGCGGTCATAGAAAATCTGTATTACATGTGGTTAACAACAAGGTTTTCATCCCTCAACCAGAGCTTTGTTTTTTGTTTAGCAAGTTCTTTGAATCTAAATAATGTGGGCTGCAAGTAAAATTGCACATATCTCCAGTGCCCAAATAATCAGTCATTTAGCGATTTTAACACTGGAAATTCACTAAATAAGGCTGTTATGCTTCAATATTTTGTGCAAGGCAATGACAAATGAAAGCAATGAGCACTGCTGTTATTTGAAAATAAGTTCAGTACTTATTACAATCTTGCAGTTTGTAAAGTTACTGTGTTATTAACCTTCCAATACAGATTGCTTTTCTAAAAATACAGTTTTCTGCGTGAAGGTCTATTCTCCTTTTTTTTCCTTTGGCTAAGTTAACCTCAAAAATATAATATAGATCCTAATAAACTTCTTATATGTATAATTTCTCCCAGTTTTCTTTTTTTTTTTCCATAATACTACTAAAAAGGAACTAAAATTGTCAAGTGTTTATTTTAAATTTTTGTGCATCCCACATGTGCACATACCCCATGAAACTCTACCCACGGTAGTGACAATCAACCTGACAATATAATCAGTCAAATTTTGCCCAGGGACTGTTTCTTAGGTAACCAAACAGGGTCACAGAAATGAGTTGTAGAATACAGAAATAAACCGCATGTTGACGTGTGGCATTTCCATTGTTTTCCAGAGAAGTCTGGGGCTGTTGTGTTGGTGCCGTGCGAAGGTGAAGCACGTCTGCTGTGCAGATTGTGAGTGTGCAGCTTCTGCTAGGAGTGAGATTCACCCTGGCAGCAGCAGAAAGCCTGATGTGAGTCCCAAAAATAGGACTCCATCATCTGGGCTGTGGGTGATGTGTGAGCTCTGTGCCCAGGCTTTGTAGTAGAACAGATCTGGCTGTTGAGGAGCTACAGCCAGAAGGAAAACACCCCTTCTCAAGCCTTGTTCTTGTTTTTTCTTGCTGATTTTATGACTCCTTTGTACTCATATTCGAAAATGTTTTCCTAAATGTCTTTTTTTTATTTATTTTTTTTTCTACTTTGTGAGACGTTGTTGCTGCTGTAACAAACTTTCCTCAGGTAAAAGAGCTGGAGCTCTACATGCTGGTGGTCAGGCTGGAAGATGAATTGTTATCTTCATGCTGAAGTCAGCATGAGTAAAAATATCATCAGTGCCATCTTCCATTGCTGCAGCTAGTTAAAGTTGTCTACTTCTTTAGTAACTGGCCTTATAAAGTAGATTGTGTCTTCTATCATTTGAGGTTTTTAATATTATGATATTGCTTAGGGGTTGCATATTGCCTACAAAAAACAAACAAAAAACTCAAACAAAACAAGAAAAAACACAAACAAAAAAACCCCACACACCAAAAAAACCCAAACCAAAACAAAGGAAAAAAATCAAACCAAACAAAAAAACCACCACCAAAACCAACAAAAAAAGCCAGTGACAAAGATGTTTTGTGTTGGCCAAGATACGGTTGTGAGGAGCAGACCAGCATAGCTTAAGTGTTGCTGCTGTCTACAAATGAGACTGCTTTTTTTTGCTAAATTACAGCCAAGCAAGTAAATCTATATATTAAACCACTTAGTTATTGGCCTGAAGGTATAGACACAAATTAATGACTGGTGAGGCACATTAGTAACTGTTCTAATGGACAGGAGCATTTTTGGCTGTGCAGACCTCCCAGGAAAGTGGGCTGGGTGGCCATTTCCCATGAAGATTCAATAAAATTGACTGGAGCTGTAGGAGGGTGAGGTGGTGTGTTTGGAGAGCAGAACTGACAGTAGCTGAGAGTGTCAGGGTAATGAAGAACAGGGCACAGCCAATGGATGTAGGGGTGGGAAATGGGCAGAGAGGGTAAATGTATTCAAGTGTTGCATGCTGCAGCTTGGTTTGCCCTCCTCTTCCTGCCTGGCTTGGGATATAGTCCAATTCCTGTGCTGGACATGGGCTCTTGCTGACTGCAGGAGAAAATGGGCTTGGAGTAGGTGTGACAGACACCTCCATTTTCTTAAGAAGTCTGCAAAAGAAATAGTAGCCCCTTCAAAATGTTTTGACAAAGCTATGTTGTCATATGAAAAAAAGAAAGGTGTATGCAGACATGTGCACAGGAGAAATCATTCTGGAAAGAGAACATTACTGACTGGAGTTAAATATCCAGCTATAGCTGAGATTTTATGGCTTCATTTCTTTCTGTTTATTTTCATGGCAAGAGACTCTTACTTTCATTTTTCTTGTCTCAGCTCTATATCCATAGCTGACTGTAGGAATTCTGCTGCTTTTTATGCAACCAAAACTGTTTTTATTTTGGGGATGTTATTCTCCCCCAGCCAACCTTCCTGACCTATCTTTTTATTTTCCTTTCTGATGGTTATATTTGCAAATAAGTTAAGTTTGCCCTACACTGTGCTGTGAGCATTCAGCTTGACTGATATTTAAATTGGGGCACTCACAGCAAAAATATAAAGGTACTATAAACATTTTAAATTGCTTTTGACTCTGAAAAGTGTTTCGAAATTATTCCACTGCCTCAAACCTTTTATGTGTACTTTATTCTGAACTTTCTTAGATGGGGCATTGGACTGTAACTTGCAGATTTTCATAAGGCTTCTTCTGTGACATTAAAATATTCTTTAGGTAGTCTTAGTTTTGAAATAGTAACAAAAAACATATAGAAAGCTAATGTATTTTTTAAAAAATAGCTCAAAGAGTTTTAGAGCAAGGAAAAAGGATATCTTCTACTATTTTATTTATATATTATCCTGACAGGAGAGCAACATTTTGGTCCAGAAACACTGCAAATTCATTCCCTGAAAGAAAACCACTGATATTAGTGAAGAATTCACCCTTCTGTTCCTGAATCCCAGAGGATTCAGTATTGACACTTAACTTTTATTCTCTAAGAAAGTTTTTCTTTTATTAATAGAGTGCCAGACATTATGTGAAGGCACAAAAAGTATTTCTGCTAGTTTGATTTTAATTAATTCGTTATCAGTCCGGCACATAAATCCTTTAAATATAGCTTGCCATAACTTCCTGAGGATTAGAGCATTGCTGTGTTACCTGAAAAAGCTCTCGTGGACCAGCTGGCCAGAACAAATTCTAACTTTGAAGCATAAACACTCTTGCAGGACAATCAGCAGACCCAACAATAGTAACGAGGAATAAAGAAAGAAAAAGAGAACAAAGCAATGTGTGCATGTAATTCTTCATCATAGAGAACTCAAAAAATCTCCAGTTTAGCATTTTTCATGCTGTGAATAAGATTGACAGCAGAAGAGCTTTGTGCAAGTGAGAGACACTGAAGTGTGTGCAGGAAAGAGGGAAATGGGAATTTAAACTGAAACATTTGGGACGTTTCTGTCAGATGATTTATTTTTCTCCTGGCAGAGAAATAAGCAGAATAAATACCATGTAGGGGCTAATTAAGCTGTGTTCTCCCGGAGAAGGCAGTCTCATAGCATGTACCAGGTGGTTAGGACAGTTATAAACCTGAAAGAGCAGAACAAAATGTTAGGCAGAGAAAGCAGCAAAAAATGTTTTGTATGTTTATACATCAGGTCCAGGGATCTGTACAAGGATGTGCTGTGCTGTTTTGGACGGATTTGGTTCTTGCATGTTTTGTTGCTATGGTGTACCTTAGCTTAAATAGACTCTGTTACTGTTCTCATGTGAAAAGAATGTGTGCTCCTCATTCTGGACCTGATTTTCTAACCTTTTTTAGTTTTATTCTCTACTTTCTGATAATTAAGGTAGAGACTCAAGATAAGAGGGAGAGGAAGCGATGAGAGCACTGCAGAAAACTCCACTGTTATGATGTGAGGAGCAGGATCCTGCCAAAAATATGTGGCTACAACAAAACCACACCTTAGCTCATTAGACCTGCTATGTATTTTAAATATGTACATGTTTTTTTCAGTGCCCCAAGAAACACTTTATAGTAGGAGACCATCTCCAAGGAATCTTGGAGAGAGGTCTTGGTTTATTCATAGCTAGTCCTGAAGCTATAAAGGAAAAACCTTACAGAATTGGCAAAAGCATGAGATAGAAAAACATGAGAAAGTCTAAAATATTTTTTATTTAATTTGGAACAAAAGAACAAATATTATACCCAAACATATCAGCATCTCAGAAATGCACAAAGCAACTCCTGAATGAGAATGTGTGGTTGGTTGTGTGGTGCTCTCTTCATCACTGGGATGAAAAAAGCCTTGACCTGCTTAGTGAGAAAATGCATTTATAATTCAAACCAGAAGCTGGATGCAGATTTGGAGAACTTGCTCTATCATTTTAAAGCAAGATTCTGCCTGATGTAAATGCACGAGTAAAAGGCACTTGGCTATGAAAGCAGGCATTTGCCTCAAAGTTATAGACCAAGATTTCCTTTCTTGTGGTACTTTATAAAATTTAATAAAATAATAACTGGTCTAACAGAGGCCCATAAAAAGCCTGAATTCAAACTGCTTGGAATTGCAGAGGGAATGAACCTACCATGTCCTGTTTGTGATTTTCTGGTGTAGTTGATAGAGGTTGAAATGTTGCCTTTGCTTGAAAATTCTGTATTATTGTAGCGCGAGCGTACAAGTTCCAAGTAAATCAGGGCAGATTTCCCATAGCTCCCATTTAAAACAAAAACAAAATATGTTGTGCAATTCTTTGACATAAAAATCAAATGTAATGCTTCAGAAAAATTATAAGGCAAAAGTGTTCTATGTCAAAATGAAGCAGTTAATTCAGGAAGAAACAGCACTTAAAAAATATAGCCCTCCTTTTTGTTGTCCTAATTGGATGGTTTTATAATGACAGATGAAAGCCACTGTGAAAGTAACACACAAATGGTGTTTTATAACCTGCTTAGTGTTTCAGCAAAAGATTTTCTTTGTGTCACCCAATGAATCATAGACTGCTGCACGTAGCAAGCAGCAATAACTTCTTTTTAAGATGTGCTGACATTCTCATTGTTATTACTTTTAAATTAATATGGGGTGCTGGAAGACATTTCAGGTGTTACTGAACTTTACTGCTTGTGCTAATTGTTTATATTCTCTTTACGGATTGAACAAGGGCTTGTTAGAGGAATGGCTGTGAGAGATGAATGGTGAATGAACATAAACACAACAATGCGTTTGCATAAAAGCAGATCATAATAACTGGCGATATGAGGGAAAAGTCTGTAATTTGTATTGCTGTTTGAATGCTTAATAATAATATGAAAAATTGGCCTGATCTGAAATGAAATATTCTTTGCTATTCTTTTTCTAAAATTACTGTGGCTAGATCTAGTCTCAAAATGCCATTTCAGAATAAGAAAACAGAAAATTTCCATTAAAAAAAAAAGTCAAATATTTTGAGTTCTTTTATCTCCTTTTTTTTTTTTTTTTTTCCCTTTTTTTGTCAGTAAAAGCTGTGCCAAGGTTAAGCTACGTTCCTGGAGTGTAAGACATCTTTTATTTTTTAAGTAAATGATTTATCGTAAAAGATTTTCATCCAGCTAATGATGCACATGACCAGAACAGACTATTTGCATTCAAACTTCCCATGGTAGGAGTTACATTTCTGATTAAGTTTTGGACTACAGAGCAAGGAGCTTTAGACCTTGGGTTTTGTGAAATTCCATCACTCACATGCCCTTTCCCCTGAATTCAGAAGAATGAGGAATTCATTCTCTTTTTTTTGACAGAATATAGGGATTAGCAAAAAGAAGTTCATTGCATTAGCAGGCTGCTCTGAAGCTGACTGAAATTTAGACTGAGGTGGGTTACTGTCAGGTATCACACACAAGTTCCTCTCCAGCTGTTGGTGACCTTGGCTTTGCCCTGTTCCTTTGTCTCTAAGAAAAAGCAACTGTGAAAGAATTTCAGTCCCACACTGTATCATAAAATATTAAACTCTTCTCTGGCTAGCAAGTGGAAGGATGAGGCTTTCTCTAGGTTGTATTTGCTACCAAAGTGCCACCCTGAAGCCAAGGATGGGATGGACACACACCACTTCAACCTGCAGCTTTCACACACATTCCTTACAACTGTTTTAGACAAATCCCACATTGATCCTGGCAGGCATCACTGGTTTTAAGCTTGCTTTCCACCAGTCTAGCATAAGAAAGTGGCTGGAAGACATCCAAAAATCTGTACATTTGTTTCCATGGAAGGCTTGTAATATCCAGATGCTTTTGACTCTGAATTTAATGGCATATTTGTATTTGAAAAAATCAATAAAGTTTATGAACTGAAAAGAGAGATCCAATGCAACCAGTTCCGTCACTTTTAAGGGCATCTTATGTAATTCTTTGTGACACAGACATCAGGCTATAGAAGCCAACCTGCATCTTCCTGTGAAACAAGATTTAGCATTGTCAGCCTCACCAGAGCAGCTCAGGGAGGGGTACAATGGGTGAGAAGAGAGGAGAGCTGTGAGAAACAATCTACTACCCATCAGCCTAGAAGACCAATAAGATCTGATAGGTTTCTGCAATAAACCTCTCAGTAGATTTTCATACAATAGAAATCAAAAGGGCACATCAGTCATATAGCCAGAGAGACACCGAGGGAAAACGTCCTGCTCCCACACTTTAACTAGCTTGCTGCTTCAGATAAAATAGCCATCATGCAAGGTTCATAAAGAATAAAACTTTTCAATCTTTGAGGGCCAGTCCAAGGTCTGTGCAGCATTTAAGTCGTACTATTATGAGGCCATAAACGAGGAACTAGTTGTAAATTATTTCTTATTGCTATTATTACCTTTGAGATGCTATAATACATAATGATCTATCATCCACATTTATAAAATGCTTGTACTGGAATAGGCAGACCTTCATTCCTTTTCAGAATAGTCCTGCTGACTTCTGTCATGTCCATAGTTATAACAGAGATTCAGTTTGGTTTTCACTCTATGTTCTGCACTTGATAAGATTATCTGGAACCTGGGATCATAAAGTGGGAAAGATATAGTAGGAAATGCATGGAGTTGCTTCCTTTTTCCCCACGGCAATTTTGGCTGTTTTTACTGTGTTCTAGAAAGCACAGGTTGGTGGGTGGCACCAGCTGAGTCCTCCCAATGCAGTGCCTTTGTGCTGGAGCATGCAGCCACCTGAGCGCATCCCTTGGAAATATTTAGAAAGATCAGACTGGGTGGCCACTTAAGCTCAATGCAAGCTGATGGCTTTTTCCATTTTGAAAAGCAAAGAGTGTAACACTTCTTCCATGTGTGTAGAAAAGGCAGTGAGAGGTGTCAGTAAGGCTGGCCCATCCCCTTCCTGGGAAGTGGCAGAGCACGACTCAGCACAGATACACCTTCCTAGCTCTTCGACCTGAGTCTAGAATTTCTTTGAATTAGTTTCTTCCTTGTCTCTCTGACCATTCCTGTGCTACGATATTGTGTATGATTAGTTGTATAAAATGTGATAATGTAGGCATGTAGAAAATACAATGCTGTAGGGATATGAAAGGTACGTGCAGAATATTCTTTGTTCTTCAGAGAAAGAGTTTCATATTGTGTTAATCATTCTCAACAAGTCCTGTGATTACTTGAATCATATTTTAGTCTGAAATTCAAAACTCATGAAATACCTGCTAGAATTATTAATGTGATACTGCACAAAATCTTTTCTTTCATTTTAAATGGGAAACATCGAAACTTATGTAAGGACTGTTCTTTTGTTAAACAAAAGTTTAATTTTGTAGAGCTGAGAACAGTGTGATATATTTAAGATTGTAACTGCTGTCCTCAAAACTTCCAAAAAGAGAATGGCCTATTTTTATGTGTAGTTCCATGTAAAATACAAATAAGATCTATTATTTATCCTGCTGAAGTAAGTGAACTTTTTTCAGTGTATTTTATGAAAGCATATATGTTTTCTATTTTGTTCAAGTGACTATGAACTGGCATGAAAAATGCAATTGTATCTCTATGTCCACCAATGGTAAATTATGCAGATTTTTTTTTTATTGGATATGGGAGTGTAAAGATAATAGTGAAACTAAAGATAATAGTAAATCATAGTGTTTACTTAGAAATGTTGCCTTTTTTACTAAATACAAGCAATTAAAATCTTTGTCTCCACCAAGCAGTGCTGACTTCAAAGACAGTGTAAGCAGAGTCTTTGTGTATATGTTTAACTGCTTGTTCTATTTATAAATTCTATTTAAGGACCCTCATGATATTTATAAAGAAGAATTTCTAGCAACTGGTAAATGCACCTTAACAGCCAATTAGTGATTAACAGTGTATGGCCTTTATCTAACAACTTCCTGACCATAAAATTTCATTTACTCTCTGCAACATTACTGTATGTGTGCCTCATGAAAATGGCTTCTTCTCTGAGGAAGGGAGGATGAACAGCAAAATTAGCTCCACACTCTGCAACTGTTTTCCCTCTTGGAGTCTGGGATGCCTGGAAAAAAGTGGATGAGCTTTCAGGCACACCCTACTGTTAAGAAAGAACAGCATTACATTTCATAGCTAATGGAAGCTGAGAACAAATTGCATGTGATTTTAAGTGGATGTTTTAGAGAGAAAAAAAGGTGCTGCTAAGTGAATAATTAAGGGAAGGAAAGCAAAGCTACAGAGAAAGCAATTGTTTGTACAGGAGAGAAAGCAGATAAGTTATCTCCTAAGGAACACTGAAGGGATCGTGGGGAAAGGACCAAGATAGGTGAGATTGTAAATGTCCATAAGAATAATATCACTCCAGAGTCCATGATTTTGGTTTCTAACAGAAGCAGAGAAATTCTTGTATATCTGACAGCTTGTCTACTCTTCAGCTGCATTTGTTGATCTAAGGAAAGATCTTCTCTTCCCCTGCAGACTCTGGCTCAATCCTGTCCCGAGGCTGTGATGGCTGCAGGAGCATTATCAATAAGATTAGACATATCCTTCTGCCCAGCGGGGAAGTTGGCAGGTTCTTCTTGTGCCTCTCCTAAGACACTGACCATGTGCAGCTCAAATTCATGCCATCATAGTCTTAATGCTTCCTGTTTTCCCACTGCAGTCTTGCAAATCCCAGGGGGGATATGTGTGCCCCGTTTGAATGTGGTGTCCACTATCAGTGTGATGCTAAGGGGGGTGTGTTCCCCAGAACTGGGCACAGACAGACAGACCTACTGGCAGGCTCTCCTGCAGGCCTGCTTATTAGCCTTTTAAAAAAAACATACCAAAAATCCCCAACACATTGACTTTGATGCACCTTTTCCTCCTAGGGAAGAGCTTAGACCCTTTTAGAAGTACTTTTCCATCTTATTCCATATTGCGTATAAAATGGAAAATGTATGCTTTTCAATCAGTCCTTCACAACACGCCATTAATTGTTTGAAGTAAAGTAGCATTTTCTTTTGTCGAGTGAAGAAGGCAAATGTCACTTCGCCCCAGGATGCTTGTGCTAAGTGCAAGATGTAGTGCAGAAATGTGATCTGTGCTGCCAGGAGCTCAGTGAAGTGTTATATTTTCAAAAACTGTATCTTGCTGGTGTAGACATTATGTGAATATCATTGCATATGTGTGAGACTAGACAGCTAAGAGATAAGGCTGTCCTAGCTATACCCGTGTCTTAGCTTAAAAATAAAATTATTGTATTGATCTGCTCTCACAGGAAAAATGTACATCGTTTTTGAAGTCTTCCTAGTGAATACACTTATAAATCTCATTTTTCTGTTCTTTCTGTCTGCCCTTAGGCAGAGACAGAAATCAATGGTTTTCATCATTCTAACGTTGTATAATTTCATAATTCATGATGTATGATTTATTCAAATACACGTAGAACTTTTGTTTATCGACTCAAATGCAAACAAAACTAATAACTTCTGTCGCTTTTATCCTCATTGTAAACCAGTCGAACCAAATATAGGAAGTCACTTAGAAATACTGCAGGTCTTCTCAGTCTTCTGAATTCTCTGGTGGGTACACCAAAGAGGAAGTCATTGTCCCGGCCTGTACATGCCTCTCGTAGCAATCTCTCTTGACCAAAAACCTAAATATGTACTAAGCATTCAGTTCACTAAGGAGTTCTGCCTGAAAGAAGGTAATACAAACTTGCCCGAGCAAACCCTCTGGTTCTACATAGCCTCATGTTTCAATACTGCTCAGTGCTCTGCAGAGACTGCTACATGATTTATCTCTAATATTTTTAATGTAACCTTACCCAATGCTTTTCTCCATGTTCTGGGTTGTCTTCAGCTAGTATGTAATTAATTCTCACAGTGTAATTCATTCTTGCTACCTCTTGAAGGGGCAACTAAGCTGAAAAGTAGGGAGAGCCCAAACAAGGAGTCACCAAAAACCCCTGGGTGTTGGTGTCACGTGCTGCATGTGGCATTAGATCAGCCCGAGTGACAGGAAGGCTTTTCATTTTCAGTTCTTTGGGGGGTTGCTTTTCAGGACACAATTTCTGAGTCAGTGAATGCAGTACATTTTTACATCTCAGAATACCTAAACCCTGAACATCTTAAAATTGATTTTGCCATGGATCTTGTGGCTGATGTGTTAGCATTTTTTGCCATGGAACAGCCTCAGTGTGAGCAATACTGTGCTGGAGCTAACCAGTTAGGGGGTTTGTCCAACTTGCCTCTGAAATGCAGGGGACTCTGCCATCTAGCAGAATATTTCAGGGTCATTTTGTCTGTTATTTAGCTTGAAATATGAAAAGTCTCATCTCTCCACTTCATTTGTAAGTTGAGTAAAAGCATATTTGGATGTGCCTACTCTGCACTCTCCTAGGACCTCCTTGTAGAATCTGTTTTGCTTTCAGCATCAGCAATATCTTGCTATGCATCATATACACATGCTTCAAACTTCTGGGAATATAATTGATAAAGCAATTTTTACCCAATAATTACAATATCTATTACTGGTTTGCTGTGTAAAATTTACTTTAAACATCAGTCATAGGCACTAATAAGGAATTGTTTTTACTAATATAATCACAGTTTAAATTTTTCTTTTATATATGGCATTTTACTTTGTTAATTGCTGGTAGTTCTTGACCAATTCTTATTTTGTTTGTGTCCAAAGTTGTTTTAGATAACTGCTATCATAATGTTAATTGAAAAGACTGAGATGGCTGTTTAACACTGTCAAAGGTGAGGCAACATCTATTCCTCAAATGATAAACAAGATTGATGCTACTCCTTTACATGTAACATTATTAATGAGGAAAAAAAATCCTTGCACTTTATTTGCCGTGTTCTGCTATTGCTTCTCCTAGCACTGACTTCTGCTCCTGGAGGAGTGGTTGTGGCACGATTATGTCAGAGAGGAGGCTGTAGCAGCACGAAGCTGTCGGAATTCTGGGAAATGGAAGGAGTTCAGGATGCCCCATGAGCAGTCAGCCTTTCTGCTCAGCTGCTGCTCATCCCTGGAATTGTTCTGAGGCCTGGCTGCCTCAGGAGGCCCATAGCATTCCAAAGGCATCAAGGATCTCCTTGGGAACCTCTCTTCTCATGGGCTGCACCCTCAAATGCCAGGCATGGGGAAGGCAGAGAGGGGACAGGAGAAACCAGAGTGCCTTTGCTTGCCAGCCCTCTCTGCCCAGCTCAGTCCTGCTCAGCTCTGCCCATCACAGCACATTTGCAATTCCACTGGATGCTTCAGTTCCTGTCGCAGCATCAGCTTTTGGAAATGCGATAGTGTTCCAGGTCATTGAATGAATCATAAAAAAAGAGATGCTGCCTTGTGGAATGCAGCTTTTGAATGGCAACAGCCTCCTCCAGGTTTAAAAATTTAACAAATCACTTGGTAAAACGAAATCCATTTATGAGTGAAAATAACACTGTATCTAAAGCAAACACTGTACTCATTTTTTCCACAAACAAAGTAGAAATATTTCATTATTGTGGGAAGAGAAAATATAATATTTCTCCACTTGTGTTCAAATGGAAACACAAAGAGAAGTCAAAACCAGGAATGAACTCATGCTATATTCTCCCTTTAATCAGCTTAAAATCAATTGCATGATGTCTTTCAGTATTTAACAACCACTGCTGCTACTGAAATGAGTAAGAGTTGTGATTGTATGCATGGTATCAAGGCAATGACAAGAACAGTAGATGAAGGCTGATTTTGTGACTTAACTGCAACACCCAAATTATAATAGCTTACAAATTGGGGTGTAGTAATAGCTTTAGTTTTAAGGACATGTCAGATTAGGAGTAATACCTGTAGCCAGTGGAATCTTGCTAAATACTTTACAGGTTTTATGTCTGAGCTTGGCTACATGGCATGCCAGCAGTGGAACAGCAGATGCACTAACGGATATCATCATACTGCCTTTGTCCATTGCAACTTCTTTTTACCTCTCCTTTCATACTTGTTTCAAAGGTGGTCTGCAGGGCTTCCTTCTATAACTACCTAACTTCTGTAATATGACAGTGAAATCTAAATAGAAACTACTTATTTACGTACCTTGAATTCTGTGTCTTTGGTTGTTCTGGTTGGTTTTGGGGTTTTTTTTTCAATTTTCTATCTTTCTAGTTATAAGTATTTAAAAAAGGAGTAATTCTGTAGTAATAGGTTTTACTTTATCTGATCTGAGTTTCAGGATATAGAAAGGTATACTAAAGAACACTGAAAGGAGGAGCTATGAATTTTTTGTTTGACAATACCATGCCATAGTAGAATATCTGAAGGGTATTTTTTATAGCACAGGCTAGAATTAATGGGTTTTTTTCTACCAGAACTAAATATATTGCTTGTTATACACGCTGTAGGTTTCATGTGTGTATGCTTATACAAATATTCATATATTGCATCGTTAACAGCAGATCTAGAGAGATTCAGAAAGATATTTGAAGGGAACAAAACCTTTTTCTTGATACTTCTGGAGAAGGGAGTGGGTTCAGTGGGCAGTCAGTTGGTAGAAGGTTAGGAGAGAAGATAAACTAATGATCTGGTTCTGTGGTGATCAGGGTGTTGGATGGCTGACTCAGGAAGAGGGACAGGCAGTAAGGACAGCATAGGGAACAGGGCTCAGGTGAGGCTGAGGAGCTCTTGTTGTTTGCAGGTGGGTGGCTCTCAGTCTCCCTGTCAGTGCAGCCCCAGGGAGGAGCCTTTCCATGTTCTCAGACTCAGAAATGCTGTGCCATGTCCTTCTTCACCTGGTGCAGCCTTGCCACAAGCCCCAGCTTCTCCTTGGGCCTCTCACCACTGGTGTTTGTCATGTTCTGTGTGTGCAGAAGAGAGCTGTCTGCTCATAAGTACAGCGCTTACACTGAAAAGTCAGCCCAAGTTCTCATTTGATTAAGTGGAGGAAGAATCATGGCATCCAGAGGGTGGATTATTGTACAGAAACTGAAACCAGAGCTCTTGAATGACCATCAAATGAATGTCTGGGCTTCAGAAGATTTGGTTTCAGCACGTGTATCTTCACGTGCTGCCTTAGGCAATTTATTTCAGGGCTTGGCATCCTGTCTCCTACTTTTGTCAAATGGAAATAACACATCTTTTCATGTTTGCATCTCATCCTTTGCTTTGTCATAATAGTCTTGGGAACTTTCTCATCCTGTGCTGAAGAATAATCCCTGCAGCATAATACAATTGTCATCTTTGTGTTCAGACAGTGATAATAGTCGTGGTACTTTGGTAATAATTTCTGTCTCTGCAGTTTTTTTATTTGTGTATGACTCCTGGAACCTGACCATCCTTATAAAACATCAAAAATTTTATAACAAGATTAGCTCTGTAAGGCAAATGTGTAATGGATTTTTGGAAATCTAAACAAATTAAATGTTGTGACTTTCCAAACTGTAACATTAGCAACTTTTTTGTCTGTTTAATTTTTTTTCTTCTTTTGACTAGTTCAGTGGACATTTGTTCTTTAGTGTTGCTTTCTAAAGTTAAAACATAAGAGTTTTTAATGCTAAACTAAAATTGTTTAGTAGTAAGGATGCCACATTTACTTCCCCTGGGAAGACACAGCAATCATTTTGCTTGCCTGTGTTCTTGGGGAGGTACAGCAAATATTTAACTGTTTTGATCAAGTGTTGCATTTAGCACATCATAATACAAGCTCTGTTAAAAAAAATACTTACTATACATATTGTAAATGTAAGCATAAATTTAAAATAGTACATGATAAATATAATAGAGTAGATCTATAAAAAGAAAAGTGAATTCACTGTAACATTTTTTCCATGTATAGGCCATGATTTCCATTGGGAGTCCCATTGGCCTGTGTCCAGTTTTGGACTGCCAAGTACAAGTAGGGCTTTGATATAACTGAGGCTATCAGTGCAGTCAGAGCGCTGAAAAATGCAATGCTTGAGGAGAGCCCTGGTCAGCTTTAAGGCCATAAGGGAGGTCACACTTCTGTTTTCAACTCCCTAACAGGACAGTCCAGAGAACACAGAGACAAGCTCTTCCCAGAAGTGCTCAGTGATACAGAAAAAAGGCAATGGAGAAAGGAAATTCTGATTTCCTTTCCTTATGACAATATTTTAAAAATATTGTCAGTATGAGGGGGACCAGGTGCTGGAAGACACTTTTCACAGAGGTGCTGGTGGCAGCGAGTTGAACTCTTGAGGGTTCAGTTTCCTGGATGCATCCTAGAGCAACATCATCTAAGTGGCCCTGCTTGGAACATGAGGTTGGACTAAATGACTTCTGGAGGCCGTTCCAGACTCTGTGATTCTGTGATACATATATGAAATTTGAGGAGTTTGATGATGTAATAAACCAGTAAGTTTAAAAAACTTGATTGAAACCAGAATAAAAGGGATAAACCCAATTGGAAAGGGGTATGTTATGTACATTGTTTTAAGTAGGTCTTAGAATCAGAGTTACTTATAAATCAAAGGAGAATTTATCCATTGATACCAACATTTACTGAAAAGAGCAGCAGAAACATCTGGGATTCTCCCTGGGACTGCAAACATCATGTTTTCCCCATCACTTGTAGAAAGAATGATGTATATCTGGGCACTTAAAACCTGTATTGAAGCATACAATTTGGAAAACCTCAGACAAAGATTGCTGTTCATTTATTAAATGAGTTTCCTGGCACTCCCATCTTTCTTCTGTAAAAAGCTCTTTCCTGAATGTAAAATGCTGTCTTTGATACAATGTGATGGTTTAGTTCTGTTCACTGAAAAATATCAGACTTGCCTATACATTCTTCCGAATTTCACAACCATTAAATGTTCAAAACATTCTTTTATGAGCCACCCATGTAATGGCATTAGTTATCTGTGTAGTGATAGATGGATGTGCAAGCCCATATTGTAAGCATTCTTGTGAAATTTCATTTTGAGAAAAGTAATTGTAGAACGCTCAACATAAGAATACCATTCTTTAAAAAAAGATAAATGCACAAAAGCAGCAATCTTTGATATCAGTAAAACCGCATCCTAAATGTGCTTTGCAATAGCCCAATTTTAAATCTTTCAATATTTTTGCATTTTGTTTCAAATATAAAATATACAGTGGAAACTAAACAGATTTTATAGCCCAATTCCATTATTTAAATCACTCTGGGCTCTGATGCTGAAAGCTACAATTCTGTCTGGAATCAAATTGTAAGGATGAGTTATAATTCCCCAATGGAAACACTGCCTAATCTCAGAGTATATAGATGCTAATGGTGCCATGTAATGCATTAGCAAACATGTTGCTGATAAATAGGAATGAAATATGATTGGGCAGTCTCAAGGATCATCTCAGAAAAGATCTCAATTATAAAGTGTTGCAGAAGGAACTAATTAGGTTTTTCTCTCACAAAAGGCTCTGAGCCATGTGCAAGGAGAGAGGAAAAGACTCATCCTTTTGCTTTTGAAGAAACGGCCAAACAAGGTCTCTACATCAAAGTTCAGAAATCCCTATGATGCCAATGGTACAGGAGGAATCCTCAGCCTCTGAAATTGCCAGTGTCTTGTTGGCTGAAGGCAGCATTTATCTCACACCTCTGAATCTCAGCCAGGCAGCAAAGCTCGGGGGGTTATTGGTGCTCCTGGCTGCTTCAGGCAGCACACTCAGACTGGCACCGATGTTCACAGGGGACACATCTGTCCTCACCTCTGCTCTCCGTCCCCAGGGAGGATCAGGCTCTCCTCCTGAGTACTCTCCAAAGGCAGACTTCCCTACCTGTATTGCCTTGCAAGTAAAAATGCAAATAATCATTGTGGCTATCTCTGGAAAACGCAATTGTAGTGACAGCTCCCACGCTACCTACACACACAAATGGCATTGGCATGGCTGCAGATGCACAACGAAACAATGATGGAGCTGGGAATAAACTCTTCCTCAATCACATCCCTCTTCACAGGGCACGCAACAGTTTGAGCAAAGCACACTGGCTTGGCATGAGTACAGATTGATTATGCTTAAGTTTCCACTTAAAGTACAGATTTAAAAAGTTATTACTTTTTTTTAAGATTATTTTATCCTTACATGAGTGGCTTTTGGGAAATAATCTGCTTAGAAGTGAAATATTACTACAATTAAAATTGTAACTTAATGTATCAGATTTTTAATTCTTTCTGATTTAAACATTGTTAAGTTTAGAATAAAACAGTGGCCAGTATTTATTGCAGGTTAGAAAAAAAATTGTTCTTGGAAAGAACTATAAACTGTATTTGCTTTAAAAGAAAAAAAGAGTTTTAAACTAGGATATTTATATAAAGTAAGAGAAATAGATGGGTGCTTTCTACAGCAGAGTTGGATTGTCACCCCAGCCAGGTTCAGGGCTGTATCCCACCTCAGGTCTTGCCTATGGATGGGCTGGATTCCGTGTGGCTGTGTAGGCAGCCTCAGAGTAGCCAGCTGTGGGGAATTCTCCCAAGAGCAAAGTTGTTTTGTAGTCCCAGTATGCTCTGGCACTGATAAAAGCTGTTAAACACAAAATTAAATACTTTCACTAAGGTGCTACATGATCCTAGCTGATTAGTATTTGAGAGATAATTTTTTCATTTTCAGATTGACTTTGATACCTGTGTCCTGAGAAATAAGAGCTCTCCTATTTTCTTGTCAGTGCCAGTCTCATGGTTTTACAAACCCAGAATTTTTCCCTAGTCTTTTCTGAATTCCTTAACCATTTTTAAAGCTTGTAGTCAAGGGAGAGTTTTGCAAGAGAGTTCCTGTTGAGAGCAGTTTCCTTTTGAAATCACAAATTTTCAGCAAAACTGACTCAGAAGTTGACTTGGTGAAGGTAGTGCCAAGCAGATTCACTGTTCCTGTTACAGTTATGTATATGTTATGTGGCAACTGACACGTACAAGAAGTTTTGGTGTCTTCCTGTGTACAAATCAGTTTCACCTCTAGCAAAAGTTTCAATTTGGGTTGAAGATAAAACACTGAGCCTGAAAATCCTGTTGTAGGTACCTTCTTGTGCTAGGTCCAATGATGAATCCTGCAAAGAGTTCCTGTGAGCATCCAGATTTCCAGCTGTTCTTCCAGCATGGAGCTCAAGAATGAATATGAACAGGAGAGAGAATTTAGTTTTTTAAATTCAGTTTTTTCTTCTGAATCTTTGTATGTAAGAGCATTGTATAAATCCCTTCCTGGAAAACTGATAGTTGGCTTCCTTCAAGCAAATACATAATTAATATACACCTATGTAAGATATAAAAAGTGCCAAATATCCTCATGGAGCATTGATCTGCACATTGCTAACCCTGACATGCCAGTGGTTTTACTTCCCTCTGCTTTGGATGGACACTATTATAAGAAATCAACATAATTTGTGGCTTCATTTTTCTATATAAAATAATCTGCTCTGTTTGGAAGTTCAGGTGTGATGTTTCTACCCTTGAACCTGTTTTGATCTTCTTTGAAGTGTGATATTCTGGAATGGAGAAGGAAAATGGGAAAGGGATATTTGGGATATGCTGTCCCCAGAACCCAGCAATAGGTAAAATCATAGGGGCACTTAGTAGCCTTGAGAAAAAGACTGGAAGGGGAACTGCAGGTTCCCAATCTCCAAAGCCACCCTTGATCTTGGTGCAGCCTACAATTTGGCTTGTATTTCCTTGCTTACTTTATCCTTACTCTTTTTTTCTGCACTTTGTCATTTCTAGCAGCAGGAGTGTAAATCTGTAGCAATATCAAAGTCTTATGCTAAGTAACAGTAGGAGTTCTAGTTTTGACTTTCCTTGACTTTCCTGAGCACTGCTTAGTTGAGAGGAAGAAAAAAGACAAATTTCACTCCTCAGATGCTAAAGATATTCAAAATAGGAAGAAAATAAATAAATCAGGGACTGGCAGAAAGGACCTATACCTATTCAACTGCATCAGTTCTGATGACTAGATATAAGAAGAACACTAAAGACATTTAGGCTATGTGAGCAAATTATAAATTTGAGGGTTTTTTTCAAATTGGCATTGGTAAGGCTCTAAAAGGCAGTTCTGGATTCACCAGGGAGTTCACTGATCAAGAAAGGCATGCTGAGAAGATTGCTAGTCTTTGAGATGAAATGTTAGTAAGAGTTTGAACAGCAGAGCATGTGTGTGGTAGCAGGTAAGAGGCAGCTGTGGTGGTAACGAGGGCTGACAGCAGAAGGATCAGTCTGGGCTATTCCAAAAGAGAAAGGGCAAAGATGAGAAAGAGGAGAATCAATGTGAGGCACAGGAAGCCAGGAAAATCTGAGCCCTTTCTCACGCCTGCTTCAGCAGCGTGAGAAGAGGAGCAGGAGGAGAATTGGATCTGGGGCTGCGCTGATGCCACCATGTCAATAACTGAGAGGACAGCTTGTCAGAGGTGATAGGACAAACTCTATCATTTTACAAAGGGAGGGAGGGTTGGGGAAGATGGATGTGAAAAGTGTCTGACAGGGTGAAAAGAGAAAGCTGGTGAAGCTGAATTGAAGTAGGTGATGAGCAAAAGGAAATAATTGAAGAGTGAAAGAGATTTGGAGTGAAAGAGTAATGGTGCCCTGACTGGATGGAAATTTTGGAAGAAATTTTTGAAAAGGATGTAAAAGTGAGGTCAGAATACCTGACATCCCAGGGTCACTGTAGAAAATGAAGGCTCTTAGTAAGACTGAAAGTGCAGAGTTCTGCAAGGGCTGAAGAGGAGCCAGAAACCATCAAGTGATATGGAAGAATGGAAGGGAACCAAGAGGAAAGGCTGGAGGCTGAGGGAGCCTAAAGCTGGACTCCAAGCTGGACCCAAACGTCCTGTGCTGGTGGAAGGCAGAGAGTTGGGAGCAGAGGGTAGGAGGGGAAAGGCAACCATGCCTTTGCAGGTTGTCTGCTTGGACCAGACAGTGACTGCAACTTGAATAAGGCTCTAGAGATCTATTTTCAAAAAAAAAAAAAAAATTCCCTAGGGTGTATTTATAGACCAGAAATGGAGTACAATTGGTGTTAATTAGACCTGCTGAAGGCAGTAGTCTTCCTCTGAGTTGTGTTATGTGTTTTCAAATTATTTGCATAGAATTTTCTTTCTCCCCTCTGATATTGGTTTTGCATTGTACTCCTGACTCCTGGCACGCAATCATTATCCCAGATAGACAGAAATTAGTTTTAAAATGTGAGTTGCTCTATGCATAGAGTATCTTCAGCTAATAAACACTGTCTTAAATTTCTTCCATTTTATTTCTTTCTTCAGTTCATTTTAAGTGTCACTTCTTCAATACATCTTGACATTTAATATGAAGCATTTCATCTACTAGAAATACATCCGAGTTTTCAGCTCAAGAGTCCAATTAAGAAAATGCTCCCATGTGCGTGCATTTTCCTTTATTGAACTTCAAGTTCCCTGCAATGTCAGGTACTGTGCAAGTTTAAAATCAAGGCTTTTGCAAAAAAAAAGTATTTCTAATCTAAAATATCACCTTGCCTCCTCACTGTGCTTCCCCATCTTCAAAAAAATGAGATGCAACAAGGTGTCTTTCAGTTACTATATTGCTCAACTTTTGCTTAGGACCTTTTTTTTGAAGTTGCAGACTCACAAATGTTTGTGTGTTGATGAAAGTGTTGAGATCCTTCTGCTTTAATGTTTAAGAATTTAAATAGGATAATGGCAATTAAAAATGTAATACTGCCTAATGTATTTGTAAAAAAAAAATCTCCTTTGTTGTTTGTTATTTTACTGTTTGAAGTTGATACTTGTGTAAATGACAGGTGCTGAGCAGTAATGAATGAAGATCAGGCTTTCTCCTCAGGATTCTGTAATACAAACTAAGCAAGAAAGAAGTCTGTGTTGTGCAAACACACGAGCAAACACACTGGTTGCTTCTCTGAAGCTGTTCAGGCCATTTCTCAGGAGCTGGTGGGTCTCATTTGTAGGGTAGTGCTTCTCATGCTATTTTATGGAATGTTATGCTATCTGGAATATTGTGCTTTAAAGTGAAAATTGTGTGTGTGTGTGACTTTTTATGGCTGGATGAACACAAAGTTTTCAGCAGAGTAATCTTTGTTTCCAGAGGTGTAAGCCTGCAACCTCGGTGACATGCCTCTGATCCTGTGACCAGTGGGAGCAGGAGGCAGTTTATGGAAGGATGGCTTTGCACTTGGGAAGGAAGAAAAGTGAAAGGATGGTGATTAGTTTATATACAGTACAACATTCTTATGAAGCTTTGATTTTGAAAATCATTCTTCAAAGTTTAGTTTTCTTCTCCACCTTGTTTCACTGGGTGACATATTTTCTGCAGAAACCAGCATCTGCAACAATTCCCTGAGTGGAAAAACTGCACCCATGGTGCATAAGGTCTCAGATTAGGAGTCTTCATCCTGAGCTAATTTAAGGGGATTAATACCAGGATTTAGGATGTAGCACTTAGAAGAGGGCATGAACAGAAGACCAGAGAGAGGCCAGCTCTGAAGCCCTTCTTTAGAAATAAAGACTGTATTTACTGTAAATGTTTCAACTATATTTTGTTGAATTCAGAAGTTCAATTTAAATCCATATTGACTGCTGTTCATAAAGGTAAGATGTTTCAAGGCCACGGCTGGTTGAATCTCTGGGCATGCAGTAGGGCCAGGGATAACAGAGCTGTTGTCTGGCTCTTCATTTCCCTGAAGAACTGTAGCCTAGTGATGAATATGGATTTTCAGGAGGGGTCACCCTCTGAGGCTTTAGTACATTGCTGTGGCACTGGGCTTTGCACTGCTCAGTCCTGTGATATCAGGCTGGAGCTCTCCTACAGACAAGCAGATAAATGGCATGACTGGGAGCAGCTCCCATTTGGTCAGGGGCAGCCTTTGCCTCACTCACAGCTCCAGCCTCACCAACAATTTATTGCAGTCAACTTCTGTGGTCACTGCAGTCATCTTTATCCAATTATAATTTTCCTCACATATTTAACTGCATTTTGCCCACATAATTTCTTTAATCATTTGTCACCCATTTTATTAAAGGCTGAAAGTTAAACATCATATACTAAACGGCTATAAAATAAAACCATTGAACTTATGTGGAAGGTTTAAAATTACTTTATTGAACTTCTGCTAGTCCCTATCTATTTGGTTATACGTTGATGTGGAATTAACCGTACTCACCAATTTATATGTTTCACTGTAGACTTACTGATTTGTACCTCAAAAACCAGAGTATTCGGTATGATATAAACCTGTGACAATACAGCAAAAAAAAAAAAAAAATCAAAACCAATTTATATCCAGTAAAACTTTCTAATGCATACTTATTCAGATGACAGCTCAGTGACCAGCCTTTTAGATCTGTATGTGTTCTTTCTATTAATTAAAATTATAATCCCTCCTAACACTGTATCATTCAGGTGAGGTATATAAATGGGAGACAGTTCCAAGCCTACATTTCCAAAGAGAGGCCATGGTGATTTTATAATATCTTCAGCATTTGGAAGCCTTTCTAGTGGTTGCCAGCTGCTCAGGGCTTTTAGCAATTTGGCTTAAGGCAGACAACTTCATGGTACCAAAATTTCAGGGCATGTTTAAACAGTCTGAAATTGCAGTGATGGAGATAACAGAACAGTGTAGACACCACTTAAGCTATTCAAACCCAGACAGGAATGAGTGCCAAATGAATCGCAATGGAATTTGATTTTACTTATTACTCTGTGAATGATAATGGAGCTGAATAACAAGCAGATTTCTTCTGTGGGCCAGTTCCATTTAGGGTACCTGTGCTGGTGATGTTTTCACGTGCAGCAGCCCCTCTGTTATCAGCCTGTAATTGCAAGGACACTCTTTGAGGTTCCTCTGCAGCTCGCTGCCATCGGGGTCCATGCTTTCCTCCCTGCTGCACCGCTTCATGGAAAGCTTCTGCCTGTGAATGGTGTGAATAGTTGTTCCAGACAGAATGATTAATCTGTCTTGCAGGATCCCTGCTTGTAGCACTCTCCCTGTTGTGTTTTTCAGTAAGGAAAATGTCTGATCTGACACATTGGCTGTTTCATACGTCTGTGCTCCATTGCTTCCCCACTTGCCTGCATTTGGTGTTCCGTGAAGGTCTCGGGAAGCTCAGGGGCTCTGCTCTCTCAAGCAAGCTGGAGCATTTCCATCGTGTTCAGTATCTTGAATTTTCATTAGAGTGGGAGACCACTTCAGTTTCTGATTATCTGTTTGCTTACAAGTCTGGCTGCTCAGGCTGCAGACAGAGAAGTCTTTTACTGCCATTTGTATAGAGCTGTGAGAACAGTGTATTTGAAGGGAGGGAAAGAAAAGTGAAATAAGTGTAAGTGAAGTCTATTGTACATTAGGGAGCTTTAGCTGAAAAGAAAAAATAAGGAAGCAGGTGAACTTGTCTTCCTGAGACCAAGCCATCTCTCCTCCCTGGAAAGGAATCAGAGAGAACAGGTGGGATTTCTCAGGAAGGTGGCTGGGTGAGAGCTTAGAGCAAGCAGACAAAGCTTGGGGTTTTTTTCAGTGAGCCTACATACAATCTTTCAAAACACTTAGAATAAGGCTGCAAAGATATTGTTGTGTTTGAGGTTTTTCCTTGCTTCTATGTGTTGAAACTGCGCCAAACTCTTTTTTCTTCTAATTCCACTCAGCTATTTATTTGCTAATTTGTAGCTGCACCAAACCAGTCTTCTTAATGGAAGTTGGAAATATCACAGCATTATGGCTAATGTGTACCCTGAACCTCCTGTGTTACTGTTGCAAAGTAGGATCAAAGTCAAGGAGAACTCCTTAACATCAGGTGCCACAATGTTTGTGTTGGTACAAACAAAGTGTTGTCAGGTTTGTGGGCTGTCAAACATCCTGGTGTATTGATTACACATTATAAAATATGGGAGCACTGAGGCAAGATTTCTGATATTTTCTCTAGCATGCAATACAAGATGACTGACAGTAATTAGCCATTGTTAATGTATAATGTAACTCCTTAAATATCTAAATAGGAAAAAAAATAATACCCCCCAAACCAGATGAAAAAGATCTATAAGAAAAACTGCATGCACAATCCTAACTTGACAACAGTTGAGGGGTTTATAGTGTCTTGATTCTCATCCCTGCAGCTGTTTCTTTCTCTTCAGCAATACACTGAGTAGTGGGTATCAATTGACAAAATAAATTACGCTGACTTGTGATTAATTTGAATCAGATTTGCATTTGAAAGACACCAAAATCTTGTGGAAAAACTGGATGAAAGACTTGAGATCTTAACAGGCTTAAACTTAAAATAGAAGAAGAAAGTAAATTTGTAAGTATACTGGAATTTGACACTATAAAATACCATCAATAAACTCCCATTTTATGTAAGAACTGAGATGGAAATATTCAGTAGTACTGCACAAATAACTTTTCCTGTGAGTTTCTTAGTACCCACCCTTTCCATTCTTTTGAATTGAGTTTCAGGGAATTATGCAAACTAAAGAATTGTCCTCAATTTCTTGACAATTCTGTTGTAGGTTTCTGTGGCTGAGGACTGTAGTGCATGATTTATGATTCCGCTTTTAAAATAATCAATGAAAACTCACTGTTTTCATTTTTGTCTCTTTAAAATTTTGTATTGTTTTTAATAGTTCAAATCCATCTCTAAGCTTGTAGAAATTGTTTCTAAAGCAAACTTATTTGCCTTGAAGCTTCTCTCAGTTCTTTTCACTTTCATTCAAACAATTTATTTACCTTGACCTAACGTACCTGTCATTTCTGCAAGATTCTGCTCTTGATGCTTCAAAGAATGGACTCTGTAGTAAATCTGTAAAAAAATAATTGGGTTTGGAGTTTCGTTTTTTCTAAATACATGAAGTTGAAATATATTTCTGCCTAGGCATTGCCTTTTCACTAGCACAATGCCATGCAATAATTTTTCTCTGACTGGTGCATACTGGCCTGCGCATAAATTTAATTTACATTATGATGTTGAGGCTTGTAGTCTGAAAGCTGAACTTTCTGTAGTTACAGACATATTTTATTAAAAAGAAGAGGCCAAATTATGTTTTCATTCACACTTAGGAGATCTGTGAGATGTCAGATGACTTGGAGTATGTAACTGTGAAAGAACTGGCACTTAAAGGAGGACAAAATATAAATTAAAAATTGCTTTTCAGTTCTTAATGGAGCTACCAGACATGGAGGAAATTGTGTTACAAAAAGTACCTCTGGTAGACCCACCTGGTGATACCATTAATGTTCAAGTTCAGGATCCCCTCCTCCCAAGGAAGAGGGGAGAAAAAAAAAAGTAAAAGCCCTGCCACGATCAGGTTGGTGTACAAGACTCACCTTTCCTGCAAAGCTTTCCCCAGTAAGTGGAGCAGAAGAATGACCCTGCAGGGCGCTCAGGGCTGCAGACAGGCAACCAAAACACAGAGCAAGGCAGAGATTGGATTGCCCCTCTTGCAAAGATTTCACAGTCATATGTATCGGGCTGTAAGAGCAACTGCATTCAACAGCCGTAAGGGGGGGCGGAGATTGATAATGAAATGGTGAAAGGGATTGCAAGAGTGTGCAGACATTTAACATCGCTGTCATTATGCGTTATCTTGTTGCTATATATATAATATATATATATATATAATATCGTTAAATTATTGCTGTTATCTTCTGAGCAGTGACTTAAGAGCTATTTTCCATCCATAAGCTCCAATCTCAAAGCATTTACAATGTAAGACATCTTCCATGACAAATACAGGTAAATAACCACTTCGTTATTGCCTGTAATATTTGAAAATCCTAATATACTGAATTCAAAATAGGCTGTTTGAATGTATACAGTCGAATTAATCCATATTTCTCATGTAGAGCACTGTATAGGATTTTCTTTTCAGACAAAAATTTTCAAGCACTGGATGCATACCTTTATATTATTTTGTACCTTCTCTGTGTTGTGTGGTTTGAAATCCACATGGTTCTTGCAGGGTTTTTTTGTTTTCTATGCAAAATGTATAATGAAGAGACAAATATGGGTGTTCTTGTGGTTAAGGAAAATGGGCTTTTTTGGCTAAGCACAGATCTGCTTAGCCTGTTGGAAATAACTAGAAGGAAGGTACATGTCCTCAGTGTTATCTTCTTTTCTATTGCTGTTGTGATGTCGCATCAAAGAGTGACCTTTATACTTTTATTTGATGTGCTTTTGGGAAAAAGCCATCTCTCATGCTGCTGTAAAGTAAGGAAGCTCCTGATCCTGAGAGATGCACAAAGGGAAATGCTCGAGTTTCCTCTTGAGCCCCATCCATCCCCCACTGCTTTCCAGTGGATGTCATTGCCAGCCCAAAACAAAGTGCTGCGAAGCTGGCGGTGCTGGGGCTCAGCTTCTGATGCATTGCTTTCTGTGAATGTGCTCAGGAAACTGCCAGGCTGGATCAAATGCCTCCCAGAGCCCCAGCACTGCTCCAGCAGGACTCCAGAGGAACTTTCACTGCCCCAAATAAAGGAGTGAAAGTGATGTGGAAAATGACATTAATGAACAGCAAACCCAAGCATGAGGGGTGCGTTCAGAGCTGTGCCCACACACGGCCATTCCCACCCCTCTGCTGTTTGCCAGGAGAATTTACAGTGGGTCAAGGAGATTTGCTAAAAATCCCACTTCTGTTCAGGGCTGTGCCATGGCATTCTGAGTCATAGCAAGGCAGCAGGCTCTGTGCTGTCTGACTTTGCTCGTGATAGGTGTTGCAAGACCTACACACATTTTATCTTGTCTCTAGGATGAAAAAAGACACAGACCTTCTATTGGCCATCTGGCAGGGAGAATAATTTCCTTCCTTCATGTCTGCAAAAATGGTGGTTTATTTTAGTTTTGTCTCTGAAGTTATGAGCATGGTAATGCCTTTCCTTTATTTTTTTGTCTGATTCTGAATGAAAGTCTATCTTCTTGTCTTCAGAAAGTGTTTTATTTTAAAATTTCAACTTAAATTCTGCCATTCCTTCCTTTGAAGTCTTTATGCTCTTGAGCAGCTCAGACCTTTCTTGTTTAGCCTTTTTCCATCTGGTAGATTTTTATAATTCACTGAAGATTTTTATAGCTGTTTGATGAATTTAGTGCATTCTCGAACTTATGTGGCAGAACACATTCCTCAGAATGTACCTTTTGAAGTGTTCCATATGATCCAGTTTAGCATCTCTGTCTTCCTTTTCTTACATCTTTTCCTTTAAGCTAGCCGTGGATTTTATTATCCACACACATTTATAAAGGTCTTTTTCTCCAGCACTGTGTTCTTTTTCCTCTCTATGGAAGTTCTGAGATGGGCTAAAATGAGAGTTCCTTGTTGAATTAACGTTTCACATACAGTTTTGTCAAAATTATTGTCATGTCAGTTAAAACTTCATGTAGGAAATGTCTTTTTAGAGTGAAACATGATCAAAAGGCCATGCTGCAGGCAAGGAGCTGCTCCTGTAGTTCCTACCCTGGACTTATTTGTAGATTTAGAAGAAGATGAAAATGACAACTATCTAACTAAGCAGCAGGCAGTTTCGTTTCTGTTTGGGTATGGGCTTGCTGAACAATGAGAACCACCTCTGAAACACACAGTAATGGCAGTTTCCCTCTGTCCTTGAAGCAATAAAGCTTCTAATAAAGTGAAACAAGCATCCACAGATGGTAATTTTTTTCTTCCCATTAAAGTATTTAGGACCTTGTATTAATAACTTTCCATTTCTCATGCTATTTCATGCACTGACACCCAGGTGCACTCTATTTCCTTCCCTGAAAGCTATCTCAAAGGTGTAGTCATAGCTGTCATTTCAGATATAAATTTTCTCTGTAGAGAGACACAGAACTTTTCCGCCTGGCTTCAAAATTTCCCAGCAGGGAGGGGCTTTCTTGTAGCAGCCATGAGCTGTTATTCAACAGCAAGGGGATTTCTGAGTGTGGCACCCTGCTGAATAAAGGTGTTTCTGTGCTCAGCACACTTGTCATCAATCATTTTCACAATCTACAGATTATTTTTTTTATAAACTCTGCTTCTTCCTTGCTACTTGAGCAAAGCAGTCTTTAGCAGAAAGAAAATGACTGGATTCTGCTCTTTGTGCCTTGCCAGAAACTTTTACTATACTGTGACTAACGAGAATAAAACCAAACAGAAAGTTTCAAAATCTACCCACAGAATGCCCAGCAATTCCTGAGGATATAAATGAGCCACACCTGAGGATATAAGGGATTTTATTCTTTTTTTCCTAGCTCTATTTCAACAGTAATTTGACAGCTATACCCACTGATTAAGGTAGTATAGTTATGAACTGTATCATAGACTATGAAATAAAATGAAAAGCATTTCTCAGGCACAGCAGTCTAGAGAAAATGAGCCACATGCAGTTCTCTGTATTGGCAGAATATAGATACAGAAATGTTGAATCTAAAGCCCACTGAAGGGATGATGGGAGTGACCCTGAAGTTTGAGACGCTTTCAGTTTCACCTAATTCTCTGTGTTGGTGATACATTCAGCTTCTGTACACATTTAACTGTCCGTTTTTGGTTTTGTTTTTTTTTTTTTAATATACTGCATAACTCATTCCATGCACTTTTTTTCCACTGAGTACCAGAACATATTTAGACTTTTCAAGAGTCTTTCACTTCAATCTTAATGTTTATATTTATTTCCTCCAGCCATCAGTAGAGGATGACATTCTGCCCTGTATTCAGCTGATAGTTTCAAAGACAGTTTTGTTGTTTCTAATGGTCAAAATATCTTAAATTCATTTAACCTTTTATTGACCTGTTATATAAATGTTATATCATGCAGAGCCTTACCTTGCTGCTTTCAACTAAAAAAAACCCTTTTATTATATGCCTTTTATTATATTATTCTTGTTTGAATGCCTAGTCTGTTTTCAGATTAACCACTTTATTGGAGTATTTTTTATTTTTGTGATTTGCTTTTATGTCAACCTTAAGAAAACTGGAGTTATTTTCAGTATCAAAGAAGCTCTTCCTTTAGGGTCTTTCCTTGGATGTGGGACTCCCTTGCTGTGCTGTAAAACAAGCAGGTAGAGCCCTGTCAGTCTCCAGCCAAATGAGACACAGCAATGACTCCCAGATGATCAGGCAATTGTCCCACACACTGCGGGCTTTACTCTTCATTTAGCAATTAAACAAGTTGTTCACATTATCTGTCGTAACTTGAGAGGCATATCAAATCAATATGTTCTCTTCTGTTAAATACATGGTCACTGAAAACAACCTAGTTTAATACAACACATTTCTACTACTTAGATCTTGTATTTTTAGAGTATTATTGAATGGATTCATTGCAGCTAATCACTTAAATATGCTGCTGAAATGTTACAAAGTCTGTTCATTCCTGCAGCCATCAATAGAACCAGTGACTGTTTTCAATTTACTAGCTAAGAGTTGTACAGGAAAGTTTAATTTAAAGTTATTTGTTTATTCCTCTTAATATGAAAGCAGGAAGCAATGTCAAATATGAACAGGTGGTATTTTCTGGTAAACACATAGAAATAATTTCTCACTTATTTCAGAAAGAATTTTCCTGCACAGAAACAAGAACTGAACATTTCAGGGCTTGGCCATAGTGTGACTGTGGCAGCCTGTAACTTACAGAAACAACAGAGCTTCTATATGACATCTCTTTCAAGCTTATCTATGTCTAATATCTGTGTTTCTATATGATAAACATTCCTCAAAAAGGAAGTAACTGAGAATTTAATTTCAGAAGTTATAAGCCTAATTAAAACCACAAATCCCAGAAGAGTATGTAGTTGCTCTAGTCTCTGCCTTTCCCTTGGAAATGAGTTGTAATGGGTTTCTTTTTATTACTACCATATCAAAAACATCATTCAAAAAAAATAGAAAAGCCCAACAACCCAAACACAGGTTAAGAATTTCATAGTGCTAGAAGTAGGTTTGCTGACCCAAGAAAAGAGATTTTGGGCTGCTACGATTAATTTTGCCCCAAGAATTAGGAGTTAGATGCAAACATTTTTCCTCCTGGGAGGTAGAAATGTGAATATGGTTTTTTGTGTGTGTATTTTCAGTTGGTGATAATTTAAATGCTTTTAAGCCTGTCATGGACCAACCCAGCTACCTTGGTGACCATCATGTTAATATATATAAGTCCGTGGTGCACTTTCTCCTACTTTGCAACAGGACCTTTTTTACTCTCATGCCAGTTGTTTGGTTAGCCTCAAAACTCTGGTGAGACTGCATTCCTGCTATCTGAAAGGGGAAAGTACCTTCTTTCCTTCATAATAAAATCTGCCCATCCTGTAAGTAAGTACCTCAGACCATCTGAGGTAACTCACATGTGGAGTTGGGAGGAACTGTGAAATACACCCCCTCTCTGCGGCTTGGCTTCTGCAGATTTAAGCTCTTTCCTTTAAAAATCTTTTGTTTCCACCAAAATCTTTTGTTATGCTTTGCTTTGGAAACAGGGCCTAAAGTAATTGTAATACTTAATGTTGCTGCTAACTGTTATACCATCAGATCAACCAGATTTTAGAACCCTTGAAGTAATAGATTAACTTAGTACATTTTTTTTTCTTTTTAAAATGAGAGAGAAAAACTAGAAGCACAAAAAGTACCTGATCTTTGTCAATTTTATTTGTTTGAAATTATCTACATCAAAAGAGAATTTCCTTGATTGCCTTTCTGAAAAGAAGCATTAGGTGGCTCAGTTGGGTGAAATCTAATGACAAAGTAGTCTTGCTTAGAGGAGTTCTTGTGTTATGACAGCTGGGAAAAAGAGAAAACCAACCACTGATGAAGAAAATGAATTTATTGATTACTCAGTAGGGCAACAGGGAGAATATGTTTAAAATCAGATGACAGCAAGCAGTACAGGCTGCTAAACCAGATATGTTTTTATATCGCTCATTCAAAGGCCTAGAGAGATGCACTCAATATTTATTCTCCTGATTTTATTTCTATATGGAAACATTCTCCTAATCAGTTATTGATGGGGTTTTTTCACGTTTTCATGTCATCTTATAAACTTCCAGTAGTATCTTTATTATAAACAACTTGGTTTTAATATTCAATAAAAAGAGACACAATGTATGCACAACTATGGTTGGAAAGAGGGTCAGAGACAAGATTATGACACTGGACCCCTCTGTGCTCCACTTTACAAACCCATAAAATGAAATAGGTTCTTCCTGTTCAAGAAGAGTTTGAAGTCTAATGCTAATAGCAATAAGATTGTCTTCCCTTTGGACATATTGTGTGTGTGTTGGTTTGTTTTTTCCAGTGAGAAGGGCCAGAAGTCTCTAACTCCTTTGGAAATAGGTTGATAAATAATTTATTTGGAACAATTCCTCTGTATTGCCTTTATATTTCCTTGTATTGTGAAACATTGTAGCTGTGTAAGACAATTTGAAAGCATTTGGACTGGCTGTAAAGTCCAGCTACCTGACATTTGAGGGGCTGGGATGTAGAAGCTGAGTATTCTGGTATGTAAAAGCTAAGTATTCTTGTTTTGACTCCAGGAAAGACTATAGATCAATCATTTGTTTGACTGTTCATAAGGAGGATGTTGAAAAACTGACATTTTTTGTTCCAGAAGACCAATATTTTTTCTTATTTCTACCAGATGTTACTTCTGCTCCTGTTGCCTTGACAAGCTACAGAAAAAAGAACTGGTGGCTAAAGGGTATTAAGTATTTTAATAATCTGAGGAGGCAGTTTGGTAGTGAACTAGTGCAAAGTTGCATAAC
The DNA here is from genome assembly GCA_910950805.1 of Acrocephalus scirpaceus scirpaceus. Taxonomy (NCBI): domain Eukaryota; kingdom Metazoa; phylum Chordata; class Aves; order Passeriformes; family Sylviidae; genus Acrocephalus; species Acrocephalus scirpaceus. The sequence goes on along the minus strand of OU383779.1, from coordinate 41,207,664 downwards.
TTGTCCCATAGACCTCAACGTATTTCAAAGGCAACAAATATAATTGATACAATAAATGAATCTGCTTCTAGAGGCATGGAGAGCACAGCATGTTGCTGTTAAGGATATTAATTCTGTTGCTCTATCTTTAGCCATTATTTTAAGAACAGACTGTTTCTTAAGTACTAGATTTAATACTCTTGGACTCCAAGAGATAAAATATCTTACTGGAATCCTCATGCCCAGTGCTGGCCTCCATGGATCATTTGTTCTTTTGTGTCTTTGAAGTACTATGTTAATTATGAGAGCAAAAGAATATAGAGGCTTAAAATGAACTAACCCAGAGATGTAACATTCAGGAATTATATCTCCTCTCTAATAACTTACTTCTGAATAAAATTCATCATAGTGGGTGTTACAAGATGCCTTCAAATCTTGTATTTGAGAGACGATAATTGCTTGTGGCACAGGTGGAAAAAAAAAAAAAAAGAAAAAGAAAGAAATCCTCTTCCAGAGCTAAGTTGGTAGAGCTGAAACATTTAAGAGAAGAGGGAAATGAAAGCACAAAGTTATTCAATGAGTAGCAAAACTTAAAAAAACCCCCACAAAAACCCCTCAAAAAACAAACCAAAAAACCCCCACCAAAACTAAAATCTCTACATATCTAAAGCATGAGAATATTTATGAAAGCAAAATATCACCCCAGGCCAATGGACAAGCATGGTGCAGAGGCAGACAGACCAGAGAGGTGATGGTTTCAAATGTTTTCTTCAGGAAAATGAGAAAAGTGATATTCCTAATCACTCTGTATGCTCAAAATGAGATTTGGCTTATGGAGCAGATGGAAGGTGTGTCTGTAAAATACAAAAAGGAGAAAGTATGGAGAGTCTGGAGTAGAAACAATTATCCCACTGGGAGAAAGATAAGTGTGTGCATAGTCATTAGGTGTCACTTCCATAGAGAGCTCTCATCTGTTACCTCTGGGTAGAATGAGCATCCACGTAGACAGCTGATAAGATTTATTTCACTTTCTATTTCAACAAATAGGGGAGAAAGTTATATTTTCTTTCTGTCTGAAGTATTGCATTAGGTTCTTAACATTTGTTTTCTTTGTTGATTTTGATGCATGCTTCACATTGCAAGAGGCTGCAAGTGCCTCTGTTTGAGATCCAGCTTATCAAAACCATCAGTCAGAGGAGCTGTTTCTCAAGAGATTTAGTTAAACAGGTCTCTGTCATCTTACTTCTAAGACCACACAATAGGGCATAAAAAGTTTTCCTTGTGAGCTTCTCATTGCATTTCACTTTCATTGAGAATTAAGTGGCATCATCTGCTTGCAGCTTGGAGGAGACTGTGTGCTGGAAATGGTTGTGTCACACTGGGTGTTGAAGGGGCACCTTCAAATCGTATAAATGTTTGGTTCCAAAGAAAATATGCATAATTCTTTTTGTAATTCAGGTGATTGGCTTTAAGTACTGGTACTTATCAGTGTTCATTTTATTAAATGATTGAGTTACATATGCAAACTTGTCATATTGTTAATTCAGTATTGGTTTTGCACTTCCTGTAGATGAATCTCTGTACTAATACCAGCATACCCTTTGGGTATCTTCTGCTCATCTCCTGTCATTAAAATTAAAACAACAAACTCCTTTTCAAAAGGTTTTACCTTTGGCAGTGTGGTAAAGAAGGGGTTAAGAATTTTATTTAGGTTGGGTGAGATACTGTGATTGACAGGTGAGGTGAGCTTCCTAAAGGGACACATTAATCCACCTGAAACAGGCTGCCTGGCTGAAACTGCAGTCTGGAATTAAAAACTCCAGCACAAAACAAGCTTTTCCTCTCAATGGTAATGAACCCTGATCCATACAATGTCCCAGGGGTGTGATTATCTCAGAAAAACTGTTTCCCCAGTTACGTCTTGTTGCATAAATAATCATTTCTTTTTGATGCAGAGGATAACTATGGGAATGACGTAAGTTAAATATGTTCTCCAGCAGTCTGACTTGCAAGGGAATAAACAATTTGTTGATATTCAAAGTTCTTAAACCACTTCCTCTGGTTTCTAGGAAGCTTTAAGCATTCTATCCATACAAAAATAATCTAAATTTCATGAATAAGAAATCAGGTCTCTTTCATAGTTATATTGTTTCTTATGTTGTGTGGTTTTTTTGGTTTTTTTCTTTTTTCTTTTTTTTTTTTTGCTAAATCCAAGCAGTCAAAACACTGGTTATTACTGCCAACACATAGCACCAAAGCTTTACTTCAGTTATCATTTTACTGGAAGAAAGTATTGTCCTAAATCTGATAGAGCCAAACATGTCAAAACCATCAGTTCCATCAGTATGGTTCAGAAATTAAGGTACGTTCCTTGGGTAGAAATCACCTCGGTATAGGGGGAGGATACAGAAGTTGAGTGCATCCATCAGAACAGTGCCCCAAGGAGCCACTGAGCAGCAGTCTGTGGATGCATGTCCCTGTTAGGCACTGACCAGCTGCCTCAGTCACTCAGAATTCTGCTCTGCTGCAGTGTACAAGCAGCAAAATGCAAAGGGCCCCACTTGTTTCAAGCTGTTTTACTGTTGTGGCTCGATTTTGTTGGTTCCAAACCAACTCGTTTGAGGCAGGATTGAGACCTCAGTGACTGTGGTGCTCTGTTTACTGTGGTGGAGACAATCCCTTTATGAAATCCAAGAGCTGACTAAGCCTCTTGCCGCCCCACCTCACAGAGATAAATTTCAGCTGTTAGGAACTTGGAGAGAAATTGCTCCCGTAGATCAGTTTTAGGCCTAAGGATCAAATGTTAATGGTGGTGAGAAGAAATTTAGAAGTGAAAGGATGTAGCCTTTAAATACTCTGTACTTTGTAATTTTATAAATTAATATTAATCCTCAAATCAATTACAGAGATGTTTGAGCTCATAATGAAATCATGTCCTTGCTACTGAGTATCTCATCACCTCTCTGACTCCCTTAGTTGCAATCCTTGTTTACAGTTCCAAGTGTCTCTGTTCTGGGTTTCCAGGACAGTTTAAATCCCAAATGAAAACTTGCAATAAATATCACAGCATCTCATTGTCTCTAAGCTGTAAAAGTTTGGTTCTGGCATTAATACAAAAATGGAAGGCACCATGGGCTGCCTTCCCAACGTACTTACATCCAGGAGTGCTTCCACAGGAGCTGCCCTCTGCTCTTCAGGCCAGTTCTGTCCCATAACACACAGTGGCCAACATGGATTATGCTAAGAGAAGCTAGCCTTTGCTATTTCTCATTTGCTGTATTCTCTAAGTGTCTTTCTTCTTATACTCCCTTAACTGAGATACTCTGTCTACAATTTAATAGTAAAATCAAAGCTGGTGCATCCCAGTAACACAAATAGCACTTAAAGAGACCTTGAAATAAGCTATTCACAAAAATGTAAATCAGCAGCTTATTCCTAAGAAAATAAGGCATTTTGAGGAGAAAACTAAAAGGCTTCAAGATAAATGGTTGACAGTGACAGCTTTCTCTGTGTGTATTTTATCCAGCAAAAGTCTTGTGAACAACATACTGATATGAGGAGAGTTAAAATATGGCATAAATTTTAATTTAATATCTATCCTTGTGATATTACTGAGATCCATTCACATTTGTGATGCTGCAGCTTTCATAGTCTTGCAGCTCACAGAAAACACTACTAGTAGTATAATGTTAATGATTATTCCACTGTTGGACTTGATCCTCTTAAAGGTCTTTTCAAACCAAAATTGTTCTGTTTTTCAAATGATAGCATACATAAGGTCTATGCAGTATGCCTGTTGCCTTAAAAATATTTAAACTTGATTATAAAATGGGGGGAAAATATTTTTGGAAAGAAAAGTTGTGATCTAATTTGAATTTAAAAATTAAAACAAAAATGAAATCTTACAGTGTTGTTTATGTTGTGTAGGCAAACCTGTTCTAACAAGCAGGTGATAAGGGTGAGAGAGTGACCCTTCTCAAGGCTGAAAATTAAAGGGAGGATTAGAAACAGACCAAAGGACCAAGAGGTCTCTAAATATATGAAGTAGGTCAACAGGAGGCTAGAAAATTACCCATTACCTGAATAACAATGACAGGCATGCTGAGATTTTGCAGAACATGGGAAGTTCTAGCTAAGGAACAGCTGAGTGGTGGTGGTAGGCCAGCTGGAGTTCCAGCATTCCCATGGACAGCTGAAGGAGTTCGGATGGATGATGGTGCTTTGGAGAAGTCCAGTTCAACAACGATGACCAAGAGACATTGGAATGAGCCTTGGAAAACTCTGCCTAGCAGAGAGGTGAGAGAAGTGTAGAGTAGGGAGGCTGAGCATTTGCAGAAGATCAAGAGAGTGTTCAGCAGTAGCAGGGGAAGCAGATGGGGAGGCTGGAAAAGCAGATGGTGGCAGTGAGAGAGAGCAGAGCGAGTTCCAGGTCTGAAACTGCAGCCTCACACCACATATTATTGGATGTTCTAGCTTCTTCCTTTTTTTTCTTCATGCTCAATAAATGAAAAATTTGACTTCTCCACTGCCCCATGAAGGAAAGCATCCCCTACACTGTAAGGATGCAGTGTGCAAAGTGCTGAGGCTGTGTTCAGCTGGTTGGGAATCACATGTGGCCTTCCCACACACTGCCTGGGAGGGAGCTGGAAGAGAGAACTCCAGTCATGAGAGCTGTGGTCAGGTGTACAGAACAGAAAGGACACCGCCAGTGCTGTCTCCAAAATGTCCAAAAAAAAGCAACCAAATCCAGGCCTGGAAGTCTAAAGGGAGAAGGAAGCTGACGAGGCCTTTCTACATACGAATCTATATATTTTCAGTGCCAGCATTCTTTATCCACTGAAAAAGTATTTTTCATTCAGCTTTAGAAATCAGCAGTGGTATTTCAAAGACACATTGAAAAGTCTTAGAGTAATAATGTTCTTTACCCTAAATTCCTCCTTCTCATGACTGAAAGTAGGTGTGATGTGTTTTGGGGAAAAACTTGACATCAAGTTTAGGCAGACAAGAGCCCCCCGTGTGTAAAGTGTTTTCCTCTCCTTATGAGATGCCAGCACAACTCATAGTTTCTTTTGCTTTTCCCCTTCCCTACAATGCCCTGAGTCTCATATGCCTCATTGCAGTGGCTAAAAAATACATGCATAATTCCTTCATGTTTTTGGAATAATTCACAAGTGTGTCTAAAGGATCATCAAATAATACTGGTAAATAGCAATAGGCTTATAGCATTTCTTGGAGGAGTTAATTTTTCCAGGACAAATTCACTGCACCACTTTCTACTTTACAGCACAGATAAATTCTGAGTATAAAAATTTCTGATAGATCCACCTTTTAACCTTTGAGAAATAAGGATTTAAGCTACTCAGTCTTCTTTTACCAATGTCACCAATATTTGCCGAAGGGCAAAGGACATCCATTACAGAAGATGAAAGATACTGCCATGTATTTGGAGTCATTATTTTTATCTTTGTCCAGTAGAAATACACGTTTCTAAGCAAGCTGAATTTGTAAAAATGAGACAGCATCTATTGTGTTCTTCATAAATATATTGTAATCAAGCACAGTCTGCTTTTGGAGAAAACACCTCTGCCTCCCAAATGAGTAATTTGATTTCAAGCTGTCTGTCTTTAAATATTTGCTTCATGGATCGCATGCAAAGAAATAGCACAAGAGGAGTCCCTGTTTTGGCAAATACACCAGCTCTTCATTTCAGGGAGCTGTTCTGGACCTGTGTATATTTTTTCAGCCTTTTGCATACAGTTGTCTTTGTGATGCCTCCTTAGAATTCCCTGTTCCTGCAATCTGTGTCTCTGCCTCCACAGTCTGTACAGACCTTGTTTATTACGAGTAGTTGCTATTGGTGTTCACAAGGATGGTGTTTTCCTGGTGCCAGTGGCAGAGTTACTATTTCAGGTGTGTGCAGCCTAATCTGTAAAACAATGCAGTTGCTAAAATTAAAACCTTTGATGTGGAAGGCACTGGGGTATGAAATGAAAGGGTTTGGAAAAGGGAGTAAAATCAACAACAAGTGAGGAAAGTTATTCTGACAGCAAGACATTTCATATGTCAGCAAACCAGAAGGAGAGGAAGGTGTAGCTGTGAGAAGCCAAGGGACCAGCAGGGTACCACATTTGGTGTGTGAGATGACAGGGTTTAGCACTAGGGGTGGTGAGGAAAACGGTTGGACTTGGAGATACTGAACAGGAAGAATTGTCTGAATTTGCTAACAGCTTGTATGTTATGACAGAAATAAACTGTTGTAATCTTTTTTTTTTTTTTTCCCTACTATTGGAGTGGGCACACGTACATTTCATATGGTGTTTGCTGTCAATTTCATCTTCTCAGCTAGCACCTTAGGATGTAAGCAATGATTTCTTCCCCATTTCAAATCCTTGTAACTTGAATATCCTGCTTTTATTCTTGCCTTATAGAGAAGGGTGAAAGAAAGCGAGCTAAACCTTAGTTCTTTGTTTCAAATTCTTCATGTGAGTGTGTGGAAAGCTATAGGAAGTGGGAGGCAATGGAAGTTTATCATTTATGGGGAAGAAATGAGACAATGTGAGCACACCTAGATATCTTTCTGGTGAGCAGGCAACCTGACAAACAGATGAATCACACAAACTAAAAACATTAAAAATGCAGCTCTTTCTACTTATAAATGAGTCTGTGGGCTGGGGGTTTTTGGGTTATGTTTGTTTGTTTTATTTTGTTTTTTTCCTTGTTTCTTCATGTTTGGTTTATTTCCTGTCCTTTTGCAAAGAATAAACAAAATCTCAGATTTTGATACTAATTTCTTTCTCTTAGTTTGAATTTCCATCTTAGAAATCTATTTCACAGAATTGTTTAGGAGACTGATTCAGAAATAACTCTTTTAAAAAATCTGTTTATCTCATCCTTATGAGATATAATTACTCAAGTGTGTGACAGGGGTTTCTATCAGAAAGTGTCTAACAAAAAGCATTTTCCAAAAACGTTGAGGAAGTATTGTTAGTGTTAATTTTAATTTCTTGTAGAGCTAAAGGGATGGCTATTCTTCTCTTTAGGAAAACCTGTAACAACTCTTCTTTGTATGTAAGAAAAATGAGGTAATTTGTAAATGGCCAGTAATATAAGCAGGTTGTAAGGCAATTACCAAATATTACCACATGCTTCTTCTGCAGGTTTGAAGATGTGCTTCCTGCAGATGCCTTTAGTAATTTCTTACCTTAACTCTGTTTCTTACCTGTTTGGCACCATTTTTAGAAGTATGGCTATTAGAATTTAAACCATTCGAGCAATTTGGCTTATTGTAGCAATGCCAATAGGGGAGAAATAATATTTCCTTATATCTAGCTAATCACTTGACCGCTGTTGGGTGCTGCTCTCCGTGTGAGGCTGTTGTAGATTAAATTGGCACGAACACTCCAGCAGTTCTTTGGCAAGTCCTCATTGGTGCTGATCTGTGGTAGTGGGGAATTAGGATAAATTGACATACTTGAAGAATAATTAGCTGCTTCTAGCTGAAGCAGTGACATTAAAAAAAAAGTTAAACCAGTTTCATCTCTGTTGTTACAGGCTGTCATATTAATCCATAACGTTTTTCAACATATGCCACTTGAGTTTGACCTTGAATAAATATTAGAGCAATTAAAATTTCACACACACAGAAAAATATTGAATCTACATTTATACTAAGTACATTTAATAGAGGAGAAAATTAGGTTTCATTTGATGTTTGATAGTGAAATATTTATCAGAGCATACAACAGTCTTTAAAGATAGACAAATAAGCTTCCAGTTGTCAAAAAATGGGAGAAAATGACAGAAAGCCTAATTTTCCATCTAACGTAAGTGCAATGTTCTTGAAGGTTTTAAAAATTTATTTTCTTTCCTTATGGTTAGGATGATTTCTGTATAAGTTTGCAGTTATTTTCAGAAAAGGAAATTTTAAGGTTAAGGTAAGAGCCGCTCATGTGTAAGAATGATGTCTGGAGTACCCAGGTTCATTACTGAAGGAAATAGTCACTCTCTGAAGTGATATGAACTTCTATAAGCCATGTTCTCTCAGCTCCAGGGTCACATGCTACTTAGCACAGGCTATAGTGACAAAATTAGGAAAAAAATCTGCTTTCCAGCCTTATTTAGCCTAAAGATTAGGAGTGTTCCTTGCTGCTTGGAAAGTTTGGGGTTCATTATGCCCTTAAGGACTCTGAGAAAAGGCTCTTCTCAAACTTCTCTCCTTCCATGCTGTGACCTGTTTGATGTCTGGCACAACAAGGCACAGTGTAACAACAGTAGCATATGCTAGAAAATATCTACAATGTACTGTATAATGTCAGGCATTTTGCGCTTGTTCATTTGGTTTCTCTTTTAACAGCATATGCCGTTTAGAAAAATCAAGGGCTGTGAAATTCAGGGTCCCTGCTTGGACAAGTTGAATTCACTGTTTAGAAGAACTTTAGTCTGGTAGAAGCTGACCTTTTTTTTTTTTTTTAAAGCATATCCTGTGGGTGGCAGAGATCAGAAATGAATTTTTCTACCACATTCTCAAGACAACAGACTTGGTGCTTGGTTTGTCTCTGTTCCCAAACCCTCAGAGTTGGGTGCCGTGAGTTCTGTCATCTGCAGGTGGGATGGATGGATGGATGCCCTTCCCTTGGCAGCTGTGCAGCTTGTCCTGTGCCTGCCACCCCTGAGCCTCTCTCTCACCCAGCTGCCATGGCCTTGTGTCTCCTGTTGGGAGTCCTCTTTCATGTCCCCGTTGCTGGTGGCCAGGGACACTCTTGTGGCAGGGAAGCCCAAGCCCTGACACCAGGGGCTTCTTGGGGAGTGACTGCCAGGCAGCGAGGGCTAGTCTGTCCCTCCTGCACTTTATCCTGCCCTCTCGGACATCTCTGAGATCTTCCTCCAGGGAAAGCGACAATGTGCATGCACAGAGGGTCACAGCCCCCAAATCCCCCTCCAGTCACACCTATGGCTTTCTAAGCAGAATCAACCAGAAAGGAGTTTGAGCAGATCCCATGGAACCCCTGTTGTTACTGTGGCTGTTTGAAAATTAACCCATCGCTTTGCACACCTGATGGAGGCTTTCTGATGTTTGTTTTAAATCAGTAAGCTGATTTCCAGCTTTTTAAAGAATGAGAATTAGTGAAATAAGTGAAAAAGTAGGATTTAGGCTGAGGGTTATGTCTTGGGAGACCTTGGACATGTCACTTGGGAGAAGGCACTGAATTGCAGCTCTGGAAACTTTCATTCAGCCATTGCCTAACAGGGAAGTGTCAGGGCTTTTATAGGCAGTGGATATTGATACAGCTTCTCAGATTTAGGAATTTAATATATTTTGTACTGTATATATCTGCTTGAGCCTAGATCTTCCCCTGCCTGAATACCTTGGCAAACACTCTTTGTATAAACCTGTCAGGTCCTGAGAGATTTGATCTGATGACTTTCAAAGCCACGATAGAATGGCCTGGTTTGAGCACTGTGTTGTACAGCTGGGACAAAGCTGGAAGCACAGATCCCCAGCTTCTGCCTTGGCTTTTTCACATGAAACACTCACAGAATGACATTGAGTAAAAAAACAAGATCCTCCCAGACATGAGACTAAATCTTGAATTACAGATTTGTATTTGCCCTTATGCCCTCTTTCACTGGTCAAAATGTTTTCTCTACAATTAAGTCCCTTCATTGGGGTGATGGAAATTAGTCCCCTCTTTTTCCCAGCTGCAGGCTATGATCTCTTAGTTCAGTTAGTAGCTTGTGCAGAAAACCTGTACTTGCAGAAGAGGGGAGGGTTTGGCTCCCAGCCATCATATTCTGAGGGGAATATAATCAGTCACCTCATTCTTGAGAACAGGAGTGGAGCAGCAGCTGTGAGTAACCACTTCCTCCAGGTGTTTCTACGTTTTACTTTCTCCCAAGAAAGTCCATCAGACTCCCAGGAGCAGCCATGGCGTTAGCCACTGTCTGGCCAAGGACAGTGCAGGGTTCAATTTGTCTCTCCATAGGGAGCTCCCTGCCAGCAGTCCCGATCTGAAATGCCAGCAGTCCCATGTTCTAGCATACCTGAGTATCCCGGGATGCTCTTTGTGGTTACGGCTTAACCAGAACTGGGATGACATAGACTGGCCACAAAGGAAATTACTCAGTTGTTGAGCAGTGCAGCTTCCTCTGTGTTTTATTTCTCCCACCCTTTATTTCTCCCATCTGCAGCGTGGTATTATCTGACTTCTCATGGTGTTTATCTAGACTGTTCATATTAGACGGTGAGTTTTTCAGGATCAGGGCTTTATTATGTATATATAGAGCTTTTATAGAGAGCCTCTGGGTGTTTCTGTATTATGTGTGAAAATAAATATAAGAGAGCAAAAAGCTTAGTCTTCCCAGACTTGTGAATATTTGTAAACTATGAAATAGCAAAGTTACCATAGAGTTATTCATTTATTATGTATTCAACAAGGTCAAAAGTGATCTGCAGCCTTGTGCTTTTCCATATTAAGTAGGTTACACAAAAAATATTGTGCAAAATAGGGATGTTTTTGCTAATTCCCTTATAAGGCAGTTCCATAGACAAAAACGTACCTTCCAGTTTGAAGTTTCCAGTTTGAGAGGTCTCTTTATAATCCTTGATTTTGTATAAAGAAAACCTGAGAGCTGTTTTCCATCCTTTCATTTACACTTTTTTATCATGCACAGCATGACTCTTATAAACTGGACCATAGCCACAGTTAGAACTCCTATGGGGAGGATAAGTGCCCATTTTCCTCATGATAACAATGTCTTTTCTGGCTTCCAGAAAGTTCATCTCCCAGCAAATACACCATTTCCTATTAGCTGGGTAACAGCTTATGCTTTTTCAGCTGAATTTGTGAGGTTTCTGGAAAAATGGAAAGACCCAACTAGTTCAGTAGTGCTCAAATGCTAATATTCTCTGTGGCTTCTTAGCTGCATCTTCCTCCTAAATACACCCATGAAGTAATGAGCAAATGATGAGGTGTCAGTATTTGATTTCTTTCAGCGGTGAGCAGGGTTTGAGATAGGGCTTGGGAACTGTGAGGGATTTGGAAACAGTACACAGACATGTTACATCTGCTGACTGAATGGAGCAGGACACAGCCCTGAAGTGTCAGGAATGGGAGCATATCTGCCTCCGAGCTCTGGAATGCACCCAGAGACAGGTCTGAAAGAGCTACACTCTTTTCCTGGAGGCTATAACATCTCCTGGTTGAAGAGGCTTCTAAATATTCTGAAAGTCATGTAAAGAGAGGAGCTTGTTAAAAGGCAGAATAAGATCAGTCGTAGCCCAGGAAGAGCCAGGAGGTTGTGATAGAAGACGTACAGAACTAATACAAGGGTTTTTATAGTTACAAGAACTAATACAAGGGTTTTTATAGTTTTATAGGGGTGCCATGAGGTATGCAATTGCAATCTAACATTCAATCTGATGCTTCAAATGAGAAAAAAAAAGTGGTATTATGCTTTGGAAAGGTCACAATAATTCAAATGTTATCTCTGAAAGAGCAGAGTCTCAGATATTAGATAAAATACAATGTCCTAATGCATGTCAGTATGCAAGCACTGAGAACTGCCCAATAAATACTGAGCAAACTACAAGGAAATATCTCTGATTCCAGACTGTGCCTTGCCAGCTGCTCTTGTTTTGAATGTAAGGTGAAATATATAGAACTTGCTTTAAACACAGCTATTGTATTTTCCTGTTTCCTTAAGGTGCTCTTACATCTGCTTTTACTCTTTTTAATCTCCTGGCATGCAGAGGGTGGTGAGTGAGCCAAATTGTGTGTCTGGTCTGGTCTTTGCATCAGTCCACACCCCATGTTATGGCTGGATTCTACCAGATGCAACCCAGAAGAGTTGTATTATGCACTCAAGGCTACACCTCTCTTGTAACATTAGAGCAAGAGTCAGCCCAAATAACTCCATTAAAAAAAATAATTAAAAATTCAGTTAAGGTATAGCACTTCAACATAATGAACATACGGATGAAAAAGTGATGAAAGTATGACATACTCTTAACTGAGTATTTTGATAGAGGTGTTTTTTACCATTTCTACCAGAAACAAGAAATGTGGATGATTACCTTGTCCTATGAAATTTCATTTCTGTGGTGAGTTGACAAATTTGTTTAAGATACAGTAATAACTGTTGATTCTTTCACATACTGTATTTTTCTAAGGCCACAAACTCCCCTTATTGCAATGTGTTTTTATTGCAAATTCAGCAATTCCTACTCACAAGTTTTTGGGTTTTGTTTTGGTTTGTTTGGGGTTTTTTTGTTTGTTTTTTTTGGTGTGGGTGTTTTTTTTTTTTAATTTACACATTCAGTTTAATGTGTTGGCTATTTAAATTTTTTTTTTATGTTCTTCAATATGTAGATGAGTCTGAATATGCTCAGATGATCAAGTGAAAAGTATTTTTTTTGTTTCTGTGTATCTGTGCAGAATAGAATGACTGAAATCTGGCTTAACTGGCCTTTTTGCTACATTTGTGAAATAAGTGTGTACATTCCAAAATACTCTACTGTGGGTGCAATCTCTTATTTGAAAGCCAGTACAAAAAGGTGCCGAGGAAAGTAGTCTAAAGCCACAGGAATACCTCAGCCAAGTATTTCCGTATCTGTTGGTTCAGCTGTGATTTGAGAGGGCTGCACACGTACTTCACAGGGAAGGAGCAAAGTCTGGATACCTCCTGTGTGGACTGCCATGAAAATGAAAGTTCAGCAGCACTTTGTACGTAGTCAGTTTCATCCTTTCCACTGTAACGGCTGAGTGTAACATGTTTTCCAAAACCTGCTGTACAGATCAGAGTCAGCAGACATCAGGCTGGCTTCTGCTTTTGTCATTCCCAAGGAGTTTTAGCGATGCTGGTTAAAATTCCCAGTGTCCCTCAGGTGTCTGGTATGGAGTGACAAGGCTTTAGTGGAAGGAGCTCCATGAAAGGCTTTAACGACGGGTACCAGGGAGGACCATGGATCTTGCTGCCACTTGCTGTGCTCTGAGAGGTGATTGCCCTGTTTCTTGGTCATATTGCCTGCCATTCCATGGTTTATTTCCAATGGAAGCTACTTATCCTTTCCTAATCAGCCACGGATCAAACCTTGCCCTCGTCACACATTTACATGGATATAGAGTTGGAATACACAAGGGTAGCATTTAGTGGACAGCTGTGAGTACATCAAACACTGAAGCTTTATCTATGCATTATATAGATATTATACTGAAGCTTTATATATATATTTGTATATATATATATAAAACACAGAGGCTTTATATATATTATATTGACAATGCCTTTATGATTTCTGTATTAATTAAGAAATAGTATTTTATTTTTTCACTTCTAAATTCACGGGGTTATAAACCAACTAAGCTTTCCTAATATTCTTATTAGATGCATGTGCATTGATCTCCTTTAATTTTTTAAATGATGCTGACCCTAGCAAGTGTAAAAATGACGCCTATAAATACTATGAAACCGCTAAAATTCATCAGCACTTCAGTTTTCACTAAAAACTACAAACACTTCTGTCTTTGCATTTGCACATTGACTGTTCAACGAGCCAATTCAAAATTTTATCCTGACAAATATTTTCAAGGGACAGAAACACATCGGGAAAATAACAAACATATGTTAGCACTTATGATAACCAGTCCAGCAGTGTTTTCCTGTGTGTGTTTTGGGGGCCTATGTAGGCTATTGCAATGTTAATTTTAGAAACTCTAGCCCAGCAACAGACACTTAGGAACAGAATGATGTACTGCAAGCAGCAAGGATTTTAACTGCAGACTATAGCTTTATTTTCTTATTTATAGCTCCCTTCACTTTGTTTTGTTTTATGAAACGTGTCTCTGAGAGTGTGCTGGCTTTGTGATTTCCTGACCAATGGCCTCATCTTCAGATTACATCCAGTTAGTTATCTTCAAGTACTGAGTTTATTAAAAAAAAAATCATAAACCATCGACTTTAAATTTTAAACAGCATGCAAATATTATTAGAAGTAATTATAATTTTATTTAATTCTAGCTATGTTGGCTTTGGCTTTACTTCTTAATAAAATGTACAGTTGTTTTAGTAGTAAGCTCAATGTCAACACAAAGAAATACAAACATTTATGTTTTTATCTTACAGAGACATGACAAAATTAAAAATTTAATAGCACTACAGGGTTTAATAGGCAAAATCTGATAGCATTAATTGTTTGTTGATATTGGAGATTAGGTGGACAGATTCACAACAGGTATTGGTTGTTGCAGCTCAACTGGTTTGCCAAAGTGGGAACCAAAGTTCTGTTTCACATAGTATTTGACTGAATAATATCATTATGTAGGGACAGGCTCAGCTCCTAATATAGTTTTTTCTGTACTCTGTTGTTTTAAAAACCAAACTATTCTTCGGTAAAAATATATATTTTGTATTAACAAAAGAAAATAAAAAACCCTCCACAAACCAATACATTTTTTGCAGGAAATTAATATCGTTATGCAAAAAAAAAAAAAAAAAATCAGTTTTGGGAGATTATTAAACTCAATCCTTAATTTTCCTTAAAATTTTCCTTAAAAGTCTGAAAAAATATCCAAAAAATAAACCTTTGGCATTTTAAAAAGAAAAGTTGATTTTAGAGATGTGATAGTCTGATGTTAAAAATAGTATTTTGCCTAATAGTTATCTGTAGCAAAACAAAAACCCAACAACATAATGACTGAAATAAATAGAAAGGCCATCATTATTAACTACCAATTGTTTTGAATAAACCTATAATTTCTATTTAAATTTATGTTCATTATATTCTTTCAGATTTCTTTTTTTTTTTCATCTTGTTTGGAGTCAAAATTGCCTGAATAAGACAAAAAAAATTACAGAAGATGAAAATAATTTTTTACACACCTCTCTTTTCTCTATTGACTTCAAGATCAAAGCCCCATCAGAAAGCCAAACACACAAGAGAAATTATGGACATATGTGGAATTCAAACTTCAATGTATGTGTACGCCAGGATACAGTGTTCAGTGCAAAATGAGATCAGGGGATATAAAACTATTCCTACGTGGCTTTTTATTTCTGTATTGATTCTTTAGGCAGAAACTCTTTCCATTTACATTCTTCTTTATTTAGACTAATAATAAAGAGACAAGAGCGAAGAGATATGTCTTTCCTTTATACTGTGCTTTATATAAAACCTCTTTTACCTTCCTGCTTAATTTCCTTCCCAGTGTCCTTAACTCTTTATTGCTTTTAATGCCATTATTATGAATCACTCTTTTCATGTTCAGTGTGCTCAGTCATTTTAATACAGATATAATTGTATGGTGCAAAATGTAAATCCCCATAATATGCCAGAAGACAAATGTGTCAAAGTCCCTTTGTCATACTGACAGGTTATAAAACCAGACTGTCTCATTTTAATCATGTTTAAATTTTAATGACATAAGCAAAACTCAGACTAAAACAGCTATCTCTTTGTTATTATTTCAGATCACTGCCTCAAACGAGAAGTGTTTTATCATTTATTCATTGATTGTATCATTCAGAGCTATCTCGAACCTAACATCTGTTCTGGAGAACATGTTCTAAATCATTAAAGATTTTTCAGAGGCGATATCCCTGTTTGGTGGCTGGTTGCCATACTTTCTTATGGCACCTTTGCCTTTTCATCCTCATCTTCCCTTAGGCAAATTCCTGTCCTTAGATGTGCCCATTATTTCCAGGGAAATAATATTTCTAGGGAAATGCTTCATTTTTGGGTTAGTCTTTCCTACCTGTCTGTCTTGGCAGTCGAGTCTTGCCTTTCAGGATTTGCAGCCACTGGATAATAAGGTTATGAGCTAATAAGGCGGATCAGGGGCACCTGCACTGGGGCAGGGTTTGCGTGGCAGGGAAAGAAACACCATAAAGAAAACAAACAGAACAGCAGAAACAACAAAGAAGTAAAATGCTAAACCTGTAGACCAATAAGCTAAAAGACAAGGGTTCCACTGGGGAGTCTTCCAGTGGTTGGGGCAGGTGGAGTATGTTGCACATTTATCTGATCCTCACAAGCAGCTCTATCAAGCATGGCCCCCATTTTCAGACATTGTTTTATCTCTGTACTTCATTCAGTAGAAAAACATTTTATGAAACTATTGCTTCTCCTTCTTTTGAATTTTCCTTGTAGCTGGGCTTAGCAGCTCAACCAGTACACACCTCCAAACCCCAGTAATCCTACAACTATCCCAATAGGTGGACCATGTTCTGTAATTGTAAATTCTTGTAAGCCCTTTCCACATCCTGCATTTGGGACTTGCCATCAGCACAGTTAATTAACTCAAAGTCTCCTGGAGATGTTACTTACACTTGGTGCTGTCTGCCTCGAGGAGCAGAGACTTTCTCTGTCGACCTCAGAAGCATCGTGTATCCAATGCAGGATTTGTGCCTACAGAAAACTCTTCAGTACAAAGCTGACAACAGGGGACAAAATTATTGGTTTAACTTTGAGCCCAGGTAAGAAGAGAGAAATCTCTGGCTTAATTAAATAAGAAAGGGGTAGTAGTAACTTTTCATGGCTGTTGTTACCTTTTGACCTCACGGCAGGACCCTAGAGACCAGGCTTGTACCCTAACCTTTGTATAGGGTGTATATATATATATATATATATATATAATATAGAGTCATATTCTCATTGTTCTGAGTCACCCCTGCATTAATATCACCAGTCAGTCAAATAATCAGGGTGGTTCAAATGAAAAAGGAGAATAGCTCTCCAAAGTTGTGTGCAGACATTACTGTTAAACAGCTTCAACATTTTCATTAAAGTTTTTTTTCTTTATTAAGGAGTGCTTTGAAATCAAAATGTCCTTCCTAAAATCAGAGGTTGTTTTCTAGAACAAGTAAGGAAAATAAGGACTAAAGAAATATATGTCAAACTGTCTGTTGCATCAGAGAAAGTAACTGTCATCACTTTTTTGAAAGGTGTGGTTGACAGGAAATAGGAAGAAAAATACATACTTTTGCCTATCTTCTTGAGTAAATCATTTGTTTTGACAGATATATGCACCTGACTTCTTGCTGATCATTGGGATATGCAGTAAAATTCATGTGTTGCCCATTTTTTCTTCAGAGGTGAGATTCTACCCCCACACAGATCTTTATAAATCACAAATCACTAATTGATAGCATCAAAGACAAGTTGGGATAAAATCACCAAAAGACAGAACAGGTTTAACATGTTAATGGAAGGATAAATCTGCTAAACAATATGAAGATATGTAATATTTTTTGAATGAAATTCGGTTGAAAGCAAGCAGCAAAAAAGAAAATTTTATGCGCTGCTTATAAGCATCACTGGCCTAGTGACCAAAAATAGGTCACTATTTTACTTTGGTTTTGAATTAATTATAAACATAAATATAAGATTACGAGTGTCTTCTACAGCAGTAAACTGCTGTAGAGAGAATGTCACTCCTCAGAGTCTTTTATTTCTAAATTAGAACTCAATTCTAACATTAAATGGCAGCTTGGTCTTTGCCCCAAATTGGAAGTTTATAATTTTGTCTCTTGTTTTGTGAGGGAATTACAATTTAAGGTGGTTGGAGGAGGGGAAAAGAACGGATGAGCTGTCATTTTCAGCATATTTAAATGGGGGCTGAAATATCTGTGAGAAGTGTTTATGCAGCATATGCCTATCACATATACTCACAGTGGTGCTTACTTATCAAGACAGTGAGTCAGATTTACCATTAGGAAAACATCTTTGCACATCTTTGCATAAAGTGACAGCATATTTGACACATTAAAAAGGTATTCTTAAAACATAGATGGTTTTAATTAGCTTCTAAGATGTGTTGTTAATGTGTGAGATTCACAATCTACTTGCATTTGCAAGATTTGAATCTGCGAAATGGGAGGAAACTACAAGAGAAAAACAGCTGTATTAAGATTTCATGCTGTTGCAGTTCAGCAATTTCTCAGAAAATTAGGGTTTAAGCATAGGTGGGTGCAAGAGAGAGCCATATCTCTGGGAAAGTGTAGCACTCAAGAGCCTTTGAGAAGAGGGCACAAGTCATAGTTCTCATGAGAGTTACCTCTAGCTGCAGCTAAAAAGGTACAGAGGCAATGGCTTTGCCTTCCTGGTCATCCTGCATGTCCAGGTCAGACTGGTGCTGTCCCTCTCTTTGAGAAGAGACATCACAGATCTCCTACCCTGGAGGTGGAGCCAAGATAATAGAAGAGAATAAAAAATTGTTCAGCAGTGGGTGCAGTGCAATACATCCTGGTGTCCTGATATTGAGTGACCTTCTGTCATTCATGCAAATTAAATCCATCCTGGCCAAAGATGTAAATCTGGTTGCAGATCATTTGTATAAAATTTGCAAGTGTTTGAACCTTTGCTTTATTAGAATTGGAAGTTGTCTTTGCTGCTGCATGGTGCGCAGTATTTTCTGCAAGGTTAGCAAGGCTGTGAGAACAAGTACTGAACCTTGCTACGTGAGGACTTCCCCAGATGCTTTTTGGGAAGATTGTGAGGTTAAGGGCACACATGTGAAAAATATTTGTAGGAAAGTCAATCAATCTGTCTGAGCCTTTGAAAATTAGTAGTTCAGGTTTGATTAGGATTTTAGATAATGGGCATGTGGATCTCCTGATTTAACTATTTTATAAATATCTGTGGGTTACAGTACACATTTCCCTCTGCTTGTTATGGAGCAGGGTTTCTATATCCAAAGCCTGGAACTGCAAATATTAAATGCAGTAGGTAACACTATTCTATCCTTGGGTTGTAAACTTGAATCAACTTCACTGCAGCACAGAGTACAGTTTAAAAATGTGGATCGATGCTCTGTTTTCTATCAGACATGTTTTCAAAAATGTATTTGATCTTGGAAATGTAGGCAGTGTGAATCACTCTTATGTGTGTAAATGTATACGTGTGTGTATATTTTTACCATTTGTCCCTTTCTTTCTTCTTTCCAAGGCATATTCTCTGCCAATTTTAAGAGCTCCAAAAACACAGCTTGACACAGAATTGCTTGCGGCACACAACAAAGACAAACTGTATTGATCCAGTAAAATCCAAGATCGATGATGTAAATTTTTGACTGGCATTTGTCAGCAACACATCCTTTTACATGTTTGGCAACAAACACATTTTCAGAGGTGCTCTGGGAAAATACAGTAATGAATTATGATAGCCAGCCACTCGCTTGCTTGCAGATTTTATAATTTTATTGCACATTTCATTGTAAATTTTTAAAGCAACACATTTCTCAAAATTAGCAAGTTGAGATGCTGGTACCAGAGACTATGTTAACATGCTGTAGTAGAGTGTCAGTCAGCGAACATTAGGCTGAAGGCAGTGTCAACCAAAAAAAGCCCCTCAAAACCACATCCCAAGACCCAAGCCACCATTTTTGTCTTTAGATTGTAGCTTCAAAACGGGTCTGAAGAGCATTCTTTGTATCCACCAAAGGCTATCTTTTCCAGTTGGGAAGTGTCAGAGGGATTGCTAAATGAGGGATTGCTAAATGTGGGTTTTCACCACAAATGCACCACACTGCATGCTGGGCCTTGCAGGCTTTCCACAGCAGCTGTTATAATTTATGAACTACTCTAGAAACACTATCTGTACTCAAATAATTTAATTGGTCTCTGTTTTATTAATTCTTAAAACAAATTTAATGTGATTCTCTGTGAGGTATTGTATCTACCATTGCATTAAATTTTTTAAAAATGGCAGGTTTCAAAATACTGCAGTGACTGGAGAATCTTCATGTAGAGTAACAAAGACAAACTAAGAACAGATATGGCATGTCATCTCCTGTGTTCTGGATTGAAAGCTTATTTCAGGAGCTTGTACCAAATTTATCTTCCTCTCTAACTGTTGTAGACAAATGGTGCAGACAGCTGCATTTTCCCCTTATAGAATGGGGAAAATGACCATAGAAAAACTATGTGCAATTACCAGGAGGGAGAAGATGAATTAAAACTAGTCCCTACTTTAGTTCATTGAAGCATGATTGTCAAGTATGGCACGTTTCTTATAATAATTGGATGTAAACATACATATGTGGTTTTTGTAGTTGGTGGCGGGTTTGGGTTGATTTGGTTTTTTGTGTTCAGGGGTTTTTTGGTTTTGCTGTTTTGTTGGTTGGGTTTTTATTATCTATCTGCTGCCCTTTGTCTGTACACTGTTCATCAGTGGACAGAAATGACCTATTCATTATACTCATACAGGTGACTCCGTAACAACTTCATTCTTTCCGAGTGCCTGAAATGCATCTCTCTGGAAATCCAGAGTTTTCTATCCAAGCTCAAAGCCTCAAATCCTGTTCCCTGCTCTCCTCTTCACAGACACATTCATTATATACTAGTGGGTATGGAGGGTATGTACAACCTAAACTCTCAGTGCAATATATTAGGAAAAGAGCTATATTACAACTTTGTCCCTAGTTGTGTTTATTTATCAGTATATGTTTATGCATCCTTCTTCAGAAGAATGGAAAAATCCAATTTTCTTTATTTTATATAGCCTCAATGCTCTAAAAATGCTCCCTCTTCCTTTTCATCTTGAAAATAACAGAAAACTATTTGAAAAGATATGTTTTAATGAAATTAATAGAGAAGATTAAATAATAATGGATGCATTAAGCTGACATTATTAGTCTCCCATAGTCATTCAGAAAGAGTATTTTCTTTTCCCTGGGATTTTCTAAGCAATTAGTATTTAAATGAAATTTTTGTTTAAAAAAATATTACTTACATCACTAAAACAAAATTAAGTTCATGCAAAAGTCATCGAGTATTTACATATTTCTACTTTTAATTCCTACCTAGATGATACATTCATTATATATAAATTTAAATTTTGCTAATTTGTTTAATTTGAGTAGAACAAATGGAAACAAAATGTGTGTTTGCTGTCTCAAAATTCAAAAAAGCAGTAGAAATTATTATTATTTCTACAGGGACTCTTATCTATAGCTGGACCAACCTGAGCCCTCTGCTGCTGGACAGCCAAGGAAAAAAAGGGTGTGTTATCACCCGGTTCTCTTAAATTGTATTTCATTTTATACTGAGAATGAGAAAGGCCGTGTATTTTTCATTTTTTAAGAGAGACTTTGTCTGTGTGGCATATCTGATTTTTTTACAAAAGGTGATCAGATCCTGTCTTGTCTCATTTGATTTCTTCCTATTTGTGGCCAAGAATCTGGGCAATCAATTCCTGTCATGTGGGATGGCATCTGAGACATACCACCTGTGAGGCCTTTCCTTGGAAGCTGCTTGGATTTGCTTTGCTTCTTTAAATCCCCATGGGAAGAACCATTGCGCCAACATTCATGGAAAAGGAGTGCAAGTACCTTTAGAAACTGGCTTTCAGAATTTCAGTTTAATTCCTCTGGCGTACTCTTCTAGCTCGTAACAGGATCAGGGTAATGTTTTTTAGTTTGCAAGACTGATTTGTAATTTTGAGGCTTGTAGAGGGTGAAAAATGTCTATAAAAAATAGAAGTTATGTATGTTTTGAGCGTTCTGTGTATCCAAAAGAACAAGGATTAATTTCACTTAGCTATTTCCTGGCTGAGAATGCTATAACAGCCTCTCTGGGAAAGTGTTTCTAGACAAATATTCATGTTTCAGTGTGTGATGATCTGTTTAGTTGGTCCTGCAATGTAGGGTAGGAGAATCAGTCTTTGTGATTTCTCCAAGTGTCTTTCCATTTCCTTTGAGGGGGAGCAAGGTTCGAAAGTCTTTTTATCAAGCTGTTATTTTCATAATAAGGCACAAGAAGTCTTTTGGAGGGGAGGCAATTATATAAACTTAATATGAGCTGCGTGTCCCTGCTCAGGGGAGTTTTGGGGTTGTTTTGATTAGAGAACCTAATCCTAGCAATCTAGGTTTTGCATATGTTACAAATACTTGGAAATTATTTTTGTACTTTTTTAAGAGTGGAAAGGGTGCATAAGCATCATGTTGTGCTGTTCTAGGGTGATTTTTAATGTCATTAATTAATGGTGAAACATCTGCTGTAAATTTGAACACTGTCTCTCTGCAACACTGCCTTTAAGTTTTGAATCTTTGGAGAGGTTCCATTTGTAATTTTTTTTTGTTTTTTTAAAAGAAGCAGATATATTCTTTCTTTGAATTGGCACTGAGGGAATAAATAACTTTGTGCTATGGATGTAAAGAGTTTTTATTTTGTCAGCACAGAATATTTAATGCCATTTGGACACTTGCTTGGACTCTCTTGGAGAAAGGTATATGTACCTACACATTATTTATGACAGCTGGCCAAGTAGAAATTGCCACCTGAGGCTCTCCTGGCATGCCAGGTGTTTGCATGGCATTAGGAAGTAAAATCTTTCTGTACAGCATTTCTTTCACTGGTGGTTGTCTCCTGGTACTACAAGAACTGCCAAAGCCCATAGTAATGCACATTAAAATGGTGCCCTTGTGCCTTTGTGAATGACTGTCCAGTTTTGACATGTAATTTCCAGAGCTTCCTAGTGACTGGATAGCCTCCAAATGTTCAGCTGTTCCAGTGGGTGCCAAACAAATTGAATTTTTGTGGTTTCCATCAAGGGCGATGCTGTTGAAAAAAATATGAAGCCACTCAATGTTCATTTCTGTTTATATCCTGTAAGGAGAAACTAGTTCTTTATAAGTGCTTAAAACCTATTTATGTTCTGGGGGGAAGGTTGTGCATCAAGGCTGCATGGGTAAGAAATATATCAGGGAGAATTTTCTTTAAAGGCTTTCAAACAAAGGCAAAAGTTTGATTTACCCAGGTAGCTCAATGCTCAAAAGCTGCAGGCCAATTCCCCAGTCAATGGTTTCATCAGAAGGCCCCAAATGTTTTCCTACATTCCCACTCTGACATGCTGAAACTGCTGTTACCTCCTACACTTTGCCTACAGCTCAAACCATCAGGCCTTTCTCAGCCAAAGGCAGCCCTTGGCCGATCCATCAGTGGAGAAAGCCATGTGAAAAAGGACAAAGGAGAGAGAAAGGCACAGGGAAATGCAGTTTCTAACTTCATTAGATTTGACTGAGGGGAGCGGGGGAAAGAAGTATCATGCTGTCTTTGTCCAGATCTCTGTGTGTTTTGTTCATTTATGAAGATGTCCTGTGTGAAGGAAAAATCTTCCTTGAGGACTCTCAGAACAGAGATACTAATCTTCTTTTCTCATTATTCTCGTAAGAGATAGTAATTTTCTTCCTCCTTCAGGGTGGAGCTGGGAAAAATCAGAGCTTCCATGTTTTGATAATGCTGTATCAAGCAGTCTTTTATTGATAAGAATTCAGTAAAAATCCTTTTGTCTTTCTAGCAGTGACATCTCAGGTACATTTAATCCCAACACTCTCTGCCTATAGTCTAATAATTATCTTAAGGGTTACTGGAGCTCTTACTGGGACTGTTAGCTAATGGGAAAAGTTTTGTTTGACTCAAAGTTCCACACAGACTTTGAAAATGTTTCAGTTGTTTGTTATTCCAAAGAACAAACCTTTTTTCCAAGGAGTTCTTGTAGAAACTTTTGTTTCTACAAGTACGTGTGATGGTTGCAACAAAGCAACATGAAGCATTCAGTTTAAATTTATCTACATACAGAGATTTAAATCAAAAATGGTATTGCTTGTACTTGCATTCCATCAGGAAACAATTAAAAAAAATTGGTAAGACTGAATGGAAAAGAAAAGCAACAGGGAGGTAAATGTTTATGTGCAGATGATGCAAGTAAGCACAGATTCAAGTGTAGGTGCAAATCTTCATGAAGGATTGAGGAAATTGGAGATAACTGTTAGCGGGGCATTAATTGGAATTTAATCTCAGTTCTACGAAGCCAACAAAAGACTCTTGTTTACCTCTGACAGAATAGCATACCCTCCAGTACCTACCTGAGGTAATAACTCAAACAAGTCTTGTAAGTTTTGATTGACATGGAATAAACCTGTGACAGATGACTTGAAAAAGAACAGCCTGGAAGTCATCCTCTGAAACGTTTACCTTTTTGTACCTGCTGATGTCTTTGCTATTCAAAACCTATAAAAGTTATGGATGTTTTAATGTTATTTAAACACACTAGTCTTCATCTGCTGTCATTGCAAAAAATTGAATGAACTCAATTAGCAAGAGATAAAACTGTTTTCACAACCCTACTCTTTAATTTTATCCTCAACAATACCTTTCCAATATGTCATGTGCTGATACAAGCAAGAGGTGTGGGAACATTCCTCCTGGGACTAAAGTGCTCTAAACAGAATATTGGTCATCTTTGAGAGTAATAAAGACAGAGGAAGACAATATCTAATCAAGGATTTACTTGGAAATTCTAATAGATTTCTAACTTAATTAAAAACCTTTTAATGAGCTCTTTGTTTTTGATGAGTGCTAAATATAGATATCCATGGTAGTATGGCATTAATAGTGATAGACTTTCCTATCCCTCCAGTGCATTGGAAAGGGTTAAAAACGTTGCAGCACCAGAGAGGTTGATTTAGAGAGAAACTGTAGTGCTTTTATGTGGAAATCACACAATTACCCATTGAAACACATTGAAACTGGTTTAGCTTATTTGCCTTAATTTTACAGTACACAGATTGAAGCTAGGACCTGTTTCCTGCAATGTAGCAGGTGAGGGTTTGCCTGGCTGGGTCCTCTGAGCTGTGTTACCTCCCTGACCAGCCCAGTCCAAGGATCAGGAGAAGCCAGTTTAGGAAAGCAAGACTTCAGAGCAATACAGAGACATTTGCAGAGCTGCATTGCCCAGGCTTTGATGGAATTGCAGCCATCATCAGCAGGGTAGGAGATGGCAAACAGACCGTAAGCATCCTGCAGGTACCCCAGGTCCAGTAAAAATCCTTGTGGACTTAGTGGGAACCTGAAGTGCAGGATGATTGTAAGCAAAAGTCTGCAAAAGGAAAGAAAATTTAGAACTGTGAAAATTCCAAACATGATATATAACATTATAATTAATTGCTGACTTTCACTATTGCATGCAGTTAAGCAATCCTAAATTCAAGAATTGTTACATGGCTTTCATAATTTATTTGTATTTATTTAATTGAAGGGTACTGCATGTGGCATATTTGACTTCTGAATTTTTATTTTTCACCCTCTATTTTACTTAAAAGTTTGTTCAAATGTAGCATAACTGTTTTGATTCCAATTGGGGAAAATATGCTTAGAAATACATATAAAAAGGAAAGAAGTATAATTATAGTAAATTTATGCATTTATTTCACTTGCATTACTTAAAATTATGTTGCACATTCATAATTTTTATTACATTTTCGATGTTTATCATTTAGCAAGTAAGTACAGTCATGTAAGATATAAATCTTTATGTACAGATAGATCTGGTTACCAGTAAATTGTCAGATATTTAAAGGGAATGCTCAGGTTTAATGGACATAGCTATGTTTTCCCAAAACACTAGCTCTGTTTCTTAAAATTATAGCAAGAAATATTAAATTTTTTCACACAAGCAAATGCAATCTTAAAATAAAATTGTAACTTTAGCATAAAGCACCGAAGTTGGCAGTGAAAGCAAAATAAAACTCTCTTTCATAACTGCCTGGCTAACTCATTCTGTTCTTATAGAGGTCTCCTTCTCATTGTTGGAATAACAGGAATCCGAATAAGGATCTAAGTAATGTTAGCTCATCTGGACTGGAGCAGATTGTTTAAATTTGAGACATTTTTCTAACTGAAATAGATTGCATTGCAGATTATTGGATTGGTAGATACATGGAATTTATCATTCTTAAACCTCTTGAACCTGTAGATGGCAAAGTAATTCATAAAAGGGAAAATAAGAAAATAAGGAAAAGGAAACAATTTACCTCATAATGTACCTAATAAAGCCAATTTTATACCAAGTGTCATTGTCCAGAACAGGTAATAGATGAATGTTTTTATTACTTTTATGGCAATAATGCAATAAAACCCATACTTCTCTAAGAAATACCTTAACATAATTGAAATAATAAGAAAGAAATTTAAAGGACTTCTAATGTTGGAGGATGGAGTTAAAAAAACCAGCCTTTGGTAAATTCAGGAAATCATGAGTAATACATGATTTTCCATTTGAAGGATCTTATTGTCTGTTCTGTCTCTTCTTAAACAGCAAGAAGGGATAAGAAAAGAATTAATTTCCCAATTTATTTGCAGCAAATGGAGGGCCGGTGTGGGAGTGCCAGGGGATGGGTGGGCAGCCATGGGCAGGGGTCAGCTCAGGGCTGACCGCAGGGCAGCACTCACTGCTCCCGTCCTCAGAAAGAGCTGGAAAGACAATCTGGGGAGTTAGAGGGTGGTCCTGGGAAAAGGATGGAGCGAGCAGGTCCATGGGCACAGGGAGGTGGGAGAGTCAGGGCGCGCAGGGAGGTGGAAAGCCAGGGAGCAGGGAACAGTGCCTCAGAGAGAGCGGGGCAGGTGAGGCCTGTGCGCCATGGCAGGCCTGAGGGGCAGTTTGGGCGGGAAAAGCAGCCAGTGGGAAAATGTGAAAAAACAGATATTTTTCCAGCCTGATCCACCCTGTGAGAAGAAATAGTTTGTGAAGTACAGCCCATGAGGTATTTCTCATATGATTTCTGAGATTTTTTTTTTAATTGCTTCTAAACTGGGTGTGCTTAATTCAGCTGCAATTTTCAAGCAAAGACTTTCTCTGTGGGCAGTGAAGCCTGTGCATTAGTCACCTTGAAAGGTTTTAAGCAAAGGCTTCAAACTTTTGTAGCATGGGGATTTTATTTCTGCTCTAATGGCGCACATGAAATCCATGGGAGTCATTTTTGAAAAGGCTGTGGAGCTGCGAGGGCTGAGGGATGTCTATGCAAACATGCTCCAAGGGGAAAGGAAGATGTGGGAAACATGCAGCCGTGATCAGCTGGATGGGAACAGGGAAGTGTTGTGCAGAAGCAATTCTGTGAGACTTTTCCAAAAGTGCTGTGGTAAGAGATAGCTTTGGGGATGAAAATAAACCTTTGCCTTCAGGGTTGCCAACACATACCATATATTAAACATCTTTAATTGCACTTTTTCCCACCTTTTTTTCTTTAACACAGTGTTTAGAGGGAAAAAAAAAAAAAAGCAGTAGGGTTTGGGTATCTCTGGCCCTTGATGAGCAGGAGCCATGGAGGCTGCAGATAGCAACAAACTGAGCTTATAATGTCTGCCAAGAGAGAATATTTATTGCAAGGGCAGACAAATGTATGGCTCCTAAGTACTCTCACTGCATCTCCTGGCACATATCTTGGGGTAAAGAGCAGTACATGGGCACTTATATTTAACTGGATTTATAGCGTTACAGGAGGTATATGACTTTTCTGTGTGTGTTCAAACTCGTCTGCTGTCTCCTGCAGGGTTTCTTTTCTAGTTTGCTGCCCTTGATATGCTGGCTTGCCTTAAGTGAGGGGCGGAGTAAGATTTCCTTCAGGGGCTTCTTCTCACGTAAATTATTCTGTGGTCACTCAGGTTTCAAAACCTGCAGGAGGAGACCTCCTTTATTGAATTTCTAGCTGGGTTGGGAGAGGCTGGTACAACAGGGAACAACTTTCACTGGAATGAGGAAGGTGTGAACAAGGTAGAGAAGAATGCTGTGTGGTTGTCAAGATCAGAAGATAAGGTTGCTGTGGGCAGTGAGTGTCCCTCTGAGAGAAGAGACTGAGATAGCTATGAAAATGCTGGGAAAAATGTCTAAATCAGAATGGCTGACTCATAGGCAATGTAGAAACATATCAGATTGAAAGTATAGTTTATTATTTAAATATAAAATGATCTACAGTACAACTGGCACAGCGAAGATAAATACATTTGAGTTTATGAAGTACTAAGGTCTCACATCTGTCAAAGAAAAATGACCACAGTAAAAAAACAATGATAGTAATTATGTAATCATGTTGAAACAGTATCTATACTCATGTTTCATCTACAAGAACAAAATTGTTTTTGCAAGCCAAACTGCGTGGTCTTAACCAGCTCTGAGGTTTTTTGCTGTTCTAATCGAGTATGCTTTTAGATTATTTTAATATTTCATTTGCCTTTCATGAATCTCTCTCTGCTTTGGAGTGTCTGCTTAAAAATAGTGAATCCCAAAGTCTCATTCCTCTATTTTCGGCCTGAGAGAAAAATCTCCTCAGGAAATGTATAATCTATTCTTTACTTAGTGCAAGGATAGAAAAGTTATGTACCAGACTGACCACTAATTTTTACTGACTGACAGTAAAATTTACTTTTGTAAGCTATTTTAACTGTTATATTTTATAAAGCTGTATTTTTATCATGATTATTATTGATTTAATTTTACACGAGGCATGTATATCCATGAGCACTGCTTTGGTGTTCACATAATTTTTTAGAATGTTCTTAACTTTGCCTGCTTTAATGTTAATAACAACCCTATTAAATCAGTCCCCAGGCAAAGCATTGATGATGATTGTTTGCCCCTAACAAAGTGTTGATAGTTCCACTTAGAATATGTGCAGCCCATGGTAAGTGTCCTCTTGTAAGGTCACACTCGTCTCTGACTTTTTTACCTGCAATTTGGAGGTACAGTTAACAAGGACAAAACCAGTGAGAGACTCAAAAAATAGGATTTAGAAACCTACCTGTAAACCTCATGGAGTTACACATATAAATTTTTGCTTTATGTTCCTGAGTGGTAATGGCCATTAAATTGTAGATGTCAGTGTAAAGAATATTAAAAAACGTGGTTCAAAATAGCAGTGAATCTGTTGTTTCATCCTGATGCATGAAAACTCCTGAATCCCATAATGTTAACTTAGAGTATCTACAAATTTAAAGGAAATGAAAATTCATTTAAAATTTAAATAAGAGGAAAAGCAATTTCCAATATTTCCAGTCTTTTGTGTCTGTTGTGATTTGTGGTAAAAGAGCCTGTAGAGTCCTGAAATGCCTTGCAACATGCTAAATTTTGTTGACATATTTGCTACATGTTCCCAGGTTACTGGCAGCTAATTTTTTATGTCAGCACAAAAAAGTCAGGATAGCGGGTTCCAAACCTAACAGCTTTTATAGGAAACACCCTGTGTCCCCTATTAGTAAAAATATATCCTGTGGTTCATTATGGTAGGAATAAAACTGAGAATGCCTAGAAAAGGAATGATTTTTTTTCTTTTGTTGCCT
Source organism: Acrocephalus scirpaceus scirpaceus (assembly GCA_910950805.1). Classification (NCBI taxonomy): domain Eukaryota; kingdom Metazoa; phylum Chordata; class Aves; order Passeriformes; family Sylviidae; genus Acrocephalus; species Acrocephalus scirpaceus. The sequence goes on along the minus strand of OU383779.1, from coordinate 41,178,582 downwards.
TCCTGTGTCACAAAGAACAGAAATACTATTTATGTAAGGCTAACAGGTACTGCAATCTTCTTTTTGATATTTTTAGTGTCATTTAAGCAGCAGTCATTTCTAGTTTATAGAAAAATAAACATCAAATAAAATTTTATAATATACTTTCCGAAAACCAGTGAGGACTTTTTTATTCTTTTTGATACGGAAACTGGGTGTTTCAAGAGAAATATTGCGTTGTGACATATAAAATATCTGAAGATTATTTCAACACCATTTCCTGATGCAGACATGGCATCTAATTGAAAAGAGAAAGAAGGCAAGCTGTTGAATGCAGACTGTTGAATGTAGAGTGCACAAAGTGGGGTCCACAGCCTGCTATTATTTCTGTGCTTTTGCAAGTAGTTCTGTGTTGGTGCAGTAGTCTAACTTGTCTAATTTTTTCCTTTTTCCTCTCAACTAGGTGGTGGCCCTTAGTTATCCTCAAATGTGACTGGGCTCACAAACATCCATAAAAAGTTGAAGGAGGCTGTAGTTCACAAGGTGAGTTCTGTGATGGTTGTTGTTGTTGATGAGAACTCCACTAAAACAAAGCAGCAGAGAAATGGGAATCCAAGCAGTCTGGGGAGATGACAGGACAGACACATTGTGGGGTTTTGTCCCTCAAATATTAAGTAATGATTATATTAAAGAAAAGTGTAAGCTTTATTGTGATATCATTACAGTTTGCAGCCCAGCCACAGAGAAATGCAATCTTTTCCCTGAGGAGCTTCAATGTTGTTTTTTAGTTTAAATGAAATGCTCATGATCATGTGGATGATTGAAGGTTGATTGCCTCAAGCAATAGTTTATTTATTAGAGATCCAGCCAATCCTAATTTGTATATCTTCATGTCTGATAAAGACAAGTCTTAAACCACTCTGTCATTATTGCTCTTCCTCTGCTATAGGAAATAATTCTGACAATAACCATCTTGTGCTCAAGGGCATTATGAAATTTATTCTCTTAAGACATATTTTGGAATTCACATCTGTGAAATTAGATTAGATATATATCTCTCTGTGGCATCTGGACTAGTTATGCCTTCCCAAAACCATCTTCATGAATTAGGAATCGATTCCATGAGGTATCCGATGCACAAAGAAAAAATGCTAATTATTACCCTAATAATATACATACAGATATAATTTTCTGTTTGTTTTACCTAATTGAAAAAAAAAATCTCTAGTGAAATTTTAATGTCTAAGTGAGGTGGTGGCACATCTGAATTTTATAATTGGATAATTAAATCCTCTACCAAGTAAGAGTGTAAGCAACCCTAATATTTTACATGTAAACATATCCCACCAACTTTGAAGCCTCATTAAGTCAAACTATTTGTCCTGGGTTAGCAGGCGACTCCTACTCTATATCCTACATCGTGGAGCTGTATTGTGTCTTGGCAGTTGTTTTCCCTTTCCCTCCGGCAAGGACTGCGGCTTGATAGGCGGGCCCTTGCTGGGGGCGGGGGGGGGGGGGAAAACGGCTGCAGGCTTTTTTTTTCTTTTTTACTTTCACTTTTTGGCCTGGCTTGCTTTGCTTGGCGTGCTTTTTGCTTTTTGCTATTTTTCCTTGCTACTTTCTGCTCGTTTTTCCTTCCTTTCTTTCTTCTTTCCCCTTCCCGAAGATTAGGACCGGCTCTGGACTGACCTGACCTGACCTGAGGAAAGTTCGGGGATTTCTGGAGCTCGACAGAGAAGATCAGCGCCTCTCCTCGCACAGTACCTGTTTCCTTCTTTTTTTTCCTTTTGTGTGGGGAGTGTTGTTAATAAAATAGGTTTTTCCACTTTCCCTCCAAGGAGTTTTTCTTCCCTCCCGAACCCAGGTCTGGGAGTGGGGGAGGGGGTGGGGGAGGTTTGCTTTAGGGGTTCTCCCCCTAATCTGTTCCAAACCGGGACATTTCTTGGTGCGTTGGCCCGGGAAACGAAGGCCAGAGAAAAGTGGAAAGACCTAAATAATCGTACTGGTGGTGCTAATTGTTTCGTGGGCGTGCTAAGATGGGTTTCTCTGGACTTATGATGTTGTACGGGATGAAAGTCTGCCAATATTTCTGGTCCCTGGGGTTTCTTGAAATCTTAATTCCTTTGTGGTGCCTAGGGTTACTTCCTCACCCAGAAATAGCTCTGGCACTGTTCCTAATACGCAGTTTGTGTAGCCGTGGGGTATTAACCAGAATATTTATTGGACTGGGCTTGGTGGTGATGTTTTATAGGAAGATAGTTAAGATGCTTGAATCTACTCCCATAATCTATGGTCCAATCTTGTGGTTGTGTACTCAGTTTGCTGGGGGGGAAGCAGGGGCAGGGTTTGTTCGGCCTCTGCTTTCTTCTTTTTCTTTTGAGTGGTTAGGAGATGTTCAGTCTCCCCTGACTGTCAAAGACACCATCTTCCTGGCATTTTATTTGGTAAGCCTCCTCTATACAGTCCGCAGCTTCTCTAGAATATGGGCTGAGATTTCTAGAGGAGCTGATGAAACTCCTGACCCAGGCAGAGGAAATCCTGAGTGGTGTGGAGAATGGGAGAATATGGGCCAACTCCTCAGGGAATTCTCTGACCCTGTAGTGTGGGATTTTCCACAGGAACAAATTCAGAATCCAGTGGAGCTGGGGAAATACCTGAAAAAGAGATACCAGGATGGCTCTAAGGGGGAAAGGATTGTTGCAGTAAGCTGGGCTCTGGCATATGCTTATCGCACACTGCTAGGTACTGTAGGGCAGCAGACAGAGGCAGAGGGGGGGGAATACAACTCAGCAGCCACCCCAGTCACTCAGGCTGCAGCCAACACCCAAGTTATGAAACCAGCAGCTACACTGGAACCTGAGTCTGAGTCAGCAGCTAAACCAGACAGTAAGCCTAAGCCCCTGGCAGTTGCTCCAGCGAAGAAACACACCCACAAAACCGATCGGCCAGTGGACGATGATGACCCAAGGGAAGGACCTTCACCAACATCAGAAGCCAAAGCTCCTAGCACAGGATCAGAGGCCAATATTGATGCCTTTTCCCTGAAGGACCTTCGGGGCCTAAGAAAGGACTATCGGCGACAACCTGATGAATCTATAATTAGTTGGTTAGTCCGTCTTTGGGATGCTGCAGGTGAGGCTACAATTCTGGACGGTACTGAAGCGAGACATCTGGGATCCCTGTCACATGATCCAGTCATCGACCAGGAGATGATGAGAGGGTCCAGTCCGTGCAGTCTCTGGGTACGGGTCCTAGGGAGTGTGGCAGAAAGATATTTGTGTGCAGATGACCTTTATATGCAGCAAACCCCATGGAAGACCATAGAACAGGGGATTCAACGTTTGAGAGAGATGGCAGTGGCAGAGATGGTCTTCGCAGATGACCTAAACACTAGGAACCCAGACTTGATACCATGTACGCCTGTGATGTGGAGGAAACTTATACGACTTGGGCCATCTGAGTATGCCCCTGCTTTAGCAGTAATGAAGCGGGAGGACATGGAGGAGACTGTGCTGGACATGGCAAAGAAGCTCCGAGCGTATGCAGATGCTGTGCATGGCCCAACACATGCCAGAATCGCAGCTGTGGAGACACGCCTACAGAAATTGGAGGATAAGATAGACGAGAACCATAAGAAACTTAGGGAGGAGATCAGAGAGGACCTTCTCCAAATCTCAGCAGTACAGATCAGAGGTTCTGGTACCCAACGTAGACGCTCCCCGGGAAGGGAGAGAGGGTACACTCCACGTGCTGAGCTGTGGTTCTTCCTGCAGGATTGCGGAGAAAATATGAACAGATGGGATGGGAAACCTACAGCTGCTCTGGCAAGACGGGTGCGTGAAATAAAGGAAGGCAAAACTGAGAGAGGGAGTTCCACCAAAAGGGAAGCGGCTCCAGTTGCCCGTAGCCAAACTGCCAGGTGTGATGATGACCCCCTTGAAGGCACCTCTAAGACATATGTTCAAGAAAAGAAAGATAACCGGGCTTAGAGGGGCCCTGCCTCTGGCCAGGCAGAGGCTAGGGAGAACCGCATTTTTTGGACTGTGTGGATTCGTTGGCCTGGCACATCTGAACCACAAGACTATGAGGCCTTGGTCGATACTGGTGCGCAGTGCACATTAATGCCATCAAGACATGTAGGGGCAGAATCCGTCTCTATTGCTGGCGTGACAGGGGGATCACAAGATTTTACTTTGGTGGAAGCAGAGGTGAGCCTGACTGGAAAGGAGTGGAAGAAACACCCCATTGTGACTGGCCCAAAGGCCCCATGTATTTTGGGCATAGACTATCTCCGAAGTGGGTATTTCAAAGACCCAAAAGGACTCAGGTGGGCGTTCGGGATAGCGGCTGTAGTGACAGAAGGCATCCGGCCATTGAACACCTTGCCTGGACTGTCTGAGAATCCATGTGCAGTAGGACTCTTGAAGGTACAAGAGCAACGGGTACCAATTGCCACTTCTATAGTGCATCGCCGACAGTACAGAACAACTCGAGATGCTGTGACTCCCATCCATAAGATGATTCGAGAGTTGGAGAGTCAAGGGGTGGTTAGTAAAACCCACTCACCCTTTAACAGTCCCATCTGGCCTGTGCGTAAATCTGAAGGAGAATGGAGATTAACTGTGGACTACCGTGCATTGAATGAGGTGACACCACCACTGAGTGCTGCGGTGCCAGACATGCTGGAACTCCAGTATGAGCTGGAGTCCAAAGCAGCAAAATGGTATGCCACAATTGACATTGCAAATGCATTTTTTTCCATTCCTTTGGCAGCAGAATGCAGGCCTCAGTTTGCTTTTACATGGAGGGGAGTGCAGTACACTTGGAACCGACTGCCCCAGGGGTGGAAGCACAGTCCTACTATCTGCCACGGACTGATCCAAGCCACATTAGAAAAGGATAAGGCTCCCGAACATCTACAATATATTGATGATATCATTGTGTGGGGAGACACAGCAGCAGAAGTGTTCGAGAAAGGGGAGAGAATCATCCAAATTCTCCTGGAAGCTGGCTTTGCAGTTAAGAAAAGTAAAGTTAAGGGACCTGCTCGGGAGATCCAGTTTCTAGGAGTAAAATGGCAGGATGGACGGCGACAGATCCCAACAGATGTCATTAACAAAATCACAGCTATGTCCCCCCCAACAAATAAAAAAGAAACACAAGCTTTCCTGGGTGCTATAGGTTTCTGGAGGATGCATATTCCACAATATAGTCAGATTGTGAGCCCCCTTTATTTCGTTACCCGTAAGAAAAATGACTTCTATTGGGGCCCTGAGCAGCAACAAGCATTCACCCAGATCAAACAGGAGATGGCCCATGCAGTAGCCCTTGGCCCAGTCAGGACGGGGCCAGACGTAAAGAACGTACTCTACTCTGCGGCCGGGAGCCAGGGTCTGTCCTGGAGCCTTTGGCAAAAGGTACCTGGTGAGACCCGAGGCCGACCGCTGGGATTCTGGAGTCGGAGCTACAGGGGGTCTGAAGATAATTACACCCCAATGGAAAAGGAAATCTTGGCCACCTATGAGGGAATCCAAGCTGCTTCGGAGGTGATTGGTACGGAAGCCCAACTCCTCCTGGCACCCCGACTACCGGTGCTAGGGTGGATGTTTAGAGGAGAGGTTCCCTCCACCCACCATGCTGCCAGCACTACCTGGAGCAAGTGGATGGCCCTCATTACACAACGCTCCCGAGTTGGGAAACTGAACCGCCCTGGAATTGTGGAAATAATTACAAACTGGCCCGAAGGTGGAAGTTTCAGCGTTGCAGATGAAGAACAAGAACCAGTGACTCGGGTTGAAGAAGCTCCACCATACAACCAGCTGCCGGCAGAGGAAGCAAGTTACGCTTTATTCACCGACGGTTCCTGCCGTGTCGTAGGGATGAGTCGGAGATGGAAAGCAGCTGTATGGAGCCCCACACGACAGGTCGCAGAGGTCACTGAAGGGGAGGGTGGATCCAGTCAATTTGCTGAACTCAAAGCCATTCAACTAGCCCTAGATATTGCTGAGAGAGAGGGGTGGCCAAGGCTCTACCTCTATACCGATTCATGGATGGTAGCCAATGCTCTGTGGGGATGGCTGAAGAGGTGGAAGGAGGCTAATTGGCAGCGTGGAGGGAAACCAGTCTGGGCTGCTGAGGAGTGGAAGGACATTGCTACCAGGGTAGGAAGACTACCTGTGAAAATCCGCCACGTAGATGCCCATGTCCCCAAGAGCAGAGCTAGTGAAGAGCATCAAAACAATGAGCGAGTAGATCAGGCAGCAAAAATAGAGGTAGCAAAGATTGATTTAGATTGGGATCACAAGGGAGAGTTGTTTTTAGCACGATGGGCCCATGATGCCTCAGGTCACCAAGGTCGAGATGCTACCTACAAGTGGGCACGAGACCGAGGGGTGGATCTCACCATGGACAGCATCTCTCAAGTTATCCGAGACTGTGAGACGTGCGCTGCCATTAAGCAAGCCAAACGGATGAAGCCCCTCTGGTATGGGGGGCGGTGGTCTAAGTACAAGTATGGGGAGGCCTGGCAGATTGATTATATCACACTGCCTCAAACCCGCCAGGGCAAGCGCCATGTGCTGACCGTGGTAGAAGCCACCACGGGATGGTTGGAAACCTACCCTGTGTCCCATGCTACAGCCCGCAACACCATCCTGGGCCTTGAAAGGCAGGTCCTTTGGAGGCACGGTACTCCCGAGAGAATTGAGTCAGACAATGGGACTCATTTCAAGAATAATCTTATTAAAGCCTGGGCTAGGGAACATGGCATTGAGTGGGTATATCACATCCCATACCATGCACCAGCTGCAGGTAAAGTAGAGAGATACAATGGGTTGTTAAAAACCACCCTGAAAGCATTGGGTGGGGGATCCCTAAAAAACTGGGAGCAGCACCTAGCAAAGGCCACCTGGCTAGTTAACACCCGAGGTTCCACCAACCGAGCGGGCCCTGCTCAGTCTCAGCTCCTTAACATAGTAGATGGAGATAAAGCCCCAGTGGCCCATGTTAGAGGTTTGTTGGGAAAGACAGTATGGATCAACCCTGCCTCGAGTACAGACAAACCCATCCGTGGAGTTGTCTCTGCTCAAGGACCGGGCTATACATGGTGGATAATGCAGGAAGATGGAACAATACGATGCGTACCTCAGGGAGATCTGAATGTGGGGTAAGATTCATATGTGTGTTAAATCAGTCAGATATGGAACAGAAAGAAACTTGAAAGTGTCAAGGATCAGAGCAAGTAGGACGGATGGAAATGTGTAAGTGTTGGAAGTCTGAGTAAGTGGAATGAAGTTTTATTGTGTGTCCACGATGTAGGATAAGGGGTGGAATGTCCTGGGTTAGCAGGCGACTCCTACTCTATATCCTACATCGTGGAGCTGTATTGTGTCTTGGCAGTTGTTTTCCCTTTCCCTCCGGCAAGGACTGCGGCTTGATAGGCGGGCCCTTGCTGGGGGCGGGGGGGGGGGGGGAAAACGGCTGCAGGCTTTTTTTTTCTTTTTTACTTTCACTTTTTGGCCTGGCTTGCTTTGCTTGGCGTGCTTTTTGCTTTTTGCTATTTTTCCTTGCTACTTTCTGCTCGTTTTTCCTTCCTTTCTTTCTTCTTTCCCCTTCCCGAAGATTAGGACCGGCTCTGGACTGACCTGACCTGACCTGAGGAAAGTTCGGGGATTTCTGGAGCTCGACAGAGAAGATCAGCGCCTCTCCTCGCACAGTACCTGTTTCCTTCTTTTTTTTCCTTTTGTGTGGGGAGTGTTGTTAATAAAATAGGTTTTTCCACTTTCCCTCCAAGGAGTTTTTCTTCCCTCCCGAACCCAGGTCTGGGAGTGGGGGAGGGGGTGGGGGAGGTTTGCTTTAGGGGTTCTCCCCCTAATCTGTTCCAAACCGGGACACCATTTCAGGTTACATATCCAAAATTCATGGATAAGTAATATACAGCCTAGAATTATAAGCAATATTCTAACCTAGAATATTGAATGAAAATGGAAGACCCCAAATATATCTGTCTCTATTAAAGACTAGTCTTCCTTCTTCCTTGTTTCATGCAGTTGTTTCTTCCTTGGGAAATTACAGTAATTCTACTTACATCCTAAATAATCAGGTCTGTGTGTGAAAGCATCAAAAGAGCAAGCAGTTATTGTACTGGTAGTAGTATAGTTCAGCTAGGAGTAGAACTCATTTTCAATATGAGGAATGACTCTAACAGTAACTTGGTTTCAGGTTTTGAGAGCTTCAGTAGTCAGAAAAGCCATCCAGATACTCCTCAGGTTCACCATGTTGCTAGTTGGCCAAAAATTTAGAAGTCTTTGTTTATTGTGCTATTATTAACTGAAGTTTAAGGACTAGAAAGGCCCAGTGGAAAAAAAAAGGTGTATAATTATCTTGCTGGAAGGCTGCTTTAATTAAATTCTCCCAACTGAGACTTGGCCCCATTTTTTAAGTGAAGCATGGACTATAATCAGTCACATTAACTTTCAATTTACTTCCCTGCAGATGACCATGAAAGTGAGTGCATCTCAGTGAAGCTGTGCTTCAGGTAGGACAGTTCTTTCTGAAACCAGTGGAGCCATCAGTTCTCCTCTTTCCCTGTGAGACCTGTTTAGATATCAGCTGACACAGCAAAGAGGAGGAAAGGATATTGTGCATTGTAGATGTTTTTCAATGCCCAGTGTGGTGCATACATAGAATTACACTTGTAGGCTCTTTCAGGAGCTTACCTGAAATGCCACTGTGGCCAAATACCAGAGTCTACATATAAAGAACAGCTCCAGTGAATCTTGCTTAATGGCACTTACATTTTTCAGTCATTTTTTTACCCATTTAATGAAATCTCATGGAGAAAGAGGGGACTTGAGTCACTCTGAAACTTCACCAACTCAACATTTGTGTGAGCAGCAAAGCATTTGCTCTGAGGAATCAAGAACTGACCATCATCCTTTATACTGCAAAGCCTAACAGTTCTGCCAGGGCTTCCAGTTTTATTCTTATGTTTTCACATATACCTAAAATTTTTAGGTAGAAAGAAAGATCAAGACTAGGAAATGAAGACTGAAACACAAACACTTCTGCAAGTATGCCCTTCATCCCCTTCTGCATTGACTTATTTTCCTTTTTTTTTTTTTTTTTTTTGAATTAACAGGGCATCAACAGAGTGCGAAAATAATTTTGCAAGTTTTTGGTGATATTGTCATCAGGTGGTTTTATAGCTTCTGGGGTCTCAGGTGGAATGTCTCCAGGGTAGCTCCAAAAGGAGTGTTCTTCTGTTCTTCGTCTGAAGTTATTCCAAACTTTGTGAATAAGAGTCTGAGAGAGAAGTTACTAATCCTCAGGCATCTGTGATTTGGAAACAGTCATTCTTCCCAACATTGTTGTGAGAGGATTAAATATAAAAAATTGTCAAAACAGATAAGAAAATTCTCTCAAGAATAAGAAATAGTCCCCTGTCATGATCAAATTTTATAGGCTATAGCCTAGTTCATTAAGAATTAAAAGTTAAATTTCTAGTATTTCAGGTGATGGGTCAGAAACGAGCTCAAGCAAATTGCTTCATCTTTGTGGTTCATTGTCCCATTGGCAAATTGTGCATCTCAATCCTTTACTTGAAAGGGTCTAAAATAAGACAGAAATCTCCACAGTTGTCCTGTGTACTCAATGGAAAGATGTTTTTACGAACAATTCACTCTGAATTGCTCTTTATACTGAATTTTCAGACAAATTAATGATCATTTTAGTTGTTCGAGTGATTCAGACCCTCAAAATAATTGTGTTGGGGCACATGCCATCTTGTAAATGTAGCAAAGAATTGTTGGGAACCCAGGAATGAAATGAAAATTGAACGAATGTTTACTCTTTTTTAACTACCGGGGAATGGCCTTAGTTCCAAATCAATGATGTAAAATAAACTCCTCTGAAACAGTCAGCTCTGAGCAACCATTGGTACAGTAAGAGCATTTTTTCCCTAAGTGATGCTTATCTGGGAGAAATTAATAGATTTTTCCATTCACCAAAGTTAAGACGGTAGGTTTAAAACCATATTTTAAAATCCTGTGGAAGTCAGAACTTCAGAGAAGCAATGAATCATTCTGTTTAACAGGCTGTGCAGTTTGGCTGTCCCCAAGGAGATGCAGTGCATGAAGTGCTCTCAGCTCCACTGCAAGTCTAACCCAGCCTGGCCATGGCAGTCATGATTCAGTGTCCCAGCTCCTGCATCCATGCAGTGCTTGTGCTGAGGGGTATTTGGATCCCCTTTGCCTAATTGAGATCAGAGCCTGGATTTGCCTAAAGAGAGAACCTTTAATACGAAGGCTGTTAAAGCATGGGCCTTGTTCAACCATCAATCTTTATCCATTTTGAAGGACATCTTATGGATATAAATTATGAGGTCTGTCAGGGGAAGGTTCATAGATAAATGGGTTCAGTCACTGGATTATTAGTTCCTACAGCACTGACTACTGAGTAACTGTAAATTGTGGGAACTAAGGAAGTTTATGAAAGCCAGATCAGCTCAGCTGCTTTGCTCCTGAAGCAACAACAGCATATGCAAAACCCAAGGTTATTGTGTCACATGGCAGGTTCAACAGTGTCATTTTGACAATTACAATATACTTGCGGATTGACAATGTGACAAAATACTGCACTAGTATAAAAATGACAGGCTTTGGAACTTCAGGTTTTTTTCAGGTAATAATGTAGCTGCATGAAAACATATTAAGAAAACCTAAACCAACACCTCCAAATTAAATAAATAACTCTTTCACCTTGATATCATCCAATGTTTGTGAAGCGAGAGACCCCAGCTTTGACACCTCCCATCATTTGTGTAATCTCTTGCCTTAAATTCCCAAGAAGTGAAGAGTGTACGAAACCAGTTCTGTATTTTTATTGTCTGAAATGCTTGATAAATCAGCTTTAAGACATACAATCTGAGAAATAAGCTAGATCTCAACAATTTTTACATAGCTGTGACCTCTGCTAGAGACCATTATGTTTGATTCTTAGCACCATTCCAAACTTAGCTGTATTGTCTCCTAATTGTGAGCCAGCTGCTTGTGTGTGGATCTGCTGTTAGATGGGTAATAGTGGAGAACAATGAAAGAAACCAGACCCTAAATGCATGACTTTTTCCTTACTCACACAAAGAGCTTGGTATAGTTTCCTTGGATACTATCCAGCATGTAGCTGACAGTGTTTTTTATTTTCAGACTTTCTTTTTTTTTCACAGAAGCGGGTGATATATCCCATTATTTGTTGAGAAAAATCTTGTCTGTGTTTCCTGAATTTGTAGTATCTACTATCAAGAAAGATTGAGGTGCAAATTAAGTCTCACAAGGATGAAATACCATCATACCAGTAATTACTACAACATCTCACAAAAGGGTCATAAATTTGCTTTGTCATGAATATGGCTGGACTGAGGTAACCTGGATCATAATGTCAAGGACAAAAGGGAATTCTTTAGGGAATCAGTTCCATCATTATAAGTTTATGTAAGAATTTTGCTGAAACAACATTTGTTTCTTTTATTCTTCAGAAGCTTGGGCAAATCATCACCTACTAGATACATAGTCAACAAATATAGGCTGCATGAAAGCAACATTCTGATCAAAGATATCAGATAATTGGAAAGGCAATCAGAAAAAATTTTTTACATTACCATTGCTTAGGTATTTGTTTGGCTGATCTTTGATCTATTGTGGAGGTTCGGAACCAAATTCTGCTGGTGGAAAACTCCAGAATTTCTGAAAAAAGATAAAAATGCATTTTTGTATTCAATTAAATCAGAAATCCAGCCAAAAATATATTTTTTCCTTTCCTGCAGATATTTTCAAACAAATTTATTCTTTTTCTTTAAAATTGGAAATGTACCAAATACCTCTATAGAAGTTCATGAGCACATGCATAGGAGCACACAGATAAAAGATGGAGATGGACCTTCTCTCCATTTCAAATTCCTTTCAAAAATTGCTCTAGAATTAGGTAAATAATCAGGTACTGTTACTACTTTCCCCATACCTTTTGTTGTTTCCTCCTATTCAGTTATTTCAGGAAATATTGCTTCATCTCTAGTGGCTTACCATAAACATTATTATTATGCTTAAGGGATACTTTCTTTTTCAGATTCCAATTGTTTCTTGTCACAAATCCTTCTTACAAGACTTGTGTATTTCTCTCACTTTCCCTTCTCTCTCCCAGACCTGATGAGCCATTTTGTCCCTGAAATGTGTCCTAATTCCATAAAAGAAAAAATGTTCATGGTGAGCCCACAACATAATCCGTGTTTTCAAAATTACATTGAGTCACCCACCTCAGTGACTCAGCCGGTGGGTAGCAGCAGAGTCATTTTGAGTGGCTGTTTTCCAGATCAGCGATTGCTTACCATGTTCCACTGTGGGCTGACTTTCTTTGTGTAAAAGGCGTATTTTAGATTCCAGAGGGGAAAAAAGGAACATTAGTTTTAGTCCTGAAGAGTTAGAAGTGCTGTTGCATTCCTATTGTTAAGCCCTGAATGGTGGCACAGATGTAACAAACTGCTTGTTCCCTGCAAAATCCACCTCTCAAACAGGTGGAAGACCTGGAAATGAAAACAAGCATCCTTGTGCATGGATATGTACACTTTGATAATCAGCCTAAAGCAATGTGGAAATGGTAGAAAAAGTAAGAAACTCATTGGGTCTTATTCAGTTGTATATTTTGGGTAATAATATTCATATGTCCAAATATATGTTGTATTTTTTATCATTTATTTTGGCTGGCCGAAATTGTCCTTTTAAGAAGAGAATGGGAAACCTGGTAGCAGAGTTTGCAGAGGGCACATGGAAGACTTATGTAAGTTTTTCCTGGCCTTTAAAAGTATAAAAGCCCACAAAACTCTTTTTCATGCACCCATTTTTCAGGAACTGGTCTATTTTAAGGTGTATCAATATAGCATAGAATAATCTCCCTGGAGCTGTCGAAGGTGCTCTACTTTGAAGCCATTAACCAATAGCCAGGAAGCAAGAACACCTCTGGTGTGACTAATGACAGGTTTCTAATTGTTTATAATAGATCATGTATTTATGTAGGAATTACTTTAAATGCAGCTCCGTGTCCTGGGGCCTCCCCAGGATGCTGCTCAAAGACTTTAGTAATGCTTACATAACAATAATTTCTTTTTGACAAAATCTTTTTGGTGAAGAATATTTTCTCAGCAGGGAAGGCAGCTGCCTGCTGCATTTTCACCAGGGCTGGATTTTAGGCAGGCCACAATTTGACTGTAAAATTGTAGCTGCATATACCTATGTATGCAATTATTGTCTCTGGGATGATGAGATCTCTCATACCTTATATAGCTACATAATAAAGTAGTCTTAATTACATGTTCACATGTACAGAAGGAAGAGTGTTAACTCCAGGCAGACCTTTTAATAAAATACCTTCCACTTCCATTCCAATATTGAATTCACCTCTAAATTCCACAGAAAATGACTGGTGAGGAACTTTGACTTAGGGGCATTGTTGCATTTGTGGGGCTAAAGGATTTTGCATGAAACATTTCAGTCTGTGATTCTCAGATCTGTAAATTTCCTAAAAAAACTAGAGTCCTGGGGTACTTTCCACAGTGGTATCGAGAATGTTTTCTTGAAGTTGCAAGGCACTGAGAGATCTTTTTTTCCACCTTGATAGTGAGGAGAAATGGAGAGGAGCACCTTCAAATATTCAGTTCCAGGATATATCTATCATATCTGGGTATGATGCTGGAAATGCAGAGAACTTTCAAGATCTCTGAAAGTGTACTTTAACCCCAGCATAAATCTGCTGTTACTTGTGTGTGTGATTAAAATATTTGTCCTTTTGTGGACATCATATGCCACAGGGAATTACTCTTCCCATATGTAGTATCTTCTTTTAACTGAATATTGAAATCTTGGAGTTGCGAACACCTGCTCCTAGGATGACTATAATGACTTTGTAATGTATCCCTCTCTGAACAACTTAAATATGATCTCATTTTTCACTTATTTTCTACTGCTGTTTTGACAGGTTACTATTAAGCCTGCCTGACACACCTGATGATAAGATGATGATTCACTTGCTAATTATTTTGCGAAATATTAATCATTTGTACTGAAATTTTATATTCGCAATTTCTATTTGAGGACATTTTTTTTGTATTTCTTTTCCCCTCCAGTTGAAATGATTTATCAATTTCTGACAATGACATAGGAAAGGCCTTCACTTCTGATGTGATGAAAATATGGTTGTTGTTTGCTTGGGAAGGACACTCAGCCTGTGCTGTGAGCGCTGGACTTTTCCTTGTTTAGGTAGCCTCAGAGTCTCCTCTTTGGAATGTAACGGTTGTGCTAATTTTTGCTTAACGCATGTTTACAGAATGGCCAGAGGTTTACCTAGTGCCCACAAATGTCAGTGGAAATGCTTACATCAAGCAGGGCATACACAGAGGTCATGTATCACTCTTACTTTTAAAAGACATTAATAATACCTTTGATGAAGCAATATGTGCATTTGCAAATATTACTTTTCTCTGACTTTTTTCAAACAGAAAAAATTCCGCAATATTAGAGAAGCTTTGAATTTATTTTAGTTTGAAAGCAATGCATGAATTCAGTAATGTTACTTAAAGAATAAGTATTATCACATTTTAGCATTCTTAACATGCTTTGAGGATTGATTAATAAGGGTAATACTTAGATGGCACAATGGAATCATTTTCAACATCATTACCTTGTCCCTTGAAGAAGTCAAGCTTGAACCCTTGGGATTTGGCATCACTTTGTAAAACAACATTACCAAACCCATCTGACTTTCTGAAGGACAAAACTTTTATAATAATTAAGGCATTTGAATGTATTAAATTGGGAAGTGATGCAAAGTAGAAGGAGTGACTTGAGGAGACCAGGTTTAGAAGTAGTTTGAAGGAGCAAACAAAATGTTCCTCAGCCTAGGAAAATGATATAAAAGCTAAAGTTGTGCCTAGATATAGGACGGGAAGATACATGGTAGCACTGAAGTACCCAGGAAATCAGATAGTAGGTGTAGAGTCGCTACAGCTGTTGAGGAAGTTACCTGATCTTTACATGGACTAAGAAATAATAAAATAGGAGTATCACATGTATGCTATAACTAATAAAAAATGTAAAATATACAAGATAACATAAAAATAGATATTCAGAGGGAGTTACAAGGTAACTAAGAGACAGTCTATCTGGTATGATGCCAGAAAATCATTACATGTACATCCCACAGGCACCCTATTAGATGCACTGCAAGAACAAAATGACAGCAGCAATTTCCAGCTGTCTCCTCGTGACACAAAACCAAACAAGCTTATATTTCAAAATAAGCTTGGCAAAATTTCATATGGGAACTTTATTCAGGAATATTCCTTGGGATCTGACCCCTAGAAGGGTTTTAGCCTTAAAGAAAAGCATCTTCAGATTGGATGGGGTGAACCTCGAGATGGATCTGAGCTCTTCTATGACCTTTCAGGATGCAGGAGCAGGATGATGTGCACGAAGGTACTGTTAGTGCTGAACACTGAGGGTGAGGTGTGGCTCCCTCCACAGCCAGCCCTGCATGGTTTACAGCTTTGAACTTCACTCCTAAGTGTTGTGTTTCATTTTGGGTGGGTTTTCAATGTTTTAATCTCAACGTGTAACAATTAGAACATTTAGATGTGGAGCTCCATTTCAGCCATGTCTGTTTCCTTGTTCCTGAAGACACTAGCTATAAAACACAGTCCTGTGTCATGACTTCATTTGACAGGTGTTCTTACAATCATAGCACCCTCAAAGCAGTGAAATAACTGCAAGAAAAGCACAGGGCTGCTTCAGCTCAGGCAGATCAAAAGCATATGGACTCTCTGGGAGAAGGACATAAGTTTTTATTATCAACAGGCCTTTGGCAGCCCTGCTGATACTACCCTTTTCCTGATTGCAGGAGAGGAGAACAAGGAGTGGCCAGGCCACTGCTGAAGCAAGGGTTGTTGTATTCCAAGAGCAGGTGGTTGGTGTTGATAGGTGGGATTATGAGCCCCAGCAGAAAATGGATCAAGGGAATGCTTGGGATGTGCCTAAAAGACGCCATAAAGACTGAAAGAGCCTTGCCCAAGAAAGCTAATTGCAGAAATTTAGTGCCTCCTGTCATTTAGGTGCTCAGGAAGAACTGAGCACTGAGTAGGAATGAAACCTTTGATTTAGGAAAGATTTGATTTTGTCAGACTGGAAAACATATAAATCTGTTTCATTTGAGGGCTTAGGCCTAAGATGGGAAATGAAGTCTTAAAAAGTTCTGGTATTTTATTTTTCTCTTCTTTTTCCTCTTTTCCTTTTGTAATGTTTCTTAAGCTAAGATCAACTTTCTAAGGTCAGGCTTCGCTAGCTTGTGGGGAGATTTTATTTTTTTAAGGCTTTGAAGTGAATCCTTTCAACCTGGATAGACTCATCTCACATCTGCTGAATATGCTTCATTCTTCTGCTTTATTCTTACTTATGTGGCTTTTCTCAAGAGAGTAATTCAACAGATGCAATAGAAATCAAAAAGATAGTGTTTTACTACTGGTAGGAAGCAGGAGTTTGTACAATAAGTTGTCTGGTGTGTAGAGAATACCAGTTAATAGGATTCCCAAGCTGACATCATAAATAAAAGTTTATATAAACATTACATAAATGAGGAAAATAGAGTTATTATAACAGGATTCTAGTTTCAATTTCTCATGAAAGTTATGCTAAAGAAGCAGCTTGAATTCTCTCTTACTTACCCAAATCCTGTCCTTCACATTTAAATGGTTGGTAAATTGACTGCAAGCCTATGCTGACACTTCAGCTGTATTAAAGCTGACCTGCCTGTATATCATAGAGTTCTCTTGGTTTAGATAATCACAGCAGGGCTATTACAGCTCCTGTTGTAGAAACTGCATCTCAGACTTGGCCAGGTAATCCTAAAAATCACCCATCCACGACAATTAAAAAAGGTGGCACAGCAAAGACAAAAGAGAGTAAAATAAATAGCCCTTGAGGCGTCACCCTGCAGTTTGTAACTGAGCAGTCTGGAGAGCAGGAAGGTTGAAAAACAGCCTGGCGTCTTTCTGGAGCTATTTTAATGTCTCTGATTTATAGATCTGTTATTTTGTTTAGAGGATGGGAAAGAATAGCAGAGTAAACATGATGGAGAGGGCATCCACTTAAGGCTAAGGTCAATTACTCAAGGGAATAAATGTGGGTAATTGCACACCTGATAACTAACAGCATAAATAGACTGCTGATTTATATAATGAGTCTTTAACTGCAACCCTTTTATACAAACAATTATAATAATAGGAGGTTGATTATTTGCATTTGCTCCAACTACTTGTGATGCTCATCTTCGCAGAGATACAGGAGAAAAATAGACTGCTGTTCTCTTTGGCAGATATCCTTTCTCATTAGATGGTAACTGGCATTGTGGATAAACCTTTTATAGGTTAGGGCAGACAAACACTTTAATTATGCTTGGTAAGGTTTTAATTCCCAGATGCCTAGATGAGAAAATCTTCTGGCATCTCAAGTCGCTGAATTAAAAGCATCTATCTGTCTTGCTAGTTCAATGACTTTTCATTAGCAATGATGTTTTGCTGCTCTTCTCTATTCTTAGCATAACTACAGTAATTAAGAGGCAATTTTAAAAATTCTGTGTTGGAACTCGCCTTGATACAAAGTTTGCTGAGCTTGGGAAACTGATGTCTATCAGGAAAACTGGAGGCCCAGGACCCACACTCCAGGCCAAAATCATCACTACTACACGGCACCGAGAGCCCCAGGCAGCACAAGTCCAGCTCTGGAGATAAAGCTTAGACAGGGTTATCCTCTTGCTGAGTGTTTTACTTGCTGTGTGGATTTTGGGGGCATGAGGACATGGCAAGAGAGTGCTGCAGGGAACAGAGACTGCATGAAACTAAACCAGTTTTTAAAACTCAGCATTTTCCATCTTCCAAAGTAGATACATTTTTATTTCCTCTACACAGACTTTTCAATGTCTCTGGGATGCCTAAGTCTAAATCTATATCCAAATCTGAAAACTTCCATGCATTTGAATAATCTTACAGATATCTCCAGAGAAAATATTAAAAGGTCACTTAACACTATTTGTAGATAATCACACTTTATTTATAGTTAAACTTAGTAGTTTAAAATAATTTTCTATTTCTTTATTATTCTTTGCAAATAAATATATGCATACATTTCCTTGCTCTCTAATTTTCCTGTTATGCCACTGATTAGTCTGCCTGAATTTTTTGTACTGTTTCCCACTCTTCTTTCCTGATTTTGGTTGATGGGAGCTGTAATTATGAGTTGTGCACATAGAAGTCTCAGCCTGGATTTTCCTCTTCTTCTCCCAATCTGGAGAACTTTAGTAGTTATTAGCTAAGCCTGTAATACAACAGCAAAACCTAGCTAAGCTTCATCACATGGTTCAACTTCATCAAAAAACTTCTGTGACCTCAATAAACTCAAAGTGTCCATACTTTTCAATAAACTATACAGGCAATAAGTTCTGTATTCAATATTTACTTCAGCAATTATATTTCTCTGAATTCTGCAAAAATACCTAAAAAGTCTGAATTTGAGGGTACTGTTCCAAATGTAAAAAAATCATTCATGGACATGGAAGTATTTTCAGAGTTAGGTCCAAAAGTATCTTTTCAAATATCAAACCTTACCTAACATCCTTACCCTCAGCAATCCCAGGGATGGTATTCCCACAAAGGCAAGTGATTAATGCCATGGAAAGGGACAGCAAGGAATTGCCAAGTTCATCCTTCACCATTAAGTAGCTGCCACACATTCAGCTCTCTTCTTTTTAGCCAGTGTCCCCTCTTTATGGAGCTGATGACCAGCAGGGCACAGGGATGTAATTTTTCCTTTGGGTTCCCCTTACTTCCTGTCTTCCTGAAACAGTGTAAATTACCATGAAACTGCTTCTTGGTCATTGGAGAGGGGAAATAACCTGCCTTTCCAAATAGGATCAGTGCTGTTAGGAGAGTTATTTTCTGACCTTTTAAAGTGTGTCTCCAGTCTGATATTTAAAGGCCTGCTCGAGGAACCTTATTTATATTTGATCTATAAAATGAATTAGTGGTTTGAAAGTGTATAGCTTTGTGAATTACTAAATTACTAGTTGTAGAACATGGATTTGGACCAGAATTTTTCAAAGAGTTCTTATCTAATATTAACCATTGTATATTTATAAAATTTCACCATGTGTTTTTCTGTGTGAGCAAATTAGAGAAATAGGTGGTTAACTAATGCCATTTTAACCTGCTATTAACTCCAGTACAAAATTATGCCTGTGAAAGTGTATATAATCTGAGTCCTGTTTACACAGTTTGAAAATCAAGAGGTTGTTATATCCCATCACTAAACATATGCTTTATATTGTCAGCAGAAATGTATTCTAATACAAGTAAGAGGTCATAAGTTCTGAAGAGACTGTGGATGTAATTTCAATAGCAGATTAGCACATTAATACCTGTTAAAAGGCTGTCCCTTGCTTCAGCAGATTGTGCTCAGTTGTAAAGATAAAATATGTTTTCACAGGTCTCTTTTAACTCAATTTGGTATGAACTGTGTCAACCTGTGCCTTGCCTATGATACCTTACTTCCTCGGTGTGAGAGCATCATTCATTAGAGTATAGGATAATGTCTAATGATGAGGGATTTGGGGCAGCTCCAGAACAGTGCTAGCCAGAGGGTGAACATAAACAGCTTTATTACAGTCTTGGAAATAGCTGCTAATGATCTCCCACCCCCCAAGGAAAGGGAATTACTTGCATGCTTTGTACTTTTTTTCCGTGCAATCCCTTAATACAAGAGTAAAAGATCTTGCTGTTTCTCAGTTTCAGCAACACTAATAAATGAAACTTTACATCCATTCTTGTCTCACAGCCACAGATGATGTGTAGCTTTGCAAAGCCAGACATATTTCTCACTCACCCAGCTCATCCCTCATGAAGGAAGAATCCATCAAGAGCCAGGAGCCCAGCTCAGAGCCCAGGACTGCAGGGTGCAGAAAGGTCACAGAGGTGAAGTACATTAGTGCAAACTAACAGGCTGCTACATCTGCCTGTTAAAATTCCTCCCCTGAACACGGGAGGCAAGGAAGGGCTGCAGCTTGCAGCCTGTGAATAGGAAAGCCTTAAGCTAACATTGAAGATGGAAAACACCTGTCTTTTTCCTTCCTTCTGAGGGGGTCTCCTGGGACATGTGAGTCAGCCTCGCTCAGTCAAGTGATTCCTCAGACCATGCTCGCCCTGCTGAAGAAGTATTTTCAAAAAATGTAAGGAACATGTTGCTCTGTCTCCAGAGAGCAAAATCAAGGGAAGGATCTCTTCTATGTAGTTCACTGACATACTAGATTTGGTTTCAGAGAGGCTAAACACTGACAAAGAAGGAGAGAGGGAGAACTGGGACTGTTTTCCCTGTATTTTATATCCAAGCACCATAATTTAATGTTAAAATAATTGTCAAGGAATAGGATATGGACCACAAAGTGTTCCTTGCTATTCTTATATATCACCTTAGAGTAAGCAGTTGAGTTCTGCAATCAAAAGACTGATTGTAATCAGAGCCACTATTGAATTGAAGAAGCTCATCAGATTTCTAGTTGTGACACTTTTTTTTTTCCTCTTGTCTTTGTCTTTTTTTTACTTGTCTTTTGAAGAAGGCTTTGAGGGGAAGTCAGTGAAGTCAATTTATTTCAGCTTAGTCAGAATCATGCCATTAATCTCAGGGATTCTGATTCTAGGAGCATTTCTTTCCATCATCTCCAGTGTTTAATATTATGAATTATTTGGATAGAAATTCTCAGTCTGACTATGCACACTATATTTGAAGTAATATTATCAATTATTATTTCTTTCTTGAAACCACTGGGCAATGAATAAAGAAGATGTGCAAAGTTCCACTTTGAAATCAGAAGGTTTCTCAGCACAGAACAAAATGGCTTGAAAGAGTTGTGTTTAAAGGCATTTCAAGGGCCTTAAAAGGGCCTTACTTCTAAATCAGCATTCTTGGTGGGATGAATGAAAATAGTTGGACATTTGTCTTAGAACAGCTATAATTCAGTTATAGCTTCACAGCTGTTATTTCATGTCATTCTAGACTGCCTGGAGTATCTCACTCAGAATTAATAATGCATACAATATTATCAGCACAGAAGAATGGATTTAGAACAAAAACATGAGTTGAAATTCAGTTTTTCTCAAAAAGAAAAGATGTTGTTTTCTCTGGGAAGGAAAAAATTAATCGGATCTATTTTCAAGGTAGATTTGTTCATTACTTGTCTCATATCAGCACAGCACTTCTGTTTTTCTCTTAGTACATTAGGAAGCTGGATTACAGAAATGTAGATGTACTATGAAGGTCTCAGAATAATTTTGCCCTTAGCTTAACGCTGCTGACCCCTTCTTCAAATGGAGCCCACTGTTAAAATCTCTTATTTACGCAGTTAATACAGTTCAACATTATTATGTGATGCTGTTGACCTGAGCGCAGCCAGCAGCTGTAACCAGGCTTAGAGAACTTGTATAAATATGCAGTGAGTAATGGCAAGCATGCCTTAAGCCTATGCCTTCACAAATTCTATGAATTTTCAATGTGCTAAGTGTAGTACAATTTATTTGTTCACAGAGCAGGGCAAAGCTTTGGAATCTAAAGCTGTTGATATCCTTTGTTTGAAATAAGAAAGCGCAGTCAAAACAAACAACTGGCGCTTTAACAGGAGTGCACAGAGGAGCAGTCACATCCACTCAGAGTCACCAGGGCTTTTCCTCCTCACACACTATTAGCTCACCCTCGCTTCAGAGAGGGGTTTCTACTCCCAGCATGGAAATGCAGACGTGGTTCCAGCAGCACACTCTGCCTTTCACACTCCAGAGCTCTTTTGCAGTGTTGGGTTGTGTGAAGAGAGGTGCTTACCTCTCTGCCTCATTTCTTCATAAGTGACAATACTTTCCTCTTCTGTAGAATAATATTAGTTTTTGAATGAAGGATTTTTAGGAATACTCTTCCTATCTTTTCATCACTATTTTTTTTCCATTATTTCCACATTGTGGAGTATATCTTGAAAACTCAGCATAATTTTAGGGTATTGTCTCTCATGAGGGGTCTATTCTTAGACATCTTCTCATCTTTAAAAAGGCTTTCAGGAAGAAGCAACTGAACTCAGACCAGATGGAGCCAGGATTCCAGAGCAAGAACTAATAATCCTGAATTTACCATTAAACTCTGTTTTTGCTTGACGAAGTTATGACCTTTGTTTCCCAAAGAAAGCAGTTTGGTTTTGTGTAAGTAGCGTTGAAAGTTGCAAAAAGTCAGGTGTTTTCAGTCTGAAACCTCAGTGTAATTATATCAGCATTTTCCTAAAAATACAATCTTGCCCATCTATGTCTGTTCATTTTTCTAAGCTCATTTTTAATTGAAGCAAGAAAAAAGATAAAATAGATAACTCCTTAGTAAGGCCAGGACCATGTGTCCTGTGGCAAAACCGTTCTTCTACAGGGACCAAAACTGATGTACATCCAGCAGAAACACAGACACATAGAGACTGATTTTGAGGAACACAAAGAACAGAAGGAAGAGAGGAGTAGCAAGTCTCTGACAAATGCAGAAATTATTACTGACAAGAGATTAAAATACTTTAGAGAGAAATCTGGCTATGATTCACAGAAGGAAGGGAAGAGGTGAAACAAAGAAAACCAGAGATCAGGGAGAAGCCTTTGCTTAAACTCACCAAAGTTCTGCCTGTATCTGCGTATTTTTTTGTGCTCATTTACCTTTTACTTCCCATCACTTACAATCGACCAGGTGATGTTCTGGAGATAAAAGGCAATGCTGCTTCACATCTGCTGGGGACCTATCTTTTAAACAGTAAGTGATTCAGTAATGTCTAAAAAAAAAAAAGAAGATGAGAAACTTTTATGGCTATACTTTTCTAGTTTGTTTCTAAACATTCCTCACCTTTACGCTTTCCTTTTCTTTGTTCTTCGTTCTCATTTGAGTGCCCCAACAAGGAATAGAGTGTAACTTGTGACTGTCTCTTTCTGTTGATGATTTCACTTTAACTCAGGCAGTAAATACGGTACAATAGACTGTAAATCACATGTAAAAATCTGTAGATGAGAGCTGTGACCAGCAAGGGTGTGCTTGCAGCTCTCATTTAAATCTGCTGTCTGAGAGATGTCTGGAACCACTGCTGCTAAAAAGCAACACCTCCAGGAACAAAAGGAAATGGGTTGGTAGGCACATGCCCAGCTAACTTCAACATCATAAAAGGAATAATTATAAATCGTTATTCACTCAACAGCAGCAAAGTTAAGCTTGCTATAATACCTTTCATCTATCTGAATGTGTAGTTTATAATGGATTCCGTGCTGAACAGAGCCTGAGAGATACCCCAGGAAGCAGAGCAATAGCTTACAAAACAACCATGAAATCAATCTGTAACCTGGGGGGAGTTGAGGTCTTTTTTAGCCAATATAATTGCACGTTACAATAACACTCATTATTCTAAAACAAGGCATAAATTCAATTCACCTAATTTTTAATACTGTTTTTACAATTCTCCTGTGCTATTTTCTAATTATTTCAGGTGAGACTAATAAAGGAAAAAAAAAAAAAAAAGAGGAACTCCTGGAAAAAGGTAAATAATTCAGTCTAGCCTAGCATGAATAACTAAGCTGCAAATGACTGTAAACTGAGAATAAAAAAGATCTGGGAAAAACAGCTTTTTGTACTTGAAGTCAGGTAATAGAAACCATAGTGGATAATTCTGTGCTACTGTTATGCAGGCTCTCAGGAATAGGATTTACTGTGGTTGAATAGAAGGGAAATCCTGATGTAGTGTCTTCTGAATGATAGTCACATCTGATCAGAAAAGACAAAGTGGGATAGTGCAACCAGATCACAATTCCCTCCAAGATTTCCTAGTCTGGAGTCCCCAGGCAGCAAGCTAAAATTGGGAATTTGAGGCTGTGAAAAGTCAAAAGGATGAGAGTTGCTTACAGGACTCGAAGGCTTAGACTCATGTGAGCCATTTAAATATTGTCTTCTGAGTACATGCCAGGGAACTCTTCCTACTCTCCGCCTTGGTAAAAATTCATTTTAAAATGCTTCAGTCAGGAGTAAAGACCCTCCTCTTGCCAGTGCCAAGGAAAGCAGCAAAATTGCTCTGAAGAATTATGTGACTCCTGTATTTCTGTACCTATTCCACATCATCTTTCAAAGTATCTGAAATACCTTTTTGAAGTTTTTTCTCAATCTGAAAAAAAATAATTCCCTTGTGTAAATTTGGAGCCTTGCAGGTTGCTGGGCTTTTCTTAAGTTTTAACTAACTTCTATGTCAAAAAAGTTTGTTATTAATAATATACTAAGAAATCCACACAAAACAAGCAAAGAATTGATTGGGAAAATAGACATTTCTTCCATTTCTGAACAGTGCTGTGAGCTTCTTGGCCCATGTTTAAATTTCTGTCAAGTAGGACCAGACAGGAAACAGGTCATGGTAGGGGTTCGTAGCAACATTTGACCTAATCATTTGTCCCAGGAGCGACTCTGTCACCTGTCTCACAGGCATTTCTCCACACCCTTGCCAGCTGATGGCCTCAGTCTGTGACCAGACCCACAGCCAGGTCTGTCTTTTCCATTTTCCCCCATCACAGGTCTAAACCACAGTTTTTATCCCCTCTTATTTGCACCCCAGATTTTTCTCTTTTTTCCTAAGCTATCTCCCTTCAGGCAGTGCTATTGCCGTTCCAATGCCTTTGTTTCCTGCTCCGGAGCTCATCCTCATTAGTTCCATGTAGCTCATCACCTTTGGATTGCTCCACTTTCTTCTGTGGTACGGGATATCTCCTCTTTCTCTTAGCTTTGTTCCCCTGCAGCCACTGCATCCACAGTTTCTGTCTGGCTTCAGGCTCAGGAAATTATATCTTCATCTCCCTTCTGGCCCAGACAGTCTCATCAGTTTTGAGTGAAAGCATTTTCTAGAGTAGTACAAAATTCATAGTAAATAAATAAGGGATAATGGACAAGCGATAAATCCCATGTCATTAAACAATTTTATGATCCACTAAAGCAATAAGAAATATCATCACTATTAAGGAATTAATGTGATAAGGCAACTGAGTAACTATTTATTTAATATTTGTTGTTTGTCAATGATTGGTTTTCTGGGCTTATGAGGTTTTCTGCCTTGGGAAAGGCCAAATGGAAACAAGTAGTTTCCATACTGATGGAATTAAGCAAAATAGAGATTTATCTAAGAAACATTCAATTATTCTGGAGAGTAGTTAGTAAGGGATTAACTTTTGCACAATGTAATTAAAATAAAAATAAAGAAACTAAAACATATCCCAAATTTATTCCAAATAACAAAAAACGTGAGAACCACTGAAAGTCTGAATTTTTTATCCAAGAGATAAACCTTTAGGCAAAGATAGGGCACTTACTAGAATAATTTGGTTTTCATTAGCCTAAATCTGCCTGACCTGTTCATCTGCTTTTGTCCTAGAAAATATCCTGTTAGTATGCACAGATGCAGTATTAGCAGAGGAAATTATATTGCCTCTTTGAACTTCAGAATTCTTGGTACAAGTCAATGCAAATTATCAAATTCACCAGAATTCTATCTGGCAAGCCTGTCAGCTGTCTGGAGCATGCTCCCAGGAAATGTACTGCAAAAGGCACCAAAGAATAGGGTTAGAATCATAAAAAATAAAGGATTTCCTCCAAGGTAGCCAGGAATGCTTTGAAGGCAAGGAATTATTTGATTTGATAAGGTGTGACTGCTGAAACAGCTTAGGGATTATAAAAGAACCAAAGAGGTCTCAAAGCAACAGCAGTAGCTTTGACTGCCTTATAAAATCTTGGACCAGAGCTGGACTGTCTGCATCTTCAGGCTCAGTTGCTGTAAACATCTGTCACAGTAGGTGACACCGATCTGTTCTAATTTGCCTTGTCTAGGGAAGATTGGGGTGGTGACTTTGTACTTTGAGTACCCCTAACCCATCTCTACAGGTTTGGGTAATGAAAAAGGTGAAATTACTTTTCTTACAAAATTAAACCAGTATTTTTCAGGGGAAGTGTTTGCAGAGATGTTTCAGCTATCCAAAAGTAAATTCACTTCCCCTTCAAGCTCTGTATAAATAGCCAGGCAAATAACAGCCAGTTTCTCAATCAGTAGATCTCAAACAAAATTATTCTTAAGTGTTCATCCCATTCCAAAGCTTCCTGTATATTTTGAGAGTCCTATATACAGATGACATTCAAAATTTATTGCAAAACTACTCTTATTATCTACACATAAAATTCCAGAATAGATCTAAAATTCATTGTCTCATCTTAGGCTATTGTAAATTATGATTATTCCATTTTTGTGGATGGGAATAGTCAGTCATTATGGCTAAGGATTTGTCCCTAATACATTAAATTTGGGATACTACTCAGTTAAGGAGTTAAGTGGTTTTTGTTTAGAATGCATGGGAAATATTCTGAAAATACATAGCTGCAGAAAGTGTTGAAAGGATGCTCCAAAGGTGGTAGAAATTTCTAGTGTGTTACGCAGACCTATTTATAACACACATTTATAGTGTCACGAAGAACTGCTAAACAGAAGACACTAAACTGGAAATATTTTCATGGAACTTCCTAGAAATTCAAATAAGAGGAAACACACACATATTTATCCTGTTTGTTTATTAAATATGTGTCTTGTAATAAACCTCAGACCATTTAGGCTGCTTGTGAGACCAAGCAGCCAAGGGAATTACAGCAAAGTCAGCACTCCACTAACATTTGCCAGGAGATTTTATAAACACTATGGCAAACAACTTAAGCTCCATGCCAGTATCATCTTCTTCCCAGGTTACTGGAGCAGCTCCCCGGGGCCACTTGCCCTCTAGGAGGGGTTACTTACTTCCTTTCTACCAAACTCAAAGCTAAAAAGATATTTCTTCTCTCTTTTTAAGAGCATGAATGATTTTGTCAAGAGCCATTTCTTATCACAGGTGTTTGGTTTGCCAGGGCCAGGGGCCTGTTCTCCTTCACGTACCTCAAGGATCTTGGCACTGGCTCCTCAGTGGTGGGTAATTCATCTCCAAGGTTTGCCATTAACCAATGAGCTGAGGCAAGGAGCCTGAGGCCTGCTTTGCAAAAATGAAGGGAGCATCAGCGCTATGCAGGGGGAAAAACTATCTCAGGAAAAAATGCGGATCTTGGTAAAACTTGATCATAGAAGTATAGAATCATTTTGGTTGGAAAAGACCCTTAAGATCATTGAGTCTGACTGTCCCCCCAGCACTGCCAAGTCCACCACTAAACCTGTCCCTAAGTGCCACATCCACATCTCTCAAATACCTCCAGGCACAGTGATTCCACCACTGCTCTGGGAAGCCTGTCTCAGTGACAACCCCTTCAGCAAAGTAATTTCTCCTGATACCCAATGTAAACCTCCCCTGGCACAGCTTGGGGCCTTTTCCTCTCATCCCTTCACTTGTTACTTGATGTTGGTTATTTTTCTTGTTGAAATTACAATAAATGGGGAGGTGGGAAAATTTTCCATTAGCACTTCTTTCATAAGACTGAAATACTGCAGCACACATGGCTATGAGTATGAAGGATAGGATCCTAAAGGACTAAGGGCAGGAAGATTTGTATTATCTTCAAAACCGTATTCCCTCTTAGGCAATATAAAACCAGAACTGAAAGTTAAAAGTTTAAAATTCATCCATCAACACAGCAAGGTCCATTTTTTTTGGATGAAACTCCACCACTAGCATTCTTCCCACCCGTAATTCTGTGACAACATTGGAACTGAAAAGTCCCAGGTGTTAAATATGATCCTGTATTCTTGAAACTGAGAAAGAGCTTTTCTCCCAAGCTTGAAGTGGCAGGTTAAAGAATTTCCTTTTCCGAACGCAAATATGAAATTCCGGAGGGACACTGTGGACAGTTTTATTACCCATCTGCTTTACAATAATATACCCACTGACAACCTGATTACTCTACGCAAAGACAAGATAAATGATAATACTATATGGGTTCAGAAAATAGGACAGATTTTGATTTTACCTCTGCACTCCAACATAACTCCATTGATACTCTGAGCTTATTTGTTATTGTACTGGTGTGAAATCCAATGCTTAATCTTGAATTTGAACAAGGAAATGTGTTCCACCGTAAGGGGAAAGTGGGGTCATAGTGGGGTTGAAGAGAAAAGAATATTCAATGCATGCAGTTCACAAAATAATCCCTCATGTTCTTCTCACATTAAAGAAGGACTTGTTAGATCACAGAGGAGTGAATCCACAGAATTTGTCTCCTAATTAAGAGTTTCTGCTATTAAGCATTTCACATATATTCACAGAAATGTTTTAGGTGGAATTTGCACAGGCACTGGTGCAGCACACCCTGCAGCCCGTGGTGCAGACCATGGTGGGGCAGCTGTGCCCCTGCAGTCCATAGAGTGCCACAGTGGAGCAGAGATCCACCTGCAGCCTGTGGAGGACCTCTCGCTGGAGCAAGTGGATGCCCACATTTTAGTTCTTTATTTAATAAACTTTATTTGGTTATATGAAATTCCAACTACCTCTCTGTGCAGGTATCTGTTGAGCATCCCACCACACTAATTTGTGATACAATGGTAAAAAATAATGAACTTAAGAGTACTTAAGCTGCCAAAAAGTGTTCCTGGAAAGATAATTCCATGAAATAAAACTACAAGCATTTTATTTTCTCCAAATTTCCAGTCTATTAACCTGTGATACAAGTTTGGCTTCCTTCTGTTTTAGCATTCTGGGAATAAAGTAGAATGGGCTGAAGTTATTATAGACAACTATATATCACATTAATATGCTTTGGGGCTATATGACAATCTCAAAAAGATATCCCAAATAAAACAGGAGAGTAATGAGGATGAAAGACCAAACCATGACAGTGTAGTATAGAGGAGTGAGAGATGATTTTCAAAAGCAGTGCCAGTTTATATAGAGACAATACAAGTATAGAACTATTGAGGTTTCTATTCTGCATTACTTAAGCATGTGTTCCAATATTTTAGCATGTGACTCTCTCTTATCCAAAAACCAAATACCAACCCACACACAGACATATTCTCAGGTCTTTCATTAGACTGAGGTCCCACTTCACAATTTGGGCTATACCCTAAAAAATTTACTTTGACCATTCCTAGAGCACTTACCACGCCATTTCTGCACACTTGCTAAACTGTGTGACCTTTTGTTGTGCAGGGTAGTTTAAGAGGGCAGCAGACATGCTTTAAACTAGGTCTGGAGGACTGATCCAGATTTGATTGATGCCTTACATTTTAAAGCCTTATAATCTGCTGGGCGGAATTTTGTAGGTCTTCATCTGCCTTCAGAGTTAGATTTTGTAGCATACCATTTTATAACTACAGCCGAGTGATTTATTCGTGGGAGGAAACTATCAAATATTAACCATTTCAAAGAGGCAGAAAACCCCTTTGTGTAAGTAAGGCAAGCATTTGCGACAGCAGGCCTGATGAGTGAACATTTAACTACATTCCCCTTAATCTTTGTTAAGTAGTGCACCATATTTGTGTCATGGAAAAAGATCTGGCATACTTTGGCACACCGTCAGTGATTTTTGTGCTTTATGAACTGTATCACAGGTAATATGTACAATCTGAAATGTTTGTGAAGCCTTAAGATTTAGGCTACCCAGATCCGGTGGTACTAAAAGTGAAATGTGGTCAGGGTGGGACTATTCTTTTTGCCTTCAGACAGTAACAATTCAGTCAGATACAGTCTGCTTGAAATAAAAGAAAAACTACTGGGGCATAATAAGCAGACTCACTTTTTTTTCCACTTTTTCTTCATTCTTCCAATATTCCATACATATTTTAAGGTGCTTGTCACTTCCAACATCACAGAAAGTTATTATGCAGGTACTTGATCTGCCCCCAAAAGGAATTCAGCATTTCAAGAAAGCCATTAAATTATGCACCACGTTAGCCCGTGACCATCTATTCTTATCTCTACTACAGCTGCTGCCTATCTTCTTTCTGCTCCTATTTCACTGCTTTCTTCCCCCCCACTGCTTAGTTTTGTCCTAGTTGAAATTCAATAGCAAGACCTTCAGGAGAAGGATCAGAGCCTGCATTGATACAGTTCTGTGATCTGTGAGAAAGCCAGGGAAAATAAGTTTGAATAAGAATGGTACTACTGATAATTTTGTAGACCTGTATCCTATTCTTGTTTAATGCTTCACTTAGTGACTGGAAGTGGAAAAATTATTTTCTCTCTAAAACAATTTGGAACATGAAGAAGAAAGACATATTTGATCTTAAGCTTTCTAATCCAGCAGGTTTTCAAATGGAAGACACTTGTATCCTGAAAGACACAACAGATTCAAAAAAGATGCTGCTTATTTTACTGCTATAAATCATTTTTGCTCTTCCTAATTTTATTGTGAGACTTACATATGGGCTTGGTATGTCTCTTCCTAAAAATACTCCCAACTCAGAAACTCCACTTTGGACCTGAAATGTATTTCGTTAAATATTTTGTTGATCCTATCATTTCACTAGTCATCAACCAGCTATTTCTCCCCCACCCCAAAAAAAGAAAAAATTCCTGAAAGCCTTTCACACAGTTGGACTGCTGAGGGTATTGATGCACTCCAGAAGAAATGTGGTGGTGTTCACAAAGGTGTATCTTGCCATGTATTTAAAGCAGTTCCTCTTCAGGCTGCAGACAATAGAAAGGCAGATGTGGAATGGGAGCTTTTCAATTGGGCTAAGTATTTTAAAGTAGAAGGTATTGTACTTGTGTGATTCCCAGGAACTCTGGGTTTTTGATTAGCTAGAAATATATCAGGAACGGGGTCTCTGAACTTGGATGCTTCTGTTCTCCACGATCAATTGGGAAATGTGGAGAGACTGCCAGAGGCTTTTTCACTTTGGTGAGGGTATGCAGGGTATGAGGGTGTGGGAGATGGATGCAGGCATCTTTTTAATTTCTTTGACAAGGATAGGTCCAATTTACATTAGGGGAGCATTTTGGAAGCCTTTTTAAGGTCTTTGAAAATTAAGAGACCTATTGTTTTCAAATTAATAGACTTATTTTCAAATCCCACTCTGCCATAATGCAGCACTTGTCTCTTAGACGGTGTTTTTTATTCAATTTTTGTCTCTTTTAGGGCAAAAATAAAGCTCCTGTGCATCTCAAACTGTGAACTCCACCACAATGTGTAACAGTGTGTGCTTTGTCACACAGGAGCTCTTTATCCATTGTTTGGTCTGATAATCTGTCTTCAGGGACAGGCTGAGTCTGGTCTATCACAGGGCCACAATGAGGTGTTTGTTTATCAGTGCCTAATATTCTCCTTTGGAGCTAACCTGAAGAATCAAGGATTAAAATAGGCAAGCCTGGCGTAGCCCAACCACAGAGCCTTTGTGGAATGATGGAAAAGCTTGAAAGGTCAGGTGGGGAGTCAAGTGGTCTGGGAAGCCCTGTGGCAAGCAGGCTTTGTGGACTACAGCTTCTCTCCATGGACATTGTGTGGGTGCTGCCTGCAGAGCTTTCTGTTTGAGCAAGTCAGTAATAACCTGATACTGGGAGGGACTGAGAGCCCTCAGGTGATGCTTGTGTGGGTGTGGTGCCTTTCCCAGGATCAGACCTGAGAGTAGGAAATTGTCTGTGGAGCTCTTTAATTTTAAAATAGAGCTGTATTTATTTGATGTTTTAAGATTCTGCCAGGAATTGTACTATATAGTCATGGTCTTTAGATTAAAAAATCTGTTTTCTATTAGTCAGTATATGAACTTCAACTTCATTGAACAGAATATATTGGTGGGAAGGGGAATGCAGATTATACAGTAAATATATGTGGGACTGTGAAGACTGAATTGTTAAAAGGCTCCAACATGTAGTGGGTGCATAAATATCTTACAAAACCCTGAGATGCAAAGGTAATACTCATAGTGTAAAGTGCAGGAAGGTAATAGTACCTTTATTGTAGACATCTGCAGCCGAAGGATCCTCTTGGGATCACCATTTGCTTGCCCAGGGAATTTGTTGACGTGTTGGATGTTAGCATCCACAAGTTTTATGGGCTGGAACAGAAGGGTGATCTAACTTAGATCTTTCCCGATCTACGTTTTATAGACAAGGTCTTTGGTTAGTGGTGTAGCATTTGATACTTGGTTGGATGGGGTAGGGGAGCATTTTCACAGGTCATTGCTGGAGACTGGATTTCTCCATGTGTGCTGAGGAAGAGTACTCTGGTACAGAATACCCCTGACATCGCATAAAGTGTTAAATGTTAGCTTGAAATCATCTGTACCACTCTCAGATTTCAGGAAATATTCTTAAGCAGTTGTTAAATTGCAGAGAATTTCCAATAGTGTTGCATTCTATATCAAATATCAATGAGAGCAGCATCATTAATGACACACTAATGAATACTATATGAATTAATAACAATCGGCTACTTTTTGAAGTCTCCCTGGCTTCCAGCTGTCTCTTAAATCACTTCAAATAATTAATTGCTTAATGCTTTTCACCTTTGACAGACAGAAATAAATTGCAGATTAAAAATACCTGTGCTGGCAGTGGGCAGAGCAAAGTGGAACGGCTGTTTGCTGCTAATCGAGAGGGATGGTGCATTTTGCCCTGCTGAGCCTGCCTTGCCCAGGTGGTGGATTAAAGGAGGCTGATATTG
Source organism: Acrocephalus scirpaceus scirpaceus (assembly GCA_910950805.1). Classification (NCBI taxonomy): domain Eukaryota; kingdom Metazoa; phylum Chordata; class Aves; order Passeriformes; family Sylviidae; genus Acrocephalus; species Acrocephalus scirpaceus. Next base: position 41,145,871 of record OU383779.1, on the reverse strand, counting down.
CTCAGTTCAGTTAAAAATTAAACCAGGGCCACAGAGGTTTTGTAGCTGTTTCTCCTCTACAGAGCTGAATCAGTACCTCTGAAGTGTCCAGTCCTCTCTTTGTAGCACTACTGCAGGACAAGCAGTGGCCATGACTTTCCCCTTTACCTTGTTTGTGTCAGTATGTGACAGGGGTGCTGGGGTCTTTTTAGGGTTATTTCTCTGTTGAGAACTGCCCTGACATCACCTCAGTCAATAATTGACCAAACAATTGCAAGAAATTCTAGTCCCATCAGCCTAGGACAAATATGAATGACAGCCTCATGCAAATGCAAACACCTGAATATAATTTTTTTTTTTTTCTGGAAGCTGTCTGGCCCTGAGGATTTTAATATTTTTATTCTTTTTATTTATAGATACTAAGGAACTCAGTTGCTTGGAGACTTGAATCTTTCTACCTGTGCTCAAAGCAGGTAAGGTCAATTATTCAAATAAAGTTGTAGTGACCAGAGAATGCATGGAAAGCACCTTAATTTTTATCAGTTTGAAAATGGAGAAGTCAGTCAAGGTTCTTTCTTCTCAAATTACTTAAAATTGCAAAATGTACAGTCTTGCCATTTCAACATGTATGGGAAAATGCCCGAGTTATGTTGTGGCAGAAATTCTTTCCTGTTGTGTATTCTGCTTTTTTCCACAAGTGACAACGACATTCCAGTGCTGGATACAAGACTATTGCATTTATAAATTATCAAGCTGCTGATATCAATATATATTGTACTGCCTGGGCAATGTATAAGCTTAATTTATTATTTTTTACTCATTTAAAAAAAAAAAAACCTGTATTTTTTGCTTTTATGCTAGAGAATGCAAGGGAAAGAAGCTGTGGGTGCTCTGTGATTCAAAGAGAAGGAAAGCCCAAATGCCTGGTTTTTTCAGCCTGATAAGTGCAGCTCGCAGCATTCAACTGCTAATGCAGAATTTAATCCTAGTTCTGCATTTTCCCTTTCTCAACCTGTTAAATGTGATACAGAATGGCAACTTCTACTTTATTCCGAATGCATTTTAAATGCACATTTTCAAGCTCTAAAGTTACTGGAGGAGTTCTTTGCATAAAATGACGTTACCCTGTGTACATGAAAAAAATGGAGGGCAACAGGAATTTGTTGTGATAGAAAGTGTAAGCTGGTAGACTTTCAGACATTTAAAATGCTGGGAAAGATACTATGTTTTTTTAAACAAAGTTTCCTTCTGCATACTTTTGTGCCAGTAATCATCACAAATTCCTTGCAGAAAATTCCTTAGGCAAAATTGTTCCTCCCAGGTATAATTATGGCAGACAGAAGGAGCTGCAGGGGCCAGTTCCCAGCCTGGAGGGCCTGTGCTCTCCTGAGGTCAGGCCCGTGGCAGGAGCAGCTCCAGCTCAGCACTGCCAGGTTGCCCCTGCCTGGGGGATTTTGGAGAGTGTGTGAGCCCAGCTTTTTGGGGGGAGACAAACAAGGTCAGCAGTTAATGGCAGAGAAACCAGAGGTGGTAAAAGGTAGTGGTGGAGGAGCACAGGGGCTGGTGACACAGGTGACAGTGCCTGGGGACTGCCCCTGCCCGGCTCCTCAGCCCCATCCCAGCGCCACAGTACCAGGTGAGCTGCTGGCACAGGGACTCCGAGTAGGAAGCACAGCCCCCACGAAATCCTGCAGAGAGTGATGGTGAGGAAAGATTTGACAGGGAGGGAAAGTGACAAGAGAAGGGAGATGTGGTCTACTAAAAGCTTATGAAACAGAAACAGGAAAAAAAAAAGCAAGGGATGGAGGGGGGGAAATGGAGGGCAAGCAAACTAAAAGCAAAGCAATAACAGCGTAAGGCATAAACTCGGAATTTTTTTGCACTGGTATTACAGAGAAAAAAATTCACTGGGAAAGGAGGGCAAACTAGGTTGAGACAAGAGGCAAGATTTCTCTATGCTTGAAAGCATATTGTTGAGATGAATTTTCTTTATGCATCCATACCCTTTACCTAAGTGCATTAAGAATAGTTTGAGGCTTGCTGGCTATGAAATGTATTTATGATTTTGTGCTGCCAAATAAATGTTCAATTTTGTTCAAAAATTGTTTTCTTTATTTACCCAGGGCAGGTACTTACAGTGCTAAAGCTAAATGTCACTCTGATCTGCTAGAAATTTTTGTTCTGGGTAATAGCCCAATGCCTTTAAAATTCAGTGTGTTATGCTTTATTTAAAAATAATGGGCAATATAGCTGTATTTCACAGTGAATAAGTGTATTAATTATGAGACAAATCACACTAGATACTGTTTGATGCTCAATTTCCTTTGAAATTCAATGAATAATAATTTTCTTTAAAACAGGGGACATTTTTAATGCATCCAACAATGATGAAGTCGACTAATTACAGGTAATATATTTTTATTGAAATCTGAATGACTACACTAGTCACTGGGTCTCAGAAGCAGGCTATACTCATTTGAATTATATAACATAATATATATCAACTAATTATAAATTTGTTCCATTCCTACTAAAGAAAATCAAGTTAGTCAGAACTTCATCCGACCCAATTTTCCTGAAGTGTCAGAGGTAAAGCTTCTCTTGACCTAAATGCGGCCTGTGTTCATTCTTCATTTTATGGCAGCAGCAGGTTTTTTTACCCTGAAACTTTTGCAAAACAGAACACACAGGGCTAGAAATGCCACACTGCTGTAAAAGGCAGCTGCCTGCTCTGACCCTGGTGTGAGATCTCGCTTCTTGATAACTTGGGTGTCACCTGCAGACACAAAGGCTCTATACCATGATACTCCACACCCATCACCAGGGAAAAAAAAATCTGAGGCTGTCTTTATAAGTTTCAAATTTTCTTTGTGTAAACCTCAATGTTCTCTTAAACTTAGCTGTTTAAGCACTTATACCTGCCACTACATTCCTTTGCTGGAATATTAATGGGAAGGGAGCACAAGGGGTAAAATCAGTCTAAATTAATTTCAAAATTCAAATAAAGGCTCGTGCTTAGCTTGTTTTTCTCCAGGACTCACCATTTCTAATTAGGATGCAATATGACATGTCCTGTTTTCGCATTTCATACACTGCATATTTCAAGTAGAAAATCTAGACTCTTGAGATGATGGCTGGCAACTCGAGAGAAAGAAAAACATAAACAACTTGGAGGAAAAAAATGAATATAATAAAACTACTCTTGAAAATATTCCAAGGGTAAGTCAACTCAGAAATATGTTCAAAATATGGAGTGTGAGCATTAGCTTTCCATAATACAGATGGAATCAATGCATGCAGAATATTGATTACAGATTAGGCTCACCTTCTCAATAAAGACCAATTTTTGCAATCACCTTCTGGGGGATCCATCATGCACTTCTTTCAATCCTGAAAAAAATCTTTCCATTGTTAGGAAGGTTGCCTTTTTCACTAACAGAGCCTGAAAACAGTTTTTCATCAACTCAGTTCCTTAAAAAACAGCTACTATATTTTTTTCCACTTCTTCTATAATAATATTCCTTGGTTTAGAAATTAATATCAGATTCTTAAACACTACTGAAAAAAAATACTAAAAATATAAATAATATTTTATAGATGCTAAAATTTAAAGGGCATAATGAACTCTGTAAGAAAGTATCATATTATGTATCAAAACAAAAATATTCTTGAGAAGACCAAAACCAGTATCTTTCTATTAAGACTATGCAGTACACATTCCAAAACACATATCTGTAATTGGAATAAAAATAGTGAAACTAACATGGTGTTCAGACCTTATTCTGTTCCTACAATTAGCTAATCTAGCACACATTTAAAAAAATAATATTTCCATTTGGCTACAGACAGCTGCCAGTGGAAGGAGCATCAAACAATGGCTTAGTGATTATTTAAAATGAGCCTTGAACTATTTTGATCTTGGATGGGGCATAAGAGTTAGAGCAAAGCACAAGTGTTCCAGGTGGATGGAAAGGGTAGTTGTGGCACAAAATGGCACAGAGCTAGGAAGGATCACACAGTCCTTGTCTCAGCTGTAGCTATTTGAAAGGTTTCCTTTGAAGGTGTTTACAGGTGTCCAGGAATAGTTGTGCTGAGTTGTACCCAAAGGCTGGATTCAGCCCAAAAGCTCATTTGACGCATAATCAAATCCCACAAATGGAAAAACTGAACAAATAAAAAACCTCCATCTTTTCCCTTAGACATGAAGCAACAAATCAACTTGTTTTCAATAGTACAAGATCAAACTAAGGCTGTCCCAAAATGACATGCAAATTGTATCATTCAAACAACATGTGCATTCCAATTATGACTCTACAAGTGATATCCTTTACCCCTGTAATCTGCAAGTATAGAAATTGTGTTTGATTTTTACCAAACCCAACAGCACCATAGGGCTTGATCATTAGTACTTAATTTAAGGAGGCGTCAACAGCTTCAGTAATGGTAAGTGTGTTATCAAGGGTAACTGCTCATTTCATTAGCTTGTTTTCAAATTTGTACAATTCTTATTCAATAGGACACTGTTTTTGTCAAGCTAGTTTATTGATAGCTTAACAAATTAAAAGAGGCATTTCATTCCTTTCCCTGGAGAGAAAGGAAAAACAAAAGGACAGAAAACAATTAAGAATGGAGAAATGAATAACAAGCTGCAATTAGTTGTGCAATAGTGAAGTATTACAGAGATTTCACTTTGCACCAGAAGGATCAGTTCTTGAAAAATGTCCTGGAGAATAAGATCCTTTAAGAAAGCAAACATGCATTATTGAGCTGCATGGACTAGAAAATCACAAGAGATTCTCTCTGCCATTCAATTTAAAAGAACTTTGAATCTTGGGTTGCTCTTATCTCAGTGGCAACTAAGTGTTTTAGTTATTATCAGAAAGGGTTTCTACTAAGTCTAGAAGTCTTTCTAGAAACATTTCTCTATTTGGGAATCTCTCTTCCTTTCAGATTTCCCTGGCTTAAAAAAATATTCAACTTTAAATCTCATCTGGTAATGGAATATGCTATTAACATGACAAAAGCAAACTTCATTTGTTATAAAATTATGCTTCACTGCAATTATTTAGAAATGCAATATGCCTATAAGTGCATTTAAATTACAGTAAGCAACACAGCACTTTATGAAGAGTTGGGTAGTGTTGGGTTTGGGGTGATTTTTCTTTTTAATGGACTGTACCACCCACTAAAAGATTTCTGGTTTCTTGGATGATTCATTAATGCTTCCTTCATTTTCCAATTTCTATGGGACCATCTGGCCCATCTTTGTAGAAAGGCATTTAGCTGTAAATATATTTTACAGTCTTTCTCAATTTAAAAGTAGTTGCCCAGCTGCTTCACAGAAACTGTCAGCAATTGGTAAACTCCTCAGAATTGCCAGCCTTCATTAGTAATCCAATCAGGATGTAGTTTAAAATACTGCAAATCAGATTATGCTCCATTGGACAGGAATTGGAGTGACATGATGTGCTGGGTTATCTTATTTTGCATCTGTGATTGCCTTTAATCCAGGAGATGCATCCACTTTCTTTTGAGGCGAAGGCACTTAGGCTGGAACTGGCTGTCCCTATGCATGGATGTGGTGGTGTGTGTTCCCACAAAAAGACCTGCTCAGGTTTTGTCATTCTCCTCGAGTTGAAGCCACAGCCAGCCACTGGTAGCATGAGTTGTATGCAGCATTGGCTGTGCTTCTGAGTTCCTGTGTTATGTAATTTAGGTTAGCTGGATCTGTGCATTTGTGTTTTCTGATTTCTGTGAATTTTAGATTGGTCCTGTTCTCTCTCACTACTATCTTCTGTACTATAAACTCCATATTTCTGTAACAGCTGGCAGTGCTTGCTGTTAATAAGGTAAGAATGTGGAGGTAAGGAACTGGGCTGCATTAATCAGTTACTTCAGTACATAATTTCTGTCATTGGGAGAGTCTCTGGTACAATATGCAGGTGGGAATATTTATTAGAACAGTCTAATTAATATAAATTTCTAATGCATGGAGAATCCTGTATTGCAGATCAAACTGCATAAAGACTTCTTGGATAGATACAGAATGCCGTATTTATTTCTAAAGCACTTAGAAATAAATACTCTTTTTGTACTACTCAAACCAATATGTGCATAGAAAAATTGCCACTTTGCACTGTAAAGTACATTCTGGACTATACCTACTGTAGTATTAGATTTTCTGATGGGATAACTCATGTAATTCAGTGAGGAGTAAGGTTTACCTCATTTAGCCAGCTGGTGTTTCCTAGGACATTTCACTATGTTACATTCAAAAGTAATTCTGAACCTTGTGCTTTAGAGACATATTCTGAGTTACTAGTTGCTATAATAAAAGAAAACAGGGCACCCACTACCTGCTGCTCAGCACTTGAAATTCTATCACTTGTTAAAGGCTGAAAAGTCTCTTCATTGTTATCATTTGGATGCAGAGTTGCTCGATAGAGCTTTTATCAATTGTGCTTTATATGCCTCTAATTAGATGAGCCTTCAGGAACAGCCTTGAAAATATGAAGAGGACATGAAAACTGTATGTAAGAAATTCTGTGGGACATTAATATACTACTTCCAGTTGAACAGAAGGTTTTGAAGATGTGAGATATAAAGAGATATATTGACAGAATAATGTGATGTCAGAGAAGTTTGTCTAGTCATTGTTTTCAAGAGAAATTTAGAAATAGGTAATAATGTGGAGATAAATTTTGACAGGTCTATCCAAGGTAGGTAAAAAGAAGATAAATTTCTAGACAGTCATGTCTTTGGGATCTATTTAGTTAACAGTACAGAGGGAGAACATTTAGGTGAGTGCAGTAGAAGAGACAGAAATTCTATTGGGGATTGAAATCCTTAAAAGCAAGTTTCACTAGTTTTGTCAAATCTGTAGATGAATAGTAATAAAAAAATTATTAAAACTACATGTCTTAGTGCTGTGAAAAGTTTAAAGTTTAGTAAGTAACTTCTCCTCTTTGAAAATACTGTGACAATATACCTACTCTCTGACACACAAGAAAATCATCGTACAGTTCATTGTGTACTGCATTCACATCCTCCAAGAAATACTTTTGGTTAGCTTTAGGGAGGAAATTAGGGAGTGCTAGAAGTGACAAGCATCCATTTTCACACGTTTGGTAGGGGCAATTTTCATTAATTAAATCCATTTTTATAGAGTCATTGGGACTCAGGAGAAAGTTTCAAGATAACTACTTTTTTCATAGGCAGTTGAATGGAATTGTTTGAGTGTGTATGGTTACTTTATTAAATTCAGAGGGTTCTGCTTACTCTGATTTTCATGTATCTTTTCATTTTTGTCTACTGTCAATGTGATCTGTGAAGAGTTTGGCTTTTCAACTAAATCCCCCAGTTCAGTTCATTCCAGGCATAGTTTGAAGACTCATCCTAGTGGATAATTGCACATTTCATGGCATTTTTATGAGCCTTTGCTTCATACCTTGTGGATGTCTGTATTTCCTAAGTTTTATAGCCCATGAAATAAAGGGGTTGTGTTGCAGCACATTCAACAGCTTATACAGAGAACCTAAATGCTAATTTTTAGGAACTAAGAATTTAGACAAGTGACATAATTTGCCACTTGTGGTGGGGAGTCAGGAATGACTCTACTTTCAGCAACTGCATGAAGCTAGGCTAGTAAAAAGCCTTTGCAAATTCTGTTTGTTCCTAAATACAGTATGGCTCCCAGTGGAATTTCCCCTGATCTCCAAGTAGTTAGGGAGGAATTCTGTTTATCTTTTTTTGTTGACTGTGAGACTGCCAGGCACAGGCTATTCAAGTAAAATAAACAGTAATGTACAACACTTTTTCCACAACTGAAAAGCTAATATGTGAAGTAGTGATTGTATCAAAACACACTCAGCTATCAGAAAAGTAAGCAAAAGGGAAATGAAAAAGGTACATGAAGGGAAGAATGAGAAAAGGAGAAAAATGTGATCCAGCTGCCACCTCCAAAAAATTATCCAAAGGAGCAGCTCCTATCAATCCTCAAGTGTGAGAAAACAACTCCCATGTTCATGTGAAGACTGCTATCATTCTGTCCTTGCCATGTTTAAATATTAGGCTTACTTTTGTTTAACTATTCAGTAAAGAGCAGTTATGAAATTTCTTTCCTACTGGATTTAGCGATTGATCCTTTATTCAGATCTTCATAAAATATCCACCAAGATCTAGCAGTGATTTGGCACTTTTGACCGGTAATACTGATGATTTTATTAAAACTAAGGCAAAAGGAAATTGAATACTTATATCCAGAAATCCATACTTTAAGCCCTTATTTTATATGTTGTTAAGTGATACTGCTATGGATAAACAATGGATGCATTAGGTACATGGGATATAGTATATAGCTTTGGCTTAGACTTCCTCTGTGATTTCACGCCATAAATGATTGCACAGGATAACAGGGTAGTTCACAGAGACTTTGTAATTTCTTCCCTTTTTCTCTCTTTGTCTATTCCTTGTGTCTCTTCTCTCTTTTTCTCCTTTACACCATCAGTAAGAAAATGAAATAAAAAGGTCAATGTTTTGATAGTTGCACTTCCACATTTCAGCTGCCAACACATTTTCATGGATAAGGCATTTAAGAGTTTAGCCTTTAAGAGTTCTCTATACTATTTAGGAGCAAAATAAATGGAAGCAAAACACACTTGCACATATTTATGTATATTTATAGATTTATATGCAATTTATATAGCAGTTAATTTTCAGGAGGATTTTATGGTTATATAAAAATCCAAGAACTTTTATCTGAAAAAAAAAAAAAAAAGGAAAGAGAAAGCTGATAAAATATGAAAAATATAATTCTCTAAAAGAATTCTGGAGGAAGATATGAGCTCTCTATCTTGACCGTTAATTCAGTTGAGGATCTGAAATACTATTTTCACTCTCTTTGATTATGGGTCATTTACTAAGGGGTTCTAATCTCAGTTGATTCTCAGTGATTAAAAAAATGTATCAAAGAAAATGAAAGGGACCTGTGCTGTATCACTTACAACTGCAAAGGTCTCAGGACCATTTGTGAGAAATAAAAGCAGTTCTCCAGTGACTGAAAGTGTTAGTGGACACAAAAGCTACTTTGATCCTGATGTATCCACAGGAAAAACAAAGTAGCTTTATAATTTTGGACATGGGATTTATAATTCTGACTGAAATAATAAATTAAAAACCAGGATCATCACAGTTTTTCTCCAACCTAGCCCTTGATTTGCTTTATAATGGTTTGCTCTGTATTTACAAATAGCATTTATGGACCTCTTTTACAGAGCTACTCTTTTTATTCTGATCTGTATTTTTTAAACAAAAATACATTAGAAGTGGATATAAAAATATACAGAAGAAACATATATTATAAGTAAACTAAACATCTAAAGTTAATTTAGTATTCAAGGTTTGGTTTGAACTTGTGACACTATGAAGAGAAAGTCTGCATCTAAACCATATGCAACAGGACATGAATTGATTTTTGTGTTTTCCATTTTACATAGTGGACATTGATTTGCATCCCTAATAAGGCCATTAATAATGGAGTGAAAGGAAGGGTAATAGTCATCCGGTATATCTATAACAAGTAGGAATATTAGTCATTAACTACTATGCCTGTAGCCACTTAGTTCAAATCTGTGTCTAGGTGCCCTTTTACTTTGTACAAACTGTAGGACAAAGAGGGATTGCTGTAGGAGACTGTAGAGACAAAAGAGATTGCTGTGAAGTTTTAACTAGTCTAAATAAAAAAAATTACTTTAGATATTGTTACATATTTGTGCCCAAAGATAGATGAGGATCAATAAACTCTAATTTAAAGGAGATATTTTTATTTAGAAGCTTCTTCATTGAGGGAAGAGGAGATGGCTTAAACATGGTATAAGTTCAGTGAAGAATTGCATTGCAATTTTATTGTCATGAGTAAGCAAGCGAGAGAGCAGATGTGAGTTACAAAAGCAGAAAATATCTGGACAGAACCTCTATCTACTCAATGTACTTTAATATAAATAGTAATAGTGGCACTGCCAGCTGGAGGGCAGGAAGAATTCACCTGAATGATATTTTGAGCTTTGGGATCCCAGGGAATTTCAGGGAAAGTGGATGAGCATATGGAAACAAATGAAAATGAAAACTTTTATGGTATGAAATTGTATGAAAAGATGTGTTGTATGATTACCATTGCAGCATAAGAGGGAACATAATCTGGCTGCAGAAAACACAACTGCTAACGATGAAAGGGTAGACATCACAAAACGTAACACATTCAGATTCATTAACAAACCATGCATATGTTACAAATCTTCCTGTTGTAATTTTTAAGAGACACTAAAATGTAGTAAATGCTGTAAATAGTACTTCTGTAAATGCAGAATAATGGAATTCCATACCTACCTGTTTCACATAAATACCAAATAGATGAAATATTATGTAAACGAAAGCACAAATCTCCCCTAATACAATTATTACTGTGTATAGACCCCACAACTCCATTGGTTTATCCAAGAACTTTGTTCTTTACTGTTTTTATCCATGTTGGACACATGACTGAAACTGGCTTGCTTATAGTCCCACTAACTCCCATCAGTTGCTTGCATGGTTTATCTCCAATTTATTTTTTATGGTTTCTTAACTAGTGTTTTCTTTATGGTTCTTTAACTAGTGCTATCATTCCATGCTGGACACACCACTTCATGTCTTCTGGAATGCTCTGACGGTGCACTGGGTAAACAGTAACTCTCTTCTTCCATTGTGAACAGTGCTGCCTTCTACTTCCCAACTCCTCAGTCCCTTCCTTTCCAGGTGGTTCAAGAGTTCCCTTTCATGTACTTTCATAATTATTTCAAATCACAGTATTGCTGCTTTCCATCAGGGGTGATGGATGCCTCTGTATCCTGTGAGTCTGACAATCACTCGAGAACACTTGGGTTTGTTTCTCCCATCATCTTCCTTCAGTCATTGCACACTTCCCATCAGCAAGTATGGAAGACCATATAATAAGGTACTTTCATAAAATGATAACCACAGATAAAGCACAGTCTGTGCTTTATCTACCTATTAAACAAGTTACCTATCTGTTTAAATGTCAGAAACAATTCCAGACATTAGCTAATATATCTGTAATATGCAATGAAATGCTGCCACAAAGGCAGCAATTTTCTAGCACTCATAGACTTCCTCAGGACCCTCATGATGCGATGAACAGAAGCAGACAATAAATTCCACTTCTTGCATAGACTCTCCCTGTCACTACAGGAGGTTAATCTTTGCTTAAGGTCTAACCAAGTTAGTACCATTTTGCTGTTGAAGGAAAAATAAAATACATGGTTAGACAGTTGCCATGTTCCCACCTCCTAGTTCTTCATGAAGAGAAAAGAATTTTAGACAGGTTTGTCAGCTAGCTGAGCTTTTTGTTCATTCCTCCTGGGCCTTTTCACAGCTTGGACAACTTCAGAGTAATTCAATGTCAAGGACATTGCTTCTTCTGAAAACTTCACATCTGCCATTTTCAGAGCGCATGGAGCTGTGTCCTGCCAACTGCAGTACATTAATTTTGAAGGCAACAAAAAAGGCCACCGTAACTGATTGTTTAAACAGAAGTACCCCTTTTCCACACCTGCAAATAGAAGTGCAGACCTTCCTTGTCCTGTCACATCTGACAGCCACCATCACCCTCCCCGAGTGTCTCACCTACTCACCAGCATTTTAAAATCCCTTTTAATAGGAATTATTTAGGAGAGTTGTACCTTAAACATACTTTGCAACAAAACAAAGTGCTACATTAGTAACAAAGCTGGTAGGCATTAGCCCAAAGTGTTGATTGCTCCAGGGCTAACATTTGTGCTAAGCTTCCTCTCAGTTCTTAACTCTAAGCTTGACAAGACTGGTCCAAAAAATATTGTGGAGTATCCTGTGGCAGCTCTATATTTTATTAGTTTCTGGATAGCTACTGGTGAAGGTGCAAAGCAAGGGCAGGAGGGATGATCTGCGTGACTGAGACTTGTTTTACTCCAGAGGAAGTAGAGAGAGCAGTTTGGTATCTTCCTGGAGCCAGCCACCCCCCTCTGTTGACCAAGGAAACTGAGAAATGGTTTTCTTCCATGTTTTCTAATGAGCACAATTATACTTCCTTGCCTTCAGCACGAGAATGTGACAAGAATGTCACCAGATGTGACAAGAAATGCAAAGGTCTCTTTCTTTCACTGCATTCGCTCCTAATTCCCCTTTTCTGGGAACACATTGTGTCTCCAGTCCTCCTTAGTTCTTATCTCCTAAGATTTTTGTTGTGATTTCTCATCAGTAATTCCTCTCCATGGATCTCTAGTCAATTAAGCACAGTGAATAAACCCACTTTTGTACAGGATTACTGGTGTAATTTGAGTAATGTTTGTCTCTATTATTAGTTTGATGCAATTTACTGAGATGTGATCTGCATATACTCAAAAAAATAAAATCAAAAAACATGACTTTTGCATTTCTTTGATACTCTCATCTTTGCAGATATTGGTAAAGATCATATAATTAGGGTATAGATGTGGATATGAAACTTATGTTATTTACACCCTAAAATTTTTCAATTAAATTATTTTATTTTTGCTTCCACATCCAACATGCTATCTTTTAAAAGATAGCATGTTATACTGGCATATTTGCTTGGGAAAATAACTCAGTCTTGAGGTAAGTGTCCAGGCATAAATCAGTTTGACATATTCTGTCTCCATGGTTAGGAATGGCATTGAAAAGAAGGTAACATAATTTTGAAGTTGAAGAATAATATGAGCCCCAGCAATTGAGACAGTAATGAGTCAAAATTGCTATTCATTGTGCAAACTTGAATATGAAAGAAACCATATCTGGGAAAAGAATCTGAGAAGAAAAGAGATAAAATCCAGCATCAGTTCTTACTTGCTCTTTGAAGTCTGAATTTGCCCACAGAAAATGCATAAAAGAAATTTGGAATGCATTTTTTCTGATGATCAGGCTTTTCAGCTGTTGACAATTCCAGGTTTTTGCCTGTTAATACACTGTGTCAAGTGTATATTTAAATATACGTAATTGGAGATCAGGAAGATTCCTTTTAATCTTTCTTAACTTCCTTGCCAAGCATAGTGCTGAAATACATGCATATCACTGTTGAAATCAGTAGGGCAGAAAGAATCAGGTTTAGGAGACACCATTCTTCATATCCCAGGATGTTCTGCTTCATAAAAAAAATAAAAGTCTTAGAGGAGCAGATTTGCCTAAGAATTAACATCTCTGTAGAAAAACCTGCAAGATTTCAGTTTTAAACAACACTTAACAGGAACTTTTTAGCCATGTGGTAGAAGAGTTGATATTTGATATTGAAGACTTCCACAGCTCCATAAGCAGGGCAGGAAGAGCAAACTGAATAGGCTTATTTCATTTTCAGGTCACCATGCCTTCTTGGTAAGATCACCTTCTCTCATCCTGAGTCCAATGCCCTCTGACCATGTTCTTTTAGATATTTTCCACAAGGGGAGTTAAATGTATAATGCAAAATACACTTATTCATTCCTTTTTCAGTTTCTATACCCTTACACTGAGCTGAGATACTTCCCAGTATTGGCCCAGCTACCTCAGCAAGAGAGTATTTGCATTCCTTTGATTAACTCTGGGACAGTTACAGAGCCAGTTGGTTCTCTCAGCTGATGTAGCTGTTCATCAATAATAAAGTCTGCCCTTATTGTTGAGCAGAGTTCAGCTTCCTTTGTTCTGGCTGTGCTCCATCACCCTGATGTTCTTACCTAAAACTGATGAGGACATTGCCCTCACCCATCACCTGAGGATCACCTTCATCTGTAGGGGTTCAGCACACTCAGAAAATTTCCCAGCATGGTGGGTATTGAATTCCTTCACTTTCAGGAAACAGATTTCCATCTTCCTCTAGCTGTAGTCTCTACTATCAGGTCATGAATACCTGTTACAATTGTTTAGTTGAGTAAGAAATAATTCAGTTCTCACTGTGAATGGATGACGAAAATAGAGAACCAGATCTGAGATTGAAATTAATACAGCTAGATTGTCTCTGTTCTTGGATCTCCGTTAAACAGCATTTAGCACAATGTAGTTGCTAATGACTGACATATTTGGATTGCTCCTTTATCAAAAATAATGGGATCATCAAGTTTAAAAATAAAAACAGTAAAGCATTTTTCTCTTATGAATATTAGATTAAGAGATTGCAGGAGTGTAAGGCAGTTGAGGCAAACTTTTTACTTCAGAAGTTACAGCTGTTTGCCCAGTGTTCCAGGACAGTTTCCTACAAACTCATAGCAGGGAGAAAAGGCAGTGGCAAAAGTCAGGTGATCCAAGAGCTGCTGTACATGTGTAGGACACACCCTCTGCACGAGCCCTGTGCTTGGTCTGGGGTCAAGTATAGGCCAGGGATTGTGTTTGCCTCTAGCCTCTCCTTATTCTCCAGGATGGAGGCAGGAGGTTCAGGATCCGTGCTTTTGTCTGGTTTAATGGCTAGGTGTCATGGAATATGCTGGCTGCTGTTACCAAGGAAACTTGTCATACAGACTTTAGAAACTGTCTGAGAAAGAATTAATGAGCAGTTAACTTGGTTTCAGATCTAGCTGAACAAAATTGTTTGTGTGAAAAATGAGGGTTCATCCACACCAAAAATCTTTGCTGAAAGCTTGATTAGGGTTCTTTTATATGGCTATCTGACTGATTATTTTGAAATCTGTCTGAAAAAAAATAAATGTTTTATTTCATATTTTTCTAACACATTGAACCTAACAAATATTCAAGTTAAAATATTTTGATTTCAGGACTGAAATAGAGAGAATAAGGCTGAAAATCACCCTATCTTGTCTTTTGCTGTATTTCCCTTACAACAAGAGCAGTCATAGCTGAACAATTTTTGGCTGATATTAACCTAAAAATCTTAGCCTTAAAAATCTTCACTTTCTTAATTCCTCTTTTATTCTCTCAGTACTAAGTCTCTTATAACATCTAGGTTAAACCTCCATTGCTGTATTTTATGCACATCACTTTCACTTCCTAGTGAATATAGGAGGTAATTTTTTACCAGCTTTGTCTGAGTAACCTTTTATGGGTGTGATTATATACATGTCTTCATTTTTTTTTTCAAGACTGAACAAACCAATATTCTCAATTTCCTTTCATTCAACTCAAACCTCTCTTCACAGACAAAAAATGCTGTAAGCAAAGACCTACTAACAAAGAGAGCATTTCTCTGCCTCACTGGGTTCTTGGAGCAAGCATCTTTGGTAAGATCTGAGGCAATGTTCCAGATGCCTTACCCTGGAAAAGAAAAGCCAAACATCCAGTTTAAAAGGGTGCATTGCAAACAAAATGAAAACCTGAGTAAATTCTTCAATAAAGGAATTTAATGGAGAACACTTTTCAAATGTCATAAAGAAAAGTAATCTATAATAGAGGCACATATAATTATTTCTTATTCTTGTATCTATGCTCACTGCATTATTTTTACTCACTCATGTTTTAAAGTAAATTGCTTTCATTCTAATTTTTATCTGCTTAAGGTTAGAATTGGATTTTTATAATTTATGCTTTTACATCAGAGAGTATAGTGGGCATATCCCTTCACCATTACAGCTCAATTATAAATCGTGTGTTTGCTCTTGAACAAGTGAGACTGAAGAAAATATTACTAGAAATTAAATCATGTAACCAGGTGTATTTGCACTTGAGTTACATTCCTAATTTTTCTTAGAGAATAAAGTATGGCCTACTTTTTCTAGTGTTAGTATTAAAAATAATCTTAAGAAGCTGCCATTAAAAATTGTTTTGCAAACTTCTTTGCAGGAAGGAGTTTATAGCAAATTAAGGAAACCCCAGGAGAAGTCATTTATTTTATTCCAGCAATATGTGAAACAGTGACAGATTTGCAAGCCAGAACTTTGTTTTTCCAAGTAGTTTCTGGAGGATACATCATGTTGAATGCACGGGTTGCCATGCAGTTTATAGCTGGTGATGCCAAAAGCCATCAGTCTAATCAAGATCTAAGATCTGTAAGTAGATGATAGATGCAGGTCCATAGGGATTCTCCAAGTGTCTCTCCTTGTTCCCAAAACCTAACAGAATTTAGGATGTGTTAATTACTACTGAGAACTAATCCTTAACCATCATAGAACTTCAGGTGTAGGAACACCTTTTCTTCACTCAATCCATTTAATGAAGAAAAGAAACTGCTCGGCTCTCACCAGGGAAACCTCATCAGAAGAAGTCTTTTGATTTGTGCTAGCTTTGGTACTCACAAAACAGAACATCCTGGTTCCATAGAGGCAAATGGAATTTCCTCTCCTTCTTGCCCAGTATCATTGTCTTCACTCCAAAGGAGCCTGCTCCTCAAGGATGCACAAGTGCATGTGAGTTTCAACCTGGTCCTCAAACAAAGGGAACAGAGCCTAGACCTGCAGGATAGCAGGAATGTGGTTCTTTTCTTGAATTCTCCCTATTCTTTATTGTACCTTATGGCTTACTAAGAGAAAATTGAGCAAGGTTCTTGGAAGCTTTTGAAGTTCTTAGGAATGTTCTGATATCTGCTTGAGCTGTACTGGCACCTCAGGACAGATTTAATAATCTAAACAAAATTCATTTTTTTAGTTACCACATTAAAAGGAGAAGTAGATAATTTTCTGAAAAATAGAAGCAAAAAAGTTTTGGAAAACATCTTTAAACTCAAGAAACCTTTCCTTCTGTTTGGCACAGCTTATGTGACTGGAGTTCATTACTCATGTTCTTGAATGTCTGCAATGCCCAGGGATTTTTGGTTCACTTGCTTCTTCTTGAACTGACACACATCACCTGCTTAAAGCAGCTATTTTAAAGCAGAGAAACTCTGTAACATTTAAAAACAATAAGAATTTATTCTCAGGGTGAGGAAGTAGGCAAAAAATGCCATTTCTTTACTCAGTCACAAGAGACCCTCACCCTTTCCAATTGATAAGACAGGGAACACTTTTTTGTTCCCAGAGATTTCATTTTAACTAAATTCCTTTCGATATAATAGCAAGAAAAATGAAAAAGGAGTTTGAAGTGAAAGTGAGAAACATAATTTTCACATCAGTGTCACTGTGCATTGTTGGCTATTAAGTATGATTTTAATTTTGATTGGTCAGTGATGCTGTGAGACTACAATAAAAGAAATTATCTGGCTGTATTCCAGTAGTGACATTGTTTTACTTTATACTTGTATGTACTGAGACAGAATGCCAGTTTATGCTGTGTAAATATTTATCTCACTCATTTAATGGTCTAATCTATAAATTAGGGTGAATCTATCTTTTCACTGCTTTATTATAGTCAATTTCTGTGTACTGTTCTGTACTGTGGACATAGTCCATTGGTCATTTTTCAAATGAATTTAGATGAAAATAATGAAAAAACTATTAACGGTTGACTGTCTATGATCAAAATGTGCAGTCAGGTATCCTCATACCCTGCTGCTTGTACTTGACACATCCACCTGACCCGTTCAGGAGAAAAAGCAGCGAGGCTTTCTCACCAAATCCAGGTCACTTCTGACAGGATCTTCTGTACCTTGCCTGCAATTTGGGTGCCACTTTTAAGCACGATAGTCTTGTAGAGCGCTAAGACAGCATCCATTGCTGCTTAAATGTTCTCAGTTAACTGAGGTTTTATCCATTTTGTGACCTGCTGTTATTTCTTACTCTTGGGTACTTTTTTTCACATTGTTTCCCTGCCTATGAAGAAAGGAGGAGGTGGTATCATTAGTGTTCATACACACATATTTACAGTTTTGTGGAGAGCCCTCTTTTATAATTTCTTTTAGGAACCATAATAATGTAAGTATCTGTATATTAGATTGAAATATTCCAGATGAATATGGAAGTGAAATGGAAGGAGCAAGAATTATGAAATGCTCTCCCAAGTGAAAGGGTCCATACCTCTCTAGAGCCCAGAGAGTATACACGATGATCTCTGAACAGAGCCACAGTATTTGTCTCTGAACTTAGAGGGAACCTTTCCTCATTTCTGGAAGCTGAACAATGATTTCTGCCATAGGGTTCTGAGACAAATACATGCATACTGTTAATATGATGTGGCTAGATTACATCTTTAGTCCAACTTTAGTAGTGCGTTCTACTTTACTGCTCAATAAATTTAAGACTAATCTGTCTAGAGCCTACAGTGCAATAATTATATAATTATTTAAATTCTTCATTTGTATTCATTGTTAACAACCCTCTGTCCTTGTAAGTATCAGATGATGCTAATGACATGACTAGTTAGGTATATAATTGTGCATATCTTGTTAGAGAAAACACTTTAGCCTCATAGTATAATATTTGTCATTGTCCTCCTGAAAAGGTCTTAAATTGTTATGAAAATATTACCCCGGAATGGTTTATCTATAGTTATTATAATTATATATTTATTTATGTGCTTTTTTGCCCGCATCTAATATAGAAACACAAATAATAAATAAAGAAGGAATGAAAGAAGGTAGCCTTTCAATGGTTCCAAATTATAGAACTCTTCCCAAAAATCAACAAACCAAACAAAAGAGGTAGTAAAAGTGTTTTCACATTTTCTCATTTTTGTAAGTACCAAGAAAATGGTACCATTTTCTTCTTGTACTTACCAAGAAAAGCAAATTCAAAAGTTGTATTCAGTTGCTTAAATATGCACCTGCAGTGTGCATTATGGAGAACCCTAATGACTTTTATCAGCATTATTTAAGAGCTGAAAGCATTAAAAAGTCTTGAAAAATCAACAGAAATCTGACAATCAGTCACTCTGTCTCTTGACATGTGATTGAAAGGATTATTTTCTCCTAACTTAAAAGACAGTTTCAGTACTCACTTTCCATACATAAAGTAAACCATTTGAAACTCTCATCATGGCTATCAAGAATGACTACTAGCAGGAAGATACAAAAACCTAGAAGGGAAAAAAATTTACAAGCACACACAAAAAAAACCAAAAAGCCAAAAAACCGTGGAACATAGTAGTGTCAGAGAGATCTGAGTCTCATTCCATTTAGTAAATACTTATCCTCGAGCAGATTTTGACAATAGGCAAAAAAGCCAGGCAGTTTTCTGGCTACTATAACCTTCATGCAGAGGCAGGAGGGGAACAAAGGAACCAAGTGCCTAAGTGATCTCTGAAAAAAATCAGTCTTAGAAACCAAGTTACAGTGCATGGCACCAGAAGTAATGGCAACAAAATCTCATTACTCTGTTTTTGTTCTAGCAATTCCATGTTTTTTTTCTAGCACAGTTTCTGTCCAGTTGGTGTGCCCAGTGCTGTAGAAGAGCCTGCACTTACATGTTTTTCCCACCTTTGTGTTTATCTTGTACCAACGTATCAGTTGTCAAAGCCAGCAAAACTGTAAGGCTCTTAGTGAAAGACACTTGCTCCAGGAGAGAGAGGAAGGGAAAGAACAAAGCCAAATTAGGCTTCGGAGGTTTATTCTGTCAGTGGTCTGTGACACTGTATGAGTTTAATAAGAGCTTAACTGAATCCTTCTCAGGGAAAGGGAATTCTGTTGAAAGCCCAGGATTTTAAGAGGTTATCAAGGGACACAGATTTAGTTGATGAAATGTCATGTCATGAACTTTGCTCATTGTTAACAGCATGAAACAAAGAACATGCTGTAGGACCAGCCAAAGAAGCCTTCTTGTTACTGATATTATTTGGCTTGAATGGCTTTGTAGCTATCAATTGCAAAGAGCTGATCCCTTCTAAATTAAACCTGTCATTGCTGGTGTGTGCTGTTCATAGGCGACTGTGCACAAAGAAGGACATCGGGAAAAGAATTATGCTCCCAGTAGTCAGGAGGTTATCTTTACACTAATATTCTTAACAGTAATGATATCCATAGGACATCTAGAGTCATTTATTGTCCTAAAACCTGGAGATTATCAGTACTTCTGCAGCCAGAAAACTCCTTTGCCAGACTGGCATGCAGATACAGGAGAGGCATAATAACAGGGTGATAAAAATCTTGAAGTAAGACAATGCAATGAGGAAGTTAGAACAGTTTGTCTTAGTTCTGTCATCCAACAATACTTTGTAACCCAAAGGACATGGTTTAATCAGGGGGTCTGAAATGTAAATGAAGCAAATTCTGACAGCCTTTGATCAAAGACGGAGAAGGATGGAAATCTTCTCAGATAAGTCTCTAAGGGAGCAGTCAGAGTTATTCAGATAAACAGAATAAAAGTAAAGTATATTCACATCCAAAATTTTGCTAAATTTAGCTTTGACTAAAGAATCAAGAGGTAGCCTTAAGCCAGTGTAATTGATTGGTTAAGAAAGTAGGGTTAATACATTTTGGTGGCAGACTCTGTGCCCACTGCAAACCTGTCTGATAAAGGTGCGGGCTGCAGAGATGACACCATCAAAGCCACTTTGAACCCTTTGATGAGTGCCAAGAGACACAGCTGCTAAATGGGTATTCAGTCACTTACTGATTGGTAGTTCAGGAGAATCAGGTTAATACTTCCAGCTCTAATAACTCTGAATTAGAGATGGCTGACTTAGGATTCATTAAAAAAGCAGTCTTCTGGAGTCAGACTATAGAGCACTTTAGTTACTGTGGAGAGGAAGAAAAGGCCTGTTGGGGTGTAAGTCCCATTGCAATTTTCTTTTCAGCAATAAACATCAACTCATTATTATCATAAAATGTCAGACTAAATACATGCCAGGATTTTACAGAGGGAATCCTACAAAATTTTCTATTTTTTATATTTGAAAAAAAGGAATTAAGTAGAGGACCTTATTTTATGTCACTTTTCTCCATCTCACATCTCTGGTGGGGAAGCCAAGCCTGAATTATGTATCATTTTTAATCAACAGTTGCCACGACAGGGGTTTACCATCTCACAGGCAAAGACTGATGGTTACATGTGTGATTTTGGTGACTTTAAATTTCAGTATTTCTCAGCCAAATTACATTTTCATTAAGATTTGTATTAATTTAGATATTTGGTCTAAGTCTGGGACAGGACCTATTTATTTCTGTCATTTTTATGAGAATAGTTTATTGTATGGTAAATTGATTGCTCCTTTTTAAACACAAGTGCTTAACCTTTTTACCCATTGTTCAAGTGTGATATCATTCCTAAGAATGTTCATAAACTAAACATGTTCATGTACTGTTTGATGGCAATCTTCCTCATCAGCCTTAAATATGTAGAATCAAGGTCTACAATTCAAAGGATGCATATTCTTTTACTACCCTACTGCTGCATTCCCAGTGGGATTGTTCCACTCTATGAGGATTTTCAGGTGCCCATAAGAAACTGGCTAATGAGTTGCACTCATAAACCACCCCTGTATGGTGAACAAAGCCCTCTCTTACCACAGTGCTCAAGGCATTCACGAGAACATCCTTAACACAGGTGGTTTTGGGTTTGTTTTGTTGTTGTTGTTGTTGTTTGGGGCTTTTTTTAATAAACAGTAATGTTATGTCTTTGAAAATGTAGTAAATCCCAAATTATTTTGATAGCACTTTGGAGAATAGATGGTGGCTCATGTAGCTAATTAGGAAACCTTTCTTTCCAGATAAAAGTGGTATGGAAGATACATTAACATTTCTCAAATATCCATTAATGAATCTTCCAGTGTTCACTTAATAATAAATGGGCATTTACTAAGAAAAGTTCCCTTCTGTTTTTTTAAGAAACACTCTCAAGAGAATTTGTAGCAATACTGAGATGCAGTGTTCAGTAGATAACTGAACTAACAGCTAGCTATTCACATTATTTTCTTTGTGCAGGAAAAATGCTTTTACATAATTTCTCAGTATCAGAACAGAAGAAATTTGAAAAGTATATGTGAAGGAATCCAACTAGTGTACTATTAACATTAGAAAAAGCTACTGATCTGCAGACAAATCAAAAGAACTGTTCCTGAGTTCTGAATTTTGTGTCCAATAGAGTGGAAAGACCCTCCCACTGATTTCAGTAATTATTTGATTTTGACTTTATGTCCCCTTAAGGGATGTGAACAATTCAGAGTTGTAAAAGAGTATAGATATGCAACATATGTACTAGCACAATATAATTTTACTGACTTTGAACATTTTTTAAGTTGGACCAATATTTTCAGTTTGGAATACTTCCCACTGAAGACAAAGAAAGTCACAGGAACCTCTCTACCTAAGTTTCCAAATGTATATGTAGAGCCTGTCCTGCAACCAGAAAAATTATTCAACTGCATTAAAAGTACATAGTTTTGCAGATTTATAAATTTTTGCAAGGTCAAGTATAACATTTTAGTCATAAAATAAATATAAGTCCTGAACATATCTCTAAATCCTGCATTAAAGAAGTATAAAAAATAAGGGAATAAATTTTAAGGGAGCAAGGGTGATGTGATTTAAACTATTGGGCTCAGAGTCTTTAGATTACATTTCTTTTAGTCTGGACAATGATTTTTCCATGTCATCTGGATCATAAACTACACGTGTTTTCCTTTTAGAATGTTGCTCTCCATTAACTTGAGTGTACCCCATCCCTGATTCTATATTTGTCTTGTGGAAAGCACATCATCAACATGTGAGAGCTCACACTTGGGTATTGCATGCATATTGCATGCATATTTCATGTGGCTATCTGAAATCCCCAACTACCCAGCTCTGTGTTTTTTCCCTTGGTTTATAAATTCAGTAATAATTCTGTAAATAGCTTTGCCAACTACTAACACACTGGAGTTTTGTTTAGACATTCTACTGTGTGCCCCCTCTTTAGAGAATATCTTCATAATTCCTTCATGTTTCAACTAAAATCAGTGCTTTTAAAAAAGACTTTTGTAGAACAGAGCTTAAAAAAATTCAAAATAATTGGATTATGAGTTTTAAAATAATTATTCATCTTGATTATAGAAAAAAATAAAAGGCATACTCAAGAACTTGCATGGCAGATTTGGATCCACGTGCTTTAAGGAGAAGGAGATCCATGTTGGCATGGAGTTTCCTGAACAGAAACAGGCAAAGCAAGCTGATGAAAATTAGGGTTTGAGTTATGGAATCATTAGTAGGACACATCAAGGATATGTCAGTCCTTAGGAAAAGACTGACTGTCCAGGCTGTGTGCTGTTTTACCTTCCAAGGACAAGGGCTCAGAGCCCTCCGTTTCAGAGGGATAAAGATGCAGCCAGGCAGGACATCCCTTCCTGTGAAAGAGAAAATCTTTTGGACAAAATGAGAGTCTGTCTTGAAAGAGATAAGCCTGTATGAATGCTCAAGGGCAGCTGGGTAACCTGCCTTGCCTGGTTTCCAGAAACATGAAAAAACAATTTAGCATGAACAGAAACTCTACCCACAGCTTTGTAGCCCTTTGCCTTTGAAGAACCTGGTATACATGTTAGGATCATTTATCACCACTTCCTACAGGCAGTATATTGTTTGACTGCAGTTTTATCTTAATTTACAATACGTTGGCTTTAGATTGTTTAGTACTAAACATCAGAGCTAAAAAAATAAAGAAAAAAATAAGCTAAGATTAAATAGCAGGATTTACTCCCCAATTTTATGTCACAGAGAGTTTAGAGCAATAAATAGAAGTGAGTTAAAAATAATAATAAAAAATAATCTCTACCATAAAACATATTTGCTGCTTTTTACCATTTAAGAACAGCTTTTCTGGTTGCTTCAAGTGGTCAAGAACTATACAATATCTAATTTGTGGGAATGGAAGATGTAACTGACTCTTTTTGGCTCTTACTTTCATTGAATTTCATATTCAATTACATGATGAGAATATCAAGCTCCATTCCAAAAAATCCTTGGTGGAGGGGAGGTCCAGCAGATGCTTTCTACAGGGCCACAACATAAAAGCAAGATTATTATTAACAACCTTAAATTCCCTATTAAGGCTATCATATCTTCACTGGACAGTTGTCAGGGTGGCACCTCAAAAAAGAGTTGATAATCTTCATTACGATCTCAGAATCACAGAAGTTTTAGATCATGAAAAATTTGAGTGTGGAAATCATTTTTTCCCCTCATAGTCTCAGAATGTGCTTTAATTTTTAATTGAGTGCAATTTCCAGCTGTCATCCCCAGCATTTCTCCGTTCTCAGCTGTTGTCTCGTAAATGGCTAGAGAATGCTCTTTCACTATTTAGCACTAATTAATTTTGTTAATTAAATGTCACCCTGCTTTTTTTCCTTATTAGAGTTTTTGTACCAAAATGGTTCCCAGGACATTGCTGCTAAAATCACTAAAGATTAAAAAGAAAGGATGGAAATTGAATGTGCAAGCACTAGAGAATTCATTAAACGCATTGTAAGACTTGCAAATGCCTCTTGACAAGCGGGATGGGAAGTGTAAGACACTTCCCTCCAAGGGTGAGTTAATAGGCCAGCCACTTCTGTCAAACCTTCTTATATTGGTGAGCAAGAGTATCACAAATTGGTGAATTCAAGAACCAATGTCAACATGTAATCCTGTTCTGATATTTCTCATTATAGCAATTACATCGTCAGGGAATTTCCCTGTATTAATTATATAAAGCCAGTAGATAAACATCTTGTTATTGCTCATTTCCTTCTTGAATCTAAAGTAACAAGTGCATGTGGGAAGAAAATGAGAAAGGCAGATTGTCTTCCTCCAATTTATTGGTGGCTAATACATCCTTAAAAAAGAAAAAGGAAAAAAGTCTTGGATTGCATTATTGGGCATGCATGTGTGTATATGGGATATGGCAAGGGATCACATAAAATGAATGCTGCTTTTCAATGCCTCTAGACTGTGGCAGAGCATGATGCATCTATTAAAATGTTCTTTTGTAGTGTTGAAGGGTTTTGCTGGAATGGTATCAAAGCAGAGGCCAGTTTTATCGAGTAACATGTAAAACTGCCAGTGAGGAATGTAGTCCAGGATATTACCAGGTGAAACATGCAGTCTTCATTGATTTCCTGACACTGCAATTAATAACAGAGCCAGGGTTTCCCATAAGCCCCTCAAGTTTTTAGTCAGCACATTCAGCTAGTTCTAAATGTCATTCATGCCTCTCTGAGGGTTTCTTGGGGAGCAGGGAGAGAGAGGAAGGCTTTAGGCACCTGGTTATGTTTCAATGGGCTGGCTCTGCTCAACCTTTCTCAGCTGCATGGGCACATCAATGGAAAGTGCTGAGTGTGGCGACCTGGAGGAAACCTCTGCTGGATTTCGTGTCAAGGTTCAGATGATACCAGAATTAAGCCCGGTATTTCTGTCAGCTTTTGGGAAAACTGGGTGGGGGCATCAGTGAAGAATATTTTGCTCAGGCCCCTTTGGTGTGCTTGAAATGCACAAAGAGAGTATGGCAAGGAGTGATCATCTGTACAGACAAATTAAACCAAGCCTACTTATCTAAATGCCACTTTCAGCCTAATTATTCCCAGACAGCATCTGGAAATCTTTAGACAGGATTACATATGCAATTGGAGTTTATGAGGTTTAGTTCTTTAAAACACTGTTACTCAATGTAAAGCCTCTCTTTCTCTATGTATTCTTTCCTCCACACACCTCCAACAGATCATGATCTTGTGAAGGGAAAAATATGTCTTTCAAATGCATGTAATACAGAGCTCTGTTGCATACTCCATTACAAGACAGGATTAAATTTATGTTTGCTTCTAGTACTTTCCAGCATTTCAATTTGCATGCACAGAGATACAGGGTCATGTGATCCTATTGTATTAGTTTATTAGCTAGTGTATTATTTAATATATTTTCAAGACATAGTTTTAGTTTTGGTTTTAATGACTTTGATTCCATTGGTATATGTTAGTCTTTTTTTTTTTTCTTTAAAGATACATTTTATTTTTAGAGTTGAAAATCCTGTCTTATCTCTGTGTTAGTGCTCTGTATCCAGTAAATTTGATATTGCCTTACTTAATATTCTTTAATTAAATCTGCATTGGATTAAATTCTGTACTCTCAGTTTTTCTTGTTTAAAGTTAGACGTCTCCTGCCTGTTTCTATATGAGTAAAAATTTCACTTTTTTTTTTTTTTTTTTTTTTATTTAGGGAATATAAACAGTCTATTACCAAAGGATCAACAGGAGAGTTTTCTAATTCCAATGAGAAACTGAGACAAATAGACAAGACAGTATGCCTTGAGTAAAGTGCTAATATAAAATAAATATTTTAGTATAAATCTATATGTTCATATTAGGTAAAAAGGCACAATTTTGGGACTATAATATATTCATGAATGGAATTCTTTTGTCTGCTTGTGCATATTCAGTTCTTTAACTATTAGCTTTTGGGGATCCACTGTTCTTGGAGCTGTTTCTGTTGCCCACGTGCACATTTACATAACACTGTCCAAATTGTTCTTCACAGTTTAAAGAAGCATAAGTGCAGGGCAGCCACTGTTAACTGGTTATGTGCTGCCCATGCTGACACAACATGGAATGCATTTGCTTTGCAGGTTCTATGGACACCTTAGGGAGCTGAAACTGGTGTCTCTCAATGTCCAAACTCAGCAAGGTCCATCCCTAGCTTTCCTTGTGTGTTCTATAAAATCCTCTCTTGGCAATGATCTCTTCTTTTGGTAAAGCCTTAAGAAATACAAGCAGTTTGTAACCAAAAATACATGAAGTTGATCTATTTTCTAAACATTTCAAAGTAATGAATGCATTCCAAGAATTTCAGCCAGATTATCCACAAACAAGTAAAACATAGAAAGACAAACTCTTTTTTCCAAACTATTTCTTTGCAACTTATACTTCAGTTGGTTCTAGAAATGTGATCAGAACAATAAAAATAATTGAGAGGAGAAATTTCAAGAGGAAGGAAACAGTGCCTGACTTAGATAAAAGAAAAATGGAAAAGAAAGGGCAAAATTATAGAACAGATTTTTTTTGAAGTATTAAGGACTACATATATTGGCATCCCTAAAAGAAATGAGAGAAAACATGCCCAACTAAATCATTATACATCTGGCTAATGTATAAGTATTACTGGATCTCAGTCGTGCATAATATCAGGAAAAAAGCGAATTTATTTTTCATATCCTAAACCTCTAACTGGCTTAGAGTTACAACATTATTGGAAAATTGCTTAGAAATAAACGAAAAAAAGGGGACTATTGAGATCATCCTCCTGCACTGCCAAAACTGTACAGTCAATACTGTAATAATAATAATAGTAATAATACCCTTTATCCTTGACATTGACATGCTAGGAGTATCGAACAACGTTGTGTCTAAAAAGCCCACATGCAACACTAATCTGTGAACCCAGGTGTTGGAGGTTAGCTGTTCTAGACACGGGAGAAGATTAGGCTGCCTTGTGTGGCTGGACAAGAGGGTATTATAACCTGCTCTTGGCAACAGGCTGTCATCAATTACCTCTCTCCTGCATGGGTCACCAGGGTCAGGGGAAGTCAAAGCCAGCGCTGTAGCAAGCAAGATCTAAACCTCGATCCTGTCATTGATCCTCCCCAAATGCCCTTTCCCAGGAGTGCCTTGTGCCAAGGTAAATACAGTTATTTGTGTGACTTCTCCCTGTTAGATCTTGTATGTGGCCGGTCAGGCACAGAGGCAGCATCTCTGGGGCCATGTTTGCTATTAACTGAGCTTCAGCAAGTTTAACTCAATTGCAATCATGTCTTAGCATAAGTGCCAGGGAGCCTTCTGTGACTTACAGCATAATGCCAATTTGAAGAGGCCTGTAATGGGAGATTAACTTGTAGCAACAGCATACTGACTGAGACACAGCACAAAAATAAGAGTGGAAGTAAGCAAGATCGAAGATTAAACTCTAAACACCAGTAGATACTTTTAGAGATTTTAGAGATTTCCAGAGACTGGCCAAAAAGAAGAAATGTGAAACAGACTATAAAAAAAAATCTCTGAGGTTGTAGGAAAGGAAGTGAGAAGTTATTACACACATGGTGGTCATGTCTGAAAATGCAATCCTTGTGTCTGAGGAGATATGAGGGAAGAAAGGAAAGATGAACTCCTTGGGTTGTGACATTTCACTACAGCCAAAATTTTGGGGGATTTGGGGGATCTCATAAATTGAACTGGGCACTGAAAAAATCATTTTAACAGCTTCTGTAAATAGCAACATTTTAAATTAAAACTGGGACTTGGCTATAAAATTCCTATGTCTGAATATGAGCTATACTGTGAGGAAAAGGTTAGTGAGTCTAAAAAGACAATAAAAGAAAAAGAAAAATGTGTCAATGAAAAGAGAAAAATCTTTATATTTGCAAGAGACAGATAACGTGGATTAACCAGGAAATTTAGTTTTTCAGTCTCTGTCCATGTTCTCGCTGGCACATTTAGAGCCTTTTAGCTCTGCAAGCCCAGAGATTCATGGTGGTACTGCTGCAGAGGAGTCAGATCATTGTACACTCAGGCCTGTGTGCAGTACAGGAGGAAAAATATCTGCTGCCAGTTACATGTGGGACTGAGGCTTTGAGTTTTTGTCTCCACACATGAACACCTCGGGCACAGAGAGGTGTTCAGCCTTTGAAAACCGGTCTTCTCTCTAAAAACAGGCACAGAGAGATTTTTAGCTGCTGAAAACTGGTCTTTAAAAACCTTAGTAATAACAGAAGTTTGAAAAATTTCTTGTGGGAGCTCTTGCATTGACTTCTGTTTCACCTGCGTACATGGAGATTATTGCTCTTTTCTGGTGTAGTGGGTTTTGTGTGGTTAACACAATCCATAAAGTCATAAGAACTTAAGAATTTATGTTAGCTGATAACATGATTTGCAATCAGAGCTTGATTTATTTTCTAAGAAATTAAAAGATGGTGAAACAAAAGAGAATTTAAGAAGAAATTATGTGCAATCAGAGATTGTTCTTCTTCCTAAGAAATTAAAAGATTTGATGAAAAAAAAACCCAGAATTTAACAAGAAATTAAAATATGGGATAATTATTTCCCTTCAGGCATTTCACAATTCTGAGCTACAGGTACCTTATCTGAGTAGCTTTGGGTGACCTTCAAAGTCATGGTTGCTGGACACAAGATCACTAACTTGTGTGCAATATTTATCCTTGAAAGGCGCACTAAACTAATATTTTGGAAATAGTTTACTGGTTTAGATTATTTACTATTTAAATCTGCAAGCTTCTTGTGATACTGGTGAGATTTTTGTACTGTCTGGTTTCTCAGAGATAAGGTCCCCTTTTCTCTACAGCTGACAAACAATCCTCTCACCATACCTGTCATTGCATGACATAACTATCTAGGAATGCAGCTACAAAACAAACAAAAAAATAATTGAATTAGTATTTTTTTCCTTATTATTTTATGTTATTCTGCTGAAATTTTTCATCCATGCATTTAATGTTTCCTCTATTTTATTTATTTTGGCATATGTCATCTGTTGCTTTTGCAACATAAATGTATGAATATAAGATCATTGGTAAAAACTGTGTACATTAAGTGAGTCATATGCAGTAATTTTGGCACTGAAGCCTGTATTTAGAAATCTAGTCTCTTAGATAAATATATATATATATTTTTTTTTTTGATGATAAACAAGTACAGACATGTTATTCACTGTGAAAGCTATTGGTTTGAAATTTTAATTTTTTTTAATAAAACTTATTTAATGGTGTGTGTCTCTAAGACCCAAGGAGAGTGGTGCAATGCAGTTCTGTAGGGAAAACAGGTAAATTGTGCAATGAAGATAAAAAATAAACTCATGAAAAATGACACAGTTGAGCTGTGCCGTATTTTGTACAACTTGCAATCCATCATCCTTGGTTTTAACATATTCAGAACAGTTTGCTTAACATTTTTTCAGGAGGTAAGGAAAACTAAGATGTTGACATAGTTGCTGAAATATTCACATAAAGATACAAAAGTAGGGACTAAAGCAGTTACAGGCTGCAGGCTGTTTTTATGTTCTCATGTTCACTCACAGAATTAAGGCCTTCACTTAGTCTGTATTTCCTGCACTCATGGGGTCTATTTTTCTTTTCCCTATAAATGAGCATTTATCTATGCAAATATAAAGTCTGTCATTTTGTTTTTCCTCCTCGTGATTGTCAGTAAAATGTTAGATCCTGTTACTTTCAGGGAAATAATCTTATTGTGTAACAAAATTTAATTATTTATTAATCTATCAGACTGCAATTAATATGTGTTTTAGTATCTGGCAACAGAAAACCAAGGAGAAGCTCAGATGGACTGTCAGTTAAATATTTTGAAATCATGCATTTGGAAAGAATGAAACGATGAAATCCTGTGCAGAGTATGCTACATACCTGCCAAAGGGGCCCAAATTGTGCTTTCTTGTGGGAAATATCAAATATCTGTATTAATGAAAGCAGGACGCAAAGATTTAGACATTCAGACTACACATAGGAACTTTTTGTTGTTGTTGTTGCAAGAAGAAAGCATACAATAGCTATTGATGGGCTGAAACACATGTGCCTTCCCAAAATACCTCATAAATACACACAAAACTCTTCATCATTATCAAAATAATGATGAGTACTGACATGGTCATTGCTATATTTTACAGACAATCAATGAGTGCTTTAGAAACTCTTAGGAACTGAAAGGAAAGGAAGGAAAATGCAAGTTCTCATTTCCTGTTGAGCTACTTTTGTATCAACAAAGATAAAGTTCACAACAACCATATGGTTTTCCAGTGTTTTGTTTTCTCAGTTCTCTGCCAACTTCATTTGTCAAAGAGATGTCAAATATACAAACCAAAAGCCACAAAATCTTTGACCTAAGGAAACTAAACCAATTTCAGAAAACAATTTAGACCATTAAATTTTGCAGATTTTTGTCCAAGTCCTTTTTTTAGAAACTGTGTCTGAAAACATTTAAGTTTTTCGTTGAGAAGTGCTTCTTGTTAGTCGTACTACAACACTGTCATACAAGTCAGAATAAGGTACAAATTCAAAGTACAAGAGCAAAGATAATTAACAGTGAACAGTATCCTTTCTGGCTAATAAAGAAAATAATAGCTGACAGACTACACAAAAATCTGAGAAAAAAATCCATAAATCAAGGATGTTAATTGTTATTTCCACCACTTGTTAAGATGAAAGATGACACTATGTAGGCATTTTCTCAGCGTGATCTCTCATAAACAGATGTCCAATGCCTTGGGTAAACCTGTACAAACTGAGAAGTATCTACTGACTGCATCATTAGTCTTCTTCTGATTTCAAGCCAGGGATGCTGGAGAACAAATTAGTCAACTGATCCTTGCCAAAGTCAAGTTTTATTAAGGAAAAGCATTTGTTGCAGGGTAGAAAGGAATGCTGTGTTTATGCTGAAATTTATATAACAAAGTCCCAGTGAAAAGATATTTTTTTAATTTCACATTTGAGTAATTAATTGCAAACTTTACATTCTTCTTCCTTTGTCCAATTTATGATGTACATTCATCATTCCTCTAAAGGATGCACTCTTAATTGGTTAAAAAATATGAACATGCTTGAGGATACAACACTTGACATTCAAGTAAAATACCACATTTTCTCAGTGTCATTATTCACATGTACTCTATTCAGTACTGCTTCCCTGCCTTTTCTACACCTAATAGAAGAAGTGAAGTGAATCACCAGGTCACCCATATGTGAGTTGTCGGCTCTAATAAGCCTGTAGGTAGCAGCAAGCAACAAAACCACTTCTGATTTTGCAAGGCAGTATTACCTGGAAAGAGAATGATGAAGATCCTGATGGTTTTTCTCTTAAAATATATGTAGAATTAGTATGGTTTTCAGTATGCTTTATTTTCAATGAAGCTAATTTTTTGTAATATTTGAAAAGTGACATTTAAATATCAGAAAGAAAAAAAAAATTTAGGGATATACTGGTCAGAAAATTGGGGGATGATAGAATGAAATCAAGAATAATTTACACTTATACCAGGAAAAAAATTTTGGCAGTGAGTGACTAGCTCATGGAAAATACTGCAAAAGCCTTAATGGAAAATGGGCATTTGTATCTCTTATCCTATATATTTCTGATAAAAATATTATCTTGAAAATTACATTCAAGAAATGGATTAGATAAACTTAGCATTTTTTACCATCTCTGCTATCTATATATTTGTGCTTTCTTTGTGTGAAAGCAAATAACAATGAATTATCAGAAACTAATTACAAAGGAAGTGGCCTTTAGAGAAAAATTTAGAGTTATATTGAAAACAGGTTTAAAATAAGGCTGGTTATTGTTTTATTGTCAGTGCTTAGCTCTTCGTGTTAGATGAGACAACATATATAATTAGAGACTAAAGAAACACTTTTGTACAGAAAAAATTTCCTTATAATTGGAAAAAAATTCCTTATTGCAAATGGGGCAAAGGTGTAAGTGAGCAAATCAGTCCCTTTGGTAGAACTGCAGCACCTTTTCACCACTGCTCCAGAAATTAAGTAGGAGCTGGGGGTACCCACAGAGATCTGACCTTAATGGCTCTAATAGGCACTTCCCTATTTGAGTACAGCCTAAAAAAAATCAGAGCAGACCCGGGAATGCGGCCCTTTAATAATGGCTGTGCTCCTGATGTGCAAAGATGAAGGGAAGTTTCCTGCTCCTGTTGAGTGCAGTAGGAATTTGGCTTCGGTGCTGTAAGACTCCAGGGAGAGGGAGCACTCACTCTGCACAGGCAGCTCAGAGCCTCTTCACTCATCCCCGGCCCCAGAGCCTGATCCTCAGGGGCTGCTCCAGCAGCTCCTCCTGCTCCAAAACTCCTGTTTTCCCACCACACTGCTGCTGAACACATCGCTTTGTGCTGGAGGTAGCACTACAGTAAGCTCGGTGTGCACAATAATATACTAAATATTATACTGAACTATGAAGTCTATTGATCTTGCCTGTGTTAGTGTTTCAGAGGTATTCTGATTTCTCCAAAGACAAGTTCCTTCCTAAAATTATCATCATCACAAATATTAACAGTGCATGTTAATGTTTAGCTTCAGGTTTGATTAACAATTTCCCTAGCTTTGAGTAGACAGAATAGCTGTCAACATTTGTCTCCCAAAGTCTGATAATTAAAAATAAAATTAAAAAATTAATTAGAAAAAAAATAATGCTTATTAAGAGAAAATAGAAGTACTGGTTGTTTAGATCTCTTTGGCCTATTTCACACTGCATAATAGCAAATTAATATTAATTGTAAAACAAGACTAAATATCTTCCTGGAACTTTTTGGAAAATTCAATTTTGAAATTGCTATATTGATGTTCAAGGAGATGCAAGTAAAATATGAGAAAGCCATAGACACATGTCATCTTGAGTGTTTTACCAGTGGCATTTAAAAATGCGTATTTGTTGTAGTCTTCATCACATCTGGTCACTAATTTGAATGCATCCATCAAGTATTGAGGATGATATGATAAATATTAAAGAAAGATATACAGAGCTACCATGACATTAGGATGTCTTTGGTTAATACTGTCAAGGTGAAACACCACTAGAAGCTTTTGTCTACCACCAGTCTTTTTTTTTTCTTTTTCTTTTTTTTTTTCTTTTTTTTTTTTTTTTTTTTTTGTGGTAAACTTACTCTTTTTTAGTTGCATTTTCTTCCAAAACCAAGTAATAAGTGTAGACAATTTGAAGTTAAGCTTATCTGAATTTGTGAATACAAATTGTCTACAGAGGCTGTAACTTCATGGCTCTATAGGTTCTAAAATGCAATAACCAGATATACTATAAGTATAACCTAGCATAAAATGTGTTAAAATTTGCCATTAGAAGAAATGTTTCAAAGGATCTTGAGAATCTGAATGTTTGCTAAATACAAAAAACTACAGATTGCCAAATAGAGATTAAGATATAAAAATGTTCATATACTAAGCATTTCTTTAGCATTTTAGTTATTACTGTTATTATTATCTGCAAGACTTAGATGTTTCCTGCTTCTCTCTCAATTATGTTTTTCAAAGTGTTAGAAACTAATTATTCCAAATTAAGCTGCATATTGCTGAATGAACAGGAGTTGAATCAACAGCACATTCAGATAGAGGTATAAATTTAGTAATTCCAAATTTTATATTATTCTAACTCCAGTTCCCAATCAGAACTATGCTTGAGGGTCTCTTCCAAAAATATTACCCTCCCAAGAGTAATGGGAATGTCTGATGCCAAAAAATCTGCACACAGTAGTGCAAGGAGAGCTTGAATGTTTAATTTC
The DNA here is from genome assembly GCA_910950805.1 of Acrocephalus scirpaceus scirpaceus. Taxonomy (NCBI): domain Eukaryota; kingdom Metazoa; phylum Chordata; class Aves; order Passeriformes; family Sylviidae; genus Acrocephalus; species Acrocephalus scirpaceus. The sequence continues at coordinate 41,111,808 of OU383779.1, read as the reverse complement.
ATATGCAAGTTCTTGCTGTACATGAAAGTACCTGGTTACCATGGCTCAGGGCAGCACAACAAACCTCTCAGCACAGCACTGTTCTGGAAATGACTCTCACAGTAACTTTATTAAATATTTAACTTCAGAAAAACTTAACAGAGGCCCCACAACCCTCATTTTCCAGGGATTTCCAGGTGCTGTATGTAAACATCAGTGGCTTGTACAGGACCAGGCATTCAGCCACAGGACCCAAAAGAGAAATGTCCTGGCTCTCCAGTGACTGAGCTGTGCCCTGCTGAGCTGTCTCTGGCTGTTGGGATGAGTGTGCTGAGCCTGACAAACTCACCTGAGGGACTCCAACCTCAGTCTGGCCATTGCCTTCCTGGTGAGGGCTTTAATTGCAATTCTAGGCATTAAATTGTTTTGAATGATGAAAGGAAGATGGCTGAGATTCCTTTCTCTTTCTGCCTCAGTTGTGCATTCTGGATAAGATTTTTGGAGGGATTTTATTTTAAATATTAGTATTAAAAATGTTAAAAATATCAGGAAAAGGACACTGGCTGTAGGTCAGTGATACAGATATTTGCTTCAGCTGGAGAAAGCTGAGGTTAAATCCTTCTTTTTATGGGCATGTTCCTCTTAAATAGTTTTATTATTCACCTTTTTTCATGAACCATGGATAAGACACAGCTAATTATACCAGGAGTATTTGCCATATGTTAAGAACAGTTTAAATATCCCCAGTTTCAAAAAGCAATGTAGAAGCTCTAGGTTTTGTGTACTTTCATGCTACAGTAGGGGAAAGCTGAAAAAAAAGTGCAGAAAAATAATTTTAAAACCCCAGGAAGACAGAAGACATTAGGTAGAAGAACCTGAAAGTTATGGGTGTGCAAATCTTGTAAACTCGCCCACGGTCCTCCTTATTGCTTACAAAGCTGGGAGGAACATATGACAGCTGCTTAGAGGCAGGGTGGAAAATGATGAGTCGGGGAGAAAAGAAAAGGAAGTAGTAAAAGACATCTTATTCTCAAAGTACCTACTGAAATGCGGAGGAGTCTGTCATCTGGCACCCATCAGGATATAAACCCTGGAACAGACACAAATAAATCCCAGAGGGAAGTTATCAATACTTCAAAGACACCAAAGTTCAGTTAGCTAGCAGTAGGCAGACCTCAAAAGTTTATCATAACAGAAATATGAAATACGCTTCCCATGAATGAACAGTCCCAAGATTTAACTCTTTTCCTGCTGCTTCTTACAATGGCTAATTTGTTCTTAGTGAGTATTTGATGAAAACCTTGTGCTAATAAACTTTAACCTTTGTGATATCCATGAAACATTTGTTATTTCCTATTTGCCACTCAAACCACGTGCTTTTATTTTTGCTTCCCAGTTGGACAAGTAAAATATTCAGCAAAAAAAATTTCCTATCACTACACCAAATGCTTATAAATTTTGTTCTTCTGTGAATGCTTAACTCTTCATGAGAGCTACACAGGTATGAATATAGGGAACAGCAATTCTTCAGCCATTTATGCAAACAGGCTCTTAATAGTCCAGATGTTCATGAATAGTAAATAAAAAGCAGCAAAAACATGAATGAATGGAGCAGCTGCTCAGAATGTTGAAGAATGTTTGCAAACATCATTTTGAAGTATGCGATCAGCCCTGGTTCAGAGGGAAAACTTGGATAACCAACAAAAAATTTGAATAAGCAACTGAACATGTCCACAATACTATCTAGCTTATTCAAACTCTGAAACTATTCTGCTGAAACACAACTTTCCTGTACTTTTATGATAATTTCTTGCTCCCAACCAGATCAAAACTAGAGCAAGAAGAATGCTAACATGTTTGTGTTGATGTGTCTGTGTGAGGGCGCAGAGCTCCTCAGCCACATGCACATATTAGCAGGACTGCCTTACTTTGTGGTGCTTTAGGTGTGCAGGTCCTAAATTTCTAGTTAACGAACCATCAGCTGTCAGAAACCAGGATCAGGATATTCCACCTGCTCCTCTCTTCTGAAATTCTTAAAGATAAGGGGTTTACAGATTTGGTGAGTGGAAAGGAATAAATTTTGCTCTATTAATTGCTCTGATGAAGGCTGGCCATAGAGCCTGCTCTTGTGGCTGCTCCAGGAGCACAGCCTGCCTGGAGGAGGCCCAGACCAGCTGTGTGTGCCCACAGGTGCTGCTGGGATTGTGCTCATCTTGAAACCCTAGAGCAGATTCTTCTCCTATGCCTGTCTGTCCCCAGCAGTGAGATTGAAAGGAGGAGCTGGAAACATATGCTATACTTTCTGTCTTTCCAAATTTGCTATTCTTTTCATTTTAGTGTGAGTTCAAGCTGACAAACAACTGCTCCAGCCCAATTCAGTGGAATTTTCAGACTTTCCCTCTCCAAATCCATTGCTGCTGAATGAAGCATGTGGTAAGTTCCATTTTCAAAATCCTAAGAGCTGAGCTTTTGCAGAGAGTTGCAGATTGAAAGTCATGTTAGCACCTGGGACTGTCTGATGTTGAATACATTTCTTGTTTGCTTGTGTGCCAGGTGCAACTTGGTGTGTCTGGGAAGCTTGCAGGAATAAGCAGGAAAGCAAAGAGCAGCTAAAGGACAGTGAAAAGTGGCAAGGAGACCACTGAGAAAAACAAGGCACAGGCATTTAGCTGGCCTCAGAGGAGACAGAAAAAAATAAAACCCCTCTTAAAGACCCAGAAAGGATTTTGCAGAATTTGTTGCAATCCAAGAAGTCAATCTAAGATGCTGAATGAAAAACAGAGTATCAGAGACGTGCCGTGTAAACCACATCAGGGCAAAGAATTTTTTTCAACATGGGCTTTTATCTTAATTTCCCTCATCCCATTTTTTTTTCTGTTTCTGTGTTGTAATTTGTGCTCTCAAAATTTGGGCTCTCAGAATTTAAAGGCCTTGTTGTGTTCTTGCTGTGCTTACTGTAAATAAAAGATACAGCAAGATGCACCCAAAATCTCTGAATAGCCATCTGGTCAATGCTGTCTGGCCCATTTATCCATCAAAATTAACTCAGTGTTGGTTCTAAACTGAGCACCTGCAAACTACAGCAGATAATGAATTTCCTCTCCTTGCTTCCTTTATAACCCATCTGCAGGATTGTGCTCTGCTGCTGTAGGAACAACTGATATTAACAAACTGATGGTTCAGATATTTTGAAAGAAAGAAATTTCAAAAAGTAAAGTTTGGAAGGAAGAGTAACAAAATTAGCAAAAAAGAATACTGGATGATTGATATTTTTCATGAATAATTTCTGAAATGCTCCCTTTTACATCAATTGTTTGTTTACAATATTGGCAGCAACATTAATGCAAGAAAACAACAACAAAAAAATGCTTCTTTGTGTATACACTCACAAGCTGGTTTCAACAATCAAGTATCAGAAACTGAAGATAAGAGATGTTGAGATCAGCCCAACTGTTTTGGCTGCACACAAGCAGTACATAGCAGAATTTTTTGTCTTCAAACAGCAACCAGTTTTATGGTTTTTGGTCAAATTCTGTTGCTGACTCAGATTTCCTATTTAATGTGCCTTGTCCAAAGTGCAATGAAGCCAGTGCAGAGGTCCCATTAAGCTTTAATAAGCCCCAGTTTAGGCCCATAGCAGAATGGACATACTTACAGGCATGGAAGCGTAGCAAAATTACAGCTTCACTGGGCTACCAATGCCTAACGGGCCAAGTAACTACCAGGATAAGTATATGGATTTGTGTCAGTAATTTTCTAGGTCCGTCATTTTAAATTCATGTTGTCAGGCTAAAATCTACTCCTATTGAACCTACAAGCAAAACTCATACTGATGTAGCCTGGAGATCCTCCTCATGGCTTTTATGTTTTATGGAAATCCCCTGAGCTCAGAATATCAAGGACATTATTCTATATTGACGTACAAATATCATCACACTTTCTGTCATTTTTTATTAGTTTTAAGATATATGGTCCTATTCCTGTTTTGACTAAGTATGCTCTAAAATTTCCAGTAATCTGTGGAAAAGAAGCTGACTTGCATGCCAAGTCAGCTTATTTTTTTCATTAGCCTTTGCTACCCTTCTAAATTTTCTGTCAAAATATAAATATACAAAATGTTCATTTTGGCTCTATATCATCAGCAGCTACTAATGTAAGGTGTTCCAGCTGATGCCTCATTTGTTTGTGGTGATCTCACATCATCTGTGTCGTTCATCTTCTCTTTTAAATTTGGCTGACCACCTTTGGCTCTCTAACTTTCATCAGGAGAGAGGAATAACAAAAAAAGAACTTGCAAGCTGTTTTGAAACCATTTCCCAACATTATTGTAATGAAATGAGTGGGAAGGTGAGGTGCTATGCTAGCAAAAGTAGCAGCATCCAGGAGGCAGGTGGGAGTTCCTCCGACATCTCGAGTTTTGGCTGCTGATAGAATGATCTGAGACCTCCTGCATGGCAAGATAGCTTTGCCTTCAGGGGCTTGCAGAGAAGGGCAGGATTTGCCTCTGCAGTGTCAGGGAGAAGAAGGGTGGGACCAGATTGAAACCACAGCACTAAGAATTAAGGCACATAGGTTCCATTCCAGAATGTTCAGTTAGGTTAGTCTCAAAGTTTCCAGGTGGAGGTGAAATACTGAGCAGCGCTATGGTTGATGATTCTACTTTAAGTCTCTATGAGGACGGGAAGCTTTGCTAATGATGATAAAGGCTTATTTGGATATATTCACACAGATAATCCAGCAGAAGTTGGTTATTGAGTAATGTAAGACTCATAATAGGGTAACATCTGCAAAATCTGGGTGATGGTATAGAGTCGATGATGCATATACGGGGGTGTGGTGTGCATAACCCAAGATTTTCATTTTTAGTGAATAAACCTTATGCATGTTTAAAAACAGTTAATACAGAAGGATAAACATAGAGCTTCACTTAAAACAGCTTACACTTTTTCAGCTATTCCCTTTGATTTCCTGTTTTGTTCATCTAATGCTTGGCCACTACAGCTTAATTAGAAAATGCTGAGTATTATATCGATGAATGGTCAGAAAACTTGTAATTTTTTATCCTTCTCCCTCATTTGAAATCCCACATGATGTATTTTTAAATGGAAATGAATTATTATAGTATGACTAGTCATAAAGCATTTTTTCCCAGAGAACCATGTCATGAAAGGGCATATGCACAGAGCTAAGTGTCTAAAATGAGATCTTTATAGCCAGCTGAGACACTGAGAACAATGGACTGAGAGTGGTCACTAATGACATTGTTAATGATAGATACCATTACCTTAGAACAGATGTCAAAGTGAAATAGCATTATAGCCTTCAAGATGGACTGCCTTGTCCTTCTTAGTAAATCTATTAAGATGGCTTGCAAGAACAAAACAGGGAGGTGTTTATTTTCTCTCCTTTTCATGAAATGCAAAGTATTCTGTGCCTTTGTAACATTTACCTGCAAAAAGCTCAAGTAAAAAAACCCAAACTTCATGGGCAAAACATGCATGTAGGGAAGTAAATATAAAATATTTGTCAGAAAATAATATGTATTTTAAAAATAATAATTCTGAAGTAGACCAACCTAGAATTAATCTATGCTAAGATCAAAGACAGAAATGGTGTTAGCATGAATTAGGAAGAACAGGAATTTTGGATTGCTGTAGCTGCACTTAAAGACTGCAGAGAAATCTGCATGGTGGTAGGTTTATGGCTTAATTTTAAGAACTTTATTTCTAATCTAGGCGATTAGAATTCTCATGTCTGCTTGCCTACAAATCTCTGTGAGTGTGATTGCACGGGTGTAGGCAGAAATAAAACCGTGAAAACCCTTTTAAGGTAGGGATATGCAATAGTGAAGGAGTAAAAAAATTAAAACAGAACAAGTTACCTGTGATTCTCATTTTATTTCATTATTTCTTTTTAGATGTGTGAATATGTAAGGTAAATTTGATTTTAAAGTTGTAAATTGCATAAATAAGGCAAATTAAGCATATAAAGGCCAAAAAAAAGCATTTTGGAAATACGGACAGAAGAAAAACCATTTTGTTTTTTTATTTTTTGACTTTTTGATTTTGTATTTTATTTACTTTCCATTCAATAATAGATCCATAAACATATGTATCAAATACATTAGTACAATATGAATTGTACTTTTAAAGTACAATAAATACAGAGTGTATGAAGTCACTTCAGATGACCTATTTGGAACTCCAGATTGAGTATTGGTTGCAAATACTTGTCATACAAGCTCTATGGAAAGTTTATTTTCTAGAGTGTTACTTTGTATTTGTAAGTTTTCTCTACTACAATATTTACTCCTATATGTATTTAAATCTCTGTTTTAATAATGAAAAAAAGAATGGACATAGTCTTTTGGCTAGAACTGTAGCTTAAATTATGATATCTGACAGCTCAATTGAGATATCCATCAAACATACAAATGAATACCCAAAATACTCATGCATTATTCACCAGTTTTACCTCGATGATGTGCAGGGCCCTGGGATTATCATCTGCTATTGTAGCTCCACGAAGTGCTTTGCAAGGTACTAAGTGTGGTACCTACATTAGAAGGGTGGCTCAGGCAAAGGTGGATGCTTTTATTCTCTCAGAACTGTTCAGTCAAATTAAATCTGCAGTTTTAACGGGGTTTGAAACATGTCCTGGAATAGGGGTCATTTTGACTTTGCAGGGGGAGGAACAGCAGAGGAGAGAGAATATGGATCATAAAAACTTGGTTCAAAGTTCAGCAAGTGCCACAGGATTGTTCCCATTTCTACTGATTTCAGAGGGCTCTGGATCAAGCTCAGTGCACTGGTCTCAGATCAAATTTCAACATACTTACAAATACATTTCCTCACACATACAGGAAATTTCAGTCCAAATTTTGCAGCATTCCTGCCATACAAATCAAGGGAACTTGTTATTGCTCTTGGTTATTTCATATCCTGAGTAATAAGCAGGGAAAGTGCCTCACTTCACATTTTGCTTCATGTACTGGTTCGTTATCTTTGAAGCACAATTTTTATCATTTTGCTGCTGCACTGAACCTTGCCAAAAGAATCAGCAGAGGAGAGGTAAACGAAAATCCGTGTCCTTGCACTCCAAAGTGCCTGTTCTGCAATAGCACTGGGGCCAGCTGGGGGAATATGAAAAATTTACACAGACACACCCTTCTTAGCGTGAGCTTCCAAGTCCCCAAATCTGCTTTCAAGACAGGCAGCAGTGTTTGGAACAGAAGGGGCATCGACAGCCGTATTGCAGTGTCATGGAGAGAGAAGCTGTTCTGCAAAGTGACAGCAAGCCTGAGCAAGCTGAGGATGAGCCTAATGAGCACATGGAGGCAGAAAACAGTGATTTCCATGAGGCCCAGTGGGGTCTGTTTATTTGAGTCAGGATCTTTAATGAGCAGCTTGCTGTAGCTATGGTTATTGTCAGCACCTGTATCTGTCGCTGCTTATTGGGATTTCAGTTCAAAATGCTCCTGGAAATGGGATTTGGCTCTACAGTCAGGGTTTGAAATTACTCTTATATGTTGCAACCTTGTACCATCTTTTCAGATCCTGGGCAAGAATTAGGGCTTGTAGACAGAGGACTTCCATTAGCTCAAACATGCTTGTGGCCACCACACAGCAAATCATAGAACCGGTGTCAGGCCACCAGCCTCAATTATTTATTTCCTCAAATTAAAAGAAAAAAAAATGCAAAACAAAAAATCCACACACTTTACTGGAAAGCCTCTGTTCTAGAGAGCAACAAAATTTTAAGCATTTCTGCTTTGGGGCTCTGAGTGAGCCAGCTGAATACTTACCTCATTCTGTAAGCAGGAATGTGAACATAAAAGCAAGGGAGTTTTTTCAGTTTTCATGAATTTGAAAGAGATATTCAGAAATAACAGCCATGTGGGTTTTGCACATGTGCAAGCAAGAAAAAAAGACGTAAAAAAGAGCTTCCACATCAGGAGTTCCTTTGGTAATTCTTTTCCTAATACTTCGTTCTCTCAATACTTTTTTTCTGATTCCAACAAAGAATTCCTCCTCTCTTCTGAAATCAGCTGTGCCTCACGCATGCTCTGCTGCAGATTCTGAGAAGGTCTGAGCATGTGAGCTGTGTAAGGGTGGGTGTTCTCTCAGAGTTATTTCTTGAAGTAGGATTTTAAAGAAACTTGAGGATATTAGAGATGGAGGGTACTGTGCATGAGAAAATATGGTATTGAAATATTTTATCTTTTATTGCAGTCCATGGAGAAAGCATTGTTTAATTTCTCTGTAAATTGTTGGTATAAAAGTGGGGGGAAGCCTATTATTAGCCCACAAATTCCTAGGAAGGATTAAAAAAATCTGATTTTTCTGGCTAAAAATAGAAGTACAGTGGCATTAAGCTGATCCAGGTTCTGAGACAATGGTTCTGAATCAGTTTTATCTCTAGTATGTTTTATAACTTCACTTTGAGAAAGATGAATTTTCTTTCTTGGCCATTGGAAAATAAAACAAATGGCTGACATTTGATCTGTTTGAGTACTTGACCACATTTTACTAGTCTTGTAAAACAGACTGTCTTAATCATGAGTGGAACTGTTAATTTCCTCTCACTCTGAGGTATGGAAGCTTGCAAACTCCTTTGCTCATGCTGACTAACCCTGCTCCTTCTAGGAAAGGGTTCTTCCACACCACATCCTCTGGAAGAGCAGCTCTCATTGCTGACTTGTTTATGGACCAAACTGTCTCCCCGTGATTTATTTCACAGGAAGACTGCTTTATCTAAGCAATTACACTTTTGAAAATTATATGCCCTTCTGAGCTGTTTTGAACAGGCAGGGATTCAATAGATTTGCCTTATTAGAGAACTGCAACCAAGTTACAAATCAAATTCTCTTCTCCAAATATTCATAAATATGAGCATGCTTTTATCTGTTTCTGCTGAAGGAAGAATAAAAGAAGGTGTTACCCTCAAGTCTCTGAGATTTCTTGAGTTCTTAAAAAATAATTGGAAAGTACAAGGTCAACAACCTTATTTCCTTTTTTTCTTGTTCTCCTCTGTTTCTTAAATGTAATGAGAAGAAATATTTTAACAAAGAAAAGCCACTCCTGTCCTAACACTGAAGAGGAAAAGAAGTCTTCCCCTAAGACTCTGACCTGGAACTCCAAGAGCTTGCCTAGGAAGGGAGGTTGTCTGTTATTCAAGCTAAATCATTCCTTTTGACCAGTCATTTATTTATTTTTCCTCATGACTGTGCTATGTCAGTTTAATGTTCCAGATGCCTGTATTCTAAAAGCATCACACTCAATGCCTGTCTCTGAGAGATTTATGAGAGACCAGAAGAGGCCCACGAGTACAAACAGGTGCAAGTGAACTTAGATGAAATGCTGGATTTCCCCTGATTCAGTTTTATATCCAATACTATATCATCAGTCTTTTAAGTCTGAGAACTTAATGTGTCCTGAAATCTTCCATATATTGGAATGTATCAGTTCCAGTTTTTTGTAATAGGTAAAATATGCTTTCCTTACTCCTATAATAAATAGGAGATAATGCAATGAGCTTATTGTTTCTAAAGATATCTTTTCTTCCTCTTCACATCTGGCAAAACAATCTATATCTTTTATCTGAAACCATATTATTGTAAAATGAGATAAAGCAGAAGAAACAAGGATCCTCTGACCTGTGGTGGTCTTCAGATATTAAACAAAGCCAACTATTTTCTCCAACTGAATAAAAGCCCTTTTTTCTGGTTGGGGCTTTTCTGGGGTTTTTTGGAGTTTTTTTCCCTTCATTTGGCAGTTTAGGTACTCAGACTCAAAAAGCTTTAGATTCAATAGAAGTGTCAGTAAGAAGCTGTCAGAATTTGGGGAATATTGACATTTTTCAGTCAAGCTATGGATGAAAACAGGAAAGATAAAACTGACACCGTAAAACAAGGTGTAGAATCCTGTTCATGTTGCAGTCAATAACAGAGTTACTAACATTTCACCCGAGGGATTTTTAAAAGCATGTGGATGACCTGGGAGCCCTTATAATGGGGTTTTATGGTGCAAAGACACAAACACTTTTTGAAGTTTCTGACTGTGACCCAAATTGAAGTGTTAGCCAAAATGGTATATTGTGATTTTTCTCTTCTTGATGTCTGCACTACAACAAGGAAACAATTCAACCCACAACACTGGGGTTTGAAATCTCCGACATTATTCTGATGAGGGAGGTAGGAGTTTGAAATTTCTGACATTATTCAGATGAGGGAGGTGGGACAACAAGCAAGTGTAAAAGGTTTTGTGCTTCTTTATTAACAGTTCTTGCTTGTGACCAGCTCTTCTGAGACTTTGGGAAATTCAGTCTCTTGACTAAATTACTGCAAAGTGTCTAACAGGTGTTGTGTTTTCAGTCCTTCCTTATGATCCAAGCTTCCCTGCTATACACCACCCTCAAACTGCAGAGAAGTTTGGGTTTAGGTGCAATTTGTTTATAGCATTCTCTTCCTTTGTGTTACAGTTACTGAGAAACTAAATGCTAAATGGTCCCTGGGTTTTTTCCATATACATTAATAAAATTAATACCATATTTATACAGAATACTCAAGAAACAGTTAAAAGAAAAAATACATATTCATAGCAGGCTTCTATCACTGAAGTTTGTCTGTCTCTCTGAAATAGCCACCTTTTATGTGTGTGGCCAAAATTCATCTATATTGCACTAAGGCTGAATGGGTGATTCATCCAGTTCCCCTTTGTGAAGCTCCAGTTTGTTAGTATTTTATGCAGTCTGACCAAAGCACAGAGAGATTGAGTCAGTTAATTAACTTGAAGAAATGAAATAACAAACAGCATATATAATGTTCATGAAAAATAAAGATACCAGGAGTGCTCAATATACACATCTTACAGATTTAAGTATATGTCTTGATTTTATTTTTGGTTTTAGTAATTCCTCAATAATAATGGTAATAACACTCAGTTTATTTAGGATAAGAGATTTTGGGTAAAGTTTTCTTTGAGCATAATGAGGACATTTCCAATGACTTTTCTTTTTTTTTCATTTACAAGAGAAGAAATTATGTTTGTCTTTTATATTTGGTTTTTTTAAAGTTCAGACAGTTCATCCTATGGATTCAGACTCTGGTTTCCAAAGCTGAGAATAATTCTAAGTGCTCTAAGTATCTCTTGTGACTTTCTTTTGTATTGTGTTGAAAATAATAACCCTCAAGATCACTGCCTTTCTTTCCTCATGCAATTTTGAGCTTGGCTACAAGATAGGCCATTGGAAACAAAGGTGCCTTCATATTGTCTTATGTCTTTTCTTTCAAACCCCACATTTTCTGGTTTCATCGACTTTGTAATCTCTTTTTTTCACTACAGATGGAATTTTTCCTAGTTTCTTTCTACTCTGCTCCTGCTGCAGTGCAGGGAGTGCTAAACATTGTGCACTGCTCAGCCCAGTGCAGGGCCTGTGCCTATCTTTGTTTAACAATTAACTGCTGCAATGACTTTCACCATCTTCAGCTAAAACAAATGCCCAACAGGGAGAAAAAGAGATAATCATTCTGTGTCTGCCCAGCCAGACACACTGGGGACAATTAAAGGCAATGTTTTCCCCTTGCAGAAATCTGCAAATCCAAATTTCAATGCATTAATTGTGTCCATAGGCTCCAGACCATCTTCAAATCCCTGGGTAGGAGCAGCTCTCTCAGGGGTGTGGGTTTTGTGTAGCAGAACCCCCCGGTGTGCCCAGTGCAGCTGTGACAGAGGTGCTAAGCCCATCCTGGGCTGGGTTGGGTTGTACTTGGATGTTGGATAGGTCAGGATGTGGACAACCAGTGTACAAGCATCTCATTTGTGAGAGGCTGAACACATTTAAAGACACATGAAGGACAACCTAAAGCTGTAAGAATGTAATGTAAAGGAGATAGTGCTCCTTTAATCCCAAAAGTAAAAATATTTTTTGCAAAGAGGAAAGCTTAATAAAATCATTTGAAGCTTAAGTCTGACAGTAAGCGAGCCTTAAATGTGCCTACATGGTAAATTACTTCCTTGCCTCTTAATCACGGGAGGTGGTGTGAATGCCTGCCCTGCCTGAGTGTTTCACACGCCCAGCCCTGAGGCACACCGTGCTTTCAGTGATCTAGTGCACAGACACTAATATTTGCTGCTTGGAAGTACTAGCAGCAAACTGAAGACCTTAAGCTTTGGCTACAGGACATGTAAGACATGTGAGGTCATACAGTGGATCGTAGGCATCAAAATAACCTGATCATTCTTTTTTAATTCATTCCAATCATGCATATTTGTGCTGGGACAAATTGTTGTTGAGGGCAAACTAATACTGTTATTGAAGCGTCAGTGTGTGCTTTTTTGCAGTATGTGCACTGTCAGCTTGCTACAGGTTCCACAGTGCTGGAAACATTCTCTTGCTGTGTTCTGTGCATGTAGGATGTGCAGGAACCAGTCAGAAGATCACTAAAATTAAGGGTGAAATTGATCTTCCAGAGTAATTATGCCACACCAAATGCAAGGAAGCACAAATTAAATGAGCATGCTTTTCTTTTTTCTTTTTTCTTTTTTTTTCTTTTCCCCCACAGATCCAAGTATTATTTTCTTTTAAGGGAAAGGAATACTTTAATAGAGTGTTAGTGGCTACAAATCTAAACCAGTGGCAGGACACAAGCAACCACAGGGTGCCAGTAGTAGGTGTTGGAGGTTTCTTACCTACTTGACATCCCTTGGACATCCCCATAACTGAAAGAGTGTGATAAACACACAGTGCAAATGATGTCTGCAGCCACATCTGCTGGAGAGAGGAGCAGGTGTTATTCCCACATTGCTGTGCATTGCAGCACTGGTGTGTTTTCATGAGGAAAAAAGCAGTTTGTAACTGAGCCCTCCCAGGAAAAGATAGAGGAGTGCTGAACAGAAGGATTATTCAGGATGGAAGAGATCTGTAGTGTGGTCACCTTGCCCAGCTTCCTTCGCAAAGCTTTTGATTTGCCTGCTGCTGCTCAGCCATGGTGATCTGGCCTCTCCTCAGCTACCACCCATTTCATTGACCTGAGAGTTTGGGGAGCAAAATTAAATGCTTCCTCCCTGTGTTTAAGTTTTTTGTTTCCTACAAAGCGAGTCTGACTGGGCAGCCCTTCTTTCTCTGCTCACGTCTCCACCCTCCATCCCACTCCTGTGTGAGTGGCAGGCAGAATTTGGCTTTCAGTGAGTTGAATGAACAATTGGATTGGGAGCAGCAGCAAATCCCACCATCCCACTGCAGTTACAAGCTTTTAGTAAATAAATGAGAAACATTTCACATAATTAAATACCATCTTAGGAAACTGGGGAAAAAAACTCCCTAATTTAGAAAAGCATTCAGAATTGCACATAAAACATGCTGCTTAAATGTATTTTATAGTGGATTTTCAGCAGAAGCACATGTCTGAATACATTCATGAAAGATCACAATCAGCATACGGTCTTTCAATCTGTTGGGGGTTTTTTGTGGGGCATGCTGTTGCTAACACTGCTTTAATAGCTTTGCCACATCCAAACTTCACCTGCCTACCACCTGCTCCTAAAACCTCCCATTTAACCAGGGTTCTCATTTTATAAATCACGTTTTGTAATAGAAGTCAGTTTTGTGTGCCCCAAGTGGGTAAGCATTTCCATCCTTATGTCAAGAATTAAGCATCCCCTGAGAAGGAAGAGAGGTCAAGTGCTGTAATAAACCAGATTCCATCAAGAGTGTGAAAAAACACTGCTCTGACCAAAGCTAAATGGAAGTATATCTGGATTGGGATGTGATATGAAAGAGTAATGAATAAGCTGAAGCTATTTCTAGAGTTTATGCCCACTGTGGCTGATTCCATCTCATTCTTTCTGACACTGTTATTTACTCTGAATTACAGTGAAAGCTCTTAATACATACATGATGTATTCAAAAGGCCAGGCCCACAGCCAGTTCCAAGTACCTTAATTTCACAACACATATCTTTGCCTTTTGACTACGTACCTCAAAAACATATTGAACTCCTGGAAATGAAATCTGACTGGAGAGTAAGCATAAACTAAGTATGCAGACAGGTACTGAATAAGAAAATAGTTTCACTGGACTTGTGGTCCAGAACAAAAAGTGACTCTGAGAGATCTGTCAGCATCTCCCTGTAGCTGAGTAGGTTACTTTGCCACATTTATTACACTGGAAAATCTCCTCTTTATTTCAGTGGAAATGCTATTTTTCACTGAAACTTTCTATTTGGTAGCATACCACAATATTATTTCCATTTAATCTATTAAATTACCAAAGAAATAAAATACAATTTTTTAGTATTTAGCAGAAACACAAGGTTGTATTTATTAGCTTGCTGTAGTATTTCTTTTGGGCAATAAATCTGGCAATTTTCTTTTTTAATGAAAAAAACAACAAATACCCTGTCCCTTTCCTGCTCCTTACACATTCTGAATATCCAGCTAACTGACAGAGATTAAATAAATTTTTGATATTTATTATTAACAGAACACATATTGCTTGAAGTAAAACATAGTTTTTAATCTAATGAAATATAATACGTTATTTAAAATATATTTTATCCCTTTGTTTTCATTTCTGATGGAATAATGTTGAATATCACCATTAAAGTCTAATCTTAAAAAAATATTACTTCATATGCAAACTGCAACAGATGTGGCTGAGAAGAACAGAGGCTTATATCAATAATGTTCACATTCTTGGTAGTTGGTAGAAGATGACAGATGGAATTCTCTGGGGCATATCAGTCATAAATAATGATGAGAAATTTCTTCAATTTCTGAAGAATTACCAAAAAACTCTAATTCCTACTGTTTATTTTTAAGGCTATGTCTTAAAAAAATTTTTGGGCAATTGGTGATTACTCCTAAATTACTTTTCTGTAAAAATGTTTTTTCTGTATTAGCTGAAATTTCACCTATTTTTTTACAGTTGTACTAATACTATAAGTGATATTATCTGTACCTACAAGTTTTGTCTTTACTATATCATATAGCTACAAAATAAGGACAATTCAGGACATTATTATAACTGCCATCCACCTTACATTTTCAAAAGAATTGGAGGTCATTACTGGGTATTACTGTACAAGGACATGTTGTCCTCTCAAAATAAAAGTGATCAGCAGACCAAGAGCTTTAGAAAATACCCACCAGCTTTCTGCTCTGTGTACTGCTCTGCCTGCCTGCATTATTAAGTGGAAATAATTATTTTGAAATTTCCATTTTTAGAAGACGACATCCTTCCTTGCCTATTACTCAGCTAAACCACCTCATATATCTGTGCAGAAAGAGAGAGAAAGAGAAAAATGGGCAGCAGTCTGGATAATTCCCTCTGCTGTGTGTTGAGTTCCCAGAATCGGGTCAGCTGGAGCTTCAATGCTTATATTTTGTGGCTGATTATGGATATCACTTTCTCAAAATGCTTCATCACTGCTGAAATTAACATTTTATAGTAAAAAATATTCTCATTTCTTTTCATATCTTTCAGCCAACACGGTTTCATCACTATTACTGCTTGCTTTTTATGCAAAAAATATTGAATCTTAGGTCTCAGTTTTTACATTTTTCTTCCTGAACATACTAGATGAAACTTCTCAGAAATAATACTTTAGCCTTAAAGATGAATCAGCTTACATTGTTATTAGAAAGAATGCCAGGACAGAAGCAACTTGATTTTCATAATATTTCCATTGAAGAGGGTAAGGAGATTTTTCAGCTCTTTTGGGTTTTGATAATTTGAAAAAAAGAAACATGTTGTTGTAAAAGGTGTATTTAGGGATTTCTGCACAGACCTAAACCTGAAATGTAAAATTCCCTATTATGACTATTAAGATGTTCTCTGCAGGCATGTTTTTATTTCCATAACTTGAAGGTTATCACCTACTTAAGAGTATATATGTGTTGTTAATTCTAAGTGTGAATAACAATAGTAAATCCAAATGAAAACGTTTGAGAAAATTAAAAACTCTGAATGTTTTTCTCAAAAAAATAATTTAAAAAATTTAGTATCATGATGTATTACCTTGAATTGTTTCTCCCTGAAAAAAGGTTTTGTTCTGCCTACTCCCTCACCTCCACGCAAATCAAGACTGGTGTACGCCAGCAAATTCAGTCTTTCCTCCAGGTCTGGGGGGAATCTTGCAGGTCATCCTGTCAATAGGCATGGGTGGAAAGCCAAGGTCAGTGCTCCATAGCCTGGCTTGCCCATGACAGCCTCACCAGTATCCACAGGGACATCTTTTTTTGGTTCTTTAATACCTCTTGTAAACATATGGAAAAATAAGACTAAAGCTTTGTTTTCATAACTAGAAAAGCAATTCACTAAGGAGAAAATGGAAACATTCCTCAGGAGACTTGTGGCATTCAGTCTCCTAAGAAAGCTTCAGGAACTGCATCCATAGAAAGTTGTTTTTTTTTCCTGTTCACCTTTTTTTTGGGCAAAGATAACTCTCTTGCCTTGCCTACAGCCAGGCTCATCTAAGATTGATGAGTCAGCCTCATGTGCATAAGATTGATTCACTGATTCTCACAAAAAAGATGAGTGTCATTCCAGAAAGAGACAATGTCAGAAAGTGACTTGCTAAAGATCATCAATGTGAAGTCATCATGATGGGTTCATGAGTTTTTAAATCCATGTTTTTCATGTGGTGTAAAATGATATGGGACATGAGGATTTGATCTGTGATGGAGTCACCTGACACAAATACAGAGATCTCACTACGGCCTGGCCTTCACAAATCTGCCATTGAGAGGGAAAATATTATTCATGGTGGAGGGGGCTTTTCATAGTCTTAGCTCCAAGTTGCTCATGTGGATTATGCTCTCTAAAATAGTGAGGAAAGAACTGAGACACAAAATATAATGCTATATGTAGGTTTTGGAGCTATATGGGTGTTCTCAAAAGTACAAGTTTGTGAGGTGCCTAAGAGCTTGGCGAGAAAGGCAACAGGTGTAGCTCAGTCTACATCTGTGAGGAGTCAGCATTGTGAGCTCTCCTCCCCACTCACTGATCAGTCCTGAGGGATTTGTGAGGGAGAGTCTCCTCAGGGCTGACTCCCTTTTGTACCTCCAAAGCTCAAGAACAGGGTGGGAGAAAGAGCCTCAGCAACCATGAGGGCGTGTGGGGTGGGCACCAGCAGGGGCATTGCAGTGACTCTATGAGCATCCATGGAGGGGCAGAAATGAGGATAGGGAAAAGGGGAACATGCCATAGCTCTCTGTGTGTGTGTGAACATCCATGGAGGGGCAGAAAGGAGAATAGGGAAAAGGGGAATGTGCCACAGCTCTCAGTGTGTGTGAGTATCCATGGAGGGGCAGAAAGGAGAATAGGGAAGAGGGGAACATGCCATAGCTCTCAGTGTGTGTGAGTATCCATGGAGGGGCAGAAACAAGGACAGGGAAGAAGGGAATGTGCCATAGCTCTCAGTGTGTGTGAACACCCACGGAGGGGCAGAAACAAGGACAGGGAAGAGGGTAATGTGCCATAGCTCTCAGTGTGTGTGAGCATCCATGGAGGGGCACAAACCGAGGACAGGGAAGAGGGGAACGTGCCATAGCTCTCAGTGTGTGTGTGCACACCTCAGACACCAAAGAATCTCCCTGTGTAATTTGCTGCAGCATGATTTAGATGTTTGTCCTTGGACTGGTTCCTGTCCTTATTAACTGGAAGTGCAATTGGCTTCTCAGAATTTTGCCAGCCTTCCTTTAATGTCCAAATGATGTAATAAAGATGTAAAGTCTCAAATGCCGGTTTTGTGGCACTTAAAAATTTCTAAAATCCCTTTTTTTTGTGTTGTGAAACTAATCTCCCCATTGTGAACTCATGCAGGCATGATCTCACCTTTGGCTTAAAAATCATTGCATCTTGCCAAAGACTGTTGCTATTCCTCACCTTTTGAATATAATTTGATCTTCTCATGCAGCTCTAACAATAAGACTTTTTGATGGGCTGGAGACAATTGCAGAAAATAACAAGTTGGCACAAGGGAATATAAAATGACTGATAATTTTGCAGAAAAAAATACGAGCACATGACCTCTAAAGCTGTAGGCCAGCAAATGTCCTTGCCTAAAGCCCATAAGCAAAACCGAGACTTTCTAAAACATTTTTTATTTCACTTCCTAGTGTTAATCTTCCAAAGTGCATTTCCATTTTTGCCTTTGCTAATAATTTTAATCCTCATTAAAGGATATCATTGTCATCAGAGATTTTCATGTGGCAGACTTGCTTCCAACTATTTGTTGAAGGGATACAAAAATGCCTTCTAGACCTCTCCCTTGTTTGACTAATGCTTGCCTGCACAGTTGAGAACCCAGGAGCTCCCCCAAATGCCAGCTCCATTACCATATCCCCAGCTAGTTTAAGCCTAACTCAGCAGCATCATTACATGGCACTGCAGTCTGCAATTCAGATACAAGTCCTTAGCCCTTGGCATGTCACTGTTAGTAAGATCATCTCTTTCAAGGTAAAAAATAAAGTACTAAAGAGGCACTGTAAATTTTTTAGGACATTATTTGTATCACAAAGGAATCGCTGTCACTTAGCAACTGCTGCTGACAATTGTATTTTATGATCACAGAGTTTTAGCACTGTGGCTGGTACTTGTCTATACACTACTGCTCCAAAAGAAAGTATCTTTGGGCATCTTGGTTTTGGGTATAAAAGCCACATCATTGCAGTAGCAGAGACTGCTTAGCTCACCATGCCAGCACTGGATAAAGGGTGTAAGGCCATGATAAACTGAATAATACATCCAAGTTTTGGAAGGAAAATGTATTAATGGAGTAATGGATGCAGTAATGGAGCTATATACACTATTTATAAATATGTGATGGACTACTATGGTCATTACAACTCATGTTCCAAGTAAAGGTAAAAGATCCAGTGAAAACCAGACAAAAATCCTTTTGCTCTGCCAGGAAGCCTCTCTTGTTTATCAACAGATATTTCCTTGTGAAGGCATAGGTTTCTCCTGATTATACTGATCATATTGATTGTGTTTAAACCAACTGCTTTGGATATCTCAGTTTTAAGAAAAATCACTTTAAAAGTATAAGTCAATTCAAAATTTGCCTCTGCAATCTGAAACCCAGGATAGAATTTATAATGTTCCAACTTCCAGCCTGCTGGACTATTAGCATTAATTGCTTCCTGAGAATACTACAAACCAAGCATATTAAGATTTCTTTTCTCAGTACAACCCTAACACCATCATTATAGAAAGTTGATATAAATTTTGTTGTTCTATAGTCAGAATTGTAAAACACTTGAATCTGAATAAATGTATTGCAAGCAATGTTCAGACTTCTAAACATCTTCAAGATTCCAAACATGTACAAATAATTTTCCTCTTTCTTTTTCCTGGTACTATAAAGCCTAAAACCAATATGTAAGATAAAAATTGTCATATAACTCTTCCACACTGATGTTAACTTTACAGAATTGTGAGGATGTGCTTAAATTTTCATCTAAAGTTGTTACATAAACCAGAATCAAAACATTATCACCCAAGTAAATTATCTTTCCTATTACATTGTACAGATATGGCTGAGAAGATAGGAAGAAAATGTCATTGTTTTGTGCAAAATAAAAGAAATGGCTATTGTAGTGCTGATGCATTTTATATAGATCAGTTTCTGTTTGGTTTTTATTCCCTTATATATCAGTGTTTCCATCCATATGGGAGATGAGGTGGAACTTGGTGTCCCAAAACTGACATTCCCTTTCGTGAGGAAATCACTTTTTTGTCCATTTAGACTCTCAGCAAGAAATGACTGAAAGTACACTCATTCAAATGCACCATGTAGGGTCTGAAGTTCAATGTTAATGATAAGAAAGGTAATTAATAGTACTACTGTAATCATTAAAATGTCAGATTTTTACAAATTCACTTGTGGCTTTAATAATCTTGAAGGTATTACAGGCACTTTTATGTACATGCGTGGCTTAAGAATAAAGCTGCTGATTATTTGATTCTTGTTTTACTAAATGAAAATCTGGTCTAATTAGAGAAATTTCTAAGAACTTCTGCTTCTCTTTAAGAAGAATTCAAGACAAAACCTGGAGTTTTCCCCTAAAATCTGTACTTAGCATTTCTATACCCAAACTCTGGAATTTCAGAGTTGCTACATTGTTTTTCTATTCAGTGTGCTACAATCCACATAACGCTTAGGAGACAAAGAAATGTTAGTAACCATGACTGAGATGTTGATTTGCAAGTTTGGCAGGAGTTTTAGTTGTGTGCTGCTGTATGTCTGTATATCTGCTCTAGATGGTACAGTTAAGGAAATTAATGAATTGATAATTATGTTTCTAGAAGCTAACTGCAGGTATGGGAGGAACCATCCTGGGCAGATGGAGCAGTAGCAGGTAATGCTTAATGCAGTCACTTCCCCAAACCTATCTCAATCAATTCAGTCTTCAGTTCCCTGCAATGTCCAATACAGCTGGTATTGAACACTGCAGGGGGCAATCCAAACAGAAATGTTTCAGCATCTCATTAGGAAGGGATGGATCCTCAGCAGGCGTCGGCTTTCTCCTGACCTGCACTCTCAGGGTCTGCGTCCCAAACTTGGTGATTATATTTGGTTTATAGCATTGTTGAGCACTGAGGAGGCAAAGGCATCTGGGTGTTTCACAAAAGTAGTCCCTTGCTTTTAGAAATGCTTCCAAAATTTTATTAACTCTCCTAAAATTAAAACAAATCTACTGGATCAGGTCTCTGGAGGTGTCATAATTCAGCCCTCTGAATTGTAAGAATCCCATTTTGTTGTGTTAAATTTGTTGGATAGATTAAGGGTACAGATTGGTCAGTCTATCTACTATCAATTTATTTTATCAATCTAAATTTCCTACTTGTTGGACTGAAGTGGACTTGTGCGACTGCTCTGTTGCAGTGAGAATAGATCTTTCTAATAATCTGCAACATTTTGTTTCCAGCTGAAGCTTCAGTTGTCACATATTCCCTGTGGAGTATGTTTGCATTTTTCAAACATTTGTATAGTATCCAAATTTATTTTGTATTCTGAGATTTGTCCAATATCAGTATTTATTGTTAACAGGTTAGGAACAAAAGCTTTTATTTCCATATAAAAAAGGAAACAGCACTTTTTGAGAAGTATTGCATGGGGAAAAGAGGAGCCTTTGATTTGGTTTTTTTTTTAGCATTGTTAGATAACCATCTGTAAATAAACTAAGTCAAACATGAGAACATGATTTGAGAACAGGGTGCTCTTAATCCAATTGTAAAATGGCTTTAGCTAATAATACTTCGACATTATTTTAACAGGGGAATTTGGAGTCAGTCCCTTCTAGCTGTGGGATTGATTGAAATAGCTTCCCCTGAAGCATAAAGCATGTCTCAACCCACTTTAGAAGTAAGGAGTTCTGAATTCTGAACATAAAATACTCTTTATCAAAACAAAAGTCAGTGGAAAATCCGTGGTACTTTTCCAGCTTTAACTTCTGCTACAGTTGTATTAAGTTTTTTGCCTTGCAAGGAGCATTTTTTCTGTTTAAAAAATATATATATATATAATAATATCACAAACATCTGCACTAATTCAGCTGAGCGAGGCATAAAACTCCTGAAGTCAGTCATTGATTGTCAATTGTAGTTTTTATTTAATAGTTTCTTTGGATAAGCACACAAAACAGTGTTGGTAGGTCCTAAACCATCCTCCCTCCAAAACTCTCTGAGAAAAACTAGGGTAAATTTTGGTCTTGCATTCACTTGCATTCATAAAGGTCCATAGTTCCTGCAAAGAAAAGACCAATCTATATCATAATCAAAAGCTTTGATTTCTATTACACTAGCATTTTATCACTCTTCTGTAACAAATATATTTATGCAAAAGGGTACCCACCATTTCAAACATGCATTGCTTGCCTACAAAATATCAAGGAAGTGTCTGTCAAAGTTCTAGTTAATAAAACTTCTGAAATTCTAGGTGATTGCTACATATGCAGATTGAGGGTATGATGGGTTACTAAGTGAGAACAAACAGGGTATGTCTAATGGGCTAACCCTCGCTGCAGAACAGGACCCTTGAAAGGAAATTGCTCTCCTGAAAGAGTCGTCCTTGCTCTTAGTGAATTCCTGATGTGCTACAAAGTGATGTGGCTCACAGCAGGCAGACTGCTCTGCAGGAAATCCCTGCAGAGCAGGGGGATCCCTGGCTGTGGGGCTGCACACCTTCAGTGAGAGGCAGGCCCAGAGCTGACACTGCACACAGGCTCTGGTTCCTTGTGGGAATTCAACATGGGAAGAGGAACTGACTTCTCAATTCTGTTACCTGCATGGCAGAAATGCCCTGGGATACCCAGATTTGCAAAAAAAAGGTGGGAGTGAATCAGGTCAGGCACAATTACTGGAAAAGGGGAACTTATCAGATCCAGCCTCAGTGAGCTGGGCTTGCCGTCCTGAGCTGACTTCTTATCTGGAGTCATTTTTCCCATGGCTTCCTCCCCTTTGGTTTGAGGTTTTTTCCCTCTTTGTTGTTTCAGCAAGTGTCCCAATTCCCTTGCCCGGGAATGAGACCTGTCTGTGCCACAGCTTCAGCCCTAGTCCTTTGCAATCTGTGTCCCTCACTCCTAACTTCTGAAGCACACCTATTTCAACCACCTGATCAATTTTATTCTCCCACTTCATGGGATTATTAGGACTTTTTCCATCTCAGAAAGCATGCTGAATTGCTGGGATCGCTGATCACTAACAAAGGAATGGAGCAGCACCTTGTAACATACTTAAAACTGAGCTTGCACAGAAGACACAAAAAATAATTTACAAAAACAAAAAAATCTAGAAGGATAATAAAAAATGCAAATAACGTAAATGTAAAATAAAAAAGTAAGAAAGGTAAATAAAATGTGATAAACTCAGGAGAAGGGGTAATTATCCATGCTCCATGCATTGATGCAGCCAGGCTAGTCAGAATCAGGCTGCTCCAAGACACAGCTAAATCTTGGACGAGGCAGTAATATATTACATAGTCAATAATAAATCCATTAACACAGAGGGCTCAGAGGGGGAATGTATTGGGTTACTCACAGGAAGGGACAGAACTCCAGTTACCCCTTTCACCTCAGAGATCCAGCTGGAGAACATGATTAGGTGAAAACTGTTCCAGTATTGGGCTCCAGCCCACCAGCAGAATGCCTTTTACACTCCTGCATACAGGACAAGGGGCAACATTTTCAAAAATTTGGAAGTCTTTCACGCAGCCTTGAAAAAAAACAAGTCGCTGTGGCAATAACAGAGTTGGCCATTGCAGAGCTTATTCCAAGCAATATTCATTCAGGACAGGAGAGAGCTAAGTCTGTTAGGAGACTGTTAGTGATTTATTTGCTTTTTTTTACAGAGTCATGTAGTGGGGGAAGGCAACTAATCTTGTTGGACTCCATTAAGAAAGTCTCTTCAGGCTTCAGACAGCCATGCATCCCCACCCGGCCTTCTCAAGCAACATGACTGGAAATTATTTGTAATGTCCCAGGCCTATTTGCATAAGCATGGAAGCAGACTTGCATTAATAATCACTATATTAAGGGCCTAAAAAATCCTGGTCACATCATTAGACGTACTCCCTGGACATTTTTTGTACATCATAAATATCTCCTCATCACCTCCTTTATTTCTGTCACATCCATGATAATTTTAATCACAGTTTTATAGTACAGCTGAAGTCAGAGTGAGAAGACTTTTCTTTTAATTGGTTCTTTTTTTTTTTTTTGCAAAAAGAGAAGGAAGAGCTCTAAAAGTATCTAATAGTATCTGACTTATAGAAAAATTACTCTTAAACCTTCAGGGTTTAAGATACATAAAGGAAACTGAGAAGATCTTAGGCAGGATTTGCATAGGAGAGGTAGGGAAATGTGGATTCATTCTGTCATCTATTTAAGGAGACCTAGAATATTTCTAGGTACTTCTCACAACCCAGGATTACAGTTGAAAGAGTTTTCAAAACAAAATATCCAAAAATTTGCACCACCAAACTAGTAAGCAGAAGTAATCGAGTTGCAGGCCAGGTGTGGCACCTGCACAAGCAGGAGGTTTGTCTTCTTAGAGTTGTGGGGGGTTCTGGGTTTGCTTTTGTTTTCCCAGCCCAGAGAAAGGCAGGTTTAAACTGTGAAAACACACTGGGAGATTTTCGAGGGGAGAATGGCTGCAAGCCAACGAGTACCTTTCTTCCTCATGGAAGATAACAGTGGGGCTTCCTGGCTGGCTGAGCTGCTCTGAGAGGAAGAAGAGTTCACTTGAAGGCAAGAGCTGATTTCTGCCACCCTCTCGTGACACTGTGTCAGACACCACTGAGGCCCTGTGAGCCTCCTTGCCAGGGTCACAAAGGTGGGTTACTCTGCTCCAGTACAGAGGTGGGGTCCCAGCCAGGCTGAGGGACCGTATTGACCTTCCCCAATCATAAAAATCTGATAAAGACTATGACCAATTAGATTCCAGTAAGAAATCAACATTCACTAGTAGTTATGGTGCAATGGATTAAAAATTACATCAGTTTTCTCTTTGTAGCTTTCAGTCAGATCCCACTTAACATTTTATTCCAGCAACTTCTCAGTGAAATCCAGACACCCCAACACTACTTGTGATCCAGCAGTGCCTAAGCAGCCTCACAGGACCTCACTTCTCCTTAAACTCTGCATGAACAAAAAAAAAAGTGATCTTGGCAACATTCAAGCAACACATTCATGAAATCCTTTGAAATGGGAATTCCAGCATAATTCAGCATGATTGTAAATGCTGTAAAATGTGTAAGCCTAAATGGCAAAGGGAATTGTATACTGTAGTTAGTGATAAATGTTCCATGCAATATACTGGGTTTAGCTGCTCCACTTACCCAATGCTCAGTGGAATTAAGTAGTTAAATTTATGTGCATAGTACTGAAATTGTAAAGCTGAGTGTCAACCTCAGACCTGTTTTTCTCCAAAGCGTAATAAAAATACCAGTGGAAAAACTGTCCCAAGCCTTAGCCTGGTAAAAGGACTGCAAGTCAAGCAGAAAATGTAAAACATCTCTGGTTTTCCTGACCAACTGTCACAGCCCAATCTGTTGTGACAGTGCAGGAGGCACAGCCTGCACACCTTGGGAAAGGGGTCAGGGCTTAGGCTCCTCTCTTTTTGACAGAGGTGAAAGTCTCAGCACACAGTGCCTGCCTGCCTGTGCTTACAAGGTGGCTTTTTAGCAAGCCATCAAAGGCAGAGGTGGGACACCGTGGGTTTTCTGTCTCCTGGGAGGTTCCAAGTTGGCCACTGTCCTTCTTTGTGGTCCAGCTGCTCTCTTGATTTCCCACGAAAGCTCTGAAAGTTCTTGTTTGTCCTTAGTGTGAAAAGGACAGTATAAAAATCAAAAAATAAAAATCAGTATTATTATTTTTATCAGTATAAAAAGCTGATAAAAATCAGCTTTCCTCCAACTCTCAGTTTACATTTCTGAAGCCATGGGGTAGCTCACTAGAACCACTGGTGGAAAGGTGAGGGTGAGGAAGGCTGTGTCACTGCCTTTTCTGGGGGCAGGGCAGTGAGAGCTGGCCTCACCTGTACAGCCAAAACCCCGGGGTTTGCTGCACCTGAGTGGGCCTTGGAAGAGCAGAGGGAGGGAGCTGCACTTGTGTGTGGTTAATGGTGGATCCATCTCAGCTGTTCCCAATCTCTGCTGATGAGCCAGGCTGGCCTGGGGCACTTGGGAGTTCCACAGTAAGGCCCAGCTCTGCCTTCCCTCAGAGAGGTGCTAGCTCAGGGAGAAGGAGTTGTACACAAAGCTGGAGCTATCCTTTGTGGAAGGAGTTACACACAAAGCTGGAGCCATCCTTTGTGGAGCTGCGTCCCCCAGGCAGAGGCTGCGAGGGTGAGTCACTGCTTATGGAATTGCATGTCTTTTTCTGTAATGTATATTAGATCAAGAGACTCTGACGCTCCTGAGTCAGGGACTTAAGGAGATGAAAGATCGGAAAACGTGAAGATGACGTGAGTTGTTCTGGCTGTTTTAGGGTTTCTGGAACATGAGGTGTTGAGAAGGTAGAATTGCTGATTATGTAAGATGAGCATGTACACTACAGTCTTTGAGAGGACTGATCTCCTTAAGATATAGCCAATTTCTCTGCCTCTGATTGAATAGTGAATTTGAATGGTGACTGTACCTGAAAAAGCCTAGTTCTCTGTAAAGCCTGAATACATAAATATGTACACCATGTATCTTAAAGCACATTTGGGGTGCTAGTAACTGTCACTGTATGCAGGGCCAGTTGTGCCTTGTAAAACCTGTTTATTTGGCACCACCCATTGCCCTGTTTGCTCCTGTACCCGAGGAACTTGCCTGAGCTTCAAGTTAATGCCTAATAAGTCTAGTTCAATAGGAACAGACCTCGGTTATCTTGGGAACAGAAATGTAAAAAATAGCACTTGTGTACTGATTGTTGTAAGACTTCATACAAAATATGGGGCCAGGGAGATGCTTGCATTGCTTAACTGAAGCTTTCTGTAGTAGTCTCCTGAGTGGGGTTGGGTGGGCCCTGGGGATGCCTGTAGCCTCTGGCAAGGAGCCTGAGAGATGCCAACATCAAAATGGAGAACATATTTCCCTTTCCCTGCTGACTCCCTTTCTTCAGTTTTCTCAGAAACAATGTCTTCTTAGATCTGCTATTGCCGCATTCTGCACTTTGCTTTTACTTCTGCAGCTGGGTCATAGGGATCTCCTTTTTTCTTTGTTTTCTTTCCTTTTTTCTTTATTTCTTTTTGTTAAAAAAACCTTCTCATAGTATCCTGAAATTATTGACAAATGTTTTTGTTCTCCTTTGACTAGGGTGGTCCCAAGCTGCCTTTATTTTGCATCCTTAGCTCATATATGTGATGCAAAGTGTTTGACTTTGTATTCTTTCAAATACAAAGAAAGAAACTGAAACTGAAGTTTATGTTGAAGTGCTTGAAAAGCCCAAACAACTTATTTTCTGTTTGATAAGTTAAGTGAGGACTTCATTCAAAATTTGTATCAAGAGCTACTGGTTCAAGTAGGCCCTGAATCTCTGTGGAAGTATATTAAATTCTCTTTCTACTATCTCAGGAAATAAATAGGTTTGAAATGTAAGGAGTATTGGTATTTTATCGTGGGCATTTTTCCCCCCAGACTTGGAGAAGCTCTTGAAACTTTAGGTTCACTGAAAAGATTCCCTAGTACTTAAAACTCAGGATATTTATTTTTGGATTTTGAATGCTTGATTGAAACAGAAATACTTTGTTTTGATTTTACATGGTCTTTATCTCCAACCTGAGGAAAAAAAATTAATTGTATGTATGTGTTAACTCATTCAATGTGAAGTATATTGCAAGGGTTTGAATTCCTGAATTCAAATGTGAGGTTGCTGGTGGTTTGTGACCAAACTGAGAATGGGGGCATTCTGAATAAAATAAAAAATGTTTTGTGCTGCTAGAAGCCAAATACTTAAAATTTGAAATAGCATGAGAATTTATGTGATAGTGAATGTGAAATAATCAACAAGAAAAAAATCAAATGGCTTGAAAAAAGAAGGCACAGCTTGTACTGTAGCAATATAGGGGGTAGGAACAGAGGAGTCTGTCATGGAGCAGAGTGATGGATTCTGAGAGGCATCAGAAGTGCGAAGCATCTCCTGAAAGGCAAGTTTTTCTCATTCCTTCTCAGTTACCCCTACTTTTTTTTTTACTTGCCAAGTTTCTACAGGGAGGTTTCAGAGTAGCTGTGCATACTTGAAAAGATTAAAAATAGTGAGGTAAATTCTGCACTGTCATGCACCTACACTGACATCAAAGTGATGCCATACCTTGTCTCTCCTACTCCAAGCTTTTTTAAAGAAACCCCAAACAAACAAAAACCCCATAAAGTGAGGAGACATGTTCCTGACTTAAAAAATTGCTGCAATTAATGCCAAAGGGAGAAGGCAGACTATCCACAGGAAAAGTAAAAGAAAATATTAAGTGAAAGACACATGTGGTCTCCTTTGCACTGACCTGTCTGAAGCTGGTTCTGACCTACCAGACCAGGTGTTGGCTGCAGTCTCCCAGCTGCAGCTTTTGTCCTGCACCACCTTCCTACAGCCTTTATTCGAGCCCTTTGCATAGGGGAGGTCCTCATGCAGCAGAGCTTCTGGGTTCTTTTAGCAAAGCCGCCAGTCTCTTTGCAGTTACTTAGTTCAAGTCAAGCCTTTGGGATTATTCTGATGCACTGGGGTTACAGAAATTAACGGGGTTCCAACAGAAAGTGCAGCCTCTCCTTCAAAATGAAAATATTTTAGTGAACAAACCTCTTTTCCATTTCACATTTGATATTATTTCTGAATACTAGGAATGTGGGCAGTAATTTTACAGCAACTGTCTCAAGGAAAATAAATATGTAAGTTAAAGACCATATGCCATTGAGTTTTCCTGCCCTATCCCCCCAGAATTTTGGAGATAGATATCTACCAAACTGTTCTGGTTTGATCAGAATAATTTTCCAAAGCATGGTTATGGGGTTATTTTCGGGTTTGCCTTAAGTATAAATTCTGGTTTACAGGAATACCTGTGTACTACATTAGGTAATGGCATTAGATGCAGCAGTGACAAGTTAGCAAGCATGTAATATCCTAAGGCAAATAAATTTGTATATTCTCCTTCAGACTGGATGATTGTGTTGCACTCTCTAAAGACACTTTAGATCAAGAAGAATGTCTCCTCAGGGAATCACAGTGATAACTACTTTTGACAAGTAGCGATAACTGAAGTTTGGTCCCACCATGCAATGAAAAGCTCCTGCTGAAGCCAGGATTACTGCTAGAGGACTGCAGGGGCACTGTATGTGCACTTTGCTTGCTTTAGTGATGGCACGTCTGCCTTCACTCCATCGGTACTTGTGAATTCAAAATTGCCTGTTCCATCGTATCAAGCAAAAAGCCTAATATTGATTTGAAGGGATCAATGGTAAGAAGCATTGTTTTAACTTAGTAGTAGGCAAGATCAATTCCTTCCACAGGAAACCACTGTATTTTATGCTGCAGTCCCAAATACAGGGGAAATTCCCAAATTCTGTGTGACTTTATTGATTAACATCACTCTTGGCTAATTAGACACAACTTACCAATCCTTTCAATAGCTCAGTTAGGTGACAAACTCCCCCGGTACATGTATCATGACACTTCTGAGGGAACATTTGCAGTGATCATGACTCTTCCTTCATTCCTCCTTGCTGTTGTTACTTTACTGAGCCATCAAAGGCTGTTGTTATTGCACATTGACACAGTGCTGCAGAATGGTTGATAAATCTATATTCAAGTTGTGTTTAAAATCAATATTATAGCAGTTACCATGCCAAATCAATATTTGCCGAGTTGCCAGCTCCCACTGCCTGATACAATAATTCCTCTTCTCCCATGGAACGTGGGGACCTAATCCAACACTCACTGAAGTCAAGACAGATTCTCATTGACCTCAGGCTTTGGATCAACCCGTGCCTGCTTTTATTTACTCCTGTTTGTCATAGGATTGTACAAGAGCTCACTCACAACAGAAATCCTGATTTCTCCATTTGATCATAATGATCATAGCTATGAGCTCTGTTATTACCAACGGGCACCAAGGTGTTACCTTGCCACTGCTGGATGGTTGGGCTGTTTTGGTTCTGTTGTGCAGACAGTGCCTGCTTAATGCAGATGAAAAAGCATTTGCTCGAAAATAATCCATAAGTTTTGATGATGCAGCAGTTCAAAAACAACACATTTGAGACAGATCAAGTAAGAGTAATTATCAAAATAGACTTGTGTAATCATCTATGCTTCCACGTTTTAATTGAACAGTGAGATATTTCTTTCGAAAAAGTGTGTTAATTGGGGTCTGCTCATAGGAAGGAGTGACTAATTGAACTGGCATGAGCCTGATAGCAGCTTTTTTCATTAAAATGTTAACTTTTAAAATCAGTGTTACATTGCAAATATTGTCTTTCTTTCAGTTGGACTAGTCTATCTGGCACATGCCAGCTCAATTAGCAGCTTGCTTTCATGAGCAGACCCCAATTAACACAGACTTCTCTTAAAGAAGTATTCCACAATTTAAATTAGCACATTTGCATTAGAAGTAATTATACTGGTTTTGGTTGTTAGTTGTTCCTAATTTTTGTGACAATTAAATATGCTTTAATGGAAAATGACATTTGTTGATTAATTACTGAAGTTGTAATGGATTTTTTGAAAATGTTCAAATATGGAAGAGAGAAACTAAGCTAGGATAAAATATATCAATGGATATCAAAAGTGGAATTTGTCATTACTTATATGTAATTTCAACATAAACTACACAGCTCCCTAGTTATAACTACACTGAATTCAACTTATTTTTTAATGAATTGTTTCTGCATATTTGGCCTGAGTCTGTGTGATCTTTGAGTGCAGGACCATGTGAGGTAGGAACCAGTTAGGACACTTCAGCTCTAAGACATGGGAGCCCATTACGTTTTCTGAGTGGAAATCTCTGCAGAGGCATCAGAGAGGTGTGATGATGGAGGGCTAATGCAGAATTTCATATTCAGAGCAAGAACAGGAGAGCAATGACCTGGAACTAACAAAAGCCTCTAAGCTCAGTGCTGTTGCTCTTGGAGGAGACTGTTCTCAGGGGACTCCTTGGGGCACTGTGGAAAGGGCCTTCAAACTCTCTGCTCAAATACTGCTTAAATAGATGCTTAACCTGTAGTGTGGACTCTGTGCTGTCCTTGGTTTACTTCATGGCACTTCTGAAGTCATTCTTAAGATTTCGATCTATGTGAGCAATATTGCCCTGTGTATAACAGAGTTGGTTTTTTTTTTTTCTTTAGAGTTAGAAATATTTCAGGTTAAAATGGCTCTGTTACCATAATTTATGTAAACTGTATGAAAGGTATTTTACAGTTTGCATTTAAACTTGGAAGGGATCATTAATTTTAAACCAGTACCTGTATGATGAGATTCATTAAGTCTTTTTACATCTATGTAACTTTTCTTTAAGGCAGAACTTGTGGTTAGCCAGACCATTTCTACCTGAAAGGCATCCAGTCTTCAAGGTATATTATCAATCATTTTGCTTAAGAGTGTGTTGTGATGATTAATTGCTCTCATTGATAGGAAATTGTCATCTTATCCACCAGGACTTTTTACAACTTGAGGTTTTGGCTTCTAAACCTTTATTTTTTTTTAAATACACATCCTCTCCCGAGCTATAACAAAACAACAACAAAAAATCCCAACCTACCAATAAAAACACCAAAACCAACAACAAAAAAACCCAACAAAACAAAAATACACAAAACACCCAGAACCCCCCAACAATTTTGCTTTTCGTTATTGGGTTTTTTTCCCTTCTGAAGAGGTGATACACTTTCAATGTTTCAAAAATGTAGTCAGTGTTGTCCTGGTGTCCCTCTGCTCAGTTAAGAAGGATTCTAAAGTAGACAGAAGATAAACGTTGTCCCTCTGAGAGCCCCTTCTGCTGTAGTTTGACATCTTCAATCACGGAGGTGTTCTTACACTGAGTGTATTTATGCAGTGTAATCATAGTCCTGTACAAATCAGTCTTCTAAAAACATCATTCCCCAGGGCTCCCATATATCTGATATTTGGGTTGGGGGTTTTTGTTGTTTTTATTACCTATGCCATTATAATTGGCATACATAAACCATAAGATTTGCCAAAATGAAATTTTTTTTAAAAAAAGGGGGGGGAAGATTTGATGGGATCAAACAAGATCAGGTTCTGCTTAAAAACAGGTTTGTTTTCCTTAATTTTTCTCTATGTAATGGATATGAAAAACAAGAGAATGCTTTTTCCAAGTGAAGTGTCTGCTAGGAACAGGCATCTGTGCCATGTATTACAACATCTGACAGGAAGCCTTGCTTCAGAAATAATGCAATCCTCTGGAGGCTTGTCCAGCAAATGTATCATCCAAGGTCACTGTGACTCCACCTGCATGGCAAAGCACACAGGATCTGCCTGGTGCTGAGCCTTTGGAGGGAGGCTGGAGGCTCACAGGAGAGGTGTGATGCTTGTAAAAAGCAGGATAACATCTTGCTCAGAAGGACAGAAAAAAAAAAGACTAGCACAGGGTAAATGTGCACAACAACATTGGAGAAATTAACAGCCAAATAAAAAGTCACTTCCCAAAGAATTATCAACCTGCTTCTTGAAACAGAGAGGAATTGCTCCATGCTGTTTCAGGGAGAATCATGAAACTGGAACAAGCTATTTAAGGAGATAAATCCCTTTTGGAGCAGGTTGTCTGGAGAATCTGTGGATGCCCCATCCTTGTCCCCAACTTGAGGACAGGTTGGATGGGACTTTAAGCAACCTGGTGTAGTGGAAGGTGATGGAGAGTCAGGTAGAGAGAGCTTACAGAGCCACAGGCACATCTGAGTCAAATTATTATCCATGAAATAGTAATAAGGATGTCATTAATACTGTGCCAAAAGTGTGTTAAGTCCTTTAGAGCAAACAAATAAACCACAAAGCCCGTGCTTAAAGGCTCTGTGGGGTTGAGCCCAGGTGAGCATTTAAAATGAAGTAACCTCTTTAGGTGAAGGAGAGAAGCAGGAATTACGCATGGTAGGGAGGCCCATTTTGAAGAGTGCTTTTCCTTTTGAGGAAGTACCCAGACATTTCTGCGAGTGTAGGCTCACCTGCTGTTCAGGACAGACTTGCTCCTGTGTTTACTCAGCCAGCAGCTGAGTGTGCTTGGGGGGTAGTGTCAGAGAGCTCATTTTTGTGCCATCATGGGTAAGAACAGAGCACACACAGAAAAAGAGGAAAAATGATAGTTAAAAACAGTGTTCCTGAAGGAAGTGGCTGTATGTGTTGTCAAGGGGAGGTTCCTGCTCTCAGCAAAGTGATAAAGTGTGCCACTGCAGGAAAATGGTTCTGATCACAGAGCTCTGTGCTTCTGGGACACACTGGTAGAAGTTTTGTGTAGTGTTACCACATTTTCTTAAATTCCCTGGTTGCGTTTCTCATGTGTGGTTTTTGCTGCCTATTAGCAGCAGATGCAATCTTGCACTTTGAGAAAAGGCAAAATTAAAACTTCCACCCTGCTGTTTCTCTATGACCAATTCTTGGGTTTTTCAAGTGTAATTATCATCCTTTTTTTAAGATATAGCTTATTCTACTGAAAAATAAGCATACTATCACCCCAAGCAAAATAAAATTATTTAAACTGAGTTGGAAATATGAGAATTTTGTATATGATTATGTGTATTGACAAGAAAAAGCTCTATTGTTATAG
Source organism: Acrocephalus scirpaceus scirpaceus (assembly GCA_910950805.1). Lineage (NCBI taxonomy): Eukaryota > Metazoa > Chordata > Aves > Passeriformes > Sylviidae > Acrocephalus > Acrocephalus scirpaceus. The sequence goes on along the minus strand of OU383779.1, from coordinate 41,078,583 downwards.
TGCTGAAGGTGAGATTCTGACTGAAAAAAGGCCAGACATGATCTACTACTCTGTAGCAGGCTTTAACAAGGCCTTGGATGATTGATGAGATCTTTTCCCACCTCTATAATCTGGGATTCTGTGAAAATAATTGCTTGGTTCAATTAGATGATAAACTAATAAATAAATGTGAATTCCATCTTTTAAAGACCATAAGTAGAGAAAAAGTAAGAACAAGTATGACATTAGCAAAGACCTGAATTATGTTTTGATCTGGTATTAAATATATTAATTTCTCAGCTAAATTGTTTGATTAAGATTCACTTCATATCACAGTCATTGAAAAGTTTTCCTGAGGAAGTAAAAATTAAAACTAAAAAACGGAAGTTTTGTGCTTTTAAAGACTTCCTGTCTTTCCTGGAGGGCAAAGAATGTTGCAACATAGCTTTTTCTCACTCTGTAAAAACTCTTATTCTGCTTGGATGTATCTAAACTACAAGAAAGCTGAAGGTGGGAAAGAGTCCTTCCAAAAAGCCTGAATAATATTTTTTTTTTTTGTCCCTGATTAATACATTCTGTTAGACTCTTTGGTAGTCTTAAGGCATCTGACGAGCAGCAAAAAGATGAAATGTGTAACCACAGCCCTCAGAGACAAGGCCTAATAACCTTCCTGTGATCTTGCTCAAAGGACGTTTCCATATGTTTGTTTTCCAGTTTAAGGTGCATCTATCTCCTCCAAGAACATGACTGTAATCCCCCAAAGTCACAATGGTGTAAGAAATCTACCCTGAATAAGGAGCAATATTTTGTCCTAATGATGTCAACAGCTGCCATCTAACATTTAACCATGTAATAAGGGCAAAAATAGGCTCTTTTGACATCCACAGGCAAGAAGTGCTGCGTGTCTATCGGACAATCCATTAGATAGCCAGAATGCTCACAGCTGGAAGCCTTTGTGAGATGGCATTTGATATCATCATTGTTAGCCTTCACATAATGCAATATTTATTACAGTAAGGGAAGAAGGGAGTATTTTTAGCTGCATCTTGAGTAACTTATCTCCATGGCAACGCTTTACTTGCCTGCCCTGTTGCTGCTATATAGAATGTTGTCACATTAATAATAAATGGAACACATCTAACACATTTGGCTGCCGATTGGCTCCCAGCCACATATTTCTCTTGTTCTAGTTGAAGGGTTTGCAAAGCTTAGGGGTCCATAAGCAAATTTCATTCATTTTGTTTCTTGGAGAAAATTGCCTTGGATTATGTTAAAGCACTCAGGAGGTTTCATCGATGTATGCATTGTGTTTGTTGGGTTGGATTTTTTTTTGTTTGCTTTTGTTTCTAGTTCCACTTTGAAATGCCAAGGAAATCTGTGAATAAATACAATTAGAAAAGCTAGAAACCCAGCAGCTGTGGAGTAATTTTATTTGACTTACATTTGTATGGATAAGAAAATTACATTTTTTAAAATTGCTTGTGAGGAACCCCTGTGACGTGTTTTTGAAGAACAATGCCTCCGTTTCATGGAAACTTAAAAGAGCGGGTCTCCAAGTGAGATTCTAGAATTGCTGATCACTTCCCCATGCAAACAAAAAAAGCAGTTACAAACACTCAGCCCTCATTTTGTTGTCTAAATATATCAATGGCAAATTTGGTAAATGCTTGTTAGAATGGTGAAGAAATAGATGAAAGAACATTAGATTTCAGTTTATATCAGCCATGGTTTTTTTCCTAGCAATTATAACACTAGTGAACAATACAGTGAAACTGGCTTTGAAGTTTGTATCTTAAGGCTTAAATGCTCCCTGCTTGGCCTGAGGAGCCATTTGGAGCCTATTTAAAAGGTACTACACAAGTAGTACACCTTCATATCTTGGTGATTTAGCCCCATTTCTTTTGTCCCTCTTCTTCCTTCTCAACTCGTATTTCCAAATCTGCTAAAAAGAGGAGCAAAAAAATGTTATGGTTTTATTACATGAGTTATCTTTCTACAGTCTACCATTAGTCTATTTAACATATCTAATGAGGCATGTGTGTGCACAGAAGTATTCCCATAGGAATCTTTATGAAACACCTCTTATGTTGTGGTTTATATTAATAATATGTTGCCAGTGATACCTGATGGGTCAAGGACTGTGTACTACTGCTGTGTCTTCCAAATATCCTCCTTTTCAACTCCAAGACTAAAAGAACCCCAAAAACTTGTTCTTCCTGTTCTTGCACCAGCTTGTTTAGATTTTCAAAACAAATATTGTTCTTTACGTTCATAAAATAGTATTTAAAAAGGAGAGAACATCATTTAACAATTATTAGGTTCTTATATGAGAATTTCAATCACATGCATGATATTGTGTCCCCCAGAATTTATAAATAGGAGAAAATAATAGTTCATGTTAGTTTTTGTCTGCTACTCAGGAACTGAGAGTTTCTAAAAGCCTGAATGAAAATATTCAGTAGCATTCCCTGGGAATGCTGTTACTGACCTCTGAGCCTTGAGTTAATCTCTACTTCATAATGCCAAACTTTGTAAAAGGTTTTTTTACTCAGAAGTTGTTTTGGTTTCTTGGGGCTTTCTGAGGTTTTTTTACTGTAAAATGTTGAAAACTGGCAGCATTTCTCTCATTATTTGTTTCTAGACAGCCACAGTTTCCTCAAGGAAAGTGGTTGGTAGCACTTTCTTGTAGTGACATTAAACAGCCCTGAAACTCAAAGTCAGTAAATAATCTTGCATTGCTGCTATTTTTATGTGTCCAGTCCTGCTTTTAACAAGTAACAGCTAATTCAGGCTGAGTTGTATTGAGCTGGTGGCTTCCTAGCAGTGCCAAGGTGAGAGAAACACATTGTGCTGTGCAAGACTCACTGCTTCTCAGCTGTGTGGGGGGGCCCTGTTGAATATAGAGCCCCACTCCTGGGGTGTAAAACATTCCTGCATGCTTATCTTGAACTGGAACTCACTGGGCATCTGTTGGAAGGCCAAGAAATGCATGAACATAGGAAAGGATGATCTCCTTCCTGCTGCAGCAGGTCACTTTACAGGCTAGGTGTGCTTCTGGACTCTAAAGGAGAGACTTTGGGCCAGGCACTGTGGTGGGTGAGACATAGGCAAGACACATCTTGCAGGATGTTCACTCCTAAGCAGCTGGAATCCAGACTTCTGGGTCGCTACATTTAGCATAGCAGAAAGACATGTCATTAATTAAGGAAATTTTCAAAGTGCAATGGAGGTGAAATTTACATATATAATTGCTATCAAGGTGAATACACTTTAACTCATCTCTGCTTGAGACAAATCTACTGTAAAAAAAAAAAGCTTCTATAATTAATCTGTAAGGGATTGATTTCAAGAAAAGAAAAAGAGTGTGACTACTGCTATGCTAAAGGTTTGTATCTGTGATACTTATTGGAAAGCATAAGAATTTTAAGGAAAGCACAAGAAATTTAAGGAAATCAGCCTGTTGCTGAGGTCTCATCTTGTAAGAGATCTGCACCTGACTTCAGTGAAATGGGAAGGCAGTCTGACCTCAGTGAGCAATTTTTGATGCAGGCTGCATTTCCACCTCACTGCTACCTCTTTCTCTGAGCTTGCACAGGCACACATTCCTGATATGTGGTTTGAAAATGATTGCAGTTGCTGGCTGTGTTGTGGAGTTCACGGTTTGCCTATTTTGAATGTAGGAAAAAAATATGTATCCTATTTTGACTGTTTTATGGAGTATTTTGTATTCAACTCTATCCTTTTTGAGAATTCTAGGTATTGAAAGAGCTTGGAGTGTAGCTGTTTCAACTGTGATGCTACAAACTGCCCTCATTTTACTTGCTGCTTCTTTGCTTTTGTTCTTTCCTCTCCAAAATGCAACAGCTAAAAGTGCTGACTGTAAGTCAGAACCCCAACCTAAGCACAGGAGCTATAAAACTGAGATTACTTGGTCCTTTGTGTTCAGCAAGTCCTCTGTTGTCTGTGTAATACTGCAGGTTTGGAGAAATTATGTCAGACCTTGTCCCTGTGATGTGTGCATTCAATGCATTCCTAGAGGTGGGAAGACAATCCTAGAGTAAGCAAACCCATGACAACCATTATCGGGTTTCCAGGCTTTGATTCTCTCTTACTGGCTCGAGGTCAGGATGAGCAATATCTTTATTTTAACACAATATCACTAAATATGTTTTCCTACCGGCTCAAGGGCACCCTTTTTACTCTTTTTAACTTTACTTTTAGAGCTACTTTTCATCAGGAATCTAATGAACTACTTTAGCTCATTAGGAAGGAAAGGACAGCTCTGCCTCAGAAACAGTCATTAATTTGAAAAGTTGGGGAGGGTTCCAAGACTGCTTTTGTGATCTCCCATTTTCCTGTGGTGTCTTCCAGAGCAGAAACTCAGTCCCAGTAGAAGCAGACAGTAAAAAACTGAACCAGTACCAGAGACACATGTGTTCTTTGTGGTGAGATAAGCATCCTTGACTTCCCACAATGGGATTTATCTTCCACCTTGCTCACTTACTGTACACCTGTCCCAGATTGGCACCATTTTTGGCGGCAGTACAGTTGATTCTCAGTTTTGAAGCCAGATCTGTTCTTACAGTTATTTCCCTGGCACATAATAAAAACTGTTTCCTCTGCTCAGTTAAATAAGGAGTCCAGGTGTGCCATGTTTGTCAGCCTTTCTATAGTGTAATGCTTTACCCCACATAAAAAGCTTTAACAGACTGCATAATAACCCTGTGGCTACCTGCCCCTGGTGAGGAACAGGGGATAGTCCAGGCCTCTGGACACAGGTTTCACAGTGGATTTAGCTGAAGCTTGTGGCACAGCTGTCAATGTAATTGGAATAATGATACGTGAGAGGTACCCAGAGGGTTCAGCCAGCTGTCAGACAAATGTTTCTGCTGCAGTGCATGGCAGCTTGTCATTAGGTCATAGGTGGGGGTCCAGTCTGACCCATGTGGGAGATGGGGTTCAGGCTGTTTCCAAAACAATAATAAAAACAAAAAGGGAAAAACCGAAAACAGAGGTCTTCTCCCTCCCTCACCCACATGCCTGAAATAAAAGCACCAACCACCCCACATCCAAGATTTGCTGCTCCTAATACAGCAAGGGGTGCTTTTTCCCCCCTGTTATGTCTGTGTATTTGGACAAAACCAATCATTCCAGTACTTCATCTTGTTCCTCCTGCATATATTTTGATATGGCTGTGTATACATTTATGTATATTACACTTCATAAATATATGTGAGTAGTGATTATGAATTGATTCCCTGTCAATTCTTTTTTCAACAAAGAGTGTGTAAATCCACATAAATATGGATTTTGAGTATTTTATTGAATCATAGTATGTACTCATATATCTAGACCGTTTAAGATTAGAATGCCTGATACATGCACAATCACTTTAAACACAAACATGAGGTACAAATGTGTCCCCTTGAAACATGGAAAGAGGCACATCCAGAATGTCAACACAGACAATGGGTTGTGTCCTTATGGAAGTGTAATTCTGCACTAAGCTGTTGGTTTAGGGTCTGAGCTAAAAAGAGAACTTATCTACATGATTAACTGTAAGGATGTGGCTACAGCTTTTGTGGGACTAATCACATTACTAAAATGATACTTTCGCATTTTTCTGTGATTGTCATACTCTGACTGGGAGTTTACATCCTCTGTAAGTCAAGGATAGTTACACAGATATTGAAGGAGTGAACTGGTGTTTTCCTGCCATGATTTAGGCAGACAGTGTGACAAAACAATGTTATTAAGTCAGACTTCAATCTTAATTCATTCCAAGTGTTTGTTTCCTCAGTTGTTGGAAGATTTTTCATTTCTGTTTGTCTGTAGAATATACAGAGACAAACAGATAACGGATGCTTTGAGTAATCTTTAGCTACTCTAAAGAACACAGAAATGAAATAAGTTTGTAGTCATCTGAATGAATACTGGCTCATTTGAACATGTGTTATAATCAGCGAACTTCTTGGTAATCACCCTTTGCTTTGTTTTGAATGTGTGACTTAGAGGAAGACCAAGCACCAGCTAAGACTTTTATTTCTTGCTTTCCAAAAAGCTCAGCTCATAAAGCTGGTCCTTCATGCTTCAGTATGATTTTAAAACTCCAAATGCTTGCTAGTGCAAGCACTTTCCTAGTGCTTGCTATTAAGTCTGATTTCCAAGAGCCTTTCAAACAGGTTCTTCTTCTGAACTTATTTCCTCATTTTGATCTTGAATTATGAGCATTTAACTTACTCATTTTGTCTGCTATATCCTGTATGCTTGCTTGAAATTGTTCTAACTACTCAGATACATTCAGGACAAAGAATTCATTGCAGGTGAAAATGTTCCCAGGGTCATTCACATCTCTTCTGCAAGAAATGGAAGTGGAGGAGCACCTCAATAGAACCCAATCTCTATTATCTTAGAAACATTTCGTGACGTGATGAGGTTTCCTGTGGAGCACTGGGTGTGTGCACTCTTTTTCTGTCTTTTCTAAATCTAACCAGAATTTAGGTGTCTTGCTCTTGGACCAATAGTTTAATACTTAGCACCAAAAGTTTGGGGAGCTCAGTTTTCTCTGTGGGTACATCTGCTATTTCAAATCTGACCTTCCTTCTTTAGAGCCCCACGTTGGTCAGCATCTGGATTCCTGAAGGGCCTGGGGCATGCTGCCTGGGTAGATGATGTTGTGACCTCTGAGGCAGCATAACTGAGGTTCTGGTTAATAAATCTATTGGGGTGAAATAAAGTGAAATGGCAATGAATGATCAGTGTATACATGAGGCAGATTTATTTTAAAACAATTTAATCGCAGTGGAGAGGAGGTATGGTCACAGAGTTGCTGTTGGGATGGGAGCCCACGAAACAAAGAGTTTGTCAGGCTATCTACACTCAAGTTATCATGGCAATACCTAAATCCCTCCTCAGAAGATAACTTATTTCTAATTCACCATCATAAGTCTTACGGACAAATTGTATTGCTGAAACTGATAAATTATTAATTACTCAAGCTTCCTGATAAGAACTATAAATTCTCAGTGTGTGAATGTGTTGGTCTGGTAGAGACATGGAGAAAAGTCAGTTAATTCTGTAACTGACTTTATCTGATCTTAGCTTGACCTGGTGTAGATCAGTGAGGTCTGTATGAGCTCTCCTACCCTTCACAGCAATAGTGAATAAATCTGTTCTGTGGAAATCTTTGTTGAACTTTCCACTGTCAATGGTTTTACGTGTCTGCCATGACCCCCTGTGACATCAGAGGGCACAAATTGCATCACTGAGGATGCAGCAGTACAGAAGCAATTAAAAGAACAAACATGGACTAATTGGACAACTTAATTCACATTCTTTAAAGGCTACAAATGAAATAACTATGATGCACAGTCAGAGAACCTCTATGTATAAGCATTCATAAACTATTTCCATGGTTACTTTACTGTCACATAGATGCTGGGAAAGTGAATCCTTACCTAAACATCTTGCAGGAAGGTGTTTAATTCCTGCGTTTGCTTTGTCCTTGTTCAGTAGAGCTTTGTTATGGTTGCTCTTCTATTGAATTCCACTGTATCTGCTTCTTATGAATGGGAGTTTTGGCAGAAGATAACAGCTGCACATCTGATACTCTTGGCCATGTACACACACTCAACACCACTCTTGTCCTTTGTCACATTCCATTCTCATGTTGTGACCCTCGGGATGTAGAGTGTGGTTACAGATTTCTCCAACGCACTTGAGTGGCTGTGAAAGGGAAATACAGCAGTGGCTCATTGGTTATAAGTACTACAAGAAAGACCTTTGGCTGTTTTTCAGATAACACTGTGTAATTTCAATCACATCAGTAAAAGGAGGTCAGCTCTATCTTTCTGTCATGCTTTATTATGATGGAAAGACTTTGGAACACCATTCATCTGGATTCAACACCCAGTTACTGGTTACTGATTCTGCATTGTTCCATTGCAAATCACAGCCTGATTGTATCATGATATCTGTTAACAGTGGGATTTACAACTCTGTTAGCATTTCTTTCACTCTTTAAATGTTAAAGAGAAGCAGAAAGTATATTCTCTCATTTCTGAATGCACACATGAAGCATTTTCTCTGTTTTTACCACCTCTAAATGTACAAGAGACACTTGTGTGGCTGTTGGTATTTACTTGAGTTTTATTGCAACAGACACCTTATGGCTAAGTTTTTAGAGGATATAGCTTGGCAAACATAAAAATGGCTCATCAAATAGACCAAGTTTCCTAAAAATCTTAACTTTCAAGGCATCTTGTTTTTAACATTCCAAATGTAGCCAAAATGCATCAAAAATGTTGGTATTCTCTGTTTCCATGTGAATGTATTGTTAGTGTAGTTGCGACACTCCAGTTTTCTTGAAGTATAAACTTGCATAAATGTTCCAGAAAATTCAGTCTAAAGAACTCCAAATGGTAACAGTGTTTTATTTCTTATGTGAGCTGTTTTATCATATTATTCTGGAAGTAGTTCCATGGGTGGTGGGGTAGGAGGATGTTTGAAAAAGGAAAAGAGCTGAGAGTTTTCACTAATCTATTTATAGTATTCATTAATTGATTTTATTCTTGTGGTTACCCTCCCATTAAAACCCATTTGAAGCTAGAGTGCTCTTGTCTATTAAGGTACTCACTAAGGGTTTTAAATTACTTTGATAGTTTAAGAGAAAAATTACACTTATTTCTTACTGTGCAATACTGTTGTGAAATGTAGCACTTTTTGCTTCATCTGTAATATTCTTTCTAGAATTGCTGAGACTCTGAACTTATCCTGAAGAGGACAAGGAGGTTAAAATAAAAATTAATTCTTGCTGTCAGTCTCAAGCAGTTTTTGACACTCTAAAGAAACTACCCATGCTTATTTTGTGTCCTGCTCAGCATACAAGTTCATGATTGCTTTTTAAAGAAGACTGGAAAAAGGCATTCAGGTGGAGATGAACAAGGAGCATAAATTGTACAAAACCCGGGGATGGATAGTGTTAGACATGTCTGTGCTCTGTGTTCAAGCACGTGGAAACACAGAGGTGCAGGTTATGGTGCTTGCCATGTTCTCTCAAACTACTGTTGGCCCTGCTGCCAAATTGCAGCTCTGACAGCTCTGTTTGATGGTGGATAGCCCAGCCCAGACAATGGGCTCTCATCTCTCAGACTGGTGACTCCAGTTAACAGCATTTTATCCCAGTGTAGCACACAATTTACCTTCAGTTCTGCTGCTTAAAAGTGCTCACAACAAAATCCGTATTCTACTCTGCAGCTGAGTTTGAGTTGGGATAGTATCTTCCTTTCTGTGATGAAATATCTTTTAATGAAGATGTCAAGGGAGAAAAGTAGTTATGGGCACTTTCATGGTGTTATAAATTCACACATTATTCATGCTTCACTGGCCTTATTCTGCCAGATCAGCATAAAGCCATCTAGAAGAATATGTACCTTTAGCACACCGATAATACTCGACAACGAGGTAATAACACCGGTGACATTTGCGAAGCCTGACACACTTGGGCCTCTCGGAGTTGACATTAATAGAAATGAGACATCTCTTTCTTAGGCAGTAGTGGTTCAATGACCTTTCTCTTTATTTTTCAGACTTCTGTTATTTTTGCATGCTCTTTGTGGCCATTTTCAGGAAACAGGAAAATGCTTCCTTTTCTATTCTTCTGATTTCCTTAAAATAGTCTTCCCCTTTTAAATCAAAAAGGGCTTCTTCATAGACTTTTCTCGTGGGCACCCTAAACAATTTGGGTTATGGAGAGTTGATTTGTCGTTAGAGCTGACTGAAGAAGTATCAGTGGCATCTGGAAGCAGCAGGGTTGTGATGATCATTTATCCCTGCTTTGCAAAATGGAGTATAGGACATTGCACTGCTCATGGAAGTCAGCAGAATTGGCCTTGGACTTCACTGCAAACTCTCCCCTTAATCGAGGAGTACTCCAACCCGCTGCCAAAGGCTATTTATATTTCATTTCTCACTATAAAGGAAGGTAGAAGATTGACAGCAGTGCACTACAATTTTGTAGTAATTGATCTTTTTCAAAGCACTTTGGCTTTCTCTGAAGAGCTGTCATGTGGTTCTGTACCTTGTTATTGCTACAGGTACACTTTACTGTTGTTTTCAGAAAGTAGGCATCAAGATATCACGGGTTTTAACCACAGAATTGCCTTTATTCTGCATTTATTCTGATACTAGATGTAATATTAATGGAAGTACCCTTCTGGCGGGGTAAGCCACGTTATCAGTAAATGTGTAATTGACTTCTGTACGGAGTCTGAGGGAACAAAGGGAGCTCGGAGATCAAGAGCCCTGTGCCTGGCTGCCAGAGCAGCGTGATTGTTCTGGCCGCAGCCTGTGATCCTTGCTTACGCAGAGCAGTGCTGTGAGTTATCACTCAAGGGCTGCTGGTAGCGATTGTGGTTTGATCAGTGTAAGTGGTAAATGACAGTGCAATTGTATCTCGTGCTGTTCATCAGCCTACCTGCATATCTACTGACAAAGGAGCAAGGAGAGGTACTCTAGTAATCGGTATCAGAGATGTGCATAAGCATGATACCTGAAGGGAATGGGCAAAAAAAAGAGGGAAATGTTGAAAGTTTAGTACATTGCAACCAGTGTTAGGTACTAGCACTGAGGAAGGACTGAGAAATCAAGATAAAAGCGTTTGAAGTTTTGTGTTTAGTAATTTTTATTTATTGAGGGGAAAGTGTTTCTTGCTGTGAGGAAAAATGCTTTGTTTCTTTTTAAACTGTATTTGTAAATCAGATCATGAGAGCTTTGTATGAATGTAGGGAATCTAAAAGGGTGGTTTTGACCCTGTAAATATGAAGCTCTCAATTGTTCAGGTATTTTAAAGATTTAAAGTATTTAGACCTCTTAACATTAAATCCATGTTATGATCTCTCATATTACGAATCAAAAGACAGAAGGGGAAAATACAACTTTTACATAATGCTATTCATCATGACAAATGTTCTGTATCAAAGAACATAACATCCTGGCAAAGCTTCAAGATTACCCAGAGGAGAGGCAATGGACAGAATGTTGAGCCAAAGTAATTTCAGAAACAATTCCACACCTTATTTATCCCTCGTGTGGAGCAGAAAGGCTATAAAACCCTCTAGCACACTCACTTTGTGCATTTGTTTAACCTACTGACCTTAACTCTCACCTGCCTGACAGCCTCATGCTTCTGAGCATGGATTTCTGTTCAACTCAAAACATTGTGGTTCCGAGTCTCTTTGTGAGAGATGATTCTTTCCCAGCTCTTGAGCCAAACTCATTCTAGACACCTTCACTGGGCAGCCTCATAGCATAGAAGAAAAATGGTCTCCCTTCATATGAATGTACCTTTAAACAAATTTGAAATTATACTGCATCTGAACTTCTGGCTCAAAATTGAGTAAATGAAAACTATTTGTTTTCATGAACCTCAAATTTAATCCTCACTAAGTGGGGGCTTTTGGTTTGGTTGGGGTTTTTTATTGAACTTTCAGATATTAAATCAATTTATTCAGTATTATTAGCACTAGGTGATGCAACTTATCTGTCATAATACTGAAAACTAGAAATCTTGTTTATGCAAGTCAGTGTAGTACAGATAGAATCATCCATGTAATTTATCAAAATTACATATATTTACTTGTTGGTAACAGAATTTGGCATTATACTGAGGGCTACAGACGTCCTCACGCTCTTGTGTTACTGTCTGTCCACACAACACTCACAGTATCTAAATGAACTAGTGCTGTATTGTTTAAAAGCTGTCAAAAATATGTCCTCAATATATTAAATTAGCTCTTTGTTCAAGCACATAGTCAAGACGTGCAAATCTGACTAGAAAGAGGAGAATTGTTTTTTAAGCAAACCAAAAAACCACAGCCAAACCCGATAGCATCCCACCCCTGTTAAACCTTAGTTTGGATGCCTGAGGCTGAGAACTGAGGTTTGGGGTGGACATTTGTACTTTACTGTGCTGGACAACAACATATTTTAGGTTTCCTTGCAACACAAATTCCCTACCAGTTGTTGTGTTAAAAGCAAGTCTTGACTTAAATTCGGATGTGCTTTAAAAGGGCATAGAAGGCAAGGGAAGATTTGTGTTGGCATCTTTTGTTGCATGCTGCCCATCAATTTGCCTTGGTTTGTTCAAGTTGAACATCTTCTGTTCTGGCAAAAGCCAGCTTTAGAAAATGAAATTGACAGTCACTTCTGCCATGCTTAATTTTTGAAAATCCCATTCCTAACACTCAGATCTCAACCAATTAATTTTAATATAACAATAAGCCTAACATCTTCCAGGGAACCACTGTAATCTTTTAGATCATTCTTGATATTTAAACTCTGGGAGAAGACAGGCTTTGTATTTGCATTTCAGATTGCATCCTGTCATGGGTATTTTTTAAAGTTCACCTTATTACTAAAACCGTAACTTTTTTTTTTTCTTGTGAAACATAAAACCTCTTGAGCTTATTTGTATTTCACTGCAAACTGCAGTTCACTCATTTCATGGAGCTCAAAAGGGGCCCCATGAGGCCTTATCCTGGTCCAGCTGGCACTGATTTAAGGCAGCGATGTAATGATAATGTCTCAAGTGTGTTGCTTTGGGATGTTGGGCTTGCTCAAACATGAAGCTCTTAAGGTGCAAGACCGCATGACTAAAATCCAGGAAATGGTTCACCTACCCATTCTTGTGGGGTAAGTATGCAGTTCTGTAAAAGTTCAGAAAAGAATAACAGTGGTCTATTATTGTTGTGATGAAAATAGTGAGGCTGTCCTTCTTCCAGAATGTTTTAAAGAAAGATGAAACTATTAAAGGAAACATCATGCTGGGAGGAACATCTGACATATCTGAGATCTTAAGTGGATGGGGAAGGCCTTGGTTCATCTCTTGGGGTTGCAAAACTGCCTTCCTGGTTTGCATGACAACCCTGAGCCCTTAAAAGGCGCCAGGACATACCAAAACTTTTAATGATTTTTCCCAAGTCAGAGCAGAAAACTCATTTAAACCTGAAATACCCAAGATGTTTCTTGTAGCTTTAGAACAGAAATGCCTTTTCTCTACTTTTCAGCTGCTGATATAAACAATGTTCTCTGGGAAAAGGATGGATTGTAATTTCAACACACAATCAGCATAGAGAAACTTGGTAAACAGAAAACATTGCTGGTGGCAGTAGAGAGAGGAGGCAAGAGGAAAACCTCATTAAGTCTGATTGTTATAGCACACAGTGATAATGGTCTTGTACAGGAGATAATGACTTACCCAGTGTCTCTGGAACAGGACAGGTTATATAGGTCTGTGGGCTTTTCTTTTAATTGAAAGAATACCTATCATTAATGGCCAGTGAAATAATTGAGTAAATCTTTGTGCTGCAGAGAGGAAAAAATTTAGAAATATTGACATAATGCAATTTCATCCCATAGTGAACCATAATTACTAATGTTGAATGTATGACCTTCACAATACAAAGTTTGCAGAGAACTTTAATATTTCTGTGCTTTTGCAACTACCAATGATATAACACAATGGTAGCATTTAGTGGCTGGAGTTTGATTCATGCTAACACAGAGCTTACAGTCCTGAAATAACTTAGCAAAATTGTGTGATATGAGTTGGAAAGAAGCAAGAGTAAGTTAATACCAGTCATCCTCCAGCTGTACACCTGAGTTCATTTAGTGAAGAAGGAAGTGTGCAGTCCGGTTCCCTGTGCTTGGTCTTGTCTCCAGCCCTGCTCGTTCCTGTTCAGAGCAGGGGCTTTGGTGCCTGTGCTGGCCGTGGCAGTGGAGCTCCTTTGTGGAGGAGCCTTTGGTGAGGTCCTTTGTGCCCTGCTCTGCCTGTGGGGGTGGGGTGGTACTTGGACACATTGCTCTGCTTCTGCTTTCTGCCTGTAGGCTCACTTCGAGTAGAAATAGGAACCAAAATGTGGCCAGCAGGGGTGACTGAGAGATGAGCTGACACAGCAGTGCAAGAAAGGCCTCCTGTCACTGCCAAGGTTTGATCTGACTCTCACCTGAAGCAGGCTGCGGACAGCATCCTCCCGGTCACTGTGCCGGCCAGGCTTTGAGGGGAGGGGAACACGACTGGCTTCAGCAGCTCAGTCCCATGTCCGTTTATTTTTCTCTACAAAGTCTTGCAGAACCCTGCGGCTGTCACATTTGCCACACTTCTCATCCTAGTGAAGGCAATCCCCTCAGTCTTTTGAAATAGCAGCAAATTAAAGCTCTTTTTGAAGGCTGAAGACAAGCTAATATATATTTTATATGTTCTGTATATATACATGCACTAGCATATCCTTCAAAGTTGAAAAGAGACCATTTGAATTAAAGAGAAATTAATATCTTTGCAGATCAAAAGAAAAAAATTAAACTTTTGTTTCTGGTTTTAAAGGGGAATTTTTAAAGTAATATCCAAACCTTTAGGGTCTTCAAAGTATTTTCTAAATTGCTGGCAGCTTATCTCTGATGTTCGGCTCTATGAATTGGATATAAAATTTGCTTACTACTCATTATCATTCCATCTGTTTGAAGATGCTGCAATTGTAATGAAACAATTGTTAGAACAGCTTATCTACAATGCACCATCAACATGTTTTCCCTTTCCAGATTGGCTTGTGGGTCACAAAATCATTTAAATCTGCAAGCGCCAGTGCACGTATTTCTCAAACTGCTGTGAAGTGCATTGTATGGCTGTGGTTATGAGGGTTTATTTATTTGTCATACCCTCACTAACCACATTATTGGGTGGTGCAAGTCATGGCACAGAGGAGCCATCTCATGTTGATGAGGGTATGCACATAGAAAATGATGCACGTGGTCAGGGCAGACACTTCAGAGTTAATAATCATCTCTCCCTGTTGCTTGAACATGTTTTAATTGGCACTTCCACTGGGCAACAGCTTTTCTGCTGAGTTGCTTGGTAAAATTTGCTATTTTTATCGAGATTATTAATAATAGCAGTATCTGCAAGAAACTCACAAAATTCTATTCCAGCATCTCCATGTAAAGGAGACTAGAATAACAGTATTGGCTTAAAAAAAACCAGTTCCCTCAGCTTTGGGAGGAGAAAATGCATAAAACTAAGGAAGTATTGGAAAAAAACTCTATTAAAGAGTGGAAATAACATAAGCACTAGTCCTGAATGAAAATGTTGTGGAGGATAATCTGTTTTTTGTTTACGATGCTGGCTTGATGGAGATTCTCCAGAAGTGACCATGGGAAAATGAGCTCAGAATCGCTCTTTTTACATCTCTAACTTAAAGTTCATTTGTGACCAAAACACACTCAGGAAGTTTTGGTTATTGTACTACCAGTTAGCATCCTTCTGATCACTGAATAGGTGCTGAGGGACAAATTTATGTTGTAAGTATATTGAGAAACAAATTCAACCTGTTGGAATAATGAAAAATAGAAGGGAGATGTAAGCATCTCCTAATTGCTGGTGGCAGAGTCTAACACTAAATCTCAGTCCTTGCTCTGGAATATGTGAGGAGACACAGATGAACTTTCTCATGCTAAAATAGGAATCCAGAAGAAAGAATCAGATTCCACCCCTCTCCTTTTTAGCAAAAAAGAAACAGTGGGAAAATCCATAACAAGGACATAAAAATAAAACATACTGCAAGGTGGTAGTGTAAGCTTCTGAGGATCCATAAGGAAAAAACCCAACATTTATAACCATGTCTGACTGAGGGAATGAAAGAAAAGACTGGATTCCTTGCAGTCAACTTGATGTAAAGCTGAGAAATTTAACATCCTGGATGTTATGGAACAAATTTAAGGGTTTTTTTAGAATAACATCCTAACAGTCCAGTGGTCAGAAATATTCTTTCAATTGTAAGGAATTTCCCTGCTACTACTTAAAAACAAAGAAACATATTATATTCTTGAAACTTGAGTAGTGATTTTTCTTCTTAATTATGTGGCATGACATTAGTACCTGAAATTTTAATTAAATCTTGTAGTTAACATTAAAAAGATCAATACAGTTTAAAAAAACAAGTGTTCTTTTCATACTCTTTCAGTATGGCAGCATGTACTATGGAAGAGTTTGATCCATGTCCTGCTGTTCTCAATTTTCTTTTTTGTATCCTGTGTTAAAAGATGGTAATCAGTGGAATTTTGCATGTGTTCAGATCAAGGAGTATTCCTCCCCCTTTTAAAATCCCCTTTATGTGCTACATGCTGTATTTTTAGGTTCGGTGGGAAGGGTTTCAGTGCCATCTGTATGCAAACGAAGCCTTATTATCGGCTGTGAATTGGTAGTTGAGCCGGTGTGAGCACGGAGTGGATGCCAGTGCTGGATGCTGGGGATCACTTGGGTGGCTGCTGGTGGGAGTCCAGCAGGAGGAAGCATTGAGCTGCCTTGTTCTGGCGTGGCCGAGGTGCAGCTGGTGCTAATGAGCACAGGCTGACATGGATTAGAACAGGAGTTAATGAATAACTCGTGTGTCTGCCCTGCCCTTACTGGTGTTGGGGTTAGCAGGAGACTTGTTTGCAGGTGCCTGGAACGTCCAGTGGTTGAACTACATATATGAGAATACTTGATGTTCATAAAAATGAAGATAGAAGAGAATGAAGGAAGCCGCGGCTCAACTCAAGTTTAACTATTATGTGGGGCAAAATCTTTGTGAAATTCAGTTCTCTCGTACTAAAGCTGATAGACAAATCTGTGTGCTCTCATTAGAATGTTCTTATTAAGCAAGAAATCCTTAAAATTATACCCATGTTGCTTAAAGTTCCTTCCAGGTATCGCAAGACATTTTTAATAAAGATTGAGGTAAATTTGTACACAGTCCTGTACTCCAAAGTATAGGTGTTCTGTGATACCACACTTTGTTTCAGTTCTTTTTGCTTCTATACAATAATGTAAACATATATCAGAATTATAGTGAGAATGCACCTGCCCCTGCAATGCATTCCCCAGATCCTCACAACCACACTGTCTGCTTAGTGGGCTTTTGAAGTGGCTGCAGTATCAGTAGGTTGCATAGTTAATAAATAAATAATTTTGGGATAATGCTAACTTGGAATGAAAAACAAATACAGCTGATGAAAGCAGCAAAACTGAAAACAAATCCTAACAAAAGTGCACTTGGGTGAGAATTGGGGATAGTGGTACTTAACATCCATGTCAAAGTGATCTACACACACTCTGTTCCCCTGGCTGACTAAGCCCAGCTAGAAAGCATTGGCAAGTTTTAGAAACAGCCTGGGAAGGAATGAGGAGAGCAGAAAGTCCTTTGAACTCAGTGGAGGCCTGAATGAAGTTAAAATCCTCGATATTATCCCAGCGGGCTAATAACAGCAAAAGGTTACAGTAATATAGTAATTACTCAAACTTAGAACTGTTTTTTTCCCATTGGAAAATACCACCTGCTTTAAATCATGAATAAAACATCCTGGCCCAAATCTATTACCTTAAGCATCTCCACTAGAACTAGGGACATAATGTATATTTACTTGCTTGAGGAAAACCTACTCATCAGTTATAAATTCTCACTGCTGAATTAGGATGCCTAATATATTTCAATGCTTGATATATTTCCTCTTGCATATGCCTAGGTGGGTCAAATCTTGAATCTCGTTAAAAATATAAAAGTAAAATGAAACACTTTATTTCAGCCTCTTATTCTAATCTATGGCAATGTAGGAAAACAAGCAATACATCCAGACACTTTATTATTTCTCCTAATTAAACAAAATAGTATAAGGAATCATCCCTAGACATTTTTCTGGAAGTTTTTAGTTTTAAGTTCCCTTCTGCCAATAAGCTTAAAAATCAAACTTCCTTTCCAATAAAATGGTTAATTGAATTTAACCTTTACTTTGATTATATGGTATCTGTTGATATCACTGATGACTGAAATTCCTACCTAATGTCTGTTCATCAGTTTTAGCAAATTAACATGATCAGAATTTCACTGTCGGCAATTAAAAAAATCTGCTTGCTACACTTTCATTCTTGATTTTGTAAATGAAATGTAGTTACTTGCCCTGCATTCGAATAAGTACATTTATACACTCAGATACACACTGAGTGTATATAAAATGGAGATGTCATTAGGTTGAATCAATGCAAATATTAGAATAAAGATGCTGATTCCATCGAATAGTACACATGAATTAACGTGATGCATCTGTTCCTAATCTGTAGTTAGTAAACAAAATTTCAAGCATCTGCTTTATGTGAGTCTTCACTTCTGAAGTATTAATGAATGGTTGACTCTGCCACTGTGTATTTTACTGAAAACCAGGAAAGTCAAATATTTGGTGATGATGTGTAAGATGCCACATGGTATCTCTGGCTGTGGTCATAGAAAGGGTCAGAGATGGGCCCCAAATTCCTGACTGAAACAATGCCCACAATGTGTACAGGAACTCCAGCATTCCCAATAAATGCAAGTACCTATATTTAAAAAAATATAATTATGGATGTGCCCTATTGGTGAAGTTTCTCATCTGGAACTAGCACACTCAAATTAACACACTTTGCTCATTATAATTCACCCATACTAATATTAGGATAACACATTAATGGGCAGTTACGAGTACATTGTACAGAATTTTTAGACAAAGTGTTAATCTTGGTGGGATTAAGAAAAAGCATTAAAATTAATGAAATGATCGCATCTCAATCTGCATATGCAAATTAGGATAAATCATATGCCCTACAATAGTATAAGCGAAAGATTATGATAATAAATTGCGTTATCTGAATTAATGACTGGCTAGCCCCACTTGATAAGGTCATGGTAAGTCCCAGTGCACTTATTACTAAAATTTATCATTCAAGCATGTGTACGCATTTAATTATTACAGCCTATTTAACAAGCACATAAACTTTGAGAGCAGTGGAAAGTTTTCCTATCTGTAAAAGAGAACTTTTCCTCGTTCAGAACATGTCAAATCCCAAGAATGGAAGATACGTAGAATATTCTAATTTGACTTAAGGATTAATAAATAATTCAGTTCAGTCCTTGCTTTGCACTACTTTATAGGGTTAAAGATTTATGGGAGCACATGAGAGAGCTAGAATAGCCATGAGAGAAGTCACTAAGTTTGCTTTATCCTTCTGTCTGTGTGTGTTGATTTCCCAGCAGCCCCATCTACAGACCAGATTACTCTAGGCAAAAAATTATTTTCTAGCTGTGTACTAGTACAGCACCTAGTCCAGTAAAGTTTAGTGAGAGTCTTTGAGTAATATTATATTATATTTAGTATCAAGATTTAGTAACTTTTATCTAGAGATATCAGAAGGTATAAGAAGACAGTATAAGGTTCTAAGACTACTTTTTTGAAAGGGTATCATTTGAGATGGACAGTAAAAGATTTCTGGTTTTTTTGTCTAGGTGAAATGTAATTTCAAGCTCCCTCTTGTTTGTATGACAATTCCCAACTGTCTATAGGCATCCTAACAGCTGATGAGCAGCTAATTTCTCATTCATGGGCACTTCAACAGTATTTGCTGAAGATACATCTGTTAAGCGTAAAAATATGAATCTGAGACCAAGCAGTTAAAAGCCTGTAGAGGGGTTCACTAGCAGCTGAGACTATCAGAGCACATCGGTCGCTAAAAAACTGCACCCAAAAAAGCTCAAAAACTTCTGGACTGTGTCAGCTGTCTCAGCTGGTCAAGCAGTCGTGGAGCACATCCCTTTTAGTAGCCACTGACTAGATGGAGGCCAGTGCCACCATTTCTCTGAGCCTTTCAGGTTGTGGTGGATACAGAAGAAAGCTTATCAACTGTCTCAGGGGATGTAAAAACAACTGGAAAAAATTCGGCCGACCATTTTGGATGCACTGCGTGCTCCCATCTCTTCACATTCACAGAATTGCTGTGAATTGACTCTGAGATCTGGGGAGCAGTGGTTGTGCTGCCCACAAGCTGAATCAAGGAGAATCTCATTATATCTGGAGGATCAGAAAAATTCTGACACCTTTAACAGTGCAGAAATGTTTAGAGGCTTTAGTACATAAATTCTGCAGACGCACAATAGCCACTCAGCAGTGTGATGCCTTGGTTCAGAACTATCAAATTAACTCCAGTAAGAACACTCTCTAATGAATTAATCATAGTAATACACATTTTACTCCCAGAACAAAACACAGATGATCGAATTAACCAATTTCTACTAAGGCCTACGATTACTTTATTAGTGCTCTAAAAAAATGGTTTCTGCAAAGCAGTTTTTATTCCCAGATTGCTGCAGTTATCAGACAGTGCTAAGACCTGCAATTGAGGCCTCTGCTGTCCCTTATCTCATTAAGTGTGACATAAACACCTTTGATTAAATGAAATGGTAAAGTGCAGCAAATAGTGTAAACAATTTCTCTGCAGAGCAGTGCCTTGCTACATGCTTAAGATCTGATTTCCTGGCCTCTATTGACAGATGATAACATGTTTTGTACCCATGCCAGCCAAAGATAGCCATTTAGAGCTTCTAAATAATTAAATATTGATTAATCAGCCTAGAAACATGTAGAACTTTTTTTTCCCCAAGCTTTTGTCCGTTTTTAAAGGTCTCATTATTTCTGCCAGAGAAAGCAGGAGAATCTTCTATACACCTTCTGCAGCCATCAGGGGCTTAAAAAAATACAGGTTTGTGCTGGTGTGAGAAAAATGGCATGGCTGCCACACTGCCATAGCACAAGCACATATGACTCCACTTTGCCATGCTCATTCTCCACAGGATCGATCAAGAGGAGGACCCAAATTTTCTAAATCACAAAGCCATTTGTGAGGGGCTGAAACTCTGTTTTAAGTCCTAGCCACCTTGTCTGTAAGGATGGAAACGTGTGGTGGCTTATCTGACTCATGTCTCTTGGCACAACTGGGTTGAAAAACCTACACTTCGTGTGTTTGGCGCAAAGTTGTTCAGGAAAAAAGTCATCCTGCCTTGAAAGACTTTTGGCATTTGTTGGGTTTTTTTTCCTCTAAGGTAGCGAGTGTGTGATGCATGCATGTGAAAAATAAAGCATATGGGATATAATAGAAACTCCAATGGAGATGATAATGATTATAGATTATTATTGTCATGTGATCTCAGTGAGCTACTTGATTCTCCGCATCTTGGGGAGGACTTTAGTAATATTGAGCTAGTTTATTTTTCTTAACCTGCAAGCTGGGATTATCCTATAGGTGGTAAATAATTCACATGTATTGGTTGATGAGATTTCTTATATGTTGCCAATTACCAAAATGACATTTACAGTAGGTGAGTGGGTCTTAACAATATTATTGTTGTTATTATTATTATAATCAGTGAATGCAGGTAGGAGTTTTCAAAAGACATCTGCAAGAATTTAGAAGCACTAGTCTATCCAAACAATGATAAAAGCATTGAAAGATGCCTCCTTACTTCCATTTCATACAGAAGATATTTGGAGAAGAGTCCATAATTCTGCCTTAAGGAATGCTCCAAAGCATGCTTCTCTCCGGGCATTATCTGTTTACTGGTGGTAAATGTAAGTGCTTGCCCCTGTGGCATCGCAGCTTCTCTCAAGGGCTCTGTATCTTCATGGTGGCTGGGTTTTGGTGGCAAGGTGCCTGTTGTAATCTGTGCTAGATGCAGAAGAAAAACCCAAATCCCTGCGTTTCTGTTTGTAGTAAAACACAGCTTAACTGGGAAGCTCGCAAACAGAATGTGACTGGCTTGTGTGTGGCAGCAGCTCCAAGTGCCATGTGGCATGGCAGACCTCCTTCCCCCCACCGGCACAAACAAGCCCAATTACAGTTCTGCTGGAAGGTGGCAAAGCTCTCAGCAAAGTGAAACCCGAGCATGGCTGTGCTGCTAGGAAAAACCAGGCAGTTTTTGTTGACAGGGTTTGTAGCTAACACTTCTATGAGGCAAAAGCAAAACAAGTTTTCTGTGATACTGTGCACAGAGACAGTCTTTTGTTAGCCACAAATGCCAGCTGAAAGTGTCTTTCCTTTAAAACCACAGGACATTCTGCCTTGGGTTTGAGAGGATAATGGAAAATGTGCCAGGTATAAAGCAGCTCTGATAGCGAAATGGTGCAGAGTACCTAAGCTGCCTGTTTGTGGGTGAGAAATTGTTGCAGGGTAAGGCTAGACTGAGATTTTGAATTTTCCTGACATCATTGGTAGTCAAGGAGAAGAAGCAAAGCAAGAGGATGGTTGTCTGTTATGGACCTCAAACATATATAAGATTCTCTGTTATGCTATTTAATTTATTGTCTATTCTAATTCAACATACCGATATTGCCTAAAAAGTTGTCTAAGTTGTCTGAACACAAGACCAGTAGCAGATTTCCCATATCAGAATAAGTCTTGCTATATCAGGCTTCTGGGGAGATTTCAGTTAGGTGCAAGAGGAAAGCTTTTCACAGCATTCAGCCATTGGAATAATCTTTCCAGGGAAGTGGTACATTCCACAACACTGGACACTTTCAAGATGCTGCTGGACAGGGTGCTGAGCCATCTTGTCTAGACTGCACTTTTGACAAGAAAGGTTGGATCAGATGATCCTTCAGGTTCCTTCCAACCTGGTATTCTGTGAAATTTAATGATAAATATGTCACTGCCTGAAAGTCTGAGTCCAGCCTTGTTGCTTGCTGGCTGCCTAGTCAAAACTCAAAAGTCACAAGTAATTGCCAAATTCTTTCTTAAAAAGTGATCATTAATTCCAGTAATAAGCCACAAGAAGTATTGTTGTGAAGGGTGAGGAAGCAATTAAATGGCAAAGTTATCTGAATGAGCGAAGATGCTAATGACCAGTAACAGCTGACAAGGACATCAGCAGCAAGATAGAAATAAATTGAGATTTTGTCTTATGTGGGTGAAATAGCAAATATATCAAAGGCTGCTTTTTTCCCAGTTTTGTCACTTTTGAAGAATAGTATTGATGCATTTTGCTTGAAGGGTCATGAGTTTTAGAATTATGATTGATTATGTAGCAAGTTAGGAAGGCTTGTGTCCAAAAGATGGTTGGTTTTTTCCTCAAATTATAATGTTATCTGATTTTTATTTCAAAAAAATCTTCCTCGCTTAGGCCATCACAATAACAAGAAAAAACATACCCTAAATCATAAAAAAATTATAGGATGGCTGACTGAATGGCCTGGAACCTGAACTAAAGACATCTGTGTTTTGTCCGGTTGCTTTGTTCTCCGTTGTGCCCACAGACCTTATCCATTTGATTGTAAATCAAGTTCTCTCCATAAATCTGAACTCTTTCATAGTATCTGCTGCACAAAAGCTTTACCTACTCTGAGCTGTTTTCATTAGGTTAGGCTCTGGGGGCTTTTGTCTCTATTGCCGACAGCCCTAGTTTTCGTTGACAGTGACTCAATTTCTGATTTACTTTTTCTCTTCATAGTTAGATTTATCTGTGTTCTTAATCACTCTCACGTCTCTGTCAGCAACTGGAGTTGTTTCGTGATATTCAAGTTGAAGTTTCCTCTTGGAAAGTAAGGCAATGGAGCAATTAAAGGATTACAACATTGCATGAAGAGTTTGATGCTATTTAAACAAAGCTATGATTAAGCAAAATTGTCTCCTGCTCCCTTGAATGCTGAACATCACCCTATTTTATTTTTTCATATCTTCTTTCTGCACCCTTTTACTCATCCTTTGAGGGTAGTGGAAAACAAAGATGCTGAGCCAGCTTGCTGTCATCAAACTCTGCTTCCTGGTACCATAAAGAGATCTTCTAGGACCTATGAGAAATAACAGTGTCTGTCTACACATCTGAAAACTGGCAGGGGTGCTTGATGAACAGGGATAATATAATGTGAGGAGAGAGTAAGAATGAGAAAGCGACACTACTTAAAATCTCAAGCTGAATTTTGATCAGTACAAGGGTAGTTGAACTGTCTTTAAGCTGAGGTGTGCTTTAGTTTTTAATATCTTACATCTGACTATTTATCATTCCTTGACTTAAATAAACTTTATGGGAGAGAGTTAATGAGGAAGGCTAAGGAGGGGAAAGAAGTATCAAGCTTTTTCTAAAGACTGAAATACTTGAAATTATTTTTGTCATACTTTCTTCATTCTGTGTTTAGGGAGAAAGTCTTTTAGCCCTTGAGCACATTGCAGTTTACATTCTTAATTTACAATCACTGAAACTTGGGGTGGAACAATCAAATATCTGTGCCAGATGAGAAACTCTTCAAAATCAAGAAAATACACAATATAAGAAAACTCAATATGTTAATGAGCTATTCACTAAATACTGGAGCTGTATTATGGCCTATAGTGAGAAGAGACCACATCTTGAAAAGCAGTTTCTTTATTATACCATGAAAAAAACCCCAAACAAACAAAACCAATAAACTGGCTTGTATGATGAAAAGGAGAGCTAGATGAAGGTGCATAACCTCTTTTCCCAACACTATTCTGAGGTTGTTGACTGGGAAGTTGTCATGAGTACCTGGCTAAGCTGGAACTCACAAGAGCAGGCTCTACTACTGATGTTGAGCTCAGTGAAAGGGTTTTCATCAATAGAAATGCAGGCACAGTGAGCATGGCCACTGTGGGATAAATGTTGAGGTATTAATATTTTTCTTAGTGATCACAGGTACTTGATAGAACAGAAAATGTACTGCTTTAAATAGAACAAAAAAAGGAATACCTGCATCCTTGTCTGACAGCTCTTTATACCATTCTTTGCCACAGCATGAATTATTTGTGCTAAACTAAGGAATATGCAATTTTATTTGGTTGTAAAAATGAAATATATGGCTTTGATCTGTTACCTGGATATAGATTCCCTTATAATACATTAAAATACTTGGTGCTCTTTCTATTTTAAAGTATTCCAGATACAAAACCCAATAATGGCATTATAACTATTGCAAAAAGAAAATTAATTCAAGATTAATAGAGAAATCTAAAGGAAAACAGAATAACATAGATGTATTTTAAAATAATTGTGTATTGATCTTTTTTCAGCCTGTGATTTAAATGCACCATCTTGCTACCATCAAGGTCCAGGAGAACTGTGTGTGTATTTAGTTTGGTTATTTATATGTAATAATTTTACAACAAATATTGAGAATTAGGTTATTTCAGGAAGCAAATTAAAAAAAAAAAAAAAAAGTCAGCTTAGGGTTTTGTCCTAAGACTGAGATTCTTATAAACATAACGTATGAAGGGTGGTGGGGAGGAAACGTTAAACAAAGAAATATCAATCTACTGCTGGTTTAAAGTTTGAGGCAGAAGGAGAAACATCTTCAGACTGTTCTTAGAGGCACTTCCAGCTTACCCAGGATGAGGTTTTGTGACATTTTTGCTGTGCCTGGCTTGGGCTGAGTAATTAGCTCTTGGTAAGAAAAACAGTGAGAGATGACCCATGAGGGATATGAAGAGCATTGTTCTCCTTTCAGCATTGGTTCACACAGCTTGTGAGGGTGAAAAAAATTGGAAGTTGGTAGTTGTGCACAGAGTAAAGATGAATTGCAAAGAAGAAATTGCAGCATCAAAAAGAAAAGTACCCAGGGAGTTAGGGAGGTGTCACAGAATCACACACATTCTGCAGCTTTATTACTGTGGTTTTGGGGCTTTAGTTTTGTTTGGTTTGGGCTATTTTTTTTTGCCAGAGAAGCAGAATTTGCCACAGCAAAGACTATCACAGGATACCCTATCCTAAATCGTTATAGTGCACTTGTAAAGAGATTATACATTGGGAAGTTTTTGCTGTTATGAGCATAGTCGAGTCACAGAGATGTCTTGAATCAATACAGAGGGCCAAGTCTCTGCACTCTTAATTTTGTATCAGTGTGAGGATATTGATTTCTGGAAAAGTTGGGAAACTTTGGCACCGTAACAGCTGGATACCTATATGTTATCTTTTAACTTTTGTTCTGAATTGTATTGTTTCAAATCTAGAATGTAAAATTGGTCTTGGAAAAATATTCTTGTGCCCACTCCATCTGACACTTTCTGTACATATGAAACAGTGAAAAAAGTATTATCTCTGAAAGATCAAGTGGATCTACTCCCCAGAGTGGCCCAAAAATGTATTGTGGTTTTCAGTGAGCATAGCTCTATTAAATAGCACTTTCTCATTGGAAAAGACCTCTTCTGATGTACCTTTTTTTTTTCTCCTATATGATGATGCCATCGCTGCTCCCCTTGAAGCCAAAAGTCCATGGCGTAGGGCTACAGAGATAGTGAACCCACTTTCTTTTTTAAATTTAAATGGCTTTATGTTTAAACATAAGTTAGTGCTTTGGTGGTCTATCTTTTATATTACACTTGCTTTTAATAACACCTCTTCAAATTCTAATATGTTGGTAAAATTCCAATGTGACTTCAATTTAATATAAAAAAAAATTAATCATGCAACCAAGAAGATACTTTTGTATTTACTTTTTAAAAACATATATAGAACTATTGTTATGCTTTTGTTATTCAATTCAGGCTAGCTTGTAGCTAAGGAATGCTTTTACATTTGGGGATTTTGCCTGTGTTTGAGTGAAAGGGAAGAGTCTGGTAACACTTCTAACCAGTTGCGCAGAATCAGCTTAATTTTCTTCAGCTTCATTTTCCATCTGCTTGGTTTTCACTTCTCTCGACATCCTAGCAGGCTTTTCATATTTACAGTCCAACCAAACAACTGAGTGTATTCAAATCTTTCTGCATAGCAGACATAAAATGGAATTATTTTCATCCTTCAGCAGTTCCAGCCTTTCAATAGTGTCATAGCAATAGAAATGGGGCAGTTGCACTTTACCATTCAGTAAAGGCTAACTAAGTGTGCTCGAAGTACTCTAAGGTTGAGTGACCTCCAATGACTTGTGTGTATAGATTATCAAACATCATAGCTGAACTAACAGACCATGAACAGTGTCCGATTCCTTTCAGGCTAAATAGTGCAGATAATCATAATTATTCTGGGTGCCAGGGTCACAAGAGCCACTCATCACTTTTCTGGCTTACTGGTGAATCTTTTAAAGTACTAAATGATACATCATCCCTGTCAGTGTGTTATAAAGGAATTAAGTGAAGCAAGTTCTAGAAGAGATTTTTGACAGCATATATCTGATATGTCTCTGTCCTTTCGTTCATATCTCCTCCTTTTTTTTTAATGCAGATTACCAGTCTGTCACTCAGATGCTTTATTTTGTAGTGAGACAGTTTTCATCTCTAGTGGAATTTTCTCTATTAATCTAATGGACAGTTTAAGAAGCAGTTAATTAATGCATGAGATCTGTTCACCATAGGTGATCAACATTGCATCATTTTGCAGCTTATGGAATAAACTGAGTGCAATATTTTTACATGAGATTTTAGTTTCTAAAAGTATTATGAAGCAGCTTGTGTCAGGAGAATTCCTTACCTGAAACCTCTTTTCATGGTATGTAAATATGTTTGTTATTTATTGCTGCCATCCTGGCTCTTGATGCTTTCAATCTAGCTTATAGTAGCAAGGAAAAATGGATATAATTGGTGATAACAAAAATGGGGCTGATGTTTTCTAGTAGATCAGATTTATTTGGAATACACTGGAAAAATAATACCCTTTAAATTCATATTTGTTTCTAAAGTCCTATTATCATGATACCAATATGATTCAAAAGAATGTATGAGTAATGTCAGGTACATATGCATATGTAGGTAGCTATACATATAAGGCTCTATATAAGTATGTGAAGAAATGAACATTTTAAGGCCTTCCTAATGTTAATACAGAAAGGTTAGAATGGAGCCCTTTATTAAATGTACTACAACAATGGTTTAGAAAAAGAGGGATGGTTATAAAACAAAAGAGAGAAGAATGAAGTCTAGAGCAGCAGTGAAATGTTACACTTGTGCCAAATGAGCATTGGAAAGCACAAGTGAAATGACATACTGACTGACCAAGTCTTTTCATGTGCTTATTTTCTGCCTCCTGAGCTGTGGCATGAGTACAATGGAATCAAGGTATGCAAAACTGAGCAACAACCTCCTTGGCAAACCCAAAATAAACATTTAAATCAACATTTAGGCGAATGCAGATGTACTAAATTTGTAGAACTAAGAACATTGACTTTGTAGGAAATAAAAATATAAAAGGAATTATCATGAGTCTAAAGGTGAAAGTAGAGCAGGAAATAGCTCTTTGTACAGAAATCATTAGATATTTTACTTGTACATCTGGATAATACAATCCTTCATGAACAGACTGCAAAAGATTATTGCTCTTCTGAAGGAACACAAGTATTTTAGGTCTCCAGTTCTATTTCTAAGAAAATAGCAAGCCACCAATTTGGCTGGTGCAGTGCTCAAATGCTCCGATGGCATGAAGTGTACCCTGTACAAACTGTGAACTCTATTTGAAAATAAAGTTTATAATTAAAACTGGCACTTGTGGGCCTCCAGCTGGTGAATGCTGTTTTGCTGACGTGAGGCTTCTGACACCCACAGTATGGTGGCTCATTGTCAGCCGCTCTGCCAGGCCCTGCTATTCCAGTGCCTCAGATGTTGCCATCTCCGCAAAATGGTGCCCGGCAGCAGGAGGCTTGCAAAGGCTTTATTTCCCTGTTTGCGCACAAAAGGCTTTTTCTCGCTCTGAGACTAAGCTTTTTGTTTTATTAGGCAATGATCTTGACTTTGAGTCCTGTGCAGAATTCAGGCAGTCTCCTGTAGCAGCGGTGCTGGTTGCTTTTCTAGAAGGACCCGCACGTCACTGCAGGGGAAGCAATCAGGCAGCAGCGTAACGATGCTGCATCGGAGCTGTCCACAGGCAACACAATGTCAGTGACAGAGGGTCGGGTTCTCCTGTATGATCTGAATTGCTGATGGCTCTGCATTGTCATAACGGGACCAGATTATTTTGGCCTGATGCATGTTGGATGCCTGCAAGGAAATGCTGTAAATGGAAGAGAATTTGGTTCTGCATGTGTGTTCAGCTACTGGTGGATGCACAAAGAGCTTTTTGTGTTGAGAGTCTAAAAACGAGACAAAACTTCCCAAGCAATACAAGATTCCATTGTGGTTTAAGTGAAAGAAAAACTCTATTTTTTTTTTTTTAATTGCTGTATGTGCTTTTGACAGTTTCAGGTGACTTTATTTTGTAACTTCAGCTTTACTTAGGCAAGATTTCAGAACAAACTTTCAGGGTTCTATTTCAAACACTATTAATAATAACATTAAGCTTATTTGTTCAGTGTGACAGTGGTACAGCCCTTCCTTATTACCTATTCCATTAGCAGGAAATAAGACAGTTTTTGCATCACAATTCTCATCTCAAGTTGTCATTGATCAGATATAAACACAAACGGTGATCTTGCTTATTACAAAATAACTTTACACTAATCTTTTTTTAGCTTATATGGACAAACATTAAGTAAAAATATGAAATGGTAAGCTTTGGATCATTATAATGTTGCTCTTTAGTGTGTCTGCACCCTTAGTGAACTCTTCTGGATGTGGTTTTCACCTTTATAAAGTTGTTCTTGAAACAGGTAGCAACAAAATTACCCCCTCACAGACAATGTAGTATTGTGATAATAGAAGTTAAAAAAAAAAAAAAGTGGAAAAGACCACTTACTACATGGTTTTTTTATTTCCTTCAATGGTGCCCTGATACAAATGTGGAAAAAGAGACAATTACAGTAGCTTGAGGGCTCACAGTGTAAATAAATCTGTGTAATGATTTAGCTGGGTTCTCAGAGCAATGACAAGAGTTATTTTATAGGCTAATATTTTTAAACAAAATTATTTATACGAAACATACATCAGAAATAAATTCTGGTTCATTATCTGTTCAAAACATTGTGTTAAGCTGGTGGAGAAAGGGAAGAAAAATTAATTTGGGGGATCCAAATATTTAGACGGAAAACTCTGGCATGTGTCTGCCAGTTGCAAGCAGAACACATGCCAGACCATTGCCAGACCACTGGGTACCCAGGCTGGTTCAGTGGGGTTTGCCATCCTGCTCGAGGTGCACTAAACTCTGCCAGCTTGCAAACATAAAAGGGCTTAGCAATACACCGTGCTATTGTTGCTGGAGCATTTAGACAATGAAAGGAAAGAGCAATGCTACACAAACTTTTTCTTATGTCAGGTTAAAGGAGTCAGATGAAAAATTATTATGCAGATATAAGAGGGAAGATGGAGAATTTGAGAGTAAAAGCAAGGGTCCTGAGTGTGTTCCAAGTGAAGCACCAAGGGGGGAAAGAAATCAGAATTTCCTGAGTTTTACCTCCAGCTATATGAATGACAGTGCTGGTCCATGCTCTATACTGCAGAGTTAAATTGTAAGACTGAAGTGAAGGACATGCAATAGAAATTAATAAAACCCCACCAATGAGACAAGAGATACAAAGGCCTGGAGAGAAGCTAAGCTAAGCTTGTCTTTTGGAATGCTTCATGTGTTTATTATTTATTGCTGCCATCCTGGCTCTTGATGCTTTAAGGATATTGGTGAGGATTCTTAGGGTCTCTGGACAATCCTGCAGCCTGGTACAGTAGGGGAAGATTTTTTCCTTGAGCAAGCACTAAGAGCACTTGAGTTTTACTGATTAGATACATATGTGGGCTAACATGCTTAGGTAAATGGAATCAGATGAGTGTGATGTCTTCCTTGCTCTTTGCTTCTGGTAGGCAGTACCTTCTTCATCAAATTAAGTCATGGGTTTGGGAGAAAATTACTTCTTTTAAACTCTGTTGAAGTTCAGGCACTTTTTAGAGGAGTCCACTGGAGAAAAGTCCTCTGCCTCTAAATTTTATCCTGTTCCTCTCTCTTCATTCCTTTTATACCAAGCTATTACAGATGGAATACTTTGGAAAAAGTTAAACATTTCCCAGAACAAGGAAAAGCAAGCCAGCATGCATTTATCCTTATTAAAAAAAAAAAAAAAAATCTTGTTCTTCTACTTATCTGGGATGTTTAATCTTAATGTTGACATAATCAGACTTTTATATTTGGTAATATAAGCCTTTTATATCTGAAATGAAAATTAGTGACCCTATTAGAGTCGAAATTGCTATATTCATTAGAAGTTGCATGTGTCAAATAAAGAAACTTTCTCTCTGGGTTGTTACTTGTTTTCCATAACTGTAAAAAAAGGCATAAGCTTCATTGTCTTTTGCTGAGTTTTTGGAAAACTTGCCCTGGTGACTATAATCATTAATTAGACTCCTATAAAAGGCACTTACATTGTTTTTAAAAAGTTGCACTTTGTTGACTTCAATTAAGCTTACATAAGCTTGTACACACGGGGACTTTTGAAAGAAAAGTGTATTTGTTAACCTGGCAATTTTTCTTCAAATTCCCATTTCACTGATCAAAATGACATTGATTTCCTCAGATTAGCAGCTGATACCTGACACTTCTTCATTTGAGCTACTTGACTCAAACTAGTAATTTTCTTCTCATAGCCAGGGATCTGCATCTTAACAACTACAAGCTCCTTTCCAAACCAGGCAACTTTTCAACTACCAGTCTGGCCAGCAGCAGGAAAATTTCTTTTCCAGAAGCTGATGCAGGGTAGACCAATGCCTGCTGGACTGCTTGGCACAGCACATCAGTCCTGCTTTGAATCTGTCCTGCACTCTTTTAGTGCAGCTTTTTGCTGCACATTCCAAGTGTCATTGCATGCTTGAAATCAGTATAGCTGGATGAGATTCTTTCCTGAAATACAGGGAAATAGGGAACAGAAATCTTATATGTAAACCTTCTCCTTGCAGAGAGGAAAACTCTGTGAAAGGGTTCCCACCTGAAGATCCTATGCTACTTGCCTTTGATGTCATGCCAAAAAGCTGACTTTGAAATTATACATAGGAGACTTTTGCTAGTAAATGGCCACTTTCAGCCATGCATGGCAGAGAGTTGTAATAGAGGCTGAACTAGAAGAAATGGAAGTGTAGAGCAGGCTAAACCTTTCCGTTCTTTTGATAACCAGGCCAGAAAATCTTCTGTTAAAGACATCTCTGAAGTACCTATTCTATAACTATAAGGATGCAGAAATAATTCCCTTTGGTTACTGCTCTGCAAACTGAGAGCACTGGATAATGTGGGAAGAAGTCATCTTGGGCACAGAGGGAATTTGCTGGCATTGCTTGGTTTGCATAAAGAAAGATGGCTTGGTGGGAGTACAAAGCATGAATAATGCAGGTAAGGCACTGCCTTCACTTGAGCTGAATGAGAACTCAGAGTGGTAAAGTATTCTTGAAACTTATGAACTTTCTAGAAGCCCACAACCTTTCAAAACACTTGAACCTTTTGAATAACCTTTCAAAAAACCCTTTCTCTCTCACAAACAACCAAAGATGCTACAAGCTGATTCTTGTTTCAGCTAAAAGGGCTTCATCTTATTCAGTTGCTGGCATGGCACAGCATTAGAAGCAATCTACTCTTGGCATCTCATCAGCATCTAATTTCAGTTGTCTGTCTGCTCTGCTTCTGCCCAGCTCTGCATGACAGTGTTTATACTGGGGCAGTTTGGGTTATCGGGATAGAGTAGGGAGCTTCTGCAGCACAGATCCATAGCAATTGCAGAGGTTTACATGGGCCTGGTTCAAAGTTTGCCATGTGCTGGGTTTATTTAGACACAAAACTTGCAGGAAACACACGGCTGGTGCCCCAGAGGTGCATTTTCCATTTTCAAATCAAAGCAGATGAATTTAGAATTGGCTATCAAATACTTCTAGCAAACTTCTAGCATTGTTCTTTGCTAATTTCTTTCTATTCCCCCCCTGAGAGTTGCAGACAGTCTCAATGCTGCATATTAAACTTTAATTACTGATTTCTGTTATGAGGTTGAGATAGAACTCGGACAGAGATAGCTGCATCATAGCTTGTAAGCTCCTTGTGCTGAAAAACACCCATAAAATAAATGAAAAATGAGTCAGCAACCTCTCACCAATCTCTGTCAGTTCATGCTGCACCTTCAGCTTCACTGTAGGATGCCAGCTGGTCTTCTATTAACAGTAAATTATAAGCTTTTATTTATTTATAAGTGTCATTAATCTGGTAGGTTGAATGCAGTTGGCTCGCCAAAAAAAGAGCATACGGGGCTTAGCGTTATCTGGGCAGACACAATGGGTAGTTTATGAAAAATCTCACAATGTATAACCCACAACAGCCGTGCTGTTACTTGGGGTTTGAAGCATTTTGCTTATTATGTTGCACAAAGGACAAGTCCAAAATCAACATTGCTTGACTGACTTCTTCTGAGGCGATATCCAATGATTTCAGGCAAACTGCTTAAAACCCCACATGCCTGACTTGGAATTGCTTTCAATTCTATGCAAAATTAACACACAGGACTTTAGAATTATTGATAACCTTGCTGAATTAAATGAGACTAGAGATTTCTCCTGAGATGACTGTATATCTTCCAGACTGGAGCAGGTATTGGTGGACTTGCAAAAGTAGGTAACATGAGAGAGTTTAATATAGGGGGGGAAATGGCAACATTGATGCCAGTGTTTTAGGAAAATATTGCACTGGAATTCTGCACATGTTCCGACAGGGCACAGACAGAGGTTTGCTCCTGAATAGAATTAGGGTGGTACAATATTTTCTTTCTATGATATTTTCCTTTTGTTGTTTGTGTTATCCATCTGCTCTGGATTTGTCTAACTGTGCTATTCCCTACTTGGCTGTTCTTCTTCTGCCTTTCTCCCAGACCTGCCTGGACTGTCATCATGTTGTGTTTGAATTCTGCACAGTATCTTTTGGCACTCAAAAGTGCACTGGGATAATGAAGTCCCGGTTCTTAGTGTGGAGGTTTTTCCATATACTCAATTAGCATAATTTTTCTTCTCTTTCTGCTGCCATGTCACTTTTACTGCTTATCTAAATAAATGGGATTTCAGAGGAAAATCTTGTTCTTAGAGGGGAACTCTTGACAGTCTGGCACTTACTTTGTAATACCAGAAATGAAAGGGAAATAACTGCAGATTAGTGGGGCTGCTTTGGGCTGGTAAAGGGTCTGCTGAGCTCCAGAAACCTTTTGTATATTGAAGATGGGTATTATACCCTGTGCTTGGCTGCTGTGGAAAAACACAAGGGAAGCTACAGGACCTGTGTGGTGCCAATGTTCTCTGTTTTAAGACCTTTTTAAGACTAATTTTATTAGTTATCAGGGCCTGTGTGTTTGCAGGAGCGTTAAAGCAAACATGTTTTTCTAGGAGTCAGAGTGGAGAGCCATCTGTTTGCTTAGACATTTTCAAAGTCACCGTGTGAGACTGGCAGAGTTCACTAGATCA
Organism: Acrocephalus scirpaceus scirpaceus; assembly: GCA_910950805.1. Lineage (NCBI taxonomy): Eukaryota > Metazoa > Chordata > Aves > Passeriformes > Sylviidae > Acrocephalus > Acrocephalus scirpaceus. Next base: position 41,044,451 of record OU383779.1, on the reverse strand, counting down.
CAGTGCAGTGGGTGTGATAAGTAGCAACAAGAAATAAAAATCTCATATCTCCTAGAAGCAGATGCAAACAGCTGAAAGTATGACCACAGGTTTTAGTTAATACATTAAAATATAAAACAGCCATTTCATTTTCATGGCCCAGTCCACAAGCCACTATTTCTCTTGACCCCCTTTACTTTGAAGTTCCTTTATTTTAACTTTCAATGTTGCTTCCTGTTTACTGGGATACTAGATTGTGGGTAGTTGGGGTTTGGTTTTGTGTTGATGTTTTTTTTCTGGACAAGGCCTGAGTTCATTTCTAAATTGCAGTTTATTTAGGCTATTAATTAATTTTTTCATATTTGTACTATCTACATTTTTGGTGCTATGGGTACTAGTATTAAACCTAGAAAAAATTTAGAACTTTAATTAAAAGTAGATATGAGTGCATAGTTTTTGAAAATGACAGAATACTGCTAAAACAAATGTGTATTTTATACATGCAGCTAGTAGGTTTTCAATTTGCTAAATATGCTATATGTTTGCTTTTAATTGTATAATCCCAAATATCACACTTGTCTTCATTAAAATTTATTAGTTCACTCATGCAAAGAAACTCTTCTAAGTGTCTCCAGTAAATATTCACTCTTATGGACTATGAAAATAATTATCTCCTTAAAGCCAATTCTGTCATCATTCATTATATACTAAGCAGGCAAAGTGAATTTCAATATATTTGTGGGTCTGCCTCTTTTTTTTTTTTGGTCTCACTTTTAAGTCAATTCAAGTTTACTCAGTTAAACATACCAGAAAAGCAAGTCACCAAAATGTGTGGAGTGTTGTGCAATGGGCTGGTTTTTATTTATGTACTGGGATGGAGGAAAGAAACAACTCAAACCAGCAAAACACTTGTCAAGGCTGGACAGCAGACTGTCAATAAGTGAATCATAGCACACCGAGAAGTGGGGGCTTGGGTTGTTGTCCTGTTTAGGGGACACTGATAAGCCAAACGGTCCAAAGTTCAGGAGCAGATTGAAGCATGTGCCCAGGCTGATGTTTATGTCTTACTCCAAGGCATGTTCCAGATTATTCAAAAAAAAAACCATCTTAATGTGCTGTTTCCTCCTGTTCTGCTGAATTTACTCCTTTTTACTACAACCAATAGCCATCTGATCAGGTTGTTTTGGTATTTTTCTCTGAGTTTAGGCCCATTTCAAATCAGCACCAGAGATTTTCTTGATCCATTCAACAGTGAAGGGTGTATTCCTACACAAAAAGCACTGCCAGTAGTAGAGATTGTTTTTAAAATACACAATTTTTTCAAACATTTTTAATGAGGTTTTAACACCTAGAGGTCATGTTGTTATGCTTATACTAAAGTAAAAAGATGAAGTAGGCTTCATAAATAGATTTATATTATATTTGTTTAATCTAAAACATTTGTGGTTTTTAAATTGAATTACTTGCATTTTTAGTTTCTGGAGACTTGGGCAATTTATTATTTTTCTATTCTCATTGTGGTCAAGAGTGACTTTACTGTTTCTTGGCACATTTAAGAAGAGATTTATTTTGAGGGGTTATTTTATATGAGTCAGACTCTTTGAAACTCCTGATGATCTATTTTGACTTTTATTTTTTTTTCCCCCCGATAAGATAAATAGGCGTAATTTGCAGTGGTTTTGTTAACAATATGGCATTTTATTCAACTGTAGTGGTATTCAACAATTCCTCACATTTTTATAAAATGGATCTTAAATGGAACCTCAGGTGTTCCTGCTAACCACAATTGTACTCCACCCTGGAGGAAAGCATGCTGTGACTTAAAAACCAGATGTATCTCACTGAACCTCTTTTATTTGTAGTATTTGCATCTTGCAACCTAACTTGGCAGTCTGTCTGGCTGTAAAGGAAGCACCAAATCAGAGGTCAGATTTGGTGCTTACTTTACCTGTGCCTCATTTATCCTTACAGCCAAAAGGGGAAGACTCATTTTATCTCCAGTTTCTCCTTGCTCATCTGTTTTGTGCTGACACTTTAAGTCAACAAACCCATTTGGGGAGTGTGTAAGAACAGTTCCACTGCTTTTTTTTTTCCTTTTTTTTCTTTTTTTTTTCTTTTTTTTTTTTAAATTTATGAAGTAATCATGGCTAACACAATGTAACCATGATATTATGAGACCATGTGATGGTATAACAACAAAAATAATCTTCTGACTGGATATAAAGAGCTTAAAGTAAAACCAGCTCTTTTCTAATGCTGTTGTGTTAGATATTCACTGAATGTTCACATTTATTGGAAAATCTGGCCACATCTATATACCAGGAGACCACACATAATTCTTATTGCTACATTTGCCTATTTGGGGAACACCAAAGAGGGAGCACATATCTTTTCTTCTGTGGGATCTCTTACGTGAAAGAAAAGACTTCATGAGGCAGGACAAGCCCAACCAACATTTGCTCAATGAGTCTTGCACTATGCCCTGAAGTTGATGAGACTATTAACATTAATTATTCATGTGCTGACAAAGGCTGCTGTAGGAGACACAGAATGAAGACTAATAAGCTGAAATAGAGAAAACTGGATGCATAGGAGAGCCTGGAGAATGGAATATCTTTCAGTATTTTTCCTCATTAGTTTGGCTTGTTTCCCACAGGGACAGCAACACAAGTCTTTGACACCAGAACTTTTCCTTAAGTGTGCCTGCAAATTGCGAGCCACATTCCCTCTGTGAGCAGTACTCTGCCCATGAGCCTTGACCCTTTTGTCAGCTCAAATATGCCTGCTGATAGAGGATGTCTTGTAGTCTGACAGATGGACCTCATCTGCCTAGGGCTTGGTGTAGCACCGGGAAGAACTGGGTTTGAATTTTGTGCTTGAAAAACACCAAGCCAAAAAAGGTAGTAAAAACACCAGTGGATGTCAGTGACTTCCCACTGGGCTTCTGATTCCCATCTTCTCACAAAGATGCTCTGACAAGTAGGAACTTAATAAGAGGCCCCTCTGTGTATTCAGATGCTATTTCATTTGAAGCTCAGTGAAGGTTGGGGCAGGGGCAGGTAAATCAGTAGACAGGATGCTCAGAGGGAGTGGGTTTTTTATGAGCTTTCTCTCCCCAGGGACCATATAAAATTCTGATATTTGTATTTCTAAGTTCTTAGAGCAGTGAAACCAAAATGCACCTTTTTCTGTAAATATGTCTGATGTTTATGGCTACTGGTTATCAAAAGGAAAATCTCCTTTTAATAAAATATTTGTATCAGCTTTTTTTTTTTTCAGGTATGCAGTTTTGCAGAAATTTTTTGAGTCTCTGCTTGTGATAGTGTTACTAAGATTCAGAATCCTTGCATTGTTCCAGTTTACTTGACAGTTCTCCTAACGAAGAACACAACATCAAAGTTTTTTAAACAACCAACCAAAAAAAAATGCTTCAAGTTTTTTTGCAATTTTTTTCTTGCATAGTGCTGAAAAGGCTCAGAAACCAGAGCCCCTCATTCAGCAAGCAGATTGGTGCTCTGCACTTATAAAGATTGCAGGAAGTGAACTAAAATACCATCAGTGGTATCAGAAAACTGTCACTTGGTTCTTAGATATGCACAAAGTCCACAATCTTGATAGTCTTTGTATGTGCTGAGGTAGTCATAATATTCAACCAGTCATCTACAAGAAAAAAAAAAAAAAGTCTATTTATTAGAACAAAAAGTTCCTGTAGCATGGAGTTATCCAAGGGTGATCCATGAATATACATCCATTAATTTTAGATCTGAACACTTCTGTTATGGAACAGTTATTTTTAAAACAGTGTCTCTCGAGAAGCTGCGTTTAAAAGGCTGTTTGATGTCGCTCAAATGCAACCTGCAAGTGCAATTCGCAGTTGGAAGTGCAACTCGGGCTGGTGCCGGCGCCCTGGGAGTCTCTTTTCAGCACCACGAACAGCGCCCGGAGCCGCCGCCAGGGCCGAAGCTGCGCTTTCCTTCACAGTCTGTGCCCAAAAGGGGGGACACGAAGGGAATTCTGCACTCTTAAACCAGTGCAGAACAGTTCTTAAATGGGTGTTCAACAGTCACACAGATTCTTGCTGCTTCAGCCAAAAACTTGCTGGAATAATTACTGCATAGGGACAAGACTTTATTTTTATATTAGGCATATCAGAACCCCATATACGTTATTTTTTGCTCAACAGAAACGAGAAGCCTGGCTGACCTATGCTCCCGAACTGTGCTAGTTAATTATTAAGATGTGTTGAAACATGAACTATTGAGTTGGTCCTACAGAAATACAATTTTCTTATGCTGTACAGCTAAGCAATATTGTTAAAGCCACACATTCAAAATGCTGAGACTTGCTTAAAAATAGTGATTTTAAGGAAACTCCCTTGTGACACACTTTTCTAATTATTCTTTTAGATTTTTTCAAGTTATTTTTTCAAAGTCCTCTCTGCAACTAAATTTCCACTTTTAAGAAAAAGAAACTTGGGCTTTTACAATTGTAGGAGCCCTAGGACAGAAACTGTCAGACATTATGACACTCAGAATTTTAATAGTTTGTACCAAAGTGGTTAGAAGAATGTCAGTGGCTGAAAAGGCCATAAGTGCAGAAGTCCAATTACAAGACTTTACAACAACACTACTCAGTAGGGGAAAAAATTAGTGAGTGATGCTCGTTGCCATACATAAGAACAGGTTAAATTGCACATGTTTGTCTTGAGTTAACTACAGTAAAATTGTTAGTATCCTACTCTCTGTACATTTGGTCAATGGGAAGCTCAGTTTCATTAGTTTGGTAGAAAGCTGTAAGTTGAGGACAAAAGTGCAATTTCATTGACAGAGTTCTCCTAGCAAAGGAGAAATCCTTTTCCTTCCCCTGTGGAAGAAAAAGAAGGCCCCCAAAAGCTGTTCTGTTGGAGGAGAGGGAGGGAAGGGAAGGGTGGTGTGGTAAGACTAGTGAATACCTGAACCACAAGTTACTTCAAAATGGCAACCATTGCCTGTTGCATGCCAGGGGTTTGTTGGTTTTCTGGGTGACTGGCTATTACTTGTTTCAGCAACCTGAATATCATAAAGCATTAAGCTTTACAACATTAACTTTTTAAAAATTATTTCTTTTTACTTGAGCAAAGATTCCAGCTTCTTTCACAGAAGTGTTTGGTCAAGCAGAAATTTGAAATAAGTAGGTGAAACTTTGAATTTTAGCACAGCAATTTTCTACCTCTTTTTAGTGTGGATATCCTCATTTTCCATGTCTCCAACTGGAGGTAGACCAGAGCAGCCAAAGCTTAGAAGCTGTTCTGGTATAAAGATGATGCACCAAGGACAAGGTTCTGTAAGAACCTTTGTAAACTAGATATTCAAAGAGAGACATAAGTGCAAATTCAGAGAATCTTGCAGCAAAGTAGAAAGCTGCTTTGTGACAGAAGGATATTGCTGTAGTGAAAACTGCCTGTCACTATGGAAAGTGTGAGGTTTAGCTACAACTTCCCAGCATAATAAATGAGGATTCCATCTCTCCAGGGCAATGTATTTGCACAAAATAGCAGTAAGTACTTGTCATGCTAAGAATATGACACATTCATGTTTGGAGGCTACTATAAACTTCTTTGCAGTTTTTTTCTTTTTGTAAAAGTTCATTGCAAATCCTGTCAGAAATAACATTTAGAAATAACTCTTTTCTTTTTATTGTGCAAAGATGCTTTTGTGACTCTCTCCTAGCTAGTTTGAGGAATAAAAGTGGATTTGTTAGACCTGAAAGATTTCAATTAACTAAAGTGAATGCCAGAGCTCAGAGATAAAGTTTCCTGATTTGTTTCTTGCCCATTTGCCTAGGTATGTCCTAACAAAGATTTTTCAGGAAAGAAAGCAAATAAAAGATTAGAGGAGAGAGAGTGGAATGGAGTTATGAACACAAAATGAGTGTATGGATTAACATTTTCAGAGGAAAAGAACACAAAGAGAGGGGATAGGAAAACAATTTTGGCTGTTTGGCTTTTTTTTTTTTTTTCCCCCCTCCTTGTTCTTTAACATTCAGAGATAGCAAATCCATTCTGTCTTTACCCAGGCACTGCCATGTCACAGTAAAATTTAGTAGCAAATAGTCTTTCATCTGTGTGGATGTACACATGCTTTACCTGTGGAGTCCTTCTAATCTTCAGTTTTTTCTGTTTTGTAAAGAAAACTATGATTTAGAGATTAGAATATAAGTAGTTTTAATCTTGCACTTTTAAATAAAATACACTTTTTGCAACAGAAGGAATTACTGTGTTTATTAATATTGTTTGATGGAAACCAAAACCAATTGTGTCATAGGTTTACAAAAAGAGGTGATCAGAAACCTCTGGACATGGTTTAGTACAACCTACTGTTCAAGGAAGGTCAGCCAGAGCAGATGGCTCAGGATTGTATCTGGATGTTGAACATTCTCAAGGACAGAACCTCCACAGGCCCTGGGGTAAATCTGCACCATCGTTTGACCACCCTCACAGTCAAGAGGTGTTTTTTTTTCCTTATTGTTTGGCATGTTTTGTATTTTTGTGTGTCCATTACTTCTCTTTCTGATATCGGATAGCTCTGAGAAGGGTCTGACTCCATCATCTTTACTCTCCTGGGTATTTATAGACATGAGTGAGATCTTCCCTGAGCCGTCTCTTGTCCAGGCTGATCAGCCCAGCAATGTCAGCCACCCCTCATGTGCCAGATGCTCTGATCCCTTCCCCTTTGTGTCCTTTTATTTGGCTCCCTGAAGCACATGCTCATGCCAGTCTTACATTTTATTGAGAAGCCCAGAACTGGACACAGCACTCAGATGTGTCTCACCAAGGCAGAGTGGAGGGAAAGGATCACCTCCCTTGACCTGCTGGCAGTGCTCTTACTAATGCAGCCTAGGGTGGTCTTAACCTTCACTGGCTCTACTCAGCTTGCTTACCACCAGCACCTCCAGGTCTTTTTCTGCAAAGCTGCTTTCTTAGACAGTTGGTGTCAAGCCTGTAGTGCTGCTTAGAGTTATTCCTTCTCAGATGTGGGGCTTTGCATTTCCCATTGAACTCCATTGTATTCCTGCCTGCTCATTCCTTTAATCTGTTGAGATGTCTTTGGATGGTACCTCAGTCATCCACTGCATCAGTCACTCCTCAGAGTTACATTTCTGAATGTTTGCTGAGGGTATTTGCTGTCTCATCATCCACAGCACCAGTGGAGATGTTAATTTGACCTCACTATTAGTCTTTGGGGTACAACACCAGGGACCAGCCCCCAGATGGAATTTGTGCTGCTGGTTACTACACTTTGGACTTGTTCTTTTGATGATTTCTGAGTCACTGTTCCTGCACCCAGCAGTTGAATCTTCACACTCAGTTAAAGAAGTGTTGGTTCTGAGAAATAGGAATCTTCTGAATATCAATAAAGCTTTTAGCCCACTCCTCCAGGGATACTTGAGAGGAAACATTTAACTTGATTGAATATATGATCCTTGAAATGTCCAGATGAACTTCACCGTGAGAGATTTAAGCAATGTCTACTATTTCTGAATAGGGTAAACCCCCAAAGTGAAAAGGTAGTGTACCGTAACCTATTTGATAATGTGAAAGTTACAGGCAGCTTTGTAAGTGCAGGAAGGTTCAGGAGAGCTTTTGGAAATTAATCCAAATGCAAATGACCTCAGAATCATGAAAGATTTCCTCTCCAGTCATGGCCATAAATGATTACTTCTCTAGAATGTTTTCATTTGGGGAGGTAATATGTTGTATGTCTGTGAGCATGTTTCTACTGAGGAGCATATCAGAAGAAGAACCAGAGCAAATCACTAGCCAGAGAGAAATACAATGCGGCCATGAACAAGGACTTAATAAATGAGCTTGTGCTTATTCAGGGCTACAGTTCAATCCACAGAAGCCAATGGGAGCTGTTGCCTTTGATGATCAGGTAGCTTTATCGCAGATCTAATGAGCTTCCCCCTGCAATGCAATTTGAAAAACACTGTTCTGCCTTGCTGCCTTTGGTAAAGAGTCTCAGAGCTCTACATGTTAATCAAAACTCCCAGCACACTGAGGTGCATTATCCAGGAACTGGGATGCAGAGACTAAGACTGAAAATATTTTTGCTTTACACCAAAAAGGGATAACAGCAGAACTGTCAGAGCAGTTACACCATAGCAGCCACTGGGCAGGAGGCCACCCTTCCCACATAGTCCAGGTAAGATCTGGTCAGAGTCAGGAAGACCAAAATATGAAGAAGCAAGAGGGCAAGGTAGAGAAGGCTGCCAAATTCCAACCTGGATTAGTCTATTCACTGAAATTCAGACAGTGCCCTAGTAACCAAGTTGACTTGATCCTTTTGTATTGCTATGTTTTAACGTGCCAGAAAGTCACAGAGATTAAAGTATGCATTCAAAATTCCAAACCCACTAGATGAAAAAGGTAAAGTTGCAGGTAGCATTTTTAATTTATATTTTTATTATCAAGCTTTTACGCAAGCTGTAGTCTTGCAATGCTACTTGTGCAGCTGTGATAGATTTCAGTGGACCACAAAGGGTTGAAAATTGTCAATAGATGTGTCAAAAATCCTAATTTCACACTTAAACATCAAATCTTTGTTTATTTAAAAGCTTATTTAGTTTTTTTAAAAAAGGAAAAAAAAAGAAAACCAAAATTTAACTCTTCAGATGTATAAAATATGAAGAATACCTGCAGGCTTCCCAGGATATCAAGATGTAGAGCTCATAAGCACATAATAATGTGAGTCACAGATGGAAAGGGGCACTAGAGTGATATTTACATTATCCTTTATCATTACTCTCCCACTTAAAACTTGCATTGGAAAAAGTCTATACATTCAATTATATTCACACTGTAGAAAACAGCCAATTTTTAAAATGACTTTTTAATTTAATAGGTTTCACTTTGAAAGAGAGCAGAAAAAGTCTTGTGATTTTAAGTGAAATTTCTCCACAGGTGTTTTAATACTCTGGGTTTCACTGAGACTTAAATAAACAAGGGATGCTACATTCTATAGCCTTTTGAATTTGGTACAAGGAGCCTTCCTTTTTGGCTCTTTCATTTCCAGTAATTAAACCATCTGGCTGATGAAGGAAATTAATTCAAGACTACATTAATTCCTACTTCTACATTTCTTTGTGGAAAACACTTCAGGAGAAAATGATGTTTGCTGGATGATCAGATGTAAAATTAAGAGAATGTGTTGTTGATCGTCCTATAGTGCTGCTTACAAAATTAATCATGGATGGGTAGAAACTCTTGTGATAAATCTGATGTCAACATCGAGATAGCAAAGAAAAGAGTAGAAAGAGCATGAAATTATCACAGATTTGTTTAGGTTGGTGCACAGAATGAGAACAAGTGTTCAATTTATTGAAAAATTCAGGCTGAGCTTTTACAAGACGTGAAGGAAGTAGAAGAGTTTGTACAGCTTTCAATTGTATGTCTGTGCTCTTCACTATAGAATGGCAGGCTATTATGGTGTGAGACTGACAGCGAAAGTCTGGAACACGAATTTAAGTGCTATTAAAGCTACTTTTGAAATCGTTGTTACTGTTTCTAAACAACATTGGAAGGATGGGGGTTTTATTATGTTGCTGAGCAAAATCCCCAAGTCATCACTCAATATGCCTACATTCCAATACTAAAAGAGTCTGAGGCTGGGTAAACAAAAGTTACAGCTGGCTGTGTGCTGTCATGGATCCTGGAATAGCCTCTCCTGGTCATGGAAGAGTCAGATGTTTGATCAAGCCCAGGCTATGAAGGATATGCACAGTTGGAATCTCTCAAAATTCTGATAAGCACTGCTGAGGCTCTGGACCCATAGCACATTGTTTAGAATCTCTAGTCCAGTTGCACATGGGAATTTTTCTTTCACTGGAAGCACAGCCAGCCTGTAACAGAAATTTTGGGGAAAAAATATTGCAAAACAACATATGAGAGTAACTATTTTGGGCATAGCATTTTGTCTGAAATGAAGAAGTGCAGTAGTAGTAATATAGTGAGAGCAGTGTTTTTGTAGTTAAGTGGAAATGATCTTCCAAAGGGCACTTAATCTCAGCTTTTCTAGGAAACTAAACAGAATAAAAGCAGTGGCTATTTTCACAACTACAGTGAGTTGCAAAATGTAATTGTGATATAAGTGCAGACAGCAATATTTCTTTTGTATTCAGATTACCCTTCTCATTTCTTTGAGGTCTCACTCTCCTGATTGAGTTCCTCCATGCTGAAGCATACCTTGCTATTTTCTTGTAAAAAAGACCTCTGTTCCCCCTTGCCAGCATTTTGCCAACTGGGCAGAGGCACCTATTACTGAAGGAGCCAGTGCATTTCCAGCCTGTCAGGGACAGCACTTTATTGGCTCAATTACTTGAGATATGAGGAGTAGGCAGCAATGATGTGTCTATCCTTCTCTGATTCAACAGATCTGGGCTGCTCTTCAAACTCTGACATGTCTGTTCATCTTGTAGTGACACTGCTGCTGCTGTGTGTGTGCACTGGCACCACAGAACTGTCACTGCAGTAGGTGTTAATAAGCAAAGTGGCTGTGTAATGAAACACTGATTTCTGGACAGTAAGTAATGTGTTTAGGGCCTTGGGCTGTGTTTTAGAAGACAAAGGAGGGCTATTAGGCTCAGTTTGTGCCTTGCCCACCCCAGTGAGCAGGTAATGATGTGTGCCAGACAGTGGTGCTCTCATTTGTTTTCCCTTCCATTTCTTTTCCTAAAGCATCAGAAATCTGAAAATGCATTCCATTTTCTCAGAAGAGGAAAGCATTTGACCAACAATCAAGATATTAGTCAGGTATTCCAGTTGTCTGGCATTGTGAGTTAGTTTTGTTCTAAATTTCTGGAGAAAAAAGCTTGACTTTTTGCAGCCCTCTTCAGCACATGGCTACTCATTCAAAGTTCTGCTAGATCAGAAGTAGCAATTAGTTAAGCACATAATTTTGCACTTCATGTTGCATAGAGCTTAGATGAGATTTTAATAATCATACCTGCAAAAGTGTTCTGGCACAAAGTTGGGTATCAAAAACTGTATTATTGTGCTTAATCAATACTTTTCTGATCATTTCACCCCCATTAAACTGCTTGAAGAGGGGTTAATCCTTGAGACACAGCACTGCCACAACCCTTACTGGTGGTGACCATTTAGCAGTGTTCTAGAGATACTGAAAATCATATGTACAAAAACAGTGGCACCACCATGAGCCAAAACTCCTATTTTCAGAAATTTTTAAGCCTTCATGATGGGTTCACAGAGTCCATTTTGGCAAATCGCATTAGAGATAGCCGTCTGCTATGTGCCTGGGATTCAGGATGCAAAAAATTAGTTGCTTCAGGTTTACTTCAGGGCTGCAGTGTACAATTTTTAGAGTGAAGGTGTTTTTGTAAAAAATAGAGTAAAAATGTATATTCTATGGATTTTTCTAGATCTCACGGGTACAAGAGGAAGCCAGTCAACTTTTCTGACTTAGCACGCACAGGGCATGAAGAATCAGCAATAGTTTTTAAACCACAGATGCAAACTGCAAATTCAGTCAAAAAACTTTTCATGTAAATTGTTGATTTTCCTGAGCAAGTTGTGTATTATACCCAATGGTGCTGGGATGAGCTCTGAGTGTGCAGCACAATGAGTACCCTCCTACACCCATAGTACTCCCTCATCCCACTCAACCAGTTAACAGTAATTAGATAATTATCGTTCATAGAAGTCCTCAAAAGATGAAGATCTTGCTGCTTGGGGCTCATTAGCCCTTTTTAAGATATTTATTATGCTTTTTATTTCTGACCACAAAGGGGAAAAACTTTAAAATATTCTGTTATTTGCCATATTCTGCTCATGAAGCAAAGCCTGCAAAAGCAGCCTTTCTCCCAGATGTCCAATATTAGCTGTGTTTTGACTGAAAATGACAGATAATGATAGAGAAAGGAAGCTTCCATAGAACACCTTGCATTTGATCACGAAATTTTTACTAGCTTTCCAAAGTAAATGTCATGTTATTTTTATATCGCTGGTAAAAATCTAGCCACTTGTTCCCTGTAATAAAAAATGGTAGGCTTTAATTATGTATGCAGCATAGAGCACACAAGACTGAAGAGTTAGAGTAGATTTTTCATGCCAGGGAACCAACCGGAGCTCGAATAAGTTGTGGAACTGACCTTTTTTTTTTTTTTTCAGTTTGAGTCTTTGGGGTTTTTGTTTGGTTGTTTGGATTTGTTGTGTTTTGCTTGTTTGTTTGTTTTATTTTTAATTTAAAAATATCTCTTTGCCAAAGAGCTTTCCTTCAGTAGCGTTCCTGAAAGATGCTCAGTTTTTGGTCTTGTCCATTTTACTCAGTGACACATAGGAGTTTTCACATCACTAAACATTAGGCAACTAAATAAGGAAGTTAATTTCTTTACAATCCTGATAATGATGAAAGAGAGGATCCTCCAGAAGGCAAACCAGAGCAACATTGTTTTCCTTTTTTGGGATAACAAGTTATGTAGAATTCCATGTATTATTTGTGGATAAGAGCATTAATTAAAGAGTGGTGTAACTCTCGGCACAATTTTTGACCTTACTACGTCCTTTAGGGTGAGGAGCCTGTTATGAGTAATGCTGTGGCCATTATTTTCCCAGCCTCATAAAGAGCTGGTTTATACCAAAGGAAATACTTGTTGACGGCTTGAAGTAGCCGCCTTATCCCAGCCCTTGAATTTCAGAGGTACACTAAGAGGCCAATTGGGACCTAGGATTTGAGCCTTGCTTTTGATATTTGTACTAAATCTGCTTTCCTGTGTCTACACCTTTATCACAGTCAGTGGGGTAGAACTAAACCACCTGGGGATTAAGTGATTTTCTGTTGCCTATTCCTGCACTGCAGGCTGAGTCAGTTGTTTGTCTTTTGACACAATGGGATTTACAAACCATTCTGGCAGCTTTCTGTAGAGCAGAGATATAACAAATGAACACAATTAAAACAATGGTATATTAAGTGGTACAAAAAGTGAAGTTAATAAGTATCTCCCCGCTTTATGCAGGGCTCTTATTTACTAATTTTATGGTATATTAGAAGGAGAGTTGCATTATGGTTATACAATCCTTGAGTCACGAGTGGCCGTTGTCACATTTTTTGATGAGCGTACTTTGATAATGGCTGGCTTTGTTTAATGAGAATGCTGTCAATACAGCCCCAGCTGTCACTGCTGCCAGGCAGGAGCTGCAGAGGTGTAAGGATCTAATGATAGGCTGGTGTGAAGGGAGAGATTAGATTAACAAAAATCAATGCAACAGTTCTGTTTGTAATTTTGATTATTGTGCTCTGTGCTGCCTGGACTGAAATGCTGATTTTGATTGATTCATTAGACTATTATGTTATCAAATGTAAGTTACTTTACAGTATGTGTATTCAGAAAACTAAATGTTTGGAGGGGAGCAAGATTTGGTCATGTGATTTTTGCATCTATGAGGTATAGTCACCTAAGAAGTGAATCCTATGATTTTATTTTTTTAATTTTTTCCCCCCTTAACCAAGAACAGCTATAAATCCTATGATTCTTTGTGGTCCCATTCAATTCAAGATATTCTATGACTCTATGATAATTCCTTGTGTCAGGGAAAAAATGTTTATATTTCAGGTTTGATAGCTGGTGCTAAGATAAATCAAACTTGGTTGGGAGGATGAAGATGATAAAGAATTCTTTTGGTTTTGCAGATGTGTGCTTAGAAGTGACACTATGCTGCAGAAACAGCAAGAGTAATGATGGAGGGGAAACAAAAATAGTACCCAAAAGGATAACCGAGGTGGATAGTCTCGATGCTTTAGTGCATGTTTATTTACCTGATTGCACACACATATAGAGAAGAAGACAGAAGCAGATGCACATTATTTTGATAAGTTTTATCAGGTTAGGAAAATGTGCTTGCCAAAAGACAAATAATTTGTTTGTGGCATTATTATGGGATTAGTTATTTTTAATTAAGTAGACAGCTCTTTTCTCTAAATTTCAAACTTTGTCAAGCAAAAATAATATTATTAAGTTTAATGTGCTCCGGTCACCTTCCTGTAGAAAGGGAGGTGGGAAATGTGATGGTGACCTTAGGTCTCTCTTCTTCCCTTCCTTTGAAAACAGAGGGAATGCGATAGAGGGAGATTCCAGTCTGTAGCAATTTCCTCATTTCCAGCTGCTGGGAAGGCTAAGTGCTTCTGCTGTTATCCAGATCTTCCCCTTTGTCACTAACCAACATGCCTGGTTTTGTTGGAATAGTGATCCCATGTCCCCACACGCTTAAAGGCAATGAAGTTTTTCTTTGTTTAGAGTCAAGGGTAGCAGAGTTGTTCCAGTCTCCAAGATTTTTTTAAGGCTTTTTCTTCACAATCAAGCACCAAAAACTTTTAAGCTGCCTTCCCAAATTGCGAGCTACTTGCTTGAAAGTGGTTCACAGAATCTTCTCTAATGAAGAGGGCTTAGTTAAAGCCTTGTTACACACACACCAAAAAGGGCCCTGCTTAGGCACATGCTAAGGATTCCTTCCTCCCTTAGGAGGGTTCCTTTCTCCCTTACTCGGCCTCACCTGAGATGAGAAGCTGCTTTATCTCTCTCTCTTAACCCTCCTCTTTGACCCTGTTTAATCCAAGCTCTTTACAAATCAAGATTCATAAGCATGGCTACTCAGGATTTCTTTCCTCGACCCTCTGAAAACTAATGAAGGACGTTTCAAGACCTATGTTTTTCTTTGTTGGGCAGGAGAGTACCATGTTGTGAGACATGGTATTTTGGTTGTGATGGAACTTCAAAGTTTTGCTGAGAGCCATGCATCAGCTGTTTAAAAATGTATGTCTTGTCACCCCACCCCTCTGAAGTAGGAGCAAGGGAATTCCCTGACTTGAGAGTGCTCAGGCAAGTTATCACCCCCATTTGTCAGTAGTGCCTACAGGAACTGCTTGCACAGCTACGATTGTGCTCATAGTCCTGCAGGGTTGAAAGTGATGATCAACCAGACTGGGAACTGTTCCTGAACATCTTGGCTCATTTTCAGGAAACTCCGCAGAGTTCTGGAGACCACAATGGGATCAGACTGGGTCTTTTAATAAAGCAGGCCTGTTTAAGGCAGACATAGTAAATGTAGTCATTGCTGAAATGCTTGGACAGCTCTGAGGGTTTCTGCTCTTGTGTCGGCTGGTTTTCATAGAGTGGTGGTGCTCCCTCTCCCTTGTCACACAAGTACAGAAGCACATTAAAAGAGAATCATCTTCCTGGTGTTTCATGCAGGTAGTGTCTTGTGTTAAGACCCAGCTGGCTGTTCTTAATGAGAACTAGATGCAAATATGTTTATATATTATTCTAACTTTTTCTGTTTCAAAGCACAGAGCAACAAAAAATTCTGTGCAGGACTATGAGTCTTAGCTCAATTTTGCAGTTCCATGGTTTAAGAAATCCCCTTATTTCTCTGAATAGTAACTTGCTCTGTTTTGAGATCTGTCCAGTCATCGGTTCCTAATCCATTTAAAATGTGTTCTATTGATACAGTACAGTGCTAATCTTTTAATCAGAATGCCATGCTATACTCAGTCAAGGGACTTAGAAAAGTCTATATTACATCTACCTAGTGAAATTCCTCAAATTAATATAATCTAAAAAAAGAGAACCAATCATGGTTATGTTCAAACACTGATGGCATGCATTTAAATGAAGATACTTACACTGTAGCTGAACTTTTTGATGAATTGGTTTTATTAATGTAGTTTTAAGGGAGGGGAAAATGTGAACAGAAAACACATGGTCTTATTTCTTTCTGTCAGGGTTTGGGAAGTTGCTGGAATGTTTCATTTTCACTTTTATAAAAAATGCTAATTTCAACAAAGTCTTTTCAATAAGTCTTTGACTTATCAGGAAGAAAGATTTGAAACAAGATCAAAACAATATTTTTGGAAGAGATAATATCATAAAAACTCACATTTCTCTGCTTCATTTGGCTTCAAGACTAAATAACTGAAATGGAAGTACATTCTAAATTATAGCCATGAAACTGTCTAGCTCTTTTCTGTACTAAAGACTATTTATATGACCCTTGTGCTCTGAAAGATAAAACAGTCTCCTTTACATGTGAGATGATAATTAAAAGGAAGGAAGCCAATATCTAGACCTCTTGGCTGTGTGTTCAGCAGCCAGCTCAGCATTCCCAGCAGAGGTGTACAAAGCATTACTTTGACAAACAAAGCAAAGGCAGCTCCTGAAGATTATCTATTTGATGGTAAAAGCACATCCATGTGCTCTGTAGCACAGTGTAAGGATGGCAGCCACAAGAGAAAACACAGGCAATTCATTAAGAGGTTGTTGCAATCATAAATAGGTAGTAATAGGGCCAGTTCTAATATGGCACTTCTGTTCCAGCTCTGTTTTTCATGTGGAATATGGACATAATACAGTTGAAACAGAAAACTTGCAATAGGTTTAATTCTTCCTCTAGGTTTTGGAGCTTACAATAGGTTTAATTCTTCCTCTATGTTTTAGAGAGCAGCATTTGTTGCCTGAATGGCGTCATCTTGAGGGCAGTATTTGCTCTGAGTTCATGGAACCATAGAGTGGTTTGGGTTGGAAGGACATTAAAGATCACCTAGTTACAACTCCCCTGCCATGGGCAGGGATACTTTCTACTCCATCAGGTTACTCAAAGCCCCATCCAACCTGGCCTTGAACACCTCTGGGAATGGGGTGTTCCAGCTTCCTTGGAAGTTAATGAACTGTATTGCAGAGGACATTGTCTTCCTCATGGCTGTACAGCAGGAGCTGTTGTATCCTTTAAGCTGTGCTCAGGTGTCCTCATGGCCATTATTCCTCTAGCTTTTTTTGTAACAGCTCACAATAACCATGGCATCAGCCAAGGTGAGCTGAGAACTATTGTGCCCTGTCAGTTTATCTGAAACACACAGCAAGTCACATCACAGTGTATTTGGAAATCCTAATTCCTTGGTCTCTGCCTTGAGGACTGTGTCTACATCTCATTCTGTTGCTGTGACCTGCCCTGACCATGGATTGTCAGGCTGGTTTGAGTGCTCCAGTTTGCAGTAAACACGTGCAGTTAACATTTTTCTGAGTATCTGTGAACAGATTCTTAGTATAGGGCTGTTTAACTTGATTAACTGCAGTTTGGTTAACTGAGATAGGGAAAAGTGAAAGTACACAACCAGAGTTTCTGCGTGGTTTGGCACCAGGACTCCTACATGGGAAAACATCTCAGTGTCTCTTCCTGTCCAAAGCAGGAGAAAGCTGTAGCTTAGTCATGTACTAAGAGTGTGGTTTAAGGGGGAGGGCACAGAGATATGGGGGCTGCTAGTGGAATTTGCCTCTCATCATTAGTCAGGGCATGTGGCTGAGCTCCTGGGATTCTCCAAGGGATTTATGTTAAGATTAGAGCTCTCAGAATGGTAAATCCAAGATGCCTGGAGGGAACAGGCCTCAGGATGCTTACCAAAGAAAAGGATGGCCAGCTGTGAGAGTTGCCCCTGTGCAGTCCTTAGCCATGGAGAACAGTGTGTTCCAAGCCCCACACTGCAGCCTGGGGCAAGGGTTAGTGGGGCTGGCTCTGGGGCCATCCCTGCCAGAACCCTTTAACTCCCAGCAGAACCAGGCTCACTCCCTGCCGTGCTGCACATGCAGTGAGCAGACCTGCCAGCACCGAGCTTGGCTCTGGGCAGCAAGAGCAGGGAGAAAGAATGAGATGTAAATAAGCACTGTGAGCACACTGTGCCTGCATATTGTCATTAATGGTATGGGAAGGTTCCTGCCAGTTAAAAAGCATTAAAGACACCATTGATCCCCATGAATCCCCCCAATACCTACTTATTTCAGACCTTTCAGTGCAGACTAAGGACATAAGGGGAATTGAAGAAGATGTGTGTGCAGAGAAGAATACCATTAAAATGCAATTGATTTTCTTAAGAATTATATTTAGCTATGAATTTGTAATAACAAGAAGTGTACTGAGGTCACAGGTGTTCAGTGTGTTATGGTTTTCCCAAAGCAAAAAAATAAATACAGTGGCACTTTGCTATCAGAGCAGAATTTTGGTTTCTGACTATCAAATTGTATTCTTAAAAAGCAATAACTCCTGCTTAACATAATTCCCATTGTCTGTAATTAGCACCAGATAGCTTGTGAAAATAGTAAATTAGATTTAATGTGAGCAATGAAAATGCATGCATTGCAAGTATATTGAAATATTTCCCTGCATTAATCAGAATGACAGAGAGCTGTGTACATACAAAGACACCCCCAGTAAAGGATGACTGTGTTGTAATGATGTCTAAGATGGCTGTAAATGAATTTGAGGAAGTTTTGCTGATGAGAAGGCGATGTATTTTGGGTTTAGAAGCTACTCTCAGGCCTCTCTGTCAACATATGTCTGTGCTCTACTGCTCTCAGTGCAATCTCAATCAGATCGAAGGCTGACAGCACAGAGAAGCCTTTAACAGCAGAAGCTGTAAGGGGCAATGCTTGGGAAGAGGTAGAATGAGGAATCACTACAATAACAGTTTAGGGGTTTAGCAAAGTTCAGTCAAGACCTTAAAACTCATGGCTTTTGGCTATTACATGGTATTGTGCTAAGTAAAAATCCTGTAAAATATCTCCACCTTTCTGTAACTGCCTTTGTACTGTACCTCTCTTAAACTGTAAACCACTTGTTTCCATAAAGATTATTCAGGGAACTACGTAAAACTCTAGAGTTACAGTGAAGTAGGGAGACGTACACTGCAGAAGAAAAATAATAGACTTGATTAACAGAAGTCAATGAATTCTGTTTCCTTTTCTGTAAAGGTTCAAACCTTCTTTGAATTAAATGCAAAGCCTAATCATAGAGGATCAATATAATTTATTGAGCGTCATATAAAAAATGCTCATACCTTTGGGATTATGTTGTGGTATAGTCAGAGGAAGTGTTCCCTCAAAAAAGCTCTAGAAATGGACACAGTGGGTGGTGAGAAGAATTCATTGAATTATTCACAGCCAAGAGCAACAGTGTATGCAGGTACATAATACTAACATCTATTTTCTGTCTTAATTCCTCTTCCTCAAGTAGAGAAAAAGCATCCCTTGTATAGTAATGAATCACTTGGACATGAGTGTTTCCTATTTATGGAAGTTTCACATAAAATGAAAGCACTCTGTGCTGCACTCCTTTGCACAGCCTTCACCACTTTCACTGGATCTTGAATAAAAGATTTTACAGAAAAGTCTTACACTTCAAAAATATTATAAAATAATTGCTTAAACCTGTGATTGAGATTGGAAAAAAGAAGAGTTGGATTTTAGGATGTATAGAGATTCCAAAAAATTACATTTATCCTGGATAGGGCTGCATCTACAGCTACACTATAGCTTACAACATTATGTGCCCATTCATGGACTCTGTATCCTCTACTCTGAATATGGACTGTGGTGCAAAACCAGTCTTGGGGCTATTTTACAAAGACTCTTCTTCTTGGCTGCAAAAATCATTTAATGGTGCATGGGTTTTTTAATTGTTGACATCTAAAAATCTTTTTGCTCTTCTTCCTGTGGGGTATGGGAAAAAAAAAAAAAAGACTAGGGAAGGAGGAGTTGAGGGTAAATATAAACACGAGGAGAAGTTACTGCATTGTTTTTGTATTCACATCTTGTCAAGTATCCACCAGTTTCCAGAATCACTGATGAGAAATTTGCCTCAATTTGCAGGGATTTCATTCCAAAAAGAAGCTGAGAATCTTGTTAAGTGGGAAAGATGTTATAGGTTAGCAAATGTATCCCTTCTGTGATGCTGAGTGAGATTTACCCATGAGCCTAACTATTAAAATTAGTAAAAGTAAAATACTGTTTCCATTTGCAACCCTGTAGAATAAATACACATTTATTGAAACAGTCTGGGGGGGCAGAGGGGGGCTAAATAAACCTCATCTAAAATGAAGTGAAACCATATCTGAAAATTCAGTTGCATGGCAGAGAGAATTGATTCACAGCTCTAATTTAATCAAATGAGAGGAGTATAGTAAGCACATATACTAAAAATGACATCCAAAGTTAAGCCAGTTAAGAAGGCATCAAAATAATCAATGTAGCCAAATCAGTAAGAGATAAATCAATTCGCAGCCATGTGAATTAATCTCTACAACTTTGCAAGTGCCGATGTGTTTAGAATTGTTGAATCAAAGGTTTCATTTGAGAATAACACACCTTCTGCATTTACACAAAGTTGCATGTATTTTTACTTTACAAATGTTGAGGGATTGTCATTCTTAGGCTTTAGGTTTGTCTAAACAAAAAACACAAAATGGAGTGAGAGGAGGAACCCAGTCCTGTGGGTTACTGACCACTCTTATCCTCCTCTGAAAAAGGATCAATACTGTGTTTTGTTTCAGGCAACTAAAGGATTCTACTAAAATTGTGGCTACTTTAACTTATCAAGGCTCAGGTAGGAAGAAAATCAGTTACAGCTCTGTTATGCAGAGCATCCCAGCATTCCTGTCTGGAAAAGCATGCACAATGTAATTACTCCTGGGTATGAAGTCACTTAGGCTAAATACTGAGTAAATTGCCAAGATTTATCCAGTATTTTCTAATCTACAAGATTGTAATGAACATTTCAAATTGGAATACTGTGTCCTTATAGCCTGCGAGTTAATCAGTTGCTTTTTGGAGTCTATATTTAAGCAAAAAATATATGTCAAAAAACATTAACAAGCAACTTCACTCCTGTAGATGTATCATACTGGCTGTGTTCCTGATCTGCTGCAAGAAGATCCCCAAAAGTCCAGAAATTATCAACGGTAAAATTGTTTCCTGTTGTTTATGACTGATGAATGAAGGCACCTTAGCTGCTTGCTAAGTGGAAAAACATTGTAAATTATCAGTGAAAAAACAGCTGAAAAGCTTATGTGCATTGAGAAAAGCTCACAGTGCATAAATACAAACAGATTTTTCCTACAAATCAGATTTTTTCCTTTTTTGGAGACATAGGAACAACAACCTGTGAAAATCAGGCTTTGAGGCTGTCTTGATTGCTTGAAATGAATAATGAGGCTTATAGCTGTCTCCAAAGAATGATGGACATGAAACTAAATGACCTGCATGAAAAGCAAATAAGTGGCCCTGGAATTTGATATCTGAATTGTGCATAGATCTCTGTTGCACTCAAGTTAAAGAGAAGATCCCAAATTCGACCTTCCAACAAATTAATTTGCTACCTTGTCATTCTGAGCAAGTTTTTGAAGGTGTTTGATCCACGCCTTTCAGTGCTTTTAGCCTAATTTCCTACATAAATCAAAAAATATTTTTAAAAGTGATTCTCTTGTGATATCTGTGAGCATTTTTACACAGCTTGAAAGGTAGACAAGAAATAGCCACTAATGTAAAATGGTTACAATGTTGTGGCTGCCAGTATATCTCCCTGGCAAAGCCAGTGTGTTTGCCATTTTTTTAACTATTTGACTCATCTGAGCTCATTTCTATTTTGAATACACTTGAATGCCCTAAAGAGGATATTTCCAAAGGGTTGTTTAATATCTGTGCTGGAATACAGGTGCAGTGTGTAGCAGATGAATGCAGTCTATCCTAGCAGTGAGTCAAGTGATGCAGGATATTGTCACTGTTATACAGATGTGCTGCATGTTCAACCAATTGAACAAATATGTCAATAGTTGGATTCTTTAGACTTAACCCCTTTTAAATGTGAAAAGCACTTCATAAGCTAAAGCTACAGCAAATTGAAAACTGATGTTTAATGAAGATGGGGAGATGTAACTGATTGAATTCTCAATGTATCACTGCTGCTGTGCCGGGTAGTCATTCCTATCTTTCTCCTTCATGCAGAATACTTCTATTTCTAGCTTTTTCCAGCTTTATAAGAATGAGCAGCAGCCATTCAAGCTTTCAAATACCAGAAGTTGGAGCTTGTTTTTCAGCATACTGATGAACTTACTTTGAGGAATGAGGTTATTGGATGTAAGCAAATAAATGTCAGAAAAATCAATTACCTTTTGTTGGTCAACTCTTAGCCATCATTTAGATGTGCTTGATCAACACAGAAGGGGAAACATTGTTAATGTTAATTAGGACAGGTCAGAGCATCTTTCTGTGCGTTTCACTGTATTAATGAAACTAGAAAATAGCTACATTACATTCTGCAACATTTCCACTTCAGACAAATGAGTAAAGCTCACTATTATGATTGTAATCAGGTAATGTTAACTAGGAATATTTAGATTGATCTCTTTTAGAGTTGTGAACTCATTATTGCTTTAAGGACAAACATGCTCTGTAACAAACCATTATAAATAGCACACTGTTTTCTATAGGCACAGGATCCCTGTTGTGTGAGCAATGCCATGGACACAGCCAGCTGGGTGGGTTTTGCATTGGCTCACCCTCCAGTCTGGGTCTGGCAGGTGCAGCATAATACAAATATGGTTAAGTGGCTTTCAGATCCGACTGAGGCCCAGAGGCAGGCTGCTTGTTTTCCCAACCAAGCCTGGCAGTGTACAGAGCCTGCTCAGGTGGGTCTGGGCTGCCTTCCCAGAACCAGGAGTGAGGGGAGCAGAGTGAGAAGTTGGAGAGTTGGCCCCTCAATGGAGCTTGGCCAAATTCAGCAGGGCTTATTGGCTTCAGGTCCATGCCAGCCTTCCTGGATGTGCACCAGGATGTGCTCTGGTGCCTCTGCAAATAAACTCTCCCAGAGTGGTGAGCAAGGGGAGAGGCCTCTGAGCTGGCTGGAGCCCAGCTCAGTAGTACCCGAATTACCTGCCATCACTCAGTGTCCTATCCCTGGGATAACACAACAGACCGTACCTGCAAGTAAACACTGGAGCCACAAGACAGTAGCTCTGGCATTCCTTCTCTAAGGGTATGAAATGTTAATGATATACAGGAGAGAAATCCAGGCCTAAGAGAGGCAGTGCTAAAAATTCCTGGTATTAAGGAGGTTTGTGATGGCAGTGAAGCTTTGCAATGCATCATCTGTGTGTGCTGTGAAGTTTCCATGAGAGGAGCCAAAGTTACAACAGAATTGTTACTTAACTTTTCTTTTCTGAGGCAGAAGAGTGACAATACTTTAAGACCACTTTCCAATTGGTCGGAAATAATAATATAAACAAGGTCCTGGCAACCTTCTCTAACTGGCCATGCTTTGACCAAGAAATTGAAAATGGTGGCTTCTTAAGGGTCCCTTGATCTTACATGATTTTGTAGCCGAGACATAACGGCTTTTGGAAATGTCTCATTTTGTATACGACACCTATTCTACAGAATCCATATCCAGCATATTCTATGGAGTGCGTGCACCAACGGTTGTGTTTCAGAGGAGGTGGCTACTAGTTAGTGCAGCAGATGTTACCAGTACGCTGTTTTTATCAAATTCTGTCTTTTAGTCAGGCAAGTTGGCGTTTAGTTCACATGAAGTGTATGTAATCAGGATACAGAACCCTTCTGATTTTCACCCTTAGTAAACCCTACTCTGTAACTCTGATTCAGGCTCATAGATGGCATGTGAAAACCAAGGTAAGATGTTTGGTGACTTACTTCAGCAAGAGAGAAAGTTTGTCCTTGGGAAGCGATTGAGGATGTTTTAAGTGGTCCCTAGCAGAAAAAGCAAAATACTGATCGGTCACAAGTTCTCCATGACAGCTGACAGGCAAAAGTAGCGTGCCAGGGTAGAAGTGATGTATTTTGAACAGTGATGACATGTTGAGTTAGAACATAAGGCAAATAGAATAACAACAGATTGATTGAGAGGGTGAGTGGAAATGTGAAATTCGTGAGAGAAGATGAGTGTTGTAAAGTGGCCTTGATCGCATGCCCAATATGTTTGATTGCCATCTCTGCAGGCCTCGTGCCATTATCTTCAGGTAGAAAAAAATAGGCATAAAAATTATTCAGCTCTCACTTGTAGCAGTCATGTAATACTGCAGTAGCAACACAAGCAAGTAAAGAACCAAAATGTTTGAAAATGTGAAACTTCCCATAGGAAGCGTAGTGGGGCGGTGAAAGGAAGGATTCCCTCATCGGAGATTGAAAAAGAAATTAATCCAACATCAAGGATTTGCTTTCTGCTTGTAAGCAATCCCATCTGGGTCAAAGCAAGGCAACACATTAGTCTTTTATGTTGCTATGAAGCAAAGCTTCCCACTGGAGCAGACTTTCTCTCTGTATTTAACAGTCTGCATGAAATCCGTTGTTTGAGCTGGGCTGCAGTTCAAGTGAATAATGATCACCATGATGGGGTAGAAGGCTGGTGACCATTCAGGATTAGGCTGACACTGATAACCTGGTGTGAATATTATCACAATGCTGGGAATTTCCCAAGCACCCATCTGTTTTTTAGGTAAAGAATTTACTGATCTATACATGTCCAAGCTTGGCTTACTCTCCAAAGGTTTATTCTGCTTTATGTGCAAGGCCAGGTCAAAACCTTGATGAGCCATGAAAGGCTGACATTGATAACACCTTTAATTTAAATGAAAGTGTTTAAGTATGATCCTTTTGGATACAAAATCTTGTGGACTGCATAGCACATGAGCACTGTCAGCAGCTATTTATACAACACGCATGGGTAAAAACTGAACAGTGGTAGTTTATTGGAGAGATAAATTTAGGAAACTACTACACTGTTAAATGAAACATTTATACTGATATATATATATTATATATTATATATATTATATATTTATACTGACTGCTGTCTATTTTTCCTGCCTCTCTTGTAGTAGTTCTGCTTTAGCATGGTCTTCCAGTGATATTTGGTAGGCTATTTCCCTAATGGTTTGCAGTCTCTTTGCTATTTACTTCTGACAGACCCTGGCATGAGCTGTCATTGCAGAATGCAGTTCTCAGCAGCATGAAATTACCAGCAGGCTTTGCAAGCAGTCAATGAGGTCGGGCTTACCTGTCCAAATAGAGCCTATTTAAAAGGCTAGCTGGGAGGCAAGAGTGGCCCATGGCTCGACAGCCCATCTGCCTCCTACCAGGCACCACATGCCTGAGCATCACCTTGCATTATGTTGAGGATTCCAGGTCCTGTGTCCATAGATGAGGTCTTCATAAAGCAGAAACCAGCCCAAGCCACAAAGAATGGAATTGAGTTCAAACCACAGAAATAGGCAAGCTACCAGGAGAAAGTACCATGGATCGTTGTTTACATGCTGAAAGCCAAGGCACAGACAGCTGCCCTTTCAATCCAACAGGCCCTGGGATAGAATCCAGAGAGCAAGTTTGGTGTCCTGTCTTTACAGGGAATACCAGTGTCAAGATCCCATGTCTGTGTGTATCTGTGCCTAGATACACACGTGCATCTATCTACTTGTCAGTCTATCTATCCACACACACAAGGATGTTGTGCAAGGTCCTTTAGTGTTCACGGCAAGGAATCCCTGTTGAAATGACCTGGCTCTGGGTCAGGTTCCAAACAATCCAGCAGAGAGACTGATGTGGGATCTGGAAAGCATTTAATGCCCAACAAGTGCTTAACCCAGAGCTTCGAATTAATCATGTTGCAGCAAAATCTGCCATGTGCTGTAGTATACAGGCTAGATCTCATGAAAAATTAATCCGCAGATATTCTTGGGCTCTGCAGAAAAAATAGCCCAAATCCATGTTTCTCCTGAGAAAATTATCTAGTTTGAGAATTTTAAAAATATTGCACACTGCTGTTACTTAATTCCATGGTGACTGTGAAACAAATGAAGAGTAGCTATGAGGCAAAGTAAGCATGAGTATCTAAAACGAAATTTTCTTTGGGAAATACAGGTACTGTGCAGAGCAACTGGTGCAAAGGTACCTGCTATCCTGCCCTACAAACACTGTTTCCCATGTGTTTAAGATGCAAATATATGTTATGCTGAGTACTATGAGCAGAAGAATAACTTATTTATCCCATTTTGCATAGTAACTTTAATTATGTTTTACTGAAGACATCAATTTACTATAAACTGAAGTATATTTCTTATTACTGTTTTGCTGTTTTTGTAAGTCCATGGCATAAACAGAGAGAAATGTTTGTTAGGAGATATTGAATACTGTAAGAATGTCTTGGCTCTCCTTTTGAGAACTCTCAATTAACAAGCATTTTAATTAAGAAAAAGGGAAAACAAAAAAATGCAGTTAAAATTGAGACTCTCCATAAATTGTCATTTTTGCTTTTCAGATAATATGCACAGTTCCGTAATATAGCAGAACAATCTAAATGAAGCTCTAAAAATACAGCATACAAGAAAGAGATTCTAAAACATGTAGAAAATTACAACTTGTAATTAAAATAAACTGAGAAAGTAACTATTTGTGGGCTCCGTCATAGAATAGTGCTATGCAATTAAATAAGCAAGAATCTGTGGTATTTTCCCTGTTTCATGGAATTGAAATTTTTATTAATTCAATGTACTGACCAAGCTTGCTGATGTCCACTATAACCTAGTATCAAATTCAGCAGAGAAACTGGATATAAATTGGCCAAAGCAATAAATGAATTCAGAACATTTTGTGAGAAAGAACATTTTTTTAAGAGAGATTTGTAAGCTTTCATGAGATCTTTGAGCAGCACACACTAACCTCGATCAAATTGGTGGTGCTGGGATTTCACCAATCGAGAATACGAAGAGAATTTTTTTAAATTATTTTGTAAATTGAAAACTAGAGGCACTAGTTTTCAATTAGAGAAACTATTAGAGAATATAAAAAATATTCTTAGGATCTCTCCATCCAAGATTTCCAGCAAGAGGCAGTTGAAGACGGCCATCTCCACAAGAGGAGATTCGTATGCTTTTTGAATTAGATAAGAAACCTGAAACTCAGTGTTCCTCCTTAATGCACTATTCATCACTTTGTGTTTATTTTAGGATCCATTTCCCTGGGCCTTTTCTTTATAGGTGCTCCTATTTCAGTAAAAACCATTATGTTAGGGAGGTTCTATGGGTTGAACTCCCTCAGTTAATAACTAATAACTGCTTGTAACTCAAGTGTGTTGTCATTCAGGTATTAAGAGGACAGCAAAAATTAACTTCTGCTGCAAAGGGGTGATTTCCCTAGAGTACACAAAATGAGTAATTATACTGCTGAAGAACTTTTGAACTCTCTCTTCATTAAAGAGTAAAACCATTTTTTCAATGTCCAAGAAAAAAGCCTTTGAAGAAGTTGGGTGTGTCCCAGTGCAGGTCAGAATAGATTATTTTATCAACTGAAATTTTTATAGCTTGAGAGATCTGTTTCTGACCAGGTCTAGTCTGAATCAGTATTTTCTCCAGCTGTTCACTCACTATGCTCCCTTCTCTCCATGCACAATTTAACTTACATTGAGGTAAGGCAGTCTCACCCTACATAGATAATAACATGCCCCTTTTTTCAGTTCATTGATACCTATGGCTGTGCTCAGATGGGGTTTAGTTCTTTTATTTTTATACATACATCTGAATATGTAAGTTATATGTCTGTATATGTAAGTTTTGCACCATTTACTAAGCAGTGATGTAGCTCAGGAGGAGGAACATCAGTAAAAACAAACTCAGTGTTGTTTTGGGAGCAGGAATGTTGCCTCTGCAACTTCAGAAGGCATTTTAGAGTCCACATCTACAGGAAAATAAAGCAATTCTATGATCACAGAAGAAGGAATGAAAGGAGAGGGAGAGAATTTGCCTAAATCAAGCAAGTGGGGGAAGAAAAAAGTCAAGAGAATATAATTGTTTTATAACAAGCATAGATGCAAAGATGCAGATCAGCTAAGGGTGAGGAGGAAGAGAGTGGCTGGCAGGAGGTTAAGAGAGCTGGGAGCAAGCAAGCAGATTTAAGGAGTCAGCAGGCAGGAAAATGAGGCTCTTCTGAACTGGAGGTGGGAGCAAAGAAGGGAAGAAAATGAAGGGGAAGTGTTAAAGCTGCAGTTAAAGAAGGCAACAAAACTGTGAGTGAGGATGAAAAGCAGTCATGCAAGGGAGTTGAAGCGAGGATGAAATATTGCAAGAATTGGACAGAAAAGATTTTAATGGAGAAGCAAGAGGACGGTATGAAATGGGACTAAAAACATTACATTGAACGCACTGGAGCACATTGCCCTTGCTCTTCTTTTCATTGGACTCAAGGAAACACTGTGCCCATCCAGCTCTAGTGGTGCATTTGTTCTGGAATGGGTGAGACCACACGTGTGCCTCACCTAATGATACTGTTTATCCTTTCTTCAAGTCAGGTGCAACTTGCTCTTTCTTTAGAGTATTTCTGTTCTGGGTGTTTCAGGAAATACATGGTTACAGATTAAAGATGTCACACCAGAAAAAGAGAGGCTCCTCTCTTCCCCCTATCAAAATACTGCAACAAGCATGTGGGCAAATTCTGTTGATTTATAGCTGGAGAGTCCACAGTCTATTTGTGCTGCAGAGGAGTTAAACTTGGCAGGGTTTCTGCATGTGTGGGTTATCATGTACCCTGTGAAACCCCCATTGCTTCCACACTAAAGAAGGCAAAGTAGAAGAGGTGGAGGGAAGGGTTATGGATATCAATGAATTTAGGATGGGCTTCAGGGAAGTGGTGAGGAGCTACAGTGAGATCTCAATGTCAGGAGTGAAGAGCAAAAGAAAAGAATGGAGATGGAAGGTGTAGAATGATAGTTCAGAAACATAATGGATACTGGTAAAAAAAAAAATATGGCACAGCACACAAATTTGAAGCCATGTGTAGCTGTTTTAGGGGTGGGAAATGAAAGTACCACAAGATGGTAATAAGCAATTACTGGGAATTTAATTCCATTCTGTTTTTCTTCTACATTTTAAAATGATAAAACACACAAGGCAAATCAGTGGAGGGGAAAGTCAATTACAGTAGCAAATCAATTAGGGTGAAGAGTCAAACCAATCAAAACTGCAAGGTAACTAATGAAGGACAATTAGCAACAATAAATGGATTCAGCATTGCCCAGATTCAAAAAGGAAGGGGGGGACACAAGTGACATCAGGCTTTGAAGAGTACAAAGGATGCTCTATTCAGAAGGGAAACACACTGTGGGCCTTACTCTTCATATTCAGTGGCTTTTAATTGCCAAATTCAGAATGTACCAGAATGAGGGAAAAATACTATATAAGCTTTTATATTTTTCTAGTGATATTTTCTGTCAATGTAATAGGGAGAGTCTAGTGCCCTGTGTAATTTGCCTCTTACCAAATCGATGGGTAATTCAAAATCCACTCTGTGTTTCCTGTTGGCACTTTTAGGCTTTATTTATACCCCAACCTCTTGGAACCAGCTGTATTAAACTGTTTAAGTCTAGATGTCCTCAATGAAAAAAGTTCCTTTATTTCTGAAGGTGGAGAATTTCTGTTGAGATACGGAGCACATTGACAAGGCTGCCCTGTGCCTAAAATTATGCATTGCAAATACTCTTCAGGAAGGACAGTGTTCATGTGCCACTGTCAGTTTTAAGTCATCTAATTGTGGATTGACTAATCCCTGAATATAAGGAAAGAGTGGTTTAGTGTAAACCGTCCTGTGTGGACTCTTACTTAAACAATTCTGTTACAGATCCTTCTTAATTTCTGTGAATGACCAATGATCTTTTTGTAGCAGCCAAAAAACCCAATAATGTTTTGGCCAAAAAACCCAATAATGTTTGCTGTGAAAGAGCAGAGATTAGTAATCCAAACTGTGCTGCAGTTGGTGTTGGCATCTGTTATGGATTTCTATTCAGTCTTGGGCAATACTTGACAATCTTCTTTATACCAAAGCACACTTCATTCTAAATTGTCCCCACAAAAAACAGCACTGCTTGATATATTCAGAATTAGATTGGCTAGATGAGCTTAATTCAAGAAAGTACTGAATTTGTCTGTGATTCATCTATAATGCACTAAAAGGAAAATTCCCCAGCTAGACAAGTAAATTATTAACTCGTATGTCTATGTGTTGTAATTTGTGTATAGTAATAACTTATCTTTAAGTAGGATTGAAAATGTATATGGAGAATGTGAATAGAGTCAGAAATAACTGGTTATTTTCAAACCCAGGGATTAGGTGTGAATGTGGGCTTAGCTTGAGAAGTCAGACTTTTGCCAGCTGAAGATCACTGTGCCGGTCACAGAGTCCGTCAGAGAGGTGGCCCCAGCAGCTGCTAGGAAACAAGTTTTGAGGTTATTGGTTAGGATAAGATAAATCCAGGTGCATTTCTCCCAGCAGATCCAGTCAAGAACAAAAACAAGGTGATGAATGACATAAGGGAAAATTTTTTTCATGTCTAATTTAGTTTCCAGAGATAGCAACAACTGTACTCTTGCAACATTTTGAATTCCGAAATAAATTTGTTTCATTGTTCGATCTGTCCATATGACTGGTACAGAAATGCTCAGCAGCTTTTTAAAAGGAGCTGATTATTCTTACCCTTAATCCAATTTACTTCTCAGAAGCCCTAAACTTTTTTGACCGAAGAATACCTATTTTATCCCTAAGCCCCAAAACAAATCAAGTAAAGCTGCAATCAATAATTAAACTCTATATTTAGGATATAAATCTGTACATAACACATACTGCAAGCATGTCCAAGTAGCTACTGGGCTGTAATAATCTTGATAACTCTGGTCTGTGCAGTTCTTTGTCATGCTTATTGTTTTGGCCTCTCAGAAATGCTTTGCTCCTGTGAAGTGGATGCTATTTATTTGGAGTGTTTTCCCTGTCTAAAACAGCCAACAAGCCCCTTTTTTAGTACAGAAGTCGAGATCTGTTGCCACTGAAGTTCTTTTTCCTCTTGGCCCTGCTGAACAGAGTCTGCCATGGTGGATCAAGACTATTCTTGATTTTCCTGTCTGCTTAGCTAATTAAAATAACAAATCTTCACAGCTGTCTGCTTTGGATTCATCCTTATCGCCATAAACTAATTAAAATAATGCAACCGGTTGCAACTCATTAAATATCAACTATGCTTTTCATATAATTATAAGACTTCAAAAATCCACAAAACTAAACAAAAACTTGATTACACTGCTCCTTCTTCCTTACCTACTTGTAACTATTTTCTTAAGATGCCTTTGTATTAATTTACATTTTCATCTGTGACTTTTTTTTTTTTCTCTGATGTGTTCTTGGAAGTTTTTGTATTTTTGTAGCCTCCCACTCCATATTTTTTCCTGTCACTGAAGTTTTCTCAAGAGGGAACTCAATATACTGGGGGTTTCTATTCATCTAGCTGGGTACCCTACAGAATAAATGCTTGTTCAGAGCTTTCAAGTCAACTTAGTGGAGTAGGGGAATTGCAATAGGAGATATAATTTAAGAAAGCATTTAAGTGCTGGCTTAATTTGCTTTCCCACAGGTACCTTTATTCATGTGTTTTAATATGATACTGATTCAATACTATGGCTTGCATGTAAAATTACTTCTGAAATGAAAGTGATGCAGTTTTCTTACTGTAGAGAGAGAAGATATCTCCAAAATGGAAATAATAAACTTATTTTTATTGGATTTTTTTTTAAATCCAAACTAATATATTTTGTCTCCTGAAACCATGGGGATTCTAATGTAACTGATTAGGCAGGCGTATGTGTGCTTTAATGCTCTGTTTATAAAACAGTAGGATTTCACTACTACTTTCCAGTAAAAACCAAAAAATTTAACTATTTTGTGGGGGATTTTCCCTATGCTGTAACTTAGCATTCTTCTCAGAGAATCATGTTTCCACACACTTTTGAAGCAAGTTTAATCATTTATTTACTGCAAGACCTTTGCTTTTAATTAGGTCTTTCCTGTCTTTCGTTTCTTTCTATTTCCCCAAGAGAAATTTTCCTTACACTGTTCTGGGCTGAACTCTACTTTTGTTTTGGCAGACATACTTTCAAAGGGCTTCCTTACCTCTTCAACAGCTGACAGACATTTTTCCAATACAAACAATTTAATACCTTTCTGTTTTCATGGCCCTACATTTTCCCATTCACTGTTTCCTTGTTTGAAACACTGGTCAAAAATGGACAAAAAACCTAAAGGAAAATCTAGTTCTGTTTTGTTCCTCCCTGGTGTCTGTCTTTGTATCTGAAATTGCTTTAAAAGCTCAAGGAAGAAGACTCATCACAGCTCTGCCCGGTAGAGCTGTGCAGCTGCCACCTGTCCTGCAGCAGAAACACCTGCATGTGTTCTCCCTTAAGGCAGTTTTCCAGGGGGCTGGCATGAGGGTTCCTCCTTGCAGGTATAATTAACTGCATATTCCCTGGTACCTAAACATCTGGCTATTTTGACACCCCTTGTGTACGTAAAGAATTAGAATCCAACTCTTTTAGCCAGGCCCTGTTCAAAATACAAGACAAAATTAGGTGTTCTGCCTTTTCCCATTCTGGTATTAAATGTGAAATGAAAGAGCTGGAATGAGTCATAAAGGTTAAGGAATGTCTTCTAAAAGAGCAGCTCCCAAACTTTCTTGCTTTGTTCTGTCTCCTTGAAACTCATCTCTCATTTCCTTTCACTTTTATGCCTTTATCAGACTTGTGCTTTTGTGCTCTCTACTAAAATAAGTGCCAGAGAAAGCCTAAACTGTTCAATTTATAACATCCTTATTAAACATTGCAGGTACAAGACAATATATCAAAGGGAATCTCAATGAAGCAAGCATTATTATTAATGCTTTCCAAGTTGCTTTAAATTATAAGAAACAATCAAAATGCTATAAATGTCTTGCTCTCTTGCACTATGCTGCTGAGCTGCAACAATGATTTGCCTTTTCAAGTTATTTAATTTGTTTTGAGCTTCCTGCCCATTCTTCAGTGTGGTATCGGTGAGCAGACATCAAAGTTCACCTTGTTCACTCTTGACAAAATTCAAATGAAGGAAAAGCTATGATTTAAAGTAGCACCTGGGGAAATCAAAAGCTGGCACTGGCAGGAAGTGTGCACTTGCTCCACAGTTGCTTTTTGTCATTTGAGATATTGGTAAGCTTCAGTTAAAGTCTGGTTTACTTATTTTCAGTGGTGAAAAAGGCAGAGAAAGCCACTCTTGCAGAGAAATGTGGAGCGTTAGGGTTCAGTCAGACACCAGACTAAATTCATTCCTTCATCACAGAAAGTTGCTAAGCTACGCTTTGGTGGATTTGAACTTGAGTTCATCATCACCTGACAGTTCTATCAAAAGCTTTTTTCCTTCTGTTGCGAAGCCAGGTGGCAAAATGTCTTTGTGAAAATTGGACCCCTGATCCAACTCCAATTTTTCACTGTCAGTGTAGTATCAATTAAATTCAGTGCCCACATATTTGTATGTACATATCTCATACATCATATTCAGTAGTTATGTAGGGATGAACTTTAACATTCTTTTTAAGGAGGGATTTAGTATTTGGCATATTTTTCTCTATTTCCTTTGTGCTTTATAAATTACACTGCCTTTAACACTTGTCACAAATATTAAAAGTTGTAGCTTTCAGTTTGGTTTTCTTATGCATTCTCAGTTCATTGAGATGTGCAAGCAATTGACTGGTCTCCATGGCCACAAGACTTTCCCAAAGCAACCTGCACCTTCAGATCCAAAATCACCATGAAAAGCTTTACCTTTGAAAGAGATGAAGCAGAACTGCCAAGGGATAAGTCAACACCTTTCCACATAGGAGCTCTCTCACTTGTGCTTGGAGAAGATTGTGATCACTTCGCACTCCACTGAACAGAACTGGAAACAAAAGTGAGCTCATCACTTGTGCTTTAATTACATTTTCCACCTTTCCACCCTGATCTGGGATGACTTTCAGATCTGGGGCAACTGGCAGGTTCTGAGGGATGCCACAGAGAGGAAGTGAATTTAGCACTGGCACTGCCCTTTGAGTCCCCTGTGCTCCCCAAGCACTGCTCGTGCTCCCTCACAGGAGAACCCATCTGTCTTTTCCATTCACCAGCTACTCCAGGAAGCAAATGAAGTTTGCTTTTTCCCCTATTGCTGCACATCTTGATATGCCTTTAAAAATCAGAGTCTCCAAGCAGAACGTGCACAAGTGGCAGAAGATTGGTGATGTCAGTATTTGTTCATCATTATTATGGGATGTTCCTGTGTTTCACATGTCCCATATGGCTCCTTTTCAGAAGCTGCATTTTGATATCTCCATCATGAATGGTTTAAGTAACAACATAACAAATCATGTAAGGAACACCAACCGTGTCTTAGGAACTGGTGTCCTTTTGTGTATTTTTTCAAATTTGTAAGCTTTAGCAATTACAGCCAATATCAAGCTTGCACTGTGGGGTTTTTTTTCAGAGATTTTAATAATGTGAACAAGAGTTTAGTTTTTCTTTTTGTTTTAGTTTGCTCATCACAGGCGTTTCTCTCACTTTGTTTTTTATTTGTTTTTTTTAAAGACCTTCACTCTGTATTAAGGTGTTCCTGAAGCAGGAAATGTTTCTTTAGATAACAGCTCATGAAAAATGATGCCCCAAAGCACAAAGACAATTTGTTTTCTTCACCACTGGAAGTAAATCCAAATGATAGACAGTTGGGAACATGCATTCTTACACTCTTCTTCTGTCTCTTACTTGTACCAAGAAGCTACAGACAGACCAGATCTCTTCAGCCTTCTCATATAGGGTGTAATTCATGCAGTCACCTTTTTCATCCACAACTCTTTGTGTTTTCCTTGTGTTTTTCCACTGAAAGTACTGCCATCAGCTGAAAATTACAATATAAATTTGAAATTACTTTAATCCAGACCAAATATAAATTAATTCAATATTTTTATACAAAACTTGAAGATGAAAAAGATATTTTATATTAAGTGTGTAAATTCCCTAACTCTAGACTTATCATCAATTCAGATGAAAGTTGCTTTATAATCAACTGTATTTTTGCTTGATCCAGTAGTGTAGTATCTGTATCACTCTTAAATGTATTTTTTATTTTACTGCAAACACCTCTGCTGTCATTTACCCTCTCCAAGATTTGCGCTGGGGGGAAATGTATAGGGTTAAGAAAATGCTAATGTCAGTGAGGTGATTCTTTATAATTTTTATGTTTAATGCTGTAAGAACTCGCTAGTTCTTGTAAGTTTGTATTTATGTACTGTAATAAATGGCAACTTTTAGGTTAGAGAGAGACAATTATGGCATTAAAATATTTTAATTCTCTGCACAATTCAGGGAATAGATTTCTTTGGGAAGCAGGGGGACATTCAGGCACTGAGAGCTACAGGGCACTCTGGGTTCAAAGGTTCTGTATCTGACAGCCCTAGAGCTCTTCCTGGAACCATTGCTTGTATGTTTCATCTGTTAAAATAATTGCTGTGATTGGCAGGGCTTCAGATCAACACATCATTTCTCAAACATCTCAAACAGTGTTGTTTAAGACTTGATAGGAGCAGGACTAAGCCCAGTGTTGCCTTTTGCCACCCTGGATTTCAGTATGGACGTACTTTAAATGCTTTATAACTTATTTCAGTAGAGAGATTAACAGTATATTATATTTTTTAATAAACAGATATATATCTTACAAAAGGAAAAGAGTTTATCTCTAAACCCTACTGACCTACTGCAAAGTTACTGCTTCTGGGAACTACATCAGTGGCATTGCACTCCCACGGCCTACAGGTACATGCGAGGAAAAGTTTGGGGTTTTTTTTCCTCAAATTTTATTTTTTCATAGCTTTACTTCAGTCTTCTTCACAGACAAATACTGTGTGAGCAGGAGGTAAGGAGTACATCCCTTGTCAGACTGTTTCCCCTGTCAGATTGTGCTGCAGCAGCAGAAGGAAAAGGGATGAGATGGGTTTGAGGAAGGGATTTTAGCAAGTCAGCGTTACATGGGAGCCCAGGGTGCCTAAGGGAGAAGATAATCCCTCAGTTCCCATCCCATCCGTGTGAAGACAGCCACAGCTGAGGGGCAGCCCCACAGTACCAGAGGCAGTTCCTCTCCCTGGAGCTGTGCTTTTGTGCTGCTGACACAAGGGAAGTGAGGGATGTGTTGTGTCACATCCTGGGGTTTCTTGGAAAAAGAGGCTCAAGCGCCGCCTTCTCCTGATTCCATTGAAAGCTCGTTCTGACAGATGCCAGGCCTAAAGTCTTCTCTGTGTGTCCCCAAAGGGGGAATCAATAGGCTGCTGAGATATAATTACTTACCTACTGTTCCTAAATTGGTAACAAATAAAGCAATTGTTCATTTCTACCTGATGCAAAAAAAAAAAGGGAACAGATCGTTGGCTGATCCTAGTACCTCGTATTATCACACACAATTATGATTCACAATTGCAGAAACTTTTGATGCAAACCAGTTTTTCCTCAGCTCCAAAACCTGGGTATACAATGCTTCGTACACAACCATGGAATATAGCTGCTTGCTAAAGTTATTTCTATTTTTCTGCTTCATTTATATAAATATATGTATTTACCTGCCATTGTAAATATATTCTTGGTTTTCTTTCATAACTACAGTGATATATTTGACGTGTAGGAGCATTTTCAGTATGAAAAACTTACAGACAGCTCTAATTCTATTCTGCTAAAGCACAGATTTTCACAGGAAGTTGCTAGTGGACATGAAGTGATTTGAGCCAGTCAGATTCTACCCTTGCAGATCCTGGCACCATATTTTTCTTTAATTGTGGGGTTATCACAAAACTAAGTAGCAGATGACCTGTGAGAAGCATTAAGTCCTTACATTCACGTACAAGGCAGGAAGAAAGGCAAAAACTTTACAGCTGTGCCACAAATTCGATGTTGCCAGAGCCTTGAGGTAAAATGATCCCACTTCACTTTTCCTGCAGGGAGAAAACTAAAAGACGTCAGATGCCTCCAGTTAATAAAATGAAGTTTTAGTAGACCAAAAAGAAAAAAAAAAAATTGAAAAACATATTTAAAGAGGAGGTTAAAATAGAGAAAATTCACATACTTTGCTCTGCAGATGAAATAAATTTTAACAATGAGCATGTTCTTTCCTCACTGTGCCATAGCTGGTCATGTCCTTCCCTCTAGCTCTGTTTTCTGGCCAAACAACTTTCTCAGACTTCAAATCACTCTGGGCGACTTTTACCATGGACACAGGTAGGCAATGTAGTAGCTAAAAACACAGAAGGAACAGATGATATAACTAATATATCTAACAGGAAACTAAAAGGTGAGTCTTAATTTGCTCACCACCTTGGAAGTCTTTATTGCCATGCAGTTGTCAGGCTAGAAATGAACAAAATCCATGGCTTCCTTCAAGGGACTGATCTTCAGGATCAATAAATTACCATCCTTCAACTACTTTTTTTCTGTAGGACTTTATAATTGTTCACATCAGTGTTTTTTTCTGTCTTTAACTGCAATCTATCCCTATCTCAGCAATCTAATCTCTGTCTGAAGTTTTACCTCTTCCTGACTGGCCTTTCACGGCTTTTGTCTGCATATTTTATAACAGCAGGTTCCTGGGAAGTTTTAGCCCAGGTTATGCAAGTTGTGGGTTGCCTCACACAGCTGAGCCCTTGCAGGGAGGATTACAGTTTCCTGCGTGCTCAATGTCTCCCTCTTGCTTCTCAGGAATGCTTTGGCATGTTTTTGGCTTCCCTCAGTGCAATCCCATTTGCAAGTCGCTTGGCTCATCCCTGACTGTGTTTTCCTGCTGTGTTCATGTGTTGCTCTTGGGACAGACAGTCTCTCCTTCCTCTGAAGGCACTGCCTAGCTGCATCTGAGGTGAACAGGCAGATTCCTCCCTATTGACTGGCTGCACCTTTGTATATCTGAAGGCAGAACATGCAGCATATGCCATAAACTCCAAACAAATGAATCAAATAGTTCTGCAGCCTGTCAGAGGTAATAAGGTTTTTAAGTGAGCTGTCTGCCACTGGATCTCCAAGTTAGACACATGCCTTGGCTCCTTGATGCTGTGCTGCCAGGCTCCCCAGCAGCCATCCAGTGGGAGGTTGTGTTACACTTACATGGAAAACGACTTCAGCATCAGGGGGTTTCTCCTGGCTGTGGAGATCTTTGAGCAAACCAGTAGGGAGCAGAGACCCTGTTGGTAATTCTGATTCACAGGCTGCACGGCAGCAGGAAGAGGAATGCTGGAATCTCCGCTGGCAAAAATAAGATGTAGTCACTTAAAACCAGGTATCTCAGTGACCCTGCACAGAAAAGAATATATTTGACTTGCTAGTGTCAATAACAGGTATATTGGAAAACAAGGTTTTCTGTCTGAGTCAAAAAACACAGTCAGGGGCACTCTGGCAAAGAAAACCTTAAGCCTTCACTGGCAAAAAATGCTGAGTGTTGTCTGTTGTTAGCTGTAATAAGATACAGACAAAGGCATGGGAGCCAAGCAGGGGGTTGTTAACAGGCAGGTTTGGGGCTGGCCCAGAAACTCCTGCTGGGAATGCATTCCATAGATGGCCACACAGCTGATGATTTTCCAAAGGACCCTTTGAGGAATAGAGCCAAGGTTGTCAAAGCTCAGCAAAGGAATTTCTGGGCTTGTAGGTTTACCTTTGGCAAAATACATTAAAGAGTAATAGAGACCACTTTTACTTGGCCTTTAAGGTAGATTGTTTATAGGAGTTTAAAATAGAGAATGATTTAAAAAAAAAAATTAATCTAGAGGCTCATCTTTTAGATAAATTTTCCAAAAACTGATCTCAAGAAAGGAGGCTGCTGCAAGCTTGCTCCTTGTCTTTTTCAGCAGAAAGCAATAAGAATAGACAACCATAGGCAATAAGAATAGGCAACAGTAGAACTAAATGTTCTGCATCTAGTCAGGGAAATATTAGTGATTTTGTTAATAACTAAGCTAGTTCATTTAATTCTAACTTCTTTTGTTTTTCTGGGGTGAGAAGACAACTTTCCACTCCCTTTGCTTTCTAAAAATGTATCTCCTGTGGCACTGTTTGATGGCTTTCATTCATGTGTGTTGAAATGTTTTGGAGAGAAGCCTAAGTGTTCAAAAATGTGCCTTCCCTGCCTCTAGGTTTTTTTGGTATTTGGCTTTGTCTTTAGCTGTAAAGCCTTTTGATAACAGAGCTGGCTGAATACTTTCATATAAAAGAGCCATTTTGTTGAGCCCCAAATGTTTCATTCATAATGTCCATGGTGCGAGTGCTTGCCAAGCCCAGAGCAGGGTGCCAGGTGAAGAGTACCTGGGTTTCTGATGGTTTGTCTTAAGGGATATGGATGCAGGCAGCTGCCAGGACTTCAGACTTTGGTCAATCTTCTGCTGCTGGAGCCCAGGAGCCATCGTTTCCTGTTGCTCCTCAGCGAAATTGTCATCTTCGCTCTGGTCATGAAAGCTGACAGGAACATCAATATCACTAAGTGGTTGCAGGG
The DNA here is from genome assembly GCA_910950805.1 of Acrocephalus scirpaceus scirpaceus. NCBI lineage: Eukaryota > Metazoa > Chordata > Aves > Passeriformes > Sylviidae > Acrocephalus > Acrocephalus scirpaceus. Next base: position 41,005,268 of record OU383779.1, on the reverse strand, counting down.
CCTGGGGAATTTAGCACATGTTAGTTTTTGGCCTGAATTGGACTGTAACCTAGAAGAGTAAAACAAAATCAGCCATGAATGGAAATCCTGCTTTCCAGCCAGTTCTTTTGCAGCCTTCACCTGGTGCTAATGAGTAATAGAAAATCAGTGTCTCTTATGCTAGAGGCATTTACACCCTCCTCAGTTTGATGTTCTCTAATGCCAGTTTGAGTTTCATCACCATTAATGCATTTAAGACTTAATGCAAAGACTTATTTTTTGTGACTGATATCCACCCCCTGCAAAAAAAATCCCACAGAAAAATGATGGCCATAAGATTCTATTCAATCACGTCAATGTACAGAGATCAATATGGGACAACTACCTATTTCCTTCACTTTAGCTGAGTAGAGACTTTCAGGCTTTCCACACTTCCAGGTTTTGTCTGAACTTTATCATTCAGCTCAGCAATTGTTGTACACCAGCAGAGGCATCACCATAACATTGGTCTTTTGCAGTTGGTATGGTGAGCATTACCAATGCTGCCTTTTCCAAGCCAAGCAAGACAGGATTCCGTCCCCATGGAAAAGGAAAAACCTATATTCTTGTTTCAGTGCTGAGCAGCTTATGTTTCTTCTGTCCCAAACAGGCAGAGTTTTTTATCTTGCATTTATATTCTTAATTTGCCCATAATTGCTTTCAGGCATCACATCTGAGGCCAGCCTTCATTAATATGTTAATTGTGCAGTCCCTCCCAATGGATTTTTCTGAAGCTAAGAGTAAACAGAAAGGTTTATTCCCCTCACCTTCCCTCAAGCCCTCTAAACAGAAAAATATTTTTATGAGATACTTGACTAGGCTCAGATCACCATGATGATGGAGCACATTTATTTCCTGTTTCTAGATCTGCCCAAAATAGTTGATCAGAATCCCTCTGTTGGAACAGATCAGAGGCTCATAAGGTCAGAACAAAACGGCATTTTTTATTGAGGTGCAATTTGGAACCACTGTACACATTTCCTCCATCCTATTCCACATGGATATGCTAAATGGGTATTAAAAAAAAAGCTGACATTATCAAAGTACTACAGGGAATTACCCACACACTTGCTGTTAATTAATGTGAGATGTGCAGAGAATTTGCCCACACTGCTTTGAAAATCTCAGCTAAAACATTTTAATGGTGAGTATTTTAGGGAATGAAACATAGAAGAAGCCCTGTGAACTGGGCTCCTTAACTGTTTATTACCTCTCTCTGCTCTTAAGCTGGACTTATAGAAATATCATTTATAGAAAAATCTTAAAGTTCATTTTTGAGTTGTCCTGAAGACAGCCCTCATACCTTTCCAGTCAGGAAGCATGGCAAGCATGAATTAAGATTATTTTTGTAAATAATTTAAATCATTTGTTGGAATTAAGATTCCTGTAACAACCTCTCTTTCTCTGTTAAGATTGATGATGCACTGTGCAAAAGAAGTCCAACAGCAACAAGGTGCAAAAATAATTTACTGCCTATTCCTTTATTTGTCTCTTCCTTTTATCCTGCCACGAGTGGGGGCAGCTTGTGAAATCTCTGTAGGTTGGCTGGCTGAGTAGGGGTGTTAATTGTCAGCTATAATTGACATGTTAAAGGCTTCCTGAGAAAATTTGTACTTCTGTATCCATTGATACCCTTCTTTTCTCTTCTGCCAAGTCACTTCTGGTTCCCCCTGCTGCCAAATGCTCCCAATTCCACCTAGTCTGTAACTACCCTCCTCACCTGCCCAGTGCATCCTGCTGTGGCCAAAGGCTCAGGGAGCTCCTGACAGGTCCTGCATTATTCATTTCTAGTTTCTGAGGGCAAAAACTAAATCATGACAAGACGGTTTAGGCTGGTTTAGGACCCATTCCAGTTAAGTCTGCAGTGCACGCAGGAGCAGAAAAAAAGTGTGCGTATAGTTGCAAAAGGTACAGAAGACTCATATTTGGTTTCTTTTCCTTCTATTTAAATACAGCTTCAAAAGTTTCCATCCCCAGGTCTTAGACATTCATGTACATGTTGGTCATCCTTGCAATTACATGGATTCAGGATGGTCACAACAGGCGTATGAAAAAGTCATTTTGGCAGCTGGAAAACCAACACAACAGATGCCTGCCTCTGCTCCTTCCCTAAGCTCTTGGAAGCTCACTCAGTCCATCAGTTTCTTTATTGCAAGTCATGATTCATTCTACAGCTGAAATTGTGACTCGAGTACCTCATCTTTCCTTCTCTGAAACTTGCTGACTTATGCTCTCTGTCAATCCACCATTTTGGATCCCTGTGCTTTTCATCCTGCACATGATCAGTGTCTGCTCCTTTTCCATAATGGCATGTGCATCCAGTGTGACTGTGCTCCCTGCCTTTGCACTTTAGGCACTGTTGATGAGATGCACAGCCTTTATTTTTCATCTAAATATTTCTCCTACCTCTGCTTCCCTGGATCTGCCGTGAATCTATATTATCTCCTATACAGTCCATGTGCCCCTTTGCAGAGGACTGATAAAAATTGATTTTTGTTCTGTGAGTAAATTGTACTCAGATGAAAGGAATTATTCCTACAGGATGTATGAAGGATTTCTGTGGAAAGCACCAGAGGACCATTGAGAGGTGTTTTTCACAGCTCTTAGGACTTTCCTATAGGTTTGCTGAAGATAAGCCAGATGAGAAGGTGCAGTAGAGTCCAATAATAGGGGCCAAGGGGCTTTACATCAGTGTGTTACTTCTCTAAGCTGGCATGACACTTACTTCAGGTGTGCTCAGTCTGCAGCTAAATCCTTGTTTGAGGTAGTGTTTAATTCTCAGTCTTCTCCCCATCCCTGTGTACCCTCTACAAATCACCTCCAGGGATCTTGAGTGAGTCTTTCATCAAAGCTTTATGGAACAGATACATTTCTGTTTCAGTCCACCCTTTCCATGGTGTAATAACTTCGATTTCAGTAGAGGAGCAATGAGTGTAACTGTCCAGATTATTTTGATTGCATTTAATGCTGAGTCCATTTCCTGGTAAAGTTAATTTCAGTATGCTTTTTCTGTTTACATTTCCATTTACTGAGTCACACGTTAGTAGTACCCATTGCAGCAAATAAGGGCCAAGTTACCAAGGAGATGTCAAATATTGTCTGTAAAGCCTGTCAGGTAGGGCCTTTTCCACCAGGACCCATTTAATTCTCAGCTCTCCCATACAAAAGGATGTACACTGTCTGTTTGCCCTCATTTAACAGTTTGTGTTCCTGCAATCAGTGAAATCACCTCCTTCTGTGATTTCCAGTACTGCCTATCAAGGTCGTGTTTAGCAGCTCACCTCCAGAACAGCTGTAAAAGTAGAGAGATGACAAATAGGTGTCAGATTTGAGAACAAGGAGGTCCTGCAGCTGGTGCTGCACTGCCCTACTTTGGGGCTAAATCCCATGGCTGAGGTGGCCCTTGCCTCGCAGTGCACTGGTCATGGCAATAAGGGCTTCAAAGAAATCTGAATGCCTTAATTTCTATTCAGAGCATTAATCTTTTTCAGTTTTAAAGAAAACAATTTAAAGCAATCTGGAAGGCATGTAAAAAGTGTTTTAAATTGGTGATATTTATAGCTGCTTCATTTTTTTCTGAAGTCCCTGTTCTTAACAGGCAGTACCAGCAATTCAGTAGCAATCCAGTTCCTGCCAGTAACCTTCTCCTAGGAAAAAGGATTTCAGTAAGCTTTATCACTCAGCATAGCCAACAGAAATATTTGATACTAAGAGCAGTGGAACCAGAAATCCACTTCAGATGTCCTTCAAACAGCTAGATGAGCAATTCAAGGGGATGTGGAATAGGAAACTCAGAAAATGGAGCTTGACTTTGATACTTACTTGGTGTGATAGAGTAATTTACTCCCCATATAGATCTTACTGTATAAGAAAAAGGAAGAAAGAGGAAGCAGTAATGTGTCACCTTATCTAAATAAGGTACCTGTCATTCCTGAAATTCTGTTTAAACTATGATGGATGCTCTTATTCAACAAGAGAGATTTTTCCCCACGGTGAAAGACGATCCTTTCAAACAGAAAAGGACTATGATGAGACCGATTTTCCCTCTTATGGATGAGGCTGAAACAATGCAAAAATAGCTGCAGAGCAGGTGCTCTGGGATTCCTCTCTGACCACTTGCAATGTGTGTATAGTCATAGAAAAGGCAGTGATCTGAACAGAAAAACAGCTGGGCTAATTGTCTTGCCAGAAACATCTGTAGGCTTTGAAGTGGTAGCATACTCTCCTATGTGAAGTGTTTATTTACTAAGAAAGTTTTGTTTTCTTTTCACTTAATTTTGATTGACTGATCTGTCATTCCAGAACTTAAATCTTTTTGCTATTTATCCATGGTTCTAATGTCAACACTAATTTAACTAAAGACATTAGCTAGAAATGGATCTGTGGTGTTTACTTTTTTTTTTTATTTTCCCCAAGTAAATGCTTTTTTTTCCCCCTGAAGCTTCTATTTGAACAGTGTTTTTAAAACAGTTGATCTGGGCACTGCATTGATCTATTCCTTTATAATCTAGAGGACAAATCTCTGAAATGTACAGTGAGCCCATTCAGCAGTGAAAACATGTACTACACCGTACATATCATAAAGCAAACACAGTGATCTCTCTCCTAGACTAATACAAATAGGTACAGTAATACAAAAGTGCTCTGTGCTGTAGTAGTGTCAATTAAAACCTACTTCAGCCCAATAAACAGTGTGAATTGAGCCCCTGGATATAAACAGTGGTACCTGTGAAGGCTTGCTGGTACAGTGCATGCTTGGGGGAGCTGGGGGGTGCACAAATGAGCACTGCCTGCCTGGATCACAAATTGCCATTATATTGTGTTGTTTGTAGCCTCAGCTGGGAAGCCAGGGACTAACCCAGCCACTGTAAAGCTGCAAAATAACTTAAAATCCATAACTCATTAGGAGCACTAAGTCACTGAAGCCTGGAAGGGTGGCCAATGCATTCCACGAGCTGATCAACCTGTCAGCATTCTTGAAAATATAATCTTTCCAAGAGCTGTGGGGTTCCCTTCTTTGCTGCTTGGGAACCTTTGTGCTGCACCTATCCTTCTAAGTAGCAATTTCAGGGAATGGAGATTTAAGAGATGGCTAAACATCCATGCACAAAAGAATATTTGATGCTCTTTGCGTATTATTTTGTCCAAAGCAGTTGAGTACCATACCTACAGTGATGACGTTTCTTACAGGAAATAAAGTGAGCAAGGGCTTAGACAGCTCTTTCTTACAGCCCACCCACTGGAACCACAGGCTTCGTATTAAAATGAATGAGTTACATTTATAGAAAGTTTTTGAAAAGACCTTCCTAAACTGCTTTACTTTGCCTCATATGCTGCTGTTGCTCTCAGGAGCCAATTATGTTCTAGGGACACAGCAGGGCTTTGCAGGCCTGCCTAGAAGTCCCAAACCCTGCTCTGACTGAAAATCCTGCAGAAGCAAGTTCATTTACACCTCTTCGACGTGCTGTTTCATTGTTTATGTATATTTTCATCAGTGTGCTGCTCATTAAGCATGGGAGAACCTGACAGACGGGACCTGGAACACTTGCCATCAAATTTAGCCCAAGCCTACTGACATCTCAGCAGGGGAAGTGGAGCGCTGTAATTCTGAAAAAGGCATTTTGCAGTCTCTAATCTTGAGTATACAGCACTGAGAAGAGCTGTTTCTGCATAATGTAATTCATACCATCAGGAACTGTACATTTTAAATCACAGATCTGCACTTCTTGAACCCCATTCTCTGAAGTCATTTTCTTTGCTCGCTGACATTTTAAGTGTTCTGTGTTTGGTGCCACTAGATTATGACATTTTGATGTTCAGTTAGAAATCCAAAATAGCAATTAGGGAATTACAAATTGCAGAAATCTTGCCATATAACTATTAATTATATTCCTTATTGTCCTAACTAGTAAATGATTATACAAAAATGTCTCTTAAATGTAACATGCAAAACCTTGTTATAATTAGGGTATTCCTGAGATGTCAGTCCCTACTCGATAGAACTGGCTTATCTCTAGAGCCTGCTCAAGCTGACAGTATTTCCAGGTGAAGAACAGTGCTAGGAGGAATAGAAGTATGTGTATGTGTGATTATAACCTGGAGACTTAGATTTTGACTTGAGCTCTGGGAGATGTTGAAATTCTTGCCTGATCTAGGGCATGATGTGTCATCCTGGATCGCTGCAAGTCAAGCAAGCCTTATTGGTATTACCTTTTGTGAAGAGATTCATGAGAGTGAAAATATTTTAACTTTGATGGTGTAGGATATTTCAGCAAAAGCTTTCCAAATGTGTCATAGAAAGGTGCCTCGGGAGTACTGCTTGCTTTGCTGCCTCACTACAGCAGAAAGAGTGCTTTACATCTAAAGGCAAATTAAATCTCTCCTTTTAGTCCTGTTTACTGCACTGACTTTGTTCCAATGCTGTCCTGCATCCAGCCTGTCCTGATGTTAGTATTTTTTTCAACAACACTGCAAGAGCATAAAACTCCCAAGTAATGCTGGAGCAAAGATGAAGTCTCTGGGGGAACAGCTTCATGACATGCACATCCACAAGATTAGGTCTTGTTTGTGTGAGGAAAAGCAAGGGTTTGGTAGAGAAGGCTTAGAAAATTACCAGGAAACGCAGCCAGCTTTGGACTTCCAACCAAGGTCAGTGGTTGTGCCAGGCCTCATCGATAGCCCTAGTTCAGATTAAGTTAATTCCAGAATAAAAATCCCTGCAATGCACACTGCACAGACATTGAGTTGCATCAGTTTTATACTGTGGGTCTCCTAATAAGCAGTTTGAAGTCCTGCCTGGTCTGTCGTCCTGATCCCACCGGGGGCTGGAACATTGGCTTGGCTTTCCCCCATAGGAATCCTGCTTGTGTGCTCCACAGTGAAAGCTGCTTTGTTAACTGCAGCCACTGCTACAGTGCAATCTGCACCTGCTATAGAGCAATTAGTAAAAATACAAGTAAGTGTACTTGTATTGAAAAGTACACTTACTTTTCAGAAAATTCTGTCCATTGCACGCCCAGATCACCTGTGTTTAAGTACAGCTCTGAATTTCCTCAAGCTCTCTAAGTGTAGCATGATGGATGCCCAAAGAGCTGTACTGAAATAGAAAAAAAATAATGTTTGCCTATAAAACAAGATCCTCTAACCACCTTTTCAGCAAGACTAGCTGGGAAATAGAAAAAGAAACAGCTTGAGAGGTACATTTTCAGTCATCTCTAAATGCCCTTTTCCCTCTCTAATTTACTTCCAGACAGTGCACGCATTTTAAATGAATAGTTAGCTAAAAACTGAAAAGATGTTAAAAAATTAGATGAATACATCGTGTTCTAAAGAAGAATCGGAGACAGAGGTCATTGAGATTGTTTTAAAGAGGTCTCTATCTCTTACTGATGATGACAATACTGGCAGTCAAATAATGGAAGCTGGGAGACAAAAGCTCTGAAATAAAGCTCTTACATGGGCCATGCTTTTCCCAGGGGTCAGTTATCAAGGATACTAGGAATGTTTTCTGACTGGTGCTGGGGTACAGAACAGGTATTTAAGTTGTAATAAACTGTTGGAAATAGGATGTGTTGAAGCACTGGCAGACTCCTTGTGTAACCAAGTCTGAAGACCTGGGCCAGGTGCAGCATGAGGAGATTTGAGCTGCTCCTGTCCTGTTTGTTGATGTATATTTCCACATCACATATTAAAAATGCTTTAAATTTTAAGGAGAAAAAATTTCAGTTTTGTATTTCAGGTTTCTCTGACTATCTATGGCAGAAAATACTCCTAAATTACTTTAGGAATATATTCCTATGTATGATTTCAAAGTAATTTACTTGAATCAAGAAGCTCTGCTGATAATTTCAGATGTACAATTTGGTTAACATTCCTTAAGAATTAGTTGCCTATGGAAATTTCAAGAGGTTACATTAAAAGGAGTCTTAAAGGAAAGTAACAATGAAGGAGTGGAGAAAACCACCCAGACGACCCTGATTTACTTCTAAAGGGTTCCTGTCCTGTAACACTTTCAAGTAAATGAATAGGTTTTGGCTAAATTCAAGTAAAGTCATTGGGATTCTTTTCTCTCTTTTAAACCCTAATTGAACGTTATCCTCATTGTCAATACTAAAAAACAAATTTTTAAAAAATGAGGAGGAAATGGGAGAGAGGGAGCAGAAAGAGCAGACTTCAAAACTATAAAGAACTATTTAAAAGACAGGAGAAAAGATCCTTGCAAAAAAGAAAAAGGAACAGTAAATCTCTTAAAATTAGGAAACTCTTAAAAAATAAAATTAATACTGTACTGTGTAGCTGAACCAATATTGCCCACTGAGGAAGATTTATTAGAAATGTGAAAATAAGTTTTAAAATTTTGGAAACCCGTTGTTAAAAGTCCCCAGATTATAGGTGCATTAAGAAAGATCTGAAAAACCCCAGCTTTATTAGCATACACACTGCATAGATAAACCCCAAATCTGAGGAATAACAAAGAACAATTTTCAGCATGTTTATTGCCCTTTACTTGAGAATGAACTCTTGTTCAGCCACAGTTATTTTTGTAGAAAGCTGTGACCATAAGAACTGCCATTCAGCAGTGGGTAGCTCCAGATAAATCACAGAAGGATGCATACCCCATACCTACCTCATCCTGATCGCTTTTGCTACAGTTCAGTGAAAATCCTGGTATAGGAGTGTTATCTCTCTTCGAGAGTGTAACTTACCATTAGCTATGGCAACACTCAAAAATCTACTTAAAGAATAAATCCAAGTACATAAATTTTGCCTCCAAATTGACTAAGGCTGTCAACCTGTAGTAAATTACTCATTTATGGTCAAGAACAGAGGTCACTCAGGCAATCAAAAGGTTAGCTACCAAAACCAGGAGCAGTACTGAGTGTTCAGATGTTTTATTTATATAAAAATATAAATATTTCTATTATTCTTTGTGTTCCAAGGAAGAAAAAGTCACCCTCCATTCTGCCTTGGGGAAAATCTAGTTTTATTAGTGCTGTCCTGCACAAATGTATTTTTATTTCTCTGGCTGGGTGGTTGTAGTGCCTTCCCCATTCATCACAGTGTAATGTAAATGTGGGGCTGCCAGTGAGAGATCAGAGCACTCAGCTCCGAGTCTTTCACACAACAAGGAGGAAAACAAACCCTAAAAGGAAAATATGTGGGCATGGAGAGTTCTGTCTCCCTTTACAACACCACCACTCCGCAGCAACTGGTTCGAACTAGACTGTGCAAGGGATGTTGCAGGCTTCCTAAAAGGCCAGTAATTCTCTCTTCCTCATGGGAGGAAAGAAAAGATCAGCCCCCTGACAATACACACATGTATCAAAAGCTGTCAGGCTTTTCAAGTTCCTCCTGCTTTGCTCCATTCCCTTGGTATTTTCCAATATACTTGCTTTGTCTGTTTTGTTTTGGACCTTGGAAGTTCAGAATATTTCTCAGGTTTTTATTTCTCAAAAGTGGAAAAAAAGGTGTCTCCTAACTTTTTACAGTGATGACTTTGGTTAACAGTCGTGTCAATAAAACAGCTGTGGTAATGTAGCTGTTTCACACTTTTTTCTGCAATTGGAGATAAATTATCACAGGCTGGTGCATGAAGATGTGTGTTTTGACTTTTGAAGACATTGCAAGACTACTGTGTTTGCCTCAGTGGCCTCATAGTTGAGCAAAACATCCAATTATTGAGTTCAAAATTCTAAACTTGCTATTGAACAACTTTTCACATCTGACAGTTCTGATTCTGAGGGCAGTGCTCTCATTTATAATCAAGTTGTATAGATGTTCATTATTGTTTTTAAGTGAAAATAGCCAGGTTTTAAGAGTTTTTCAACAAATTTTGACCTCTATTTTCCATAGGCTAAAGCACTGTGGATGCCCTGAACTTAAGATAAACTAAAAATCATGTTCTTTTGCTAATATTTTACAGTCAAATTATGATGCTGTCTGACAATCTCTCAACTGGCACGTCGTACCTTGCAAAGAGAGGGTTTTATTTTGGAAATTAAGTGTTCAGTTCTATTCTCTAATAAAGTTGTAACTGATAGATATTGGAACTGGTAATTTGGGACCAAAATTCACCTCATTTTCTAATATATAAAAACAAACCTGCAGTCTTTTAGTGCTCCTCAAGCTGACGTTTCTTTAACTGTGTTTTAAAGCACAGTATCACATTCTAGTCATAATCTTTGTTCTCAGTTCTGACTCCATACACATATCAGAAAAAACAATTATTTTTACAAGAAACATTAAATCCTTGGGGACCTGGCTCTTACCCTTTTTGTTATTCTCATAGATGGTGCACACATTCTACTTGCTCACTATCTGCTGTGTGCTACAGTCTGTTATGTTTCTTAAAATGTGTGATGCACAGCCAAGGAGGAAGCCAACTCTGAGCCTGGTTCTGGCTGTCGCACTGGGTCATGCAGACCTTCTGGAGGGAGTGCTCAGTTGCTTTCAGCAAAGGAAAAGCTCAGCCAGGAGAGGCTTTTCCAGACTAGGAGTTGGAGTAGGAGAGAAAGGAGCACATCTGCAACGAATCTGAAGGTTTGGAAACTGTTAAGAACAGGGAGCAGAAATATCACAGCAGGCTTCAGAGCCAATGGAAGAAAGTCTTTTTCACTGCTCAGAGCAGGCATACATCCTTTACTCTATAAAAAGTTCTACTTCTCCTGTAGGTTTTTGTAAAACTGAGTTGCTGGTTGAGCTACAGAAAGTTTCTAAGGACAAGAAACTGCTTAGGTCTTCATCTGTTGCAATTGGTCTTGCCTCAAATTCAGTCTGGTTTAATTATGCAGAATTCTCCTTAATTTTTTTCCCTCCTAACCCAGACTAATGTTACATTCTGCTGTTTAGTTTTCAAAACTGTCAATCTGCTCCAGTTTCATTCTGTCTTTTTCACATTTTAATAGCTTTCTATAAGTTTAAGCTGTCTGGGGATCTTTTTCAGTTAGGAGTCTGTGATCCCCTTTGCCATCTGGCCTTGGAAGAGCAATTCCACAAATTATTTAAAACAACGTGTTTGCCTCAGCATAATCAAATCTATTAAATTTCCTTGTTCTTGGTTTTTTCATATGAAGCAGAAAACTTCCAAGAGATGTGTTATTTTTAGGAGTGTAACATTCTATAAATTTCTGTAACTGATAACTTAAATCTTCATCTGATAACTGAATTGGTGTTCCTCACTTAGCTTTTGAAATAGAGATTGCTCAAAGTAAAGTCAGTGCCACTAACTTGTAAGATTAAAATAAACTGGTATCTTTTTTTCTCATCTTTCATTCCAGCAGCTCAACTTCCTTAATTTCTTTTATATGTATATAAATATAAAGTCCTTGCTTAAAGTTGCTTCAGTGACTTGCTTATTCATGGATATTTCTTGGAGTTCTCCATTGGCCTTTCCCTCTAATTTGCCATTTCTTTCCCATTTCTCCTGCCAGATGCAGTTCAAGATCTCAATTAATGATAATCATGAGTTTGAGTCACTCATTCTGATGGCTCTGTAGTGTAACTGATAGATTAACCAATAATGAGAAGTTCTTATAATGGGAATAGGTTCATATTTCCTCTAGTTTGCTAAAGCCAATCTCTCCTATTGACGTCACTGTTGTCAGAGAGGAGGTAATCCACTTCTTCTCAGCAGTTCTATTTCATCCCTAAGAATGTACCAGTGAGCACAATGAAGTTACTTGTGGCCATGTTTCCATTTAAAAGCTAAACCAACTTTTCCCAAAACTCTTTCATGGGCAGAGTATCAGTCTTTGCCATGTTGTACCTCCACTTTTTAAAAAGGTCCTGGGTGACATAATCCCAGCATTGTTACAGCTCTTTGTGCTGGACCAGGTTATCTCACACAAACTGTTCTTCAGTGCTGTTGTTTGGGATAGCCAGGTTTCGAGATTAAGTTCAATAATAGTTTGTTATGAGGAGGCTGTAAAAGTAGAGCCAAAATCTTTTGTGATCGGGTCTGAGGGTGGATTATAAAAGTAGAAAAGTAGAAGGGAAAAAAAAATTAAAAGGACAATGGCTTAAAAAGCTTTCAGAGTTCCTGAGAACCATATTGCAAAGAAGGGCGAGTGCAATGCTGGCAGACTTCCACCTAGTATTTATAAAAATGCTTTTGTATGAGTTGTGGGACCAAAAGAAATCTGTCATGATGCACTTAAACTCTTTGACCGCTTGGAACTATATAAAAATCTCCTTTAATTCTGATATTTGTTTGTTTGTGCCATCTGCACATCTCCACAGTTTTCTTTGAAAGTCCAACACAGTACACATTGCTCCTTTCTGCTCTTCACTCTTTTGAGTGTACAGTTCTCTGCTTAGTAAGCAAAGGACTGGTAAGAGATTTAAAAAGTTCTTTACTTGCAGCCTCATAACTTTGTTTGCTCATGGATTATGATATTCATTCATTCATTCAGCTCAATGGTGTTGTATGTTGTAAGTGTTGCAGCTTAACCTTCCTGATGAAAATTCAAAAATCTTCTCAGAAATCAGACACAATTCATACATGTAAATATTTAAGTGAAAAGCAAAATGGTTTTATTGTATTTTCTTAATACAAAATAGTGCTGAAACATTTTCTGCCTATCCTTTTGCAAGAGTAAGGTCAAAATCTCCAAGAAGGGAATTCTATTCTAGCATTTTTCTTCAAACTTGAGCCATTTACCAAACGTGTCAGTGCCTCTCGGAATTCCACAGCCGAGTGCGCAGTTGGCAGTTACGTTTCTTGGGCTCCAACTACCATTTATGTGATCACACAGGAGAACAGGAGGCAACAAAATCTGTTACCCTACTGGGTCCATCTGGGAATTAAAATGTCGTTAGATTTCTAGGCTATGACAGGCATAGGTTTGATATAGAATAGGTGCTGAAAGGAAGGAGAATTAAATTGCACTGGTATGTAAGGAAGAGTGTGTACATATGGGAATACAGCAATGATCTCAATTCAAGGTCTATTCATTTAAAAATTTACTCTGTGCACTGAAGATTTCCAGCTAAACATAAGATATAAGTTTAAAAGAGAAATAAGCCTTTTTTTCCTTAAAATTTCAGACAATGACTCTTGGCCAAGTTTATTTTTTTTTGTTAGCTACAAAGGGATTTTTAAACAATATTCAATTGAATTTTAAAATATCAGGTTTTCACCTATCCTAATGCAAAAAAAAAAAGTTATTGTTGTTAAAATAATCAACAAATTTGAGAAAAGCCCATATTGGTGCATGGATCCCATGAGTTAGCCCTCAAATCTTTGTCTCACTCTATTTGAGAATCTTCTACCATGCTTGGGCATTTCGGAGCAGGGTCATACGCACGAAAAAACCTTTGAACACACAATTATTAATCTACAGCACAGATTTGTGGCCTGAATCAGACAGGTTGTCCAGTTGAACGTTAAATATGATCACACTTTTGGTCCATTATCTGGTGAATCCCTGCTGGCCACAGTCTTCCACCCAGTGGCAAGGGCCAGTGGAACCTGTGGGGTCTCTGAAGGGGCTAATTCTTCTCCTGCAGTTTTTATCTTCTCCCCCTCTGCTTCTTCTCTTTGGATTTTGGTATCTTGCAATACGAATCATTAATTTGTGAAAATTTTTATGATTTCTTCATTTTGAACTTTTTGTACCGGTATCAAACCAGCGGCATCACTTCTGTGTTTTCACTTCCTTTGCTGGCTTACTGGCCATGTATGTGTTCTTTCTTACAGACTAAGGTGAGAATTGAAAACTGCTGTTTATCATTAATTTCCTCCAGCAAAGCCTGGCCTTGGAGTCACATGTGAGCCAGCATAATTTACTGTAGCACCAGGCCTGGCAGCCACAGAGGTGTCCTTTCTCCTCCAGCACTGGAAACACAGGCGATGCTCCATAGGCACAGCCAAGTGTCTGGAATGACTCTTTCAAATTCTGCCTATGGTTTGCTTTAGAAACAGCATTTTATTTGGCAAAATACCAAAATATTGTATGCAAATAATTTATAGTACTTTAAAAAGTGATTTTCTAAAGTTGAATTATAAGTGTATATTTACTTTAAAAGCTTATTTTCAAGAGGTTCCAGAATCTGCTAAAACAGAAAGAGTTGAGAAATTATGTAAGGTGGTAACAGTTTGAGCAAAAAGTACAAAGTCTGACACAACAAACTGGGGAGTCACCTTGCTGCTTCCCAGCACGGTTTGTTTTTGAAGGCTGAACCTCTTCTGTTGTTGTCCTGGATGATTAGTAGAGCTTTTCCTTATTTCCCCCTTCTTGCCACCTTATGGTTTTAATAATGCTTCCTTAATCCTATGGGAGTCTTTTGCCTTCCTTTTTTATTTCTTCATGTATTTCTCCTCCTCATTTCTCACACAAACCTATGCTATGTCTTTCTCTGTATTTACCTGTACTACCTGTATATATTCTCTGTCTTTACCTGTATTTCTCTGCTTTCTTGGTTCTGTTTCTGCATCTCACTGAACCCTTGCACATCACTGGATTTCTTTCTTTATCTCTCAAAAATGTGCAACAGCCTGAGGTTTTGGTTTTCTCTTTCATTCCCCTGATCAACTCCCTGTGGAGTTTAGGTTTTCCTCATCTCCACCCCTTCCTGTTCTGCTGGGTTTTTTCCATCAGACTCCTATCATGTTTCTATGTGTCCCATGAGACTGTGTCGCTGTGTTGGAAGATTTCAATCAGTTCAGTATTGTTTCCTTTGACCCACGTGGGATGATGGCCTCTACACTGCAGTTTTCTTTTCCTTTTTTTCTCCCTTTCAAGCATCCTTAGGCACCCCCAGCAATACTGCTGATCATTACAGAAGCCATTTCTCCTGAGCAACCTGGTGTCATCTCCTACTTCTCTCTTGCTGACATAGAGACAAACAGAATAATGGGGATTTGTGCAGTGTTTGTGGCTCCTGCTTGGATAGTGCACCCTCGAGCAAGCCATCACAGCAGGTCTGTGGCCATAACAGTTTTTGAAGCTCAGAGTAAGGGGTGTCTGACAGCAGTGACTTTAAAAGAGCACTAGAACTTCTCCAATGGCTAGAATTCCACAGGCCATGAAAAAAAGATCCTGAAGAAAAGACAAAGCAGATTTACACTTTATCTTTCCAGTTGCATATATTCTCTGTATCAGAAGTTGTCTTTTTGCACAGCTCAAGATAAAATAATAAACTTTGAGTGTCTTGAGTTAGTGCTTATTCCTGGCACATCTGGGAATATCAGTATTCACTGTGAAGTCATGAAAAAATATTGTGAGGTTATGTTGATCTCAGCGTCTTTCTCAAGTATCAGTAGAAGTTAGTGCTTCACACCTGTATATTTCAAGGCAGACTCTTCCTAGATCTTTGGAAAATATAAGGATTGTTTTATCCCCTGTATCAAATCACTTAATCCATAACTTTAGCAAATGCAGAAATAAGTATGTTCATGTTTTAACACCTAATTAATATCTGTCATTCTGGCTTGAGTTCCTCTGCAGATTTCAAAT
Source organism: Acrocephalus scirpaceus scirpaceus (assembly GCA_910950805.1). NCBI lineage: Eukaryota > Metazoa > Chordata > Aves > Passeriformes > Sylviidae > Acrocephalus > Acrocephalus scirpaceus. Next base: position 40,989,795 of record OU383779.1, on the reverse strand, counting down.
GTTTTAGTTGGAGATTCCCCCAAAGAATGCAAGTGTTGAGAGCAGAACTTCAAATTTATTCATGCAGGATCAAGGTCAAAGCTGAAGTTTGGTGAACCAAGCTTCACGTGTTGCCTTTGTAGCCCCAGATATCTATTCTGTAACAGGGAGAGTGTGCAGGTATCCCTGTGAGTGTTGCCAATCCCTTACTACGCCCCCATAAATGTGGTCTTACAGAATGGGTGTTTGCACCATATCTTCTCCTCAATTAACGGCTCCATAAACAGGGTGCTAACATAGTCGGGGAGGACTATGGACTGAGCAAGTAATTAGCTACTGTGAAAGTAGGAGAGAAGGCAGCTAATGGGTTTTAAGGCAGTTTTCCCTAGTGAAACCTTCTTCCTTATTGTCTTTTGTCTAAAGGACAGACATCTTTCTGGTTCAAGTTAAAACTCTTGAGACTGCTGGGCAGTGGGATGTGTATGCCACAATTTAACAACTGGTGAAGTGTAGCGGCACGTTTTCTCGTTCTTACTTATTGTTAATAATCATTTTTTCTATAATGGTTCTTCCCAAGTTCCCCCTGTACTTCTCCCCATTTAGTACAATCTCCTGCCTGGGAAATTCCCTTTGTTCCCCTCTGTTGCAATATGTTGTCAATCATCCATTGCTCTCCTCCCAGTGCCTGCCCCCCTCCGGGAAGCCTGCCCCCCTCATTCCACAGGCTTCGGGGAGGGGCTTGGTCCCGGATTGGAGCAGGCTGGGAATGCCCCACCCCTCGTCTTCCAGTGGTTGTCTGTGTGCCATCCCCATTTCCCTGACTGGTTTTCCCTCTTGTGTCCACCCCTCTTTCCAGTCCCTTATAATCACTGACCCCACCCCCAGCTCTCTCTCTGCCTCTCAGCCTCTGCCTCGGGCTGGGGCTTCGCTCAGGGCCCAGGCCCCTGGGCCTGGGCCTGGCTCTGGCCTTGGCCCTCTTAGCTCTCTCTCTCTCCTGGGACGCGTGAGTGCCTGCACCATGGGGTGCATGTGACAATAAACTCTTATCTTGCCACGAGGCCTCCTTCTTCTTACCTTTGTCGAGCCTCACTAACAGCTCTCGTGCAGCTTCTGAACTACTAAGGAGGTAGTGGCCGGTCTGCTAGCCACTGCCCAACCAGACTTGAAACAATTCCCAGCCAGGGCAGCCGGGATTCGCTGGAACACCATCTCCAGCAGGCACAGGGAATTATTTCAGTGAAGTAGCAGGTAAAAGTTAAAAAACAAAGTGTTGTTTGAGGGTTTGAGATTTTTTGTGTGGGGGTGGATTTTTGTTGTTTAGGGGTTTTTTTAACTTGGGTCATTTCACACCTCGTGTTTGCAGTGAAGCTGAAAAATAGTCAAATTACTGCAGATTATCTCAGCTGTTCCATACAGCCAAAAATGAGTGGTTTGCTGTGGCAAACAGCAAGAGCCTTTCAAACCTTATCTCTTATTCAGTTGGCAGAGTGAAGTTGTGTCCTAACCCATGGAAAAGCTGAGAACAGCAGTGCATTTTGACCCCCCAGGGTTAGGGAGAGCCTGCATAAGGCTCTCATGCATGGAAATGCCAACGCACTGGCATTTTTCTTAACTGCAATTTTAAAAGCCAGGTAGTGTGACTGAAATACTTTTGGTCCCAATTTATGATCCCTGTCAGTCCTTTTTATGTGGGAGCCATGGTTAATGGCTGCTTGAGAGCAGTCCTGGTGCGGGGCTGCTCATGGGCCTCCTCACCATGTGATGAAGCCCTGCTATGAGCACTTCTGCAAAAACGAACCCAACCTGAACTATTTTAATGTATCAGCCTTCACACATATTCAGAGACACAAATCTGAAGTGTTAGCTAGGAGGGTCTTTCAAATTAGTGTCGATGCAGTGGAGTATAGAATTTTCCCAATTCTATAATACAGATCATTTTTAGCCGTGCAGCAGTCTATTAAAAATATAACTCATCCAGCTTATCTATTCTAAAAGCTTCTCCACTGCAGCCAGCCACCATAGTTGGTTAAATAGGTGCTTGTCACACCAGTTTAATGAATTTAATGTGAAAGCCATTTCTTCTTACTTTTGGCCGTGAGAAGGCTGGCTCAGGTTCTGTTCTGCTGAAGGAATGGAATGGTAGGATCCATGTCATATAATTTTATAAGTGTAATATTCATCAGTTAATAAGAAAAGCAGAAGAAAGAGGGTAAGAAATAAGACCACAAGCCAAATTGCTAATACTTCTAATTCCTTGTGGAAAGATACCGCTTTAATTGAAAGACATGACAATAAAAATACCAAGTAATTTCTTTAAAGAAGGGTGTAATTCGTGTTCCATCCTTCACGCTCTGTTCTTTGCTTGAGTAGAGTAACACAGACTGATTACTGACTTAATTTTTTAGAGAATTTTGGTATTTAATGCCCATTCTAAGCTCTTAAAAATGTTGTATCCTTGGTAAGGTAAGAAGGAAGCATTGTCTTGGCTTTTAAGGAAAAATCTGCTAATCAAAACCTGAATCAAAGGGAAACAACCTTTTCTCTCCCTTCTCTTCCACTTTGTATTGCCACTGATAATTAGGCTGTGCCATGGAAAAGGCATATGTACAGGAGCGATTTTCAGTGCCCCTCTAAATCAGTAAGATACTCCCAGTTACCTAATTAACTACATGCAACTTTCTGTATAGTCACAGTACCATTCTCATTTCTAAAATTCACATTTGCTTTTATGTGATCTCATATACAATTTAATTTCCCATACCAAAAAGAAAAATAATAAATGCCAGGATATTACATAGAGTTCCCAGTGTTAATAATTAAAAGGAGATTGCAGCGAGATAAAAAAACTGTGTTCTACAAACTACATCTCTTTACAAAGAAAAGTCAATCAGAAATGCTTTAAAGTATATGATACATAATCAAAATAATTAACAGCAAGGCATGAGACTTCTACCTTCAGTCTCACAAGTGTGTGTAAGTGAAATTAAAAGACCTTGGTCACCTTTGGAACTCTTGTGGTTTTTTCAACAAAATCTTACATTCTAAATGACTTGTATAAAGTGATTATTTAAAGATGATTCCATCAACTATTCAGGGACCAAAAATTGTGAAGTAGTAGTTAAAACTAATTCCACGTTTTATCACACCAAGCACACACTGGCTGTCTTATGTGATGAAGGTTGTGCATCTGATTTCTAGAATCAGATATTTGTTATCAGAGCCCTTCTTTTGGACAGTCTCCAGGATCAGCTGGAGAATATATCTGGTCTAACAGTTTCTAACAAGATATTCCTCCAAGCCCCTTCCGCTAGTACTGTGAAGTAGGATTTTTGCCAATAAATTGGTTCTTGTTATTCTTATCCAGTGAATAAAGACCCTGGGATCAAGAGAGCTCTACCATATCATTGAATCCGTTCTTTAGTATTTTTTTTCTTTTTGATCTAAGCAGTTGAACACTGTAAGTTTTACATGTATGTCTGGAAATTGCTTGGGACCATTTATCCTTGTGAAGCCATCCATTTTATTGGAGCTTTTTGCTACCTGGAGTTATTTAGGGACTCTAAACATGAAGGAATGGCCATCACCAACTTGATAGCTCCAAGTCTGAGCATGCTGCTTTACTCCTAAGTGAACAGATTAGAGGAAGGATTGCCAAGTGTCTGTTGTCCTCTGTCAAATTTTTTATATGTAGAAATATGTGGCAATAGTTCTCCGAATTTCAAGTGTCAGGCTTTTATAGCAAAGCCACAACTTCCAGTGTTGGGTGTCTAGGTCCTTAGGAAGCAAACGAAAGATTAAATAGCTGAAGTTATGAGTAATGATGAGCTATAGGCACAGCTTAGGCAAGGCAAAACAGTTCAATGAAAATGGGATATACAAAATGAAAAAGCCAATTTACTCTGTGAGAAATTAATTTTAACTGAAATTTCCCTCAGAAAAAAATAGATGTGAATAAGAAGTGAATCTGGTCAGGTCAGAAGTCATCTCTGCTTTTATCTGGAAACTCAAGAGTATCTGTACTGGGAGTCCCTCAGGAGCAAGGCTGTATCTGTGTCCCCGGCTCTCTTTCCAGACTCTCTCCCAAGGTGCTTTGAAGCTGTAATACTTGGTGTTAAGACAGAGAGGGAGTAAGACCTGCAATAGAAGTGCTATTGCAAACACCTATAGATTATTATAAATCATATAAACTGATCACATGGCTGGAGAAAAGAATGACCTGAAAACAAGAATCTAAGCAAAACCTGATAATTTTGGATCAGTATTTCCTTGAAAACTTTGGTGCTCCAAATATGCAAATACTCCTTTTAGGGTTGGACTATCCAAGAATTTTTGCCATAGCAAGCTTAGAATTTAGGCTTACTGTCTTCATTGCACAAACTGTAAAATGTTCCCGTTAGGTTTCTGGAGCGTAGTGATTGTAATTGTAACTTATTAATAATAAGTTATTAATTGATTTTAATTGTGAATTATTAATGACTATTGTCTTATTTTCCGGTTCCGGTCTTATTATCTGGTTCTGGCACAGACTTACTGAATCACTTAGTGCAAATAATTCACTCTTCACCTTAGCCTAGAAATTATAGAGTAAGGTGAAAAGCCCTTAGTAAGGAGCACATTGTTCTATTAGAGGAAAGATCTGTGTTGTTCATTTAGTTGTTTAGTTTGTATGTGTTGCTGATGCATGAAACACTTCAGAGTAAAGGTCTCTTTTGCACAGTGTGGCAAAGAAGAAATAAAACAAAGTCAACTAATAGTCCTTCTAAGAATGTCCCTTCTCCTCTTGGGTTTAACCCTCTGAGCCTGCAAATCATGAAAATCACCTGCAAAACATGAGTCAGAGCGTGAAACCATCAAAAAAAATGACCTGGTACAGGTGCACAAGCATGTAAGAGTAGAGATCATAATCAGTCAAGAGGCAGACAGATCTGACATTTGCTGAGAGCATCCCTGTATTTTATTGAGTTGTCATGCCTTGTTGCATACTTAATGAGGATGAGCCCCTTATATGCTGATTTTGCATTACAAATGTTGTTTTACTGGGACTGTCAGCTGCAAATAGCTTGTGGCAATACATCTTCCATGCAGCAAATAAACACATACTCCATTATAGCATACCCATGTTATTGCCACGACTGTAAACAACTAATAAAAGGAATGTATTTACTGTGCCTTACAGTCATTCACTCCAGTCGTATTTTTTCCACTTTCAAGCCTATTGACTTTATGGAACATTTGGCATCATTTCATCGTACCGTCATTGTCTTATTGTGTCATCATTTAAACAAAAGTCATGCTGTATACCTGCACCTGGAGTCAACCCCACAGGTCAAGATATAGCTGTGACCAGCAGGTATATTGGGCATAATATTCAAGGCTCTGGAAGTATTTTGTGTGCTAGGCTAGGAATAGTAATTGCCTTCAAGGTAACTGCCGCTGAGATCAGCTTAGCTGGTGTTAATAATGCCAGGGTTGTGGGCTTGATCCCTGCATGGGCCATTCACTTAAGAGCTGGACTCAATGGTCCTTGTGGATTCCTTCCATCTCAGAATATTCTGTGACATTTAGGTAGGACACTGATATCATCAAGTTGCTCTTGGTAGCACCTGGGCATGAGGGAAATCAGCATTTTGCTCTGCAAAACCAAAGAGCAAGGCTCGATCTGCATGGAAATCTGTCTCCCTCTTGACAGAGGTTATGGGTTATGGAGTTTGGTTACACTAAAAACGGTTTTGGTGTGCTTCTATTGGTATTTTGCTGGTTTTGAGGATAGAAAACAACATGATTATAGAAAAGTTTTGTCTCATGAGGGTTACTGAACTATCAGCACCAGAGAAAAACACATAATGATTTTTTTTCCCAAGAAATTCCTCAGGAATTCAGATGGGCTGTATCTCTCTCTCCCTTTAAAGGTGACTTGCAAGAACTAAATCCAGACAGGACTTCCTGTATCGAAACACCTGCCACTGGAACTTTGCTGGCATATCCTCTTTCAGAACCATACTTTGGTGATGGTCCTTTATCACTGATTTTTGATTGAAGATTCTTTGTGGTCTGCTTTTACAATTTGTTCTCCGACTACCATTATATTTTAAGATTCAATAATTCCTCTTGCACCCTTGGTTTTAGCATCTTCATTTTATTCTGAGAGACCAACAGTAGCCTTCTGAACTTTCTGCTTGGCTAAACAAGGCAAGTTCTTTTCAGCTGTTCTCAGCAAGCTCTTTTAATCTGTTCTCATGAAATATCCTCTTCATTCTCTCTTTGTCATGGAAACTCTTCTGATTTTTCCCCAGTTTGAATTTATCTCTTCTAGGGTGACAGGGAGTGTTTGTACCCAGTATGGTAACATGAATACTCCTTTACATCCATCAGAAACATCTTGACAGAGTAATTTCGGGAGTGAATTTGCATGGGTTTTGAGGGTCATTGTGTTTGTGTATAAGCTGCTAAGTAGAACTCCCTATCTTTGTTCCATAATTTCTAATTGATGGACCCACATCTTATAGAAGAAATCCTTCTGAGTGTTTAAATACTGACCTTCATTTTCCCTTCTTGTTCTGGAGTACTGCAAACTTGTTCACTCACTGGACGATCCCTTCCTCTGCCTTAATCTGGTTTTTCTCTGATTTCTCAAATTAAATCTTTGAACCTCTGTCTGATTTTCATTCCAAGGAATTTTATTTGATGCAACACATTAAATAGTGTCTGTAATATATTTGGGTTGTAATGGACATGCCTTCACTTCTGAATCTTCATTGTCTCAGCAGCAAACCTCAACTTCTCCCTTTTTAACTACTGTCCAATAAGAAAGGACCACTATACCATAAATTCATCTTTTAACTAGCTGCCACTGCACCCCTTGGGACAGGTTAAATGTGCTATAATAAACTATCCTGGCCTTTTCAGTTTGCTGTTTGAATTGCAGGTAAATTGCATTGTTCTTGCATCCTTTCGCAAGTAATATAAACTGCAGGCTGGGTGAAACCTGATGAAGCTAAGTTTGCATTGTGTTTTTTCTTTACATATCACTTGCAACACCATTTTATAAGCAGAAATATTACCTGCTGCTGAGGAATTTTAACTTCATCTCCTAAGCTAGTAGAAAATTGAAAACTAATAAGTTGTGTTTTGCATATCAAATTCTGCTCTGAGGACAAGCTAACCTAGACACCTACTAGATTGCAACTTTCTGCTCAGTAAAAAAAAAAAAAAATAAAGAAAATCATGACAGCTCATTACATGAAAGAATAAATTCATCACCCAGAGCAGAATAAATGCTATGTTATTACACAGTAATTGCAAAGATATTTTAACACTTTTGTTCATGAAAATATTAAATGTTTTTCAATGCTATCTGTAATAAATGTAACTCTAAAAGCAGCAAAATGATGCAATATGTTTTAGCATTCAGTATCTACAGACTGAAGCTACTAATGTAGTCAGTTGAGCACAAAGCAAAAACCAGGCAGCTTCTTTTACTGTCAAGTAAAAAAATAATATTCATAGACTTCTGTGAGTCTATCCTTGCTGTGTGTGTTGAAAATGGTCTCTTTGCCATTTGTTTGGTCTCTTTGCCTCTGTTTCTGTGTTAAAACCAGGTATTGACAATGGTATTAGATATGGTGATGAGTGGTGTCTGTCCTTCAGGACACATATGCTTCAGAGCATCTTCCCATTTCTGTGTTTCAGAAGTTTTGAGTTTAAGTTCCATTAATATTGCACTTCAACCCTGTCATTGGTGAAATATGACCAACTTGTACTCCAGCCCAGGAAAGAAGGACAAATAGGGAGAGTTATAGGGATAAACTTCAGTATTTAAAATGATTAAGTTATATTTTACATATAATTATCTTGAAAACTAATCCATTTCATTGTAATTTAGGTAGCATTTATATAAATTAGGTACATATGACATTTCTAATTGGGTATACTTTAATGGTTAAATCATCAGTTTTTAAAATGATAATTGGGCTAGTTGTAAAATTTCAAGGTCTACGATTTTAAAATAGAATTGCTCTTTGACTTATGTAAAAGAATAGATTGTTAAGTGAGTGCCTCACAGGAGAGAAACAGTCTAGGATATTATGATTTGAATTAGTTTTTCAAAGGAATTTAGAGTAGGCAATCTGTCCTCTGATCTTTCTTTGCACACTAAAAGTATGAGTCCGTTATGCTAAGATAGCTTAACTGAGATTACAGTGATTTAATTAACAGCTGGAATTGTAGAATTCCACGTGTTTGGAAGGCAATGCATTAATGGCTTCCCATACAGATGCTCTAATGAATCCAAGGTATTTTCCACTGGGAGCTGGTTTTTTTACATATAGAGCCGCCTGTTGCAGATGCAGTAAGGCCTTTCTGAGTTCTGAACAAGAATCTAGGAACTTCAAGGAAGTTGCATCACCTGGAATATTTATAGTCGATACATAGCCTTGTTCCAAAGGCCCCATTGTTGGTTCATGTCACTGGGGAGGGCAGCAGGCAAACACAGGACACATTTATGTTCCAGCAGCACTTTTAAATGGAGACGTCTGGATCCAGTGTAGTGACTTCCCTCTCCACACAAGCCCCAGCAGCAGGTTTGGGTTCAGTTCCATTGTCTGAGTCTCTTATGGACAGAGGCAAAAGCAGAGTTCCACTCCAGTATAACCCTGGAGAAGCACAGAAGGCAGCAGTCAGGCTTCTGTGAATGTGCTGCTGCTGGTGCTCCACTGGCTGAAGGTCCTGGTGCAGAAACATTCAGCTGTGTGGAATGCAGCAATACAGTCTGCAATGCGATAGAAAAAATGTTTGTGACAGCTTGGTAATACAGCAAACAGGGACAGTTTGTAAATCCTTTATACCAGTGCAAATGAGAGTTCTGTAGGAGTCAGTGCCTCCTGGTTTCAGCAGGGTGAGGTGGCCCAGGTGTTAGAGCATGTGAAAGAAATGGTTGTTTAAGTCAGTGCCTCACAGCAGACAAGCAGCTCAGGACATAATGATCCAGGACTAGTTTTTCTGAGGAATTTAGAACAGGAAGATTTGTCCTCTGATCTTTCTTTGTACATCAAAAGTATGAGTCAATTGTACTGGGAACATGAGGCTGCCTTCTAAAGAATAAATGATTGGGCAAATCTCAGTCTGGAAAAGAAACAACTGGGGAAGCGAAGGAAGTATATAGAGTGGTGAACCATTTGGAGAAGCAGGATAGCATTCCCACTTCCAAGACAAAAATGGAGCCCCTCGGTGATCCTGGAGCTATGCTCAGACTAGATGTAGACTATTCTTCCTGTTAAAAGCTTCTGAGTTTAGGAAGCCACAAAAGGATACCAGGAGTGCCAGAAGTTTGCATGGTTTCAAGACAGTTCAAGGAAAAGAAACCTATTGAGAATTACTCAATACTTAGAAAGTATACCTGCCTAAAAAAGCCCCTGAACAGGAAATAGATGCTGGAGGAAAGGTGGTGATGTGTGCTTTTCCCTCTTGGTATCCACTTTTGGATACTGTCAGAATTGCCTGTCCTAGTTGGACCTTTGATCTGGAACAGTTTCAGATGTTTGGGGGGGTTCCACATTTTAGAGTAGGCTTTGCTCACAATTTCCAAACTTGGCTATTTCTCTGATGATCAGTCAAACCAATTAAGAGATACCAGTGTCTTCAATAAGGAAGCAAAATGAAAACTCTTATTGCAGATTATGCGAAACAAATATCTATTTCTTTCTTCTTTCTCTATAGTCTCCTTATCATTCAAACTTTGAGCTTGGTTTTAATTAATGTGATTTTAATTGCCAACCCAGGAAAAATTTCTCACAGCCTCAATTAGAAGTCTGCTGGACCTCCCAGTAAAGGTTCAGCAAAAGATTGAGCTTGGAAAATGTAACTCACAAAATCTAACCTCAAGATGTGACAGAAGCTTTGAACCCTGATTCCTCTTCCTTGATCATCCAGGTGGTTGTGTCCCAGTCTCTTGGCCTAGCACTGCTTTTGTCAGTCTGCCAACACTGGTATATATGATGGTCTTTAAAAAGTTATATGCAAAAATGGATTGTTTGGTACTGCTCACATAATCATTCCCATTCAAATTGTCAGTTGTATTTGCCTACCCTGGATGGAGCTCTCAGATTAATTTAATCTGTGTTTACTGTCTTTTCTTTCAGATTTGTTTCTGACAGTGTAAATATGTTGATTTCTTTGTAAGCTACTGATGTCTCTCAGGATTCACCAAATAATTAATACCAACATCTGTTTAGTATGCAAATACCAAAAGCATGCTGTCCTCAGATTGCCATTTGGATGGGAGAAGATTTGAATGACAGTTTGTCTCCAGTCACATGCTCAGTTCAGGCTTGTTTTGACAGGTTTTTTTCTGCCTGATACCATAAAAAGGGAGGTGACAGAGGCCTTGGTGCAATCAAGTACTAGCTCTGAGGCTTAAAGGCAGAACGACATCCAGTAGTTTCTTTTTTAGGGAAAGAAAAGTTGTTTTAGACTATTATGAAGTAGGTTGTGTTGATTTTTTTACAGATAATGTACAACAGAGTGAATTTACGTATTGAAGCCAGCAGACACTCCCAGTTATGAATACTTTAAGTGCAACACCATCATATATTGAAGTGTGTGTGGTCTGCATAATAAATACCTGTTCAAAGTATACTGAACCACTTTTTTTAAATTTACAATTGCAGTTATGGTCCAGAATTGCTGAAGGTTACACTTCAGCAGTCATGTACAGGAGAAGACTGGCACCAGTATTTTAAAAATAGGACATAACTATTCCAGTGCTGTGGCAAGCCTTGACTTTTTAATATCTACCAGTGACACCTGAATGATTTATGTGCACGTTCTGTTGCTACCACCTCATTCCCAAGCATTGGAAGTGCTGCAGCAAACATAAATAACAAAGTGGGACGATCATTCTGATACTGAGAAGTTACACATTGTGAAAAATGCTGTGTTATCACTTGGGAAAATTTGTTGTCATACAACCAGTACCATGCTATCTTCATCTTAGATTTGCAGAATCTTTGCCAAAGGATGCAAAAGTTCCCATGAAGCCTAACTTACGCTTGCTTCATCGATGGATGAGGCTTTGTTTGTTTCCTACTGGTGTGAAAGACCCCGATGAAGCTGTCTGCAGCATTTGCTGAAACTCTAAGTGCAAGATTCTGCACCACTCAGTGGTTTCTTGTGTTTTGTTTTGAGGTCTTAGAATGAGAAACTGCAGCATGTCAAAGGGACTGTCAAAATGCTGGCAGATTGGCTTCAAAACAAATATTAACTCCAAAATCAGTGTGGCTCCTATTGCAAGAATCATGTAGCCTTGTTCAAGAACACAGTCCAATTTGATTGAAAAATCTGAGCCATTAGCTTTTTCTAATAATGTTATAATGTAAGACTTGGAACGCGCTAAAAAAACTCCACCAAATGCAAAAAACCCATCTATCTTGCATAATCAGAGCTTTTTGTTAGAAATACTTAGCTATGCTTTGAAAGGGTAGTTTCCATTGGAAAATTCATATTCATTGTAGTGGTGATGGAGACAAATGAATAGTAATGAAAGTCCAAAAGAGCCTGGAAAATAACCTTATTTTTTGCACTTCGGATGTCTGGTTCCTCTGAAACATAAATAAAATGTCTGAAGAAAAAACACAAGTCATTTTAAAATGTGCTCCTAATAACCAGTTGCAATTAAAACCGTGGGGCTGTTCAGAAATATCTGGGAACAATTTTCATCTTTAAGCACTGGAGTAGAAATTTAGCAAAAAATCAAAAAATCCAGTCTTTCCGAGGGCCTTACTTTTTAATTTTTTATTTTCAGTTTATATGAGAAATTAATAACTGACTCAACTACTCAATAGAGTAGGCTTGAGATTAAAAGCAGATGGAATTTGTGGAATAGGCAATAAGGCCAGATCATCAAATTGTTACAGATCAAATCCTAGACTAGAGTAGTGCCTGTTCTGGCTGCAGTTGTATCTGCTCAAGCTGTGCTGTTCCATTAAGGGCAGTAATAGAGTTAGGAGGAATTTGGGGAAGTCTGCTGTCACTGGTTGATAGAGACTTTTTAATGCCACTTGAGTCTGCAGGAAAAAACCTCTCTGGGAGACTGTGGACTCATTCTTAGCTAAGACTTGTAGGAAGAGTAAAAGAGGAGGATGAGAACCTGAGAACTAGGTTTTCAGTCTTTGAGTTCCTCTGTTCCAGGAAAGAGCATCGTCTTAGATGATGCTAAGGCATGAGGTTAAATCAAACATTGTTTTTAGTATACATTGGAAAATAACATTTGATATGTGTTAATGGATTAAAGTTACCCATGTTATCATTATATGGTTAGTCTCAATGATAAATTTAACAGAATTTACTTAATCCATTTAATTATATTTGACCTGTCCAGCTAGTGGGCTCACTGGAAGAATATGACTAAATTTCTGTTTATAATACTAAGTTTGAATACATCATTATTTCTGCTAAAAGTAATGATAACATTTTGTAATTTTCTTATCATACTAATAACTATATGTCATCTCCCAAGGTGGTAAAGGTAAAAGTACTTTCCCATTCTATAATCTCACATAGAAAGAGTAGGAAATAATATCCAAAATTGCAGAACATTCTGCAATTGCAAAAAGGTGTGTTGCTGGAAGATCTTATTGACAGTTACTATAAACAAAGATTTGGTAGCAAATATTTCTTTGAATCAGGTACTCAGGTGGGAAGAAATCAGGGAAGAAATAAGGCATAGCATAGTAGTTTTACTCTAATTTGTGAACCTCTGTGGCTGAAACTACTCATCAGGGTTTATAAGACCAAACCTTTTTGCTGTTTTCTAAAAGCAGACCTCCTCAATATCTGCTGGACTGCTGCTTCCAGGTTTTCATCCCTTGTTTCCTTCCAGATATGGTTTAGTGTCTTCACTATTTCCTATTGTTTTTAAAGATATTGCCAGGCACCTAGATTTTTTTCTACTTAATTACTTGAAAACAGTGTCTGGTCAAAACAGCTGAAAATACACTTAATTTATAATGAGAAGAAATGCATAGAGAAGGCAGCTTGTGTCTGTTGTTCCCCTAAGATATAGGAAAGCTCCTTCATTTCTGGGAAAGCTTCTATAGGAGGGAGTCAGAATCATCTCACTCACGGCAGCTGAAGGAATATTGTTCTATCCCATGGATGTGGCATTCACTACTGGAAGTACCAGAAGTTAGGGGTGGAGAGCTGTAGATACACTTTTGGTGCATAGAATCATTGAGGTTGGAAAGTCTCCCAAGACCATGAAGTCCAACTGTTAATCCAGTCCCACACGTTTTTTGAAGACTTCCAAGGATGGTGATTCCACCACTTCCCTGGGCAGCCTGTTCCAATGATTGACAATCCTTTCTGTAAAGAAATTTCTCCTAATATCTAATCTAAAACTCTCCCAGTGCACCTTGAGGTCATCTAACACATCAGTTTGTTGTCCCCAGTATTTAAAAGTGACTGCTGCATGCATCAGCATTTGATTAAGAGATTGCCCCAAGTAGATCATTCTTACTTACCAAATGATCTACCTGTAAAAATAAGTTTCCTAATAATCTTTTGGTATTTTAGTATCAGCTAATTTTCTGCTGAGGAGAGCAGAATGTGATTAAAGCAACAGAAAACATTTTATGGTGTGACAGGTGGTCATGAAATTATATTAGCATTTAAATGACGAAAATGAAACCTTTCCTTTCCTGGTCTGAGAATGTCAGAAAGTGAAGCGGCAGGATTCATCCTCCCCTCCCATTTCCCATGGGTTATATTTTACTTTAAAAACAGCTGTTAATTCTGTCTCACAAATTACGAAGGGTCTGAAATGGAGTGTCGTGACTCGCTGTAGATACCACTAGAAAACATTTTCCATCTGTGTGACATATTTTAAAAAAGCCCTTGGCCACTCAGAGACCCAGCTCTGGGAACTTAATCGGATATTTTTCTTCTCTTGTTAGCTAAGAATCAACTCTAGGGAGTGTTAAGATCACTGTGGTATTTATTTTAAGTGAGTGATTGAATGATTCCTGAGCTGCTCTTCCAGAGAATGAAGCAAACCCCTGCTTTAGAGGTCACCTCTAATTAGAGATCAAAAAATAACTGCAGATAACTTCATCAAAAATATAAATAACTCATCAGTACGAGTCCAGTGGCTTTGTCTTATAATTAGTCCAGTACAAAGGCTCCTTGAAGTCAAATGACAGTTGGGTCTCCTGCCTCAAACTTCACAAACGAACCAATAGTTTCAAGCTGATGCTCCCTTTGAACTGCTCTCCCAGGATAAATTACTGATGGCCTAAATGTTACATTTACATTTATTATTCTCTATTACCAAGAACATGTGAAGCTGCAAAAGATTAAAGCAGCAATTACTGAAGTTAGAACATTGGAAATGAAGTTCAAACACCAGAAATTAATGTTTAGGAAAACAGGAAAGACAATCACCTCAGGCTAGTTTTAACTAAATAAAATCAGTGGCTTCTACATCTAAGAGGATGTTTACAGGTGGTCGTTCCTGTGCTCATGAATTTTTGAGTGAATTACTGGCAGCCTGGGCAGTTGCGTTTGGATGCAGTCTGGATAAGGCCTTGGTGGTCAACCTCAGAAGATTGACCAGGTGTCCTGGGCCTTGACATTCTCAGACTTCAAGGGAAGCAACAGCATCTGAGGGAATAAACTTGTCCTAGTAGTTGTTCTTTAGGAAAGGTTTCATAAGTGTTACTGAAGTTGTTGATTTTACTTTATTTTTTTTAATCTTGGTTATCTTTCTGGTTTGCTGTTTTGTCTTCTCTGTTTCATAAGTTGCTGTTTTGTTCAGTTCTTGGATTTGTTGTCCTTGAAAGACAAAACTCAGTTCACTGAGTCCCTGCCAGTTTAATTGGGTTTTCTCCACTTTGGAAGGAGAGGTTGAAAATGAGAGATGTTCAGAGAAAGAGCAGGGAATTGTTTGGAACAAATTTGGGTCTCTTTACACTCTGAGTTGTCCCTGTGTCGTCTTGTCTGCAGCTCCATAGAGAAGCAGTTCATCCAGGCTTTGTGAATGGAATGCAACGCATCAGGGTAGGGACTGCACCCAGCCTGCCCAGCAGGGGGAAATGCACCGTGGTGCAAGTGCAAACCCGCACTCAGCCTTCCCCAGATATTCTGGGGCTCTGGAAAACTTGGCAGAAAAGGCACCTCTGCCTTTGCAGAGAGTGGCTGCACGGGGGGAGCAGAGCAGTTGCCATGCCCTGGGCTCATGAACAGAAAATGGGCTCGTGTGGTGCCTGTGTGTGGCTGTTGTCTGCTCCATCCCCACACTGATGGGGGCTCACACAGTGGCCACTAATGGGGTTGTTTTTCAAACACTTCTATTCACCTTTAAAATGATGAAATTAAGCTCCCATAGTTATTAAGAGCTAAAAATAATGATTAGCTCTCACTCTGCATTGTAGTCACAGGCACAGCAGAGTATTGATCTGCACTCTGTATCATATTATATTTACAATAGGGCCTGATCGATGTGCTATTTCTGAGCCCACGGCTCTCGTGTGTATGAAATTGGGGTATTTTATTGTAAGAATAATGTACATGGACAAATCACAACAGTGTTGTCCAAGGTGCTGCACACGAGCTGGATGAAGCAATGAAAAGGTCAGCTCTGTATCTCTTCTAGTTTTTAAATGGGCTTGATTTATTTTTTTTAATGTCTAGTAAACAAAAACACCTGTGCAAGTGGCACTGTATAAAAGCAAGGTAAGAGACATTCCTTATCACCCAAACCTTGCAGTAAGTGCTGACACGCAGACAAAAGCAGGATCGGAAAGTGATGAAAGCAATAAAATGACCTTTTTCAGGTCACCAAAAAGGTCAGCTACAACTCTGAGGATAGACCACCTACCTTATCCAGGGTATCAGGCTATTTTATTATTTAATCACTCAGTGATATAAGTGGAAAGTCTTGGGTTTTGCTAAGATATATCAAGAGGTTAATTTTGAGAATATCCATGGAGTTAAAGTGATGCTGTGCTAAAACAGTGAGGAGAAAGTTTGCTCTATAATTTTTATTGAGTATTTTCTCTTTAAGGGAATAAAATGTTGTCATCCCAGCTTTTGTGCCACTGTAACAGCTGCTTGAGAAACTCAGTCTCCAAAGGACTGTCAATAAAGGCCAAAAATAAGAATTTAACAAAGAGAATATATTGCTATTGAGGGTCATGGTTGCAACTATCATGCTGTATGGATGTCGATGCTCCCCAAAAGAGATAACAGAGTGATTGAAGAGGGTGTTTCAGTTGTTCTTCACTCCAGTTCTAATAGGTAGGAAAAGAGATTAAGGCTAACAGTGATACACTGAAAAAAAGTCTTTTGGGGACTCTTTTAAAAATTGATTTTGAAAGTAAATCCCAATGTGTGTATAAATACGTCTGTTTCTGGCTTGTCTGTCTTCTATTTCTTTCATTCGTATGAGTTTCAATCAGTCTGGTTTATTGTTATGTTAAACAAATAATAATAGTATTAAGGTGTCGATTTGGATTCATAATTTTGCCATAACTTTTGAGACATACCCTAATTTTCTGAATAGCCAAAGCCATCTTTTGTTACTGTCTAGACGTAAGTGTATTTTCTTATTAAAAATCTCCACCTATTCCTACAGTACTCACTTAAAATTGCAACTGATACTGTAATCCTGAGTGAATTCCTGTGGCCATCCAAACTGCATGTGACAAACCTGATCCAAAGGGCTTTTCTTGTTTAGAGGATAACTGCTATAGGCATGAAAAACTTCAGATGTTTGGCTGGGAGAAGCAGGATTTGAAGATCCTTGAGTTTTGCTCGGCACAAGTGTGATGTGAAAGCTACATCTAACCTGTGCCCAGGAAAAAATGTGCAGGTTCTGATCTAGGCTGCTAGGAGCTGACAACTAAATTTTAATTTCTTGTGGACTATCAAAGTCTAAAGAAAAGTAAGAAGCATTTTTAGATGCCTCTGTTTTGGTTCAGGCACACAATTCAAGGTTCACATCCTGAGAATAAAAATGCACAGCACAACTCAGATTCGAAAGGAGCTGAGAGACAGGAACCGTGGTGTTTAAAAGATTATTTAAGCTGTTGCCCTGTAACTGTGGATGCTGTTGAGAAATGAGCACTGAGTAGCAAGTTTTTCTGTGTGGCTAATGAGCCTTTTTCTGAAACAAGGTAAAGCTTCAGAAACAATGTAGCTATAGGAACTCAGTGTTGCTAAGCTGTGCATAATCTAAACAGGTTTAGAAAAGGAAGTATGAATCATTTCAGAAGAAAACCTGTAGAAATGAAGTTGTGGACGTTTGAATTTTAAAATATTCACTTTCCTAACTCACCCAAAGCACTCTCTCAGATATTAGCAAAAGCTTGTATATACAAAAATACTATCAAATAAACTACAAAGTGCAGGTAATATAAACTGTAAACTACCTGACTCCAGAATTAAACAAACCCATGTTTCTGTTCACGTTGATCAGTGTTTATTTTGTTATTTGGTATATTTGCAGAACATTTGTATCATTATGCATAAGTTATACAAGAAGACAGGCTAAACTCTGTTCAATTTAAGGAATTGATTAAATTAAAGCTAGTAGGACTGCTTCAGCAAATAAATGTAGGCAGCGTTTGACATGGAAAGTCTTTACAAACAATTCTAAATGATATGGGCTGGTACTTTAGCTGGTATAAATCACTATTTCCATTAGCACGATCTTCAACGGATTTATGCTGATTTATGCTTAGAGGTTCTGGCTCTGCATCTATAGTTAGTTTAGTGAAATAAGAATTCTTTCCTGTATTTCTTTTTCTTTTCTAGGAAACATATCAGAATTTAGACAAATCTGTGGAACCTGTAGTATTCTAAGATGTTTTATTTCCATGCAAATATGAGGAGATTAGGAATTTCAGTACTTAGGCCACAGATATATAAATTTATATGTGTATATGTATATACATGCATTTGCATTTACCTTTTCACAGTTAGAAAGAGGTCAGAGACCTGTTTCTAAAGGACTAACCAAAGATTTTAATGGCAATAATTAGATTTGTAACCATCTTGTTTCATTAATGAAACAGACTTAAATAACTCTGCATAGGAGAAATATTGCCCTGAATTACTGAAACTGCAGAATATTCTGAGTATGGAATATCTTGTACCATCAGAATTGCAGCAGTGCGCATGTGGCTGTGTGTGCTTTCTCCTACCTCACCGTGCCTCAGTTTGAGATGTTCTGAAGTGCTTGGCATCAAACATAATGCTGTTTGCATGAGGTGCAGAAACTCTTCCCATAATGTGCCGTGAATTTTCCAGAGCATTGATGTTATCTAGAGCTTGGCATTAGCACAGTCCCAACAGTCTGAGGAGCTCTGAGTATCAAGGTCTTGCCAGTATTCCGATGTGCACAGCTTCCCACAGTTCTCCGGAGCAAAAATGTATCCACACGCTCTACTAAATCTTTGGTGCCACTTAGTCCTCTTTATAGCCTCTAAAACAGTCTGTCACATCTAAGACTTCAATTCTGATTTGGGTTTTCTAACTGGTGTAATAATCTGCATCTTGTGCCCATTCCTTTCTCTGAAGATCACAAGAGTTGATTGTAAAGTGCTCAGAGGCTACACATGTCAACTTTTCCAGCTGTACACATGATACTGAACTGGCCTCTGAATTCAGGTGCTTTGTTGCAGGAAAGGTCAAAAGCCAAATAAAACCAATTTAGATTTGACAGCTTCCAAGAATCGCTTTCTGAAATAGAAAGTAATTTATATTTTTTCCCACTTTGATTAAATCTTTCCCTGATGGCGTGTATTTTGCTTTATCTTTTTAAGTGAAAATATTGTTCATGGCAGAAGAGGAGCCCTTAATTTTATTTAGGTTAAACACGCCTCTGGAAAAGGGCAGATCTGAAGAAGCAGGCTCTGGGGAAGAGAAGGTACTCACCTGTAACAGACAGAAACAGATTAGGCTCTTAGTACATTATTTCTTTCCCCTCACTGAAGGGCGATTGTGTAGGAAGAAATGTTTGAAGACACTTCAGCTCTTTCAGACAGTGAAGATGAGGATCATATTTCTGATGAAAATAAAAGAGTTGGGGCATCATTCTTGCACAATGCTTAAAAGGTTGGAGAGTGTTTGAGCTAGCAGATATAACTAGATGTGCTGGGTGTGAGTTTTTGGGGGGCTGGAGGGCTGGGCAGAGGTTGATAAACAAGGCAGCAACTCTTTGATTGGGCTTGTCTGTGCTCAGATAAAGCAGGAGAGCCCAACAGCACTGGTCAAAACAGGCAGCAGAACAGCAAACTCGAAAAAAGCTCCAGGCAAGGGCTGGCCTGGAGCTGAGGAGCCCCCATCAGAAATCCCTCAGAAATTGCTTCGGTTTAATTTTATTAATATTAAGTTTCCAGCCTTTGAGGCTACAGGTGAAATGTGTGTGAAAAGCCTTGCTAATTCTGCAGACAAAAGTCCCCATGCTGTGTAATTAACACTATAGCATTTACCAGCTAAATAGACCAGTTAAGGACAGAGAAAAATAACTTACAAGTCCTTGTCTACATCCTGGCACATGTCTAGAACTATCTGAAGATTATAAGGAAAACTCCCAAGAAATTTCATTAGGGTCATGCTCTTGCTTCTCAGCAAACCTATGGTCCTACTCCTGGCACTACTTTTGCCAATGTGAGTTTTTGCAGAGTGGAAGACAAGAGTTTATCAACCTTCAAGGCAGCAGTGGGAAAAGGAAAAGGACTACCTGCCTGTGGTGGCAAACTTAACTGTGAGCAGGAAGTTCTGAAAAAAGTGAGGAAATTTCTATTTAGAAGGTGAGGGAGGACTTTCAATTCATTTGATAGCTCTTAGCTTCACCCTAAGTGCAGACTGCATCTTTCTCACTAGAAGATCTTACAGCCCTGTGCTGCAGCTTCTCCTTAGGTGGCAAAAAACCACCACACCAGGTGGTCTGATGTATGCCAGGATCTGTTCTTCTCTCTGAAATGAGCAGCAGTGTCCATCCCTCTCGGGGTGGTGCAGGGGAAGCATCCAGGGTGAGGAGAGCACCACTGGCCCAGCCATGTGCTTTGCTGCAAGAGGATGAAATCAAACCCCTCAAGTGGGGAACCTCTGAGGAAGTGCTTTTGTGAGCTGGGCTGTTTTCTGTGAAGTGTGTCCAAAAAGGCAAATGGCATCTGAGCAGCCACCCTGCACGTATCAGTATCCACATTCGCTGATAAATGTTTCATGAGAGGCAGTAACATGCTCTTTCATTCTCAAGGCATTTACTCTGTTCCTTTAACATAACTGGCAATAGTGTTCTTCATCAGGCGATGCTGCTCTACTTAGGTGGAACTGCAATGTTCAAAATGAATTTGTAGGATCCCTGTTGTCAAGCAAACAGGAAATTCTACTGTTGTAATACTAAAACTCAAGTGTGCTCTGACTGTACAGAACAAGCAGTATGTCCTGTTGACAGTTTTGTCTTGGACTTGATGGAACACTGCAAAATGTTTGTTCAGGCCGAGGTGACTAATATGAGTTGAGAGATGATAAACCACATACAGGAATAGATTTTTAAAAACTCAACCAGAACACAGATCTTTGTATCTTTTATGGATTCAGAGAATGTTTTCTTTCTGCTAGAAAGGGCTAGACTTGACAGCCTCTGTAACAGAAAGGCATCAAATAACCTCTCTAATTGCTCTAATTATTTCTGTGATCTTATAAAAAATAGACTGAAGGCAAGTAACTACACCATACCCTGCATAGAAAATGTAATTTTTTTCAGGTTACTCCTGAAAATATAATGAGAAATAATCATTGGAGCTGTGATAGGCAAAGTGACATCTTCAGGTAAAGGAAATACCTCTTACTAAGGACTTAATTTATGGGTATACACTGGATATAACTAGGTAAGACATATTAGCTTTGATTTAACTTGTAGGGGCATCCTGCCATTGCCCTAAAAAAAGAGAATGGGATGGGAAATGGTTCCTGTAAACCAGCCATGAGGGTTTTGACAACACAGTATTCCTTTTTAGCTTTAGTTGAAGTCAATACCATGCAGAAGTAGACAGGATTTAAGGAGCCTTTTCCCTGGGATTCTTGGTAGGTTAATGAGGAACAGGTTAAAACCTTTGGTCCATCTCAGAGAAAATATGAATTTAGACCTGTAACCTGTCATTGAGTGGACTTTTGCTGAACTGTTGTTACTTTGGGAGAAAGTTCCTCTGTCTACAAGCACAGTAAAACAAATGAAAGTTCTCCTGGATCAGATTCTCTTATTTATTCCCTGTATGACATAATTTGACATAATGATGTTATTGCTTTACTACAAATACAGACATCTATAGACAAAAGCATCAGAATAGCACCCACAGTGCCATTTTGGGCAAAGTCACCAGCATACATATACATTATTAATGCTAGTGTAGAGGTCTAGAAGGAAGTTGTATATCAGAACAGTAAATAATAATTCAAAATCCAAATTTTCATGCATTTTATTATTGGAATATTACTACAAACCAGACATTTAATTCTAGAGCAAAAATATCTCTCTTATGACTTCTTCCCTCACTCCCCCACAGTTTTTATCACAGATACAGTGATTTCTGTTCATACCAGGGAGAAAACCATATGCTTTGAGAGCAGTGATCTTTTTGACCTCTGTGTGGGACTACCTGAAGAAATGTGGTCCAGGACAGACACCCATGTGTAGCTCAGCAGCAAGAACTCCTGTGTGTCCAGGAACAGCAGCATCAATGCATGTTTATGTGCTGGCTAGGCTGGGGTGGGGAGAGAGGAAACAGTATTTTGGCACTATTTTATTCTTTTTTTAAAATCTCTTCTTAGCACCAGAGCACTTTAAGGAATAGGATGTTTGCAAGTAGAGACACATTTGGTCTTCATTAGGAATTTGAATGTCAGATGCCAGTGGATGTGTGTAGTCCTACTGAAGGAGTAGATATCTGAATATCGAGATATTTCTAGCCCACTTGTAATCAGGGATATAGAAGATGCTGGAAATTTTCTGCTCATACCACACTGAGACATTTTCCCTCTACTTATTGATTAGCTCAATTTATTTCACTTGTCTCCTGAGCATTGAATATTTTCCAGAATCTAAAGAGTATCTTTAGAGTGTCTAAAATTTGTCAAAATATCAATGATATGATGGTATATCTTTTACCTAATGAAGCTTTAAATCAATTTTTCCCTAGCCTGAGATACCACCTAAAAACAGTATTCAGTTTCACACAACAAAATCCTGATAAAAACTTGCAGCAACTGGTTTTAGTGCTCAATTTTTTTTTAATTTTTTTTTTTTTCAACAGCTGAAAACTAGGTTTAGTGGGCCAAGGAAGAAGGCTTATTTCCGAGTCATGAAAATAGTTTTTCTGTTGAACTCAGGTCTCTCATTTCAGTGGGAAGTTGCACCTGCTGCTTCCAAGTACAAAACTGTGCCCAGGACTTCTGAGTGTCTCTTAGTGCTCACCAATTATCAAAATCAAACTCCAGGAAACAAGTTCATCTCTTGAAGTGCAAGTTCCACGTGTTCTTTCTCAAATGTACAATGGGTCTGCTGCTGGTGTTTATTCTGGAAGGTCACTCTAAGGTGGAGCTCCATCCAAATAATGCAGTTTTGATACCTCCATCAGTGATGGTGATGCTCAATAAAGAAAGAGAAGGTTAAACCTTCCCAAAGCTTCCAAACTGATCAGAAAGAATTCCATACTCTTGGTGGCCTTTCTTGGTAGATTGCTGTTTTACAGGACTTCTAATGTACGTTTGAATGAAGTCAGGATGTCCTTTTTGCCAGACTGAACTTGTAGACAGGATCCCCAGCTAGAGAGAACTCACCTTTGTGACAGGGCTGCAGGACAGGTGTGCTCTCATTGCCTGTGCTGAAAGTGACAGGGGAAGAACAAAGGAGCATCTCTTTGAACACTAACATTATCTTTCATCCTGTTGGCCATGCCAGCTTCTACAGCTCGTTAAGAACAGGAAAAGACAGGATTCACCAGATGCCTGCAGAACCAGTCAGCAGATGGGATACTTTCTCCCTAGCCCACGTGTGTATTAGGGGAATTTTTCTCGGGTAAAAAATGGTCAAAAGCTGCCAATTATGCATCATTTGAACATAAGCAGATACGTTCCTGCAGCAATGGAAATTGGTTGTGGCACAAATATTCTTCTAAATATGCAAAAGTCTTTTACTTTAAAGTAAAACATTTAAAATAATAGGAAATATTGCAGTCTTCAGTCCATGTTTCTTTTCAGAAACCAAAGGCAGCCAGAGCTTACCCACAAATGAATGAAAGGCAAGTGAGTCTGAGACTTTTCAGTCCTGAAATGTGTGTCACTGGAAGTCACTCCTTCAAAGGTTTCTCTTTATAATAGAAAGGACCTCACAACTGCAGAGAATTCTTCTCCCTTGGGAGTGGACAAAGTGATCTAAGGTGCTGTGAAATAACCTCCCCCTTGTTCCCACACAACAAAGAGATTTTTGGAGTCTTTTATACAATCTAACACATCCCAGAGTCTAGGCTTGCTCTAATTCAAACCCTACCTGGTCCTTAAGGTGTAACCCTGGTCATAATTATTATTCTTTTACATCATCTTTCACTGGACTCGTGGCAGATCTGATTCTGCACCAACGTAAGCAGGACTAAGCTTCCAGTCATGTCTTATTAAAAACAGGCGTATTGTTAGTTTATGTAGAAGTGCATGTTTGTGAAGGATGAATATATTTTGTTTATTTGTATTTACTGTGCTCAGTTGCATAGCAGAAAGATTTTTTTTTTCCTTTTTAACTGGTTATTTTTAATCTAACTGTTTAGGTTCACTATGAACTAATAACCATTTTGTTTTATTTAGGAAATAATTAGAGATTTCCTGGTTAGCTTTTGATAGACAAATCTGATTCAGCTCTAGTTACCAGACTGAGTTAGGGCTAGCATTGGGAGTTCATTGGTATGCAATTTAAGCTGTGATTATTATGGTGTCAGTGGTGATGAATCTGCCTGGATAAAATAAGTGTTGTATTACATAATACAAAGACAGGTGGATAACAGATTAGTACATCCACTCCCCTTTCCCTGGAGCCATGGAAGGGGATTCCAAGCTATTAATCAGAAAGGCCTTTGGCAGGGCGTGTGCTTTAGAAACTGTGAGATGTATGGCAAATTGAAGCATTTCAAGACTGAATACAGATGTTTATTTCATATCTTGTCACTGCACTAAATCCTTTTTCCATACATTTCAGCATTGCCAGGCAAACTATTTAAGGTTTTTGAGATCCAGGACTGGTACGTGCAGTACTGATCGCTTGCCTTTGGCTCTGGTTTTTTTGCAGAAAGATGAATCCAGCAGTGGCACAGTCTGAGAGATGTGAAAGCACCACTGCACATTCAGATAACACAGAATAACCGTGTTCTGTCTTGATTTGTGTTAGATGCAATATATGAAGGTTGGGGATGAATGATTTAAAGATTTTGTATGATTTTATTTTTTTAATCAAGGTTTAAAAATGGATTAAACTGTGTGAGAGCAAATTGGTGCTGAAGGAGAGCATGGGTCAATAATTAAAGCAGAGGCCTGGGATTCAGGAGCACTCTACTTGCTCTTCATTCCTTTTCCTTTGATTTGAATAAATCATGTGGGGCTGGATATGGGATTTCTGAGAAACACCTAGGAAAGTTAGACTCCAGCTTGGATTTTGTCTTCTCTATCTTTGTACGGTGTTACCTTTTGTAGGTAGAGGATTTCAATACTTCTCTGCCTCAAAACAATACAGGTCTTTCAAAACCTGTATTTCTATGGTGCACAGAAGCCTTTGAGATCTTCAGCTTTGAATGACAATATCATTATAAAACAGTGTACTAAGATCTTAAAAAAAAAAATTAGAGCTGAAATATTCTATCACCTCTCTTTAATTTAATTTAATTTCTTCAAGTAAGAGTCTCCATTTGGTACCAATTTTTATTGACTCTGTCTTTTTCAGGGAAATTGTCATTGTGTTTTACCCTTTTAAGAATTTAAACTACGAACATTTATGTACCATAGAATATATAATCTTATTTGTACATTGTATGTGTTATGGTGTTTATTCAGGGCATGTCTGTGGGCTTGTGGTTAGGTTTATCCCCTTTCAATTATTCAGCATGTTATGGAGAAAAAAAATTTGAGATCGCCTAAGGACTCAAGTTTGGGGTGCCAGGAACTCAATTTTGGCATCTTCTTGGTTATCCTGCTGCTAATTAAAGAAATTAAAGACTTGTAGAGAGTGAGTAACTCTTCCTGCTGTTTAAAACAAGCAATCTGCAGTGCATGGCAGTGCCTCCTGATGATTAGGGATTCATCTGTGGTAGCAGACAGCTCACTTTATAACTACCTGCCTATGCCTCTTGCTTTTTAAACAGCCCTCCCACAGATCCACCTTTCAGCAGCTCTTGGCAAACACCACAATAGCTACTGCTCCTCTTATCTTACTCGGGCTTTGTTATTCTTATCACACCCAGATTGTGTTTGTGATGGCAGTGTCATCCAAACCCATGGAACCACCCCAGTCTGCCACCCCGGCTGAAAGGCACTGTGCAGCAACTGAGTACAGCTGCTCCACAAATGAAACACTTTTTTTGTCCAGGAAGTTGAAAAGGAGCATCAGAAGATGTCTGGAAAATTTGAATAATTTCTGTCCCTAATGAAAGCAGAAATAGAGGTAATGCTTGCCACTCTTTTATATTCTTTGTTTCCTTTCCCCATCAGGACTGGCAAACAGAAGTAAGCAGTAATTAAAAATTAGCAGATCAAAAGTTATTTCAGTACTACTAGTCACTAAAAAATATTTTCAGTTTAGTTTAGGGAAAACACCACCATCAGCTTCTACTTTATTTGGCTCCTCGATCTCCTCCTCACAGCTGAGCTCAGTACTGTTTTCTGAGCTGGAGGAACATCTCAGTACTGTGTCTTCTGCAGAGCTGCCTCAGCAGTCAAACATTATCAGGCAATTATTCTGGAATATTTGCTTTGACGTAAGTTCAGTGCAATAAAGTAGTACAAGGTTAAAGACATCATAGGTGTAATGGACTTGTCAAACCCTATAAGGAATTCGTATAATTCTGTGCCTCACCCATCTCATGAGGATGTAAAAAGCTGCCAGTCCCACAGCAGGGATTGAGTGGGCTGGAGTGTGCCCTTATTAAAATTCTTATTGTACCTTTAGCTGTTTTGTTTTGGTTTTTTCTATTTTGGCTGGCTTTAACCACTCAGTGAAAGCTAAATTGAAACGATGTTATGTGTTTTGGCTTGGGCACCAAATTCTGGTTCTGTTACATTCTGAGTTTTGGGATGAAGTGTCAAAACCTTCCACTTTTAATTTAACAGAAATCCTGGGGTGTTTTGTCATAATAACAGCACAGACCAATGTTCTCCAGATCCTGTGGCTCCAGCAGAGCTGGGGAAAGCCACTCACTCACACAGCTGATCCTTGCAGCTGCATCCCAACCCAAAGCCCTGCTGAGTAAAAAGTCAATGGCATCACTTTCTTCACAGAATCCAGATAGAGGAAAAGTGTCAGCCAAAACTGAGGCTGTTGGAAGTGGCTGAAATCGCCCCATGAAACAAAGGGGCATGTTAGTCACTGGGGCAGGGAGGAGTTCAGTGGTATGTGTTTATTAATGAGGATTGAAATGAAGTTGCACAATCAGTTATAAACTTGGCTGGTTCCCAAACCAGATAGGTATTGAAGTGAAGCAGATACAGAGCAGCTGTAGGCATTTTCAGTGATCTAACTTTAAAAAAGCTGGAATTAAACATCAATTCCTATGGCAAGAAACATAGCGATGATCCACTACTGCTGGGAAAATTTCACTGTGTCGTCTTTCCGCTTAACATGATGGCTAGAGGGGGTTTTGAAGGTGAATGTGTGGGGTTTCCCTCCCCTACTATCAGTGATTCCAAGTTGTATCTGTAGCTGAATGCCTTTGCTCTCATAGCTTTCATTTGAGGAAGAAAGAGGTGCTTTTTCTGTTACAGGTTACATTTTTAAAATGAAACTATTAACATGCCCTAGATGTCCACTTACATCTCACATGGCTGACATCCAGAGATGCTTAAAAGACTTACACAGTCTCCAAAGCTGAAGATGCCCCTGATGTAGACATAAAGTCTGCATTTCTCCATTTTGCTCTGTAAAGCAGCCCATTTAAATTTGAACAGATAGTCCTTAATGCAGTGGCACTATAGATGCTAGCAGCTGAAACAAGGAAGCTGCCTATGGAATAAGGTTAAGATCTATTTTGCTGCCACTGTGTAATTCCTTCAGGCAGACATGGACTGGAATGAGGTAAGTGCAGTGGTAGGGCCAGGCCAGGACCACACTGGGCAAAAGGAGCCCAAGTCTCAGGGGTGTCAGTCAAAGCCCTTTCCCAGTTGCTTCATTATAAAAGAGCAAATTGTGTCCTATGTTTCTGAGCTGTCAAGAATTGCAGCTATTGCTACCTCAGCAAGCTGAGAAGCACCTCTTTCCAAAAGTATTTTTTCCTGATTTTTAGGTTATTTGGTGATCTCTAGAAACAATGCTTTTCTCTGCCTGAAGTTTCTCAAGATTGTGACACAATTTCTCAGTTGTGACACAAACAGTTAGAGCTGTTTCTTGTAATGCTGGGGTGGTGGGGGGCAGGGAAGTAAATCAGTGTAACTACTCAATTTTGATGTAGGATTCAGTTTGTGACTTATTTGCAGTAGTAACCGCTGTTAAAGGGCATTCCTTCATTTGGGCACCTGTTTTTATTTAGAGCTATGAGATCTGGAATTAGAGTCCAGTCATCTTTGGTAATGTTTTTTGAACCATGCTGGAAGACATCCTCACACTCAGAATGTCACCAAGCCCTATTGCAGCTGCTGCTGGAAGCACCTCCCTGTTGGATCTGCCTGTGTGGTGATTGTCTAGCACGACTGTGTCTGAGTGCTTTGGGTTAGTAAAAAACTCCTGTCTCAAGGATCAATGCCATCCAGACTGCTGAGACAGTATGGAAAGGGGAGGGGTGCAGTAGCAATTCCAGCAGGCCGTAAACTCTGCTGGGGAGATGATGTGAGGTTAAAGGCAGTCGGCTCACAGAACACTCTTGGTGCTATTCAGCTGAAACCAAGCCACGGGACCACAGTCTGAGGCACCCTGTGAGACACTTTCATGTGCATCAGCCTAGAAGTTTTCCCTTGAATGTTAAGGCTTTAGCAGCAACTCTTACACCCAAAAGGAATTTTGACTTTTATAATAGGAGTTGCCTTGGATGCTTTGTACCAATGAATAGTTGCATGTATATATCCAGAAGACTGTTGCAATTGCATTGTAAATGCAAATGCCTCCCTGATATATCCTGTACATTTTCAAAAGTGGAGAGACAAAAATACAGCCCAGAGGATTCTGTCCTCTTTCTCGCTTATGGATGTACATTTTCCTTTGGGTATGTTAAAGAAAGTCTCTAACCCTTCCAGCTGGCTTTGGCTCATTGCTTTCTTGCTGCCTGTCTTACTGTAAATGTTCTTCTGCTCACTTCTTTCTGGCACACACAGTTTCTCTTAGGCTGAGTTTTAATTCTTAATCATATGTCTTGTACCTTAATTATAGTAGGGGAAATCATGTCTCCATATCGACACACAGAAGGAACCTTCCATACACCAGTGATCTTTTCTTACATGTTTGGCTCAATTGTCCCCACAGCATCCCAAGATCTCTGCTCTGTGCTGATACACGTCTGTGCCTGCATTGGGAAGGCAGGGACAAAACTGGCAGGTAGCAAGCAAAGAGGAGACAGAAAGCTTGTGAAGAGAAGAGAGCAAAGCCTGCCTGTTTTACTCTCTTGCAGAGTTTTTGTTTTGACAAAATAAGAATAGGTTCCAGCTAATTACCATATATGACTGTGCATTTGTGTACATGCACACATAAATGCGTATGTACCCTCATATATGTGAATATGTGTGTGCCTACATCTGTGTGTGAATATGTGACAACCCTTCCATAGAGGTTACATTGTGTTTATTCCCATCCATATCCTTCTAAACTCTCATCTCCCCCCTGAAAAGCTGCAGATAACAGCTAAGGAGACCTGCAGTTAGAAACAGCTCCTTTAGAGAAATAGCTGCATTGTACAACGTGGTATAATATAAAGATCTGTAAAACAATGGTCTGTGAGCTTTGTGTTGAAAGCTGGTGCAAAAAGGCTCTGGCTGACATCTAGAAATCTTTAATCAACCCATTTAGGGGGGAGTGAGATGAATCTCTGCCTGCTTTCCTTCTGGGCTGTGTACTTGTTTCTTTTTAAATTCCATCTATGCTTATGTGTTTTAAGCAGCTCTGCTGTCAATGCTTTAAATCAATACCATTACAGCTCTATTTGAAGGTAAACTATTTCAAGAGGCTGCTTTACCCTGCAATTATATCATGTGCTAAGTGAGTGAAACTTTCAGAGATATTGAATGCTTCTGGGTTTGTGTTTTTCTTTTCCATTTTGCCAGATGACATCCACTGATAATGGCCTTAACATGATGGGAAATTAATTGAGAGAGCATTTCTACACCACCATAATTTTATCATCCATCCTATTGCTGATATTAGCAGGAATCCATAACCCCGTGGGTGCTTTGAGAGAATCTCTTTTAGCAGAGCCCAAGGTGTGGGGGTCACAGGGTTCAGCTCCTTCCATCAGCTGGGTGTCAAATCACTGTCGGAAAGAAATTACTGCTGTATTCTTTTTTATTATTATTTTATTTTCGCTTCCAGCCTTGTGCTGTGGGGCAGGAGATGGTTTGTAGTGAGCCACTGGGGAGAGCAGAGTGCTCGTGGCCCCCGAAGACCTCTCTCGGCGAGGTACTCAGCGGAGTCACTGCGCATTAGCTCGGGCACAGGCAGCAGCACCTCTGATCTACACAGCGGCGCCGGGGAATCGCGCCCTCTGCCTCGGCGTGGTGGGGCAGGACGGCAGAATCTCCGTGTGCCACTGGACTTGTTTATTAAATTGTGCTTGCTCAATTTCCCCGTGCTGACTGCTACAAAGCAGGTTTTCATAAATCCCCAGCAGCCAACCAGCCTCCCCAAGTTCGTAACACTGGCCATGTAAAATAATTCCATTTTATTCAAAGCCTGTTGTTTCTTCTTTCGCTGATTAATAAAGCGTGCTACAACTCAGAAGGATGGGTTTGAAAGTGGTTGATGTAGGCTCTAGAGCTTTTCTACTTATCTTGTGACTTTCACAGGTATTTTGCTTATTTTCTGAATAATGTGCCCCTTTTCCCATTCTCCTCCTAGCTGATAGGCCAGTAAATTGGGGTAAAATAGTTTTGCTGTCTTTTCCTCTGCCACCTGTAGCAATACCTCTGTGAAGCAGATTATAGCTGTGACTGAGCACACTCCTCAGCAGCCATGCATGCTGGAACCTAAATTTATGCTCACTGAAATAAATTAAAATAATATCTTATATTAAAATAATGTGTGCTTAGAGAAAAGATAAACTGTTGTGAAATTTCCCCATGTTTCACTTGAAACTTACTGCTTCTAATTACATCCTGAAGAACCTTGAACTTGGGATTCTCTTTCCTTTTTCTATTACTTCTAGCCCTGTTCTTCTTCGCCATTAACCAGGAAAAGGAAGAGGGTTGAGTTAATCACAAAAAATAAGATTTTTATTCTCTGAAATGCACCTCTTTCTTTTTCAATTATTATTATTTTTCCTCTTCAAAATTATACCTAACCCTTCAATCCTAATTGGCACTTTTGATACATTGGGTGGGATTATTGCTGATCTCTGGCTGCACAGATCTCATGATAATTAAGCAGTAATCACGCTTAATTTTTCTTGTGCAGCCAGTTGACGTGACTGAGTGCATGGAGGATGCAAATTACGTGTGGGAAAGTGAGATTCTACCAGGTCTTGCCTTCAAAGTGGAATCACAGCTTAAATACAACCCTAAAACGACACTTCCTTCTCTCTCGTTCCTTCTGTGTGACATTTACTCTCTAGAAAATCATTCCCTCTGTTCAGATTCCCCTGTGGGATTCCTTTTGATTGCTGCTGTGGCAGCAGAAGTCGGTGTGAGGGGAATTCAGGAGCCCAGAATGAGCAGAGCTTGCTTCGCTCCTTCGCTGTGCAGAAGGAGAGCTCGGGGTGCTCTGTTTCCAAGCGCCTGGGTTAAAATAATGTCCCTGCAAGCCCCTTCCCAGGCAACCCCACCACGAGGATGTGCTGTGGCTACGTGTACAGCAGGGTAGTCCCATGCCAGAGTCATTACTGAGGGTGGCCAAAATTCAAACTACAATTACAGGGCTGGCACAAACGTCACTGAAGAACTGGGGGCCTATCACTCCCTAAAAACATAATCCCCTGGATCACATTTTGCTGTAATACTTCTATCAAAGGGAAAATACCCTTGCAAAATGTTGGAGTGCATCTTCTACAAGCAAAAAATCATCAAAGAAAACCAGGGATGAATCATCCTTACTGTTATTTTCTCTATAATGTTACCAGATCTTCTGGGACTTTGATGATTTTTTTTAAAAAGACACTTTAGGAAACTTTGTCCTGTATCACCTCTGCCATAGGCTAAATATGGCATGTAAGAAGAGCAGCATCTTCTTGACTAAAACACAAAAATATTCCCAGGAAAACACAAACTTGCCTTTTGTAAGCACTGGAAATGAATGCTTGCAGGAGCAGAGGGAAGAGGGAACACACTTCCCTGTGGCTTGTTTACAGGAATGTAATGTAACCATCATAAAGGTTTGGTTCAGAGAGCTCCTGGCCTGTTGTACTTGCTAAAGGAGCTGCAATTACTCAAATTTCTGCTTTTCAGCTGTGCAAGGACTTCAGCGCTGTTTTGGAGTTCAGACCTTTTCACCACCTGAGTAAAGTTACCTGGTAAAACATTTGTGGGACTCACAGGGGACTGAAACCTTCCAGGACCAGGAACCTTGGCAAGGTTTTAGCATGGTGGTGCTCTCTTCATTACTTCAGTAGTACTTTTGCACCAAGGTATCTTTGAGAGGAAGGAAAACTTGTGTCTTGTTTTAGGCACTTAAAAAATGCCTAAATTCTCATGTTCTTTCTTTGCATCATATTTATTAGCTTTTTAATTTGTTACTTCGGAAATTGTTTGTTGCTCTATCAACTGTTTGTTGCAAGATTTCCCTTAGGGGGAAACAGAGATTCATATCCATGATCACATATCACAGTATGAATAAGGCTTGCTACACTCCAGTTGACAACTAGGAAATATTAGTCAATAATGCTAGAATATAATTGGCTTTATCTTCTCATGTTGTCACTAGATGCAGCTTGTTCTTTGGGAGCCTGACCTGAGAAACAAGGACATATTTCAGATTCCAACAGGATTAACTCACTGCATTAAGGAGCTTCAAGAGAGTTCAAATGTTGCTATTAACTTAAAACTTTTTTTTTCTCCCAGAATAATCAATGGTTTCAGTTTTGATGGTTATTTTTTTGCTGTTTATCTTAAGACATTTAAATGTTTACAATTTTGATATAGCTGGTTTACAAATAATATCCTTCAAGTTTTATTCCAAACAACATCTGAACCACAAGAGATAGTTATTGTAGCTCTTAAAGTGATAAAAAATATAAAATAAAAAAAAAAAGAAATGCCCTTTTAGTCCTCCTTTCATAGCAGAAACTTTTATTGCCTTTTTTGTTGCTGCATTAAACATATGTTTGAATACGACCTTCTAACTTTCATTGCTGTTGGCTTAGGAACACAAAGAGCATGCCCCCGTCCTGATTAGCTACTCTTGTACAGCAGCACAAAAAAAAAGCAGCAATGGTAATTTCTCAGCTCATTAGGTGCATATTCATCTTAATAGAGCATCAAAGTTAAAAACTGTAATGCCTTCCTCTCATTTTATACTCCAGAGAACATTCACAGTAACCACATGAAAGCAAAAAGGATTTGAACATTGGGGCTGCAAATGTAGGTGTCTTCGTTCCCTCCAGGCAGATAGAGAAGAGAGAGAGAACTACTTTTTATCCTTATCCTTATCCCTACCTAACTTGCCTTGCTGTGCTACCCACTGGTCACTGGGGCTGTGTGAATAACAACTTTGACCCCTGCAAGCTCTTCTGGTAGGTCAAATTTTAAATCCACACTCTGCAAACATTTGGCATCAACTGAAGAGCACAGTGTGCTGAAATGACTTCCAGAGGTTTTACTTTTTATGACTGTGTTGTTCCTGATACAGAGACCCTTCATCATAATGAAAAACTTGCTGTGCCTTGAAAAATTTAGGCAAACGCCTCCCATCCTTAAAAATGTTATCTTTGCCTTAAGTAGTTACGCCAACTTAAGCTTCAAGCCTTAAAAAGGCACTGTTTCCTGTGGTTTGGGAAATAACAGTGCTCAATTCACGCTATTTACTGAAACAACAGCATTTCCAGAAACTACTTCTAAAAGTATTTCAGAGCTGGTGCCCAGCATGAGTTTTTGGGGCGTGTTTCCAGATGCAGCACTGAGCCATGTGTGAATGCCACGTTCCTGGCACAACTCTGTGCGTGTGTGGCGGGGGACGCTCTCTTGGCTCCCCGCCCGGGGTGCACCAGCATGTGCAACTAAATTTCCTCCTGGTTTTAAGAGTGATCTGCTTTGAGAGGCTGCTGTTCTACCCCTGACAGAACCACGGAAGGGAGTGTAATTTGTATTCCATGATCCCTTATGTAGGATGCAAGGTATTGAAACGTTGTAGCGTGGAGCCCCTGCCTCCCAAACCCCAAATTCTCAGTAGATTTTGTTCGCCTCTCCCAGATGCAAAACGATGGGCTAGGTAAAAATAACTGCTGGTAGCATGAGTGTTCAATCAGGATGGCAAACAAGCTTTTCTTCCAGATTGGAGAAGTTCTCATTTCCTTTCAGTTCTAACACCCACATTAAGAAAGAAGCAGCCTTTCTCCTTCCTCCAATACCTCTAAAAGGAAACATTCAATATAGGTTATATTTCATTTCTGTATTTTGTTTAGAAGGTAATTTTTATACTTCCTAAATTGTAGGAATTTTTATAATCCTTACAAGACATTTATGATGATTTATTAATATAGCAAAATTTAAAAATAGTGATTTTGATTACATAACTCAGAATATTTTTTTTAATATTAGTAGAATAGAGGATTGAAGGAAATGAACAGACTTTGGAGGATGTTTTGAGGTAGATGAAAAACTAGCAGTGACAAGGAATACTGGGAAGCTCCTTAAGAAATAAAGTGAAAGAAAACAGGATGGATCCATCCCTTTAGAAGGCATGAATGAACCGGACAAAGCAGAAGAAGCAGGCAGAAAGTGTAAGTTGCTCATCTGATTAGGCTCTCTGATTTCAGTGGTGTCGGTTTATGTCAGCTGGGAGGATTTATCCTTAAAGGGAGCCAGAGATGAGTGATAATCTTAAAGGGCATCCCTTCAAGACAATATGAATGAGAAAGTAAAGCAGGCTCTGAAATGCCAGTGGATAGGAAATGCCAGTTTGGGGGTGGTGAGAAGTGAAAAAAGGGCTGATGAAAGGGAAGGAGGCTCTCTTTGAGAGTGGGTATGAGGAACTCTCTGCTCCTCTACAGAGCTTGGACCTGAGTGGACTAAATCTTGTTTTTGTAGTCTTGCTGTCTTAATTTTTTCAACAATATTTGGCCATGGAGGCCTTTGAATAACAAATAGTTCGAGAACCAGGCTCTTGGCTCTAAGTCACTGAAGGGAGGACTGCTGCCTTCAGGTAGTGGAGCTCCATTCTGTGAACAACAGCGACAACACACATACAATTGTGTAGCACATGTCCAGTGTTTTTCTTTCCTTTTGGCAGTTTAGTGTCCAGTTTAATTTTTTTCTATATTGTTTGTGCATTAAATATTTTATTAGGAAAATTGCAAAATAACCTATTGATTGTTGCATTGATGTGCGTTAAAGAAATCCAGTGATCTGGCAGCTACGTTCTGCCTTTGTTCATCATGGACATTACTTGTGCAATAATTTCCTTGTTATATTAGCAAATACTGCAACATTTAAAGGTTCTGTGCTGGCTCTCAGACCAAAAAAGATTGGTCTGTGTCAAAACAGTTGGCATTTGAACAGGATTTGGATTGATCACTGTGATTGGGATGCTTTAACTTTCATGAAGTAATTTTTCAAAATGCACTGAAATAAATTCTACTGGATTCTACTGGAATCCCTGGTAGAGGATTCCTGGGGGGCCTTCAGCTAGCCATGTTATGGAAGAGGTAAACAAACCATAACATTGGTTTATTTTGGCCTCAAAATGATAAAAATTTAAACTAGTGGTAATACAGGCTGTTCTGCTCAAGTCATTAGTGTTGTACTGATTTTAACACTAATAAGGAATTAATCTGTGTACTTGATGAATTTCGAAGTCTGATTAAAAGACTTTGGTTTCAGGTTCATGAACCTCCTGTCTGTAGTAGCTTGGTTTCTGGCAGCGCATGTGTGTGGGTTTGAGACATGGGCAAGGCCAACACACAGTGGTGGTACCAGATACAGGAGATTTGCAGGCTTGGGAGTCACAGGCAAAGCTTTCTTTTAAGATTCTCTTGAGGAATACAGAAACTTGAAAAATCATTTCTTGTCTAAAACCCAAGCACAGGTTCCTCTATGAAACATAATAGAGGAGATTAATTGTTCCAGTCCTCCTTTACAATAAATAAGGGATATTTTGTAATTCATGCTGCAAAATGCATATTCTCCTGAAAATAGGAGTTTACAAACAAGCAGCCACCTGCTCTGTATGACCTTGTCGAGGTTCTCTTCTTTACCATCTGCTACCCTGTCTGGGTAGTTGTTACAGCCTTTTCCTTCCTTTCTCTGTGCTTCTTTTTTTTTTTTTTTTTTTTTTTAATTGAGCTGTAATTTAGCAAGAACAATGTTTAAAGGTTCTCCAGCAATTTCTTTGGACATACAGAATACACCGATGTTCCTA
Source organism: Acrocephalus scirpaceus scirpaceus (assembly GCA_910950805.1). Lineage (NCBI taxonomy): Eukaryota > Metazoa > Chordata > Aves > Passeriformes > Sylviidae > Acrocephalus > Acrocephalus scirpaceus. The sequence goes on along the minus strand of OU383779.1, from coordinate 40,953,866 downwards.
GGCCATAACTTATAAACTCTCTGCAAGGTTGCGCTAGTTCTTCTTCCTGAATGGCTGAACAAGAGGTTAAATGGAGACAGGCCCTTCAGAGGACATGAAAATATATCTTTGGACAAGTTATAGTGACTCTGATGGTGAATCTCCCATTTTTTTTAACGCAAGGAGACCACAGTTTGGGTGAAGTGGTAGGTAGGATAATGACTGATGTCTGTCTGTGTCACTACCGGTGTAAATGTACTCCCTTCCTTCTAAGTGAAATGCTTATTATTTTCACAAATTAGCGCATTTTTCTGTTTCATTAATGTTTCTCAAGAATTCTGAAGACAATGTGATGACAAGCCAGTGACAAAAAAAATCAGAATTGCACAAATTAAAACAGATTGACTTGTAGTGGGGAGAAGGAAAAGCAGAAAACCATTTGTCCACTTCAAAAATCATTTAAAAATGGGAAAGCATTAAAATCCTGACAGGAAGAATGCCCGTGCTGGTAGCGCAGGCAAACCTGCTAGCTGAGCTCCCAGCACCAGAGGCTTGGCAGGCCAGGCTGCAGTGCTAAGTAGGTGTCATTCCTGCTAGAAGGTGTCCTTTTTGTGGCTGGTGTTGGTGTTTGTGGAGGCTGGTTTTGGCCAGTGTTTGTGCTCGATGGCAGAAATCATCCAAGCGAGAACGCAACAACTGACAGCGACTGCTGCTTCCAGGGGAGCCCTGCTCTCGTGAGGTCTTTATATCTTAGCAGAAACAAAGCTAAAGGGCACAGGTAATCCTGTTAGGATGGCAATAGAAAAACAGGGAACCAGGCAGAGCCCTCAGAAAAAAGCCTATTATTTGTCAATAGGCATTTAGGGTAAGATATTAAAGTCAGTAAATCTGTGAGGTGGGGAGCTTCCATCCATGTGCAAGTGAGGCAAAAGCCTTCTAGCTCTGGGGGGTTTGGGGGGGCAATGGTGTTCTGTTTTGTTTTGGTTTGTTTTGGATTTTGTTGTGTTTGTTGGGGATTTTTTTCATTAATTTGTGGGGTTTTGTTGTCGTTGGTTTTTTTATTCCCAGAAAGTCAAAAGGTGTAAGAAAATGTAGCTCCACATTTTAATTGCTGGGTACAGAGTTGAAATGTGACTTCTGTTTCCACTTGGTTGTCTGACTAAGCAGTTCTGAATCCCTAAGGGTAAATAGTCCTTGCTCCAAGGACCCTTCTCTGAAGCAACATAAATCAATTATTTCTATATTTTTAGAAATTACTGTACACATTATCAGATGCCCAAAGGACTTTACTTCAGGTTTGTATTTGATTCACATAGAACTGTAAAGGTTCCATAAACATTTACAGAATTTTCTATTTTTATGTTGCTACAGTACAAATCATCAGGGTCTTCAGATTGCTTTTTTTGTCATGAGAAAAAAAGTGGGTTTTGAGACTGTATTTAATCTGAGTCAGCACTAATTGTGTTGTCTGAATCAATACAGTCTGGAGAGTATTGTGAGAATGGGAAGGACACCCTGTTTAATGAAACAGGAGCTGCTCCCCTGGCTTTGTAAATCTGGCTGAGATGCCATTATGAAGAGGCAAATATTTAGGCTTAGAGAGTGAATATTTACAAGCTGGTGCCTGCAGAAGACTGTGCTCAGCTTCTCTTCTGAGGGATTTATTTCTTTGATTTTCTTATCTCCTCCACAAAGCAAAGTTTATCAGATAGAGAGCAGCAGGGAACTGGGAAAGGATGAGTGGGGGAACTGCAGCTTGGTAAGCCCAAGATGATGTCCTCCCTGCCTTCCTTTTCTCTTCAGGCCTGGCTTATTAAAATCTTTGTGAATTAAGACAATAGAGAACCTGCTTTCGTAGCTAATGGAAGTAAAGAAACTGTGAAAGAGGTGGTCTGATGGCCAGCTGGAAAATACTTGCCACCCACGATTTTTGTGGAAGGGAAGTGACACAGAAGGAGAAGGACTGGGGGTTGGACCTAGGTTATATTTCAGGTCCTTTCCAACCCAGCCTTTCTATGGTTCTATAAATTGTGTATCAGCAAGAAATCTTCCTTCTTTCTAGTAAGAAATGTTTCTGCTCCTATGGGCTGTAAGAATATATCCCAGCTGCCTTCTAAAGCACTTCTCCAGCTGAATGTTTTCCTGTAATTTTCTTCCTTACATAATAACTGTAGGCTTCTTAATTCAATTTACAATTAAAAAGTGAAAACACTTTTTTTGAAAACACCTCAGCTAGTTTTTTTAAGGCTTTGTTCTTCCTTTAGCTTTAATTTCATCATACTTCTTTTCTAATTAAAATCCAGTTTATTTCCCCCAAGTTGTTAGAAACAAAGGATCACTTTTCTTATTCACTAGACTAAATTGTATTTCAAAACCAGAACACCCTGACTTTTTTGTCTAATAGGATTTATTATACTATTTTGTGTAGTCATTGTAACTAGGAACTGTGTTCCTCTATTTTACAAATTTTCCAGTCATAAATAATGAAATACTATGGTTGTTACCAATTAGGAATGGATCCTACTCTGAGCAACTATCTTTACTTAGACATAGAAAATCCTTCATACTGCCTTCTTCTTTTCCAGTTACACACAAGCAATTTATTGGGCAACTTGGTTAAACACAGTACAGTGACTGTACCGGCCTCTTACCGTGTGTGATGCCCAGACATCCCTCTCTATGCAGACATGCACAGCACCTGTGTGCTCTACCTTTGTTTAAAACAAAAAAATTCACAATTTGGTCTTTTTCTTTCTCCCCATGAAACTTCTGTTGCAGCCTGCATGTGTGTATTACAGATTTATGAGCTCACTCTTCTCCAGAATTTCCACAGCTGAAATGAGAGTCTAGGCACCCTGGTACTATCTAAAAAGATACTTATTCATGTAGGTCAAATTGATTTGAAGTGTCCAGTTCTCATTTCCAAGGTATTGTTTCTGAAGGGATAGTTTGGGTTATTTCTGTGTGCTGTGTTAATTTCACATGGATTCTCTATAGAATAGAAAACGTTGGGGTGTGTTACTGCAAACCTGCTCAGCTCTGGGAACAGCAGCTGGGAAGTCAAGAGAGAATCCTCAGCTCCTTTTCCCAGCAAGGATTGCTGCTTACATACCTGTACATGCCTGTGTGTAATTAGATGGTGAAACCTTTCCAAAAACCTTGCTGCAACTGGGGTTTTGCCATAGCACCTCAGCAGGTGTTGTTAGTAATTAGTACCTTTATATATAATCCTGCACTATTTCAACATACAGTTGTAGAAGCTGTGTGTTGGAGGCTAGTGAATAATCCATGCTATGGAAGATACATCTGCAGTGCAATTACACAGTTCTTCTTAACGCTGCAAAAGTGAGAGCTGGAGACACACATGGAGCCTGGGTCCAGTTTGAAAGTGAACAGTGCACCATTAGCCTGCTAATTGTCATGCTTGAGACAATGTTCAGTGTGCAGGTAGCTTCCTCCTTTAGAGGATCTAATACTGTATCTTTGTAAATTATTTCTCTCAAATGCCAGACAGTTTTGAGATTCTCACTTCTGCCGAGGAACACACTTTAGAATAGTTGCTTGATGCAAAAAAGTCAGGATTTCTGAACTCTAAATAACCAAAGAGAAGGCTTGTAAAAGTTGTCCTTGCTTCAACTCTCCATATCGTGACATAGCCCTAAGGAGAAAAAGAGTTTCTCATCCCTTTAATTTGTGTAGATTTAGGGGGTGAAATGTACCAATTAGCAATGTTTCAAAGTCGTGTTCTTACTGGCTTGATTTTTGGCTAAAACTAAGAAGAAACCTAATTAAATTTTGAACTTTTTTAATTAAGTGGGTGGATATGTGAGTGGTCACCACAATTTCTTTGGTTCTCGAAACACGTTCATCAGAACACTGATAACAAAAAAAAAAAAAAAAAAAAAAAAAAAAAAAAAGAAAGAGAAGTCTCAAATATGAGCAACATGGGAAAAACAACAACAACAACAAAACCCAGCAAAACAAATAAACCCAACCTGGGAGATCAGTAGGGAAAAAAATATAAAGTTTTTAAAAGCCAAATATATATCACCTACAGAGTGACAATTTTGGTTCAAATTCAAGAAAGCACTTAAACATTTACTCAAGTGCTGCTCTGAATAAGAATGCTTTCCTGAGCAGAAAAGGAAAGGAGCTGGCAGCAGTCTATGTACCTACCATCCTGTCCCTGATGTGGGGAGATCATCACTTGGGGAGATATAAATATTAAAAAGATACATTTCATCAGAGCAGAATATGATTTTTACTATTTCAAGTGAAATATTTCTTGGGACTTTCTTAGCTAACAAAATATGATAGTAGTAAACATTTTCTTGGGAATGATTCCTACCTGGCAGGGAAATCAATTCATTGACCTCAGAGATTTTCTTGTGTTGTTTGCTCCATTGGCACACTTAAAAAATAAAATTGGGAAAGCCAGCTGGCATTTACAGTGTTAACTTCCCATTAATGATTTTTGGAGGCTGTTGGGTAAAACCCCTCCCTCTTCCTTTCCACTTTCCTATTACCCTTAATATATTATTATCCAATTTAGCTTCCCTGCCAGGGGAATCTTTTGCTCTCTGATCTCTGCTGTAAGAGGAATGAAAAAGCACAAGTAAGCTGACTAAGTCTAAAGGAGCAAACTACACCAGGTTCATGCATAATGTAGCCATCACATCTTCTTTTCTATATTCTTTTAATATTAGTGGGTTCATATGATATTCAGTGCTCGCACTCAGAAGAGATAGAGACATATCTATTCCTTACTTATATTATTTCTACCTTAATGAATTCTCTTTCCATCAACAGATAAAAATTCGGGAGACCAAGAATTTCTCCTCTCTCAAGCCCTTTTGATTATAAAACATTTTTTGTAATTACCCGTAAAATATGAGTGTTTAGTTTTCTTAGAAAATATATCTTAACATAGCTCTCATATACCATGTTATAATACTCTGTAATACTTCAGTTTCCAGATGCAAATGTAAGCTAAGTAACATTCTAGATTAACAATTAAAAAAGACAACTGGAAATAAATTTAATTACAAAGCCGATCCACTTCAGTGGCATAAAAAATTGATCTTATGTAACTTTAAAATGTATGTCTACTGCCCTAAGTCCCAAGGCAGTAGAGTATTGGTAGGTATGAAGTAGGTTTATTTCAGCCATGAGGGAACAGCTCATGCAAACTTCCTAGAGCACTTACTGGTATAAATAATATGAAATGTTTGCTGAGGTACCATTGTAAGTGTTTCCTTGAGAAAGATGCATTATAAACAATTAATAGTGGAGATTCTGCAAGAAGATTCACTCTGCTGCTTTAAAAGGAAGAGGCTACAAAGCAAGAGTAGTATGCAGCCTTTTACGTGTATATATATATGCATATAAAAATACATATATATATATATATAAAACTAACAAAAAAAACCCAGCTGAGAGCAATAAAGGGGAAAAATGCTTCTGTTCCTCACTCCTGTCAAAGTCCATGTTCAGAAGAACACAGCTACTCTTCGTTTGCCATTGCCAAGTTGCATGCTACCAGACTGGGGTTTTGTTTTAATCAACATCATTTAAAAGGAAACAAATCACCACGTACAAGCTAATTCAGTTTGACGAGAAACCCAGGATGACAGAAGGGGAAGGAAGTGTTACAGAAGAATTTACTTCTGAGTGACAATTAAGTTTAGTGCTCGGATTAGCAAAAAGCAGCCTAGTCATCATCTGATGCACTGCAGAGCGAGAAAATAGAAAACATTAAACAGAAATTTGCTTTTACGGAAAAATCAGCTGGAAGTGGCTGCAGCCTTGTTTTTAAGTATCCAAATGGAATTGTACAGATAATAAGGCGGTGTGCAAAGACTGGAAAAAATATGGAGGTTCCTTGTTCAGGCACTGGTGTGTTGGTGTGAGGGAGGAAGAACCTACAAAATGAAATTGGCCAGTAACTCTTTGTTCAGAAAAGTGCGAATTAGTGCCTTTTCTTCCATCCAGCTTTGCTAGAGATCCCTAATTTGATGTATTGAAATTGACACAGAAATTATGGGGAAGCTTAGGATGGGGCGAAATCCTCCCACATGGTACAATATGCTCCAGGCTCAGCAGCGACTCTCTTGGGAGCCAGAAAGAAGTCTTCTGAGTGCTTGTGTGTGTGAGAGGATCTGTTCCAAAGGGGGATTCTTTGCTTTTGTACGAAGCTGGCACTGGGAAATGCAGCAGCCAGCTTTCCCACAGTGCCAGATAGCACTTCACAGCCTGTGGAGACACGAGTGGGAGCTGCGCAGGGCAGCTGTGCTGCCAGGAGGGAGCCAGAGATGTCTCTTTCCACGTCCTGGGGATTGTCACTCTCAAAACTGCCTGAGAGATCGATCACAGGCACTTGGTCTCTGAAGGCTTTTGAGAACAGGTCAGACAAATGTGCCACAGATGGCCCTTTGGAGATGGGATGGAATTAGATGACCTCTCAAATTTTTTCTCACCCTGTTTTGTGCAGCTCTGCAATCTGTCTTTTCAGGAATTGCTAGTGCCAATTTCAGATCCTAAATAGCCTAGGATGAATGAATCTTCTTGATGAAATGTTATTCCTCAATCCTGCTCCATATCTTCCAGCTTTTTTTGTGAACACGGTGTATTACCCACTTGGCAGGCAAAGCACAGGGACCAGAGAGAGCAGCTGGTGAAGACAGCTCTGGTGTGGGTGCAACTGCTTTAGGGGAGGTGATACAGGGCAAAAGGATGGATTTGGTCTGAACTACCACAAAGTGAGGGGATTAACTGTTCCCTGCTCACTAGCTGCAATGCACTTTCTGAGCACACAGAGATGGACGAAAGGTGGATGCAATTTGGGAGGCTCCTTTCTCAGATCCACTCAGCACAACAGTTATCTTGATCAGAAGAAAAAGATCAATCACCTGTGATATCATGCAATCCCATTATAATGACAGCTAATACAGCAATTTTATGAACTTTCTCTGTCATGTCTCTTGGCAGACCACAAAATGTTCTCAAAGGGAAGGCTTGCTGGCAGCAAGGCTTATGCCTGGAATGGGCATAAATGCACACGCAGATTTGGACCATGTTGCTCATGCACTGCCTCTCCCCAGCTGGTAGGGCAGTCCAGGGTCCCAGCAGGGCCCAGGTGCAGGGATAAGAGCTGGACAAGCAGGCCAGATGTACTTGGTGGGAGTGCTGTTCATGGTAAGTGAAAAGGGAGAGCACTGAGCTCTGCAATCACATTCCCAAGGAAAGGGGACATATAGCCGTATAGCCTGAAAGTCCAGCACGGAGTGGAGGCACCAGTCAGAAGCAACAGAAAAAAGCATCCAAAAAGTTGATATAAGACTATGATGTAGCCAAACTTAGTCTGAGAACTGGGGCATCTGTGAGAGGAGTGAAAGCTGCCCAGAGATTTGCCGGTTACATGGCTGTGACAAGCTGCTTGTTGTGAATTCAGATGCCTTTGTAGCCAGCATCTAGCTCACATTGAGCATGTATTTTCAAGCATTAAAAAACCAGAAATAATTTCCCGTTGTGTAAATAATGTTTTCTGAATATTACTCAATTCTAAATTGGATGAGGTAGAGTTTTTATAAGCTATCCTGAGGCATCAAGCAAGGCATTCAAACCATCTCACTGAATAATCTCATTTGTGCTTTCTTTTTCTTTTGGCTTCCTGGCATGTCCCCAAAGATAGGATGTGCTATTTGTACACCCACCTCATGCATCTGAATCAGATATCAAAATCATGTGTCTTACTTCTCACTGCAGAGAACAGAAGGAGAGTGCCCATTCCAGCGGAATTTAGAAAAGGGACCTGGATGTGGCAGGTTCCCAAGGGTGACTGCCCCATCCCCCGTTGAAATCACTGATCAACAGCTGGACTGAATTGATGAACAGGGTTTAGGGACAACTGTGGCCCTCTGGTTGGACAAGAAATGCTGCTGGTCAGGATGGAAGATGGTTTAGAGAAGCAGAAATTTGAGAACTTGCCTAGAGAAGAGCAGGAGAATTCAAACAGCTCAAGTTAATGGGCATAAATAAAAGCCTTTAAAGTACAGTGTGCATGCCTTTGTTTGGGGCAAAGTACTCTTAGGTTAATGTAGTTTGAAGGCTGCCTTACTCCCAGATGAGAAGCCTGTACATGGTAGTTTAACAGGCTTCGATATATGCTCATTAACTTTACACTCTTAGCTGGCTCTTCATAAATTTCTGATGTATCGAGTCTTTGGGGAGTTCTCTTGGGTTTATTTTAGCTCTTTGTTGTAGTTTTACCAGAAAACAACAGTCTCTGTGATTTCTCAGGGAAAAAAATCACTCTCAACCCTATTCCAAAAAAAAAAACAAACCAAACCCCAAAAACGCAACGACCTCAAAATAGAAAAAATATTTTAAAAGGCAGAAAAGTTAGCAATGGTAACAGCGGTAATAGAGACAGTTGTTCACTGGGGACACAGTGTGCCTGTCACGGGAGATGCTGAATGCACCAAAGAGTGAGGCAGGAGCAGTTCTTAGAATGTGATTTGTATGAAAATATGTTGTGTAGTTTAAAGGTCCAGGTTTGACAATCTTTATTATTACTTTATGGGCTTTCAAATAAAACGTTGAACTAAGTATTGTGCTAGTAATATTTATGAAATGGTATTATAGAATGTGATAAAAGTTTATAGGAAAGTCATTACTGTAACCATAAAGCACCGTCTCATCCCAAATACCACCAATGGGGAAGAAATGTGCCTGCATCAGATGAGTGAAGTGACTTCAGGGGGCTGATGCCAACAGGGGCACAGGCGTGCAGGCCACCAGAGCACACGGGTCTGGGGGAAAAAAAGCCCTGGCTTTATCAGGACGCATCAGGAAGCATCTCCTCCTTGCCGTGTCCCTGAGGCTTGCAGAACAGCGCTGTCGGAGCTGCAGGGAGATGGGGATGCAGCGCCTGCCCTGAAGCCGGTGTCGGTAATTATTAACTGCTAATGGCGAGAAAAACCATTATGGTACACAATAGGCTTTCCTTTCACACCACTAATTGTGTGATGAACTTACTTTGGCAGTAAGTTGTCACATCTGCTGGGGAGAGGGATTACACTTAGGGAAATATTATAAATACACTTGCCGTGCCTTTATCCCTGCATGATTGAGGCATTAAAAAAAAAAAAGAGGAGGGGAAAAAAAAGGAAAAGAAAAAGAAAAAAACCTTGGCAGATAGAACGTATTATTTGTTAGACAAGGTTTTTGGAGGAGGTAATAATTTTATTGGGAATTGAAAAAACAGGTGAGCTTTCATAAGACCTCCTCAATTTGTTCTTTCTGCTCTGATTGCACTTCTGGGAGAAGCAACACCAAAGATCCCGGTGGAGGAACATGTTTGGTGTCAGTGCTTCCTGGAGATTCCCTCTGCCCGAGTGCTTCCATTTGCTCCTACTTCAGTAGCTTGATGCCTCTTGCCCTGTTCCCTGAGCTGTGACAAGGCAGCCGTCTGGATCTGGAAATAAATCTTCTGGTAGGGCTCAGAGTGATGTAGGGGATGGCCTCAGCTGCTGGTCACTTCTTCCTGCTGGCCACGTTGTTTGGGCTCAACTCATTGTCACCAGGGTCCAGGAACTGATCCTGATTAAATGGTACTTGGGCAACAAAATCAACAAATAAAGGATCTCAGTGTTGCAAATGAAAAATGGGTAGCAGGGAATAGAGACATTAATAGTGGTTGGGTTTTTTTCCTCAAGGAGAGAGGTAACTTTGGGGCACTGAGGGACATTAGAGGCTGCGGGGGGGAAATATGTCCCCAAGGCAGTAAAACTGAGGACTCTGTGACTTTTAGTTCCTATTTCTAGCCTCTAGTTAGTAATTATTAAACAGCTGCTGGCTTTTTCATCTGCCCTATCCTGAAATGTTCTAGAATTTAACATTTCTAGTCCTTCTATTAGTGAAACAATATAAGAAAACAGAACAATTCTCATTGAGTGCATTACAATATGATTTCAGCTGGTTTTCAGTCTTCAGTCTATCACTAGTCCTGAGGCCTATTCAAAAAATACTAGTTTTCATTATTATCTATTTCTACATACTAGTTTTAAATGTTGGTGTCCTAGCAGGCGTTCTGTAGATTTTTGGGGGGCTCCAGAAGATGTTCTCTGTTTTCCTTCACTTCTAGAAGTTGTCATTATTTACGTCACAAGATGGATGACACTTCAATGGACCAAGTCTGTTAAAAGGCAGCAGAAAAATTGTGTTCCATGAGCACTTCAAAACAATAGGATAAAGGGAAGGCAAAAGGGAGAAAATTTTGCAGAGATATATTCTTATTTCAATTTCTACAGTAATCTGTATACAGGAATTGGATATTTATATCTTTATTTAGCTAAGAAAAAAGAAGAAAATGTTACAATAGCACGTGTTGCATTTTGGAGATTCAGTTATATGGTGAAGATGTATCATGTCACAAAGAAAAGAGAAAACACCTATAAATGATACTTCTATCTTTTTAAATTAATATGAAATGGAAAGCTGGTTCTGATCTGTATTGCCGTGTTCAAACCAGGCCTTATAATCCTCAATCCACCAGAATTTCAGTTAGTGGAAATGGAAATTTTGGGCAAGAGATGGGCAGCAGTATTATCGAAACACTGTTCCTAATAGTCCTGAAGAGTATTTCTAAACCTACCAGTGCAGCAGCAGTATTTTCAGGTGTGCCTACAGTTAAATGCATGTCTCTGTTCCTCAGAGGAATTTGCTTTTCCTGGTGCTGAGTGTGATGCTCTGTATAATATGTGCAGGCATATTGTCAAAAAGTCACAGCAATCTTTAGGGTGCCTTAGCAATAATCTCAAATTGCTTGAGAGGAGTGACAAATCTTTTATTTAAATGTCCTCTAGCAAGAGTCCTACTTTCAAACATATGTCTGTGTCGTGTCAGTCCCTCCTCTCAATGCCAGCTGCCTTTTTCCATGTCAGGTCGGTAACACTGGTTTTGCCTTGCCCAAAGTCATATTTACACAATGCTCCTGTCAGTTTGATTGAGACAAATGCAGAAAGCGTCAGATGGGTAAATGGTCCTACCACGGTGTCATCACATCACTTCAGGAAATGGCATCAACATGCAATCATGGTGTGATGTGCTATTACACTTCATTTGTCTTTCGAACAATTCTGGAGACAACAGCAAATCAGTGAGTGTCCCTCGCTTCAGGATCAGCCACAAAACTGCACGTCCTGCTCCTCTGAGCTGCTGATATGGTGCCCTACCTTAGCTCCTGCAAGTGATTCTTGAGCCTTAACACTGTCTCTTGAGATGGACAAAAGTCAGAGCTTCATTTTTTTCAGGAAATTTTACTTTCATTTCAGTTCAGAAGAAAAAAAACAAAATCCACAACAACAACAGAAATCCATCCTAAGTTCCCAACCAACTTTGTGCAAGAACCAGAAGTATCATTGCAATTACCATTGCAGGTGTGGAGTGGAGTTAGTATTTTTGCAATTTTTGGTGCTCCCAGTATTGATGGGTGCAGTGACCATTTAAAGTAAGTCCTATGAGGAGCTGATAGGACTGATAAACCCCCAAGCTGGGGGTGTTTAGAGAAAAAGAGGCTTAGGGGGGACTTTATCTTTCTCTATAACTTCCTGAAAGGAGCCTGTAGCCAGGTGGGGGTCAGGCTCTTCTGCCAGGCAACCAGTGACAGGAAGAGAGGACAGGTTGTGCCAGAGGAGATTCAGGATGGACATCAGGAAGAATTTCTTCTTGGAAAGGGTTTTCAAGCCTTGAAATGCCCAGGTTGGTGCTGCAGACCATGAATTCCCTGGAGGAATTCAGTGAACAACTGGATGCAGCACTCAGTGGGTCAGGTGTGGTTGATGAGGCAGTGTCGAGTCACAGGTTGGACTCAATGATCCTGGAGGTCTGTTCCAACCCAAATGATTGTGTGATTCTGCTCTCCTCTCTCTGCTATTTGCAGAAGTTCCCCCTCACCCCGCCAGGCTCTGCACTTCTCTGCCTCACGTCCACTTTGGAGATGCACTGGGAAAGTTTAGATTCCTTTTCGAATTTCTATTTGTTGCCAGCTCCCAGCTTGAGCCCAGTACCCTAAGTGCTGACACACAAAGTTTTGTAGCTCAGTTTTTTATCTGCCTGTGTTTACAGCACTTCCCTCTCATCGAAGCACTCCACAATAGGATGCCTTGGTGTTACATAACTTCTGTGAATAGCGAGGTATTTCTGTGGAAATGCACTGTAAAATGAGTTGTATTGCATTGTGTAGGACATATAATATGGCATTCTCTGGAGGAAACAAGTACTTGCTCAATAATGTCTGTCACATTCAGCGCCTCAGTTTATGGTACATTCTTGGTAAGGGCATGAGGGTGTGTTTCTTGGTAAAATAATTGTGGCTTAGCTTAGAATATCATCTTTCACTAAACTAAAATATCTGTGAGTGTCTTTTCATGGTTTTTTTTTTCCATAAACTGTAAAGTCTCTATTAAGCAACACCTATTTCCAATTCAGAAGTTGTCCTCAGAGTAACTTTGACACATATTCGTGTATGTAACATCTGTGTGGAACTGAGTAAGGCTTGGATTGTTTCCTTTCTCCCTTCTGTTAATTCAGTTTTGTTATCCAAAATGGGTCCCAATTAAATCTTGTTGTGAGTAGTCTTATGCACCCTTGCTCCTGCTTCTGTAGGATGGATTCAGGTAAGCTTTATTCAGCTTGTGACTTCTCTTGTGTCAGAAGTGGAAAGAAGGTAAAATCAGATCTAAAAATATTTCCCTGTCAGTAAAGTAATGGCAGTCTAACAGGATCTGCATGGAGCTTTCCTTTGGCAGGGTCAGATCGACATCTTAAGAGTCTGACAGATGATCTCTGATTAACTGAGACAAAAAAAATAAAAATCAATATTCATGTTAAGTAAATGGTGGTTGGCAAGTAGATGGGCAAATATCCAAAGTTTAAAGTAATTGACCCATATAACACACAAACAGAAAAAACCAACTGTGAAAACTTTTTCAAGATCTCAAAATATGAGCATGGAGTTGCTCGCTGCAGGCCATATTCAGATTCTCTTTCTGCTTATCTATCTCATATTTCCTGATGAACCACTGTAATGCTGTTTTAAATTTGTCAAATTCAAACCATATGGGAGCCCCTGCTCTGCACAGAGCTGAGCTGAGCCACACATTAATGCAGTGCCTGTCACATAACAATGCCTCATTGAAATACTTTTTTTTACATGAGATCAGTTCAGGTGCCTTCAACAAAGAAATGTACCTTTTCAATGCTCCCCTCTCCTTAAGAATTTTCACACAGGCTAATCTGGTCCAAATATGTGTATATAATTCATGCATATTTTACATGCACTTTTTTTTTAATCTGTGTATTCTTATCCAGAACTGTCCTTCAGTTAAGACCCTTGATTTATAAAGATTGGTTCTGTTAGAATGTTAGTTGTATGTTTTACCACTAGGAAGACTATTCCTTGCTACTTGTTAACTGTAAGAAAAGATAAAGTAGGTTTTTATACATTTGCCATAAACATCCCCAGCACGGGGGTCAGGAGATCCAGGGAAGAATGATGTAAGGTTAAAAAGAGCAAAATTGTTGCTGCAGATGTTTCAGTTCATGCATATAAGAGTAAATGCTGGAGAAAGCTAAAGAATAGCATTGCTGGAAGACTCAGCTCCCTTCTGATTATTATGGACACATGCCCTGAACAGAAGTACATCAATTTAAAACCAAACCATTCAAAACCAGAGATGGAAAATGGTTTGTTGCTGAAACTTCACTGGAAGTGACCTTTGGCTAAGAGCACTCAAAGTGTGCACACCACCAGATCTGAAAATAAATGATGGACAGAAAACTGGCAGGATGCTCCCTGAGGTCTGAATGGTGTAATATCCTGTAGTTTGTAACTGCACGGACATTTGTCACTGCAATCCTGCACGAAGGACACACACTGTGCAAACCCTTGTTAATGTGTAACATTGCTTTTCAGTTCTGATGGTGAGAGTTGAGTCTAATGTTTTCCCTTGTCTTCCCTGAATTCGTTGTGGGAAGCTATCTGATACTTTATGAATTGCACAGTATGTCTGCTGTGAGATATTGAAGCACTATAGCATATGCCTGTACTTCACAGCTTCATTGACAAATGTGTTAAAACTCTTTTTCTATTTGTGGCCCCTCCAGGGTATTATGAACTGCATGTGCCAGGGGAGGTCACCCGGGAAGGCCTGTGTGCTTGAGAGGAGCACCTCGTTTGCCATCTCATTCATACCTCTCAAGATTTTTAAGATGAATTATTTATCAAAGAAGCTTCTGTCAGAAGTTCGGACAGCACATGTCTTCTTTAATTATTCCTGACTTTTTTCCTCAGGGGAAGCACATGGTGAGTTTCTTGAGGAAGAGAGTAAAGGTGTTTTTTCTTCAGGATACCACAGAACAGACTGAAGAAAAATGTCTCTCTATTTGCTTGTGTGCCAGCAGTGACTAAAGACTACAATGTCCTGATATCTGTGCCACAGATCCCTGCTCAGATATTCAGCTCCCTACATATGGGAGACTCCAGCCAGCACCAGCAGGAGCTGAAATGTGCTGGATTGACAGTTTTGGATGCTGAAGGTCTTTTTGTCATGTAATCTGCATTTTAATAGACTAGACAAGACACCATCCAGTATCATCACAGTCTTGGTAATGAGGGGGAAAATGTGTTGAGAGGACACCAGAATTAATTACCCCAGCATTGAGATCAGGCACGTGTGAGAGGGGAGAGTTCCAGCGGGAAGGCTTCACATGCACCTCCATCTGTGGACTGAACTAGCCACTTTGGAAATCAGCCTCAGTTTTTCCTGTTCTTTTAATTTTCCGAAGAAGAATTCAGTGATGCTTCAGGTGCCTCTCTGCAGGGAAATCAGTCAGCCTGCATTTACAAAGCAACTGCATGCAAAAAGACCACAGAACACAGTAATTTCTTTTTAAATCAAATTTATATTATTTATGACTTGCTATGAACATTTGCATGAGACCTATCTTGTTTGCAGAGACATTTCTGTTAGGACTTTGACAAGTGTAAAAGTCAAATAAACACACATCTGAAGAAGCCCTGGCATCCAAAGGCTCCCACAAACATCCTAAAACACCTTTGTGAGACCAACACCATGGAACATGCTCCTCTAACAGGTAAGGATTGCAACCTCTGCATAGGGAAAGGCATTTCATAAGTTCTTGTTCCCCAAAGCACCTGACAATGCCTGTCACTGAGCAAGGCTGGTGATGTGGCCAAGTTGGATTCCTGCTCTGGTGCAGCAGGAGCTGCCGTGACTTGTTAGGCAGAGCACACTGATGAGAAGGTTTTCCCATTAGCTCACAAGCAAATGTTCATTTCAGCCAATGTTTTGTGAAAGACAATTGGTAAAATACCAACAATTCCTGCATATGGGTTTTAATTTACCAGAGTAAACCACGTATTTTTCACTTAGGTCTAAAATGTGACTTTAGGTTTTCATGTAAGCTTATTCCTTTTCAGGAAATTGGAGCTATATAAATGCTTGATGTAAAAAGAAAAGCAGGCTAAGAGATAAAGCTGGAAAGGAATGAGAGCAAGGGTAGGGGAAGGAAAACAGCTAAATTAAGAGCAAATTTTTTCTCATTCTCCATTTCTGAAATAATCAATGAGGAGTTTGCCTACCAAGTTCCCTCTTGGAGCTGAGTTACCCACACAGCATCCACCTGCCCCAGTAGTTTTTGCCATGGTCAAGACTCTAAATTCACCTCAGTGGGCTGTCTGGGCCAAGGAAGTAGCAGGCAGGTTTGGTTTCTTGCCTGTGAAAGAAAAAGACATTGAATTAGAGCAAACAGGAGCTCCTTCTTTACCACCTGACAGCAGGTAAGAAACTTTGTGCTTTGTGACATGATACAGCTAAAACAAGTTACTCTGATATTTGCAATTTAGGGGACAGGGTGTGTCTCCCTGTCTGGAGTTAGCTGAGGTCCTGCTCTGCTCACTCTCGTTTCTTTGGAGTGTTACACAATAAACCAAAGGGAAGAGGTGCTAGTGGGTGTCTGTGTGCTGCCTGTATGGTGGGCTTTTGGAGAAGATGGCACTTGTGGTGTAAAGGGTGAGCTCTGGAGGCACAGGAGTGACTCTGAGCCCTGTCAGAGGGGTTTGCTCCAGTCTGCTCTGCAGGGGTCTTTGTGATGTGCTCTTCTGAGCATGGTGTCTGATGTGGTCTTGGGCAGCAGGCTGGGGTTTTGTCATTTGTGTGGTGCCTGTCTGGGGGATGTTAGTCCGAGGGGCTCCTTGAGCTACCAGTGAGGATGTCTCATTTTCTGGGTGCTATGAGAAGAAGTGTCTTTCCATATTCTTTGTTTATCATGTTTGCCAGCTGCTGGATCATTTTGCTTCCTCAAGTGGTCATGAAAAGAAAAAAAATTAGTTTGGGGGACAGAATTTTGGTCCCAACAAACTTCTGTCCTGGTGAATCCACCCCACCGTTGCCATATGTGAGATAAACCTAACCTTTAGCTGCCGGGTAGGCTGGAAATCAGTTCAACATGCAGCTGGGGGATGAGGTATTGATAAGGAGACTGTCCCAGCCATTGAAGCTGCCACCTTTTCCAGGATCTCCTTACTTGTGCTGCAGAGCAGGAGTGCTGGCTTCCCAGGGCTGAGGGGTTTCTCAGCCCTCCCTGGGGAAGTTATCCGTTCCTGCTGGTGACTGGGAGCCTCAGTATTGGGCTGTTGCCCCCTTTCTTCCTCCTGGCTTGGCACCAAGTCTGCAGCACCCCAATGGGTTTTCTCTGTTTTCTTTGGCAAAACTTAGACTTTCATTTGGAACTATGAACTGCTGGTAAGCTTAGGACTTTTTTCCCTTTTAGACATTTACTCTATAGTTCTCCTCTCTTAATGATACAAGTAGATTTTTTTTCTTTGAATTCTTCCTGCTGTTGTTTCTCTGCTTGCAACTAAGACCCTTTTAATCCATAGCTCTTCTTCCATGTAGGTTGTCTCTATGTCAAAACAAGTTTTTCTCTCAACCTTCTTCAGTATTTTTCTTTGCCACCTCTGTGATAGCCTTATTTACTGCCTCCTGTTCCAGGGCACTGTCATTATTTCTTTTCTTGGATACGTTAGAGAAAATTTGGAAACTGTCAATAGAGAATTGTTTGAATGTAGTTTCAAAAGTCTCCCTCTTAGTCTGTGTGGCTGAAAAAGGAAACCTTCAGTTCTTAAAAATTTTTTTTTTTTTTTTCCAAAATACTGGTGGAAAAACTGTGGGGTCCTCTGCTTCTACTGAAACTAGCTATAATGTGAGATGGGGAGAAGAATCCACTTGAGTTATCCATTTTAATAGCAAATATCTGACCTTTCTTTTTCCCAAGGGTTTTGTGCCATTTCTGCACATCTCTGTTCTGCTTTTTTATGATCTTGTGGTGTTTCATGTGCTGCTGGGTTTTTTTCCTTATTTTATTTCCATGCATAGTGTCTAACTTTGTTGTAAGTTACACTGGAAAAGAACTCTGTTATCTGTATCAATAGAGCTCTGCAAAAAAAACCTTTCCTGCCAAACCATATTTACTGTACATACTGTATTTTTAAACAGGAAAATACTTATTTTGAGTAGAAAAAACAAACTCATTTTCTTAATTAACTTTTTTATGGAGGGTTTAATGCATGATCATTATAGAAATTGCAGCTCTCCTCCAAAAAATTGACTGTAAAAGAAGTTCTTTGTGGTGTTCCATATTTATTATGCCTTAGTGATTTTCATAAAACACACGCAGGTTGGGACTGAAAAGATGCTTTTGTTTTTCTACCTGGCAGCCTTGTGCATTCAACTGGGGCTTTGGCTCAAGCTGGGTTTTTTGCCTCCCCATGCATCAGCACCAGCAGGACAAATTACAGCTTCTGTTTACACCTGCCTTTGCAGTGTGCTTGTGCAGGTGCAACAAAATACTGCCTAGCAAACCTTGTTGTGTGAGGGGACTCAAATCTGGCTTGCCTGCTGTTGTGTTGGCCCTGTAAAACTAACAGGACTTGGGAAGGGGGAAAATAATTTCTCTTTTTGGCATGGCCACAGGTATGTTTACACTTGAGGAACACTTCTACTAGACAGACAAACAAATAGTTGACATCTTCACACAGTCATATCCTGAAAAACAACCATGTGGCTAACCAGGAAAATAAATCCTTCTGCATTAGGCAGCTGGTTGTGTTCTTAGCAGCTTCTATAGGTACTTGTGTCTGGGAGGCTGTAGAATGGAGATTTTCCCTAATTCTCCAACAAAAGGAAGTTTTCAGTTGTTTAATTTAAAGCTGCTTTACAGCCCAGGGTTGTTGGACGGCTTCTATTTGGTGAGTATTGTGTGGATAGGCATGATCAGCACCCAGGCTCCTGCAGTGCTGCAGGGGAAAGAAATCCCTTCCCTAAAAATTCTGGTGGGTTCCAGGGTGAGATGTGGGTCCTTGAGGCAAACAGCTCTGAGGCACCCGGGCCAGAATATTCACTCCCTGGAGGACAATTTGTCCTCTAGTGTCTCTGAAGGTTTCGATGAGGGGCCTTTTGGACACAGTTGGCTTCTTTGTGGGTTAAAGTTGATCCACAAGTGGAGAATGGGTCGCAGTTTGTCCCAGGGTATAAATTCACATGTATTTTTACAAAAGTTTTGATAGACCAAGTAAGGCTTTGGTTTCTGAGCTAGCACCAAGATCTTCAGTCATGTCACCCTGAGACTGCTGCTTGCAGACATCTCTTCCTAAGCCAAGGCATTCCGAGGCTGGACCAGGCTCTGTAATGTTCAAGTGTCTGGAGATTTTTTTTGTGCCATTTTGAAATCTGCTGTCTGCAAAGTAAAATGGACAGAGGAGAAATCCACTTGTCACTGATCATCTATTAGGAAATCTTGATGATTATAAGAGCAGTTACATCTTCCCCCCTCATCCACTCCCTTGGAAATATCCAGCAGGACTAGGGACAAAGGAATTCCTTGAGTTCTTTCCAAGTAAGATTTGCAAGATTTTTTTCTAATTACGGAGTAGATACTCATCGGTGGAAGAGGTGATCATTTTGTTGACCGGTTCTCATGTGATTGCTGTGTCTAAATTGTTGTACAATCCCAATGTGTGGCCATAACTATTTTGTTTTATCTCTGTGATTTTTTTCTCCCACATGCTCTTTTTCCTTCATTTTCTACTTGTAATATTGACACACATTCATCCTACCTGAGGTTGCAACTTTATTAAACACCTTTATAGTCCATCTTGTCACAACATCACTTTCAGTGAAAAGCCTCTGCGTATTGTTTTAATCAAAGAGGTGGCATTTTATTCTTTTGAACTGTAAAATTGCAAGTAGAAAGACCAGCATAGAAACCCTGAGAATTAATTAGTTGCAAATGGGCTTCTTGGCACATAAGAAAAGGCTTTCATTTTGCTGTTAATGTAAGGAAAATATGATTAGAATTCATCAGGGAAAAAAAACCCATAAACTTGTATAGTTCATTTGAATTGTGTTGGGCAAGAATAGCAGTTCCACACTTCTGTGGAGGATGCTTACCTGGAATTTAAAATATGTGCCCCTTAACACGTGGCTCCTAATTATTTTCTGCAGTGTCTTTTGAAGCAAATTGTCATGTAGCCCAGGGTGAATGGGTTTGCTCCTCGGTTTTGTACCCAAACAGCACTACTGGGTGGGTATCCACTGAAGCCTTAAAGTCTTAAAGTATCTGTCTTTGTCTAAAGGTCCAGGTCCTCTAGCTCTCTGTTGCCAGAAGTAATGGCAAAGGAGAAAAAAAAAAAAGAAAAGGAGAGACAGAAACCAGAGGAAGTGTTCTCCCCATGGGGACCACCCCTGCATCCAGCAGTGAGCCAAGGGCCCCGTGATAGGGCTGTTTGTTTAAGAGCAGTGATACACGTCCTTTAAGCAGGAGTCAAATTTGGAAATCCCTGGTCTTTCACACCACTTCACGGCAGCACATTCCTCAGAGCCCAGTGGATTTATTATCCTTGTGGCCCCTTTCTTTCCTTGAAACGTGGGAAAAGAAAGACAAGCTTTTTGCCTATGTCCTCACCCTACAAGTTTTGCAAGGGCCCTGAGCCCTGTTTTTGTAGATGTGTTTGTAAGGACAAGACCTCTATCGTGACTTAATGTTGGCAATGAGACAATATTATCAGAAGCCTTTTTGGGACTATTAACTGAGACTGTGTGTTCTGCCATCCAGGGAGTAGATTAATTCTCAGGCAGTGGTCCTGTTTTCTTCTTTCATGGTGTGAAAGTACTGTTTTGATGGGTTAATTATCTGTATGTAGCAAGGAACAAAGGTCAGGGATGTGTGCTGACATTCTGAATGAAAGAAAATTTTTTAAGTAATTGCTGAAAAAAGTCAGGAATTAAGAAAACAAGCCGGACTTTGGGCTTGTGAAGACCATAACCACTTCTCTTCTGCCTTCTGAGATGCTGCTTGTGAAAAGGTCATTAAAAATAAAAAAAAGTTTGTGTTAATAAGCACAGTCTTCTTGATGTCAGGAGACATGAAAATACCATGACAAACACTGTCTCTCCATTCTCGCTCTAGTTTGAGCTCTAGTTGTTTGTTGTGGCTATGAGTGAGCAGATCTCAGGAAACTAATGAGCTGCTGCCTTGTTAAGCATGGCAGAATCTAATGGAAATGTGTTCTTAATTTCTGAGACCCTGTTTTTTGCTTCCTCTCTTATATTTGCTAAGGAGATGTTTGTTAACTTGCTAGTCATGCATCATATAGGGAGAGAGAGATGTCTGATGAGGGATGCAGGTCTGATGTCTCCATATTTATAATGGGAATTGTTTTCCATGCCAGTATGCTGTTGCAATGTGTTTGCTACTTAGAAACAAATATGCAACATTTTATTTTGGCTTGCTTTTCACATTGTTGTGCACAAGCCTGCGTGTCAGAGTGCATGGATTGGGGTCTTCAGAGAATTGGCCTGTTCATTACCAATTAAAACCAGAAATTACAGAGCTTTTTGCTCTGGTTTGAGGTGGCATCTCTCAGAAGTGACTTTGAAAACACAGTCTTAAACAGCTCAATCTTTTGATGAAAACTTGAAGACTGAAAGCACTGTGTTAATTAGTGGAGCAGCAAATCAATAAACGTATCACGGTTGCTTCATCCACTGTCCAAATAAATGAGTTCAGTATTTTATATCTGCATTTCCCTTCTCTACCCTTCACCCCACTGAGATAAAGAATTTAAGATCTTCACAGCACTTGCAGCTGTATGAAGGACAAATTAGAAACTGCTGCTTTCTGTGGATACAACAGACTGATGTATTAGAGAATTTCTTTCCGAAAATGACTTTCGTTGGAACAGCCAGATAAAGTAATCTATTTTAGATCCATCTTTGCAAATAGGCCCTGTTGAAAAGTCTGACTGCTAAGACTGTTTGGCTCTTTGAATGAATCTTGCTTTTGAAAAGTGTTTAAAGATTTAAGCTTAGCCCTAGACATCAATTTCCAAAAGCTTTTGGACTTCAAACAATGAGCTTAACTAGCCTCTAGAATAACATGAATGGTAGCAAAACGTCTAGAACATCTACTGAAAAAGCCTCTAATATATCTAAGTGCCCAATTTATCTCTGGATTTAATGTTAAAACTGATGGAATTTTTAAATGGGGAAAAAGTTCTTCTAAAATATAATCATAAGCTGCTCTAAAACACTGTTCTGAACCAACTGGGACAGATATAGTTTCTTACATACCTATTTTGCAGTAAGATATGCCGCTTGAGGGGATGATTTACTGTTTCTGTCAAAAGGAGCTGCAGTTCCTGTTGCAAAATTGTTAGAGGCTGAGTCTAAGGGGATTAGCAAATTTTAAGTATAAGCTTTTTAGTGTGTCATTTGGTTAATTTATGGTACCTCTCCTAGTGTCTGTGGAAAGAGTCTGCTTTCTCATATGGTACCACAGATAGTTTTATAGAGAATTTTAATTGCCTTACAGTTAGCATTTTTAACTCTCTTCTAACCCCCTTCTTCCCTCATCCTTTTCCAGAAGTGAGGAGTCCTGTTTGACTCCAGTTTATCTACTTAATCCTTACTGCTCCTGCACTGTAACACACCCATGGTTTAGATGTGGGGATAGGAATAAGCAGGTTTGTCAGAGCGATGGCAAATGTCTTCCTTCCATGTTTCCAGTTCCATAATGATAAGGAGGCCATAGAGGACTTGCCAAGATGAGGCCACATTAAAACAGTCGTCATGTTTCTATGTCATTTTAATCTGCATTAAAAGGGAAGGAAACAAGTTCGTCATCATTTTTCACCACAACTCTTCAGTCAAATTTGTTCTGCTGTGATGATTGTTTAATCTAAGATGTGATTTAAGTGGTTTTTTCAGCTTCTGGATGGGCTTTTTGAGTTAGTTATTTCATAACCTGGCATGAGACTCCGGGGGATATCAGAATCCTGATCTGCCTTCCTTTCCCTTTGTTTTTTCTAAATAACTTCTTTGGGTGCTCAGCACTTCCCATGGGGCATTCTGGGGTTTTTTTATTATTTTTTCCAATAGTTTTTTGATGGTGTCTGTTCTGTTGTCAGCTCTGTATTAGTCACCGTAAAGAAAATTGAGCCTTGCCTTTTGCCGCCCTCTTGTCCCTTCCTGTCCTCTGGGTTATTGTTCATTTCTGGAGAGGAGGTATTTCGAGGTGTCAATTGATATTTTACATGCTTGTCCTATGTTTCTCAGGCCCACCCTACCTAGTCCCTTTCTGGGATTATAAGTGATGGTGTTTTGAATCCCAGTTTTCCTTGGGAAGTTCAAGTTACTAGACCAAGCTGGCATCAAATTACCCGTGTGTCTCCTTATCACAGAAGGTTATTGGTGAAATGAATTTCCTTCTCATAGTCTCCAATTAAAATACAGTTTATCATGATGTACTTTATTGTGACTCACATGAAAAGATTTTAAAGGATTATTTTTCAGCAGGTGGAAATGCTATTTGTAAGGCTTTGGGTGATTTCATGTAGCACTGCTTATACATATGGGAGGAGAAAGAAAATTCTTGATCAGTTGATGGATTATTTCTAAATTGGCTTTGTCCTTAATGTTTCAGTTGCTAATAATGATTTATAATGCTTGACCATTTTCTCCTCCTTTAGGAACAGATTTTAAAAGCTGCTGTATTTGAATGTTCTGTTCCAAAAATTATTGGGTTTGGGATTTTTTTCAGCACTTTTACTGTCTCATTCTGTTCTACACATAGACACAATGTCGTGCTATGAAGGATAACCTTGAGAGCTGCAGTGTCACTGGTGACTGTGAATGTGTTTGTACAACCTGAGGAAAGCTCAGTGTAATTATTAGCTATCAGGGAATATTACTCTGGTACTAATAACTATTTCAGATGTAATAAAGTTTCAAAGGATAATAGGGGCTGTTTCCTATTTAGATTTTTAATCTGCTAAAGCAACTATCAATTGTGCCCTTTGTAAGCACCTGAATGTGTGTTTGAATCCATTCTTTCAAGAAACATAGCTGAATAACTCTTAATTTTTGAGGTTATTCTCAAGTGTTATAAGTGTCAAATACCTAATTTTTAATATTAGGAGAATCACTTAAATTTAGAAGTATTTTAATGCTAGTTTGACAGATGTGCTTGATAATCCCAAATCAATTTTGGTCAGATTAGAAGAATTTGACAGGTTTAGTTGTTGATGGCGGGGGTGGGACCATTTTGCTTCAGTTGTTCTGCCCAGCTATTCTAATTAATCTCCACTTAATTTAAAGAAATTACTTACTGTATCCGATAATGAGTTAATTTGTAATTCAATTAGCAGCGCCATTTGCAAGCCTTTAATGTGAGCAAAAACACCTGCTGAACTGCTCATCCTGAGTGACACCTGGGAGGGGACGAGATGGATCTCCCTCCCCTGGCATGCCCGGGAGGGCGAGGCCAGGTCACACCGCTGCCCACAGAGATGGATTGGCACCACCTGCCTCAGATGCAGTAAATCTGTACTCCTTCTAAGTAGCTGTCAAGTGGTGTGGCCAGGAAGGGGTTTTTTTCCTGCAACGTTCTGTGTTTGGGTCCTGATGTAAATTGACAGAACTGTACGGTTTAGGACATGCCAAACCTTGTGGGTTGTTTTAACCCAGATGTTGGCAAGGAAGTGCTCTCACTCCCCTGCAATGCTAAATTATCATATTGCTTCTCCACAGCCCCATTTCCCACATCCCACATGCAGTGGAGATTTCTGGTGGCCATTTAGCAAAGACAATAGGTCAACTTATTTATTTATTTATTTATTTATTTATTTATTTATTTAGTCTCTCTTGTCACTGAAAATGGAAGGATGCACCACACAGTTTGGATTTTTAACAATGCTCTGAAGGTTTGGGGAGCCTGGGAAAACATTAAATCGGTGAATTTATTGGCTGAATAGATTTTTTGGGCTGTAATCTTCACTAGACTGCCTTGCTAATATTTTTGTTTTAAACAGGAGAGGTTTGGGTTTGAGAAGTTTGCAATGAGAATACTAACAAATAGTATTTTAAAACAACAAAACCCCCCAAAAAAATAACCCATTCCAAACAACCCAACCAAGTAAACACCCCCCCAAACAGTCTGCCGATCAGTTGCATTCTAAAACTGTTTTACATCTGATTGCTTTAATTAGTTGAAAAATGGAAACATGTTCCTTAGCTTTGGGAAGCTGTAATGCAGCAATAAAGGTGGCTATAAAGTTATCTGCTCAAAATGCTTACAGAAATTACGGGCTGGCCCCTGTAAAATAGAAATTTTGGGCGTGGTTATGATAATGTGATCTAAAATGCCGATAATGACATAACCAGAGTAGAAAAAGCAGGTCTGAAGAAAAGTGGCACAACAGGAAGGGTGACAGAGGGTGGCATAACACTTAGTTCACTGGGAAAGGAAAGGACAGAGGAGGAAAAAGAGATCAAGTGTCTGTATTTCCTACTAGACTGTGACTCAGGGTGGGATTTAAGCCAAATGACCAGATTTAATGCTTCTAATCACTTTTTTATTCTGCAGTTCTTTTTTTCCCCTCCATGACTAGCACCATTTAAGAAAAGACTTAACAGGCCAATGTTCATCTTAATTATGCTCTTTCAGGTTTGTGCACACTCACAATGCCAAGTATTCAAGGCAATCCAAATTTTTCCTGCCTTTGGCAGCGGGAATTAGATGCCTGCTCCTAACACTTATATCCTATGTGCTGAATGTCACAGCCCCATTGAAGTAAGAGTGGAAATGTTCAAATGAGGTTATAGCTTCTGAATATTTTAGACGTTTAGAATCACAAATAGAGGAAGGTAAAGCAGAGCTTGGCTGCCAGTTGAAGACTACTAATATATGAATCCCTTATATTTGAGAGTTGCTGGTTCTTGGCTTGGTGGGTGCACAACTGCAGTGAGTCCTAAACACCCACCTGTGGTATCTGCATTCAGAGTTACACTGGGTGCCTCTAAAAAAATTATTTTTGAATGAGCATCAATGCAAAGTGACAGCCGCTGTTGTATTTGTTTGGTTTTAGAGTGTTCTGGGGAGGTGGAGGTTTTTGTTGTAAGGTGGTTCCCAAGAGCTGAACCTGCTGTAAGGCCACGGGCTCCCATTATTTCTTTATCTACATATCTGGAAGGCCCTTCTCCTGTGGTGTGCTTTGAGAGCTTTTTATTTGTGGCATTTATGAACAGTAAACATAAAAATCCTAAAATTTTACCACTAAAATTTACATGAATTAATTAAATAACTGGGCAATATAATTAAAATTACACAGTCTCTTTTTTTTTTTTGTCACTGACTTTTATGACTTACTGTTATTCCCATATTCCTGAAATATGGGTTCCTAAATTGGAATACAATATTTAGAAATACATTTCCCTTGGTGTGCAGCTCAAGATGACATTAGCCCCACTAATTTAATGTCAGCAAAGAGCTCCTCTTGAACAACTTAGCTCTGATCCTTAAACACTGTCTAACTCATTTCATAGTTCCAGCCAGGGTTTTCTTTCCATATGGTTGTGTTACACATATTCTTGGATTATTGCCAGTTTATCAGGTCACTGTACTGTGACCAATTTATCTACTCACTTTTTCATCTTGCAGCTGAAATAATCTTTCTGCCCTCAGCACTTTCACAAGCGTTTCCAGCTGTATGTGCCTCGTTATTGAACTGCACCAAACCTGATCCCTTCAGGACTCCACTCACTCAAATCTGGTTTGCTGATGTTGCCCATATCTGGTAGAAGCTGTGCAACTGTTAAGTCTTTACATTTACAAAGGAATGGTGTAGTTCATTAATGCGTCTATTATAAAGATCTTTAATTATGTTGTGAACATCTGAGTTGAGATAATCCCATGGTAAAAGGCTAGCTTGTATCATTATTTTTGCCCTTATCGGTCAGGTCTTTGGCCTACTGCACTTGAAAAGCAGAGGGAGATTTTTTCCAACCCAAATGCACTTGTTATCAAATACTTTGATAATCCCATACTAACTTTGAAGTTATTTTGTCTTGTGTTTATGTCAGACAATTACTTCCACAGGATCGTGGGATAATTCAGGTTCAAAGGGACCCCTACTCCAACCTCCTGCAAGCAGTGTTAGATGTGAGACAAGGCTGCTCAGGGCATTAACTAGGCAGACCTTGAAAACTTTCAAGTGTGGAAGCTGCACAGCCTGTCTGGGTCCCCCTTTCTCTGTCTTCATGGTGAGAAGACTTCTCTTATCCCTTTCACCTTCACACAGATTTTGTGAGTATCTGCAGCATTTGAAGTTAAGGGAATTTTTTCATGGTCTTTATTAAGCTGGCCTAGGTTATTGCTTTAAAAATGTTAGTAAGTGATGGGACAACATATAGTTACTAAATCAATGCAAATCTGAACAGGAAGGGTTTTGTACAAACTTTCTGCTCAGACACAGAAGAGAGTTTTGTTGCAAAAATATTTTCCATTCTAAACTAAAGAACTGCAATGTTTTCCAGGCAAACGAAATCTTTTAATATATTGTTCTGTAACAAGATAATATTCTGTATCTTCAGAACAGACATCTGAGTGGCTGAAGGATGCTGCTGCTGATAGCGGTTGTCCCTGTGCAGTGAGTAGATGCTCCAAGTCTAGTTATCACAAAAAGCACGCTGGGTTAGACAGCATCAGTTTGTGCTTCAGTTGGCAGAAAAGCTGTGCTGTCCCTGGGGAGCCTGATCTAAGGCAGAAGGAAAGCTTTTCCAGAGCTGAGCTCTTTCTGTAGAGGAAATGACATCTGCTTGCATTGTTTTATACCTGTTTTGAGAGTCTCTGCTGAATAGTCGTCTGCATTGGCATCCGAGGCTGCCAACCCAACGTACCTCACAAGCACTGCAATTTCCCTGTAATCCCTCCCATGTGAATTGAGGCACGCTCTGAGTGAATTACTGGGAAGAAGGATGGGAATTATCTTGTTCTAGTGGAAGCACTTTAGGAGCAGATACCGAGTGGGGAATGATTCCTGCACTGATCATAACACAGTGTTCTAAAGTGCTGTCCCTTTGTCTCCCAGAGCAGACCTAAGGGAGTGCTTTGGTTTATTAAATGTCATTTATCCCTCAGCTCTTTTAGTTCTTCTCAATCTCCTCTTCCTTCTAGTGCTGAGGAAAGCACAAGTCCACACTGGACAATACTTGGTAGATCTTTTACTCAGCAGAAGTCCAGCAATGTCACTAGGAGATGGGGAGCCAAATTCCAGATAGCAGATGGCTGTCCATAATGATGGACTTCAAACTATTCAAGCTTCAAATTGCAATTACTATTTATAGCAACTTTAAAATACCGGTGTCCACAGTTAAAACACCAGCCCAGCTGTGGGGTAGACGTGAGGTATTTTAGTGTGGGCCTTTGTTAGGATATATGATGTTGTAAGGATGGCTGAAATGGGTTCATAGTTTTGCTAGCTTGAATACTTTAAAAGTCTTAGTATAAAGCCCAAAGTCTTTGTTTTAAAATGTGTGATTCCCAGTGCTGTTGCTGCACTAGGTCAGGTGAGGTGTCCATCCAGCTTGTGTCTTATTTCAAACTGTGGGCATTTGAGGCTACTTAAGGAAAGAGCATTTAAAAAGGTGTGAAGCAGAGGATGATATTTTTTCTAGTACACCTCCAATCTAAAAACTCCCTGGGGCAGTATGCATTAGCAAGTGTTCTGGAACGTGTCAAGATGGCACACTGATGTGCCTAGGCTCATTTTGATGACTAGTTAGATAAATACGGTGTCAAAATTGAACTAGTGTTTGTCATCTCCTCTACCCTAATAATTTCTTTCAAAGTTTATCTGATAAATTGCATTCAATCTAGGAAATTCAGCCTTATAGTCAAACTGTAAAAATCTCAAGAATGAGAATGTTCAGCTAAGTGGCACACATAACATAAATCCAGTCCTTTTCCAATAGTACACATTTATTATTCTTTAAGTATTTAAATAAAGTCTTAGTTTGAATTAGCTGCAAAAAAAAAATGTGGCTTGTCTTTGGAAGACTCATCCAGCTGTTCTTTTTTTATTGTTTCCATCACTATAGGGCAGAGTTAAGGCTGTTTGGATGGCCTCAACTGTAATTATGCTATTGCAAGAAATTTATGAAATGTTTACATGCATATAATACATTGTATATTAACTTCATTAACCCTAATGCGCTTTGGATCAGGTCCAACGTTGATGTGTTGCTGAATTTGTAAAATGCTTTGGGATACTTCAGATAAAAGGCACTGTGATAAAGTGGGAGTTAGTAATTACCATAAGCATGAGGAAGTGGGTTTATTTGACTCTAGCCATTGACCCATAACTCTTGGAAAGAAATTGAAAACTAAATGATAGAGACTGCAGAGTAACATCCCATCAGAAAATCTCTGCAATTTCCTGGTGTCTAACTACCCAGTTCTGAAGGCAGAGGGTGAGACATTTCCATATGGTTACACTTAAACAAAGTGCCGAGTGTTTCTTTTCCCAACCTGCTCTTTGTGCTGGTCTGTAGGCCCACCTGCAGCCTGGTGCAGCCTCCAAAGCATCTGCATGGCCAGCTGCACTGCTCTAAAGACAATTCCATCCCTCAGACTCCTCTTTCCTCTCAGCTGTCGTGACCATCCCTTCCCCTATTGCCTTGGCACCGCGATACAGGATGCATGTGTTACACAGTCTTTGTGATCAATCACATTTGGTGATCTGGTATCAGAGTTTACCTTCATGAAATTGCTCAGCTGAGTGTTGGCAAGGCTGCAGGCTGACATGGTCAGGTACCCAGCAGAACAGGAATCTGCCAGGCTCCACATCTCATGAAATCTGGGCATCATCCGTTTGGCTACCAGCAGTGAAACTTGGCTAGCAAGAGACAAGGAGAATATATCTGAGAATTACAGCACAATGTGTCTGACTGAAGCCAGGTCAGGAGGAATACAGTGGTTTTGCTAAGTGTGTGTTTGTTACAGCTGACGGAGACCTCATCCCATCTTCCCCATGAGGGAAAGCAGAGGGGCACTGAGCTTTCTCTGTGGTGACCAGTGACAGGACTCGAGGGAATGGCCTGGAGTTATGTCAGGAAGGTTTAGGCTGGATATTAGGAAGAGGTTCGTCACCCAGAGGGTGGCTGGGCACTGAAACAGGCTCCCTTGGGAAATGCTCAGGGTCCCAACCCTGCCAGAGTTCACAGAGCATTTGAACAACATTCTTGGGCAAGTGGTGGATTTTTGGAGCTGTTCTATGTAGAACAAGGAGCTGGGCTTTGATCCTAGTTGAGTCCCTTCCAACCCAGGATGTTCTGTGATGTTAGTGTAAGGAGAGCAGGCACATTCCTTCTGAGGTAAGGAAGGGAGAGAAAACTTGCCTGTCTAGTTTGTACAGTCAGCTACTACTAGGTACATGTCATCCTTTTCTTGGGATTTATATTTGGGGGTTTAAGTCTTCTTTTTTTGCTTTTTGAACAGAAGATTGCTCAACTCCCGTATGCTTATACAGAAAATTCTACTGGAGGTGATCCCAATGCTAACTGTCAATCACTGCATGTCATGGTTGCATAGCCAAGGGCTCTCTGGATAGTCATCAGTCCATGCTACTGAAATCAGTCCACCTCTGCAAATTATGAAAATAAGGTCCTGGGGTGAGGTTTAGTTTTCATCCCACTTGAAAGAATCATTCTGTCTGTGGCTCAGGAACATGAATTCATCTGCCCTGCTGAGGCGTGCCCCTCTTCTGCCAAATGGTGATGGGTACCCTATAGATTGTAGTTCAGCTGTAGTGCTGTGCAGGGGCTGAAGGTACCACAGACAAAAGGGCTGAACTTCCTCTCCATTTTCTGGTATTTAAAGACTTTCCCATTGTATCAGAAATACTATTTATTGTATTTCCTATATGACATGGTAAATATTTGTCATGGTGAGTAATCTGCATGTATGTCATAGAAAAGGTCACAACAAATGTATGATTTGACAACAGAGTTATAAACCATCTCTTTCTTCTGGTGCCAGTTTTTGTGTACAAAAGCTACTTCTCACTGCTGCAGAGAGCACAGTGCAAGTCCCAAAAATGCAAATATCCTTAGTTAGAAGATGGATGTCAGAACCATCCCCATCATTTACAGGGCAGCTTTGTTTCTGGACAGAAAATGTCCTTGATGTATTTAACAACAAAATAAAAAATCTCCTCGCAGCAAGGAGTTCAAACCCTCCTCTCCCAATGAGAAAGAAGTTAACTGTGCTGTGTGGCACTAGATATAATCTGCTTACGAAGAGGGCATATTTTAGCCAGTAAAGCAATTTATTTAGAAAAACAGACATATCAATCTAAGGTAATTACAAATTGCAGCAGAAAAATTAAAGTAAGTACCTCAGAGGCACTTGTTGTGTAAGGAATTTTCAAATAGAAACATACTGGGTGGAAAAATACAATATGTATTGTTTCTGTCCACAGTGTAGATTAGTTGCTGCATTAATATGCACTAATGTACATTTATGCACTCCTGCTAATCATATCCAGAGCACTTCTTTCTGAAGTAAATAGACTCACTGTGTTCCAGCTAGTCCTGTTGTACAAAGCACAGCACTAATCAAGCAAGTTATCTGTGCAATTAGGGAATAGAAATCACTGGGGACATCATGTATTATGATTTGTCTCCTCTATTTTTAAGATCCTGAAATGCAAACAGATAATAAATTGTGTTAGTGGTAAATTTTTATCATTCTATCTTGAAATTCGTGTTAGACAGGCACCCAAATGGCACATAGTGTCAGAAACTGCTGCCTTCTTTCATCCCCTCCCCCCTCCCACTCCCCATGCACGACATGTTGTTGAAGCACCTAACTCTCCTTCCTTGCCAGAAAGGCAAGAATGGGGCTACTGTTGGATCCTGAGCTATCCTAGAGGCAGATGCTGTTCTCTGCCTTGCAGCACAGGGAAGGGAGGGACAGAGGGAGAAATCAGAGGGAGTCAGAGAAGCAAGTGCTCTGATCTGTGCAAAACACTCTGAAATGCCCCTTCTGACAGAGAGAATCTCCAAGTCTGGGGGAGAGAGGGTGGCCTTGGGCTGGGCATCAGGAACCAAGAATTTGCTCTTTTTGTTTGGCTAATTACCATCAAGAGATCTGTGGCAGCCTGAGTCTTGTTGTTCCTTTTGGAGCTCCAAAACTGGTGTAGAATAAAGACTGTGTCAGTGGAGGCCATCGGTGCAAACTGAGCACTTGGCATGGGTGGCCCAAGAGAGTGACAGTGGCCAAAAAACCTGATTTTTCAGAAGTAGGAGTTGTCTTTGCATGTGGGGAACAATCATTTCTCTCACAAGTTTTCCTGACCCATTCATATTTTGGCTAGAGTGTAGGCCTGAATTCCCAAAATTACTTACTGGGACTTCTTCTGTGTTGCCATTTATAGCCTCAGAAAACTGTTATTGAACCACATCTAAGGTATGTCATTTGGGAGGATGCAGCACCACACTGGTTCTGGAAATCATCAATCAAACATGATCCATGCATGTAGGAACAGAGGAGATGTGGTCTGAACCAGGAAGAAAACTCACATGGTTAATATTTTTTAATCAAATATCCTTAGTCCTTCAGAAAAGTCTGTGAACAGCTGTGATGGAAAGGTAGCAAGCAAGACAGGAAGTGCCTTACCAAAGTCTTAGAGGAAGATAAATGTACAAGCAGAGAAGGATCTGGCCCACAATATTTGTAAATTCAAGTTTTCTTTATCATAACATATCATTTGTTTCCCATAAAATGATGTAAAATTCTATCAAGTGAAAGGTGACCACTAGTAGTTTTTAATCCAAATGTTGGTATGAGGATGCAGAATGTACAGAGTAAACTGTTCCACCCCTCTAGGGAGGGGAGGAAATTTTCTAAATACGAATAGGTTTGAAGACTGGATACATCTCACTTGTTTTTGCAGCTTGAAAAATAACCTAAATATATTTGAAGGCACTTTATTTTCACTGAATTAATTGCTTATCTCCAAGTGACATAAGCCAAGCTCATGTGAGGTCTTTCTAGGGGGTGGAGGATTTGTGTCAGTGTGCCATAAATAAAGCTCTCAAGTAGCCAGGCCTAGGAGCTCTGACTAAAGGGCAGTTGTTAGAGAGTGCAGAGGTGGATGTGGACAGCAGGAATTTATCCCCAGTTAGCTCAAGAAGAAAGGCCTCCTTGCACATGAGTATTGAGCAGTGCATCCCAGGAGTGCCTGCTGTCAGGTAATCAATCGATTGCAGACGGATTGCTGCAGGAAGGAGAAGCTCTCCACCAAAATATGGTTCTCTTGCAGCAAGATGTACAGCAGCTGGAGCTGACCAAATTTATTAACTGCCAAAAAATAGTTGGCAGGTTTGATCATCTCCCTCCACTCCTTCTTCAGATTCCTCAACATATGGGTATTCAGATCCTTTTTTCCCAGGGTGTTTGAATAAAGGGGGATTGTTTTTTACAGAGTTTCAGTAGTGGACAAATAGTTGTAGTCCTGAGGGGCAAGGAGATGACACTGCCAGCCAGCCACAGGGTTTAAGCCCCAGCCTGTGGAAATCATCTGCTGAGAAAGGTAAAATACATTCAGGCTGCAGAGATGGGGGAAATTGAGCAAAAAAACCTAAACTGAGCAAAGTTAGTGAAAACCAGAAAGGAGTAAGGGCTGCAGATATTGGGCAGACTGAACAAGGCAAACCATGCTGTCTGTTCAGTGCTTCTTTCTCTCCATATTTCTTGTGTCTGCAGATCTTTGGAATTTTATGGGGGGTTTGCATTCATTTTCTTACAAGGTTATTTTCAAAATGAAAATCCTGGGATTTGTTAAAGTGAAGGGAAATAAATTTATGACTGTGTTTTTAATATTGCAGTGGTTTTTCATATTGGGGTGCTATAATTTATAACCAGTGCTTTTCTTGGCATCTCTTCATTGTTTGATGTTAACTAAATGGAAAATTCGAATTGCAAATATTAATCTGAACTACAGATGTTTCAAAAAGAGAAAAGACTTCCACTTTCCACTCACAGACCTTATAGGAGGAATATGTTGTTTTGGAGGGAGGGACATTAAAAAACAACAACAACAACAAAAACCAAAGCAACAAAATAAAGCAAAAGCAAACATACCAAAGCCAATTGAACCCTCCAAAATTAAACCCACACTCTCCAGAGGGTTTCAGGAAGGTGTACCCCAAGGCTCAGTGAAGTGCTGCAGCACCTGCATGTTTTCCAGGAGCTGTGTCCCTTTCAGCATCAATAACCAAGCACTTAGAGCACTGATTAAGCAACTTGCTCATTGGAGACAAGATTAGCTTCAGCTGATCATATCTGTTGCAGCTTCTGCTTCCTTCAGAGCTGCCTCCACTCCCTTGAACAGAAAACAAAAAGAATGTGTCTCTGTACCCCTGTGGGAACTGGATTTGGGCTTCTCTGGAAATGTTGCCATGCTGTTTATATATGATCTGCTCACAGATGGGGTAATCAACAGTGCCTTTGTGTCTGCTGTCCTAGTCATCAGTGTCAGGTTGTGCTCTTTTCTCTTAAATAAAAAAAGGAAGGGAGGAATTTTTAACAACTCAGTTTAAAAAAGAAATCTACTTTATGAAGCATCTACCATTCAGTGGTGCTTTGTTATACAATTCAGGATGCCCTATAAAACTCAGTGCCAAAGCACAAAACGGGATGACAAAATCCTTTCAGTCCAGAAGCCCAGCTGGGCTGCAGCTCTGGTGCCTTGCAGAGAATCGGAGCTAACTGAATACACCCTTGAATTGTCACATAGTCCCAAATACAAGCCTTGGATGTGGGCCTCAACCTCCATCTGATGGGATAAGCTTGGTAGTTTGAGGTGAGAACATGGTGCCATCTGAGTGCTTGTCTGAACAGCATCTGCTCTGTCAAGGGGATGGTGTAAAATCTGGCTGGATTATGGGGACTCCAGTGTTTCAGTATTCTGTCACAACAACACCAGGGCACAGCCAGCTCCTCTGGATCCTATTTTTGTTAATAGAACTTCTCTTCACCTTTAATCTTCTTCCCACAGCCTCTTCCTCCAATTGCCAGGTGAAAATCCAAGACTGTTGCAAGGCTACTGAAGCATCCTTTTCCATGCTGGGCCCTCACTGGTGTCTGTATGTTGTGGTTTTAGTGGGCAGGGTGACAGAGGATAGAGGCCAGGGACAGAGTCCAGTGCCCAAGTTTGCCCCAGGATCACTATCAGTGTACTATTAGTTAAAAAAAAAAAAATCTAAAAGAGGAGCATTTTTTTGAGTAGCTGACAGCAACCTGCTTTTGCCAAAAAATGTCAGTTCAGGCAATGAAGTCAGATGAAGAAAATGAAAGTTTACAGGTGCCAAGGCTGAGTAACTGTACTCCTTTCCACATGCAAGCAATGTGGATACCCATGCTCAAAGGCATGAAATATAATTGTGGCTGATGCTCACACAACATCTTGGATGCAAAAGGACAGCAATTTTTAGGTTTTGAGACACTTGAAGATGTGACTTTTGTCCCTGTAGTTGCTGAAGTTGTCTTACTTCTTAGATCCTCCCTGTACAAATTTTCTGAACAGGCATCAAAGGATTTGCAAGGCAATGCAAAATGACATTGGAGATACCAGGCCCAAACAAAGACAGGTGAATGTATGATAGATACCAAAAGGTCAAATTCTGCACTGACATTTACCAAGAGGTCTCTATAGGTCTCAATATTTTTTTCTATTATGCCCATGCTTACATTTTATATTCATGTTGTCTGGATTCTACAGTTCTCACCTCCAAGCACACCTCTTATTTTAACCATCTCTTTATACCTGTTCTCCTCTACGTGTGCCCATATCTTAAAGTAATTGCTATGTACCTCACCATATATTTATATGAAGCTGTTTTACTTGTTTTTCTTAAAGGCAAACCATAGAAGCAGAAGTAGGTAGTCTCATGAATCTCAAATAATGTCCCTTTGTGGATACCATGAAGTTAAAAGAAGTTTTGCCCCATTTTCTAATAGTAACTAGATAAAACCAAGATATTAGCCGCAAAATAACCAGAAGACCAAGCTTATCCTTAAATGAAGACTTTCTGAAGGCCGGGGAATAGTTGGTCTGAATCCTGAACTTTGCTCTTTGGATTTGTGAATGCATCAGTAACTCACATTTTTCATTACTGCCTGCAGATCATGGGATATGACAGCTTTGAGGGTCTCCAAGTCCACTGTGGTCTCATAGTGACTGTAATTTAAAAGGTGGTGTGTGAAGAACTTAAAGATGACAAAGCTAAGGTCTAATTTGTTTGGAAATGCTAAAGATCTTTGTGCCCCCTCAGTTCAACATCCTTGTTCATGCTCTAAAAGACACTGTTTCAAGTATTTGATAATTTATATCAATGTGCCGCTTCTATTTCTTTCTGAATTTGAGTATCTGCCATGGGTTGTAAAGGGATCTTGCAAAATAGAAGGGATTTTTAAAACTCTGTGCTGTTTAAGGTTGTGGAGGGGCACTCACCTTGTCAGAGCTTCCTCTGTGATGGGCAATTGCTTAACAGGGTCTTTTGTACAGGCGGTGTGTTGGAAGCATTACTGTCACCTCGTGTATCTTCCCTTAAGTTAAATCAGAAGGACATATCTGGCCATTAAAATGTAACATCTAAAAAAATGGTGCGAGCTGCTTGTGAAGTTCCATGTGAAACAACTTCAGTTAAAGGTATTTCTGAGCTTTTATTTCTTCTATTGTGAGCTCTTACCCTCAACCAGAACATGATTGTAAATTAAATGTATTCATAGATGCTGCAAGACGTGACAATGAAGTCAGAATAATCCTGTGGTAATTGCACCTCTCATAGCAAGAAACTCAATTTTTTTTTTTTTTTTTTTTTTTTTTTTCTTTTCTATCCTTTTGTACATTGCTTGCTTCATCAGCAAAATCTGGGTCACACAGTGTGGGTGTTCATAGGGTTTTTAAAAACATTCCAGAGTTAACAGAGCTGTAAGAAACTTGCAGCATTCTTCTTGTAGTAATATTGCTAATCATAAAATGATGTGTGATTAAGTGCAAATTAAGTAGTAAAACAAAATAACTGAGTGAATAAAAAGATCATTAAACTGAACATAAGGTGATATTAGGAGCATAAAACCGCTGAGAAACAAGTTTATATCAGAGTAACAAATAGGTTCTCTAATCTGAGATCTGTATCTCTCAGCTTGTACTGAAAAAGCACTTCCTTTCTTTTAAGGGAAGCAGGTCTTTAAGTACTCAGAATGCAGGAGCAAGTTTCCCTTCTTGTCAGTCTGCATGAGGCAAACACGATTGGGAAAGCGATTACAAAGAAATAAAAGGATATTTGAAGTGTCAGTGATGACAAAGTACGATCCAATTCTGCTGCTGGTCTTTTTAAGTGGAGTGGTAAAACTGCATTTTTATGTAAAGTGACTTTCCCCTTTTGGTTCATCTCCCCTTTTTAAAGTGCATATGGAGAATAACTCGTTCCACTGCTGTTGCCTCCTTTCACGGATGAGTTTTGATCAGAACTGAGCTTTTGATGTCAGGTAACGTTTATTCTATTTCATTGGAAATAGTTACGTGATCTCTGTCAAGGAGCAAGTGCTTTGCTTATCTTCCATCTGCAACCTTCCTTTTAGAATTAGCCCTGGGCGCTCACCAGTCACATCTCTGAACTGCTGCATCCCAACACGCTTTTTGTTTCACCTGTGAATTGTGCGAGTGCAAACCTTTGTGTACATAGAGCAGTTCTGCAGTTTTGTCTCCTATTTCAGTGGATTCTTTGTGCCATTCCCACGATGCCTTTTTTTTTTTTTTTTTTTGCTTTTTTATACAACGCAGCTTGCTTCACTTGCAATGTGCTGCAGCACACATGTTTGCTGCTGGATGAGACAGGCAACTTTTCTCTGATTTTAGTTTTACACCACTCCATGGCATTCTTAAATAAGACTTTATTTGGAATGACACTGCATTTATTGTAAAAGGAAGACTGGGACAAGTAATACTTTTAAAAATTATAAATAACAAAGTAGAATATAGAAAAAAATGCAAGCTTGTTTAGGTACTTCAGTGAAACCAGCAATAGATTTTCCCACTGATAAGATATCAAATGTAAAAGTTGTGGACTTGTATTGTAGAGGAAAAACTGTATTTTAGATTTTAGGTCACTAAAGAATATTATTGCCAAGGATTAGATTTCCAGCCAAAAGGTACTATCGTCTTGGTGAGGGAAACAGAATTATAAAGCTCAAGTAGCTGTGCATAACTGTAAACCAGATGCTACAACACACTTCTGACCTAAACACTCAGCCAACATCCACATTGGAAATGGAAATAGTTTTCAGGAGAGGAATGAGGTTCATCCATCCATTCTTTCTGAATAAATACAGTTGTCTTTGCTTGTCTCCCTCATTGTCCTCATCCTATGAACTTATATGTACGAGGGACAGATTTTTTTCTGTGTATACAGAAGCAAGACTTTATTGCTGGCTTCTCTAACTTGGAAGCTTCTGTCTGTAACAATTTCACCAACAATGAGGATGTTTATTGAGTGGAAACCCACTAGAGGTTGGGCATTTCAATTAGAGAACATCACTCCTTGCCAGAGCCTACCATAGCAGATGTCTCATTTTCTAATACAGTACTGAATTCTTCCTGACATTTAAATTTTCATCATGGCAATGCTGTGCTAAAGATATGGAGGCAAACTAAATTAATCTACTGTGCTTTAAGGGGAGGAGAAAGGGTTTGAGTCTTTGTGAATGTGTGTGTGAAGAATATGGCATGACAAATAGCAAAACTCTTGATGGCTTTGTTACGGCTGTTTTTGTTTTTTAAGTAGTAGAAAAGTATTCTGAAGACATATGGAAATGCAAAACAGTGTAAGAAATGAGAACTGTCTGACGGGATATGTGATGAAAAGCAGGTGTACTGTGTGGGAGGGCAATGGAATAGCCTCCAGGACTTTATTTGTGAGAATGTCCTTTATCTCTGTCTTCCTCCAGCAAATATGTGGCAAAACTGCCTTTTCAAAAGTAGATCAAAGAATCCTACCAATACATTCTTCTCATCTCCCATTTATCCTTCCATGTCTGTCGTACAACCCATTTATTTTAGGCTCCAAGGAAAGTGGAGAAATTAAATTTTCTGCCAACTTGTTTTCAATGCCATCTTCCTTTGTTTCAGATTAATTGGTGCACAGTGTGATGTTCTTAAATAAGCTGTTATCTAACACAGTGGAAGTGATGGAGAGGCAAGGGAATACCTGACAGTGATAGTACAGTTGCTCCCTTATAGGAGTGCTGTGGCTTTTCAGATGTGACTTATGGTCTTCAGCTTCTCTTCGGAAAATCACTGATGGTCCCAAGACCAAATAAGTTCAGTGGATGGAGGGACAGAAACATAATGTCACTTTGTACTAAAATTTACCCAAGTCATCAGAAAGAAAAGTTTGCCCAGTACTATTTAGGTGTCCTATGTACCTTTAAGGTTATTTCTCATGTCATGGGTGTGCTGAGATGCATGATCCTGCAAATGACTTGAGAGCTGGGTTGTCCTTTCCTGAAGCTATTCAAACACCCTCCTAAATTTTTCCTCTCAGATTTTTTTTTTTAATGGAAGCACGTTAGAAAAGTATTGGCTTCTGCTTACTTGAAGGTGAAGAGGAACAGCCATTAGTTGGACATTTGCCCTCAAAAAGGGAACAGTCTCTTTTTTAAAATCACAATTAAAGCAGCCTTGCTCTTATTAGATCCTTTTGGCAAAAGCTCAGTTACCCTGTCTCCAGGAGGAACAATGAGGCCAAGTGAGGTTGACAAAGGGGAAAGTAATGATGAGAGAACAGCTAGAAATTAGGGCCCACAGAAATGTGGGAGATTAGTCTCATCCAGGTCCACCTTTGGATCCATCTCTGTTCCCACTAAAATCAGTGGCATGGCTCCCACTTCCTGCAAAGGCATGAGAAGGAATGCTGAACCCACAGTGCTGTCTGGTTTCTTAGGATACATGTTTTGGAGATGAAGAGAAATGGAAAATCATCAAACGCTCTGTCAGCAATTGTATAATTGAGTGTTTGTCCCCTGTTGTGTGAGAGCTGCAGATAAGAGCATGGGGCCTCAGCTCGCTGTAGGTCGAGCACTGCCCTTCTGCACACCTCTGAGTAAAGATGTGGCACAATCTTTCCAAGACAGATGTGCTAAAAGAAACAGAATAACTGCAGTCATCTATGTCCATGGATTTTATGAATGATATATTGGAAAGAGCATTAAATACCAACAGGAGTCCAAGTACGAAGCCTGCATTGTTTCTGTTCCAAGCTCGCAGATGGATAATTCACTATGCAAGAGATTTTCATGACCAACATTTCAAGCAATCCTGTTTGCCTTGGACCAGCTTTCTTTAAAAAGAGAAAAAAAAATCTTAACTTTTTTGTATCTGGAACTTTTGATTTCTTTTGGATAGAGTGTAAAGAGAGGACGCAAAGAAAAAAGCTGCCTGAGGAATTTTTCCCCCCGCTCCTTAAGTGACTGAGAGAACACAGGAATCTGTGTTAAATCCAGTTAAACTGGAAAGTGGCAACTGAAGGTTGGATGGCAATGAGTCTTTCATAAGATGTGTGCTATGCTATGAAAGTCACAAGATTTCATTCTAGCTAGAAGTTTAATAAAAACCATGAAAGTGGTTGAAGTGTTAATACTATTTTAAATACTTTTTCAAAAAAGAAAGCTTTAAAAGACATCTGAGCCTTTGAGGTTTAAGCTCTTTCTTAGACCACAGTGAAAGAACTTCTTGTATCATCCTTATTTCTCTCTTCCCTTCCTCTATTGCTTCCAACAGTGGCTGTTGTCCAGCTTGCATTTCTGACTCACCAAACTCCGTACTAAAATACTCTGGGTTTTCCCACTCTGCACAAACTGAGCCTGCTCATTGTGAACAGCAGTCCCAGCTGCATTGCTCCAGGAGACAGTGTTAAGGTCTAATCCCTGTTTGCCAAGCAACAAGCTGTGAGTAAATGCTCCTGGGCGCCCACCCTCCTGTTTTTGTCTGATTTTTGCTTGTGTTTAACAGACAGCAAACACAGAGTGCTGGTGATGATGATTTTGGTACAATTCATTGTTCTGAACTACAGTAACCGTCTAGAATCCTTCCTGGTTAGAAGGATTCTACCTTAGCATGCTTGTCGATGCCCCTCTCATTTTATTGGGCAAAATTCCCTCTTGTAATTGGGCAAATGAGCCTTCCTAAAGGACGGTGCCTCGCCTGGTGCTTAAATGCCTGTGAAACTGATGAGGACTTCTCATGTACATGTTCAATATCTGTGTGCATGCACGAGTGCATACTGCTTTTTAGATCTTAAAATGCAAGCCCACTCTGGGGAATGTTTTCCTTTCTCCCAGAGGGAAGATTTTAAATATAGATATTTAAATAAATATAAAAACCTCTGCTAATTAGTTTGCAGTAATAAGTTTTACATGTTCATTTTCTCACCCATGTCCACTTAACATTGTGGAAAATGAAGACAGGTGACGAGAGTAGGACTAAAATTTCTATCTAATCAACACCAAGATGAGATGAATTCTGGCAAGAGTGAGGCAAAACAATGGTCTAACCACACACAAGATATCTTAAGCATCTTTTCCCCCAAGTTGCAAATGTTGTTTCAACAGAAAATCAAATATTTTGCCCTTTATTTTGTCCCACAGTCATCACTGCTAAAGTTTAGAGGTTGCTTGCCCCTTTCAACTGCAGCCTCCATGTGAAAATGCAACCTTGCTATGGTAACAAGCCATTTTTCCCATCCATAAAAATACAGGGCCAGCTTTTCTTCCCCAGTG
Organism: Acrocephalus scirpaceus scirpaceus; assembly: GCA_910950805.1. Taxonomy (NCBI): domain Eukaryota; kingdom Metazoa; phylum Chordata; class Aves; order Passeriformes; family Sylviidae; genus Acrocephalus; species Acrocephalus scirpaceus. The sequence goes on along the minus strand of OU383779.1, from coordinate 40,912,625 downwards.
ATAACATCTTATGTTTAACTACCTTGAGCAGTGCTGACAGGGGCAATCCTTGTTACAATAGCTGGTTCCTCTTGGTCAAACAAATTAAAAAACTACCTGTGGAAACTGACTGTGATGGACCCAATCATAAATCCTTAACTGTGACTGATATTTAGTGCTCTAAACAAAAGGATGAGTGTCCCTCTGGCCCTCCTTCCCTGCGAGGTGCAGAGCACTCATGTTGGTTTCTTATTTGGAGTAATACGTGATGCTGAATTCCAAGTATTTTGTTTGTTTTTTTAAAATAAGGTTTCAATCTGGAGTACTTTAGGTTAGACACAGTCTGGTAACAAATACCAGGTACTGCCACCTAAGACACTTTACAGGAGTAGAGGCAAAATACACAGCCCTCTGGCTTAAGAGGTCCTTGCATTGTGTGCTCTGCTAGGATTCCTGGCCACCTCTTGACTTCTTTCCAGCCTTCCTGCTGCTGTACCCCAATGCTCCTCATGTGCCCTGCTGAAGGACAACACCGTTCTCAACATGCAGTTGAAAAATGAAATGGAAAACGGGAAGGAAGAGCACTTTTACTCCAGTGTATTTTCACATATTTAGATCAGCCTGTGCTAGAAATTACAGGTAGATAATTCACAGGTTGTCGAGTTTAGTCAAAGGCGTGGAGCTGAAAATCCAAGTGTGTCTGATTACACCTCTAAGGACCTGAATATAGGTAGGACCTGTACTGAAGTGACTTGCCACAATAGCCCAAGAAACTGATCCCACAGCCGTGAGATGGGCAAGAAATGCAAACTGGCATCCTAGTGTTCAGTTTTCCTTATTCTGAAATGCTCTCTAGTTATTCTCTCTGTTATACAGGTGAAGTTGGGTACAGCAGGCATAAAACTTGGTCCTCCCCAGCAGAGATGCTGTTTGGGAGAAGGATGGTTTGGGAATGTTGTCTGGAGTGACAGTACTTTGGAACTTGAGTGTACATCAGTACCTATTGGAATCTGTATGTATTTCTCTTAATAGAGAAACCATGTACAGACATCTAGAGCCTGAGACAGACTCCATAAAACAAAATAATTACACTTAATGCTAAATATTCCCTGCAGGGCCTGCCACTGTGGGAAAATGTAAAGAATCTATACTTTGGAAATGTACCAGAGTGTTCCAGTAACGTTTCAAAATGCATCCAAAATGTTGCCTATATGTCTGTATTTCACAGCAAAAGCTAATCCTTCCCAAGGTCTGAGGGCGTGAATCCATGTTTACTCATTGGCTAATAGCAGGCTTCAGCCACTGACAAGTCAGCCCACTGATACACAGCATGCAGTGGAAGCTGTTACTGCAAATGGACAAAAAAATATAGGTTTAAATAACTTGTATGGCTTTTTGTGCACTTGGCGTACTGGCATCATCTTATGCAAAGGTTATTCAGGGGCATTCCAGTCCTTTCTGTACTTTGCTTAATTGGAGTCCAAAAGCTTTTGATAGATAAAAAGATGCTTCTGCAAGCACATTTGAATTGAGGTCTTTGAGATTTCAGAGAATTTTCTCCTGCCTTTACCAGTTTAGAAGACAAGACACCTGGGGAGCACTTTTCTTTCCTGTAGCCATAGCTCGTGGGCTTGCTCAGTGGTAGGAGGGTAGGTCAGACAGTGTCTCCTTGTATTCAGCACAGCTCCCTTTGAAGCAATGGAGTGATGCCATTCCAGGGTGATGGCAGTCCTTAGGAAGCCTATATTCCCATCCCTTTTAAGAGACCAAAGGAAATAATTGGTTTGTAATGGTTGCCAACAGCGCAAACACTGTGAGAGGGCTGTTATGTGTTTCTCTGCTAAGTGATCACTCCATCGGACCTCCTTTACCGATTCTGAACACACCTGGGGCAGCTTCCAGTACTCCTCCAAGGCACCCCTCTGTGTGTGCTCTGCTCAAGCTAAAAAAGACAATAGCACTGCTAAAAAAACTTTGGCTGCAGCACTGCCGGTGTGTGATGTGGGTCCACACTCAGCGTATCTGCTCCATGCATCTCTTCTGCACTGACTGAGGGGTGGACAATGGATTCTTAATTGCTAATATTGTTGGAAGGGTTTTTTTTGTTCAAGAGGAAAAGTCCACCAAACACCATCTTTTCTCAGTGTGAATGTTTTAAATAATTTCAGTTACTTTCTCTCTCCTTGCTTTCTTACCTCTCTGTAAAAGCCTTTTCTCCAGTAGTCAACACTGAAGCAATGTATCTAAGTATAATTTTTGCCATTGAATGCAACAAATAATTGAAGAAAACTACCTGCTGCTGCATGTGCTACTTCCTGAGACTTTACCATCATTATCAGAGTGGAGTATAATTGCCTTTTTTTTTTTCCTGAGGAGGGAAGGAGGCATGCAGAAGTTTGATCAAATACTGTAGGATTTCAGTGCTTGTTCTTGGTGTCCTCAATTCCATCACCCTGTAAATTTAGTCATCCCTCACCCCTTCTTTGGTGTTTTTTTGTTTTGTTTTGTTTTGGTTGGTTGGTTTTGGTTTTGGTTTTTTGTGGGGTTTTTTTTTCCCCTCCCTTGCTGTTTTTGTTTTTGGTTTGGGTTTTTCTTTCCTTTTTTACAGTAGTGACAATATCTGTAAAATGACCCAGAAGTACAAACTGCTTAAAGAAAGCTCTCAATCTTTATAGATCAGTCTTGAGAATTTGTGATGAATTTTATCACCCTTTAAATGAAAGTGTTCTTCACTTCTGTGTGTTTCCTGTTCTTGTTGAAGTTTTAGTGTGAAACCCCAACAGACCTCAATAGGTGAATTCAGACTGAGTACAATGGGTAGAGGGGTGTGTTTATCTGGGTACATTTCCCACTGTGGAGGAGAAGAGAAAGGAAGAGGGAGAATGACTTTTCCAATCCTGTCTTGGGCTTGACTTCTTGGAGACAGAATGAAAAAAAGAGAAAAAGACATGTAGGTTTGCCAAAGAGCATTATTGGAATGAAAACAGGCAAAACTCAATAGACAAATTATCTTCCTGCAACTAGTCAGCTACAGGTGTAAACTTAGATTAAATCATGCTTCTCTTAGGATAGCAACATAGTTTGTGACAGCACCAAGTAATTTTGCTATTTAGATCATTTAATTGAAAATAGAGGAAGTTTGAGACTATAAGCAAAGCTCGGGGGGCTCCCCTTGTGCTTCTGGGGCATTTTTCTGGTGGCTTTTTGCCTGGGGGTCCTGCTCCTCTGCTGCAGAAGCACAGGACTGTGCAGATTTCCCCACCCTGCCTGGGACTGCTGCATTAAAACACAAAGGGGAAAAAAAAAAGATAATGAACCTTTTTTCAATTTATATCTGAGGGGTGTGGAAGGTGTAGCAGAAGATAAATGCAAAATCAGGCTTCCTATCCATAAAAAACAAGTAATAATTTATGCACTTTTAACTGGGTGCACCTCATTACACAGCAGTAAATGTTGCTGCCAATATCTTACAGCTGGCTTGCATTTGAAAGCCCTGCATGTTTAATTGTAGGGTACCATTTAGAAGGGAAACTCTCCTCAAAGACCACACAGGCATTACTGGAAAGGATGTTGTGGTGTGGGAGAGATCCAGTGGTAGGCATCCAATGGTTTGCTTCTACCTGAACTTAATGGATGGTAATGCATCTTTTATGTCATGTATAATGATAAATTTACTACACTAATAGGTCCATATGCCATAAGAATAGACTACTGCTCCAGTAAGTTCCTCTCTTCTATGAAAAATTGCTGGTGTATCGAGAAGAGGTTGACAGATAAATTGCTGGATACTACCATCTTTGGTACAGTGATGAACTATGACTCCAGCAAAAACTATTAAATCAAAGTCTGTTAATGAAAGAAGGAGGGGAAAACAAGAAATTATGTAAGGAAGAGAATCACTTCAATTCTCATAAGTAAACATACATAGAATAGAACTGCTATAAAGAAAGGCTCTCCTGGACTGCTGAGCTACAAAACAATACTTAAAACTATTCAAATATTAACTTCTAATAATACACTTCCAAGGCAGTTGCTAATACTTTATTATCTATCACATCTATCACATACCTAAGATCTCTGTAAGTCCCTTCTTTCTCTCCCCCATCTCCCTTTCTCCCTCTTACCCTCATCCTTCCTTTACTTTCATCCCCAGCATGCAGTAGGACGTCAGCTTGATGGCAACAGGGAAATACATTCCAGAAGAAGCTACAATCACCTCTTTAGACACTAGATGCAGATGGTCTCCCTTAAAATGGGGCAGTAGTGCAGCTAGAGGAGGGGAGGGTGCTGGCAAACAGGTGTGTTTATTTTTTGAAGGCAGATCTCCATTGAGTAGGTGAAGGACCTCTGTGAGAGACACCAGGAGATCTTCTGCAGTGGGAGGATCCTAAGTGCATCATTAGCACCCATTATTTTGGCTTGACTTTAGCTGAAATATTTTAACATAAATGAAAGGTAATATTTCTTACTGGAGATCTCTTCAGCAGTGAGAAAAGCATAGAAAAAAAATTAAGATTGCTATTTTCAGCAGATTGTCACAAATTTAGGCCAAGTGGAAGTGTGTCAGCTAATCCTGCTGGAGGTCGTGGCTCAGGTCTTTTCACAATGTGACTGGATGGAGAATGGATGACATTTGTCCAGAATCAAAAATAAACACAATTATCATCATCATTACAGTCTCATTGTTTGCTGCACCAAAGAATGAATGTCACAACTATGGGGGTTTTGTAAGGGCTACTATTAGATCTTGACCCTGAAAACATGTGCCAGAACTCTGCTAAAAAGAAAAAAAAAAAAAAAAAAAAGGACATTTTATTTGAAAGAAATTCATTCTCTTTAAGCAAAATAAAAGCATGAATTTAACACTCAGCTGTCATCTTTGAAAAAGCACAGTAGAATTTCTTCTCTGTGAATAATGAGAGAAACTGGACAATTGCAAGCCAATTTCTGCTCCAGGGGCTTAAAATCATCTCTGCCATTGTCATAGAAAAAACATCCAATTAACTCCAGTAAGCAGTGGGTCAGACCCCTATTTTGTAGGGTATCTTGCTAGTGGAGTCTCCAACAGTTCCAGACTCATGGGGCAAAACAATTATCAGTGTGAGGCTGCAGTCTACAAGGGCTGCATATGTTTGCATCAAAACTCAATATGATCCTTCCTTTACTACTGCTGAAATATATGTCAGCCTTCATTGTGTTGCTTTCCTGCACATTTGATTAAAGAATTATATAAAGTGAAGCTGTTTGAAAATACACATATGGCACTTGAAGGATTACAGATTTTTAATTATTAGTTTATCATGCCTTTTAAGCAACAGAGGGGAAAGTTGTGGTCAGGACTGTGTGCATCTTGGTTTTCCTTTCAAAGCAACTTCAGCCAATGCTCTTGTACTGCATTAGCAGTGCTGATTTCTTCTCTGCTGGGGCCCAGGAAATGAAACCTTAAATGGGCTCAAGGGCTGCTAAACCAGTAACCCAAATGTCTTCATTGCTTGGAAACCTCTGTAAGCAGAATGACCAGGTTTATTATTTTTCCATTGCTATTGACATGGCAGGAGGTAGTAAGGCTACAACACAACAGGTCCAATGCAAACAGATTTTTGGAGGCAGACTCAGCTCACAGTGATGACGAGTAAAAGCTTTTTGAGCTGCAGGGTGCAGTGTAGGACTCAGACTCCTGAGTAAGCTCTAACCTAGGTACCCTGAGTACCAAAACAAATGGTTTAGCAGCTACAATGTGGAAGCACCTCGCATTTTCTCTTTGGGTTTGGAGCCTGTTTTATGACCCTATTTTCCAGTGACACTGGCAGTGGAATCAAATGTAAGGAAGAAAGCAAATGTAAAAGTCAATGTACGAGTTTATGAGACAGAGGTTGCACCCAGATAATTGTGAACAGTGGAGACCTGCTGGAGGCTATTTCAGCACAGGGCATTTTCTGGAGGGCACTTCTGGTCTCGGCAGCCTGTTCTTTCAGTGCTCAGGCTTCCTCAGTCGGCTCCACCACACATTTACTCTTTGCTTTTCCTCCCGTGCCCCAACCTTTTGATGATGAAAATGATGACCAAGATGACCACTCTACCCTTTGCAATCTGGGCAAATTTTGCTTGTAACTGGGTTCTCACTCTGACATGGTATTAATCATTTGGAATAACACAAAATTCATCTCTTGATGAATGGTTTTAAGCTGTGTTTACATAACAGGGACACAGTTCCCAGTCGTAAGAAAGTTTTTATGCTTATTGTGGCTATCCAGTCCCACAGAGCACTGGAACAGTAGTCAATGGACATATTATTAAATGCATAACCATCTTCCAAATGTTTTCTGGCAAATCCCACTAAAATACTCTTGAGAATAAAAAGCTTAATTAATTATGGTGAATGTTCAGGCATTGGATCCAAAATACCACAATAGAGAATTTAAGGGAGGAAAAAATATTTGAAAAGAAATCTTGTTATGTTCCTGTTTATGCCAAAAGCCATATAATTGTTCAGCTTTATTTATGAATATAAAAATGGAAGTTTTATCCCCATGATCATTGTAGCAAGGAAAATACAGATAATATTTGTCAACCGTAAACAACTAATTCTAATGGGAAGTAAAGACTCCAAATTGATGAAGACATGAGCATGAGATAGGAGTTTATCAAGGATTTGCAGGGCATTCTGCCTGGGACAACAAAGAAAAATAATTAATTTCGCAGTGTCATCACCAGCTAAAACAAACTGATGATTTAAAGAAAAAAAAAGAAGCAAAAATAATTCTCACATCAAAATGTCTTACCAGTATTTCCTTAACTGTCTTGCTTTCAAGAAAATACTGTCCTCCTGTTCCCCTTTGGCTTGTACTTAGTTTCAGGACTTTTTCTTGTGGCAGCCTCTCTTCGTTTTCTAAGAATCTTAGCATCCCTAGCCTGATGCTAATGGAGCTGATGGTCCCCAATATTCAGAATGTCCTGGCAAGAGTTTTTGGGTACAGATAGCCATTTCTTCTGCAGCCCTTCCCTCTGAAAAGACTGTTTTTCATGTAAGCAAAGAAATGTAATTGAAGGAGAGGAGATCCCATTTTATGCTGCCTTCTAATTTATCCAGAAGAATAAGGTGCTTGAGAAATTTAATAGTCATTTAGTAGTTGTTCAGATTCTATTTAATATTTAAATATTATACCAGAATGGAAGCTTCCATATCCTTTGGTTTGACTCTGGTATGAATAACACCAAGCCTCCAGAGTTTCCCATTAATTTTCTTTGGAAAGAACTTGAGCTGGATGCAGCTACTGCACTGCATCTAGAGCAGACCTGGGTGCTACATCTGCCTGTATGATCCAGGCATCCACACTTGGAGAGGTGGAGATAAAAAACAATGAGCCTTGCTATTAATAATGGAGTGATATTCTATTCCGGGGCCCTAGCTGAGGAGCAAAGATGTCACGGAAGAGTGGAATTGTGAGGCATAATTTTTGTGTGAGTTAAAGTTCAAACCCATTCTTGAAAACAAACAGCTTCTAAATTTAGCATGCTTTATCTACTCGTTTTCAAGCTCCCTCATTCCCACTTTTCACCCATTAGGCTGTGACATCCATCATCCCCTCAGCCCAAGGAGGTGAGGGATCTGATCACTTCAGCTGGAGGTGAGCAGAGAGAGCCTGACACCACCAGCCAGTGCCCACCCAGGCAGAGTGCTCTGATCTCCCTCCACTTTGAAATATTCAATTAAAATAGGTGTAAAGGATTGACAAGACCCACTGAAAGTGGCTCAATATTTCAAAGAGAAGAACTTGTCATGCTGGGCTGCAGAGTGTGAGAATCTACATAGGAGGGCAAAGAGAAAAAGATTTTTAGTTATAAAATATTTAGGAATATCTTGGCTCAGCTGGGGAAAGAGGATAGGAATTTGCTGCTGGAAGATAAAGCTCACAAGAAGAATATTTCAAATTTAAACAGATCTGTATTATTCATCCTAGCTTGAAAGAGATCAAGCAGTCCCTGTGCTTGGAGAAGTTGATTTTTGTTTTCTTAAATCCTGGGTTTAAGTCACGGCCACTGTGGCCATCTTGACACCACTGGTTAGGCTGCTGTGAGGTGGGTGCAAAGCCTCTTGAGTTTAAAAATGTGAATTTGCAACCCTTGGTACAGAAAATGCAACCAGCCTTTGCACTCTGGGCTGATTGTTGGCTTTTCAGCTAGGTTTTTCCACTGTGGCTAGAGATTTTCTTTACTCAGGTTGATTTTGAAATCTGGTTTACTCTGGTAAAAGGAGGAATATTTTCTCCTCCTTTCTCAGTAGACTCATTGCAGGCTGATGGCTGGTTTTATGCTTCTGACTCCTTCCACTAAGAGTAAAACTGGGTTGATAGCGAGCTTTTAGTTACTCTTGACACAAAATTATGTTTAATTCTCTCCGAGCCCACTAAAAATGCATTTATCGTTTTGCAGATTTTGAGTAGGCGATGACAATTTCCTGAAATGACAAGAACCATGAATTCACAATGAACTTGGTATTCAGAGGAGCAGCCATGAGCTGTGCTTGCTCTTGAGAAACGTAAGCAACAGCACTATGAGGATTCCCTGAAATCTCAGTTCTCCTGGTAGAACTTGAGCATCCTGAAGCATTTAGGTGCTTTGTTTGTGACTCCCAACAGTAGCTGCTCTTTTCTTACACACTGCAAGGGGTGTGTAACAAGTTACTGCGAGAGAGAAGTGAGGAATAACTGGAGAACCAGTGAGTCAGGGGATCCAGAAATGTCAGCAGGAGAGCAGTGAGGATATGCTCTAGGTCCAGCAGGCTCCTTCCTCACTGGCACAGCTCATAATTGAACAGATCTGGGCAGCTTGCTGGAGAGAAATCTCAGCAGATGCAGCAGCTCTTGCTCACGTCCCAACAAATCCATGGGCAAGGCTTGTTTCCCCCATAATTCTGCTGTCTAGTTTTACATGGAGAGCTCTGCTACATTTACAAGATGTATAAATTCCCTTTTCTCCACCCAGCTGCATTCCAGGCCCCACCTCAAGTGCCAGCCCAGGGATGTGAAATGTTGTTTCCTGATTACTTGCTCACAGCCAGCATGTACACGTCCTGCCATATAAATGATTTGCGGGAATTCTTTGAGAATGTCATACACACATAAATCTTGGGATGATTCCTTCTTGTGCTGGTTTGTGGGGCTTGTCTTCATGAATTTATAGTTTACAGGAAACCAAATGTGCACCCTACTAGAAATTACTGGAAGAAAATGCTAGTCTTATTTAACTGGAATGGGGAGTGCAGTTTTACTCCTAAAAAAACAGTAGGAAAATTATTGGTACTGTATTTCTCTCTTCCTCCCTCTGCATGTGGAGCACACAGCCTGCAGCCTCTGGAAGTCTGTAATTCCTGACTTCTCTTTTAAGAAGCACTGGTCACCTCCAGCTCGAGTATCTCTCTGTGGGTTTGCATTTTAGGGGCTCCAGTCTTCTACATTGGGGAATTCAGGTACCCTCCGCTGAAGTCCAGCAGTAGGAACTGCCAGGAAATCCCACACCTGTGGGCCCTCATGACACTTCTTTGAATCCCTTTGCCAAAAACACAGTGGCTTAAGGCTGCTGCCTCCTCTGGGAGGGCTGTACCCTGCTCTGTGTCCCGTGTGTCCATAAACACCCCCACCTTCAGACAGTGTCCCTTAAGGCTGTGTGATTGTAGCTGCAGTGTGAAAACAAGGGGAGGGATTTGCTGGACACCTCCACTTAAGAGGAGTGGTAGGGATGTGCTAATCTGAACTTTCTCCTCAGACACATTTTTGGCTGCGCTCTGTACTGGCCTTAGCTGAGCTCAGCTGAGTTGTGGCGATAGCTCTGCAGTGCTCTCCTTCCTTTTATCCTTTCAGCATGAAGGCCAAAGGTAGCTCTCTTCCCCATGTCAGGGAGAAACAGGCTAAGATTGTTTAAGGTTAGGGTTAGGGTTCATTTGGTAAAATGAGACAAAGGGAATCACTTGGTAAAATGCTACAGTCCCTTCAATTCTGGAAACAGATAACAGTTCAAGGAAAGGTTCAGGTCAGAGCTGGGGGTACTGTTTGGAGGGGGAAAGGTCAGACAAGTTTACAGACATTGTCTCCTTCTACTAGTTTTTGTCCGTGGTTATATTCAGATCACAAACCCTCAAGTAACTGCATCTTTCCTTTAAATGAATGCTTTTTCACTCCAAAAAATGCATACTGTTTCACAGTTGAAATACTTTCTTGAAGAATGAGTTCCTGCTATTTCTACAGCACTCATGTTTTGGCACCCCAATAGTGTTTAGGATGTCACTGTCACTGTTCTGAGTGGGTCTAAGGGGTTTGGTAATTATCACAGATCTGTGCCTGGCCTTCCTACCTCATTCGTAGGGTAGACATAAAGCAGATCTTAAGCTGTTGTTTTCTGTGGTATTTCAGAACAGCTTTATTCTTTATTATCCAGTGGAATTTGCAAATAAGGAAGCCTTACCCAGCTTTAAAATCTAAACCTTTTGTGTTTTCCAATATTATGTGGAAGGCTTTGTTTCATTTTGCTGTTTAAAGAAGAAATGAGGTCTGGCATTCCATTTAGTGACAAAGGATTTCATCCCAAACACATTTCCTTGTGTTTCAGGATGGAAAGCAAGCAGCATGAATTAAACCCTGTGCACACCTCTCTCTCTTGTGCACACATGCTGAAATGTGTGTGGTGCCAATGTGGTCTTCTGCAGCTCAGCAGTAGGGTTGTGGCTACTGCAGGGTCTGGGAAGGGTCTAGACCTTTGTCACTGTGTGGAAAAGCAGATCCTGGTAAAAACTGGCATAAGGAGAGAAACAATTGTGTCATGGCAACTCGCTTGTCCAATAATTAGTAGTGGGAGTTCATGCTCCTCAGCTTGTCCCTGTCTCCTGGCAGGGACAGATGACAGCTGGTCATATTCTGAAGTTCAAGATGGAATTTATTAGAGACTACTGTTGTTAGCTCTGGTATTTCTGTTGACAAACAGGTATGGGAGTCTCTCTTGCCACCTCACTCCGCCACAGGAGAGCATTAAGTGTAATTAAGTCTGGAAGATAATCGTTAATTACAGTTGCACCGTGTCTCAGGCAGTTCTGGTTACACCTCTGGTGCTGGTCTGGGCTCTGAGCACTCAGCCCTGGTGCCTGGGATGGATAAGGCTGTGCTCCCAGCTGGTGTGGCTGGCTCAAGGCAAGCGGGACAAGGTGATGCACACCCGCCAGTGTTCTGATGTCTGTTCCCCAACATGCCAGCTTCAGTGAACTCTGGCTTGGGCCATACACCTACAAGAACATTGTTCTGTAACACAGAGTCATTTCCATGATGGTAAATTCCTGGGGAAGAAACAGGTTCTGTTTTCATGACATTCACAGTTGTCTTTCAGTCCTAACAGCAAAGTAGAAAGGCCTCAGAAATATTCCAATCAATCTCATGGCATCTTAAAATATCTCTCCCTAATTAAACAATATCCAATTCCTTGTGTGGAAACAGAATGAAGCAATTCATCTGTGTCATGGTTTTGAGGCCACAATGGACAGGGTTTTTTTACTGTGTGGATTGAATAAAGACCTATGAAATAAATTATTTCAATTCTTCAAGCTTAATCCTTGCCAGTCTCTCAAAATACAAAATTGAATACTGTATTAAATATTGAACCCTTGTTTAAACTGCTGTATTTGCTATCACACTGCTTTATTTTGATGGCTTTTGCTGCAATCTTGTGCAACTCTGTCAGAAATTTTTAGTATTGTCTAATATGTGATTTAACTTTATCAAGTAGATGCATATTCAAAAATCTAAATTCCACCAGGACAACTGCCAATTATATTGGCATCAAATAAGGTTTGATCATTGTTTTGCTATCAAATCTAAAGATGAAGCTGGTAACATGAAGTATTTTTCTGAAGTTACATGCAATTCCACCAGAATATATTCATTGTTGTAACAGTCCGTGTTGCAATAATTATTATTTATCTTATTTTACAACTGTTGGAAAGGATCATAAATCAGAAAACTGTGAGGAAAAGTAGTGGAATTCCACTTAACTCCTCTTTCCTAACTTTTCTTCAAGATCTCTCCATCCTTTGTGGTTCTGCAAGCAGTGCCTTAAAGTGAGCTTAGATTGCTGCTAAACCCTCAGTGCTCCCCAAGCTTATTGAAGCCAAATTTAACATAGTTTTTAAAATGTGTTCCACAGTGTGCCCTTACATCAGGACAATGGTGTTAAATTAAGCAAGACACAATATTTGAAAAGGTTTATTAGGTATGTACAACCGCTCCAGGAAATGGCAGGTGCAAAGATGCCATCTGGGGAAGTTCCTACCTACATCTGAATGGGATGTGAGCAGTGAAGGTCATAACAGAGGGGGGAAGAAGAACTAAACCTAAAGTTACTCCCTAATTCTGTGATCCTTCAAAAGTTGAGCTCTCCAGCAGCATTCAATTGAGCAGTTCTGTTAAATATAGTGTTCAGCTTTGCGTTTTGGCAGTGACTTTGAATTCTCATCCAGCCTCCTCCACTCTGTCTGTCTTGGTAGTTTTCCTGCTTCCTTTTCCCTGCTCTTGGCACTCTGTTCCCTGGCTCCCTTGCCAGCCTTCCCCCCTACCCAGTGTGCCAGGGAGCCTGGGAGCTTGCCTCCCACGGTGGCCCTGTGGAATGGACAGCAGGACCCTTCTCCCCGCGAGGTGCCAGACACGGCACAGGCTGCGTCAGGAGCTTTCCCTTCGGATGGCTAAAGAGCAGCTCCTTCACAGCCTGCTTCAGAGATTTGGGAAACAGAGCAGAGAATGATAAGGGCTGCTGCTTTTTCAGGTTTTTTCATTCCTTCATCTCACAATGCACCTGCCTCTTATTTCTTTAAATCTGCGGCTAAAAGATAGGAAGGAGGCTGGAGGGGAAGGAAAAAAAAAAAAAAAAAAAAAAAAAAAAAAAAAAAAAAAAAAAGGAAAGTTTTAAAACCATAACAACAGGTCTCTAAGAAAAAGGCAAGTTTTATCAGCTTCAGCTGAGGCAGCATGTGAGTTGAATTCTGCCAAATTCTTTGTCCATCTCCCTTTCCAGCAATGCCCTTGTCTGCCTTGAGCACAGTACTCACCTTCCCTTTTCTTTGACTATCCCCACATGTCAGAGAAATTCATGTTCTCATTTAAAATGCTAGTGTTGCTGGCTCTGACTTCTCATATTTTCTTTTCTTCAGACTCCTGTGGTACTTGGATGTGTTTTTCTAGACAGAGCCCAAGAATCTAAGGGTTATGTGAAAAGCTGTTTTTGTTTAAAGGAAGTATTTCTCTGGACTTTTGTTTGAGTATGAAGAAAAGTTTGCAAAACAAATGTTCTCTAGAGGCTCAAAAGGCAGCAAGAGTGCAGTTCTCTGCTTATTGATATCTTGGAGTTTGATCAGCCTTGTGGTTTTAGGCAATGTGACACATGCTGGTTTAGAAGTGGGGATCAGTAAAGCTGGGTGAAGGGCCTGCTTCCTGCATCTACAAAGCAAAATCAAGATCTCACACCCAAACATGCCGGAGTTAGGTGTGGATTCACTTTCCTGTGCAGAGTCACCTCTCACCTCAGTATCTATATGATCTAAAGTACCATAGAGATGTCCCTTGAAAATACGAATCTAGTAAAGGCCTTGTGTTTACTTTTGTGTGTCAAAGCCCAGAAGAGGCCAAAAAAATAATACTCCCATTAGCAATATTCCCTTCCCATTGCAGTGTCTTAACTCTGTAGTAACAAGGACTGAAAAGAAGCACCCCAATACAATAATTCTCTTTCTCTGGTAAGAAACAAAAGCTCTGACACATAGAACAGCTTTGCTGCTATTTGAGAGAGAAGGAGGAATATGGTGTTATGACACTAGTGCTGGGGAAACTGAAAAGAATGAAGACAGTGTTCTTATTTTTATTGTCCTGGCAGTCCTATGCCAGTGGACTATATGAGTACATATTAAGCAGTGTTGTCAAGGACTGCAGCAGTTTCTTTCCAAAGAGAGCTCACTGCTAGTGCTGTTGATAGACTCTAACTTGGCCTCAGAGGCCACGGAACATCGCCCTGAAGATTTTCATGCCTCTGCCCTCTTTGTGATGGGTAGGAAATGGAAATCTCTAGGCAAAGTGTATTCTGTGCACCTGAACTTAGAAAAAAATGCAGAAAGATCCAGCTTTACTCTCCCACCACAGAGCAGAGGGACCAGAGTCACCACTGCTCTGTCTAAGCAGTACCACTAATCCACAGACTCAGTCCACTGGCAGCTAAAGCTATGATCCCATGTCACTCACGTGGAGAGGGGACACAGAGGGCTTTACCTTCATGTCCTCTAGCAGTTTTGTGCAGAATGGTAAAAGCACATTGCTTTAGACCTGCCCGGGCCCCTTCTCACCACCCAGATCTTCACCCTAGCAGTGAAGGTCCATGGCAGCTCAGCCAGTACTGTGGAAGGGTTGAAGGGGGCAGTGTGTTTTATTCTGTATTAGAGGGTTTATGATGATCTTGGACCTGAAATTTTGAACTTTCCACCAATATATCAGGCAATCTATTTAGTGATTGGTGTTGAAACAGCTACCCAATATTTTTGCCTCAAAACAGAGGCTGTGTATTTCTTTTTATAACAGATTTGTGTAGACCCTAGAAAATAAAGCCCAGACCTTTAGTTGCATTAATTCAGTGACTGACGTGATTTTTTTTTTATTATGAGTACTCATGTGGTGGTTTGATGTACTAAGTCAGTCCAATGTTTATTAATATCTTTCATTTTATATTTGCTTCCTTATCTTTTTAATAAAATGATCATATTACTGAACAAATGAGGTACACTTTCATTGATATCAGCAAAAATGGATGCGGTGACTGAATCATGGCCACAATTAAAAGAGAACAGATAAATCTGGAGACTCAACTGAGCAAATCACCAGATTAATATGGCAGATAACTTGTCAAGGGTTATGCAAAATGTATTTGCTTTGTGGGGCTTTGGCATGAGGGAAAGTTTTGTTTCAATCTACGGCTCGAGCCTGTCCTAGGCAGCATGGCGTGGTGACCTAGACAGCAAAGATAACACCAGTCCCTTCTGGCCTTAGGCCCTTGCCAAGTGACACTGCCCAAAACAGATGGCAATCCATCCTGGTTCGTTTAATTTGCCCTCGGCAGCTCTCTGTGAATGCGCTCTCGTTAAATCTCACTGTTGTTGCAAGTTTCTAATTTATTGTTGGTTTTTGTTACTTATCCCTTCTGCACAGTAAGACAGAATCTGTCAGCCACAGAAATGCTGTTTAAATCGTACACATTAGCAGTTTTTAAATGACATTCCTTGCTGACTGTGGATGGTACAGAAATGATGGTGGCAGACCCAGAAAGGGATGCTTTTGGGAAATGAGAATATCTAAGGAGTAAATATAAATATATAAGTAAATAAATATAAAAGTTCCTTAAAATATGTGTGTTCGCATTTATTACTGGAACATGAAGACACTTTTTCATCATGATAAAAATAAAATGCCTTTGAATTTTCTCTGCTTCTTTTTTTTTTTTTCTTCAGTGTATTAATGTCCTGTGGTTGCCAGTGGCACCACAGCCAGTCTCTGCTGGAAGCTGTCTGTCAGTCTGTCAGGTTTTTGGGTGACTTGACCAGGCAGGAGAGAAGAGACAGGTGACATTGATGCTGGCCAGAAAACTAGTGCTTTTCCTTCCTTCCGCCCTGCAGTTTTCCACAGTCATTTCCCAATAAAGTGGTTTTGGGATCCTTAGTGTCCTGAGCAGTGTGATGGGAAGGAGAGGACACACTCCCCCCACACCCATCACTGGTGGACTCCATATCACAGAAAATCCCATAGCCAGATAAGCATGGATGCTGCCTTTCTGCTTAGTTTGTTTGGGGTTTTTTTTACTGGAATTGCCTCACTCTGTTGTAGCCAGGTGTTCTTCCAGAAAAGCAGATTAGGGGGAGGCAGTGGGTCCGTGCCAAGAAGAAGGGTGTTAATGCTGCCACTTAGGTTAATGGACATTAGTTCTGCTGACTGTGGGTCTAATGATCTAATCTGTACAGTCATTGCCTTTTCCTTACAGTTGCTATTCCTTGATCTAAATTAGGAAATTAATAGTTGTAAGATCATAAATTGCTCTGATGACTTTTAACCTAGAATCAGAAGTTGCTTTTGCACATCTCCAAATAGATTGCTTTTCTAACTAAACAATTAAAATTTTCCCAGCTCAGCCGGAAGCTGAGGCTGTGTCCCTCATGCATAGTCTAAATTGTATGTAATTAGCTCTTTAATTTCTATTAAAATATGAAACAGCAGCATAAGGTTCAACAAAGACAAGACAAATCCTGTAACCTTTACAGGAGGAGCGTTAGTTCCGTATTTGTGTCGTATCAGAGGGTGGTCACAGTGGCAATTTATTCAGAAGTAGTTTGGTGTTCTTTGCAAGGACTCCAACTTCTGCTTTTTCTCCAAAATGAATTCCTGTTACAGAGAGTCGATCTTTGCTGACGATGTAGAGAAAAAAAAGCAGCAGTAGGTGTTGAAGAGCAGAATCCATTCTGAAAGCAGGCAGCAGCTGAGCATGTACCCATCTGTAACATGTGGGTTTCTGTCACTGGAAGATTTTTTTTTTCCCTTAAGAACAAACTCTGCCTTCCACTCCCACCTCCTTTGCCTCATCTCCTTACCAGGAGCAGTGCTTTGAAGTGCCACACCAGGGAGGGCAGGTGGGCAGGGACAACAGGTCACCAGCCCATTTCTCAGTTGTGGAGACTGAGCCCAGGGAAGGGGCAGACCTGCCCACAAGGCCACGTAAAACTTCTTCAAAATATCTTCCTGTTTAACACCTTTCATCAGGAATTGCTAATTGGCAATGCCCTGGGAGAAGGGTTGATCCAGCTTTTGTAGGTGTTGCACTTGCCTTACATTACATTAATATTTGTCCTTCTCCTTAACCGAGGGGTATTGAGGAATGGTACCCATGTTGGCTCCTGTATTCAGCTTCTTACTGCAATTGTTTAAAATGTCTCCTTATCCCCTGATGCTATAACTATTTAGACAGCTTATTGTATGATTATATTTGTGCATGCCTCTTGCAATACAGCCTGATGAGGTTTTAAAGAAAAACAGAAAAAAAAAACCCTCAAGAGACTGGGGAAAATGGAAAAGGTCCATGGGGATTTGTCCATTTCTAGGCATACATTTGTGTTTCATTCTGTGGCATTTACTATACAGCTAGAACATTTCAAAATTTTCTCTTCCTGCAACAAATATCCTACTAATAGCCGTTTTTCATTACTGAGACTGCAGCAGCCTAGGTGTGCTATCTCTGTTCCAGAGACAGGAGCTGAGTCTCAGAGTCAGATAAAATCTGGAAAGAACAGAGGCACAGAAACACAAGAGTGGGGGCAGAGGGTATGCAGAATCAAATGATCACAGCAAATACTAGGAGAAATATCATTTTAGATGTATGCTTGGTTTTCTCTGTTAAACACATTTATTTCCCCTTTTCCCATCATATAAAATAAAATCATATAAATATACTGAAAATAATGCAGATTTATTAAACAGGCCTTAAAATAATGTAAGCAAAGATACCTCTTCATATCTCTCATAGGAAAAAGAATCTTGTTAAAATTTTAGTTTAAAAAATATGAGTAGAGTTGGTTTGTTGGGGATTTTTTTTTTTTTTGCCATTCGCTATTGTAGGGCGAGGATCCAAGTCAGCCCTTCATTACAGAGTAAATACCATCCTTATTTTACTCCAAACATGGATACTGTATGTGTCTTGCATATTATTAAAAGCTCCATGACAATAACTCATTTTTGTGCTATTTCAAGCTACTGGAGCTTTGTTTTGTCCCTGTTCTTCAGAGGACTGCCAGAATCATTTGGCTGAGGTCAGGAGATACTGACACCAAGCCAGTCAATCACAGATGAATCAAACCACATACCTAACTCAGATATAGTTTGTTCATTGCTTGAATCTGGTATCTGATCTCTCTGCACACAGATGAATTTTGTTTCCAACCAGCATCTGCTGGGAAAGTAGAGATGCTGTATTTAGCACAGTCTAACTCAAAGCTCAGTGAAGTGTGCAGAGACATTCCTGTTGATAACTGAAATTTAGGTTGGACCCATACAGTTTTGAACAAAATTCACATTATATTGATTAATCAAACTCTCAAAAGCAAGAGCCTTGTCACACCTGTCCAAATGGCACAGCTGTTTGCAGAGGTGGCCTTCCAGCATATGGGGAAAGCAGGATCTGTCCAGCAATCCCCTGCAAATGAACCACAAATCCCAGAAATTGCCTCCAGTGAGCATCCTCCAACCAAGGAGAAGGTAGCTAAAGAACAGCTGGTTTCCAGCTGACTCAGAGAAAACAGCTGCCACCAAAAGAGCCGCCAAGCACTCAGCACAACCTCAGCCAGGATTTTGAAACACTTTCTAGGTACAAAGCCAGAACTTAGCAACACAGCGTTTGTAATTTGCAGGCATAGGTTTATGTGGAAGGAATGGAGTCAGCAGGAAAAAAAAAAAAAAAACCAACTAAAAAGAACAAACCCAACAAAATAGAACAAAACAAAGCAAAAAAACCCCAGATCCAACACCAACAAAAAAATATATCAAATCCTGCTTGCACAGTAGATGCAAAGAAGTGAGTTTGTGTTCCAAGATGGGGAAGAAGCAGAACACCACTTCTTGCTTTTGGGTGAGCATATATACAACAGCTGTTGCATCTGCATAACTTTGTGAAAGATGTGGCTACTTTTCAGAAAGCAATTTACACCAGATGTCTTCAAGCAATGAGCAATTCAGAGGTGTAATTTGTGAGCAGAGGAATGATCATTCAGTGGCCCATCTGAAGCTAGGAGATATACTTTGTTTTGTCACCCAGAATTTTTTGCTGGTTTGGTCTTCAATAATTTGGCAGTGTAGTAGACAATGTTGCCCAGGGATAACACCAGGGATATTCTTCTAAGAGCCACTTAGATATTTGCCACCTCTGTATTCTGTTGACCTGCTTAGGGATGAGATTTGGAGTAGTTATGTCGTTAAGGATGCATTTAGACAGAAGACAAGTGATCTGGCAGTATGGGTAGTATTATCTTCCGTTATTCTCTGCACAACAGTAAGATGATCCATGACTAGACATTAAGATAAGCCACTTAGTTTCTGGTTTTGTCCAGGAGTGCCTACTGTATATGAAATGGGTGATTCTCTTTTCACCTAGATAAATAGAAGTAACCTTACTTTAGCATTTGACATGTCAGATTTGGGAGTTTTGGTTTTATGGTTGTTGCTTTTGGTGGTTTTTTTCCCCAGAAATGTGGATGCTTTGAGAATTGCAAAAAAAAAAAAAAAAAAAAAAGATAAAGTGAAATGATCCTAAGTAGAACAGAATTTCCACCAATTAAAAAAATTTGAGCTTTAAAGAAAAATGAATTAATTGAGAGGGGAAATTTAAAAACCCTGTACCCTATACTTATGAAGACATAAGTTTGTAGTGTGTGTGCCCCATCAGAACAGCTACCTCTGTTCTGCTATTGTATCCCATCCCTGCAAAAAGAGTACATGAAAAGTGAGTGTGGCTCTGAAAGGACACTGGGGCTTGGTTTGTCAACACGTAATGACTTTTCTCCAGCTCTTGGGAATTAGTGGATTAGATGCCATTCCCTATGTCTGTGGTGCTCAATAGCTGATTGCCACATGTATACATTTTCCCTACTTCTGATGGTTTTCTTTGGAGACCTATTCAAATTTTTAAAATTTGAGATGTTAATTTTATTATTAAATCTCAAGAGAAAAGTTACTTGGGGGTGTATCGTCGCAATCAGCAGGGCATGTAAATGAAACTGCAGGCAGAGTAGCAGTTCTCTGAAAATCCCACCTGTCCAAGGATGTTGTCTCTTCAAATGCTTTGGACTCTCTTCCTGAAACCTCATTCTGAAGCTACCAGCTGTTCCTCTAGTGCTTCCCAGGCTGATGACATGTCTTGAATCACCTGGAAGGAACCAACTGGTTTCAGATGGTGAGGAAAAAAAAAGATACAAGAAACAAGATATGTAAAAATGAAGTCTAGAAGACAAGTTATGCACCAAGTGGGAGAAAAGGGAGGCCTGTATGGTAATTTCCTAATTTTCTCCAGGGTTAGGCATCGTGGTTTTGTCTTTGAGGTTCCTTCTTTGTGTCCCCACTTTGTGTGAGTGCCTTACTATCAGTTGCATCTTTCTTTATAGAGACCAAAGGCATCGTCCTCATTTTAGCACCACTGTACAAATCCCAACCCATAGTCACACAGAAGTGCGTGGCAGAGCAGTAATGTCTCTCCAGATTTTAGGACAGTGTCCTAACTTTGGACCACACTTTCAACACATCGAGCATCCATGCAAAATGCAAGGAACATGCAGCAGCTGATGGCAGCTGGCACAGATTCATCAGCACCAAACTTGTGTCTAATAGTGTCTAATTTGTCTCTAAAGGCCCTTGACAAGGGTCAGAGTTTCACGTGGATTTTACTTGTAGTTGGTATCATTAGTTGAATCTCCTCTTGTGGTCCTTTGGTTTCTATTAAAAAGGAGCATGTCTAGGGTCTCTGTCCTTTTCCTATTTGTCTGCTTCAATGAAACTTGTAGGAATTTAATTACTTTGGAGAAATCTGTGATTCTCTAGTTTAGTTGAAAGCAACCAATTAAATAAATAATGTATGAGGGAGAAAAGAGTTGCATGCTCATAATCAATGTAATCTCATAAGCCCTGTTTCCACTGGAAAGGGGGCTGGGACCTGACCTCCTCACCATGCTGTGAAGCTTTTCACGTCTCTAACAGCGAGGATGTAGCAGGAGCTATCTGCACTAAAAATGAGCAATAACTGAAAATGATTAATGCCTCTATAAAGAAAGCACACATAAGAACTTAATACTTGGGTTTGTTTGAAGCTCTCTATGAAGCTTTTTTCCCCTAAAGTTTTCACAGTGTGGTTGTAGGAAATTATTTAGCCCAAATGGGCACATGAACTCAAAACAAAGGTTGCAGCTGCAGAAAGATTAAATCATTTCTCCTGACAAGTTAGTTTTGTTGTGGTTGTTCCTCTAGTTAGATGTGAACCAACTGTGATTTCATTAATAGCTTGCAGTGTTCTATTTCTTGTGGAAGTCTCGATCTGGGTGACTTAGCTTTTCGAGCAATAGAGAGACGATCTCATTATCATTCAATAAGCCAAGCAACTTTTGCTGGTTAGAACTGCTGAAATTGGTGGGACAATGATTGTCGCTGTTTTGAGTGCTCCTGTGATGGCTTCCTGAAGGTATTACCTGGGAAGGCTCTCTTAACGTCACACACCAGTTACTATTTTGTCCACTGTTGCATGATAAGCAACAGCAGAGAGAAGTCTGCAATCTTGCTAATCTACTCTTTGCCAAACTGCACATTTTATAAATGTGGCAAGAAGACGACAAACCACTCCTTCCCCTTTCTCAGCATAGATGAAATGACAGAGTGGGAAGTGATTTCCTCTGTATTCCAAAGGTTTTATTACTTTTTATAAA
Source organism: Acrocephalus scirpaceus scirpaceus (assembly GCA_910950805.1). Taxonomy (NCBI): domain Eukaryota; kingdom Metazoa; phylum Chordata; class Aves; order Passeriformes; family Sylviidae; genus Acrocephalus; species Acrocephalus scirpaceus. The sequence continues at coordinate 40,891,129 of OU383779.1, read as the reverse complement.
ATACAGCGTAGCCTGTTAAGAGGAATGATAAATTATTAATTTTAAATTACAGTGCTCTAAATCAATACACAATATACATTTCGGTCACAGTGTTTTTTCCTCTCCTTCTTCACTTACTTAGTAATTAACAGAATTCTGTAATATGCTATGGGTCTCCTAGGTATTACAAACACAGAGAGTATGTGGTAATTGCAATTGAGAACCCCAAGTTGACTATTTATTTAATGCTGATGTATCTTCATGCTTTGTCACTATCTATGGCAGTGCTGTAATTTTGTTTTCATTTTGTACATTTTCCAGAAATCTTACTTCTAAGCCATTTGACGGTCTTTAGCAAACGTCTCACTTGCAGAATGCAGTTGAGATTTGCCTCTGGAGTTCCATCTCTCGCGGGTAGGGGTTCTCTGGATGAGCAGCCTTGGCTCTGTCCCTCCTCCTCAGGCTCACACTTCCCCTTGGTGGCTGCTGTGCTGGGCACCCAGCCAGCCCCCCACACCAGCCCTGGTGGCCTTCACACTGTGCTTGCTGCTGGCACAGGGGAGGGACAGGCCACATGCTCCATTCCTCCCCCAGAGGGAAGTCAGAAATACGTTTGAACTCGGATTTGGGAAGCACTCCTGAGCTTAGATCCAGCCACGGCTTTCCCACCTCTTTGGGTCAGCTGTAACCAGCAAATGTGCCTTGGGGAGCTGTGGTGGGCAGCTGGGTCTGCCCTGGGCAGCTTTGCTAATGAGGCAGGGAGACACTGTCTTTTAACTCTGTACTGGGGCGGCTTTCCAGCACAGAACAAATACCTGCAATCAAGTGCTGGCATGCTGGTTCTGGGTACTGCAGAGAAAGGTAGTAGTGCAGACATACTGGTGCTTTTGAGAAACTGTTTTCTCTATATTTCAAGGTGCCAAGTTGGTTAAAAGGGCTCTTGAAGGTCATACAAGGAAACAGTTAATTTTGATTCAGCAAAATAACCCAGATGTGCTTACAACAATAGTAAAGAGGATCCGACCAGGCAATCCAGAGATCACTCCCCACATCTTCTGGGCCATTTTACATCCTCTGACTAATAGATATGTCATATGTGTACTAGAACAAATGAATAGGACTGGGAGGAGGGTTTGGACTGGATCTGCCCCATCAGTATTACAGAAAAATGCCAAGTTATGGCAACACAAGCCCTTAACAATGGTAAAGCCTGAGAGAAAAGAAACAAGAATTATATACAAATAATCTGTGCTTGAAATCAGTATTATTCACACACACACACACACACACAAAAAAAAAAAAAAAAAAAAAAAGCCTTCTTCTCTGGAAAAAAAGTTAAAAGTTCTAACTAAAACTTGCTGCTTGAGGTGTGGAAAATCCCCAGCAGTGCCAGAAGGTCTCTTGTACGACACCTAGTACGTCACCTGGCCCCGAGCAGAGTTAGTCTCTGTTACTGCATGAACACGTTCAAAATCCTCCATCTGGGTTCATGAGCTCCTGAGCATCCACATTTCCACACCATATTTAACAAACAGTGTGAGAGCAGCACTGCTGCTACCAACAGTTCTGCCTTTCTCACTCCTGAAAGCCTTGGATCTGGGATTATTTTGCTTCATTTGCTGAAGCCACTGGCACTAACCTCAATTCTGGAGACATGTGATGTTAAAGAATTTTGTAGGCAGCATTCACATCCAATCCAGATTGTTTTAGCTTTCTATTTGGACAAAGCTTAGAAGGTGATAATCACCTTTCTGCGTCTCAAATAGGGTTTTGCCAGCACACAGCATTAACAGGCCCCACAGATTTGATTGTGCACTGTTGGAAAACATTCTGCCTCAGTACCAAAGAACATTCCAGGCAGCAGGCTATTAAGGCAGTCATAATTTAAACTGAAAAAGATGCTATGGCTTAAGAGTGGGTAATAGACACTGTTCTCAAAACAAGGGCCAAAACATCCTGATGCCACCTGGCAACTGAGATGGGGCGATGTGAGGGAGTTCAAACCTCTCTGATCCTTAAACATTACTCAGACAATTGTTTTCAAGTGTGTGAGGAATTTCTGCCTTCTGGTCACTCAGAAAGTACTTGGGGTTTTTTGCCCTCGTAGTCCCATATCTGTTCAGAGGTGGATTCAGGAAGTACCAAGATAAATGAAAGGGTTTTACTTGACTGCTAAGTAAGCTTTTCTAAATCTCCTATGCTGTACAGTTTGCATTAGTTTTAGATTAAGTTTATTTTTTAGATTATCCACACTGGTTCAGCAATCCCTTTTAAAGCCCAACCAATGTAATAAATAATAGCTGAGAAAATCGGGAACCAGGCTCCACGTGGAAGAATCTTTTTAACCAGATGTTCAGACTGGGAGATTGAATCAGGGCACAGGTCCATAAAAGGAGAAGCATAATAAGTGAAATTCATTTTATCAAATTTATCTTGAAAAATTCCCATCACCACTACCAGAACAGTTCTGTAGGGGAAGCCATGAATTCATTAGATAGCCTGTATTTGCAGAACCACCACCTTGTCTTCTACACTTCAAGGTGAGCTTTTCTTTAATAGTTTCTAGTGCTGTAATAAAAAGAAATGAGCACAAGATTCTCTAAAGTTCATAGGGAGATAATAGCATGTAAATCAAGGACTAACTATATTAGTCATGAAAGCTGATGGAAAAAAATTCTGGCTAACTAAAATAACTAACTCACATTTATTTCTGTGGGATCAGAATGTCAGCCAACTTCCTTCCAATGCTAATACCAGCCTCTACCTCTTCATATGGGAGAAATCGGGGGGGGGGGGGAAGGAGAAATTATGACCTTGTATTAGAATGGAAGCTTTTCTTACATGAGTCATACAGCTTCTGGTACCCCTATTAATACCAGAAAGGCTACAGTTCAGTGATGTAACTTAGATTAGCATAGTTTGAGTTCAACAGTTCCCTCTTAAACCTGAGAGCAGAGTTCCATGCAAGGCTTTGGAGAGTATCACAGATTGAGTGACACTCATCTTCTGTAAAAAGTTTGGGTTCAGAAAACCAATGAAAAGCAGTGTGTTCCTACCTCAACTCAGCCCAGCTTTTCAGTGGAAGTTCATCCTTTTTTTTTTTTTAATAGTCTGAAATACTAGATACTCTTCATGCAAAACAGGTGGCAGACCTAACTTACCTGGCAAAACTTACCCAGATATCTTCCTTAAATTCCCCCTGTAGCCTGTGCTTGGATTGGAGTATGAGGAAGCAAGAGGAAAGGCATGAACACACACAAACTTGGGAGCAGAGCTGGAAATTAGGAAGTGCTGTTCCTCTGGAGGGCACAGAAGGAAGGCAGCTCATTCAGGACTCCTCACCTTTGCTAGTGCCAGTCCAAGGCTCTGCCCTCGCCCCTATTTTCCTTGTGGCTGGAAATGGTTTGGGCACACTGTGTCTAATAATGCTGCATTATGTTATTATCTTGTTCTACCTTATTACATAATGCTCTACATACTCACACTATTTCTTGATGGGGTTGAAATACTACAGGCCTGCATTTCTCCTTCCTATTAGAATGGGAAGCAGCAGCTCTACACCTTCGCTTCTACAGATGCCTTTATGGGGCAAGATTGAGAGAAAAAGGTATCATTAGCCTTATAATGAGTATGTGAGATTTTAGCAATCACATTTTCTCCCTACTTTGCTCCTGGAAAGTGCCAGGTACCTATAGGGAAAGAGATTATGGAAGTTTATTTTCTTGCTAACCTAATGACTACAGAAACATACAGAGATGGTGTTCCCTTCTTTAGTCAGCAATCACTCTGGCTGTCCCTGACATGAAACCAAGAGACAGAAGGAGTATAATATACATAGACTGGGGCTGCTGACCAGGAAAATATATCACAGTTGAGTGGCAAAGACCTCAGGACATGCTTTGTGGAAAACTGCATTTAATGTAACAATAAAACCAAATTTAATTAAAAATTTAATAACATTTCCAGCAGAATTTCTAGTATATAGACTAAATGGCCAGTTGTCTGAATAAAGTTGTGGTGTACAAACCCCCTTCCTTGTTTTAAGGGTGACTGAATAGCTATAAGAATTTGGTTGCTTTTGTTATCTCTATATTTACTCAATTCACAAAATTTAGACTTGGTATATAAATCACTGCCCAGACTGAAAATGAGAGCTCTTCTCTTCTCTTCTCTTCTCTTCTCTTCTCTTCTCTTCTCTTCTCTTCTCTTCTCTTCTCTTCTCTTCTCTTCTCTTCTCTTCTCTTCTCTTCTCTTCTCTTCTCTTCTCTTCTCTTCTCTTCTCTTCTCTTCTCTTCTTTCTCTTCTCTTCTCCCAATTAAATGTTATCTACAATGTTTTATTCCTATGCAGTAATAAAAATTCATTTCAATCCTCTGTAGGATTTCTAACTGTGAGCATCCCTCCTGGACCCCCTCCCCTTAGGGGTGTTAGTTCATGTATGCTTGAGAAAATCAACTCTAAGTAGACACAGCTCAACTGTTTAGTTAAGAAAATCTGACTTACTAACTACATAGCCCCACTGGGACTGGCAGTACCTCTTCTTGCACGCTACCAGAGGTACTGCAGAAGCATGATCTCAGCTTTTCCCAGCCTACTTAAACAGCCCCTAAATCTCACTTAAAGAATTAAAGGGAGATTTCAAGCGTGCTTTAACGAGGAGTGCATTTTTGCCCTGAATTATCAAAAATAACAAAGCGAAGAACTTGCCTATTTTTAGGCATGTCTGGGGAGAAGATGCCACGGTTCCAAGCCACCCCTGTCGTGTCCCAAGGTACAGTTGGAGTGGCTGGCTTGTTCCCGGCATGCAGCAGCAGCATTGTTCCCTAGCCAGGAAGGCGGCTCAGCCCTGTGAAAGCCATAGGCCTCATATCTTGAGAGCCATCTACTGGCACCTTGTCTGTTATCAACACACTGCACATCCACACACCCTGCTCACTTTGCAGAGCTGGCAACGAGCAGATTTTACATCTTCCTGCTTTGATGTAAATAAGAACCACTTTAGAGCGGTCTAAGCTCATAAATCATCTGCAGGGGATCTCTCAGGGTCCTTCTTGCACCAGACTCCTCCATGCCCTGTCTGCAGCTTGCAGTGAGGCAGTGGCTAATGCAGGACAGGGGATTGCAGAGAACTTCTCATAATTGCTGTGTATTTCTCCTGCACGGAGTTTAATGGTGATTGCCTTGCACCGAAGTAGTGGCGAGTTTTAGGAAGTGAAGAAAAAACAAGTGGTGAAGAGGCATTCTGGGCAGAATGTGCCATTTCCATAGGAAGCCAAAGCCTTTGCCAGTCCTATCCTCATCCCCTTACCCACCTGGGATTGAGATCCTCTGGCACGGCTGCAGCAGCAGGAGGGTGGGCACTGACCCAAGGCAATTTGTGCCGGAGGGTCCCAGTTCTCCCAGCAGCGTGGGGCAGCAGGGTGTGTGCTGTGCCTGGAAACCTCACAGCACAGGGTCTGGGAGCAGAGTGGGGTCTGCCAGCAAAGACACACATCACTAGCAGAGGAAAACACAGCTGAGAGGCTGTGGGCAGGGATGAGCAACTTTGTGGATATCACAAGTGCAGAGGTATCTTGCTCACCTTCAGTTTGAGTCTCCCAATATTAGATGGAAAATCCACTTCTCGTGTGTTGGGCAGCAAATACCTGGGATGCTTTCTGTTTGTATGTCACAGACCTCTGAAAAACTACTCTGCCACCATATTAGAGTAGATGGGAGTGGTATTTAGGACTGCACTCTGCCTTTAATTCCTCTTTCTTTAAATGGAAGCTATTAAACTTCCTGGTTAAGGCAGAAAGGAGTTCTGTATTATTCCAGAGCTTTACTTGATGTACTTGATAAATCTTTTTTTTTTTTTTCTTTTATGTTACCATTTGTATATATAATTTGACATCAATGTTTTAGCTAGTGAAGAATCTTCATTTGCATTTTTTGCTTTTTTGAGTCGATATGCCTTCAAATAAAGGTAGCTATTATTTAGAAATTGTCTGACTGATCATGAAAAATGTTTCTATCATACACAAGCAATGACATTTTGAATTAAAATTTAATTATATGGAGTGAACTGTTCAGAATTCAACAATACTTTACTGTATTGCTGTTTTGTTTCATTTAAGGTAAAGTTAAATACATGTGTGATAGCTTGCAAATCAGATAGGAGATTAGTGTGGCTTGCTAAGAAACTCTACCAAAGTATCAGTGCCATACATTAAATGGGAAGCAATATTCATTTTCCTTAGAACACTATCTCTGTGCTTGCTGTTGGTAGCCTGCTGTGTGCAATGTCAGTATTGCCAAAACATCCCTTTCAGATCCTGAGAAGGAAAGTGTCAAATGATGTTTGACAAAACCGTAGCTCTTCTAGGCCTCTCCCTTCTGAGATGTGGAATCTGATTTCATAATACCTAAAGCATTATGTTTCATGCATGTGTGTAGATATGAGTATGTGTGTGTGTATGCAAAAATTTCTAAGGATTTTGACTTCTGATCCAGGTGCAAATCCTTCTTAGGCAAATCCTTCAAGAGCCTCAATAGTTTTTCTGTTATACCTAATTTTCATTGATGCTCCATTCCCAAGAAGAGCTGGCAATGTTCCCATGACCCTTTACTCTCTGACCTGAGACAGGCCAGCTGAAGGCTGTCCATCAGGCTCTCACTGAGCAGCACACGGGACCACACCACCACTCTGGTCACCACTTTGGCACAATACCATGACAGAGCAGTTGAACTTATCCCAATATTTTCCTGGGGCATAGAAGAGGCCATTAGTTCCCAAACCCTTGTGTTTAACAGGTAACTGTCTTTGGGTTCACACACTGTACCCATGCCAGGTGCTGGGGACAGTGGGGACACTCTCAGGACTATGGAAGGGACGCTCCTGCTGGCAGTGCACACAGTGGTCAGACACTGCCCATTGATGCCTCTCATGAGCAGGGCCAGATCTCCATCCCTACTCAAAAGGAGAGCATGGGCAGGATATTATCTGTTAGAATGGTTTAGCGATATATCAGGAGACACAGAGCAGGGCTTACAGATAAGGGTTGGCACAAGGTGCTGAATACAAAATGATTGTTTATTGTTTCATAATGCATGAGGTAGGAGTATCAAATGATGTTAGCAGGTGCCGAGTTTAGGAAAGTTACCTTCTTGCACAGTTCATGAAGCTCGTGACCACAGGTCCTCCTGGCTGCCATATGTTCACGTGGTTCGTGGGAAATTCATGGAAATAAAATCTATCAGGAGCTATTAACCACAGAGAGGCTCCCTATTATCCCTGAACAGCACCCTCCACCTGTCCTCAAGGCTCTGCTGGAGACAAGCCAGAAATGGCCCTTATGATGAGCAGTGCTGCATCTGTCTGTGGCTGGGCTCTCTGCTCTACAGAAAGACACAGTTCAGGTGTTTCTGTTGACAGCATTGCCAAGCAGAGACCAGAGGAATAGGTCAGACTGCTTGGGATTTGTTTAGTTAAACTATGAACTCCCCTTGGTGGCTTGCAGGAGCTCTATCTAGGTAGAAGGATGCCTTGAGGTGAGTTTGAATGCAACTTCTGCAAGCTCCACTTTCACAGAGGGTGCAGCTAAAAGTTGACTGAGAAACACCATTTGAAAATGCTGGTTTATGTCTGAGTTGTTTTTCTTTTTCACTGAAACTGATTTATTACCTGCTAGGAAGAAAAGCAATCACTGCAATTCCAATGAGGTAAAGTAGCTAGAAAGACCAAAGGTATGCTAAGGCTGCACTTACTTTTACATTATAATCCTTTCAGGCTTTTTGTCTTAAAAACAACTCTGGGCAAAGGAGCCCAAAGATAGAAAATGAAAATAAGAAATGGATGTTACATTTTATCAGACAGAAGAAATTGTTCACATGGCCAAGAAACTGGTGTCACAGAGAAATTATATCTGTGAATAGCTGCTGTGGGTTTTCTCCTTGCAGGCCCTAGTTCTGAATTTCCATTCAATCCTGTGCTGGAAAAAGGGCTGCAAAAATAAAGCTCAGGTATCTCCACAACAGTAAAGGTTCCCACCACCACAACATCTTTGAATCCATTGCAGTGCTGCCCGAGAGGTGGAGGTTATTTCTATTGCTGGTAGCAAAATGTCCAGTGTTCCAAATGTGCTCATAAGAGCAAATGTCTTTGTAAATCAGTCATGAGAAAAGACTTTTAAGTAGGCTAACCCTGGTAGTAAACCAGAGTTATCAATTTCTTATTCTCCCTTGAAGATATTTTGTTGCTCTTCAGAAATAAAAACTGCTGAATAACCATGACTTTTTATAAATAATACACTGCCTCCCGCAAGCTGCATGAAATGTTAAAACTCCAGAATGGACTATAAACGGATTCATAAATCTTTAGGATCCATGCATTTCAATCCATCTATTTAAAACTGAAGGTAAAAGGATCACAGTATTTATTTACGTTTTCCATGCCCTTTGTACACTTTTTCCTGACATCAATTTCATGTGTGGAGCAGCACAAAATAGTGTTCCAATATAAATGGCAATACTTTGTTCTGTCCCTTGGCATGTGCCGGCAAATTCAGTCAAAAGCAAAGCATAACACAAGACAGCTTTTTTGGCACAACAGGTCACCAAAGCAGTGGAATGTTTCAGTCAAAACTCAAAGTGTGAGACATTGCTGAAAGGCAAGTTGTCTTTCAGGCAAAGCTGAGACCTTTCTTCATCTTTATACATGAGAAGTCTTGCTCTGAAGCAGTTAATTACAATGAAAAATATGGCATGGTTTTCTCATAACTCTACATGAATTGTGCTTGGATTCCATACTAGTTCCAGGGAAGAACAAGAGCCATATTTTGTCTCATAGCAAAGGGGGGGCGGGAAAGTCTGTCGTGATGTAGATGAATGTAATCTACTTGTTGTTTATAGACCCAAAGGATCCCTCGGAGCATTAAAAATCCATGTGATATCCAAGAGCGGCATACTTAGCATGGAGATATGTGATGTAGCTGAAAGCTGTATAAAATCTGTAAAACTGCGTGTAGGCAAAGAGCTCCCTACTGCCTGTGCATTCGAGTGAAGCCATGTGTGCTTTTCCTGCACACATGAAAAATAGATGATCATAAAATCTGCTTGAGATTCACAAACTTCTGACAGAAACTCGTGTCTAGGCTAAGTATGCCAACTTTCGGTCAAACCAGGCCTGAAAATACACAGACCTGAAATAAGCATTGTTCTTCCATAGTAAGGGGGGAATTTCCAACTTCATACACAGCAAGTGCATACAGGTTGTGTGTCCTTCACTGGTCATCTGCTGGAATAGGTAACATCCTTTCCTTCTGCCTGGGCTCTTTTGACTGGCAACTGGGCTTCCATGCCTTTTCTGGTTGGGTCTTTTGAATCAGGCCCATGTTTTTGTCAAGAAGAATTACCACTGAAAATTGGTGACCCCCACACTCCATTCTCTTTAGGATTGTCTGGGACCACCATGTTTGGCCAAGTGTCTTGTAGGTTAAATAGATTTTTTCACTTTTTTTTTTCCTTAGGAACTACAACTAGTGGTGGTAGTTTGCAGTAGGTCACACACTTGTAGCTTTCATTCTCTCAAGAATTGTGTGGAGTGGGGTTTGGTTGGGGTTTTTTCAAACACTGTAAATGTGTGTTTCATAAACAGGCTGTGATGTGGTGGTAACAGAGAAGAGGCTAACTCAAATGTCCCTTGTACATTTGGTGGGATTTGTTCTTAGCAGCTGTGGAACGTTAGCCCATACTTCTAATGCTGGCTCAAAGAAAACATTGTTCATGAATATCAGCTGAACTGTAAGGACCCTTTTTTCACTGCTGTTCTTGACCAAGGTTACCTTCCTAGGGCCTTTAGAGACATCAGACACAGGACATAAAGCATTTTAAAGATAAGATCTGCGAAGTAAGCTTCATAGTCATAGCTTCATAGGTAGAGAAGAAAGAGAACGGGTGTGGTGCACCCAGAACTTGTGTTGCTGAGGAGGTTTTGGTACACTCATCTGTACCATTTGGCTTCTCCCAAGTTCTGGGAAACTTTTTGGAATCTGCAGCCTCCCAAGAGCAGCACAGCCAAGATATAATACAAGTGTGAATTACTGAGGTTGTGTAATTCCTCGCCAGTACAGCATCTGCTGGCCAAGCACAGCAACAGAAAGCATTACTCACAGACGTGCCTACGTGGGACTGGGACCAGGTGCAGTCTGGCCCCAGGCCCCCTCTGCCAGCTGCTGCTGCCCAGTTCCAGCTGAAGGAGAGCAGTGCACAGCCAGGACCCACCCTGCCCTCACTTTGAGACATCTGAGGGCCTGAAACACCTCAAGCAGCTGCTTGTCAGCTGGGAGCTGATCTCCAAGCATGGGTACGCATGGCATGGCCACGTGTATTGGATAAACCTGCATCAGTATCAGCTGCCCTTGAATACACTCATCAGACGGTTTCTTGTAGCATGAGCATCTCAAAACTGTGCAGGCCTCAGAAAAGCTCTGCAGGAGGTGTGTTTAATACTTGAGATGTAGCCTGCCTTCACCATGTACAAGAAGGGCTCTTCCAAGAAGGTTGTGACTACTTTTGCTGCTCATCTGGCATTAGAGTCAAACACACAAGGAGCCCCACCGGTGGCTCAGTAGCACGACCTCAGTGTTTCAGCAAGGAGATGCTGGTCGCAATTTGTACCTCACACCAGCCTGGCACTGCCTGCGTGGTTTGCAAGTTGTAGTTTTTGTGCAGCGGTGAGATGGGATGGACACATCAGGGAGTACAAGACTGTAGATGTCAACTAGCCTAAGTGTTGAAGTATAGCTGGGAATAATGTGTTGCTGAGAGATTGTGTGTGCAGTGTCGCATTAAGAGAGTAGAATGCTTTGGAGCTAGGAACTACATTAAAAATGATTGTATCTCAGTCTCTATAATTCAGAAGAAATTGCTGGAGAGCGTAATTGAGAAAAGGGGCTTGTGGGTCTAGCCATCCCTTTTGGAACAGACATGTATTTTTTTATCTTAACAAAATGTTTTTATAAGTAGAGATTTCATATCAACAAGGAAAATCTTTTTAAGGAAGATACCAGTGCTAGTCAGAGCAAAAACTGTCCTACTCTGCCATAAGGAGATTGCCCTTCAGATGCTTTCAGGTTCACAGCTCAGGTATCACGTTGTGGTAATTACAGGACCTCTGGTGGAACTTCCACATCCAAAAGTCTGAGAATCAGTATACAAACAGAGGGGCTTCTTCGTCTCCCCAGGGAGTGCCTGTTACGTGAGTGGCTGAAAATAAAGCAGGGTAATTGTTAGCCAGCACTGTGAGCCTGAAGCTCGGGGGCTGTGGTGCTATATGGCACTCTGGGGACAGCACAGACCAGAGCTGGGCTCTGCTGGATTTAATGGTACTCTGTGAACACCAGGAACACTTGTCGGATCATCTGGAGTTGAGTTATTGTGGCAGGAGGGACATGTCAGAGAGGGTCTGGCTGCTCATCTGGGAAGGACTGACCTAGCAGTTTCATTCCCCATGTGGTATGGTTAGACCAGTCTAAAGATGAGGCCAGCAGTGCCTTTATGACCTGTAGCTATGTGAAAATGAAGGTAGGTTGGGGTGGAAGAAGGGAAGAGAGTGGAAGAAAAGAAGAAAAAGGGAATAGAAACTGCAGGCTTTGCTAATTGCAACCAGGGGAATGGAAAGAAGTGACATCACACAGAAGAACCAGGGAAGTGAGAAGAAACAAGAGGGGAGCAAAAAGATAGGAGAGAGGAGGACATTCCCCTGGTGAGTATGTGTGACTGTGGTACCTGCGGCCAGCCAGGAAGTTTTTAATTTTTAAGCACCTCAGTGATATGTCAAGCAGAGAGCTGAGTTTTAACAAGTAATAATGAATATGAGGGGAAAAAACCAAAAGAAAACAGTTAAAATGAAAAGGAAGATGGGACAGGAAAATAAAAGGAATGTGGTAGTATATGAAATAACTGAATGGCATGAAAAAGTGAAGTACAGAGATAAAAGGAAGGAAAAAAATTTATCTGGCACCAGGTGCTCAGCTGGCAGATGCTCTGTAATCCCACAGAAGATGAAGGATAAGATTCAGTGCAACCACTAGCAGGCAGTAAAAATTAGTATTTTCTTTCTGCTTAGGTCTTGATTAGTAAATAGGAAACTGTAGGAACGGATTTGTGTGGATCTTCATCAGAGCTTTAGAACATATTGGAATGTGCAAATTGATACCCTTTAACTGTAGCAAAGGCTTCTGGAGTACAGGTGCGCAGGAGAGGTCAATACAGATAGCAGCAGGTGGGCAGAGCAGGGAGCAGACATAGATGTAGAGGGGAGAAAGGAGGCAGAAGAAAACCCGGTTTAGAGCTTAGGGAGAAGCTAGACGGGAATTAACTGAGTGTGAAGTTTTCCTTGGCTCCCGCATACCATGCCCCTCTATGAAGGGATAACAAGCAGTCGTGCTGGTGTAAGGATTCGTGTGGTCTCAGCTTAGGGGTCGAAAAGGAGGTCATACTTTCGGGAACAGTAAACTTCCAGCAGGGTCTCCCCGCACACATTCGGGGGTCTCCAAAGGGAACTGTACCCTACTCCAGCCTGCAGCGCCCACTCTCGCGGCTCGCCCGTGCGATGCCGGAGCCCTCAGGATGCCGAGCTGCCCCCATGGGCGGAGGAAGGGCAGGGCCAGCCAGCCCAGCCCAGCCCGCCTGCCGAGCGCCTGGCATCCGCAGAGAGCCCCGCTCCTGCCCGGCCCGGCTGCTCCCACCGGCACGGCCGGCCGCGGGGTCCAGCGCCCGTGTTTAGAAAGCGCTTCCTTGCTGCCATCTGCAGAAATCGATCCGATCTTTTTTTATTATTCTCCACCCTAACGCGTCCTGGTCATCCATCCCGCCGGCCGCCCCATCCCGCCGGCAGCACGGCCGCACGCTAAGCGCCGGTCGGGGTCCGGGGCTCCGATTTACCTGGCGGGTGTGTGCCGGCTTCGCTCCGCCCGGGCGCCGAGCGGCGGCGGGCCCGGAGATGCGCGGCGGAGGGGGCGAAGTTGGGCCGCCCCGAGCCCTGCGGCGGCTCCCAGCCCCGGCCGCGGAGGGAGGGCGAGGGGGACACCGCTGCGGTGCTCCCGCCGCCGGGGGAGCGAGGGCAGTCCTCCCCCGACCGACCTGGCTACCGCCTGCTAAAACTGAAGCCCCAGATAGGAGGAGGGAGGAGGATCCGCGGCGCAGAGCGCAGCGGGGGAGGCGGCTCCGCAGCCCCGCGGCACATCGCCGGCTGGAGGCGGTGGGATGCTGCTCCGGGGCTGCGCTCCGCCAGCGTGCCTTAGGTGTGGGGGGCAGAGCAGCCCTCCGTGCCAGCGTGATGGTGCATTTTCCTCCGGCTCCGTCGCGGGGATGGTGGGATGGTGCCGCAGCCCGAGAAGACCTTGGCCACTGCCTGCCGAGGCTGGTCAAGACCTTCCCTCTCTCTCTTCTCCCTGCTTTCCCGCAGTGCTCGTTTCTTCCCCTCGTCACCTCTCCGGCCCCGTGCCCGTTCCAGACCCCACAGCCGTGCGGTGTTTTATTTTTCTAACGTCGCAGCCGCGCGTGATTAAACACCGACACCCGGGCGTGCGGCTGGCAACTTCAGCTGCGCCCGTGCGTGTGCGGAGGGTGCGCGGAGTGTGTGTGTGCGGTGTGTGTGCGGTGTGCGCAGAGGGGGTCAGGACGCCCCTGCCCGCGGGCGCGCTTGCCACCTGCGGCTGGGGGCCGTGCGCGCACACGTCTGGGCGCGGAGGGGCGCGGAGAGGCGCGGCGCTGCCCAGCCCGCGCCCCGTCGGGGCCGGCGCATCCCCGCAGCCGGCGGGTCTGGGCCCGCGGGCGCAGGGGTGCGGAGCGCCACCCGCGTCCCCGCCGTCCTCACCGCCCAGCCCGGCCCTGCCCCGAGCGCTGCCGCGGGGCGCAGCGGCTCCGCCGGCCCCGCCCGCCGGGCCCCGCACGCCGCTCGGCCAATGGGGGCGGCGCGGCGGCGCACGTGACGCGGCGGGCCGGGACCTGCTGCTTCCCCCGCGCAGAGGGATGCGGGCGGCAGAGCGGGGCAGGCGGCGGCGGCGGCGGCTGCGCGGCGGCGGCCCCTCCGCGCCCTCCCCCCGCTCCCCGCCGCCCGGCCCCTATGGCAGCCGCTCCCCGCCCCGCCGCCGCCCGCACCCCCGCGCCGCCCCGCCGGGCTCCGCCGCTCGCTCCAGCGTAGCGCCCGGCCGCCGCTCGCTGACCCGCTGCCGCCGCCGGCCGGGGCCCCGGGATGCCCAGCGGCCCCGCCGCCCGTCCCTGCCGCCCGCCGCGCTGCCCGGGGGGCACGCCGCCGCCGGAGAGTTGAGTTAGGAAGTCATGGTGCCCTGGGAGCCCTCCCCGCCCCGGCAGTGCGGCGGCGGCGGCGGCTGGACGCTCTGCGACTGCTGCTGCTGGCTGCTGCTGCCCGCCGTGCTGCTCGTCCTCGCCCGCCCCGACAAGCTGGCGGCCTTCCCTACCTCCTTAAGCGACTGCCAGACGCCCACCGGCTGGAACTGCTCCGGTAAGCACCGGAGCAGCCCGCGCCCGGCTCCGCCGAGCGTCCCGGCAGCCCCGCCGTGCCCCGCCGGGCGCTTGGAGTTGCGCGGACGAGCCCGGGGGAGGCAACTTCAGAGGGTGATGCCGCGTCCCGTTGAATGCACGGGAATAGCGAAGGCTAAAAGTCCCCGGCGTCGGGGCTCGCCGCCGTTCCCGGTGCGACCGCAGCCCCCGGGGCCCCGCTTGTTCCCCGCTCCGCGGCGCCGGGCGCGGCAGCCGCGCCCTCCGCCGCTGCGGGCGGCTCCCCGGGCAGAGAGAGAGCCCCGGCCCCGGCGGAGCGCGGCTCTGCGCTGGAACGGGGCGCTCGGCTGCGGGAGCGGGGCGCGGGGAGACGCGGCCGCGTGTGCGCATCCTGCGGGCGCCTGTTCCCGTGCGCACCGAACGGAGAGCGGATCGGGGGATCGGCGTCGCGGCACCGGGAACCTGCTGCCCGTTCCTTAAAGTCGGGCTGACCTTTGCAACGGGTTTCCTATGTAGGTCAGCGGCCGGTCCTTCTCCGATACGTAAAATAATTCGGAAATTAGAGTGTAGCAGCGTTCCAAGGGGAAGAGCGTTATTTGGGGTACTGCGTGCACCGCACATGACGTGTTAGATCGGGGGGAATTTGCGCTGTGAGCTCTTCGTTTCACACATGTAGCGATACGGTTAAGAGCACTCGGATGTTTTTCAAAAAATCAATGTATTCAGATCTTAATGGGTTTGGAGTCTGATATAGCTGTTTTGTTTAGTATCTAGCCACTCGCTGTTGGAGTGGGAAGTCAGCTAGCGAAATCAGAAATGCATGCTTGTATTCGTGAACTGAATCTTCAGTCAGATCTGTTGGTTTTTCCTGGAGAATCTGAAGGCAAAGAGCTCGGTTTGCTCAGCGGCTCGTGGGGAACCTGGCACTTCTCCTGTTAACTTACAGGTCATCAATCTTCATTGGGATCAGGCAGACCATCACTGAAAACACACAGCCTGTTTGTCTTTATTATTGGGGGCTTTGTTGTGTCATGGGCTGGAGAAATTCCAATTTGGACTTTTGTCCAACAGATTTGTGATCGGATGGGGATAAGTTGGTGACATCTCCAACCCAGAGCCATGAAATTGCATAATTACTGGGTGACTTTTGAGGAAACCGAGTCCGTGAAATAGGAAAAAAAAGTGCATGAGGTAGTGGGGAATAAGAACTGAGAGAAACACCGAGGGAGAAACAAGAGGAAAAGTGAAAAGCTGAGGACAGGGAAGGACAAAAGGAAATCTGGACTCTATTAATTTCATCAACAAGGTTATTGTGCTGTGTGCAATAAAATGCTATCATCCCATATATTTCCTCTCTCTATTCCAAAGCTGACTTTTTTCTTCCTCTCTTTGCATTTGAGGTTATGATGACAGAGAAAATGATCTCTTTCTCTGCGACACCAATACCTGTAAATTTGATGGGGAGTGTTTAAGGATTGGAGACAGTGTGACTTGTGTCTGTCAGTTCAAGGTAAGATGATTGATATTTCATTCTCTAATTCACTAATGAGAATACAAATCAAGGATCTCCCTTTATTGCTTGGCAATTTATTTCTCTATGTGCAGAGAAGTTAGAGGGAAAACCTGGCAGTGTGTATAAAAGCTGGCAGGAGAACCAACTGGTGTCAAGAAGACATAAGTTTCTCTGGGAAAGTGCAGATGCTGTGGCTTTGAATGTCCCTTTGGGTCTGCAGTTCCAGGTTGTGCATTTCTGATTTTTCATCCCTGCCCTTTTAACAAGGATTTAGAGCCCTTTCTAAATTCATTTCTGATACAGATCATGGCTTATTGTATTCGGAGTTCTGATCTAGTTAAAGAAATGGATCTGTAATGTGCTTATGCAATATTTTCAGGAAGGGCTGCATAGTGACAATGCTTCTGCCTGTTTATCTGCCCAGCTGATCAGATTAAGGAGCAATCCCTCTGTTCCAAAATGATGAACTTCCTTTAGGTTTTATATAGTTTTAGGAGAGCTATTACTGAGTAGTAAGGGGTTTTCCTTCTATTTCTTCTCTCTTCCTCTCTCAGCTATGTCTAAACCTCAGCCCTTCTCAAAGTCAGACGATTTCATTATGAAGGATTCCATTTAATGTTTTAGCTAACTCGCAAAACAGCTGGTCTTTAAATAATGACCTGAATAGAAACCACACAAATTAAAGGAGTTTAAAGCATGTACCAGCGCAGGGTTGTATGTGTGTTGATGCCCCAATGTTTTTCTGCATTTTAATGTGGATTGGTGAAGTTGTGAAACTTATAATGCTGATTTGAGTGTTTACGGTAGAGCAGGCCAAATAGTGCACAGCTCAAGATTGTGCACATCTGTAATGCCTGTGTTAATATTGAGCTTTGATAGATCATTCATGTTAAAGCACTGCAAGTATCGTTTATATTTCTAGAGCCAAATGTGCCTTCGGAGATAAAACCCAAGGGGTTTTTTTGTTTCATTTTAAACAAAGAAGGAAATTTCTCTAATGAGAGCAAGACAGTAGTTCTTAAATGCTTGTGTTTCCCATGTTGGAAGGGAATTCATATTGACCATGGGAGTCTTTTATTCCATTTGGTGTTTGCATGCAATCAGAAATTCAGCGTGAGAATGCTGTTTTGAGCATTTGCCTTGGCTCAGCATATGCAGTGATACAAGGGTTATGGTCTGGTCTGGTTTCTCTTTCTGAGAAAGATATGTAAGGCAGTGAAACCTCTGTGATTTGTCTCATTGCCTGGTGCTAAGCCAGGGCAGATGTTGTGCCATGAGCCTCGGGAACTTAAAGCAGCCAATGATAGTGCCTGGGTCTTGTCTTTGGCCCCTTTTTGGTGTTACCATTTGGCATGAAGCAGTGAACTCATAGCCTGGAGGGTGCAAATTCAGATGTTGCCATTGGCAGGGAAGAAGGCATTGGGAGCGCTGTTTTCCCAAGGCAGCCTGCTGATGCCTGGTGATTTGGGGTAAATGAAGTTAGGTAAACCTCTCCAGGCTGTGTGGTTGCCTCTTTGAGAGGTGAACAGTCTAAGTATGCTGAGTTTAGCAGTTCTGTAGGGGGCAGTTTGAATAGATTTTAGGAAATCAGGTAATTGGTATGTGAATATGCAAATAAGATCAAAAGAATGAGTTGGGCAATTGTGGGCCCAATCACTAGGAAATGGGCCAAAATCAGCAGCAGTCTCTGGTTTCAGTGGCCTCTGGATCAGGCCCTGTAAACACTCAGAGCTCTTTGTGTCGCTGTGAGCCCTCAGTGGAGCCGCAGGGCTGCCTGTGACCTTGCAGGGCAAATTACCTGTGGCTGATGCTGTGCCAGCGCTGCCAAGGGCGCTCTGGTGCCGGGGGCTTCTGTAGTCAGACGCGAGTGCTTTGATACAGGCAGAGCTTGGGGGGATGTTAGCTTCTCTTGTAACATCAGTGGACAGTGTGACAAGCCAAAAAGATATGCCACTGGAGTAGAAAATTAATTTCTGGTATGGTGTCTGAGGCTGGCTAAGTGAGGCAGAGCTGGCCAGGTAATTTATGTCATGACTAAAGGGGACCCCCACCAGAATTCAGGGCTCCCATTTCAGTGACAACTCTTCGTGGGATAGTGAGCAAATCAGTAGCAGACTCCTCATCACTATAACTGCATTTTGTGTCATCTTCAGAAATTTGAGAGACTAGACAAGGATAGAAAGCTCATTTAGCCACCGTACTGAAGAAAAGTTCTGGGCTGACCAGCCTGTGTCTTGAGGGGCTGAGAACATGGAAGTGGAGAGCTGGGCTTCTGCAGTCGTTGTTTGGGTTTGATCAAACCAGAATTACAGATGCTTCATGTCTGCCCAAGTGGAGTTGAAATTAATTTATTTTTATTTGAAAGGATGAATATGATCAGACTGCTCTGGAACACCCAAGTTCAGCTTCCAACCCTGGAGAGCCAGCAGGCATGTGCTGAGAAAGAGATTCATATTGGCTGGTTCTCTTGTCACAGTCTACTGTGACACCTCTCAGTGGGGCATGTACTTCATTGTAAAACACCGTGGCCTGCTCTGATCAGGAGTGCAGACCCATCCCCTGTGCAGGACAAGCCCAGACTTGGGTGCTGGCAGGGGAGGGAAGGCACTGGGACAGTGCTGGCTCCAGCAGGAGGGCTGAGCATGTGGGAAGCCACCAGCCCTTCCTTTCCTCAGACTCAGTGGTCCAGCAGAAGGTGCAGAGCTGTGCTAGCTGTGCTAGCAGGTTGCAGACACGGCTTGCTGGGGTCTGTACCTGCTTGCCCAAAGCCAAAGGTCTGGCAGCTGCGCTCTTTCCTCTTACATTTCATGAACATATCAAAATAATATACCAGGCACTTCCATCGGTGTCTTTGCTCTTGAGTCACCAAGCCTGTGGACAGTCACTGTTTTTTATGGGAGGAAGGAGTCCTGTTTTCATGCATGTCGAGTCTTCCATGTGCTTCAGTGTTTGTGGAGCTGCAACATCACCTGTCCAACTTCCAGCTTTGTTATATTTCTGAAATATATTTTTGTGCTACTTGGTTCAAGATGTGGGTGGCATTTTGGAACTAGTTGATCCATGAAAGCAGGAGCTTTTAATGGTGTTACCAGGGGTAGGAGTTACACAGGTTCCCACTATCTTTAGGAAATAAACCACCTGTTTTCAGTGCTCAGCACTGATCCGAAGGCTCCCAAAGATGGTTTGTCCCTGGCTGTGACAGCAGGCACTTGAGGCTGAAGGTGGTGAGGAAGGCAGCTTTTGACTGATGCTTGATGGAATTGCATGAGTCCATTTCCCCGCTCTACAGCTGCATTTTAAAAACTGGCATGCATAAGAGAGAAGTGGCCAGTGTGGCACTGTGCTGCTTGGTTTAGTGCGAGTTTTGACATGGGTTTCCCTGAGGGCTTGCTTGGTCCTTACTTGGGAATGAAGAATCATTCCTACATTTAGGGCCTGGTCTATTGAGCCCTAAACCAATGACAGAAGCACGTTACTACACTGATGGGACTGACATTCAACACCTGATATTCTCCAGCACTAGCAGGAAGTATTTTGTGATCGTGATGAGCTGTGAGCACAGGGTTCAGCATGGGCAAACACAAGAGTCTAGCTCTGGTGGGTTAGGAACCACCTGGTGACTAACATCACAGCCCTCTCATCGGTGGTCTTGTTTTCTTTTCCTGGGTAACTTCCACCACAGTTTCCAGCTCAAAGCCAAAGCAGGATTCATATGGAAGACATCCCTCCCTTTGCTCCTTATGACTCCTGCCTTTTCCATCTGAATCCTAGTTTTTCAAAGATGCTGGTGGGGAGACTGAACTAATACTTCCTGGCATCCTGGTGTCTCTCAAATGCATTTTTAAAATTGCCAACCTTTTTAAGAAGTTCCAGCCTAACCCATAGCACTCCTTTCTGTGGTTTGGGATTTCACCATTTATGTTGGGCTGTCTGGCCTTTCAGATCTGCAGCTGAGTCTGTGTCAAAGATCGTCCCTTGCTCTGGGCGAAACCAGCAGAGGAGCTGCCTTTGTGTTTCTCAGGCAGAGAAGTTGCCACTGTGTTTCTTGGGCAAAGAATCCAACATTGTTTCTACATGTAACAAAGCCTGTTGAGATACTCCAGGCCAAATTCCTCACAAATCCTTGGGTGACAAGCAGATATTACACCTAAAGCAAGCACAATTTGATGCTTCATGCTTTAAAAAATATGCACAATTGTGTTAATTGTCCTGGTTATGTATTCCAGATCAGCCTCCAGCAATTGCTGTTGAGCTT
Organism: Acrocephalus scirpaceus scirpaceus; assembly: GCA_910950805.1. NCBI lineage: Eukaryota > Metazoa > Chordata > Aves > Passeriformes > Sylviidae > Acrocephalus > Acrocephalus scirpaceus. The sequence continues at coordinate 40,870,880 of OU383779.1, read as the reverse complement.
CTGGATGAAGTTGGCATTTTATGCTTGAAACATTGCTCAGATTTGGAACATAATGGTGAAAATAGCCTAGAAACATTTTTAATCAACAGTTTAAAATCTCTGCATGGAGGAATCCTCCGTGAGGAGCAGAAGGAGAGGATTTCTACAGTTGTGGTTGCTGTTTTTCTTCCTTGTTCTGAGGGAAGAGGGTGCTGGGGGTGGGCAACATCTTGGGAAGATTGAAGAGAATACAATGCAAAAGGAAAATGTCATTTGTTTTGGCCCAATCAAAATGTCACTCTGACCAACTATGAATAATTTCTTGGCAGCTGCTGTGTGTGGAGGCCTGCAATTAATGCAATCTATGCAATTGTTTGTGTTAATCACTTCTGTAGTCATTCAGTTTAAAGCATTTTTGACGTTAATATCCCTGATGTTTCAGTTCTGTGTTTTACATTGTGCCCAACAAGCACACCTCGGATGCGTTGTGGCATAATACAGCTAAATAGGATGTATGATTTCTTCTAAATTTTTTACTTGGATTTAGGCAGAGGTGAGCATTTGTAAATAATAATTGTGATCATTCCATTTTTTCTAATTAAACAATGAGGCATACCAGGAGTAGGGTAATCATGAGATAATCATATCCCTGGTATAATTGCCATGTACAGGGCACATCCAAGTATTTCTAAGCCTCCAAGCATGATTATCTTGTGATAACTGCACCCGCAGGTTGCCCAGTTTTTGGTATAAAATGAAATGACTATTTTTTTAAATGAAAGAGAAGGGGCAAATCTGCCTTCCAGTGGTAGAGGAAATCAGGCAGAGCCAGCAGGAGCTTGAACCAAAGCAGGGGTGCCTGGTGTGAGAAACTTCTGCACTGGCTGAGCTCGCTGCAGCGCTGCCGCTCCTCCCCGCTGGCCACCGTGGGGAGAGCTTGGACCTTTGTGGAGCATCCCAGCTGCAGCTTGCCGGGAACAGAAATGTCTGTGCAGGAAGAGGGATGGACTGTGATCGTTGGTGTCTCAGGAATAATCCCCCTCTGTCCAGTGGGCACTTGAACAGTTAGACACACACTCGTGTGTGTCTGTAGCGCTGCGGGTGTGTGTATGCAGGAGGAGGGGAAGGGAGAGCCTCTGGTTACTATTTGCCTGGAGCCATCCAATGGAAACACAGGAGCTGTTATTGCAGATGTGAGGAGTCATTTGCCTTGCCCCTGTTCCTTCCCTGGGAATGCCCCCTGCTCCTGCTGGCAGTGAGAGTGCCCTCTCTGGGGCACTTACTGGACACTTTGCCCGTTCAGATTACCTTTCCCCTAATCTCTTCAAATCTGATTTGTCTTTTTAAAAATACCCCTCCCTCTCCCCTGGTAACTGTAAAGGGGAGAGAGGATTGTCAGTTGTTTGATTGTCCCTCTCTGTTGTTTTCCCAGGGTTTTAATGCTGGCAGGGAGCAGATGTGTGTGTGAGGGCACCCAAACGGGTGCTGTGCCCCCTGCTCGTGTGACTAACGCTGCTGCTCTCTGTCCCTTCCCATCAGTGTAACAATGACTACGTGCCCGTGTGTGGCTCCAATGGTGACACCTACCAGAATGAATGCTACTTGAAACAGGCTGCCTGCAAGCAGCAGAGTGAAATCCTGCTGGTGTCCGAGGGATCGTGTGCCACTGGTACGTATAACTCACTCCAGGCTGCCTGCTCACCCTGCCACGCCCTCCAGGAAAATGGCCTGGGAATGGCAAAAACTATTTGAATTCTTGAATTCATTGCTGGTTAATTCTTTGCAGTTTGGGGCATGAGAAGTCACTGCCATCCTTCCATTTTAAGTAATTTACTGTAGGCTCGCAGTTCCTGATACACAGTACCCCAGAACTGTTTGGAAGAGTTCAGCACAGAAGTAAATTTACTTTTTTAATTTGTATCTTGTGCTCCTAATCATCCTGTGCCCTACACTTCTGAGCTGTTACGACAAGTGAACTGGGAGCAGATTAAGTGAGCAGATGTCTGATAAATGGGCATCTGGATTACCACAAACCTCTCCATAATCTGGAGAGGGAGAACTGGAGCATTATTGCCTGCAATCCAGTTTCTTAGGTTTTTCCTTACCCTTGCAGGGCCAGATCCCCAGCTGGTGTGATTCAACAGACCACTGGTTGTAATGGGCCCTGCCAATTCATACCAGCTGAAGATTTAGTCCAAAGCACACATAATGAGCAGGTCTGTGCCACAGGTGTTTTGTTCTGGACTTGAGAAAACTGACTGGCATATGAGACAGCTCTGCTCAGCTCTGAGCCTCGTGAGCTGTTTATATCTCAGCTTGTATGAAAACAGCTAGAAAGGTGAATGAGCAAAATCTGTCAGGAAAACCGAGTTGCTTATGTGCAGGAGTTCTTGATGTTTTTCTTTTGTGCTCGTGATCTGTTGGAGGTGGGCAGTGAAGTTAACTTGAAAAGAGCAGGAGTAAGCCTTTGTTCTTGAGAGAGTTCTTTAAACTTAAAGCAGAATTTTTTCTTGGCTGAGGATGGAGGAGTCAATAAAAAGTACATTAGACAAACTTTTTTCAGTGCTGTAATTTCATGTTTCATACACCTGAGAGAAAATAAACTCCCTTCTCTGGAAATGTTGTTCTTCTCTGAAGCTGTTACCTGACAATTTTCAAGAAGAAAAAAAACATATGCTGCAATTTTTTTGTCCATAAATTGGTATTAAATGGAGCTAGGGCTGACAAACCCTACTGTGGTGTAGGATTTGTTCAGCTTAGTAAATTCTCTCAGCACAGCAACTGGTCTTTTTTGGTTCAAACTTTTTGATTAAAGGGATAATTTCAATGCATTGCTACAACTTTTCTGAAACTTGCGTGCCTGCTGGCAATGACTCTGTTGGCAACAGAGTTCTCTTGAAATACACCGTGGATTTCAGAAACAGAGAAGGGAAAAAAACCCCCTGTTTTCCTGAAGCCTTGATCAAGGTCTTTGGTCTCTTTTTCCTTCTTCCAAGGAGGAGCTCAGTGGAGAAGGGAGCAGCCACTTTCCTTAGGTTTTCCCTATGGGATGGGGCCGTGAGAGAGGGTGCTCAAGAACCCCCAGCAGAGACCTGGACTTCTGGGAGGCGTGTCAGTGGGCAGCCCTTCTGGGCCTGCCTGGCAGGGGTCTGGGCGCTGCAGGGTGGGGCAGGGGGAGGAACACGAGGTCCTTTTCCTCCCGAGAGCCCGATGGGGCGGTAGCTCGATCTGGCAGGCAGGTGATAGCAGGCGTTCATTTCTCCTGCTGTGCTGGGGAGCTGTGGCACGCCTGGAAAAGCAGCGCCTCCCGCAGCCGTGAGGGCACTGCAGTGCTGACACCTTTTTTGCCTCTTTCCTCAGTGGCTGGTTTGGGAAAGGACATCAGGACAAAAGATGAGATCAGGAAAATTCGGGACATGTTGCCTGGGAAAACACCATGATTCCTGTTCCCCTCCTCAGCCGCCTTTTGCATCTGGCCTTTGCAGCCTTGCTGCATATATCTGCCATTGGAAGCAATTCTTGCAACCAATTATTTAGCAAAGATTTTCCTTTTCTTTCTTAGTTTTGAGCAGCAGTGGCATGTTCAAGTTCAGATCCACCAGGCCTTGCTGTCAGTAAATGAAATCTAACAGTTCACAGGGTACTTTGATCCCAAAGCAGCTTTTCCACACTCTTTCTATTAATCTTGATGCTGATAAATGCATAACTCTTCCACTAAGGGGGAGGATAGGATGGCAGCCCCCCTCCCTTCCCTGCAGAAGGAACTCCTCTTAGGCATTATTTTTGGTAACCCTACTTGTGTGCATTTCCATGCTTTGCCTTGCTTAGAAAGTTTCTTACTGAAGCTCTGGGCTTGGCAATTTTGTGATGTTGCACTTTCTAAATTTGTGACTCTCATCATTCCAGCCAACAAAATGTCGAGCAGAGGAGAAAGAAGGCACTCAGTTTTGAAACTCAGCAACAACCTTGAGAAAAATGGCATTTTAATAATTTACCTGAAGACTCTGAATAATAGTAATTTAATGGTTTATTCCAGCTAGTTATAATTTGATGAGGTGTCCTGTTTTCTAAAGATAACGATACGAGTTTACAGTTGCTCTCTCCTCAAACAAATGGGTTTAAAGTTTCTCCTTGGTGAGGATTTAGTAGTGACCAAGTGGAGAAACTTTGTGCTACTGTTGGGAACAAAGATTTATTGGTCTAAGTACAACAAAACAAGGTAGAGACTTCTAAGGACACTGCAGCATTCTGTGGCTTACGTTATTTTCATCTGATAGAGAGACTTTAAAGAAAAAAAAATGGAGACACGAGAAAGATGGCTTGAGTGAATTACATTCAGATTACATCTCTATAATTTACCCAGGGATGCCATCAAATGCGAGGTACACTGTAGTACACTTCACTGAAGCCTTGCTTTGCATGCTCACAGCACATACTGGAGCACATGAATATAAATTTCTTTCTGTTCTTTTCTCAGATGCTGGCTCAGGATCTGGGGATGGAGGTAAGAACCCTCTTTTAATATCTCTGTTCTTATGTGTACACACATTGTCTTCCACAATTTCAGATTCTAAGTGGATATGCTTTTAGTTGTTGCACTACATATTGTCTTTTGTTCAGCTCTATCTTTGAAAAAAGGGGTATTTTGCATTTCAGTCAAGCTGGAACCTAATCATGACGTGCTGTTTTCTAGGGAAATTCAGAAAGCTATGTTACTTCTAATAGGACTTGGAATTATTTATAGGTTGTGCTAGGAGCTCTATCTCCATCTACTGTTACAGTTGCACTCATTTGTTTTACGCTTAGGGTAATATTTCTTTTGTTTTTAAAACATGAGCCAAACCCTTGGCTCCTCCTCACTGGAGGATTCAAGCCAAATATTGGTAGCAGAGAGCATTCTTTCAAAGATATGAAGAAATGTCACAGGGAAGGAACAATGTGTTTTTAGAAGAAGAGCAAACAAACTGAACGTGGAAAAAGCCTGAGCCCTTTGTGGTGTACAGGGGATACTGTAAAATGTAGGTAAACTAGCATTTAAGTAGGGGTTTATTTTGTTGTTTTTTGGGTGTTTTTTATTTCTTGGTGCAGTCATAATGCATTTGCTTGTCTGACATCAGTCCTTTTTGGAAGTGTAAGTGTTGGGTCTGGGTACTGCCCTGCCTAGGGGTAGGGAGTGTGGCTTTTAGGGCTGGTAGGTCAGGCTTCTCTGGGAGGGCCAGGGCTAGTCTGGGTAGCTAGGGAGGGTTGTCCTGGAGAGTTCCCCTCATTTGTAAGCTCCAGGAGCCCCATGGCAGGGGAAGGGCAAGGGTAGGTGCTGCTGGGCTCCTCTGGCTGGGGCAGCCCCCAGGAGCTGAGGCAGCTTTTGGTGTGACACACAGCAGGGCTGGGCTCTGACCCGGTTTTATGGCTGCTCCTGGTTGGATTCAGGTTTTTCTGATACAGTCATGTTACTTGGCAAAGTATCCCTAGTCCATGTTTAATATTGGTAACCAGGATATCAGTGAGTGCAATGTGTGTGGAAGGGGTTATTTTTACCTGTGAAGTCGTCAACAACATGAGCATGAGGCGCTTCAAGAGGCCTGATTTTCTGACATCAGACTCAAGCTGCTTTCTGGAACTCTGGACACTTCAAGATGCTTCAAATCTGGCTCCCCAAAAACTGCAGTGTAAAATACTGCTACTTTTTTGCAGCTATTTCTATTTCACTCTAATGTTCTTCTAGATTGTCTTTTTAAGTTGCTACACCAGAAAAATACCTTGTTCAGTGCTTATCAGAAATCTACAATTTGATTTATATGTACGATAATGTTTTCACACCTACGGTCAATAAATTGGTTTTCAAATGAAGTTGCACAAAATTCATCATGCATGTACCAAGGAAGACAGATAAAGCTTTCAGTTTATTTTATAACTGAGGAGATGGGAAAATGAACATGGCCACTTTCTGTAAGTAATGAATTCCATTCTCAGAAAGCATAGGAGTTTAAAAGCATGATTTCCAAAGACTTTAATTTTAGAAGCTCAGGTCGACAGAAGATGAGCAGAGCAGGGCCTTGGGACTGACTGTGCAGGCAGTAAGGAAGCAGATTTGTGGAGGAGACAGAACCAATGGTACATGTGTTTAAAGGTCTACAAAGCTGCCTTGTATTATTCAAGATTTAGTAGGCAGCTATGGCTGTTCCTAAAGTACAAAAGTATATTTATGTGCCCTAAGAAGCTAAAGAAACTAAATCCAGACAAGTAAATATTGTCACTATATCACTATTTACTAGACATGATTTTGTTGTAAAAGCTGCTATAAATTTTGGATGTCATCACAGTAAGTCTTGTAAAATCCACTCCAGCAGTTATGAGTGGGACATGTTCCTATGAGAAGCACGAGGTCTTAGGTAATCTTGTGTGGTTTCTGATTTTTCCTGAAAATTCTTTCTTTCTTATGCTTCTCCAGGCAGTCTTGGTTAAGAGAATAACCAGTGCAGCATCTTTTTTAGCAAAACTCCTGCCATAGGTCCCAGCCAGCCAGCTGTGAGATAAGGGAAATTTTTCTACAGGCTTGTATCTCATGGTTGGATTTCCTTGGTCTGATGAGGTACACATCTAGTAAGAAATGAACTGAAGTTGTGTTTTTCTGGTTCTTAGAACATGGCAAGTTTCCAGCTTTGAGGTGGTTTCTCCCATGACTGCCACCAGTCCAGCTCCCAGTACTGCTGCTCCTTCAGTGGAGCTTGTCACAGGAAGCTGTAATTGCTAGAGGGCTCAGAAATAGCTGGGAAGGGGTTGGTGTGAGGGACAGATGTAGATAAGCACACCATGTGGTCATACAAGCCTCTTTTTCTCAGGAAACTGGTCAGAGCATGAGGAAAACAGCCAGAGGCTGTGTTTTGCAGCCATGTTTTCCTTTCAGGTATTCCCATCTGGGTTTGCAGGGAAGTCTTCTCAATTTACTATGTGCGATTTGGGGTTTTTTGCTTTCCTGTCAGGGATGCTGAGATCAGAGAGGTCCCAGCATTTCAGCACTTTAATGATTTTGAGGGCTTTCCAGAGGTGATTTAATCCTCCTTCATGCAGCAGTAACATACAAAAGTCCCCTTATTTGTAAAATGATGAGGGAATCTTAATCTCATTTGATTACTGAGCCTTCAGCATATACTTCTGGGGATATCCAGTAGATGGGTAGGACAGTAGGTGTTCAAGTTTCTTACTGCAGAAGACATTTTTCCCTGTAAATGAAGATGAAAAATGCAGAATCAAGAGCCATTTCAGTGTTTTGATTGCAGAAGCTGGGAGTGTGGTGTGGAATTATTTAAAAACCCACATCCCAGAAAGATACTAATCAGAAAGCCAGAAAGGATGAATGTGAAAGACTTTATACAGAGAGTAATTTAAAGAGATTCCATTCATTTTCATCTATGCCGTTCTCTAGACAACTGGGTTTTTTTAGAACCCAATGATTCATGTTTTGGTCTTGAGCAGCTTTATAATGAATTCTTGCTCGTTTCCTGGCTTCCTTCTAACAGCAACAAACTCAAGATGCAGTATTTCATTATAGCTCTTAATGGGCTAAGAACATCTCTCCTCGGTTTCGTTTTCACACTGAGCACTCCTTTGCCCTGCCTGCATTGTCTGCACTCCCAGCTCTGTTGATTGGCTTTCATTCACAGTCTGATGGATTCACTGGGTGACTGTCACGCTGCGTGTCGCTGTGACCCCCGGCAGGGCAGTGCATAAGCACCTACCTTGAACTCCTTTCAGAGCCTCCTTCAATTTCCATTCAAGTCCTACTGACTACAGTGGGAATTCTGTGGGGCCCTGGGTACACAGATCTTATCCTAGTTTGATTTTTGTGTTAATTCTTTATGATCCAGACTAAAGCAAAATTAAAGCAAACCAACCAAACGACTGATAATTCATCAATATCATCATCACCATTTATTTTAGAGTAGCATCTAGAGGTGCTAATTCTAAGTTAAGGACTCCAGGGTGTACGCCCTGACACTGTGAAGCACCTCTTCACAGTGGGGGAGAGAATAAAAACTCTGAAGCAGAGCCTGGGTATTTAAGCTGAGCAAGGGCTGGAAGCTGCATCACACTCCAGTGTCTGAATTGGGAATAGCACATGCTGCCTCAGAGCCAAGCCGCTGCTGAGGCTTTTGAACCCCAGTGTTTGTCAGCAAACCCATGTGACATCCAGAAAGAAACAGAGATTATACTGCTCTTAAACTTATTCCTGATCTGTTAGACAAACCTGAAAGCCAGCAACCTTACAAGCCATCTTCTTTCCCCCTCCTCTCTGCCTCTCTTACTTTGTGTGTGTATTTTAAGGATGAACATGGCTTGTTTGTTTGTTCATTCTTTCAATTTATCCCTTCAATCTTAGCCAGAAAAAAATGAAGTCCTGCAGCTTTTTGTAGGTGCCAAGATCTAGATTTAATGATAGATTTGGTATTCTGGTCTGCCTCTCCTGTTGACTTAGAGATGTGTGAATAAACACATACATATTATAAATCTATATGGAGCAGCAGTCATCTTGAAACACTAACCCAGAGAGAATAGGCAGGAAAAAATAAACATTTTGGAGCCTATGTTATTTTTTTAAGGCAAACCATAATGCAGCATGTATATACTTTTTTTTTTCCTTTAAACAACAGGTAAATGGCTACTTTGACCCAATTGCATTTGCATTTGTCTCCATGCTGATTTTGAATGCCTTACTTGAATTCAGCAGGTCTGCTGCTTTTCCAGTGATTTCCCTTTCTGCTTTATTACAGTGTTGATTGATGGGCAGGGCTATGCAGAACACGCTGAATATTGCTGTAAACACTGTCCCAGCAATCACACTTGAGCCAAAATACACCATAAAACCTGGGGTGTATATTGGTTTGAATGAAGCAGCGTCTAAAATGCCGTGCTGATAAACACACACACACATGTTCTCAGTATACAGGAAAATACTCTGACTGTTCTAGTTTAACCTTGAAAAGAAAAGGAATTCATACTTTGAGGTACAGATTCTTTTCCTGGGTGTAATAGGTGATTCAAGCTTCTCTCATGTGAACTCAGAATATCTGCTGACCCCACATGCAATCGTCAGCTGCAATAAGGAAATAGGAAAGCTTCTTCTGCTCTAATTTGATTTGGGAGATGTAATTTAAAGCAGCATCAGAAGGTACAGAATCAACCATAAGCAACGTGCACCAACTGGGTAAATACCTCTGGAGGGAATGTTTAAATCTTAAATGATTGACCCGACTGTGGTTGGTCAAATATGTCTCCTTTGTTAAACGGGTCTTTACCTTGTTAACCTCAGCATGGCACTGAGCCCAAACCAATAAGCTCTTTGAAAGGCCGGGTTTATTAGCTCAGGCTCTTCGCTGTCCTAACGTGATTACATGACTTCCAGTTCAGGGCTGGTGCTCATCTGACCTATATAAGAGTTAGGTCAGGGAAAGGCAGTTCATGTCTCTTTGTGGCCTTTAAAAATTAGGAAAGGATGAAGTTCCCATATGTTTTTGTTGACTGGAAGAGAAGCACTTGGGCATTCATAAGTGCTGGAGTTCCGGACCCCTGCCAGGGGCATTTTGTGCTGGGCAGGATGCATTAGCCATTTTGGAAATTCCTAAGAAGGTGTGGAGATGACAGGAATACCAGTTTTTGGACTCCTCTTATGCTCTCATTTAAGCTAAGTACTGAGCTCATCAACCCTGTTAGGCTGAGATGCTTGAGCAAATCCCCACAGCTCCTAGAAACTCTGCAGGGTTATAGATAAAGCAGCAGCCTTGGAAGATGGTGGACTTGGATTTAGCTGCCTGGATTTTGCCTGTGTTTTGCTTGCTGCTTCTGAAGCTGGAATGCAGACACCCAATGAAAAGTGCTGCATTTTCCACCTGTGCTTGCTGTGTTATTGATGGGCAGCAGTCCTTGCTGTGCGCCTGGTCCCATCAAGCAGGCTCTGAGAGATGCCACAGGAAGAGTTGATGGGTAGTGAATGATTTGTGGCCCGTTCTCAGCCATTCATGCAAAACTGAAGGAAATGAATGGAAAATGCCACGAAGATCCACAGACTTCTGTAGGCGAGAAGTATAAATGACGTTCATTCATAGCCTCTTTCCTGCATTATGCAACCCTCTAGGTTTTTGGCACTTTGTGTAAGTAGTTCAGAGCCACACAGGGATTCTATGAATGGAAGATGCTCACCTACATCAAAAAATACTGAGGATGCCCTGGTTTTGCTTTAGAAGTCAAAACTGCTTCTCTGCATAGAAACAGAGGAAAAAAAATCCAAAATATGCTGGCTAATCGTGTGCAATCTGTAAATCCACTAATAACTAAGACATCAAATCATCAAACAAATCCTATGATACTCCAGCACACAGATTAAAAAAGCAGCACCCCATCACAAATACTCATTTATTGGTCTGTTATTGTAAACACAGCAAGAGAGAGATGTAGTGGTCTAGATTTGTCTGTTACATCTCTGTAAACCTGGATTAATTTTCCTTGTGACAACTGTGGAGTCAGTAGAGACTAGCCATGATGACAGTGAGAGGCAAATCTAGCCCACTGTTTTCCTTTTTTGTGCAGGGAGTTCTTCCACAGAGGAAAAAAAATGGGTTTTAGGCTTTCAAATGGCTCTTCCAAGCTTGCTGAGAACACCTTTCTTCATGAGGCAAGAGCATGTGTTCAAGCACATGCTTTGTTTTTATCACATGCTTAAATGCCATTGACTTTTAAATTTTTCTTCTGAATGTGGATGTCTTGCACAACTGAGGCAGCCTGGGAGTGACCAGAACTGCTTCAGATCCTTGTGCATCTCATCATTATATATTCTGTGGTTTGGTGGTTGAAGAAGCTGATTCACTGTGCACTTGCTTTGAACTGGTTTTGGTGTGACACAGGATTTTGTGCGATGCTCTCAGGAGGTCTTAAAAAGAACAAATGGGATGAAAACTGCCAAGTCTCTCTAAAGGTTCATGTATTTGCTTTCTCTAACTCCTGCATTTCAGACCTCAGCTGCATCTGGCAAATTTAATATATTCTGCACTGGATGTTTAAATTCCCTTTGTCTAAGAGGTTTCTTTCCATTCAGAGATTGGGAAATGAAACCAGAAATTCTGCCTGCTGTTTTTGAAGTCAGTGAGAGCTTATTTTCAGGAAGGGCACAACTGATTCCTAGACACTTAGCAAACTGGAGACAGCCTCCTACTTCATGTAAATGTGCACACAGGACAAGTTTAATGAGTGTGGTGCAAGCCCAGGAATCCAGAGCAATTCATAATCAAATCCAGACAAGTTAGAATTTTATGGGAGAGCACTACCAGTTCTTAAGATGTTGCCATGAGTCTTTTTGCCCAGATTTTTGCATAGCTTTATAGAAAGTGCTTAGTTTCTAATATAAAACAAACACATAGCTTGTTGCTCAGGAGAATACTTGAATAGAAACAGCGTTCAACATTAGGGAGAGCTCTAAACTGCAGTTTGAAAATATTGCAACTCGGGGAAGAAGAGGTCAAAACCATTTCATGTTATTTCACGTGAATTTTTTAATGCCTTGGACTTCTTGATCCCATTTCTTCTAGCTGCATGGGAGTTAGATAATGATGGTGCCTTTTTAGCCCATTAAAAAAACAGATATCGAAGCAGGGCTTTTTTTACCCCTGCAGCCCCAAATGTCTTGCAGGTAGCAATGTAAAGAGAGCTTGTTGAGGAATTTTAATATTGGTTTTCTGTAAACCTGAGAACATGGGAAAGTTCCAAATATCTGAGAGAATGTAGATGTGTGGGTATTAGAAAGGGTAAAGGGGAAAAAAACCCAGATATTTCTAGGCCTGCCAATCTGACATTGATTGAGGAAGAACAGGACATGCAGTCCTGGACCTGCTCAATAAAGAAATAAATGAGAATTAATGCTGAGCAACATGTATGTCAGTAATATGGGCTGATGTAATAGATTCTGTCAACTAATTGAAATGTTATTTATGAAGCTACAAGTTTGGTTGATGTAGTGTACGTGGATGTCAGTGAAGCATTTGGCATGCTGCTACATGACACTATGATTAAGGAACAAGAATCGTGCAAAATTGACATGGTACGCAATTAGGGGAGTAAGAACTGCCTTTCAGGATGTAATTATAAGTGGATTTATCATTGTTAGATAGACAGCAAAAAGGATCTGCCTTGTGCTCCTTATTTATTTGTTTGTTTTATCGGTGTTCTACGTGGGCACATTTCTCACTGATCAGGTTCTCAAAAGTTCTATCTGGGGAACTAAGAAATGAGTGGTTCACTGTCACAACCCACTCTGATTTACTCGGTACTCTGGGGCAAGAGTAGGCCCTCTAATGTGGCCAAACATAAAGCCACAACCACGGAGCAAAGACAAGAAAGCAGAAAGTGAGTGGGGAGATGCTGCTGGAAACAGTGATGCTCCAAAGAAAGCTGAGTTTTGGTAGTGAGTGGGCTTGTGTGAGAGAGATCTGCAAATGCAGCAGGGCTGAGGGCCACTGGTATGTTTAAGAATCAGGCTCTGGAGCAGGAGTAAGGATGTCAGATGATCTCCACCTTCACCAGAGGAGGTGACTGCAGCTCCAAAGGCCCTGAGAAGCAGGGCAGCAGGCTGTGTGCAGCCGAGGGCGTGGCTGCCAGGCAAACGCAGCCCTGGAAGCTTTGATGCCTTAGGCTTTGTCAGGGGAAAGGAAAGGCTTGCTTAGGTCACCGTCAGTAAGTGCCAGTGTGGGGAACAGAAACGAGCAGCAGGCTCTTTATGCTGACAGACAAAGGTCTAATGAGATGCTGGGCTGGCAATTAAGGCTAGACAAACTCCTAGTGAGGTTTATATGTGTGTTGCTAAATGAAGGCAGTAGCACAATGAAGTAAGTGATTAAAAGTTACATAGGATTCTGCAGCGCTTGGGGTTTTGACCCTTGGATGTCTGGATTGCTCTGCTCAGATGAGGATGAATTTCAGAGTCCAGGGCCTCTGTCACATGGAAGGTCACAACAGGTGCTCAGCAGTTCTTAGTTCTAGGTACCATAAATTAGTTTACACGTGAATTAGGCAGAGTTTAGCCTATTTTGTTCAGCAAGATTGCTGTGCTAAGCAGTCCAGAAAGGGATTGATTATGTGGATATGTTTGTTCATTTCAGAATCCACACAAGTGTGTTTCTCTCTGCCCTCTCCCATCTGACTGTGTACATTTACATCTTCACTTAGCGGAAGCAGTGTGGGCTTTAGTAGCAAGTGGAAAACTTCATGCATAATGCTCTGCTAATTGCTCTGTATTAAAAAATAGACCACACTACACTGCATTGCATCCTAACACTTCTCTGTGTTGCCAGGCACTGGATAAGTTCAGTAGCTCCTGCTCTTATCTGAGTTGTGACAGGCCCCTTTGAGCTCCTCTCTGTCCTGCACTGCTTCCCTGATTCCCAGTGCATTTACTGGTCTACTGCAGCTGGTGCTTGGAGGGAGTCCTGAAGGGTAGGAGGGTCCCCAGATGTCTCTGGAGGATCTGTCCAGGATTCTCTTCCCTCTCATTTCTCCAGGGGAGGATGACACCCAAGGAGCTCTGAAGTTCCAACCAGTATTGATCGTGATTAAATATAATTTGATTTTTATCTGTTGCTGAAGAGAGCCTCTCTGTGTTTGATGTGGTGTGTGTGATGTGTTTGGAAGGTGAGAGAGAAGGTATCGGAGTGGGCTGGAATTGCTTTGGCTCATACACATTGCCCACTAGGCTCAGACAGTGAGGTATCTTCATATTTGTTATAATAGGGCCTTGATAAATAAATAAATAACATCTTCTTTGTACAGTGCCTGAAATTTTCATCAAAAGAGGAGGAAGCTCTTACGTGAATCACAAGGCCAGTGCAGGACAGGTCTGTGCTGTGATTCATTTAGACAAATGTTGAAGTGAATTGATGGACTCAGGTTTGTTTAGATTAGTGGCCTTTTGAAAAATGAGTTGTCCCGTGTGTACAATTTTTCAATCTGTTTGCATCTAATTAGCTGTTCAGATTGGCTAAAATTAAGCGGTGTCACTTGTAATGCATTCAGAGGTGAGGATATGATAAAATAGGCTCTTTTATAATCTCTTCAGCAAGTGACTCGGAGCACTGGCATAGTGTGAACTGAGGGCGTGTGGAAGATCTGTCTGTAAGGTGGAAGCAAATATAATCAAGCTGCAATCTCATAAATGTAGTGAATTGTCTATAGCACCTCTCTGGTGCTGGTTAAGAGACAGAGCAAGTTTTCCTGTCATTCTCTGACAGGACTCCTTTTTGGCAGCTGTGCCTGGCTGGCTGGGGCACGGTGTTGGGGCAGCTGCCCTTGTAGACTGGCATCTTTACCTGTTCCTCTATTGATTCCTGCATGCTACATATTCCTCCCTGGAGACAAGTCATTTGAACAGCTTGAAGTCTAAAAACTGATTGCTGCAATGTCAGGTTTCTAATTCTGCAGCGCAGCTGACAGCTCTGGAAAGTCCCTATCAAAGGCAGAAAATACAACATTCTTCAGCAGACTTTGTTCTGCCACCATACGGCCCCAGTTCTGTTTTACTGCTCCAAAGCCTACAGGCTTTTCACATGTTTCTGACCAAAAATTCTGCTATTAATATGGAAGCTTCTTGGCAATTAAGCTGTGCTTATTGCTGCATCAGTGCTTTTAGACCGTGACCAACGAGCAGCACCCTCTGCACAGCAATTTACTTCTCATGCTTAGTCATGGATACACATCCAAGGAGATTTTGGCACGTGTTTTCTCAAATATTTTTGAAAGTTTCTATTAGTCTTTTCTTTCTTCCTTGGATCTCTGGAAGCTTTTGCTAGGGATGTGCAGAGCAACCCCCTGCCCTTGTATAGCAATTCCCGAGAAATAGAGCATTTGAGTGTCTGCAAAACTGAGCTCTGCCATGGTGAGTACTGGGTGCTGTCACCTGGCTCCTGCCTCCAGCGTTCTGTGGCATGGCACAGCAGTGCTGTCCCCTCTCAACCCCACAGTACAGGACATCATGGGCTACGGATGAGTCCTCCCTTCCCCATTTGTGCAAGGAGTGTCCTGCTGTCCTGTCTCTCTTCCCAGGACCTGGTGTGCCAGGACTGGTGGTGATGCAGCTCTGTGTTTGTGCTGGAAATGAAAGCTCAGCAAAGTGGCTCAGAACGTCAGGGACAGGGTCCTGCCATTCCCTCAGGTGGCACAGAAACAGCAGCAGGGGACCTTTAAAAGCTGCCTTGTGAAGTCTTTGCAGGCAGCACTGGGAGAGGCTCAGCAGATGACTTGGTGACAGCACAGCTTATGGATAAGATGGCCTGGCTGAGCTGTCCGTGTGACAGAAATCCACCTAGACAACAGTAAGGAAAAGCTGACACCTGCTCAGGCACCTTCGTCATCACAAGCCCCTCCTGCCCCAGCTCGCTTGGATGCTGCCCATAGCTGCTTTGGGACCCCTTCCATTTCCCAGAAGGAGAGAGGAGCTGAGGGAGCTCAGCAAAGTACACGGTCAAACCACCAGATCTCAGGGATTGGGCTTTGGGACCCCTTCCATTTCCCAGAAGGAGAGAGGAGCTGAGGGAGCTCAGCAAAGTACACGGTCAAACCACCAGATCTCAGGGATTGGGCCCATGTCAAGCCTGGCTCCATCCTTGCAGTTGGAGTTCTTTCTGGTTTCTTCCTGGGATTTTTCTCCTTCTGCCCCCATGGTGGTGACTGTCCCCTTGCCGGGGTGTTGTCTGTGCCAGGCCAGGTTCCCTTGTGTCAGCAGGGGAAGGTTGCATCTTTCCTGTGCTGTAGGATCCTGGAAAAATGTGCTTCATCAAATCTGAGGCACTCAATACCAATCTTCATCAACCTCCTAAAGGTAAGGGTCACAAATGACTGAGCAGTGTCTACAGGCAGCAGCAATAATTTTGGGTTTTTGTTGAAAAGAGAGCATTTTACATGGAGAGGAACTCTTTTAAAGCAGTGGAGTAAATCTGTATCTGAACCCATTAGTGCTACTTAAGGGTTCAGGATACAAAGGTGCAGCATGCACCTCTGCTTTAAGGAGTTCTTTTCTGGATGCACTTAGCTGCATAACAGCTGCTTTTAGTCTGAAATTTTCCTTCTATTGTCAGGAGCATTTTCTTGGATTCCCTTTTTATTTGAAAACACTACTATGAGCCACTTTTGAATTGACAATAATACATATGAAGTGAAAAGTTTTGGGTTTAAGGCATTCATTCTTACTTGAAAAGAGCAGTTTTAATAGGCACAAGCTGGTACTGGTCAGTCTTTCACAGGATTTTCTTTGTTCCTGTCCATCTTACCTCTACCTGAGGTTTAGGTACACCCTTTCCATCTCAGCCCTTGTGCTACGTTTGTTGGTTAAAAGAGAACCTCTTGATTTCCATGGGCATTTATGGTAAGGTAAATCTGTGTTACAGAGATCAGCTAGCTACACTGAGAATAATCTATGGTTTGATACACTCTCAAGCCAGTACCAGGATGGACAAGCAAATACCCTAATTTGGAAGTAATGCTGAGAAAATCTGTCAGTGATTTATGTGTTGGAAAAAATATCTGAAGTAACTTTCTAGAGCATTACAGTTATCTGCAAACAATTATAAATGCAGAGCACAAGAAAGTTTAAAGTTGATAAACAAATGGGAAGAAACTTCTACACACAGTATCCTGGGAATTCACCAGGCTACCTCACCGTATTTTCCTGTCTTCATCTCTAGATTTTCCTGCTAGATTGCTTTTCAACTTCACAGGAAGGAGAGATTTTGCTTTGTCTTAACTAGGGAATTAAACAGCTGCCAGGGGCAGGAAAAATGGTGGCACAAGCAATCAATCTTTCATGGTATTATACAAGATCTATCTTCTTTCTTGAAGAGATTACTAGTGCAATCTATATAATTAGGAATACGCACTCCCATTTGTTTTAAACAACTTGTGGTGCCTAGGCACCCAATCTGCATTTTTTCCCTTCACATGAAAGTGCTGTGCCTTCAGGATCAGGGCCATTTCTGTGTTTAATGGCATTGTAGAACTAGCTGATGAAATGCTGTTAATTTGGAGGGATGTAGAAAGAGCATGAGATCCCCAGCAGACTCTGATTTGACTGCAGTGATCTGCACAGGGAGCTGTCAGACTGCACCAGTTGCTAAGGCCAGGTTAAATTAGTGCCCAATTACTTGTACAGTGCTAGTAGGTGCTAGCATGTATGATACAAGTGTCACCCTAAAAGTTCCTGCAAATTCCAGTCTTAAATTAATGGCACGGAGCATTCATTTAGTCATGTCACTTGTCAAATGGCAGTGTCTCAGAGTGGGGCAGGCAGTGAAATTCTTTTTGGCTTTTAGGACTTAGTATAACTTCTAGTGTTATTCATGAGGGGTTGAACGGTTTGAGCTTGATGTCTCAGCTGAGCTTATAAGTACTTTTAACAACCCTCATCTTCATTACCTCCTGTGAGGGGGAAAAATGGTGGTGAAGGTGCCATTCTGGAGACAAAACTAAGCAGACTCTCATAGTCATGTTTGTACACAAAGAGGGGTGGGAGGGGACACTGCAGAGCACCCTGGCCTTGTGACCCTTTGGGACACGTGCTGAATACATCCAAGAGAGGTGGTGAGGGAACACAGCAAAGCACAGAAGAAATAACCGGTGCTGAGGAAGGGAAAGCTCTTCTGATATCTCATCCTCCTTTCTGTGGTTGCGCTGTTATTGTCTGGAAAGATTTAGTGCCAGAGGGTTTCATAAAAGACAGTAATCCTGCAGGTTGTGTAACAGAACGTCTCTTCCTTTAAGGTAGGCGGTCACACAAGGCTGCTGGAACGTGGCTCTCAGCAATAGCAGCCAGTTATGCCGTAAACACCATCGAGACAAATGTCACATTCACCAGAAACAGCCACCAGATGGTTTATCTAAACCTTGGTCTGCTGCTGGCCAGATTAATTTTTTGGAATATTTTACATTACACTGCCATTAAACAAATACTTCTGGAATAATAATCCTCTCCTAGCTTGAGTTTCCTCAAAGGGCTCAACAAAGATTCCCCTCTGTTTGGAGGAGGGGAAAAATGTGTGCTTTTCAAGAGCTCCTGTTGTAACCACCAACTCACTGTGTAGTTTACAGGCATTGTAGAGGATTAGCTCGAGAGTACTCCAGAGGTGCTCTTCTCTTGTCACCCTCTAGCTGACAATGTCATCTGAGGGAGAAGAATGTAGGTAAGAATTGCAAATAAGCCAAAGAGAGTGAAAATGTTGCTTTTTCCTTTGGCTTGTCTTTCAAAAACAGAAGGTATAATTTCTGATCCTTTAAACCTACCCATGAATGAAAGCATGTCAGGGCAAGCTCCAAAACATTTCCCTACTAGTGCCTTCTGTGTAGAAACCATTCTGACTAGGGAAAGCTGTGCTTCTGCTTTTACACTCGGAATTGTAATTTTGTAAAAAAAAAGCAAGTTTTTAAGCCAACCACAGTATCCTTGTGAGAAAAAGAAGAGAAAGGTTAGTGAAGACTCTCCATAAGAAGCAATCCCACCACCTGGCCTTCAGAAAACTGGGTGGTAAGCTAAGCCATGCTCACATGGGGCAAGCACGATCAAGTGATGCATCACATAATATATGGGCATATAATAATTTCACTCATTTCAGCTTCTCATGGACAGTCATTTTCAACTAGATCTAGTCTTCAGCTAGATTTAATTGAGAAACTGGGTTTGCTGATGAATTTGTAGGATTTTACTGGCCATGGAAGTTTTTGCTGTAATGTGCTCAGTATATTATATTAAAAATGTATACCACAACTGAAGCAGTTTTGTAAAACAAGCTTTAATGCAGCATCTGCTTATTTGTGCCTTGGGGATGTGAGACAACAGCAAACTGCTTACTGCTTGAGAAATCAGCACAGCACCAGAGGCGTTGCTCTGGTGTTAGAAGTCAGGGCAGTGCCTTAATCTGGATGCAGATCAAATTGCTGTGTTGATAATTAGAAGACAATAAGCTTGCATGAAATTGAACCAAGATGTATTGAAATCAGGTAGTAATTTTCCTTTATGCTGGCTGGAAGTAAGCCATGTCAGAAGGTAACCAGAATGCATTATTGTTTGCCATTATAAAAAGGTCCATTTAAATAGCTCTCTCTCACCGAGGGCTATTTAACCTTTTGTAGGTATGAGCATTACAAGGGAGCCTAACGCATATTTTGTGTGCATTATTCTGCAAAAATGCATGCCCACAATTTTTATGTTTTATGTGCATATTCATCATGAATCAGACTGGGGTCAATGTATTTCCAAATCGTGTCACTGGAGATAGCCAGGAGCAGCTGTTTCCAAAGAAGGTGAAAGAAGCTTCATCCTTGAGCTACCCTAATGGGAAATGGCTCACTGAAAACCACCAACAAATGCTTCCTTGTGCAACAAGATGGGAGTGTAAATGTGAACATGAATGGTCTCATATAAAAAGTGTGTTTCTACGTGAGAACCAGCTGGGAATAAACCTAAATGCTGGTGTCTGGCGATATGGTAATGAACTTAATAGTGATCCCTTGGCTGGAATAAAACTGATTTCACTGGGTGTTCTGTTTTCCTTGGATTCTGAAAGCTGAACACGAGACCCTTCAGGACACTGAGAACCTTTCCCTGTGCTTCCCCTTGCCTTGTTTGCCTCTGTCTGCTCCTCTTAGCTTTAACTCCTTTGTAAAAGATAGGTGTTTTCTAAGGGAGCACTGCTACTATTGGGAACATTTTCTTTCCCAGCCTTTCAGCTTGTCTGTTTCCTCCCTGTGCTTTTTGTACACTGTTTTCTGTGCTAATAGGACATTACTAGTTATATCTCCGTTGAATACTGTTAGTAATTGTTAGGTGATTGACTGTGGTGCATTCCCACAGCCCAACATAACTGGTTTGTTGTATTTTTTCATAGCGCTTCTTTCAAAACAGATGAGCTTGTGCTTATGTTGATCAGTAACTAAAAGGAAGATGCTAAGGCAGCATTTGAAAGCTCATAGATACAGTACGGCTGTGAGCTTTGGCTTGCTCTCATCAGCAGCCTTATGGTGGGTTTAATTTGGAAATCATTATTTGGACAAAACTGGGGCAGAGCTGCATCTCAGCTGGTCCCGAATAACCTCGCTAACATCAGCCTCTCAGTGCCTGTGCAGCTCAGAGAGCAGATGCGCTGTTTATTTACAGACAGATGTAACTGGAAGCTCAGATCTATGCCTAATTTTGCACTGCCACATCAAAGAGTTCTAAAAAAACTGTGTGGGCACCTTGCCGTCACTCAGGCAGTGGGACAGGAGACACGTCCTGTGGAGCTTGGCCGGGGTAACATCCAGGAAACTTCCCATTGACTCCTCTCCTGCTCTCAGCTCCACAGCACCACTTCAGGTGGTGGCAGCAGTACAGAGCAGAGTATGAAGTATCATTTCTGTTTATGGTGTTAATTCAACTGTCAAAACCATCAGCAGAAGCCCCTGCTGAAACTGGAGGCGTCACTGTGCTGTTCATTTTGGCAGATGAGTTGGAAGAGTTTTAATACCCTTTCTGCTCTCCATGCCAGAGCAGGCTGGGTGCAGAATAGAGATGATCAGTGGCATTGGCTGGAGATTTATAATTTCCAAGGCTGCAGCTGGAGGAGTGAATCTGGTGGTGGTGTAGCTCTGCCTGAAGCCTGATAGCTAAATTAAACCATTCACCCAGCCACGGTGGTGTGTAGGCATTTAATGCTTCCCCTAATCATGTAATAGTGCATAAGGAACTAAGGTGATCTGAAACTTTGCTTCCTGAAGTCTGATGCCTCAGGAAATGCCTTTGTTTCTGAATTTTCTGCCTCTAAGTATTTATTCAAGCATTTTAAGGGTCATTCAGTCAGGTGCTTACAAAGCAAATAAATTCCTGAAAATATGTTAGGTGTTTTTCATCTATGATGTCTTGAAAAAAAGCTGATGTAACCTCAGCAGATACAATGGCTTGTGCTGCTCCTCAAGGGCGTCAGGATTCAAAGGTAAGAGTTTAGTGCGTTCTGCTTAAAGGCATTTAAATGGGTGATCCTTTTCCTGCTTTGTTCTTTTGGAAGCTCACTTTCTCTAAATCTGAAGGCATTTTGTGGCTATTTCTTAGACCAGAACAGAAGGGGAGAAGAGCTCTGTGTCAGTGTTTGCACATGTATCACATAATATATGGGCATATAATAAGCAAGACCAAGTTACTTATATTTTTAAAAAATCAAAATGATTGGTTCATTTCTTTTTAAAGCCATGGAAAGCAGGACTGTCCTTTTTTTCTTTCCTTTTTTTGAGGGCCTGCAGCAGGCACAGACTATGGAAAGCTGCATTATTAAAATTGACAATCACAATAATGCTCTAAAATCCACAGGAAGAGACTCTGATGATTGAAAAGCCAAGGAAATAATCAGTAGTCAAGGGCAGACAGGGTTCCTAAAGGGATTCCAGCTTGTAGAGAAGAAATAATACACCAGGAAGTAACAAATGGAATTAATTGGTTCTTCAAGTAGAACAGTTACAGAAGGAAGGAGGATTATACATATGTATTATTATTTAAATAATGTGAATGAATAGAGGACTCCAGACCTGCAGCTAGCACACAAACACTACTAAGAGACCCTGGGATGCTGAAATAAATCTGCATTACAGCTGGGCAAGGAAGGAGGATAATAAGGTGCAGCAGGTCCACTTGAACTTATTTTGACTGATGATGAATTTGTTAAAATGTCAGACCTTCAGGTTTTAAAACCCCATTTTTGAACACTGAAAAGTTCCATTTGCTTTTCATTTGTTGTTTTTTTTTTCACAGGTCCTTGGTTGCTCCAAAATAAGCAGCTTCAGAGTTAGAATTCTGCAAGCCTGACATTTAAATGGCAGTTTCAGTTGTATGTAATTTTCTTCTTCAGTCCTTTTGGGAGTATTTTAGTGTCCTGTTATCCAGTGACTGTACTACGACCTGGAGTTGTCTGTGTACAGTGGTTTGCATGTCCTCTTCCCTTTCATCTCTGGCTCTAGGTGGGAGTTCTGTGGGGGAAGCTTATAAGATTTGAGAGATGTTGTTGCCTGTAGTTTGGCTGTGTACTCTTTAAATGTGAAGGTACCGGATAAACATAAAATACTGTTCTAATTGTGCAGTGGAAAATCTTCAGCAAGTCTAAAGGCAGAAACTGGTCGTAGCAGCTACACTGTTTCCATTAGAGGAAATCCCTATAGCATCTCTCAAATAGACTTGGTGTGTTTCTCCTAAAAGGCATAAACCAACTTTTTGCTTTTCCCAGCTCTTATAATTACAAGGGATACAAATGTTTAGGCTTTCAAGGAGCCTTCTGCGTGAGTGCAGATGTGACTCTTGGTGACTCAACCATTTCCCAGAACTTAACTCACCCCCTATGTAATTATTCCAAAGAATTATCCTTCCAAAATTAGAAGAAAAAAACATGTAATTACAACTGCAATATTAACATACTTAATGTCTGCCTAATGTCTAAGCATCAAGTCAGAGACCGTATTTTCAAGAAGTGCATAAACTGTGAGCAAAATTACTTGGGCCACACAACATCCTCAACAAAGATGCTAAATACATGAGCTCTGCATCATTTATGCCATGGTTGGCCATGGAACTCGGAGAGAACCAGAGGAAAGTTACATTTCATTCTAATTGCTCTTTCTCTACCCTCTTTCTCCTTTACATATTGATCTGGCTATTTTGTCCAGCGCAGCAATCTCGGCTCAGCTCGCCGTGGGCTGCCGAGGTCCTGCCCTGCCTTTTGCTGGCCCGGCAGTTTTCCCGGCCCCTTTCAGGACAACACCCAGCAGGAAACGGCTCCTGTGTCCCTAGCATCGTCCTCTGCCCACTGGGGCAGTGCAGGGGCTCAGCAGAGGGCCAGGCACAGGCCAGCAGTGCCGCAGAGGAGCTGGGGAGGGTAAACCTGTGTGTGATGCTACGTGGTTGGAGTGGTCAGCAAGGATCCTGCTTGTCAGAACCACTGCTCTCTTCCTTACTGAAGAATTCAGTTTTTGTTGTGGAAAATGGGGAGCAGGAGACAGGTCAGGCGAGATATGTGTATTAGCAGCAGCAGTGGAAGAGGAGATGCTGTTGAAAGCCCTAAAGTTGAATTTTGTTTAAGGGGTTAGTCAAATAGAAACACTAGAGCCTTAGGTAAAGTCAAGTTGTATAAAATGAGCATCATTTATTAGTTTTGGTGGTTGTTTTTTAAATATAATAGCTGGTTGTACTCCCTCTTTTTTTTCAAGAGGACTTAGTTTTGTGCATTAGTAGCTAGTTTGACTTCGCCTATTTGAAAAATAAGTTTGGAGATTGCTCAGCATGATTAAATCTTGCTGGGCTTCTGCACACTGGCAGCTGTGAGAGCTGGAGTGTGGGAAAGGAAAGCAGCACACTCATATAAGTGGTAGAAAATGTACCTTGCAGGACAGTGCTGCAGTTATGTGAGGTGACATGCTCATTTGAATCAAATGTGCAATTTTTATGGCATGTATTAAATGTGAAATTGTGACTGGTGTTAGAGCACTGCCAGAACTCCTGCAGAACTACATGTGCCATGTAATTTTATTGTAAGAATGAAAGGTCTTGAATGAGAACCCTGTATTTCCAGCAAATTTATTCCATTTGTCTAGGGTCAGCTATGCCCATAGGTCATTGCCCCCTTTATGTTTGATTTCTTCCTTACACGACATTTGATTTCATCTCAGGATACGAGCAGAGAAAGCCTAGGTGGCTTCTGCAGCTGTAAAATCATGTACAGTGCACGAGAACAACCCTTTTGTATGAGGTGTGCTCCACATCTTCAGCCAATGTTGACTGAAGGAGCTGTGTTAGTGTGGGTCAGCAGAGGAAGAGCATAACCCAAGAGGTGAAGAGTTGAAGCGCCCTTGGCTGGGAAATAACCCCTCCCAAAGGTAGAGTGGAACACCAAAACCGTGGTACTGTGTACAGCAGAGACAGCTCAGGGGTCTGTTATTAGTACAGAGATTATCCCAGAGCATGGTGAGTAGTTTGTGGATCCCTGACTGGAGACATTTTGTTTTGCCATAAAAATGTGAGGTTTCAGAGGAACTGGCTCCTTAAAGTCATGTCACACTGTGCCAAGGAAAATGCCTGCCTGCTTTTAAAACATGGGCATGGCTTTGATCCCTCTGCATCAGAAGGAGGTGATTAATGCCAGGGACAGACTGGCACTGGAAAAGGAGAGTCGTGGTAGGCACCAGGCTCCCGAGGAACTCCCCAGCTGCAGCAGGGGCCAGTAAGGAGACGGAGGAGCAGCAATGAGTCACTGTTTTGGCTAATTGGGGTCCATCCAGTTCAAGTACAAAATGGGATCACTGGGGACAAAAGGAGCAATATGCAGATGAGCTCGACAAAAAAAGAGCAGAGCAGGTTCTAATATTCACCTCTGAAGGTTTCTTATCTCTCATTATGTTCACCTAAGTTCATATCGCTAAAAATAAAATTTAAAAAAATCCCACAAATATAGCATGATTTCAGGAAATTATTTTATAGTAATTATAGCTAATCCAATTAAAGGTGATTTGTAATGACTGCAAATTAATTACAGAAATACTGGATTTAATGAGTGGATTACTATTTGTTTTGATAAAAGAGAAAATGGAAATATCAAGCTAGACTATTTAGTTCACTTAGATCACTCTGAGCTCAATACTGCTAGATTTACAGCACCATTTGTTTCCACAACGAGGGAGAGCACAGTCTCAGCTGAACACATGGAGACAAATATCAAGCCCTTTTCCTTTCAAGGAGTGTATCTGTGCAACACAGTCAGACATTCATGATCTTCCTATAATGGAAATCAGATGTGATGTCTGGGGTCAGAACTTGGTGTGATTGTTAAGTACAGAAGTATCTCTATTTTTAGTAGGTTTTTTTTCTTATTTTCAGTATGAGCTTGCTGGCTTGTACATGGGTTGCTGCTTGACAGGATGCTTCCACGTACACAAGAGATACACACCACGTACCTGTTCTCCCATCCAGCAAGAAGCTGAATCATTGCTGGCTCAGCTGATCCTGTAGCTGGAAGGATATGTGGAGAAATGAAGTGTGTGTTTGTAGTCAGGCCAGGCAACTGGCATCCTGGCAAGCCCCAGGTGCACTCAGGAGAACAGGCCTCAGTGGTACAGTAAATACATGGGTGTGGGAAGGGACATGGGAGTATTGCATCCTGCAGCTCTGAAGGGAGGCAAGGGCAAGTGCAAGGTTGAGATGTCCAGGGCTTTGATGGGTTGTGCTTTTGGCTGGGGGACAGATACCACAGCTCTGCTTCTGCACCTTCCTGGTCACAAGTTGTGAGATCCTGGTCACAAATTATTCTGCTTCCCATGGGTCTGAAACACAGGGGAATTTGAGAGCTAGCACTGGGGGCTGCCTTTGTGTGTTGAAGGTGGAAGAAACACATGTTGATAAGGCTCAAGTCTTGGGAAGTCACCGAGTATATAAAAATCCAGGAGGAGCTTCCATATCAGAGAACACAAGTGTCTTGAGGCACTGATGAGGGACTTCCCAAGTTACCAAGCACTGCACGAGTAGAAATGCAGAGGCTTGTTCTAGAGACGTGCACAGACCTCAGCTGGGTGGTTCCTTAGTGGGCTTGCCACCTTCACCACCCTTCCCCTGCCTTTTTCTCATCTCATCAAACCTGTTACTTCCTTTTGACTGTCCATCAGCTTCTGATCTGGGTTCCACCACCACACCCTCCACTTGCTCCCCTGGATTCGCTTTATCATTGAAGCCTTTGCAGCTCTAAGTCAGTCTTAAGGCCTTGATAATGCAGTTGTATTAGCAGTTTTTGTAAGAATTTAACTCTGGTTTTGTTGTCAAAGGTGATTGACTAAGTAAATGGAAATGAGCTTCCTTCCCAGCAGCTCTTGCAGCAAATTAGCGATGGAACAAACTCTGGTTCCTAAGGAAGTCAGAAACTACTGAGCAACCTGTAATCAAGGTTCTCCTAATGTTGTGTTTTAAGTAGACCCATTATCATAGCAATGTCTTCCTGAAAGCATTTAGACTTCATTACCCTATTAGAGAAATTAACATATTTTAGCTGATAAGCTTCTGGTGCATTCAAAAACTTGTAATAATGCTGGGTGTTGAAGCTACTCTAAAACATGCTTTCATTAAAGGGGGCTTGTGCCACATAGGAAATGTATAAATAGAAAAACCATAATTGAAATGCTGCATTATCTTGTTCTAAACTTAGTGTGTCTTGAAATTTAAGTATACAACACTATCTTTAGAATTTTCCAGCTGAATTTTTCAATTTTATTAGTATAGAGGGAAAGAAACTGGATGTGGTTGGGGCATTTTTTGGTTGGTTGGTTTTTTGTTTTGTTTTGTCTTGTTTTAAAGAGTTGAATTTCAAATATGAATGTACTAACTGTCCTTTTAATTAAAGTTGGAATAAGCCTTTTTAGACCAGTCACTGATTCTAAGAGGTAACTGATCTTCACTGTGGTGTTCAGAGGAGAGATTGCACAGGAGCACATCAGGGAGAAATGACAAGGAGGATCAGCAGGGTCAGTGCAGAGCCCAGTGCAAGCTTTGTGTGTAATTGCAGTCAACAGAGAAGAGCTGGTTTATGCCAGAATTTGATCTTGAACAAAAATGAAGAATAACAGAGTCCATAAATATGGATGTAAGGAGACCTTCCTTTTTTTGCTTTTTGCAAAAATAGCCAAAATTCAGATTTCTGAATGCTTTCATGGTCAGAAGAATATATAAAGCCAGTTCCTGTGGTTTGGGTTCACAGCAGCTCTCTCCTCCAAAGGTCCTTAATCCAGCATGATTTCTAGCACAGCCTCTCCATCAGTGGGAGCTCCGGCTGGGTATCTCATCTGAATGAACCTGCTTATTCTCCTGAGGCTTGTAGGGAATTAGTAGTCTTTTAAAATCTGATCCAAAAGTTGTGGGAGTCATGCAGAGACTGATGGAAAGAGAAAATCAAAAAGTTATTGTGCTTCTCTAGCAGTGATAGAAAGTGGCATGTGATCTCTGGAGGGCAGATTTAACTATAGAAGAGCTAAAGCATTTTTGTATTTGTGATGCAGGGCTGCCCCACTCTGTTCCAAATCAGATTCAATGCCTGGCTGTCACAGAGTTGTGAAAGCTCAAGCTGCAGCCCGTATGTAGAGCACTGCATGGGCCCTGGGGTAACAGGGAAAGCATCCAAGGAGAGGGGATCAATACAGGCACTTGATTAGCAAAAGGGTGATGCAGAGCATAAGGCTGGATCGCTGGACAACTTCTGATTGTAATTACTGTCACCTCTTCCAGGTCATTTCTTGGGCTTCCAGGTCAGGGAGAGATTTTTACAAGTTTCATCTTTTGAAGTAGTCTGTGTTTAAAATTAAAAATAATCACACAAAAAGATAAAAAGCCCACCCTCATTCTTGGTTCGTTCACAGAAATGTTAGACCTGTTATTCTTTGCCCATTTCCATAAGTTAGACATTTTTCACCTTTTTAAGAGGACTGCAAACACATGCAAACAGGGCACTGAGAAATCTCGTGAGCAGGTGAAGGTTTGAATGCTCATACTTCCTAATGGGCCTTGGATAATTGGCTGCCTTATTAGTCAACAAGTGACTTTCCGAGTGCTTATAAAAAATTGCATCTTGATTGATTGTATGCATGTTGTGTGTTTTTGTTTGTTTGTTTCTGCTGATAGGGAACACCCCAGCAGCGTGGTCAGAGGCAATTTAGGTGTCATTCCCTGGGTGCAGCTTTGTGATGTATTGGCCAAGCTCCACACAAAAGTAGCAAGTTCCCATTCATCAGCCTGAGCTTCAAAAGCATGGCAGGGAGAGAGGGTTGTCTCTGTACTAATGATCTAATACACACTGTTTGTATCAAAACTGTCATAGCAAGGACACTGGTGGGAGTAAGAATACAGTCAACTCAAAGCTGTGCTTCTGGCGTTATCTGGCACATTGGCAAAATACATCCTCAAAAGTGTAATTATGCAGAATTCACAGAGGTCTCGTGAAAAATGTGTCAAGCTGGATGTTTATTGCGATGGTAAACCAGCTCTGACATTGCTCTCTGGGATGAAATGTGATCATGTGTGGGTGTGTAACGATGTGTGTACATACACACATAGGTACCTGCATACGATACGCAGGCAGAACTTGTGTGGCATTGCCTGGCTGCATATTTATGTATTTAGTCTCTCACACATGCAGCTAAGAGGTGATTAGATGCCAAAAAAGGTAGATTTTCACAATAACTTTGTAAGGCCAACATAATTCTCTGATGCCATGTCTTGCATAAAAGTTTCCATGTGGCTTAGGCTTAAATCTGTCTTCCTCCTGTGTTCTAAAAGTAAGTTCTGTATTTCAAGTGGGTTTTGAGGTCATGGGAGCCGCCTCACAAATGCGTGGCTGCTGGGTTACCTGTGGTGGGCAGGTCAGTGGGCAGCAGGGGCTCGTCTCCTGCCCGTGCCAGCAGCACTGCACTGGGCAGGGAGCAGCCTGGGAACGTCCCAGATACAGCCAAGACACAGGTACAGGTAGTGCAGGGACCAGGGAGCGCTTCCAAATCCTGCCTTGGCCTCCCTCTGCCTGACTTTTAGTGCAGCGTTTGACTTTCATTGCCTCTGCTAAATTTATAGAGGTGGTTATGCCAGGAAACTGCTCTGAAAACGCTTACGGGCGCCGCAGAGAAGACAAGCAAGCGGGCAAGGAAAAAGTAGTAGCTCTCCTTCCATTTTACTGCTAAAGAACTGAGATGCAAGAGATTAATGGATGTGCCCAAGGTCATATTGGAAATCTGCAGCAGAGCCAGGCGCTGAATCCAGATACTCTGCATCCTAGCTCAGTGCCGTAGCCATATTTTTTTTCTGATAGTATTTAGAAGAAATACTGTTCCTGGAGAGTGGAACAAATCAGAAAAATAAGCTGGTGGTGTGCGAATGAGAAAAGGTCATTTGTCCTGTTTCATCACTTTGTTGTCCAAAGATCTAATTACTTTGGGAATTACCTCAATGGCTTTCAATCAGTGCCTGTCTGTCTTAGGTCATTCCACACACCTCACCTTGTCAGTTTAAGGTGCTTTGTAAAGATTTTTTTTTTCCCCTCTTAATTAAAAAATAATGCTTCTGGCCAGCTCTTCTGCACGTGTTTTTCAAACCTATGCATGAGGCTGAATACCAGCAGAACCAAGCACTTGTACTCCTGACATTTGCTGATTGCCGTGTAAGAAGCGAAGCGCTTTTACCTGTAATACATCAGAGCTTTCCACAGATTGGAGGTGACTTATAAATTACACTGTGGAACTTCTTCACCTGCAATTGAAAAGTAATCGCTGGGGTGCTGGGAGGTGTGGGCCACTCAAGAACACGGAATTTCTACTCTGTGCCCTCCCTCATGGCACATTTTAAAATCAAGAATGACTTTAAATCAGCTTGTTTTAAAATAATGTTTCAGTTCTGTTATTGCCTTTCAGTTTCAGGATCTTTAATAGTGCACTTATATTTTCAAGGTTTTTTTTCTCTGCAGTCCTAGAGTTGGGCAAGACATCTCCTCAAACATTCCCCCACCCACTCCATGGAATCACTTCTGTGTTTTCTTCGTTCCAGCACCCAAGGCCTGAACAAAACCAGCAGGTATCATACATATCACAGCAGAACCATGACAATAACTGGTTCTCTGCAGATAGCAGGTTATGCCAGCACTGACCTGGAAGAAACAGAAAATCAAAAAGAATGTTCTCATTCTCAGTGAACAGCACTTTCAGCCTGAAAGATACTTGGGATCAGTCCTCGAGAGGTCTTCTCTCACTCAACTTTGTAACTCTTCCAATTCTTTTTTATGCTGACCCAGATTCTAGATGACTGGTTTTTGGGAGGACTGTGGGTATATCCCCAAGTTCCCAGGAAAAGCTTCTCCTAGCCTGGCTTCTGGCTCGTGCTGATCTTTGCATGGAGAGGATGGTTGCCTATTCTGACACCAGAAAAGCTTGGCTTTCATGGGAAGACTTGAGTGTTAGATTGAACAGCCTTCCTCTCTTCTTTCCACTCTATCTTACAAATCTCAAACCACATTTTGCCAGCTGCCAATTCCAAGTGAGAGCTCCAGAAGTCCTTCAGTGGCAGGCACAACTCCTGGCACATGTCCAGCCAAGGCTGGCTCACCTTCATGGCTTGGGAGATTAATATACTGGGGTGCAGGAGCTCTGGTCAGGGACACAGACTGCATTTTGCAAGACAGGCAAGTACTGAGAAGAGCAAGTCTTTGCCCCTAGAAGTTTGCAGTCTAAGTAGGCCAAATCTCAGTTAATGGCTCGAAAATAATTTTTACAAAGCTATAATTAGGTTAGATTGTACCTTACCCTCTTTTCTTTCCCCTTTCTATGAATGGAGTCAGTGACCTAAAAGCTTTGTGCCTGACTCTATCTCTTTGTTTCTATAATTAACACTGTTTACTTAGTGTTTTCCTCACTTCTGAGAGGGACAAAAGCTTTTTTTGTTCCCCTTACATGCAATTTGTATGATACTGTATTTATTTAGAATTAATGACAATAACCTTGTCCATTCTGGGCCCTTATGCAATTAATCAATCTCCCTCAAATTCTGCAGGCATTAATGAGCTCATTTGGATGGCAGAGAAAATGCATGAGTGAAGTTGCCTCATTGCACAGCTTTCCCAAAAATGTACCCTCATTTTCTCTTCTCCTCTTCCTTCTCTCTCTTGCCTTCTCTTTCTCCTTGTCTGTGCAGTCTGCTGAACCTGATCAGTGTAGTACGACCTGATCTTTACCTGAGAGCATAGGTGCAAATTCAACCCAGAATAAGCTCAAAGTAGCTTCTAAAAGGAAAGTAGAGAACTTCCCAGTTTTTCAGCTACACCTTACAGCATTTGTTCAT
This sequence comes from Acrocephalus scirpaceus scirpaceus, assembly GCA_910950805.1. Classification (NCBI taxonomy): domain Eukaryota; kingdom Metazoa; phylum Chordata; class Aves; order Passeriformes; family Sylviidae; genus Acrocephalus; species Acrocephalus scirpaceus. Next base: position 40,840,018 of record OU383779.1, on the reverse strand, counting down.
CTGGGGACGTAGAGGAATAAACTTTTCAATGGAAAAAGTCTGTTTTCGCAGACTGCCTGCTTATTTAGTGTTAGGATGTTAGCTTTCCTCGAAGATCTTGAAAGCAATGGACAAGGCAGTTCACTGGCGACTAAGTAGAAAAGCAGCAGGTGAAGTCCAGCATTTTTGTAACAGCTTCTGTGGCTGTGAGAGGCCACAGATCTTAACTGCTCCTACTGTAGAGACAAGCACCAGGGGCTGGGTTTTACAAGACAGCACCCAGTTCACCCAAGCAAAAGAAATCGAAGAAAAGTCAGCCAGTGAAATGGAGCTCCACACTTTGCAGAGCCTTGCAGAGTGCCAAACACCAGTTATCACCCCAATGGGAGTGACCATTAAATGCTCACACTGTTGGGCATGAAAGGTGTAAATCAGGGATTTTGCTAGTGCTTTGCTGAGGCTCTTATTTGCTGGCAATTGTGGACCAGATTTACATCAAGTCCTAAACTAGCAAGCCCCAAATTGAATAAAGCTGTGTAACTCTGCAATTCTTTTTTCATGTCTGCAGCTAATTCAAGTTACTGTTGACCAAAGGTCCTTTCACAGTCACCTGGCAACTTCTACTGAATCACATTAATCATCCTCATAAAGATGTGCAGAGGTGAAAGAGCTTTTACCAGTTTCAGACTGAAAGTGTCTTTTGAAAGAATAAATAGAATAATTTTGTGGCATTTAAAATACCACTGTGCCACGCTTCAGCCTGCACCTCCTTGGGTGAGTTTAAAATTGCCCTTGCCTTAAGCACAGTGAAGGGATCTCTCCAATGTGTCTGCAACACTCTGCTGCAGGTCATACAAAGGATGGCTTCTTTTCCCCAATGGGACAAGAGTAGCAATATCAGTTTTGAAACTTTTGGACTGATCCGTCAGCTTAGTCCTTTACTCAGCATGACCTTTATCATCCCATATCTTACTAGAGCCAGAGATTAGTGATTTGTCTTTTGAAAGATCAAACTTATCATTTCTAGATGCTGTTTCATATCTGTATATTTATATCATACTCTCCCTTGGCACTTCAGTATGTGGTATGAAGCATTGGGTTTCAGCTCTAACAATTCTGAGAGGGAAGAACAAAACACTAGTGAAATGTCAGCATTATTATAGCTTAAAGAAGAATATTACAGTGTTTGCAGTCAGTATGTGCCTTCTTGTGATGAAGCTTCCTCTCTGAGAAGAGTGCAGTTATTTTCATTTTACAAATAAGCAATTGAGATAGAAATAAGCATAATAGTTTTACTGAGATCATAGAAGGAGCTTTGAGAGACCCAGTTCATCTGTCATAAATCTGATCAAATCAGCTAATGGAGGAAGATTTATACAAGAACAGAGGAAACAGAAATCACTGGGTGTGTGTAAGAAAACATCCATAACCACCCCAGATTGGTGCTTTCAAAAGTGTCATTCCTTGTACCTGGAACTTGGTTTCTAAGTATTCCCTCCAGTGAAGTAGAGAGCTTTGGTGTTTATTAGTACTCTTCCTTGGTCAAAACTGAATGCTCAGGACAGTAATTCTCATAGTGTACAGAGTAATATTTCGGTCAAGCAGTAAACCTAAAGACTGATAGGGAAAACCTGTCTTTTTTTTCCTTTTTGAAATTGTAAATTTTTTTAGCAAGAGCCAAACTTTGTAGTATTTGTTGAACAAAATGCATGAAAGTTTATTAAGCAAAATAAATAGGGGAAAATCAAAATATTTAATCATACAACTACAAAGGGTGGAATGAAACGGCTTGGCAAATTGCATTTGCAGCACAGTAAAATGTGTACCGTGTCTGCATAAGTAGTAAATCAGCATTTTTATAGCACTACTATGCGAAGCCTCAAACTAGAGATATGTAAATATTACAAAGTACAGATATGTTTGAATATAAGAATGTAAATACACCAAACCGTGGACCAAAATTAGGCAATCAGCTCCTAATAATTATTTGTAAACATCCTGTTAATCTTAGAACTCTCTGTTTGATGTTTCAGTGCTCCGTTCAGGGATGATACATTGCATGTAAGGCTGCATTCAAATAGTCATTAGTTTGGAAGTTTCCGTTGTTAGCAGGATACTGGGAAGATAAATGATGAATTGTGGTTTCCTGAGTCCATCTTTTCTTTGCTCCCCATGGGCCTCGTGCTGTCTCCTCTTGATTTATGCCAGAATCAGAACTTGCTTTCAGTCTGACCGGTCTAGTCTGAGTACAGGCTTCCTTCTGGCTCTGCAGCAGGGAGATCAAGCCCGTTGGGAGCTGCCACACATTTTGTCCCTGGGGCCTAAGAAAATCTCCACACTGCTGGTTTTCTCTTCCATGGCTCACAGACTGGCTGTCTCTAGAGGCCTGCTCTGAGGTCGTTAAAAGCATTGGGAATGCTGATACTGGCTTAATGACTCCAGGTATGGCTAAATATTGTCAAGAGAGCTGTAAATAACTGCTTTGGGAAGATGGCTCCTTTCCCAACTGTGCATAGCAAGGGGTGGCACTTGCTGCCAAGTTTTGTGGTTTCTTCATGGGCTCTGTGGTCTTTCGAATTTTTACACAAGCTTAGGATCCTCTGTGTGCGATTTACTAAAGATCTGAGATTTCTTTGATTGCTTTTAAGGAGTTTCTGTTGTCACTCTGTGGTAGAAAGCAAGCTGGCAATGCAGTCTAGAAACCAAAGGGGGAAAAGGTGTGCTTCAGTTGGATTATTTTTGATGAAAGGTATTTTTTAAGCTGGATTCATGGTTCCTGGGTCCTCTCTCACCAATTTGAGTGCTCGTCCTTGTTTGCTGAACCCTTGCGCTGCAGCCATGCTGCTTTGCTTTCTCACTCCTCTTAACAGTGCTGGGTATTAAGGTGTTTTATCCTGTTCACCCAGTTTACAGCCATCCAAGGTAACTACAAAGGGTGAAAACACAAAAGAGGCTCAAAGAAAGCCTGTGATTAAAATGGAGAAGAGGATGGAAAGGCAGGTCCAGGATTCAGTCCAAATACCCAGCTCAACAGAAATATTTTAATTGCAGATCAGACCCTGAACACAGATGTGCTGTTCCCGTGCTTTGAGTCTGAACCTTGATAAAGCACTTTGACATGAATGGATCTCTGGAAATAAACAGCAGGTTGCCAGTACGAGGCAGTTGTTCCAGCACTGCCCGAGCAGTGGATGAGCTGCTTATTACTCAGGGCCTCTGCCAGCACTTTGACAAGAGAGTACGAGGGAGATGAAGAGCCAAAGGAGGGTGGAACCTGAAGAGGAACTTGCTCCAGTTAGCAGAAGGCATCTCATCACACCGAGCTGGGCACGGAGCACACTCGGGGTTAGCTCCAGTCCTGCCTTTCCCCTCGAACAGTTACATAAGTGTTTGGAAAAATAACTTCGCTTGGCAGAACACGGTGTATGGAAAATGAACTTGTTTCTCATGATGATTTAGATGCCACAGAGATTATGAAGTTAAGGCTCTCATTTTAAAGAGTTGCAAGCTTTTAACAGAGATCACAAGGAACATCATGCTTTGGGATTTAACATCTATTCATTCAGTTCATCAAGTAGTGATGTGCACATAGTACTTTGTTGCAAGCATCATAGTGCTGATAGTAGCCTGAGGTTATGAGCAAGGGATCTCTAGACAGTACAGAAAAGGTTGGCCTTGCATAGTTCTAACCCAGTTGTCGTATAATTTCTCCTTAGATCTGACTTGCACGTTTTGTACTTTGAACCAATACAAGCAGTGCTTTAGCTCACCTCCCCTGCTTTCTGTTGATAAAGGGCTTTACCAACTGATTCTTGAAGGAGCAGTGAAATGGGTGATTTTTCTTTCCAGTGAGTTTCAGCCATACCAGGACTGTGATAAAATCACTGGAGCCTGTCTGCGCTGAACACCGAAGTAATCAAAATGAACATACTACTAAATTTTCTCAGAAGCCTTTGAGTTAAAATTATTAAACACCTTCCATTTCATTTGAAAACATTAACACAGCCTGGGTTTGCAGAGATCATATGGTAATCAGAGCAGGGTTTCAGCTGAGTTCATGTCAGAATTTCACTGGCTGCATTCGGGAGGAGGGAAGGGGACATGATAAATACAGTGTAATGTTATCAAAAACAGTATCCATTGATTTCAGTAAGGAATGATATTTCCATGTGCATTTCCTTCTCTCTTGTGCTTTATTTTCCCCCCATTTTTTGAAAGATGTTATTGCAGGTTTTAAAACCTTACAAAAATGCTGTCATTTTTTCCAGAGAGATGAAAAGTTCAACATATAAATTCTGACAGAATAGTTGGATCTTGTGGTAATTCCTGTGTGTGGATCTTCCATCAAGAAAGAAGTTGTCCAAGTTCTCAGTCCAGATCTCCTCTGATGACAGCCAGCTGAGTAGCTACATACAGAAATGGCAGAGACCAAAGGGCCCATTGATCCCAGTTCTTTCCTGTTCCTGACACGTGTCCTCTCTCTCCAAACCACCAGTATCCTGTGGTGGCCATTGCACTTCTTCTCAGTCTCTGCCTTAGGTCAAACAGGCCAAAGTCTTGTGTACCTTTTCTATTTCCCCTTATCCACAGAAATTAGGTTGAGAAATTAGAATTCTTTCAGCATGGCTACCTAGAGCTTAGCATAGCACTCCAGTATTAGGAATGGCCCTTCTTTGGTGGAGAAAACATGTCATCTCAGAAATTCGGAGATCTTGTCACCTTTCTCACAGTGGCATCAGATCTTATGGTCTGTCCATGACTGCCTCATTACCCCTGTGGTGTTGCCATATCTGCAGTGTTTCTCATGACTGAAGGAGTTCTGGTCATTGCTGCTGCCATCTAAACTTTGCTCCAGAGTCTGGATGCTCGGATATCACTGGAAGTTGATGTTAGGAGTGACTTTCCTGTTGATTTCCTGGAGAGGTTTTTATGCTCAGACAGTGTGTAGCAAGTTTGTTAGTGCCCATCTACCACTTCAGCTTGTGGCAAGTTGTCTTCTGCATCACTCCTCCCCAGGGAGGCAAGGAATGCAGGTCAGGCATAGGGTCACAGCTGGTGGGGGGTCTTAATTTTGTCACAGGTACTTCCTGATGGATAACATGAGCAGTGTCTGTGCCTTGATGTGTGCTGGGACTGTTGCTCACAGGAGCTTTTTTAGCATTTTGCTGACTCGGAGTAGAAGGATGGAGATGATGTTGGTTTTTCTAGTCAAGAAGCTGATGATAGTTGATGAGATGGATGGCATCAGGCTTGTTCTCCATTAATGCTCTCTGTAACTGCACATCACAGTGCCAGGACCCACTGAAGACAATGTGTTTTCATTTGCACTAGGCTGTTTGGTTTTTTTTTTTTTTCTCAGAACTTAGCTCTCTCTATACTCACAGTAACTGTTGTCCTAGAAATCTTCATGCAAGGTTATGGCAGTTGTGAGACAATTTGATGAAACAGCACTCTTAATACAATTATTTGTTGATCAGAGAAATTAAGAAAACACACGTTGAAAAAACTTACTAAAAAACTGGTAAAAGCAATATTGCTTGCACTGCTGATTAACAGCATTCAGTTGCTTTGCGTTGCTCGTTACAGTGAAATCAATGGCCTTGCTCACTTTTTTTTCCATTTGTGTAAATACAATCCATGCTAATGAATATGATGTTTGAGCACATCCCAACTGTTTGTCTTGGGGACTGCAAGTAGCAGTTTATTTATAACCTCATTGGAATCACATCAACATCCAGGCCAAGCTTTTTTTCTCTCTCTTTATTAAGAGCATGGAATAACTTTCATACAATTATATATGTGTGTTGCTAGAGCAGAACTCATGTAGTGCAGGGAAGCTCATAGCACTGGAGTATTTGCCATGTCACTAATGTTTTCAGTAGCTGCAAGCTAACCCTTTAGAAATCAGTCAATGCTTTCACTAAATGGTAACATCTAATTTTTGAGTGCTTTTACAAAATCCACACAGTTGATGAAAGCAGATTAAAGGAGCATGAAATTAGTGGGGCTTGCATCTCTTTATGGTTTGTGAGCTGAACTATTATTGGTCTCCAGACCTGATTCAGAATCTCAATAAATGAAGGCCAAAGTTTCTTATATTTAGATTTCCTAAATAGAAGAGCTTTCAAATTACCTTCTTCACACCAGATGAGCACCAAATCTCTTGTACATTTGTGTATGAAATTACCCTCCGTTCTTCTCTTTAAGCTGTAACAAAAAAGAGCAAAATGTTGAATGAACTAACACTTTGGCATGAATTTAAGGGCCAGTGGTGATTACTAGGGCCTAGGGAGAAGTGTTCCCTGGGGCCACATTATTGCCTTGATTCTAATGGTGGGCTGGCGCTGACTGCATTTGGAAATCAAATAATGCACCAGACTGTTAAGCTCCCATTAAAATGGTGGTGTCTGTGGATCAGAGCTTGCATAATTATGTAAACCCCAATCCAGAGTTACAGAAGGTGTGTTCTGTGTGAGCACCTGGAAAAGATCTGGGCTTGTCTACTGGTCCAGATGACTGTATTATATGACTGTGTATTATTTACTGTGATAATATCCATACTGTGTTAAAATCCTTCTGGCTGAAAAAGAAGACCCCTGAGAGTTCAAGTTCTTCAAGCAGAAAGGTGAGTAAGTAGAGACTTGTTATTGCAAAAAGACTACAGGATGCAGGCAAAGCTGTAAAAATTGTTTGTGGTCACACCTCAATGTAGTAACTGTGCCCTCTTCCTTTTATGCTGATTTTGTTTCCCTTTTCAAGTATGATGCAGAAATGATGCTCAGGAAGGTGTCATGAAGGTTATATCCTTTATAGGTCTTCTATGAAAGCAAGAAAGAAATGGATGAATGGTTTCATAGTGTTTGTAAGAGCCAGAGAGATGGGATGGACACCAGGAAGGTGCCAGGGATTCAAGTACACAGTGGGGGGAGCAAGGAAAAGTGTTTTACTGCTGGAGGAGATGTAATATTAAAGCAATACTGCACTCCTGAAGGAAGGAAGGCTGGTTAAAAATGCTGTTCTGAGAATGTCTGTACTGGCAGTCCTGTGTATGCTTGCAAGGTGAGGCAGTTAGGCTGTAAGACAGCATGGAAAGGAACCAAATCCCAAATAAGGCAGACAACTTCTAGGAGCAAGAAATGGCAGGTGGAGGAAGATCCTAACTGTGTGATGCAAGGCAGGAAGAGCTCAGTGGTGGGCTTGGGCTTGGTTTCTTCCCTCTGGGGAAGTGAGACATTAAACTGGGGATTTATTAAACTCTCAGTAGTCTTAGTTTTTCTTTAATTTGGTGTCTGAAAAACAGTTGAGCCATCTGACAGCTCCTTTTTTGCATGCTCTTCATGTGTAGGGAAGCTCAGTTGACATTTTGGCATGTTAATCTCACTTTATACACATGAATGTAAGGTGCACACACTTCAGCCTCTTCAAGTGACTACTCAGGATGTGAGGGCATGGGCCACATCAATTCCAGCCATGTGTCTGAAAGGAGGTGCAGTGGCAAAAATGCTGTTTGCTAGGAGGTTTGAAACTTGTGCTGCCAAAACCATTTCAGTTTTAAGATCATCTGCTTTCATGCCAAAATTAAGAAAAAAAAAAAAAGGAAAAAATGTTTATGGTACAATCAGAAGCAGAACAATCTGTGATTCCTAGAAAGCTCTGCTAAGCAAGGCTTCCACAAATGTGAGAGTCTATTGCTTAGGGAGAAAAGGTGGGAAAGGAAGAGTATTTTCCAGACGTAAAGGTACACTTACACTTTGACTTTTGGTATTATTTTCATTGTTAAAAAATTATTCTAGTACCTTGGTCACAAAAAACCTAGTTTTATATCTGATGTTCTTAAAGAGCATGGGTCTCAGCCACCCCCAGATAGTTTTAGTTTTTTAATACAAAGACTTTTATTCTTCTGCCTTGCTCTTCTTCACAGATGTGTAATTATTTTCTTTTTAAGATATTAAATACTGCTTCACCTTCACAGTCTGTAGAGATAGAGAAGTGCAAGCCCTACTGGCATTGCCGCACTAGGATAATATGTAGCACAGAACTGGATCCTGGGTATCTCTAATATAAGAAAAATGCCCAGTGAATTGCAGTTTATGCCTGTTCACCTGCTCTTGGCAGGTGTATAATGTGTTGTAGCAGCAGAATAAATGTGTTGTAGCAGCTGGGGATGGATGGCAGGGTCTGCTGCCCCCGAGAAAAGCCCCTGTAAAAGTCAGGTGTTTGCAGTGAGCATGCACCACTGTGTAATGTACAGTTAGAGTCACCAAAATAAGAATATAAGCCTGAGTTCTTGACACAAAATATCTGAAAGTTTTCATTGAAAGCAGAAACTTTCGCACTGAATGCCACATTTGGATTAAGGACATTCTCTACTGGAGAAACATTAAATTTTTAGTGAAATTTAGTTTCTTATGGTTTCATTTTTCACCCATCCATCAATCCATCCATCTATTCAGCAAGCACATTAGCTGTGTCTGTGCTGCCTTTGGTTGCTGCTTACAGGTCTGGGCTTGAGCACAGAGAACCAAATGTCTGAAGACAGCTGTCAGTGCTGCTTTTAATGGGCAGAGCATGAGTGTGATCTGTTCTCTCTCCCAGGCCTTGCAGAGAGCTGCAGGGTGACCCAGCAAAGCAGACAAGCAATCTGCACAGCAGAGAGTTTCACCTGGAGCCTTTTGTGTGCTCCTTTTTTATGTGCTGGGTTATTACTGAGTTATTGCACTCATACCGAGGTACATAAACGTTGTGGGGTTTGGGTTTTTTCCTTCTCCAAATGCACAGCTATAAAACCCTCCTTGCTGAGAGAAAAGGCAGTGTAACAGCTACGTTTTCTTCGATGTCTTTTTGTTTCTGTTTGGTATCTCTAGCTGAAAAATATTTCAGTCATCAAAGGTTTGATCCAAGCTAAGAGAATATGCACATCCCTCTGTTTTCAGCGGGAGCTTACATTCATAAACCGGTTTTGATTAATATTAACACCAGGTTTTAGACTCTCAGTTCGGATGACAGAAGAGACCTTTGAATATAGCTTGGCTGCATTGCCTGCATACTTAAGCATCTTCACATATTTCAAGACTGAGCAAAATCAGCCCTGTGCCTACAGTGGTACTTTTGAGGTGAGGGACTCAGAGAAGGGCCAAGCAGTGACCTCTGAAGACATCTCACAAGAGACAGGGCACCGTGATATTATGCAATATCACAGGGAAAGAAATCAGAATGAATCCTTTTAATCAAATAAAGATCAGAGTATTAGGGCCAGAAGATAGCTTTTTCATCTACAGGAAATGAAATCTCAGCTGAAAAATTCTCTCCAGATACTCACAAATGTATGCTCACCTCCAGCTAGCAAAAGAGCAAAGATCAGATTTGCTGTTTCACCTGTAAACAATTAAAGAAGTGAGAACTCAAATAACTGTCTACCAGCAACCTTAAAATATGTCAGAACCTGAAATTTCTGGCAAACTTGATGTGAATCTCAGTCCCATTAAGTTCTCACTAGGTCTGCAAGTTCCTTGTTGGCATCAAGAAAAAGTAACTGTTGGCGAATGATGGTACAATGTGCTAAGTGTTAAAAATAACAGTGAAGCTATTGTGTGCTTTGCTTAGAATGCAATGAATTAACACAAGATAGATCCTTCAGGACAGGTGCTCAGTTCACTGATGGCAGTAGAGATCTTCATGGCTGGCAGAGTTGCTCTCTGAGAAATTGCCTTGACTTCTCTGAGCTGGATTTGTTTTGCTTTTGTTTGATTTAGAATACCATTATTTTTGAGACCAGGCAATCACAGGCTGTTATGATTTCTTTATCTGATATCCTGCACAAGAAAAGCATAGCCCAAAACTTTCTAGAAGGTCAGTCATAATATCTCATTTACCTAATCAGATCAACACTCAGCAAAGGGGTGTGAGCCAACGAGCTGTGCAAATGCTGCTCTGCAGCTGGTAAGCTGTTGTAATCTGCTACGTGAGGGTCAAAGCACAGAGAAGCCAGCCTGAAAACCTCTGTTGATTTTGGTAGATCATTACCCTAGGGCTTACTGACACATGTAGGTTTTATATCTGGTAGAAGAGAATGTTTTATATGTTCACCAGCAAGTGATACCTGGTGGTTTGGTCCCCATGTGCAATATTCAAGATTTGAATGGAACATTGTAAAGGACTTTTTTATTTCTAGTCTTTCCATTCCATTTGTTATCACAATTAAATTCTGTGGTTTATTTTTAATGATTTGTCTAGCAAGCAGTTGAAAACACAGGCTACCTCCTGACTGAGTGAATGGTCTAAAAGTTCATTTAAAAGAAACAGATTGACCAAGATAAATCCAAAGGCATGTGTAGGTTATTTATTTGTCACCTTTTTTAGCCAATGATCTGTACACCAACATCAATATCTGAAGATAGGAAAATTGGTGCAAACAACATAAAGTTTCTGTTGTGTTAATGCCCATCTTTGGCTTGCCATGCATGGTTTTGTGTGTACTTATGTGTGTACTCCTTTTGTGAAAGGTGCTAAGTTTATGGTGCTCACAACTTTGAAGTAAGCCTTGAAGGTGTATCAAACTTTCTACACGCACTATCAGTGATATGATTATATGTGTGATCTTTCTTGCAGTTCTAGAGAATTGGACCTAGTGGCTCACTGGGTCCCTTCCAAGCCCAATTTTCTAAGATAAGCAAATTTCTGAGATGGTAGGAATGGTGGTTCGGGGTTTTCTCACTGGATCTCGTATGGGCTGTTGCTATTAAATGATTGTAAAGGCCACTGTAAGGGGAGAGGTGCTGACTTTCTGACACAACATCATTAACTTATGGTCATTAGAAAAATCCCATGATACTTCTAGAAAAAATAGAGTAGTTAACCTTGGTGGCTTGGCCAGACTCCAGCTTTTGTAATTGCATCCTGCCTAACTAAAATTGCATTGCACTCATTCAATTGGATGGCGTATTTTTCACCTTTTACCCCAAACTGCTGAGCAGTTCTGTTCAATATTTTCTATATTTCAACCCAGAAATATCTTAATTCAGCGTTATTTGTTTTGAATGATAGTTCTTAAAGTGCTTTGAAATCCTTCTGGCTGAAAGTTGCTGTCAGCTGTAAATGTAAATTTTCTTTGTTGCCAGCTGTAAAATCATACAGGATTTGACATCAAAAGATCTCTGCCTTGCACCACTATGATTTGAGTTGAGGAGCTCCTGAAAGCCCAGGCTTTAAACACAGCCCTTTGCTGCAAGGATGCCAGGCAGGGAGCACACATCTGCCAGAGCCAGACGAGTAACAATCCACCTGTGGATCAATAGTGTGCCCTTCAGGGACACTGATCCTCTGTGCCACTCGGGGAGTTACCTACCTGGTCCTGATGGTCTTAGCTTTAGGAGAGCACGGCCATGCTCCAAACACTGCAAGAGGTTAATGTCCTGATATGCTACAGGCTTGGCTGAAATGTGACTTTTGTAGGCAGCCAAGGGAAGCTTTTGCTTGTTTGCACTGAAACCTGTCAGGGGAGTTTGGAGTGGACTGTGGTCTAAATATAGTGGTGATTGTTTTCTAACAAATCTTACTCTTTTTTTTGACAAAAGTCTTCCATCCATGCATCAAAGCAATTGCACTTCAAGGGACTTTATCTCTGTAGATAAGGCTATATGATACAGGAATTAGGAAAGGAATAAAGCTGGAATTAGTGCTAAATCCACAGTAATATTCTGCTGTGAGATACTTCGACCCACAGTTCTTTTCAAGTTGCACTGTGTGCACTGCCAGCCCGCTGTATGTGCTTGTAATGAAACATTAAAGGAAGTTTCAGGCACCTGAAGGTGAAAATCACCTGTTTATTGTTCTCTTGGTAGTATCTACTGTGAGAGTCAAAACCTGCCCATGTCCCCAGAAAGCAAGCAGAGAATTGAAGGGTGAACATGAAAGGGGAAAGAAACAATCTGCCTAGGGAGAGGGGTAATAGAGACAAAGCTTTGTGCTTTGCCCAAGTGTAAATTCAGGATTATTTTCCCTTCAGATAATTCTCTGTACTTCTCCTTGATTTTTTTTCTTGTGAGATGCAGGCAGACTGCACCAGCACAGGCAATCCTGCTCTTGGGATGGCTTTTGCTGGCATCTGTGGCTTGATCCAATGCTGACCAAAGGCAACGCAATGCTCCCTGTGGACTTCAGTGAGTTTGAGAGTAGAAAGCTCAAGTGCTCCAACAGTGTCTTTATTCTGCCAGGGGAGATGCTTAAAGCCACCTTTCATCCAAAAAGCCTGAAAGTTTTCAGGCTTTCATGTGCTCAGACCAGGGAAGTTTTTTTCCCCTGTTCTACTGAGAGCCTGTGGCCTGTGTTGATAGGCTGATAACCTGCCTGGTGCTTGATCTGTCCGAGCAGAGCATCTCTCTGTAGGGCTTACCTGGAGCCCAGCAGAGCTGCTGCCTGCAGAAGGGGGCAGGCATTTTCCAGCCAGGGCTGTCTCCTGTCCTGTGGAGCATTCCCACTCAACGAGCAGTGTTATATTATCTGAGATACAGCTTATAAATGTCATTAGAGAGCCATGGGTGTAACAAATATGGCCCAAGGAGCAAGGATAACGATGGCTTTGTGCTGAATGTGGGGCTAATCAGGGACCCTTGGCACCAAGCATATTTTGTGATTCCTTGTCCTGGCGCAAGTGACAGGTAGAGGTGACAGCCTGCCCGCAGCCTCTGTTACGGGGTTTTTGGGAGCAGGGAGACCTTCTCCTATCCATCATGCTGCTTTCCGGTGAGACTGGGGCGGGCAGGGAGAGGGGAAAACATTGGCAGTTTATAAACCAAGCAGCTGACCTCTTCAGTCTCCTGGCAGCATGACTGCAAATCTGATTTCAGATCATGTTTCAATATATTCAGTGGCAGCCGGGTTTTATTCACACAGAGCCAACCCCCTTCCTTAATGTGATGACTTTCCTTCCCTACCCAAGGAAATACTGTACCCACCCTTCTTCATTTCTACAAATGGTTCAAATTGAGCCCACAAGGATTATTTACTCAACTACGTGCCTTGCTTCATGAAATACTGAAGTCTGTGAAATGAGTCATAGGCAGAGGTGGTTTTGTTTTTTAAATACCATGATTAACCCTTGCTCTTGGCTCTCTTAATATCCACTTGTATTCAGAGCATGCAGAACTGCTACCCAAACATTGTTGCTACAGTAGGCCTGGATGTGCTTATTATAAATTTATTAAATTGCTGGTGGTATTCTGGATTCCCTTAGAAATGCAAAATTCATAGAAATATGAACTTTATAGTTGAACTTAGTGAGTTGACAGTTTTAACAGGTGAAAATGTATGGTCATATTTAGTTTGGCAAGGCACAAATGTTGATGTAGTTAGCATTGCTCCTTCAAAGGCTGGTGAGGGGGGCCCTGGTATTCTTTGACATTTTATGCTGTGTTTTCCATGTGTTCTGGCAGTACAGGCCAATTTTCTAGTTATCTGCACACCCAGCTATTTTTCTCAGGTATTCTCCAGCTGTGAAGACAAGTTTACATTAGGCCTTTTGGAACACACTGCTCTACTGGAAACAGCTCTTCCACCTCTAACAAAGACATGTGGTGTTGCCATAGTAATTTCTTCTTACCTGTTTGTGGAATGTCTACCCCGTTTCATCGCTGCAAGCCCTGTCTTCTTCAAAGCCTTCAAAGCCTTCAAAGCTCCATACTGGGATGCTTCCAGAGGAACAGTGACTGGCAGTGAGAACATTAGCCTGGGCTTCTGCCAAGTTGAGTTCAGACTCTATTCCAGAAGACTGTGCTGAGAGTGGCCATGTTCTGGTCCTATACAAGGGTGGCATATGGTGCATAATCTCAGCTCCAACCCTCGGCGTGTGCAAAGTGAGGAAATCCAGCTTTGTGGCCCCAGAATGAGGCCAAGTCTGCCAGGCCGTGGCTGGGCAGTGGGAACACACAACTCTGCAGTGCCCACGCAGTGAGCAGCCTCAGCACAGCCTCCATGCTTAGGTCTCTCCATGTGAAATGTGAACAATGGTTTTCTCTCTAGGAAATGCTCCATGCAGATATTGACAAATTGCAAAAAGAAAGCTAGGGTCTAAAAAGGGCAACTAAGACCAATGAGATACTGTAAATGGCCATCAAAACCATCCTGTCTGCTTCTGTTGCCTTCAGCTTCCAGCACCCACTGTTCTCCTGTGCAAAGCCACGTCTTCTCTCTGGCTCAGGACTCAGGTGGCTGCTCCTGCAGGTTAATGTGTGCTGGGAAGTAGGTTTTTCCAGGATGATATTGATGAGTTTTTCTGGTGCATTCAACAGATTTGAGAGCAGGTGACAGGTAAATGAGAAGTCAATAGCTGTATTTTGGTTAATGTAGGCATATCACCAGAACAAAGTTCCTCGGGCTCAAGGGACACCTCATCAGAGGACAAGATCTTCTGTGTGGGTCTGTGGCACTTATCTCTTGTATACTAATGGTGGAATTTGCTGTCATGTGATCAACAGGTGATGTCTTTATTTCTCTTCTGAATTTTTCTAGCAGATTCTTTGTCTAGTAGCAGAGAGGTTAGCTTTGAAGCTTACAGATGGCTGCATAGTCCTAGGAACAATAATTTCAACACCTAAAAGCCCAAATCCAATTATAACATGATGAGTGCTAGAGTATCTAGAGATAAGGAAAATGTGTTAGCAATAGTCTGAAAGCATTATCTGCACCCCTCAGCCTTTTCTGTGGAGGAGGGTACAAAATTGCTATGAATTCAAGTGTACTTAGAAGGTTTGAAAAAATAGATCTACAACAATATCATGGTCTGAGCAGACAGCAGAGGTTGTGGTTCATCCTTCCCATCTAACTCCAAAGTAAGAGGCCATAGTGACATTCAAAATTTGTGGAAGCAATTAAGGAAAAAGCCCTGGTGTCATGAGGATTTCAGGACTGGTTTATGGGCCAGCTGGACAGTGTGGAAAAACAGGATATCTGGTGGCCACTCAGCCAGAGCAGCATGGAAAGGAGGAATATCAAGGAGGTTTGGCCTTTAGCAAAGTACACACCAGGGAACAGTGCTCTGAAACATTATATAGGTGCTGGGGAAGCCACTGAAATATAATACAGGTGCTGGAATGCACTGAAACATTATATAAGCGCTGGGGAATCCCTGAAACATTATATAGGTGCTGGGGAATCCACTGAAATGTTATAGGTGCTGGGAATGCACTGAAATTTTATATAGGTGCTGGGGAATATCTGCTGGCACCTGACCAATTGCAGAAGATAAACAAAAAGGGGAACAATGTTACCAAAGACTCCCTGGGCATAAATGATGGAGCTCTGATTGAGTCTCAGGGATCTCAAGCCAAATGGGTGCAAAGAAGGAATGCAGATAGGCTCCAGGAAATTGAATGTCTCCAAGAATGACCCCTATCATTTTTTCCATTTGTTAATGATACCTTTGATGTGATTTAGAGCTCAGCTAGTTGGACTATTTAGATCCATCTATTTGGATACTGGTAGCAAGAGAGAAGAGTAGCTCACAGAGACAAGCTCACAGAGACATGACCCTGGCAAGGATTTTTGAGGCTGACTATAGTGTTTTTCAACTGTTTAGTTTCCTCATTGGCTTTGAAAGGGTTCTGAACCAAATACTGGAGAAGCAAGCATAAAGCAGGTGCACTGTTTTACCTTGGCAGTGGTGAAAGACCACAAATTGTTTGGGGTAGCATCTTCTCTGATGCTTAGGTTTGCCACTGTTTTAGAAGGATGAGAAACATAACGTGATTCAAAGCTGAAGTTAAAGCACTAGTACTGTCTGGTAAGTAGGAGCATATTTCAGCATCAGTGTTTAAACAGGCATTGATTCAGAGCAAGAAGAGCCTATTCTGACCTGTCAGGGAGGCAGTGACAATCAGTACTTACAGATAGAACAGGGAAAAGACAGGTAGCTGTCCCACAGGCATGTGTGACCACGGGCTGAGATGAAGCTTCTGATACTGCATAACTTCTGTTAATCTATTTATATTGTAAGTAAAAAGTAGCCATTGAAAGGGCAGTGGTGGTTTAACCCCAGCCAGCCAAAATACAGCCCTCTATGAGTCACTGTGAAGAAAATTAACTGTACCTCAACCAAAATCAGCACAAAATCTTATGCTTCCAAAGGGAAAATAGATGATTTGTAAATGTTAATATCCAGAGTCCGGTCTAGGTTTGGACTTCTGTTTGCAAATGTATTTTGTAAAGGGCAGGAATAAAATAAGTAAGAAAAAAAAATGTAGAAGCTGATAGAAAAACATAATGCTGTCTATGCCACTGAGATTAGCTCAGATGGTCAGAGTGTGATGCTAATAACACCAAGGTTGTAGGTTTGATCTCTGTATGGGCCATTCACTTAAGAGTTGGACTCAATGATCCTTGTGAGTCCCTTCCAACTCAGAGCATTCTGTGATTCAGTGATTGTATTTTTTTTCTTTGTTTCAAATAATGGTGGTTTGGTAGAATAGCTTAATGGATGTTTTTTCTTTGGCCAGATGCAAGTCCAAGAGCAAAATGGAATCTACTTAAGTAGGATATGCATACATGTCTTATAGGTCGCATACTGCAGGGAGTATTTTAGTAAACCTGACCACAAGTCCCTAGACACTACTTCTGATAGCAGAGAGTGTCTAATGCACACTGTTCTTGAGGGTAATTACCAGGAAATGCAGAGGGATCAATCATACTTGATGCGCTGAGCAATTATATTTATTCCCTGAAAAGTCTTTAATGTTCATGGGATGCAAAGTGTGTGAATTTCATTTTAGCATGGAAACATTGTTAGGAAAACAACAGCGTTAATGAGGCAGAGAGGCACAGTGTAAGGCCACGAAGCTGCTCAGACATTAGGGAGATGATCCCCATAAAATAATCCCATTTTAGATATATGTACTAAGAAATAAGAGGAAATTTGCAAATTGGGTTGGGGTCTTTGAGAAGAACCATTTGTTATGTGCAAACCAAAACCATACAGGGGCAGATGGGTGCTTTTGTCAGTGAGGGCCCTGAGATGAGAAACACTGAAGAAAGCGAACCCAGATTCAGACAAGGATGTGGTAAAGAAAGCTGTGCCTGATTTAAGAGTGATAAATACCAAGTTCTTTGAGATAAGAGAGAGCCGTGTTTTGTGCTGTGCTGCAGGGTTTTGGATATGCTGGCGGGCACTTGGAGCTCTTTGCAGGCTTAGCTCCTGGAAATGATCCATTGTGTTGGCAGAGCTGGGTCGCCTGCTTTGCAGCCAGCTCAGCTGCCAACTGTCAGGTCACTGGAGGTTTCTGTTCCTCCAAAGCATCTTTCCTGCAGCCAGCACAATGCATGGCTGTGTTTTCCCCACTTGCTTCATTAGCTCTTTGATTGAACTACCTGTGATAGCAAAACCAGAAAAGGAGATCTGTGTTTTCGTTAATAAAGTGGTAACTGGGAGCTAGGCAGAGCATCTGGTAGATGCTGGTTGTGTGGTACAGCTGGGATCCTCTCAGATGGACTCCTGCTCCCCACCCTGGCTTCTTCCAGCCCTCCCCTGACTTCTGCAGCTGTCCATGGCATGCTACTGGTGCTCCCACCAAACGCTGGAGGGAAGAGGATGAGTTCTGCTCTACCAAAAAGCAAGACCATTAGCGAACTTCCTACAATCACAGTTATCTTAGGAAAGAAAGGGCCGCCAGCTCCAGTTTGGACAGCTGGGATTTTCTGGCCTGTCCAGATTCCGGGCAGTGATGCAAAAGCCTGTGCTGTCCTCCTTGGGTGTTCAGGTTCAAAAGAAACCTGGAAGCAGAAATCAAAGCTGGTAGTTGTTTCTGGTTTGTTTGACCAATGTGATCAGAAAGGCAGCGCTGCCCGGAGCTGGGAGGGTCACCGGAGCTGGTGAGGATTTGCTGCCACCTTCCCATGGTGCTGCAGGAACCACAGTGCCACCCCCCATGGAATGGGCAGGAAGAGCCAGCACCAGGAGCTGCCTGTTTGAAATCCCAGAATAAGAGATATGGTGCAGACACCAAGTTCTTTTAAGCTGGAAGAAGGCCTTATCAGAAGGCATGTCTTTAATGAATCACCTCTGTCTGGAGGGCTTGCAGCTCACCAGGGCTGCTGGCATTTCGAGTAGTGATATTTAACCAACAGGTTTTCTTCTTCTTCTTTTCTTTCATTTTTGCTCTTTGAAGTGTCTTCCTGAGATTTGTGATGGGACATCCCTAAAGTTCCTCCTCCCACTTAGCCAGGCCAGACTTGGGGGAGCTTTTTGCTCCTGATGCAAAAGGATGAGAAAATTCTCAGCTCCCATGGTGAGAGCTCATAGCAGTATGTTTTCAAAACATTCAGGTGCTAGGACTTCAGGCAGGCACAGAGCCCATGTGACTACTGTTAAGGGAAGAGTCATGCCTGCGGGAAGTGTATAAACCAGATCACACACACACTACATAAAGTCCGAGCCTACATTTGCTCTTCCCCCTGTCAGTGCATTAACATGATTCCACTTGCGCCCAAAATGGAAAAGCAGCTTAAAAAAGGCATTTGGAAAATAAAGTAGGCAAATAATCAGACTACAGAGAAGAATGTGTCTGGTTTTTTTCAAGGTGTATTCACAAGTTAATTCAGGTAGGAAATTATTCTGACAGGTAGAAAGTAAAGTTTACTCCCGTAGGCTATTTGTGCTTTATTTAGGGCTTAAATGAAGCACAAAAGCTCATGAAAGAAAATTCTTCAACGTGGAAGACAAGCCTGTGGAGGTGAAATGTGGCTAATCCAATGCCACCTTGCCCCCAGTGATTTTTGTTTCTGCTGCCTGAGAGCAGTGCAAGGGTCTGGCAGCCCCTGCTAATCCAGCCCGCGGTGTGCTCAGGGACCGGGGTCAGAAAGCCAATTTCTCCACTACCTCTCTCCACATATAAATGGACTACTTTAGGCTTTCCTGTGTATGCTCCAGGGTGCCAGGCTCCCAGGGAGGATAAAACACCCTTTGAAGCCATGCATGGTTGTTTCCATGCACTGCTGTCAATGGGGTTACAAGCAGCCTGAACTGGGACAGCGCTGGACCGGACCGCTGGTGGTTGCCAGAGGGCTTTTTAATGTGTGCTTTTCCCCTCAAATGAGTAGTTTTCTGGTTTTCCTATAGTTGAGACATGGATACAAGCTCTGCACCTTGCACTTACGTTTTAATGTAGAAATGTTATTGCAGAGTCTGAGGTAATTACCTGGTTGTTCCTTTTACTGCATGTAATTACAGCAAAATTCTACGGGGATAGTTTATAGCAACTCAGTGTGAAAATAAGGTACTTGAAAGCAATGGTTGGCTTAGATGATGTTTACACTTCTTTCACTCTGAACAAGCTTTGAAAAGAAAGGTACCCACATCTACCACGTTGCTAATTAGCTTTTCCTAAGAAATTCTCATGGTGAACACACAGGGTTTGGTCCCAACATGTTAGGAGGCAGCTCTGCTCCCCTCAAGTCTGATGGGCACCCAGCTGAGAGGAGCTGGAAGCTGACCTCCCATCCATGAGCAAGGAGGCACATCCTCCTTTCTCATCACGCTGTGTGTCTGGGGCCACAGCAGTTCATGCATTTTAGGCTGGCACATTTATCCCCACGGGTTTTCCTGAAGCCAAATTTTCACAGTGTCTTGAGCAAGAACAGTGTTTCATCTTCCATAGTAAATACTTAATATGTGATAACTGAGGACTTTTCCCTACCACACTGGGCCAGATCCCTTTTTTCTGTCTCTCTGTACATCAGATTGCATTGCTTAGCTATGTTTACATTGTTTGGCTATGCATGGAGAATCTGGCTGCCTCCTCTCTGATTTATTTTTTGGTCCAGATCTCCTAATCCCGTGTTTGGGGGCAGAAGACACAAGGGGTTTGCTGACTGCTGAAATAGCATCCAGTCACCTTTATGTCTTCTGTATGAATTCATACTCAAAGCTTCTCTGCAGGATGAGTTCAGGTGCCTTACCTGATGCTTAGCTGCCATTTCAGTGGCTAGGCTTTCTTGCTTCTTACCTCTGTGCTCTATCTACTCAACCAGACATAAAGGGTTTAGTGGGATTGTTAGCAGAGGTAATGGAGAGAGTCCCATTGATTAGAACAGGACCTGAATCAGACCCTCCATTTTTCCTGGCTGTCACATGGGACACATTTATTATTCTGGTCTTCCTTTTTTTTTTTTTTTTTTCTTTCATCAGAATTCACTGTGGACATTTTTTCCATCATTATCTAAGAGTTTGTGGAAGGAAAACTTGCATTTTAAAAAGTGCCTGCCTTGCTGCAATTTATTCCGCTCACTGTTTCCTGATTCTAGCTGTGCCCTCTTGCTCTAGCAGGGTTATAGAGGTTGAGTTTCCCCAGCGCTAAGTAGAGAGAAAATCTCAAGGTGATCAGGAACTGTGCATGTAATATTCTTAATTGTTCTGTGCATCATTAAAATGTTCATGCATTTCATGTACTTCGGGCTGAAAATTGCCCATTCAGCTTTAGCAGGTAATTACAGGAGTGACCAGGCATTCATGTGGCACCCGTGTGCTTTTTGGAGATGACAGATGGATGTGCCTGCACCCAACCCATTGTTTTGTATTTCCTTTCTGGAAGGCTGTGTTATCACTGTGCAGGTACACTGGAATCCTGCCCTGGGCTGGGCTGCTCTCGAAGGAAAAAGGAGGGGAACAAAGGAGGGGCACCCCGTGTGGGTCCCAACAGCTGCCTGGAGTGGGCACCCAAGGCTCAGGAGCCACCAGAGTCTGCCTGGGCTGTAGAAGGGCTGCTCAGTGATTGGAAACAGGAGCTAAGGGACAGACTTTGTGCTGTGCCCCTGGCAGGTGCAGTGCAGCGAGTGCAGCCCCAGGGGACACAGAACAAAGGTGGCTGTGAGCCCTCTGCACTGCGTGGCTCTCGTACAGGCTGCCGAGGCTCCTGACACACAGAAAGTCAGGCACAGGCTGCTCTGGTTGAAAGTAGGGCTCCCTGAGGTTCCCAGCTTTTCTGTCCCCAGATTTGGAGCTGGCATTAGGAGCTTCACTGCTTCCATCACCTCCTGCCCTCCGCATCAGGGCAGAGACACCACAGGTAGCATCATTTTGGTATGAGGGTGATGAGCTGAGGGCTAGCACTGGAAGCTCATTGCTGACTGCTCTGGGAAATGCATTACCTGTATTTCTGTATTAATGTAGATTTTGCAGTCCATTTAACAAAATTTTTTAAGTGTCTTCCTTTTAAAGAGGTCTATTCCTTTTCTCTAAAAGGTATTTTATTATAATGAAACAAAATCTTGGTCAAGTGGAACTGATATATTCAAACCATTGTGTCTAAGGGAATAAGCTTCTCTCCCAAGAGAGGAAGACATGATTGGCTCCCCTACCTCTTCAGGATCAGATGAGCTGAAATCTTGACCACAAGGTCTTAGGCGTGACCAAATCCTCCATATTTGCAGGAGTCAGAAACTTTCAGAGATTATGCAAAAATACATATACTGGCCCCATACATGGGCATTGATCACACACCCAGATGGCATGAAGAGGTTTTAATTACATTACCAAAAAATGTGCCATGATTTCAGTGGGAATTTGTACAAGTAAAGGTTTGAGTCGTGCACAGGTGGAGCCCAGCCATTCCCTGGCTTGTCAGGGTAGTCATAGGCACATAATTCTGGAAGTAGCTTCAACTGATCACCTCATCCATCCTCCTCAGTCTGATGGGAACAACCATAGTTAGACTGTCCCTTGCTCAGACCTCGCATGGAGCAGTCTCAGAAGCCTCTGAGCACACTGGCTTCATTTCAGTGCAGCCTGTTCCAGCCCATAGTAATTATTAGAACTTGGAGGGACAAAATCTCCTAATATCTAACTTAAATCTCCTTTGCTGTAAATTATGTCAATTATTTCTCGTCTCAGGAATAATGGATGTGGAGAACAATTGACTATACTTCTTTTTATAGCAGCCTTTTTTACATTCCTTTTCGTATCAGACGAGTAGTCACCTTTTCAGTCTTGTCTTTTCCAAAGTAAAAAATTTCCATTCCCCTAAGCTCACCATGGAACTGTGTTTTCTAAATTTTGTCATCCTTGCAGCTCTCCCTTGGACTCTGCAAAGGTGGCTGTCTCTTCTTAAATGCTCTGCTGGAGCGTTTCTCTACATGAAACCAGAGCAGCATCAAGCAGAGTAGGATAAGAATGCCTTATAAATGTGTCAAAATGTGGGGGAATAAATAGGCATCAGACTAGCCAAAATACTGATTTTTTTTTAAGCTCAGAATAAAACTGGAATTGAAGCTTCTAAATTTCTTCTGCATTACACGTTTTCTCTGCCAGTTGTCCTGTTTTGACCTTTCCTGTCCCCAGGAGGTTTGTACTGGCGACTTCTATTGTATTATAACAATCTGGTCCTGGTTAATCAATGCGCAGAGCTCTCGGTCTCTACTCAGCTACATGTCTGTGTTTCCTCCTCTAAATCATTCCTGCTTTCTCTGGTTTTGTGTTCAGCCACCCCACTAGTAAAACTTCTGAGAAAATTGCTTACCCTCTCCATCAAAGGGTAATATCTTGCATGTTTCTGCATCTTGTAGGTCTGAGTTTCCTCTAAGTAATTGTTCTTACTCTGCCTAGGATTTCAATTTAAAAAAGCCTTAACCTGGTATTTAATCAGCATTGGCAGCAACAGACCATTCATGGGGTTTTATGTCCTGTGGGTAAATAGCTCATTCCCTTCATTGTTCATTAAAAACAAATACAGTTTGCACCCTTTGTCTCTCCCCTTAAAAAAAAAAAAAAAAAAAAAAAAACCAACCAAACTTTACTATATCGCCCACCAACGAATATTTCATTATTTATTGTTTAACTGCTGTTTCATACTTGGCATAAAAGATGTAGAATAGGATGGGACTACTGGAGGAATAGTTATTAGTGGTGAGGGGGAGCAGCAGACCCAAGACAGCTGTGGCAGTGCCACTTCTCACCCGGTGGCGCTTGGTGTCGTTAGCCATGACAGCAAACGCTCTCAGCCAGCATGGTGAGCCCTCACACCATGGAGCACTCAGAATGGCTCCTCTGTGGCACTGCACCACGCAGAGACACCATTTCCTAACTCATTTCCGGTGTTTTGAAATGAGATTCACAGTCTGCAGATGCGACCTCTCGAAAGGAGCTCCGTGCTTGATCATCCTCGTCGTATTTAACTGGGGTTTATAGTGTCCACTTGAGTCTACTGACACAGTGGGTGAGAAAATAGAGAATTAATCTTCTATCACATTCCCTTCTGTAGAGAAATTTCCTAATTGAACATAGCAGAAAATTACTTTAAAAGTAACAGGAGGCGGGGGGAGAAAAACCCTTCCTCTATTGTGAGCATGGGCAGTATTAATTGAAAAATTGTAATTTATTCATACAAAGCTTCTAACTGCCTCATGTCCGCAGTTATTTTGCTAACATGGAGCTAGCTTTGCCCCACCAAGGACTTTTGTTACGAAAATAGAGGAATGTACTATAATTAGTGTTTTGCTTCTGGTCGGTTTGCTTTGGCTCTTCTGTTCATATTTATCGGTGTTTCCAAATTTGAGAAAAATCCCTTGATAATTGCCTCTTCTCTAAGATCTTCTCACTGTAACAGTTCTCACACACACTGAGAATTTTCCATTTTAATATTCCGCTCTATTAGCTGCTAAGAGCACAGATAAGATAACGAGAAATGAAAGTCCTTTTTTTAAGCATTTTTGTTTTAAAATGCCAACTTTAAATGTATTACTCTGTTTAGAAAGAAAAATCCGAGTGGATGGCATGATGGGTAATGATATGTAAATGACCATTCATGCATGAAAATCAGGGCCACAGTTGAATGTATTAAGCAATGACTGATATAATCATTATTTTGGATTTTGCATCTGAAGAAGGGGGGATTGCAGAGATCAAGTGAATTGCATATTTAAAGAAAACATTAATGTGCATGTAGAATAAAGACTATTTATGACATTTTTGCATTAAGTATTCTAGTGTTATGCTGTTTGGGCTTAAATAAGGTCAATATGCTGGGTCGATGCTTTTTATATTATGTCTGGCTCTTGCTTTGGCAGATCCTCCCTTTCCCTGTTCGTACAGGATGCCATCAAAGTGCCAAGTTTGTAATGTCAACTCTTTTCAGCTCCCTATAATGCATTTATCTACAAAAAGCTGCCTCTTGCTCACATGGAGGAGAGCTCAGGGAAAACCAGTTGCTCACATTTTTTAAAAAAATGTAAAAATTCACCGTGGCTGTGACGCCTCTGTCACTCTCGGGTTTACAGGCGCTTGCCACGTCAGTGGGATGGTGGGGGAAAGTTGATGCTGCAGGTCTGCTGCAGCTCTGGGGGTTATTGCCCAGGAGGTGACAGTATAACTCACTCCTTTGCTTCCCAGCCAGGGCTCTGCAGCTGCTCTGCTTTCAAAGTGCTGCTTTCATGAGGAGACTGAAATAAGGAGAGGACAACTTGAGAGTGGGATGTTTTCCTGTCTCGTCTCATTTTGTGCTACGAACTTTAAAGGAAAAAGAAAATTCCATTTTGGAATACGAGAAAAATAAGCTCCTGTTATACAATATCTACATTAACAGATTCCTTGTATCAAAGGCAGAAAATAGCTGTGGTACTAACTAAAATTAATGCATCTCGAATTTGGAGGACATTATGCTGAATGTCCATGATACATTCTCTGTCCCCTTCGGCAGTAGTGTATGATCAATTTTGTTACTCTGTCCTTACCTAATTATCGCTGTCGCTAATGAAGGGAAGTGGAGAAAAACATGTCTTAGTAGGTTAATAAGCCATCTGGAAAATTGTATTAGCATGATCAATCCTTAATGATTATGGTTTCTCATAATATTAGATCACCTGAAAGGTGTTTTTGGTGGAAATGTGAGGGGTAGTATGTATCATTTCACAGCAATTCTTCCAGGAGTGCTCAGTTGGTGTTTGGAGAGAAATTCAGCCTAACTTTGGCTCAGGAGTTTTGACTGCTGTCACAAACATTGATTTACTCAGTGGAACTGGCTTATTTTATCATGCAAGGATCTAGAAGGGCAGCAAGTATGGGGTATTTTCTGCTTTCCCTCCTTCCACAAATATTTGTGGACGGGCGTTGTGCACGTTTTGTGTTGCTTTTCATAAGTTTTGGTGAATAAGCCGTCAGTCTCAGGTCAGTCTGACCACTGGCATTTCCCCCCTTCCTCTCTCCGTGGTGATACACCTTCATTTGCAGTCTAGTATCTGGATCTAGCATCTGTCAGGATTTCTTTCATTTCTTTGGGTTTTTTGTCATTGTTTCTTCTTTACGTACCCGTGTAGCCACTACTGCAGCATACTCAGGACATGTTTGTTTCAAGGAAAACATTTCTTTGAGCGTGTCCAAAGAATTAAAGCAAATAGCAGAGGGTAACGATCCTCAAACATCAGACTCATCAGACTCCTTTTTTTTATTTTATTTATTTAAAGATTTCCCTCAAATTAAACTGAATCGCAATCCTCCCTTTTAATTTGTTAATTACACTTCTGCAATGGTAATGCAATCAGTGAATATAGCTAAAGTGTTTGTGTGTGGGAATCAGTATTAATGAGAAAGAGCATATTTGCAAAGTGTGATATATATCAGCTGTTTGCCTTGTGTCTGCTTGCTGGGGTAAGGCTGCTCTCAACTGGACCCAGCTCAGCCAAGGAGGCCCAGCTGCAGGAAGAGAAAAAGGAAGAGTTCTCCAGGTCATTCATTCCCTCTAGTCCCTTTTACACTTCCCATACTTAGAGAATTGTAGGGGCGGGGTGCACTGCCATGTGGGGCAGGGGAGCACCCCCCCTTTGGGCTGCAGAGCTCTTGGAAAGCCCAAGCTCAGCAGCTGTGGTCCCCTGGCCAAAGCAGCTATGCTTTGCCTGCCCTTAGTGGCTTCACAGGTGACAAAACTCTGAGCGAGCTCATAAAGGTTAATCACGACTAAGTAAGAATGAAATCTGGCATTTTCCTGCTGGGCTTCCAATTTTCTGTATATGCAGTGTATTGAAGCTAAGTGAGATTAAATGTTTAAACCTTTTGTGCCATATGGCTCTCCCTATATCATAAACACGTCTGTAAAATTATACTTAGAAGGGCAACGCTGTTCTGGTTGTAAGTGGATTCAAATCCACGCTTCCCCGCTGCTTCAAACCCAAGACTGAGTTTGAAGTGTCACACTCTGCCTCTTTGTCCTGTTAGTGGAGTTCTGAGAGGCTTTTTCTCCCAGTCATGTTAAATTCTGGGTGACAGCACAAAATTAGATCCCCTGTTTATTCACAGACCTGGTTCATGGAGGATCCTGCTCCTAAATCCTGGCCACCCTTGCAGGAGTGGTTGTGCTACTCATTCATGAACTGCCTTGCCTTTCTGCCTTGGTTATCAGCAGTGCTGCCAGTGTTTCTCATGGATTTTGTGCTGTGGACACAACTATTCCACTGCATAAACCATAAACCAAGGAGAGCTTTAAGCCAGTACTCATGCACTGCCTCAACCTGCCCACTAATAATGGGAATAAAAGAGAAAAATGTGGCTTGATTGGGTTTTATTTCCCATTCATCCTGAAAGATTGTCTTCCTACCAAATATTTTCATGCAATTAACTGACGCCACATGTTTTCATGTTTGTTGAAGAGTAGGGTTATGTAAAAGATAGGATCTCTGTTGCATAAATATTGCATCTCCTCCAGCAAGACTCGGAGGCTTTGCAGCTGCTCTCGTCCCAGCTTCTGGCAAGTTCTGTAGGTGCCAGCACTCCTGTGCACCCTGAGCTGCAGCAGAGACCCAAGTTCTACCTACCTTCTGCCTTGGGAAGGCAGAAATACCTTCACATGTGTCAGGAGGGATGTCTTATCAACTAGCTCTGAGTTGCATTTTGGCTTTGTTTTTGTTTTTAAAGGGAGTTCTCACAGGGAAAGGAGCAGACTCAGGGATGAGCCCTGGTTGCACAGTTTAGGGGATCAGAGCAGTGGTGGCAATTGCAGATCAGGGGGTGCTTCTGCAGAAATACTAAATTCTGGGGTGGGAGCTGTGAAGGGGGATTGGGGATCCACGGAGCTGGTGGACTAAGAGGCAGGTAAGGAGCCATCTCTCACGGCTCTCAGTCCTGAGGTTCCAGCCTGGCTGAACATGGGTTGTGAGTGTCAGTTTTGGCACCTGAACTGCCCCCTTCTGAGGCCTGCTACTAAAAATGAGCTTGGCACGCACCCGCTTGATGCTCCTGAGCCCCAAGGCAGCTCCAGCTCTCTGTACAGTGTGTGTAACCACAGAAATAAAGGAATATTATGTGGAAGGAAAGTAGGGAGGGAGAAGAAAACTGTTGTTCCTTTTGTTGAATCCAGTGATAGGTAGACCCAAGTCATTTTTACAGTGGATCCACTTTACACACTGCTGATTATGTTAATGAGACATAAACTAAATTGGACTTTTCACTTGCTCTGGCACTCCCTTCCATTGCCAGAGTGATTTTACAGCAGCTTTTGTGTAAATTAAAACCAGGACCAATGTCTGCGGTCCACATTTTAGGATTTAAAACCAGTCATTTCCCAAGATAATTGTGGTGCAGTCGAGACCAGGAGCAGCTTCCCAAAAATTGGTTAATACCCAGATTTGGGTTTCTTCACTGGCTTAAATGGAGTGGCATATTATCTCCTCTATAGTCTGCCTAAAAGATAGATTTGATGTCTGCAAGCAAAGACATGGGATTGCTATAGGCTTCCATTCTTATAGCCTGCCACCTATTTGATTTATGTGATAAGTGATCTCAGATGACCCTCCAAGGCACTGAACCATTAGAGAGTTATGTTGCACAGTGATAAGAAATCTTCAGAGATACCTAAATCTTCTTTTACCACTGGGAGTTTCATCTGTTCTGGAATAAAGAACATTTTTATGTATGATGTTGCTATCTTGCTAGCCATACTAATATTCAAAAGGATACACAGACTTAAATCAATAGCAAAGTGACAAAGATCTTAAAACTGAAGTAGTCACCAAGTGGATGCCAGACAGCTCTTTTAGGTTTTATCTTTGTTCCTTTCATTCTGTTTCTTGAAAGATGAGTAGCTGTAAGGGTTCACATTTAAGACTTCTGTTAATCTTTCCACCAGGTAGGAAGTTGGCAAAAGTGTGGAAAGCTCTGGAAAGTCACATCACTCATTTAGGACTTGCTTATTTTAGGCTTTGTGAAACCATGGCTTTGGGTATTTTATTTTTTTTCCACTGTATGTCTGTAAATTCGATGATGCGGATTCCTCTCTGCCTAGAATGAATGAAAATGCTCAGAACCTCAGGTGGGATGTGAATTCTTGGCAGAGGTCAGGGAAAGCACAGATGGGTAATTTCTGTGGTTTATGTCCAACTGTAACATCTTCCCCTATAGAGGAAGGCAGCGCTGCCTCGTATTTCTCTAGCTGAACCTACATCTCAGACAGTATTTCTTGACAGAATTTGTAAGTGCCGTGTTCCAGTGTGTATAGAGTCCATATATTCCATCTACGGAATTGCATCCTGGCCTACTCCACTTCTTCCTGGCACATAGGACCAGCCAGCCAGAAGCAGCTCAGACATGACTGTGCTTCGGGGTAACCTGTGATGGCCATTTTCTGACAAATAAGAAAAGCGTTAAGACATTGGGCGCTTTCCTGGACTGCAGCTTCCTACCTGCCTCGACACAGTGCTGAGGTTTAATGATCTGTGTGGCCAGGCAAGTCAACCTGAGGGAGGAATCAGACATCATCTTTTCGTATTTCTCCATGATCCTGAAAAATCCTCTGGTCCTTGCAATTAGGGCTACAGTAACTTCCCTCCAGGCTCTTTAGTAATGGCCTTGATTGGTGACCCATGGTATTGCATCCACCCAGATGTGGCCATGTCCACTTGGTTATTTTGTTCATCCTGTTGTGTGTATTGAAATCCACAAAAGCAGGGACTGATGCCACCAAAGCTTTGGCAGCATTGCAGGCATGTTTTTACAAAAAGATGTATCTATTTCTTAAAAATTCTCCTCCTAGGAAGTGAGGTTTCTCTTTAAATTAATGCAAGGCAGAGATGAATAGTCCCCGTGTGCTATTTTGGCTTTTTTACTCAAGCTGCTTTTGAGGCGAAGCTCTTGGCAAAATTAAATGAGCCTACTCTTTCTCATGCTGGCAAATACTGTCAGTGCTGGTCATTGTACACCTTCATAAATCTGCAGTGCTGGCGGCCCACAGACACCAGGCAAACGTCAAATTTTGTAGGGGGACCACACAACGGTGCAATAACCACAGCTGTTTCATGTCAGCGTTCAGAAGGCTTACAGTAGGATTTTATTCAATGAGCCATTCCTTTTGTAACGCCATTAGAGATATTTGCTGGGAGAAACTGGCCTCAACTAATCGCATTTAATTCTTATCAAATGCACTGTGGGAGCTGCAGGAATATGCGTGAGACAGCAACATGCGAGTGGTGTTTGTTTAGAATAAGTACACTTTGAGTAAGAACGGAATCTGTTCCCTCCTGGCCTCGGTTGTAGAAATGCAGACCAGTCCCTGCAGAGGTCTGTGGAGGGTCACGGCCTGGCTTCAGACATGGATGCTGCAGGGGACCTGCAGCTGTGCCTGCCAAAAGGAGAGAGCTGCAGGCACACAGGTGCAGAGGAGCAGCACCTTCCTGTGAAACCATTCCCATCCCCTCCACTAATAGCCACCTAAGCTCTAAAGCTTAGGCATACCTTTCAAAACAAATGTATACATGGAAGCCAAGATCCTTGTAAGTTGAGATAATCCACTGGTTATGATTTTTAAGAAAAAAAACAAGCTGAGAGTCACAGTATAAATACAAGAGCTGAAAAACACTGCAAATTGAGCCTGACTGGCATCAAAGCAGTGCCAGGCTCTATCTATGTGGTCTTTAACAGTAAGATAAGAGCACATTTTATCAGCAATCTGAGCTGGCTGGGTGCATCTAGTTTCTCCTGAAAAGCCTTGCTAGGTATTTACATCATGCCAAAAGTCCTCCCATTAACCTTTCCCAGCACTTGGCTGAGAATGGCAACACAGAGGTATCCAAGGATGGGACCTGAGGCAGTATAAACCCTGAGAAAAGGGGGTCTGATTTCCCAGGCAGCCAGCTCAGGTATGGCACAGCCCCAGTGCTGTTTAAATCCCCTGCCCATGTAGCAGAGAGGGGGTTTCAAGAACTCACCTGTGTTGCTGTGGAGAAACCATCAAAGGCACGTTGGTGTGAGGGAGAATATTTCAGGTCTCCTTAAGAAGCTCTGTGTTGGGTCCTGAGCTGGGCGCAGACACTTGTTTTCCCCTGCGATAAGTAATTTCCCCAGAGTGTTTATGGGTGTGAGAGAGGGCAAATTTGTATTTATTGAGATGGAGCCAGCTGGCAGGAGTAAGGCAGAGCAAAGCACGTCAGAGTTTGAATTTATTACCAATACTGTAGGCCATTTTCCTTTCATTTTGATGGTAATGCCGTTCTGAGCCTCTGCCAGACTTTGAGGGCAGAGTCATTGGTGAGTTGACCCCCTGCTTCGCACCCTTCATTTTTCTCACTTTGCAGGTTTTGACTGAGCTAATGCTTTCAGGAAAAACGGCTTATTGATTAGAGTGAAGTCGCTTGCAGCATCTGGGCTTTTATTGGTGCAGTTTGTGAGGTGTTGTTAGCCGTCTGGTAGTGCAGGTAGTGCTTGTTCTCACACATTCAGTAAATTCTGCTGGCTTCTCTGCCCTGCTTCCTTGGAGCTTTCTCACTTTATTCATTCACCTCCTCACCTGCCCAGAGCACTCCTGTTAGGACTGAAGCTCTCAGCTGGTCTGAAGAGCATCCTCCTCCACTACATTTTAATTTGCACATTGTCTTTAATTCTGCAATACAAAAACGGCCATCAGCTCTCATCTCTGTGTGATTTTTGTTATTACCTAGATTTTACAGCTGAAAACAAGCATGTATCCTGTTAGGATGAGCTAGAGCAAGCCTTTTTTTGAAGTTTTTCTTTCAACAATAGCAAAGATATCCCACCATGAGGAGTCAAGTCAGAATCAGGGGTTGTGATGAGCACGTGTCTGATCACATCGATCAAAGGAAGACTACATAAGAGTAGTCATAATTCATAATTCATTATAGTCATATTTTGTATATTCAAGCATGCGGTGATGTTTTATATTGTTTCTTTGTTGTGTTCTCCAGTGTGGTTGAAATATATTGAATAAGGATTGTTATAATAGTCCTAAAAAGCTATGTGAACACTGAGCTAAGGCTTTCTTGAGTTTCCTGTATTACCTTCAGATGTGTTAGCAAAGAGAGATTCAGAGGTCTGTGTCTGGCCAGTGTTGCCACCTGATTGTCTCTCACCAGCTACTCTTCCCACACGAGTTTACTCCTCACAGGATGGTCCGTGGGGCAAGGTACGTGCATGTCCCATGTGGCACTTTTTGTACCAGATCAAGATGCTGTGCATATTCCTGGCCATCCCACTGGAGCTGCTTTTCTGGAAATTGCAAGGAATTTATTACTGTCCTGGGTATGCCACTCGTCAAGCACCTTGGGAAGATAATGAGCAAGGGTTATTCAGGAGCTGGAACACAGATTTTGATGTCTGTGTTTTAAAACTTCTAAACCACCTCTAGACCAGCTCCTAATAGAGCATGAGTTTGGGAAGCTGTGTGGGTAAAGTCCTAGCATGATTTTTTGAGGTTGTAGCACCTACAGAAGACTTGATTCAAAGAGATTCATTGTAAAGAGAAACTGGAAATGTCTGCAGTGGGAGTGGGCAGTTTTGGGGCTTTTAGTTTTCTCCTAATGTTACAGGAAATAAGCTCAGGGTCAGACCAATCTACCAAAGATACTTTCAATTTGGTATTTTTCAGCTAGGGAGACAGAGTAAAATGCCTCAGAAATGGTTTCTTTCTTGTGGGACCTGCAAACAATACAGACATTCTTGAAATCACAGCTGTCTGATCTGAGCACTGTGAGAACGCCAGAGAAGGACCAAATGATTAAAGCAGGAGCTGTTGTGGTTACCACAGTCCATTGACTCTGTAAATTGTGTGTAGTGCCTTCACAGCTGAGAATTTATATTGCTTAGGAGACTGATGTAGTCTCTGAAGTGACTTTCAGATAATATAAGTGACCTTCTAACCCTTGTTAGCACATTTCTTTGGACTCTCGAAGTTTATAATCTTGCTAATACAAATAGGAATTTGCAGCTTAACATTTCTCAGTTTTGTGAGTAGTAAGTGGTGGGCTTCAGTGATCAGCCTCCCTGGAGCCCTACTATGTTCCTGCAGGGCCTTGGTGTTAAAACCTCAATAGTTGCTAATATGAAAACTACCTAACATGCATGAGAAAAAGACTCATTCTATGTTTTAAGAGAGGAATCCAGAAACTAGATTA
Source organism: Acrocephalus scirpaceus scirpaceus (assembly GCA_910950805.1). NCBI lineage: Eukaryota > Metazoa > Chordata > Aves > Passeriformes > Sylviidae > Acrocephalus > Acrocephalus scirpaceus. The sequence goes on along the minus strand of OU383779.1, from coordinate 40,807,678 downwards.
TTTTTTGCTAACTGTTTTTTCCAGTTGGGTTAGAAAATAAGTGCAAATCAGCAAGTGCAGTGAGGGGAAAAAAGGAAAAAGAGTCACCTTAGAAAATAAGCATCCACTAGTCCTCAAGCTAGAAAGCAGCAGGAAATATTGAGAAAATAACTCGTTGTAAGATGTCTGATTTATCAAAGCACTTATCTGCACAGCATGGGGAAAACAAGCCCTGTGTGTGTCAGCTCTGGGTTTGGGTGCATATGCCAGCGGGTATGTTTGTGTAGGGAGAGAAAACACACCTCTGAGAAATGTAAAGAATAATGTTATCTGTGTTACTGACAACAGAAAGAGCATAAACAGGAGATAAACAGCTATCTTTTTAGTGAGGACTGCTGCACATTTGCACATTTAATGACAACGTGCACATTGACTATGGGGAGCTGGTCACAGGGCTTCTTCAGAAAAATATGAAGGAGTGACCTATTATTTTCAAGTAGAAATTCAGAGCTGCTGTGTGCTGTAGAGTGGATGATCTTCTCCAAATCAGTTACTTCTCTTCAACATGCTCAGTCTTTCAAATGCCTTTTTTAATGGTTTAAGTAGCTATTTCACTTATTCTGTGATGTTGAACCGTGTGGGGTTCCCAGCCAAGCGACACGTGCTGGGCAGTTATGAATAGAAACATTGCAGGGAGGAAGAAAGCAGGGCATATGTTTTAAATTAAAAGAAAATGCAAGGGAAGTGATTTGCAGAATAACAAAACAAAGAAATTAAAGCTCCATTCCATAAAGTGTATATTCTCACCCTCCTGAACTGGAGCAATTGCCACGTTTCCAATAGGTGAGGAGTGCTTGGCTGTTTTCAGAAGTCGTGTGCCCACAGGTTTCATAGTGACTCGTTACATGTCCTGCCTAATACCTCAACCACTGGAAATCCCCTGCCACAATTGGCCGTCAGAGTTATCTCCTCAGTAAAAGAGGAGATAACTATATTTAAAATGTAAATGAAGTGTTGCAGGCCTGGGTGCAGCTGCAGGGAGGTGGGGAGGATCATGAGTGATGCTGTGGGGCCGGAATCACACAGGCAGCAGCACATGGAGATGCTAATGGTGTGAGGATGTGGCACTTGGACACCTTGTCCACCCTGGTACATTGGCTTTTATAGCGTGTGAGCCTACAGAGTTTCTCAGTCATTTAAGGAAACGGAAAAACCACAGCTCAGACCTTCCCTGTAAAGCCTGACAACACAGTAGAACAAAAATCCAGAGTGTGTTTTTCCTGGTTTCCCCTTCGGTTTTTTGTACATGAATTTTATGGATATAAAGGTGAGCAAATTTGTAGAAATAGACCAAAACTCCCTGGGTTGCTTTTTTTTTTTTTTTTTTTCCTTTTGGAATAATCAGATAATCAGAATGCTTTTCATAGGTGAATTTTTTTGGTTTAATATAGTCTAAATTCAAGCATGACTGATAAGAAATTAATGCAGCACAGTCCATACCTAAAAATACCAACACTTCCTTTGACTATATTAAGGCTCAGGAAAAAACATATTTTAGATAAGTCATCTACCTTTGGTATTTCTGTGATTTCTATCACTGTAGTATCTAAGCATATCACAATATTTTAATATACTTGTTTCCACAAGCATATTAAATTCCCACATTCTCTGTTAGGAGGAAATTATATTATTCCTGTTATCACAAAGTGGGAAGCATGGCAGAGGTTACATAACTTGCCCAGGATAGGAAAGCAAGTTTGTTGAAAAACAGGCATTGAAGTCATACTTACTCTTCTAGGGGCAAAAGCCCTTCTCCTCAAACAGCTTTGTGAAAGCCTGGGATTCTCGTCCTTTTTTGAGTAAATAACAAAAGCAGCTGATTCAAAGTCAGAGGGCTCTGACACAAAAGCTCTGGTAACAGCCTGGGTGTACATCAGGCTGATGATTTGTCCAGTGGATGTTACTGGGACTGCCAACACTCTGCAGCGTGTCCACCAGCCCTGGTGGGTTGCGCCCAGGTGTGCAGAAGCCTGCACCACGGTGCTGACTCCAAATGCAAGAGAGATGACACTGCAGAGGCTGTTTGTGCAGATAACAACATCAGTCAGAGCTGATTGATGCTTAAAGTCTGCATTGGTTTAATAACTCTGCAACTGGCAGAAGGATATCGCTAGCTACAGCGTCTTGCTAGAGAGAAGCGTCTTTCAAAAGATATCAAAGGGTGTTTATACACTTCAGTAGAAACACAGATAATGTTTCTTTTGGATCTTTTAACAAACCTTCTTCTTGGTGCCTACCTTAGTGGTCTCTTTCTATCTTTTAGTACTCAGCCATTTTTTCACAGTCCTCTTACACCCATATTTTTATTTTCCCTTTAGTCTCTTCTTGTTTTTGACCTAGGGGCCAGGTACAAACCTTACACAATTGCAGACATCAGCATTGACTTTCTCCTGGTTTCAAATTTAACCTATGCTGGAGATTGTCCTCTCCTCTGGACAGCACTAAATCTTCCCTGCCAGAGATAACTAGTCCTTGGGGCTCATAGCTGTGCTTCCACAGAGAAAAATGTTTTGCCTTTGGAGTGGACTAGATTGCACCACACGGCAGGTAATTTCAAAACATTTTCGAGGAAAGCATCCCCTTGGGGCCATCTCGAGGCCTTCACGGCTAAAGGACACCAGGCAGCATGTGATGCTATCAGTGCCCCTCCATTATTTTCCCAGGGAACAAAGCAGTAAGGCTCAGTGGGGACACGACCTTCCTGGGCTGCAGATTGAAGGGCTCGTTGTTTAAGGGGAGAGGGAAAAGGAAGGGTTTTTCTCCGGTTTTCCTTTTAACTCTGTAATTGAGGGGATTTATCATAGGCCAGCGTGGAGGCCTCTGTGTTGGCCTGCTCAGGAGCGCTGTTGGCCGGCTGTTGGCTTTGTGAGCAGCGCATTAAGCTGATGCAGTGAATAGATTTTTCTAGAGAGAGAGAAGTGCTTTGCTACAGTGCTGTCTTTGCTAATGTATATTCTTCTGCTTTCCATCAAACAGTCAATGAAGGCTCAGGTGAAACCAATCAAAAAGAGACATCGACCTGTGACATTTGCCAGTTTGGGGCAGAGTGTGACGAAGATGCAGAGGATGTTTGGTACAGTAATTCTCTCTACTCCTCTATTTTAATGAATGTTGTATTATTTAAAGGTACTGTGGTTTGGAAAGCATTACAGATGTTAGATACTCAATTTTCTGCACCCAGAGATTCATCTTGAAGTGACTGAGGTGGTTATTACTCTGAAAAAAATGTATAAAACACTCTGGTTTATAATTTTGGAACATGCACAATTTAGACCAAGTTTAGAAGCGCAGTTATCCATTTTGTTGCCATTTTAACTTATGTTATTCCATCTGGGGTTTTACAGCTTCATACTTCAGTAAAAATAGAATTGGGAAAAATAATTGACCTAAAGCTTTTCCAGTTAAAAAGTATCATTAGTATTATCATCATGTTAATTCATGTGTGGCATTAGAAAGGCTGGGAAATCTGTCTCGCTTTTTCCTAGTTTGCTGGAGTTGAAAACCTTGCCCTCAATTGCTTGAAAAAAATGAGAGTGTACATTCAGACATTTTCTCAATGGAAATGGTTTTAATTTTTATTTTTTTAAAGAGGTTTCAAAATTATTCAGATTTTTTTTTATTTTAAACCTTAATTACATAAGCTGAAGGGAAATAATCCTATTGACTCAGACTTTAATTTTTCATTTTGCCTAGGATATGCAAACTTCTATTAAGCCAACTCTGAGCTAATAATTTCATTGTGATTTTGGAACAGCCAATAGATCAAAAAGGTCACTATTCACAGAGCTGTATTTCTAACAATGCCCTAATGCCACACCTCATGTTTCTCTCTACGTAACTAAAACAGATTTAGAGAGACAACAAAATAACCATGCAAATGTCAGAGCTGTTGTCTGGATAGTGCTTCTGGAGCTGTGAGCTAAAGAATGGATATGCAAACTGGTTAGTGAGGTGTCAGGAAAACAATGAGGCCAGAGCTCTAGTGTGGAGAATCAGAATGGAGCAGAGAGGAGTCAATAAATGAATGGTGAACATGATAGCTGGGCCCAGTGTTGGGCAGCTGGCCCCACCCAGGCAAGCATCCATGCAGCCCTGGTCAGGCACAAAATTAGGAGCAGCTCTGCTGTTGAGAGAAGAGGCTCAGGAATATGGTCATGGTTATCCATTTGTGCTCTTTTTGGTTTTGTCTTGCCAACCTCTTAGTAATCAGTAATCTCCAGTTCTAATCCTTAAAAAAACCCCAAGCAAACCAACCACTGAGTCCTTGCTCTGCCTTAAGTCATCAAAGGAAATTGTGGTGGTGAAAAACAGGAGCAAGGTGCATCATGGTTATAGGTTTCAGTAATGTATTGAAATTTGTGAGTAAGAAATTGCCTAATGTTGACTTTGCTTAAGAAAATTACCCCAGGTGTTACGATTTTCATTGTCTCCTTGACTGGTTGTCCTTGAGAGCTTTGGTGGCGCAGTGTAGAAACAAAACCATGGTGAAATTAATATATCAAAATTCACAGTCTAGTGCTCATGTTTTCATAATTAAGTGCGCTTCCAAATTGGAAGGCAGGAGAAGAGAGGGGCAAGGAATAAAATTAGCTGCAAGATAACATTATTAATCATAAGCACTGAGTAGCAGTGTTTATTTTTTTCCAGAAATAGCTTGGTAAAACTGCCTGATCCAACTTACCCCGGTGTTCCCACTGCAGCTTTTGCACACTGATTCCTCCCCTTTGAAACACCTTATCTTTTACAGAGCAGCATGATGGCAGGAGCTGAGGTGCTCAGTCTTTATTGACAGGCACTCTTTGTGCAGGGAAAGGTGCTTCTGGGGGCAGGAGGCAGGGAAGGGCTGGCACTGGGAAGATGCTCCCAGACAAACTGTTAGGAGGCTGGAAAGCCGACTCCCATCCAAAAAACCAAACCCTATGCAAAGCCTGGGAAGGATCTGCTTTGAAGTATGCAACTTCATATGCCACAACAGAGCTCTATTTTGCTGTCCTTGCCCCCTGATTAGTCTTGGATAAGCGTCTTCCTAAACAATGAGCCTTCTGGCTGTCAGCTTTTCATTATTTTTGTTTCTAGAACAAAAGTGCACTGTGTATGGAGGTTGTAGGTCCCTCTTTCAAATATATGATAGTTGAATTTTCATGTTTGGCACCAGAGGCACATATTGCCCCACTCCCCTTGCCAAGAAATGCCAATTTATTGTTTTTTCACTATTTTTATGTGGATCAAGTATCAGATGTAAGTGGGGCTCCTTTAGCTCTCTCACCTGACTGATGAGGTTTGTAAAATCCAAACGGGGTCAGCAATTCCTGGTGGTCCTGGCACCTGTTATTATAAGATGTCAATCCCAGCACCAGCAGCAAATCCCTATCAGTCAGGAACAGTTTGAGGGTGCAGGGTCAGTGCCTGATCTGCCCCAGGTAAGAGGAATGCAGGCTGGTAGCAGAGCCAGACTTCAGAGAGCTGGAGATGCAAGGCTGGCTGTTCGCCTGCTATTTCTAGGGTGCCAGAGTAGATCAGAAAGGAGAGCACAGGTGTGATAGCAGATGTAGTTGGGCTGCTGATGATTTAAAGTGACAATTGACATTCTTCTGCATTGTCACAGTCTATATCTTGCAGACCGTTATCTCTGGTTTAACTCTTTTTTGTCTTTTTTTTTTTTTTTTAATATTCATTGCCAGTTGTCACTCATCTAAATTGTGCTATTGTACAGTGTCATCATTATTTTTAAATCTTTTTATTTGCGTAAAACCAATCTGTTAATGGCTAGACTCCTGGGATTCTAATGGGGGGTTGGCACACAGATTACTTGAAGGGGTAAGATTTGTGTGAACATTTTCTGGAAAGTACAGAGAAAAAGCAGGAAAGAGACCTCTGTAATAACAGGTTTTCCATGGCATGCAGAAGCACACGTGTGTTATTATCCTATTCTGCAGTCAAGTATCATGAGAGTGAATGCAATTTGGCATTCCATTAGTGAATCTCTTTCTCTAAGTAAAAAACAAAGACTGTTCACTTGAAAGTCTTTAACATCTTGCTGCTTTAATATGTGAAAGCTTCTTGTCACTAAGAGGATCGTGTATTACTGGCATTATTCCCACCTTTAATGCATTTTGCACCAGTGGGCTTTATGAATATTTAAAGCAGGGCAGTGGCTACGCTCTTTAGCACAGGGTTGCAATCTATTGGTAAATCAGACATTTGGTGTTGCTTGCTTTGGGTTTTATTTCTGAGCTGGCTAAGGAATAATTGATTTTGTAAGACAGGGCTACTCAACATAACACCCTGAGAGATATACTTAAAAGGAATTGAAGAATGAGGCATAACGTTTTGAACCGTGGTGTATTGCTAAGACCTTCCAAAAGCACTATATGAAACACTCAGTGTACATAAATAGTGCTCCCCAAATGGAGTGCCTGCTCTCTGCTGGAGTGGCTTAGTGTCAGTGCAGAACCTCATCAGAAACCTGGGTTCCAGCATTAATCTCCTTCCTACAGGCCACTGAGGAAATCAGAGCAGTCCCTAGACAGGACAAGCCCTGGTTTGGATAAATACTGGGCAGCTATTTCAGAGGTCCACCAATAATGTCCAAAGTAGAAGGAAATTAATAATAAGAAAGATCCTTTGGTTGAATTTCCAGTTGGAAAATGCTGACAATAGAGAGGACGGGAGTGTTTTCTTAAAACAAGATTAAAGCCTGCAAACCTCTGACTTGCAGAGTTAATCAAAATCAAAATGATGCATTAGGGTTAAATATGCATACTTTCCCTTTGAATTCCAATATCAGCAGGTCAGCCAGCAGCAGTGTGGAAGTGCAGCACTGCCCACAGTAAGCTGCAGGTTGCTAGCTGGAGGGCAGACACACAGTGGTGTGTGGTGTGCTCAGAGAGAGCTTCCCCTACAGCCTGGCAGTGCCCAAGGAGGTGAGGAGGCCTCCTCCAGAGTGCTCCTCTGCCTAGCCCTTCCTCTCTGCTGGAGGCTGTAGGTGGAGGAGAGAGGCAGCAGTTCCCTGGCAGGAGGTGCCTAACCCTGAAACAGGCCACTCGAGGGTTTGCACCACTGATAAAAAGGTGCCTAAATGCCCCTGGTGCTTCCTGCAACTTGGTCCCACTCACCCCAAGGACTTGTATCATGCTCTGCAATAGGCATTGTGCTCATGATACGAAACTTTCTTCCCTCCTCACAAGCCTGGCACACAACGGAGGAGCCTTTCCCATTCCTTGCGAGAGGACAAGGATCCCACTGGGCAGGTTCAGCTCAGGAGAGATGCTGAAGCCATTCTTCAGGATCACTGATGACCCCAAGCTGGGAGCTTGGAGGGAGGCATCCAGGCCTGGAGGCAGGAGCTGGGCTTGTTCAGTGTGTGGGTCAGTGGGGCAGGAAGGAGGGAGGGCTGGTCCCAGGGAGGCTGTGGCACTGGGTGGCATTCCCAAGTGGCATTCCCAGGTGAGGCAGTGACACTGCACCATAACTACTGCAGGTCCCTGTGTCCTGTGCCTCTGTCCACATGGCTGGGACCATAAACTCCGCTTCGCCAGGGCAGACAGGCACATAGACAAAAGGTATTACGAAGATGAACTCTTTCAGTCCCTGGTTTCACGTTTTACTGCTAATCACTGCTACACTAAGTTTGGGTAAATGCTTCTGTAAGGCAAGCGAACAGTCAGAAGCACGTGAGGAGGGTGAAACCACATTCTCATGCAAATAAGTGGCTCTGTACATGGGAGATATCTGTGCAAATCATGCAGCTGCCATCTGCAGTGACCCCTGCAATCAATACTGCCCCAGCAATCAATATTTATCTTTATTATAGTATAGAAAGAAAACATATAAAAGAAACTAATGATTTTGCCAGCTTCTCGATCCATGCAGCAATTAGGTCAGTCAGCTTTGGGTCCCTTCCCCCTTCCATCAGTTGCTCTCAAGCAGAGCATTTGCAAACAAGATGCTGTACTGCTATAAAGTACTAAAAGGTAGTTTGAAGTCTCACATACATTACACGGGTATTGGCTGCTTTGTGTTCAGCAGTGTGTATAATAACTATGTGTGACCTACTTGTTCCAGATGCAGAAACAACGAGCTGCTTTAACATCTGCAATGTCCCAGGCATTATACAGTAGATATATTGCTACTTTCTGCTGCTTTTCATTCTCTTCTAGTGAAAAAGTAGATCTTTGTTCGTAGCTAGGCGTAACACTTACACGTACCTTTCGGACTTGTGCTCAAATAAGCACGGGAATGAAATCAAATCATTAAAAATACACAATTCTGAAAAAAATTAAATTTCTGCTTAAGTTGAGATCATACCTAAGGCGTGAAGTGAAGCTGCTGCTGCTGCATAAATCTTTACATGGAGCTTAGCAGTCATGTCTAATAAGAGTCCAGGCAGGGGTTTGCAGAGGGAAGTAAAGGCACTGGAGCACAATCTCTGCATTGCACAGTAGCAGATGACCAAGCAGGTTGCACCCTCTCACACCCATGTCACTTCTCTTAGCCCAAACCTGATAGCAGAGCTACCTCCAGTGCCTGCCCAGAAATCAGCCCACTTCTGTCTTTGTTACCTGTAATGTTTCATTTGGTGCATGTTCTATGGTTAAAAGATTTTGAAATAAAAGGAAAGCAGCTGACTTCCAGGGAAACAGTCAAGATGCCATGTTGAGATAAGTGTAGAGACATCGTTCAGTGGGTTAAGAGTCAGCAATACTGGAAAAAATGTAGCCTAAGCAACTGGAAATTAGTCAATGAAGCATTTGCAGTGAAAGACAAAACATGAGGAATGTTAGAAAAAGCAAGATGATGCCTACCCATCTGTATGTTACATTTTAATTAGGAAGCCTGCTATGAGAAAGGGCTAGGTTGGAGGCTTTTATAGGAGGCTGGCCAGCCAGATTCTGCTGCCTGGAGTTTGAGAGCTGAAGAGAGAACCCAGCCATGTTTCTTCATTTGGGACTTGAGGAAAAAATGCTGCATGAACAGACACAAAAGTGGGAAAACTAGCAAAGTACAAATTTGTAGCTTGAATTGCTGTCCATAGCACAAACAAGAACAACATCGCAGCTTAGGTGAAAGATTTGGTTTATTAGAAACCAGTGTCTGGACATCATGTTAGGGTCAGAAAATAAGGTCCCCAGGTAAGCATTGCATGAATGCCATGGTTCCTGTCAGGTTTCTCTCTGACAAGCTGCTGAGATATTGTAGGACTCTTCCAGAAGGGCAATTTCAACCTAAACTAGCCCAGGTGTAAAAGTGACTTCGTACTCACTTGTAATCATAAACAGGCAAAGATCCCCACAGACTTCAAAAAGACCTTAAGTCAAGCCAAAACCAGGTGGTTTTCCTCTTTCTCAGACGGAGTCTGCAGAAGGAGCCAGAAAAGGTGTGGAAAAGCAGTTGGCTTTACCTTCAGCAGCTCCAAGAATAGCTTATGGTCCGGTTCTCCAGAGGAGGATGAGGGAATGAGCACCTTATGTTTCTAAACTGATTGCACTACTAGTGGCCTGGTGAGAAAGTTAATGCTGGGAAAAATGATGGCTTGTTTGGACATCTGGTGAAATTGTTTTACTCTGCATATATATTATTTGGGTTTAGTTAAAACCAGCCATTTTTCCCAGTCAGGTGAGTTTCACAGAATCACTTTACCATCTCTGCATCCTTCATCCTGTGCCAAAATAGTCTATTTAATTTTGAAGTGAGACTGATTCCCAACTCCTTTAGGATGATGGTTGGGAGAATTTGACCTTTCTATCCGTTGAGTCAACACAATCCTTCAGAGACTTATGTTCATTTGAGTAAGTCCTGCCTTTCCAGATTCTCAGGATTTATTTTCTTAATAACATTCTTAAAAAAAAAAAAAACCAAACTTGTTTTAACATAAGCCAAGATTGTCTGGAGTTACTTATACTTCAAAGTGTTTTATTACCAATACACTTTGGAACACTCTGGTAAATAATTCTGCCTACACAAAGAAATTGGCTATATTTTCTCTATACATCGAGGAAGTCTGTCATGTAGACTATATATCATGGCTCTAAATGTTCTCAGATAAATGCAAACCCACATTGTATTCCATCTGTACTACTCACCCAAGCAGGTTTTTAAGGACGCTATACGACACATCCATCTCTTATCCAAAAGCTGGAATCCCTAACATTTGGTTTTGTAATAAAAAAGGCATTTTTTATCTTTTGCAATTACAGCAAAACCTGCTGTGTGTCCAGGGGATAATACTCTACGCAGTTATAAAGCTTACAGATTTTTTTTTCCTTGTGCTCCTCTTTTCAGATGCTCACCCAAACTTGGTTTTCAGTTCAGAAGGTGAACTTCCAACTTAGGGAAGTCAATGAAAGCTATCCCACTGACTTCAGACAAAGTTTCTCCCAGTTTGATAACTATGGAGTAACTTCTCAGCAGCCTGTGGAGCCTTTTGCTGGTAGAAGGGAGAGCAAACTCAGTTGGAATGTGAATTCTCTGTCACTCTTACAGTGCAAAGGAATAACTTGGAAATTGTGATAATAAAAGCAGAATTTGCCTTACTGCTTGAATTGCTTCAGAGGAAATATTGATTTGTGAAAGGCCAAAAATAATTTCTGAGATTTTAGGGGTTTTCATGTCTTACCATGCCATGCTCTTGCAGGAGCAAGACACAAATTCTTCTGAAATTCAAGGGAAGGAAGGCTTGTAAGAGACAGAGTCATCATTTGTCTTTGCAGTTAGTCTGTCAACATTAAAGTTGGAGGGGAAAAGCTGCAATAATTTTAAAAGCATGGCTCAACACATTCCAATTTTCCTGTTAGGTTTCTATGGCCAAGATGCCTCTCTATATATGTGTGTGGATGGGAGGCATGGAGGGAATGGGTGGTCATGGCAGAGAAGGCTGGAGGGGTGGAGGACTGTGGAAGCAGGAAGGAAATGTAAAGCTGACTTGCAATTAGTCCAGTTGGCTGCTTGCTGAAAAGTGGGGAGGAGCTGCTGTGGCTGCCCACATTCAGGGGCTCGGGCAGGGTTTTGGGGACACTACCCAAGGGTGGAAAGGAGTTTGTCCTCTCCTGCCTTCCCTTTGCCTGGCTGGGAGGCTGGAATGGCTCACCCAGGCTGAGCAGGTGAGTTAAAGGTTTATGTGGCAAGGGCAGCTGGAGGATGTGGGGTGGCAGCATCGAGGTGCTGTGGCTGTGGGACTGCGTTAACATCGACCTGTACCTCTTACAGAGGTGTGTGGGTCAGCACTGTGTGGGGCACCAACACAACCAACGCTTCCTCTTTTCAGGAAGTGTCTGGATACAACATATACAGTGACACCATGGTGGAGAGCCACCATTTCATGTGCCCAGATCAACAGGGGAGCAAATGAACCCAGGGTTTGGGTTTTTATTTTACTTCTCTGCCACCAGCTATGACTGGTTTTCAGTCCTGGGTAGGAAAGCGTCCCAGCCTTCTGAGCACATGCCTTTATGTGCATTGGGAGGAATGGCTTTGGTAGTCTGTTTTGTGCTCCTGCTGTAATACAGGGTGTTGCAAAGATCACCCAGCTGCTGCTGCTCTGTAGGAGGGACACAGGAGGGTCCCTCTGGGGTGCAAGGGCGGCGCTGTGCACGGGTGCTCCCCGGGGCTGTGCAGGGCTGGGCTTGTGCCCCCACGGTGACGCTGGTTGTGTAACCCCATGGCTGGGACAGCCTGGGCTCACCAGGCTGTGAAAGTGCACATAAGGGATGATAATATGGTAATGCACATCAGATATTAATGTGCATTGACACATAATCGTCTGGCTACATCAAGGCATTACAGCATGAAAGAGCAAGTGCAAAGGCCTTGCAGAGCGACATGCTTTTGCACCTTTCTTTTCCCCCCGTTTTCTCGTAGCCTTGTTATTTAAAAGTAAGCTTTCCTGCCTCCCTGGCCCCCCGTTTAGGCAAAGTCATCCCCCAGCAGTAAAGGGAGCGGTGCCTTCCTGACGGCCTATTTAGTCGCAATAAAAAGCCGATTGGCCTAATGCGCAATCAAGAAAGGAGTGACATTTATTGCTTGGGTTTTATGATGCTGTGAACTGAGCAAGATTTGGAGCCTTACAGTGCCTTCAGGGGGCAGGAGATCACCAGCAATGAATTGTATTTATACCTTTTCCAATTTCCTACTAGCGTTTTAGCAATAAATAGACTGTGTTGTTATTGAGTTTTATGTAAGTATGTTTACAAAAGCAGGAATACAACTTTGTAGCTCAGAATTACATGTGTTGGCTAAATAGATCAGCAGAGAGAATAACTATGTAAAACACTGGGAAAGCACTTACCGATTTATTATCAAATGTCTTAATAGAATGCTTCATCTCTTCCATCCCACTTTATGTTAACTATTAAAATAGAACTGCATCCATTGCAGAAGGTCGGAGGCTCCTTCACACACCCATGTAGGAACATCAAGGCCACGGTTTGTTCACACATCTAAACCATTAAAAATACATCCCATGCATTAAATATGAGCCTGAGGAAAACTCAGTAGGAGCTGACGCACAGGGCTGACCTCAGCTCTCCCAGCCCCTGCAGAGTGGCAGGTGTCCCTTCCTCACAGAGCCCATGTCCTGCCCCAGTCCCTTTTCACGTGCAGGCTGCAGCTAAAAGCCTGTGTGAGATGTCCCCAGAGGTACAGATTTAATTGCTGTGTCACAGCCTGCCCGTTTTGTAACAGAGCTCTCCCCTGTGGAACAGCACGGGTGCCCCAGGGACACCTGTCCTGGCCAGTGCACAGCATTTGCTCCTTGCAGGCAGCTGCAGGTGGATTCCACTGATCTGTGTGCCAGCCCTGAAGAAGGTTACTCTAATCCCATTAGTTTACTGGCAAGGACATGTCCTTGAGATGGCACATTGCAGTCATTAACCTGTCTACCTTCCCTGGCAGCAGTACTGTCCCTTGGGGCTTGGTCCCAAAAGCAGCCAGCCACCATGGTGATCATGAGGCAGCAAGGGAAGAGGCAGATGCCCAGCCAGCAGGAATGCCTGGTTTTGTACAGCAGCTTTTACCTTCCTGAATGCCACAAGGAAAAGAGGGTAACTGCACCCTCCTTGTTGCAAATGCAGTGATGTGCTTGGCTCCCAGGCTCACACCTGTGGGCTGAGGTCTCATTTCACTGCTGGGCAGGATAACATGAGGTTATGCTGCCTTATTTTTGCCTGTGCAGGAGATGCAAACAATGCCTGAAGCAAAGCCTGGAAGTATCCTCCTAAAATTTCATTGAATAGCAGACTGGATTTTGTTTTATAGTTGAAGGCAGCTGACCAATCTGGGTATCCTGGAATATGTGGCCAGTTCAGATGTGTGCCTCAGGCAGTTACCCCTGGTAAGAGTGTGGTGCTAATAACACCAAGGTTGTGTATCCAGCCCCTGCATGGGCCATTTCCTTAAGATGTTCCTTGTGGGTCTCTTCCACCCCAGAGTATGCTGTGAATCCCTGAGGAAGTGGTGTTTAAGGACACAGAGGGGTTTGTGGGGAGAGCTGGTCCAGGTTTGCACGTGTGGAGGCAGACTTTGCATTGAGGAATTCCTTTACCACAGTTTTCACTCATTTTAGGGAGTTTCCCACTTCCCCACCAGCACTGGGTAGCTCATGTGCAGCAAGGGATGGGGCAGGCAGCACACTGGGCTCTGCTAGCCAAAAGGCCATCATCTCTTTACTTTCACCGATGAAGCAGAGTCCACTTTCCACTTCCAGAAGTAACTTCTAGTGTTAGCAAAAGTTATAGGAGAAACTTGTGGTTGGTCCCAGACAGAGCTGCAGTTCTTTGTGAGCGGATGGATCCTTCCTGCATGGCAAGGCCCATGCCAGGACCTGCAGCTAGATAGTGTCCCATGCTTCCCTCTGGATGTTGCAATATTCCCCACTGGCTGTTCAGTCCAGGGTGAAACTGCAGGATTTGTGGAAACAATTTTCATTATTGTGCTGGCTTCAAGACTGGAGTGAACAGTATCAGCAGTCTGAGGCACAAAGCAATAAACCGTTCATGAAGGACAGCCTCAAATGTTTACAGAGAGAGAAACAATCAGCAAAGCTTTGTTTTAGCACAGAGCACAGAGACATGAAGGACACCAGGGGTAGGCAAACCATAGAAAGGCATTTATTTTATTCTATGAGTTCTAAATAAACTTTACACATTAGATACCTGCAGACACTTGAATTGGCATGTGCACAGAATTAGAATTTTTCTTCTCTGGTCACACAGCTAGCATGAGGGCTTTTCCATGACTCTTCAAACCCAGTCATCGGCCTTGTGATTCTCTGTTTGGCTTTAAAGCATCCAGTGTAGCAAAGATCGCTTTATACAACTCAGTATCTTTTAAATAAAAATGATATTTAGAAGGAAAAAAAAAATAAAAGAGAGAGACGCAATTCAATGTTGAGGGCACCAGAGGCATTGGGAAGCCAGGTGAGGGTCATACTGTAATTGGTGCTGTGAATTGTAAAAAGGAAGCAAAGGTGAAGTTTGTAATGTGTTTTGTCAAAAATTGTAGGGGAATTAGGACTCAAGTTGCAATGTCTTGCAGTGCAGATTAAAGATTTTTTTCTCATGAGCTGCAATCTCCAGGATGACTTCTTGAAAACTGGAGGAGCATGAGACCAGCTCGTCACTGAGCACTGGGAAGCAGCCACTGCCCAGGGACTCTCCTCATGGCTGTACCGCAAGGTGTCTCCAGGAGCAGCCCGTGGTTTTGGAACATCCTCCATGAGCTGCCATGCAAAGCATGCTCTGAAAAATCCATGTATATTTTTAAGCACTGCCAGCAGCAGCAGCGTGGCAGCTGTAGTCCAAGCTCCTGGCTCTGTCTCCAGCTACACTCCCAGAGTGTGTTGCATTTGGTATGCAAGGAAGCCCATCAGTAAATATATTCACCACTTTAGTGCATTTTAGCTTGACATATGTCCAGTAAACAATAGTTTGGGCTTTTGCAGTAAAAAAAAAAAAAAAATCACCTGATTATTCAGTGCTTGCTTCTGTTATGATGCTTTGGGGTCCTTCAAATCATTTTCATTGTGCACTATATAATAATAAAAATCTCCATGCAGTATGCTGATAATTCCATGCATGGTGTCTGTGATTTCTAATTGTTTGAATAACAGGATGCTATTGAAATGCCATGCAGAAACATTGCATCACCCTGAGGGAATCAAGCTTTTCTCCTTTTACTCCTGGTGAAGATAAACATTTGAACAGTTGAAATAGGTAAAATATCCCAGGGAATCCACCATGCAAAGTAGGCATGCTAAAGCCCTTAGTGCAGTCGCAGGGCTGCAAAGGACAAAAAGGAAAAATAAATTAGATAAATAAATAAGTAAATAACAAACATTGAATGGGAGGCACTCAAAATAAGCTGTGCTTTTCTTCTCTTGTGATCTTAAACAGAAGAGAAACACTAGCAGGCCCAGGAAAGAAATATTGCGTGCTATTTTTGTGCTGCCATTATAAAATATGTATTGTTTATTGTTCTGCACTGCAGCTAAAGTTTTGCATCAACCTCAAAAATTACAGCAAAATTTGTTTTGAAGGAGGCACACAGAATCTCTATTCTTTAAGCCTCTTAATGATCTTCTTAAGAGTGCAATGATAGGATTTCAGTCTCCTGGCAAGCACAGACAGGTTGTAGGGTATGATTCATAGAAAGTGTAAAACACTGTGTGCCAGTGTGCATTCTGAATATATATTATATAGATGCATGTCAGTGTATCTGTGATGCTCAGTGCATGCCAAACCAGGCAATGATGCCAGGCAGTTTTGGGTATCATCCTCTTGTGTGGAAGTCGAGACGGACACTGCACTCAGAGTACTTCTTTAAAACTTCAGAGGGCTTCAAGCATCAGAACCTTGTTATCTAAAACCTCTCATACCTTTTCTCTGTAGCAAACCCATGGGCAGCTCCACACAGCTCTGGCTCTTCTTCTTCCGTAGTCCTACTGCAGTAGTTCCAGATAGCCCTTCCTGTCCCTAGCACAGCCACCTAACCCTATCTGTCATACAGCATCTTCATCTTACCCTTTCTGTCCCTCTCATGACCTCCTATCCCTAGCTCCTCACAGCATGGCAAGCAGACTCCAACTGAACTCCAACTTCTCTACCAGCTAACTCCCTCTTTTATCACACCCTTAGCTGTGAGGGCAAGGCTGTTCACACTTTTCAATATATAACACAGCTGCAATATATGGGAGGTAAGATTGCCTTTAGCACTGGCTGTATGTCTCCCCACAATCTGTCTCCCCACACTCCTGGGCTGTGCTCCACATGCTGCAGAGACCGCTGTGGGGTACCTGAGTTTGGCCAGACTACCAGAAGTCCCTGGTGACTCTGCATAGAGCATGTCAGGACTTTGCCTCTGTTAAAGGGTTGTAATGGTGCCAGCCGTTGCTGCTGCAGGGCTGTCTGAGATCACTGTGAAGCTCAGCAGTGTGCTTGGAGATGGGCTGAGGGTCAGAGGCAGAAAATCAGATTTATGTGATCCTTTTGACACTCACATCAAAACAAAGGTGTGTCCAAGCCACCTGGAGCAATCCGGTTTTGCTGTCTGTGTGTGCAGGTGGCTTTGTGGGTGGGTGGTGCGCTGAGGCAGGCACAGAGGTGACCTGTCACTGCTCCCCAGTAAAGGGCTATCACAGGCTGTATGTCTGAACAAGGCTGGTCTGAGCAAACTGTCTGAGCTCCCAGAGGTTCACCTTGCCCAGTCCCTGCCTAGAGCTCGTTCAGATGTCTCTGTATGATGTTGTGTTGAGACATTAAACACCCCCAAAGCTGCCTGGGTAAATGAGAGCTCCCACCAGCCTCCTGACACGTGGCTGAACCATGCTACAATGCCTGCTCCAGTGTCGAGGCGTAATGTTAAGCCTGGCTTCATTTCAGCCTGCCTGCTGATAATGTCAACAAAGATGCCCTGTGTACCAGAAAGAAAAACCTTGCAGGAATCCAAATGATAGAGAAGGCATTTCGGACTGATTGCCAGGCTCTTTATGCAGGCATATACTGCCAGGTTTGCTTTAAATGGGCATTTAATGTCCAACTCAGAGGGGCAGGGGGCTTGGAGAGGTCTATGCTGACATGCAAAAATCTGAGTTTCTAATCACCATTTTCTAGTCAGAGCAGAGGAAGATAAATGTCTCTGGTGGAAATATCATAAATGTACAACAACGGTGTTTTTATTTATACACTGTTTTGTGGCAAAGGAAAGGCTTAGGGCTTTTTTATGCTGCAAAACGTTGTTGAGGTTTTCATTGCTTTTTTTTATTTTTATTTTTTTTGCCTGGAGAAAATATTTAGCGTTTAAAATTAACACAGAATGGAACTTCACCTTCCCTGTAAAATGGTGCTCTCTGAGACATGGTGGGATCTCACACTGGACCAAATTAGTATATGCGCTCAAATACCAGAGCTCTGACTAGTAAAAATAACACTAGATTTGCATTTTCACATTTTTAGCTCTTGCCTCCCTGTCTCTTTGGTTTTATGCCTTTTTTCTTGACTGACAATTCTCTTTGTGGCAGATTTATTGCTGTTCTGCTGTTTGGACCCTGTAATCAACTAGACACTTGGCTGAAGACATTAGTCATTTCATTAAGTACTTCTCTTTCAGATATCTCAAGCACAATTTTCTGTTGCTCTGGTTCCAAAAAGCAAATGACCCACGGCCAGCAAAGTCTGAATATGAATCTTTAATAAACAGAGGTAGTACCAACAATGCTCTCAGGTTTCCAAACAGCAGAGGGCTAATTAAAAGATGCTGAATGGGGAAGAACTGCCTTTGCCATCTCGCTCTGATAGAAATGTGCCTGCATCTGTTCCCAGTGAAACCGCTCTTTTGGAGGCATTGTCTCATTTATCCTCCTTGCTTCCCATCAGAGCTACATAGGAAACCTTCCTCATGCTACATGCAGATATTGCATAGTAATTTTTTTCTAATTATTTTTCAGTAATACATTGCTAGAAACAAAGATTGAATAGTTGCCTTAGGAGTAAAGATAAAGCATGGAGTGCATTTCTTTTTTTCATGGCTGTGTCACTAATGATTATATTCTATTCATGAACTAAGGAAATAGAATTATAGGATTCTCCTACCCTTCATGGACAAGAAACCATTCTCTCATTTTATTGAGACTCCTCCTTAAAACGCAGTTCCTCCTTCCAGGGACAGTTCTTCATAGCCGTGAATCCTCTCTTCAGTAGCTTGTTCTCTGCAGACAAAGGTACTCTCTGTGCCCAGAAAATAATACCATATGTTATTTGCAGAAGCGTGGGGTGTTAGGAGACTGTGCACTCACCCATGCCTGGTTTATTGACCCCATTAGTTTTTATGGAGGCTGATTCAACAGAAAGCCAAGTTGGCTGCTCCAGCTTGGCCAAGCAGCCTGGTGCAGCACATCACCATCACTGCTGGCACACAGACCAGACTGAGGGCTGGGCAGCGTTTCTTCATGATCAGGATCCAGGCTGGAAAGGAGTTCTTTGTGCTCTTCTCTCATTTCCCTGGGGAGTGAAGAAGCAGGATAAGCAGGTGAAATCTCAAAATGCCTGTGGGTTCCCTTGTGCTGCCGAGCACCCTCTTTGCAGGTCCTGCCTTGACAGAAGCTCCCAAAGCTCTCAGACCCAGAGTGCAGCAGCACAATGCTCCACAGGTCAATAGAGAGGCACAGGGAGGTGCCTGTCAGCATCTCACCTGCCTCAGGCTAAGCTCAGCTCTGCCAGCTCTCCCCCAGGCACCCTCCTGGGCCTCTCCTGCATCTTACCTGCAGAGCTGCACCTCTGCCTGCAGACACTTTCTGGTTCATCCTGGGTGTGATGTTCTCATGACAGAGTCCAGCAACATCATCAAGCAGTGTTGCAAGATCCACCATGGGGAGTTAGCCCAAAATCCCCTCAGGTGTTTTTTGCTTCCATGATCACCAAAGTAACCACACAGATTGCTGGATGTTCAGCTCCTCCAGGATTATCATCATGTGAAATGAAATGGAATAAAATATAGCGTACAAAAGAAAGGGAATTCATTGGAGGCTACCACAATGACCTGGAAGAAAAGACGTAAGAACATGACCCTTGTTTAATGATTGTTTATGGTGGCAGCCCAAATTTTAATCAATTAACATATGAGCCCATTACTTGAAGATAAGAAGGGCCTGTGGAACAGCATTTCCTCCTTCCTCAGAGGAGCTGCAGGGTATCTGCTGACATCTTGGAGGCTCTCCTTCCTCACAGGGGCTTTTAAAGCTGCATTTCTGACTGCAGAAGACATGGTTAAATCTTACACAGGTATTCTATGTATGCTCTTGGGTACAGTTTCATTCTGTGACCCCCTAGGAGACCTCATTGACCTTCCTACAGTATTTTGAGCCCCAGGAACGCTCAGTCAGCCTTCCGACTGCCAGGCTTTCTCCAGTGCTACACTTAGGAACACAGAAACCAAATAGATTTATTGACAGAACTATAATCAGAAGTCAAATGCAGGATGATAACATGGTCAAATGATCAAATTACTTAAAATTTAAGGCATACTGGAGTGCTGCAGGGACTGGGAAGCAGCAGGCAGCCAGCCAGCCCATTGGACACACCCTTGGCAGTGGGCTGGGTGCTGCCAGCCCAGTGCATGACAACTATTATGGGGAGGCTCTTTTCAGGGTAAGGGCCTCCCACAAGAGCTGAAGCTCTTCTCTGTGCACCCAAATTAACACCATTGGTGCACCATTGGTACTCTCACCTGACATACACCCTGAGCCAAGCAGGGATGTCACAGTTTGGTTCTTGTCTAACACAAGAGAGTCCCACTCTTGCATTTTATAATGCTTCAAGAAGCGAAGGCACCTTTACAGGTTTTCATTCAATCAAATGCATTAAGTGCTGTTCATTATGTGTTTATTACCCCACTGGTGGCTCCCACTTAAGTCTGAGGTATTCTCAGAGGCTGCATTTGCCTGGGCACACACGTCTGGAATACATGTCTCACCTCTTTCCCTGCAATTTGCCCTTCTGGAATTTGGCAGCATGGTCCAAATGGCAGACTTTTGCTTCCTCCAGTTTGAAAAAATGTGTTGGAATACCGTCATTTTCCCTGATAAGAGGAGCACTGTAAATTAAAAAGAGTCAGCAGCACAGGCACATTAATCTCCCTGATGCAATCCTACCTTTCGCACTTCCTGACATATATCTGATGTCGACTTAATTGTGCAGCCTTAAAGTAGGATTTGATTATATAAGTGCAAAAGCAGTAATAAACTGCAGATGCAAGCTAGAAGTTGTCTGCTGAAAACTGTGCAAGGGGTGGGTGATGCAGAGATCCTTGCAGCAAGGAGATCGGGGCGACAAGTTTGGTGTTTTTTCAGCATCCTTCTAGCTGGCCCTGAAAATCAGGCTTCACACAGAAGATCCTATAAGGCTTTGGAGCATGTGGTGTCATCCTGGGGTCGTCCCTTTTTGTTCTCCCTAGCACAAGAGTGATCTGGCCCCAGCACAATCAGCACATGATTCGTGGTGCTCGCGTGGCACGTCCTCTTCATGCGGCTGCTGCAGAGGTTTGCTTGGAAAGAAGGGCTGGTGTCACGGTTGAAATTTTAGAATGAGGTACAGAAAAACCTTGGTTCTTTTCTCAGTTTTGCTGGAAGAGGTCAGGAAAGTAATTTTGGGTCTTTGTGTTTTGGAAGGTGTCAGAGGATGTAAATAAATGCCTCGTGGGCTCTGAAGCGGTCTTCGAAATCAGTGGGAGATAAGTCTCTGAGATAGCAAAAATCCCACACAAAGTGTTTGCATGCATCTTGAGGCATTTAAACACCTTTAAAAATATGTCTCTATAGTGTCTAACTCTGAGCATAGGTTCCTGCATCCCCTAGGTATTTTTGAAATTGCATCCAAAGTTGCTGAGATTTCCCCTAAAGAGCACCCTTTTGTTGTAATTTTCCCGTTGGCTTAATTTTCTCTTGACTTGAAATATAATATATATTAACCTTCACTCATTTTTCTGTAGCAAAATGTAGAGAAGTGAAGCTGTTTCTTAGCTGGCTTATTACAAAAAAAAAGGAGCATATGGCTGATTGTGTCCCATCTGAAATGCAAATGGTAGAGCTACGTGGAAAGAATTGCTATTGCTTGAGCAGTAAATGTTTCCTAATGAAGTGAGTTTGACTAAGGTGGTAAGCTGGAAATGGCTGCAGGAAGAAATGATGATGGTTAATATTTCAGTGGAGCAGAACATTCTTATTCTGCTGATAAGGAGATTCTTGGGAAATGCACTGGATTTTTTTTTCTTATATTCTGTATGTTTATCAGTGTGAGGAAATTGCTACACACAGGGAGCTAGACGCTTTTCATCGAGTTATGAAATCATGTAATTTAATTTATAACCACAGCTTTTCACCACTGGCCTCTTTTTGAACTGAAGTTTTCTCTATCTTTTGGGGTAAATAGACCTACCCAGTGTAAAAAAAAAATTCTAAGTCAAGACTGGTTCCACAGTTTTCCATCACCCTAGGCACATTCCTGGGTCCAGAAGCCAAATGGACTGATGGAGAGATCTGACCCACACTCTAATTTCTTTTTTCCTCTTTCCACCAAGGTTTTGTGTGTATCCCTCTACACCTCCAGTGGTCAAAGGTGTCCAGATGTCTGTTGCAAATGGGAGGTGGACTGACTTTTAAACACTTTCTTAAATCAAGCAGCGAGGCTGGAGGCTTGACATTTCCATTGCTTAGCTTTCCAAAGGGAGAGCAGTGGAGGTGGCACTGCAAGGTTCAGCACAACCAGTGGGCTGGAGATACAGCATCAATCACATTACTTTGTCTTAATGTCAGAAGGAGCTGGGAAGAGTTTAGATAGCAGCATGTGAACAATTACGTGCTCAGAAGAGCTGGAGCAGCTGCCAGGTTAGACCTCTGGCTTTGTCCCCAAGCAAGATCACGTTGGGTTTACTGAGGCTGAGCTGTCTGTTACACGGTACAGTTGGGGGACAGAAGATGAGCGTGCCTTTGCCTTGCCGATGCCCAAGGGTGTCTGACGTTGCTAATGATAATGAAATAGGAGAAAGCAAAAGAAAAGAGTCTGCAGCCTTCTGCCAATGGAAATAATTTGGTTTTTCCATCTTAGAAGCAATGGTGAGGCTTGCTGGGATCAGGGTGTGTCCACGTTAGTGCGTTAGTTCCAATCCAGAGCAGACTTTGGAAGTGAATACCTCCCTGTGCTCTGGTTCACGTCACAGGGCAGCCCAGGAGCTCACAAGCTGAGCTCTGGAGTCTCTGGAGATGGCCCTGAGCAATCTGAGGGTGAGGCCACCACTGCCCTGCTGCATTTGCCCACGCTGTGCTCTTGGACATGGGAGCCTTCACCCCGCATGGAGCACAACACCAGGTCAGACCTTCCTGGGTAACACCTGGGTAAGGCTTCTTGCTTGTTGAGTTATCCAAGTGCTTCAGAAAGTGCTTGGCACAAAGTCTTCCCTAAAACAGCATTCTCCTGGTTTTAACAGTGAGTAGCCTCTCTGTGTCCAGGAGCTGGGGAGATGCCCGAGGCACAGGGAGAGGGCGATCACATCCCTGCTCTAGTGTCAGTCTGGGCAGGTGGTTTTATCCCAGTGGGGTGAAGTGAGGCTTCAGTATCACATCTTCTGTTACAGTCAGAGTGCCTCTAGGTGCTGTAATTATTTTCAGAATTAAATCATAAATCAATATAAACCCACATTTATGTGGTATTAGACACAATGGACAGCAGCTGAACAGAGGAGAATTTTGTGGCTCCTTTAGTTTGCAGGAGGGCTTAGGAGCTTGCTTTATCTGCATATCTCTTTGGTTTATAGGAGATTACAAGTGGTACTGCTGTGGTACAGTTTTCCATGTAAAACACATTTCTTTTATCTTTCTTTTTGCTTGCTTTTATGTGCCTCTTCCCTCTCCGTGCATCTCATTTCCATTTAGAAATACAAATGACCTCTTGACAGAACTTTCTACTTTCATAATGTTGATTTGCATTGTACAGTTAGGATAATACAAACACTTATATTTCTGAGATGTATTTATGATGTCTTGAAAAAAGTTTTTCATATTAGCCTCTTCTTTTTTCTCTTTCTGTATCTTTTCAGGTGTGTGTGCAACATTGACTGTTCTCAAACCAACTTCAATCCTCTTTGTGCTTCCGATGGGAAATCTTATGATAATGCATGTCAAATCAAAGAGGCATCATGCCAGAAACAGGAGAAAATTGAAGTCATGTCTTTGGGTCGATGTCAAGGTAACTCTCATAACAAAACTCATTTCAAAGAATGTTTTCAATTTTTGTTCAGGGAGGAAAAAAAAGAACCGGGGCTGGCTTCTTATTTGGGAATTGTTATATTTCCATTAGTCTGCTGCAGTTTATACTGTAGAGCACAGGCTCTACAGTGAGAGGTGAGAGGCAGAGCCCTCCGTGATGCAGACACAGCGAGGTGTGAGGGGGGCACCACTCCCAACCCTGCCCACAGCAGCAGCAGGGGTCTGCCCAGCCCTGCACTGGGCTCTGCATCAGTCACCAGGCTCCTGCCCAGAGCAGCTTGCCCAGAGCTCTGTCTGCCAGGCAGCAGTTGGAGCAGGACAGTGGGAATGCCCCTCAGATACATTTTGCCACCAGGATGGATCCTCTGGTGCTCCCTTAACTGGAGCAGCATGAGGCAGTCTGGGGAGATTCTCCCAAGAGGTGCTCCCAAACACAGTGCTTGGGCTGGTTCCTCAAGTGACCCTTGCTTGGTCCCATGATGCCCAAGATGCCTGGAAGGAAGTTTTCCAGTTGTGGCTCGAGGCTCTCTCTGTCCACCTCTTGGGCTACCACATCACGTGTAACCCTTGAGCTGACTTTGAAAACCCTGTTTTTCTCTGAAATAAAAATGAAGAGAATTTGCCTTTCAATAGCTCCTGTAAATAAAGTATCTACTGAGGCTCAGACTCGCAATGGCCTTTTTCCTTAGATTCTAACCCATAAGTCCTCAGTACATCTACTTACAAGGCCATAGTACACAGGTGTATTAAACACATTCTAGTTTACTCCTATCTCTTTAAAGTTAACCACTCCAAGTGGCAGTTCATTTCAGGGTACATATTAAAACTCCCCAATTACTTCAAGTAGAGCAGAAATGACAACTCCTGCTTCAGACTGATATATTTATCCCAGCTGCAATCTGTTATCACATATTGTTAGAAAAAAGATCCTGCTGTTTTCACCTGGCAGGCCCAGGAGAGCCTTGGAGCCAGCAGAGATGATGTGTGGGCAAGTGAAGTTAGCTCTGCCTGGGCACTGTGGTTGGGGCACGGGCTGTACCGAGGCCAGGCTCCCCAGGCAACTCAAAACATTTCTTTTCCCACAGACAATACTACAACAACTACAAAATCAGAAGATGGGCATTATGCAAGGACAGATTATGCAGGTACGGTTCCCATTCTGTGAGAATCACAATTCACAGGATCTGTGTAAGTCTCTTTTCCCCTTCGTTTGCTGAGGTGAAGTGTCCTCATCTTTTAGTATGGCTTTCCTGGTTAACTTTAAGAAAACACTGTCCTTCCATTACTCTTTCTTTTGCTACAAACTCTCATAATAAATGGGCTGCTTCTATTTTTGTCAGCCTACAGCTACTCTGGCCATAAAACACCTGTTCTGACGGAGGAAATAAGTACTGTAAATTTTTTGCCAGAATTAGCAGACCTTATTGAAAATTATAGAATCAGTGCTCTAGATTATGCATATCTTTGTCATGATATACAGGTCTAAGGAAGTGAAAATGCAGCTCGTAGCACTGCTGGGATACCATGAAACCCTGCCATAATAGATATCACCTGTCGGCATTTAACTATGAAGTTAATAAGGTTCTTAAAATGTGGGGGGTTTAAGTGATAAATGGCTTTAATTTATTTAGAAGCTACAGTAAAATATAATGGCTGAATAGCCCTATATGGCACTTGAAATTAAAAACATGTAAATACTAGTGAGGTTTGGGAGACATTTTTTACACCCTTTGCCCAGGAGGATCGATTTAAAAATTGAACGTGTGTGCGCGCACATGCATGCAAATGTTCACAGCTCACCCTGAGAATGAAAGCCTCTGGGAAGATCTGGTGAAAATGGGTCAGGTGGTGCACTCATTGCTTCACTTTCGTGATGTTTCTGTGGTTTGAAGTGTTTGGAGAGAGTAGGTGTGGATGGCTGGGTTTTCCTGAGCTGCATGGCCTGGGTACAACGCCAGCTGATGGTTTCACAGGTGTGACCATTGCCTCCTGGGAGAGTCCTGAGGCAGTAGTTAATCCAGCTGGTCTTCTGTACCATCCCTGTGACAGTGGGGTACCCGGCCTTGGAAATGATTGTTCTGTTCCTACTTAAAACAGTGAGTGATGATTAAAGCATAGAGCTCTGAATAAATGATGTCTCGGTGAGGCAGAGCAATGCAAGGTGTTGGGGGTTGCTGCAACATGAAGCAGGGAGGGTAGAAGTTACTATGGAAAGAAAATGCTGGGATGAATTTCTAGAAGATCAAGGGTGAGCCACAGTCCAGGTGTTTCCTACTGTTGAGGAGCCCTTCCATTGGTGAAGACAGGAACATGCAAAGAGAAAAAAGTCTTCTGTATCTTTCCTCCAAACTCTTGATCACTCTCTGCTTTTTGTGGGAGGTAGTAGTCAGTTTTCTTAAAAGGCTGGAAAAGCTAATGTTGTGTCCTGTGGGGACAGGGGATAGGAGATAAGGCCAAGTAGGCCAAAATAATTTATTTTAAGTTTAGACACAAGGCCAAGTAATGTTATCTTAAATCCTTTCTCTTTCTTGCTGGAGAGCTGAGGAGAGCATTGGCCTCCCCAAGCTGACTTGAAGGCCTGGAGCCCCTTTTCAGTGTGCAGCCTGTCCTACACTGCTGCTGTCTGGTGGATTTGCTTCAGAATGGCAGGGACCCACATCAGCTAGAGAGGAGACAGCATGTTTGAGCATGAGGCAATTGAGTTGTAACAAGAGGGGAGGAAAGGCAGGTTAGGAATTAGGGAAGAGGAGCAGGAGATCACAGTGGTGACAAGAGAAAGCCACATCGTGGTCATGGACGAAGAGGAGCACAGAAGGCACCTTGACCTCAAGTGAGCAGGAGGAAGAGAGCAGCCCTTTCTTAGGAGAGATGATATTTCAGCCCAAATTTAAGAGGAGAGGTGGTGGGTAGAAGAAAATTGGCTGCAGCAAAGTGTCAGCGGTTGGGAGCCAAGGAGGGGCCTCAGGAGGAATCCGGGTTACTTGACAGGGAGGAGGGCAGAGCCAAGGTACAGAGGAGCAGGTCTGTGGTGGAGATGGTCTCCAAGCACTGAGAGGTCAGAAGGAGTATGGGAACAGATGGTCCAGCGAGAGATGACAAAGACCTGAGAAAAGGGCACCTCCCTCCCCTACAGCCGTGGGAGTGATGGAGGCATCTTGAATCAGCAGTGAAGTCCAGTAGGTACCTCTGGCACAGGAAGACACCATTGTTGCACCTTAGAAAGCCACTTCTTGGGGCTCCTGGTGTGGCTAAGGCCCCAGTGGGCTTCTCAAGGGTGGTGACTGTGTTCCCTGGGCAGGTCCCATCAGGTTCTATCCATTGATTTAACCTCAGCCACAGCTGCCTGTGCCAGTGGATGTCTTTTTTGAGTGCACCTATTACTCTGCCTTAAATTTTTCATTTTTACATACAGTAACAGCATGTAGGGTGAAAAATGCTAGTTTGTGCAGGGCAATCCACGTGGCTCCAGTGTCCCCAAATGTCTGGGGCATACCCCTGTCAGGAGACCTTAGGGGAATGTGACTGCTGTATCAAAAAGCTGCAGCAACTCCAGCTTTCTGGAAATAATCAGGGAAAAGGAAGGCAGCAGTATAAAACGGGGGCTTAGTGAACATTCTTGCATCAGCGTTTGCCAGACAGGAAGCTCTGTGCCATCCTCATGTTCTTTCAACTGCAGAAACATTTGATGGTGATGGCTGTGATAAGAATGTGGTATGTGCTACTTTTTTCCCACCTTCATATCTCCTCAGACAGGAAATGCTGCCCTAACCATGGGAAGCTTTGTATGAAAAAGCAACAGTTCCTCAGCCTCTGAAGCAATTTCCCCCAGCCTGCGGCTTTCCACAGAATACCTTTGTTCTCTATCATTTAATGGCACTAAAAATCGCCAAGACCGTGAACACCGCACGCTTTTAGAAACATTGGCTTGTATGGATGGACTTTCCCAGGGGAGAGTACAGCAGTGGGCATAATTGATGTTGTCAATTATGCTAATGAAGCCAAATGCTCCTTGCAGGGACTGAGCAGTGGTGGCTGAGCAGTGCGGGTTTTTCCATAACCGCCTCCACACGCCCACCATGAGGGCCCAGGAGGGCAGCAGCTCTGCAAACAGCCACAAGTCCCAACACCCAGCTGAGTTTTTCCATATCGAACTACTCAAACCGTCTGTTCAATCAGCATCTTCTCTCCGTCCTGTTCTTGCCAGCCTGCTGATGCTCACCAGTAATGCACAAATCTTTGGGTTTGCAAAGCCAAGGGTACTCCTTCCTTTGGGGGGTAAATCTTTGCATTAGGTTTGCACTGCCTCGGTTTTTAAGGGCTCTTGCTTTTCCCAGGCAAGATTTACGCCAGCACCCTAAATGCCTGACTCATGTCAGAGGCACCCAAAAAGCGGTACTCCCCTTTTTCAACAAAGCAAACCTGAGAAGAGTGAGCTGTAGGCCCTTCTCTGACCCTGTCCTGCCTCTCCAGGGTCACCATTCCAGCCTTGCCATGGCTGCCTGTGCCACAAGTGTCAACACGGTGTCTGTACTCTTGTGCATTTGTGCCTCTCTGCAGTTCTGGCCTCTCCTTTTTCTGAAACCCCAAGGTATTCATCAGACTTGGGGAGATTTTCACTCTCAGCAAATGGCAGATCGTTGACCTTGATCAAGTTCGTGCAGTGAGATTTGGTTTTACTGAATAAATGAATGGGTGTGATTTTCCCCTCAAATCCAATAGAAATACACTTTATCTTGCAATTTCCATGAAAGAGCATTCTGAAGCATTTTAAGTGTAATGTATGTTTTAGAATGTAGTGCCTGAGCTGAAAGTCCTGTGATGGATGTTTTCTTGAATTTCTCCATTATATGCATAACTAAGGCTGTTTTTGTGGCATTTTGGAATTCAGAATCCAGGCAATCAAGAAGTCCCCATCTTGTTAATCCATTTGCCTATTTATTTGTATTCTTCAATATTTATATTCTCTTCTTAAAATCTGGATATTAGCAATTATCCCCCTAATGACTTTATCCTTTCTCATTATCAAATTACAGAGGGTTTTTTCCAAGCCATTTTGAGCACCATAAGGAATAAGTCAGTATGGATGTGCCATATTTCAGTGTTATATATTCATGAAAATTGTCAGCAAAGACACTGACAAATTTGATAGACCTATTCAATAATACCATCTTCCAGGCCAGACAAACCTCCCCATATGAGCATTGATTAGATCAAGTCTCAGCAGCTGAATGCCAGCAGCACAGAGAAACTGATGGGAAGGGGGAAGGAGGCATTTTCAGCCCAAATAGTCTCCTCTGGTGAAAAACGTGCATCCACAAGTGGTCAGTTTGAGCTGTATTTCGGGTTCCTGGAGGGCAGTAAACTCTCCCTTGGCAGCAGCCTCAGGTGGTGCCTTCTGGGCTCTTGGGGAGTCCTGGGGCTCCCCTGCAGGCAGTGCCTTGGCCCATCTCGCCAGAGCTGTTGCTGTGCCCAGAACCGATAACGAGCGCAAAATGCTGCACGTCTGCTCATGGCTGCTCTGTTCCCTGCTCACCCTCCTGGCTTCCCATGGGATTTCAAACCTGCATGACAGTCTTGGATGTTTTTCAGAGAGCTTCCTGGCACCGGGGCCGTCCTGGCACTCCTGGGGGTGCTGGGGCGAGTAATCCAGCAGATGGCTGTGTTGCCCAAGCAAACTCAGAGCTCCACCAAAAAGGGCAAAATCCATCTGTGTCAACACATCATCTTCCCTTGGCTGGGGCACGGCTGTGAGAGCCATGGCACATTACAAGGATCAAGAAGAGTCTCGGACTCTTCAATGAGTCCCTTCAAAAGTCCAGGAGTCTTGGACTCCAAAATAAATACAATTCAGTCACAGCCATCTTCGTTGTCTGTAACAGGCCTGGAGAGTAGCCAGGAATCAGTACAGCAGTGCTGAATTTCTATAGTGATTTTTTTTTTTTTTTTTTTCCCTGGACTAAAATATTAGAACTTCAGACTAGATTCCTCCTCCAGATCATAACATTTTCAAAGTAGGTTAATTTTGGAGTCTAAACCACTTGACATTGTCTGTTTAAATTAAATTTTGTGTCTACTACTATGTCAGCCATTTGCTGAACTGCTGAAGAATAATAAAGCCCCAGAGCTTAGCTATGGGATATAAACTGTGGTGCATTTTTGCTCAGCTTTTGTGAACCAGGCTTTCCTTTCTGCTTAATGGAATTAGCAAGTGAGACACAAAGCTGAACACTGTGCAACCATCATAGCTAGAAAGAAACTGTTTCCCATCCACAGCTTTGTAAAAATGTGAGGTAAATTACATCCTTGCATATGCAGATTTGCTTGGCTTTCGATTCCTCGGACTCAGAGGTTGTCACACTAAATAGATTATATAGAAAGCCTTCCTGCTATTCCATCAAATCACTTAAAAATTGAAAAAACCTCGATTTTAATACTTAGACAGCTGTGAGGCGGCATGAATGCTGTCTAGCTGCAGCCTCCACCTGCACTCACACACACAGACACACACACTCTGACCTGTGGAAGAACAAGAATAGTACAATTGATGCAGTTTTTTAAAAACAGGAAGCTTCTAAATGTTGCTAGAATAGTTATTTGCATTTACAAATTGCTATTTGCATTTGTTTGCAAGGTTTTATGAAAATATGCTTAAGTTTTATGCACAGTGAAAGTCCTCAAAAGGTGGTAGATGAGCTCTGCAAAACACAGAGAAAAAACCCAGTCTAGATTCTTCTGAGAGGTTTTCAAACTAGAGAGATCACTGTGTTCTGGTAGCCTGGTGGTCTCCAGCCCTTCTGTTGCCATGCATCTCCTCCAGGGTTGTTGATATCCAGAGGCAAATCTAAAAGGCAGTGATAGATACCAGCTGTTAGGTCAATAAATCTAACTGCCAGCTACTTCTGAACTCAAGTCCAAGTAGACAACACAGTCAGTCCCAATGACCCCCTTGGCCCTCAAACCTCCACTTGTCCTGGGTGCTTTTGAAATGAAAACCTGCAGCTGCTTCTTTTGTGATTTAACTCCAGGGCTGTAAAAGCTGGGGTGTGGAAAGTCCCACTCCAGCATTTTCCTGAGACACAAGGAAGACTGGATGTTTTATTTCTAAAAGAGGAAAGGCTGTGGCAATAATGCAATCATCTTGCTATGGGCTCTGCAGCACAGGCTACCCTAAGTGCTTTTCTTCTGTAGAACCCTCTCAAATTTACCTTCAGATGCTGTTTGGCTCTATCTTGCTGAAATCTACATAATTTTTTTTGGAATGGGAGACAGACACACTGTCGTAGGGGTCACATAATAGCCTCACAAACAAGCCCCCTGCCAGGAGGGAAGCTGCAGCACTCCAGAGCACTGTGCCATGTGATTTAACAGCACTTACTCCTAACAGTCTCTTCCTGAGGAGCATGCAAAATAAAAACAGGCTTATGGAGATTTTAAAAACAAGTGAGAGGGAGAGAGAAATATTGCTCATTTAATCTGCCAGCCTCAAGAGAATACCTCGCTTTTTATGGGAGTTCTCCTCTAACTTCGAATTGCATGTGATAAGCTTGGTAAAATGTGCCTTGTTTTCCTGGATTTCTGGGGGGGGTTTTGGTTTTATAATGAGATAAATTGTGCCTTTTCATTACTTACGATTTCCCAGTGTCATGCTCATGGAACCTGTAATTGTTAGCATTAAAACTTAAATTAGGTCTCAGGTGAACTGCTAGACATCTCTTTACCTAGACTGATGTAGCTCAAGGAGGAAGAACATTTCCATTTGTGCCTCTAAAGCTTAGCCTTTAATTCAGTCACTAATGAGTGTGAATCAAAAGTTGCAGAATTCGTTTGTGCTTTCTTCCCATAATAAACAAATTCAGAACTGTTGTGAGTGAACATTATAAAGAAAGGTATTTGATTTGCATTAAAGCTTGGGAGCCTGAAAATTCAGTAAATCCAGGCTAAGAATCTGATCTGTAGGAAACAAACGGGAAAAACAAGTTCCAACTTGTAACACCAGTATTGGCATGGGCAGCCTAAAAAAGTACAAAACCAGACCAGGCTGTTTTACTGTTGTCAGCATCCCTGAAGCATTTAACTCCTGGAAATGAATTCAGCTGTAAAGCTTCCTTAAGATGTGGGGTGAGGGTGGAGGTTGTAATCCAATTTTATTTTTTCATGTGGGGTTTCCATCAGAACTGTGAGAAATGTATGAAGCTTGCTCCAAACACTACTTCTGGTTGCCCAAGACTGTGTGCCTTACTTGTTGGCTTTCCCCTTATGCTATCATGTAAGCAGTCTTCTGTAACATTTTGTTCTCTTAAAGGTTATGGATAAAAACAGAAATTCAATGTGCAATAGAGATGAGCAGACCTGAGTTCATGTAGGCATTTTTACAGATTCTTCCATTTGTGTCCCAGTCCATAAACACATAATGTTCCATTTACATATGTTTGGTGTTACTTGGAGCACAGGAACCCATCTTCATGAGCAAACTTGAACCTTTCAGTACTTGCTGATCTCTTGGTCCTCTGCTCAGTATCTGTGTTTTGATCAGAGGAATAGGTAAGCTGAAAGGAAGGTAAAGCTTGCAGAAAAGAAACCTTCCTGCTTACACATAAAAAAATGTGACCCCCAAAGCTCAACACAAGCTGAATTGTGCCTGATTTCTCAAGTTATCTTTAACCAGATACCTACTTCCTAAATAGGACCTCTAATGGGAAGAGTAGGGACCCTCGAAAAATTACATTTATGGTTTGCAGGCATGCTAGTTTTTATGCTCTAGTTACAGCTACTCCCCAAATTTGTTTTTCCTAACCTTTGTTTTCAGAGGTTTATGGGAATGAAACCGCCTGATCTACAGCCCGTGTTCAGCTGCCATGGATATATGGAATATGCACCATAATTCCTGCCTGCAGCCATTGCCATTGTGAAGGGATTTACAGTTACCCAAAAAAGTCTTTTTATATCTGACTAAATCACTTTGTAGCACCTAGATAATACTGCATCTTTGCCATTTTTCAGGCCTCTCCTTTGAGACATTAAATAGCAGAGGAGTGCATGAACTCCATCTAACAATGCAGGCCATGAAGTGGCTTCACAGATCTGTACTTAAATTTACTGCAGACAACCCCAGACCCACTGCACACCAGAAGTCACAGGGAAGCTTAAGTTCTTCTCCCTTTGGGGTCTAGGAGGACTGTGCAGCCAGTTCCTCTGCAGGACCAACACTCTGACAGTTACAGTGACACAGGGTGGTGGCACATGTGGCTCCAGGGGGCTCTGCTGTGGTGCCTGGGTTCCACGCTGTAGCAGCTGTGCTGCTGCTGTAGGTGTCAGTCTATAACCCCCAGCACTTCATCCATGTGCCAGGAGCATGGTAGATAGCATCTTTGGCATTTTGACACCCTGAAGGCATTTCTCTCTTGATAGCATCTTCTTTCCTTTCTCATCTCCCCTGCTTCACCTTCAAGAAAAGAAAGGAAGAAAGAAAAAAATAAAGGGATCTGAGACAAGACTCTATCAATCTTCCTCAAGGAACAGGGTGGGAAGTTAATCCTGTTTTCTGGATTTGGGGAGGAATTTCCCTCACCCTTGGTTCCATCCTTCCTCTAGGCTCCCAGGCACTTTGATCATCTCAAGAGTCATTCTTGAAGGATACTGTTCAAAATGATGCACAGCAGCTGTTTGCCATCCATTACACTAATTTGAATTAGTTGATAGATATTAAGGAGTACCACAGTGTATTTTTATGCCCAGCAGCTCTACTTGAGGCCTAGTTTCTGTGAATTTGCTGTTAGGAATCACAGAGCCTTCCCAAAGATTTGAGAGTTAAAGTTATAATGAGATGCTAGAATATCCGTTTTCAGGAAACATCAACATTTAAATATTTGTGTTTGATCTAGTTTGAAATGTTAAAAAAAATATTTTGAAATATTCATAGAACTGAATTTCCTCAGAATTTTGTTTCATGGGATGTTTTGGCATTCTTTATGAAATGTTAGATATCAAAATACCACGAGATGAAAGCATATGACAGTTGTAATAAATAAGTTGTAACCATAAGGAAAGTTGCTACTTAGAACTGACTGAAACATCCTTTTTTGTAGAAGGAGTATCATCATGTCAAATTGCAATACAAACACGAGATAATTTGATCATTTAGACACGTGCAGTGGTAACCTGAGCTTTAAGATAACAAAGGCTTTCACCTGGATTCAGGAGCATAAACACATCTGGTGAAATTAAAGGAAATACAGTTGGGGAAGAAAAGAAGGAGCAGGTGTATTTCTTTTTATTAGACCTTCAGAATTGGACTAGATGGAGGCAAGTGACAAATTTTGCCTGGTTTAATAGATTTGGGTAAAGAAAGTAAAAACAGACAAATATTTTGCCACAACAGTTTCACTTGGCTGATGATTCCACTTCTTTCCAGTGAATACACCTTCTAAAAAAGGTGCATTTACCTTTTCTATTGAACACACCTGCTAAAAGGTGCATTTACCTTTTCAATTGAACACACTTGCTAAAAGCCACACCCTGTGTGGTAGTTAAGATGGACACTGCACTCAGAGTGCTTCATTAAAAACTTCCAAGGGCTTCAAGTGTCAGCTCCTTGTTATCTAGAAATCTCTCATAACCTTTTCTATGTTGCAGTCCCATGGGTAGCTCCACACAGCTCTGGCCCTTTCTCCTCTTCTTCTCTCCTCCTTCTTCTGCAGTTCTGGCTCGCTCCTTCTTGTCCCTAGCAAGGCCACCAAACCCTGTCTGTCCCTCATACAGCATCTTACCCTTTCTGTCCCTCACCCGACATCTGTCCCTCCCTCCTCACAGCACGGCCAGCAGACTCCAACTGAACTTCTCTACCAGCTAACTCACTCTTTATCACACCCACAGCTGTGTTGCTCATATCCCACTCTTTGATAATGAACAGGTGCAATGTATCAGAGGCAGGATTGCCTTTAACACTATCTCCCCACAACCCTGCACTGATTTTTTGAGCAGTGCAACGTAACTATTCTTTTCATATTAACATTATTTTTATATATATATATATATATATAAACACTTAGTGTATGAAACCACAAGTGACAGAAACTTGTTTCTGAAGGAAAATGGAAATAGCTTAGAGGAAGTATGAATTCTAGTGGGCGATGCAGCAGTTTGAGTATTAGCTGTGCCTTCTCCCATACTTCTGTCTGTACAAACATTGCTCTGCATTCAGGATAAACCCAGCCTCGGCAGTTTGAGGAGCATCCCTGTATCACCGAGCAAGCAGAAGTGCCCTTAATAACTCAGGTTTGAAAAGCAATATTTACCTGCCTAGAAAGGTGACTTCTTACACACTTGGGCTGTCATTTTACCTTGTACCCATGAGTGTTAAGTGACTAGCAAGCTCTCTTCTTGGAAATACAACAGCTGTAAACAAAATGTGCTATTAGAGTGCCAGTAGCAGTGCATGTCAGAATATTATCAGCACTGAATCAAAATGCACTGCTTTGCCTACTGCTGTTAACACAAGCCTTAGCCATTTTAGACAGCATTACATAATGGCAAAATATTTTTCAGGGGGGAAAAAATTAAAACTCTCCCTCTGGTTTTAACCTCCCTCTTATTTTATCTGTGGTTTAAAGCTGTGTCAGGTATACATCAAAAACATCCCTTCCCTAGAGTATTTAGTTTACAATTTCATTTAATAATGGAAGTGTACTTCCATCCAGCAAGGACGGGAAAGGATTAAATAAAAAGCACTGTTCTAAAATCAAGTAACAGTAGTGTAGCCTGTCTCCATGCTCTGCAAATGAAGTAGCCATGGAAAGGCTTGTTATTAGTCTATAATATCAAAACTGATAAACTATTAGTGTTTTGTCAGGCATGATAAATGCTAAACATTTTCTTCTGCAGATTGCCTCCACAAGAACTGTGACTGTTTTTAGACACATCTGGCACTGCAGATTTTTTTCCATCCTGTATTTCAGTGATTTAAAAGGCCTTGGCTGGGCAAAGGATGTCAGCTGTTTGGTTTAAAATACTGTTATAAGAGTCAATAAGATTTAAAGAGGCAGTAGGCCTTGCTGAAAGTAGTGGGAGAATGGCCATTGAGTTTAATGGCTTTGAGATTTCTCTGTATGGCTTTTTCATCCATTTTTATTCTTAGTAAATTTTCCATTTCCCAGAATTGCCCTTTCTTTTCCATTCAGCTTCTCCTGCTTTCAATATTAGTTCCAGGAGTGAGCGTGGAGTTAAAATACCAAACCCTTTATTTTCAGAAATGCCATCTTTACAGCTCACTTCTATGGCACTGCTGCAAGACAATAACAGGTGTATAAAAATAGGAAATGCAGGTATTCATTTATTTTAAAAAAAGTGTTCTTAATAGACTTTTCTGTCTGTGCTTCAAAATGAGCTGTGTGACCAGTGATGAATCCCAGGACCTCAGGGGCGTAGAGAAGATGTTCCACTCTTTATGGAAGGAAATTACAGGGCGAGCTCTGTGCTTGCTTTCTGTCCCATCACACAGGGAGAGCCACAGGCCTGGATGGAAGGGTTTGATGGGAGATAGGCCACCAGATGCTGCCTGCTCTTGGCTTCTTTCAGCAGGCTGGGTCCATGGGGAAGTCAGCTCAAGGACACTGCGCTCATGGAAGAGTTTGCAGTCAGCAGACGAGGGGAGGTGACGGCTCCATAGCAGTGTGCCTTGGAGAGGTCTCTCACAGCCCCTCAGGCTCTGATAGACACAAAGTGTGCTCTGCAGCATTGGGTGGGCTCCTCTGCATCTCAGAGATCAGCCACTGCCTGCCTGATAGACCTTTGCCACTGGAGTAACAGACAAAAAGCTTAAATTTGTGTGGTGACATTGGACTTGATGCAAACCCCAGAACACGCAAACGTTTTGGCTCTGTCCCTCCATTGCAGGGTTTCAGGACAGATGGAAAACAGTGTATCTTTGGTAAAATAGGTAAAGGAATGTAGCGGGTTTTGTTGCAGTGACATTTTATATTGTTTTATCCATTTTCTCCTATACTTAAAATTGGGAATAGTAAGGTATATCTCTCCAGCTCCAGGCATGGGAAAGGATGCACACTGCTTGGTGTGCTCCTGTTTACCACGCAGGAATTTCAAACATATAGTCTGCTGAAAGCAAACCCTCTGAGCAGTTAGCCACGAAAGATTTTAACAGTACAACTGGAGTGATACAAAATGCAAGGTTGTAGACTATGTGGACCCATTGCCATCACAGTTTTACAATGCAGGACTCAGGGCAAAGGGGTGAGTAAAAATAGCATCAAACCACACAGGATTCATCCCTCAGCAAGTGTAGCATTTGATTTGTAAGGAGCAGTGACCACAGGTTTGCAACATGCCAATAAAATGTTTCTAAGCGTAACAAAACTTTTCTGAATAGCCTGAACAAAAGCACTGAAAAGTATGGCTGAAACCATGCTTTTAGCCAACAACAGATACATCTCTGAGTAGTCACAGGCCATTCAGGGTCATACTCTGGCAACTAAAATAACCAGGATATTCACAAGGGATTTGCCAGGCATGTGATTCAGGAAGTGTACAAAAATACCACATATAGGAGTCAAGTATTTTTATTTCAGTCTCCTATTTTCTCACACACACTTCCCCCAAATTCTGCAGCTCTTTCTTTAGTTTCCTGGATGAATCCTCTCAGGCAGTATGTTTTTACAAGCACAGATGCTACCTTGGAAAAAAAGAAAGGAGGGAAGGGAGCCAAATGGGTGTCACACTTCAGCTTGGCAGCATCTTGCCAACATGTGCCCTGAAAAAAAAAAGGAAAAAAAAAAAGGACTGATTTTAGTAATCAAAACTGAATATAAATTCAGTGCAAAACTAGGACTGTAAAACCCTCAGATTGTCAGAAGGACTGAAGGAAACCCTTGTAGCCAAAATGACATCCCTGACCTACTTGTCTGCACTGTCACGTACCTGGGTAACCTTTTCGAATCTGTGCCTTCCATCAAACCTCTGACAATTTTAACATTCATACTTGCTTTCATTTGTAATTTTTTGAGTTTGTTTGAAGTATGGAACCAGAAAGTAAAGTCTCATAACTCCATGCTAACAGACCTAAATATAAGTCAGAAGAGACCTTTTCAAACACCGCTTCTCTGTGGAAAACAATCCATTCAGACCTGGAGTTCCTGTTGGAAATTAGGGGGCAGCCTGGTAATTGGATTAGGGTGTGCTTTTATGTGCCGCAGTTTCTCAAGAGGAAGTTCCTGCTTTGTTTCATTGATTGCCTGCCTGATCTTTCTGCCAGTAAAAGCCACACATGCAGCTGAAGGGGCGAGGATAGATGGAAAGTGCAACTCTGTGTTTTGTAAGATGTGCCTATTCCCTGAGTATGATCAGGTGGATACAGGTTGTAAGTGCATCTCCACACAAACTGGAAGCATGTTAATTTTTAATCTACAGTTTAATTGCTTAAAAGCAATTTCTATCGGTATAGTCCTTACAATCTGGAAGAGCTGCTAGTTGCACCAGTAGTTAAATTGCTACAGGCCATCTGTGTAGGTGCCAAAGAAGGGAAAACTTCAGGACATTTGGGATTGGATGTGCGAATTGGAGACCTTTGGAGTCTACAATGCTCTAGAGGTTGGAGGGAAGAGGAAGAAACCATCTTTCACTTACTTCCACATTTCCAGAGAGGATTTGGAAATATCAGATTAAATTTACAGGTGTGATCCTGGGAACATGCCAGGCTCAGTCATACATGGTACAGGAGTTAATGTGGCAGGAATTGCAAGGGTATAACTTAGGGCACAGCAGTGCTGCTCCGAGAGGACTTCTGCCCCATTTCTCCAATTTCATCATCCCCATTGAGGAAAAGATATGTCCTAGGTGGGCAAGATGAATCCTGCTTTTTTTCTGGATGGGCTCCCATTTTCCTGCTCGAGCCCCCTCCAAGCACACCCTCAGCTGGGAGATGGAGACATCATCAGTCATGCAACTGTCCCCCGGGGCAACGCCAGCCAAACGATCTTGCTCCTTCCACACATCAATATTCCTGACACTCATCTTAAAACTTAGGTCATGCATA
The DNA here is from genome assembly GCA_910950805.1 of Acrocephalus scirpaceus scirpaceus. Classification (NCBI taxonomy): domain Eukaryota; kingdom Metazoa; phylum Chordata; class Aves; order Passeriformes; family Sylviidae; genus Acrocephalus; species Acrocephalus scirpaceus. The sequence goes on along the minus strand of OU383779.1, from coordinate 40,769,351 downwards.
TCCATCTACTTTTCAAAAAGTGTCAGAAGGATACAAATATCCCCTCACTATTTTTAGAGCCATATCAAAAGTATTTATCAGCTTTCTGGCACCTCATCCGATTTGTCACAGTTGATGCTATCTACCAGTTGGCGGTGGAGGATGAGGTGCTCTAGAAAGGCAGCGGCAAGTGGATGAAACTCCATAAGCTGAGACCACAGCGAGGGTGACTCCTGGGGGTTGTTGTGCCTATTGTCACAGTCAGGAAGCGCCCATCACAATCTTCTGAGAGCAGGCAGAGCCCCGGGGCTCACGGGAGCAGCTCATCCCCACTTCAGTGTTTCCCAACCCAAGGGGATGTGGCGGGAGCAGGGAGCTCAGCCTGGGAGCGGAGCTGAGCTGAGGGAGAGGAGGACAGCTGATGTGTGGTGACCACCATCCGCTCTACTGCCCACCAGCCCTCCCATGCCGCCTGGTGATGCCGCAGGACCGCTTCCCTCAGCACACGCCCTGGCTGTGCATCCCAGCTCTAACGTGCGCGAGGACGGGGCTCAGTCTGTGTATGATGCATAATTCATACTGCTCATGCAAGGTGGTGCGGGAGAAGCGCTGAGAGTCGTGGTTTTCCATGCACACGTTGCCAACAGGAAACTCTTCCAGCTCCTCCGTAGCACATACCTCGAGGCCTGGCATCAGGCAGCTCTTCAATGTGCAGGTAACGTGTTCATTGGCCTCATTCCACAAAATTGGGCTGTTTTCATAGCACTGTTGGTTTTTAGAAGGCAATGTATTCAGGTTGAAACTTTGCCCACATACCATCTGCTTCAGCCTTATCTTCTTTGACAAGAAAGCTGAATATATAATGTCCACTTGGCTTTCCTGGTGTTACATAAGGTTGTGGTTTTTGTGTTAGGTTTGCAGTTTCAGAGCTCCTCGGCAGCTCTTGCAACATGCTCCTGCTCTTGTTTTCAAGTGGAGAATCAGTGGCAAAAATCAATACCATCTTCATAGCTATAATGAATGTGACCCACAGGCTTTTTTAGGATGACCACAAGCTTCCATCATATGTCTGAAGGCTATTTGCAAATATTGATTGGTGTTGCAGATTATCTGTAGCCATTTCATGTGAAATCTTAAGGTCTTGCATTTTTTTGCTCTCTGCACTCGGTTTGGTACCAAAGGTACGGCCATAAATCACAAGACCCACCCAGAAACGCTATTGATAGCCAAGGTTGCTGAATTGTGAAAATTAGGTGTTTCAGGGGTTATTTTAGCTGCTTAAGGAGGATGATTCTCAGTCAGCTCCAAGTGAGGGAAAGCACTGCTTTGGAATCGAAGCAGACTGTTTACTTGAAGTGGGGGGAAAAAAGTGGGACCTTCATATGCAAATGTATGGCATTTGGAAATGTCATATAGCCACATCTACATATAAATAAGCTGCTCTGGAGTGCTGCACTATCCGGGCTGCTTTGATATAGAAATTGCATAGAAGCACACAAAGCAGAAACAGCAGGATGCCACTCGGTCAAGTTCGTCGAGTTTTGTTCCTTAATCATCACTAAGTAAGTTAACTAATAGTGCTGTGTCACTGCAGTGCTAGACTGGGAAGGATTGTGAAGAGCTGCTGGTCAGTGAGAATTGTGTGTGTGCTGCTGGGGCTGTGCAGCAAGGATGGTGGTCTGTCTTCTGTGCCCCAAAAGACAGCGCTGAACATAGAGGTATTCCTCTGGCAGCGTCCCTCCTAGTCATCCTCTGCAGATCCATGCCTGCTTTCTCTGAAGGAGACACAATTTGGTTGTATAAAGAAGTATCTTCTGCTGCTAACATCCACATAGTGGGGTGGCAGTTCCATCTCTGTTTAATCTGGTATTAAACAGTAAATTGAAACTCTCAGGCATACTTTTTCAGAGGGGAGCACACAGAGAGGAGCCCTGGTCTGGCTGTTCCTGTCCATTTTTTACCCCCTCCAGCACCAGCACTAATGAGTAGCTGGAGGAGAGGTGGATGGGAGAGAAAACAAGCCTTGGGCTCGGCTTTTGGGAGGAATTTCTCACGGAGGGTGACACCCGCTCTGCTCCTGCGGTGCCGAGTGTGATGAATCCAGCACTCGCCCCCCTGCCTTCAGGCACGCAGCCTAATTGGAGGGAACCTCACAAATCTCTAAACTGACATCAGCTCTTTTTCAACACAGAATTACAATAATAATAAAGTTAACTCATCCTCTAAGGGCTGTGTCATGAGCTGCCTCAGGAGATCATATTCAAGGGGATAAACTATGACTTTATTTCTTTACAGTGCTGGTTTCTGAAGGGGGAGGATGCTGCTCCCACAGGGCTGGTGGCATCTCTCTTAGGCAGGAGAATCTGTGCGAAGGGAACGTCAGCAGCTTGCCAAAAACAAAGAGTAGCTGAGTTAGCATGAAGAGGGATTTAATCTAATCTAAGAATGGGATTAACACAGATTTATTCAATCCTGACACAAAAGGAGACAGCACAAACTGTAAGGGCCCCTTTACCCAAGGCTTTGATAAATCCACAATACAGCCCTACATCATTAAATCACAATCCAGCAATTATTGCAGCCCTCAAGACCAGCCCCAGCAGTGGCTGCCTTAAAGAGCTCTCTCTGTCTGTGCTACTTCATCCACAGAAGTGTGGGGAGATGGCTTGGGGACAGCTGACACAGAGATGGCACAGGGAGCTGGGGACCTGGCCAGTCTGCTGGGATGATCAGCTCTGTGGAGCTGCTGCAGGGAGAGCTCAGTGCATCAGCCTCCCCTGGATGTCCTGGAATCAAGTGTGGAGTGCAGCATCGAAGAGCAGTGACTACTGCTGCTTTAGGTGTGGCCTTGGGCAGGATGGGAGGCTGAAATGTGGTGGCTGGGAAGCAGAGGAGGTCAGCCAGCCTGCCCTACCTCCCTGAATGAAACCATCACCCCAGGGAGGAGCTGAGCCTAATGTGAGCACCTGGGCATGGAGAAAATGCTGCTTTGGAGCAACACATTAGCCCATGGGGGGTTTTCTCTCTTCCAGTTTAGCTTACATTGCTGGATATTCCATTCAGATGTATGAGCAGTGGTTGCTGCCATGTGCTCGCATCACTGTGTGACTTCAGGTTGTATTGCACCTTGTATTGCAGTAACTACTTGGTACAACCTTCTTTTACGTGCAGGAGCCTTGGCATTTAAGGGCCTGTACAACCTCTAGGATATGGCAAATGTGAATTCAAGGGGACAACAGACACGGAAAAACAAGGGTAAAAAGAAATTAGAAAACCAGTCCTGGTTTAGTTTTGAGTAGACAAACAGTCTTGTTATGTATGCAGGAAAACGATTAGCAAGTTGCTTGATTTCAATCCGTTTTCTCAAAGAAGGAAGATATACTCACAGATGTTGTAAATAAAAGTGCTTCTTGATTTCCAAAGTTCAGCAACAGCTTTAACATATATAGCATAGTCCCCATATATCTGCTGACAAGCTGAAAGTATTTTTTTCTCCATTTGAACATCTGGGGATTATTAGTGTCTTAATTCATTGGGTTCTATTATTAATTATGGCAGCAGGCTGAATAATTACGATGCATTGCTGCAAAGACAGAGCACAATTTTTTTTTTCAAAGTGCACTAGGACATCTTGCCATCATCTCAAACATAAAAAGCCCTAGAATATTTTTAAAAAGGAAAATGGATTTTATCTTATTCCAGGGAACTGATTTGCATAGGGACATTTAAAATTAATAAATTACTGTGTTCAGCAAGCCTATTTTGTGCCTGAGAAAAGAAGTGAATGTAATTTATTTCACCATGTTCCATTTCTTTTTTTCCCCTTGGTGAAGCAGCTAATATGGGAAGGGTATTTTTTGTGCAGTTTCTGGAGAAAAACTAGCTTCAAGTTTGTACTTGGAGTGGCTGCAGGAGGAATTGAGGCTCAGGCTGCAGTATAGTGGTGCCAGACGTTTTCAGCTGACATTTGGTGTCTCATTTTCCACTTGCTCTCAGGGAGAGTGGGCTGGTGAGCTCCCTCTTGAGCAGTAGCAAGCACTTCCTTCGGAATTCTCACTCAACGCCTGCCCAAACAGTGATTTTCAGGCGAGTTGCTTGCACACATTTTCTTCATTGTGAAGAGGCGCTCTGTAATTGTAAAAGCAAGGTTCCAGGAGAAGGGAAGGTGAGGGATGAAGGTGCTCCCCGGGCTGGCCCTGAGCAGCTGGCAGCAGTGCAGTGTGAACTGCAGCAGGGCAGGGTTGCCAAGGACACTGTGCCTTGGAGCTGGTTAGCAAAGAAATCTCTGTTCTCTCATCAGAGCTGGGTCTGAGCTGGTATTTATCATGGCAGCTCTTCAATACAAGTGAGTGGAAAGCCTGCCTAAGGACTTCATCCCTAAGTTGCTGTGGGACGGCACTTCCTGTTGGATGCTATTGAAGAGTGGGGAAGTACCAGCAAACCTGCTAAAGCAATTCTGCACTTTCAGAGGGAGCAGCACCATTACCATACTTCTCCTTTGAACCATTCCTGTAGATGTTCCTGGCTTAAGACAGTTCCCTTTTACATCCAAAGAGCAGCAGTTGCTGACTCAGTGAAGACTGAAGATGAGTAACGTAAACTATCCCTAGGCTCATCCACAAGGTTCAGATTCCCACCCATAGTCAATCAGCTGGAGCTCTTTCGCAAAATTCAGGGCATCCCTGCCTTTGCTCCACAGGTGGATACTCTCTGGATGTTTGTGTTGATTTCAAACAAGAATTGCACACAAAGTCTCTTTCATACAGAGCAGAAGAGCTTTGTTAAAGAAAATTCCCAGGACTATGCTCTGCAGCATCTTTTTGGGAGATTCAACAGGGAGCTAAAAGGAGTGAGGGGGAATTGCTTCCCAAAGGGGTTGAGAAGGTTAAAGGCATACACTTGACCCAAGATTCCCTATTTTCCTTCATATGTCCTCTGATAATGTGATGTGTAAGGAGTCACCGCTTCAATATCAGCAAGAGCTTCCATCTGCAAATTTGACTGACCTCAGCAGTATTAAAAGATTAAATTATTATATAAGTCAATTCTCCTTAACCACTTTTTCCAATGAGATAAGTGTCAAAATAGCTTCTGCTGCACATCATTCACTGTCTCATCCCTTATTTGATATATGTGTAGATATGTATTTTCAGGCCTTCCCTTGGTCCAGGGATGACTGTACACTAGGTGTTAACATTGTACATGAGCCAATATTTTCTCATATGGGCACAGCCTAATAGTTATTATTTCCAAAGCTCCAGCATTACCTGCTGTACATCAGCCAAAATGCTATCAGAATTTTCAGGCTGTAGCCCTCTACTTTGCTTGCTTGAAATCACCTAGAAAGTCTCACTGAAGAATGACAGAATTATCAGCCCTGCAGAACTAATTGTTAAGTGCCTGGCAGCCAATTCTTGGATACAAGAATCCTATTTTTGCCTAGATCTTTATTTTAATTTCTCTAAAGTGGATTGTAGGACCTTATGTCTGGAAAGAATTTTCTGGCCACTCCAGACAGTACTTCATATAATCCTCATCAAGGGCACTAATGGATTTATTCCTTTGTCAGCGGCACTACTGCACATGTTTGGTTGTGGAAAAGAAGCTCCACGTTAGCTCAGATGGGAGCTGGGGACCAGTGAGGGCTGCCCAGAGAAGAGCCTGGCTGCCTTGTTTTCATCACTTGCAGAGTCACATCCCGCCACCAGGCAGACTGCTACAGCTTCTGAATTGCAGCTTTCACTGAAATAGTTACCTGAGAATCTGAAGAGGGTGTACATTCAACTTCCTAAGACTGGAAGAAAGCCGTATAGCTAAACCAGAAATTAAAACTAAAATGCTACAAAATATATTTGAAATAATTCTTCTGCAGTCATTGATGAAAGACTGGAACAGACACGGATATTAAGGAATTTAGACAGGATAGCTTTAAATAATTTATTTAACATTTCAGAAGACAATCCATCGGGAGAAGCAAGATCACTGAGTGGGTGGTCAGCCACACTGGATATCTTTTTAGGATCCCTTTTATCCCAGAGAAACAGCTCATCATCTCATCATCTCAGCATCTCCTTGCCATTGGCAGAGAGGATGGGGAGCAAGGGTTCAGCTGGGAGACTTTTCCAGTGAGAGAGATGATAAGCTGTTTCAGGCTACACAAAGTAGCATCTGGCCTCCACGCACTTAAAAATAATGTGTTTTGACTGGGGTGTCTTATTTGATAGGCTATCATGTCATGTGCTGGCACTAACAAGAGACGTGAACAATATGAAATGTCATGTTAGGCTAAAGATGAAAAAAACGCTGCAGAAATGCAAAAGATGTTGGCTTCATCAAAGTGACTTTTTCGATCAGAAAAGTGCTTCAAGAAAAAGATTCTTGAATACAATTGATCTGGAGGGTGAGGGTGTATTTCTTTCTTGAAATAAAAAGGGCAAGCATTTTGAGAAATGTGGCAGTAATTTCTTTTATCCAGAGATAAGAGAGACTGACCCAGTCAGTCGAATTTTTACCTCTAGTCTTTACAGCTGGCTTCTGCCTCAAATCCTGTCCATCACAAAAAGGTACAAATCTGTCCTTCTGGCACAAATAAAACTTTCCCACATTGTTGCCTATAACAATGCAGCAAGTTTAGTGTGTTAAGAGGAGCTGCTGAATTTAACATTACTGAAACCTGGGTAACTTTGAATTTGGTCTGGGTCAGTGCTTTATGCATACAGATCTGCTGTGCTTGGAGAAAAGTGGGGTTTGTATTTAGCTTAGCTCTCTATAAGTGTGAGGCTGGTGTGATAGAGGGGCTCCTTAGTGTAGTGATACTGTAGTTTGATTAGTAAAACTTGCATCCAATACTAAATTTATAAATAATCCAAAGTTTTTATAAGGGTGGAAGTCCTAATTTATTTAATTTAGGTTTAATTTTTTAAGATATGTACCGTTCTTGTTTGCTTCGTAACCTCAGCATGGTTTTTATTTATATACTCTCTTTTTAGAATGAGTTTATAGTTCTTGTTCCATGGTGATGTAAACCCTGTGATGCATTCATAAGAGTTAGTATCTCATCAACAGCTGGATTGCTGAAAAGTGCTCAGGTCCTTCCAGAAATGGGAGCACTCAGTTTTAACATGAAGGGACTTCCAAAGCATGCTTGGGTGGTTGGGTCTCTACATTGGCTCCAAAATGATGGATTTTGTAATGAGAAAAATAACCTGGTTTTAGGCAGGGAGATATTTTGTGTATGTTCAAAATGTGCTGGGAGGGGGAACAAAATGATGTTTTTATTGTGGTCTGTATTTCAAGTAACCTAAACAGCCGATCAAACTAAAAATGTGGTTTCCCCTCTCTCCACCTTTATATAAATCCCTGGCTCTTTTGGAGGAGTCATCCGTCAAAATGAGATACAGATACAGATAATTTGTGTCTAAGTTTTGTGGGCTCTTCTGAGACAGGTGACCAATGTTCCTGTATGAAGTGTTTACCCTATGAAGCATTTATCCTAGGAATGCTAGCAAAGCTTGGGCCATCTCATTTTAGATTCAGGAAAGCATTTTCCACAACAACATTATGCTTAGAGGTGTAATTCTGCAATTACAACAAGTTCTGCATGATCCTAGATTTACTTTAAAGTGTGCTAGAGACCTTGTTAAAGAAAACATGGTTTCTACCCACATGATTGCCAGCCCTACAGCCTACACACAGTGAGAGCATCTGCACGTCCAGATAGGTCCTGGTCCCCCTTTCAAGTCCCAGATTAGTCTGTCCTGAAAGTTACAATTTCCCCCCCATCCTGAAGTGTGCCTTTAAAAAAAAAGTAAACCAAAGGATTTCACACTGTTTTAACCACACTGCTGGCTGATCTGAGAGAGGAGGGATTCTTGCACTGGGTGGTGGTGCACAGACATGGCAGAGATACCTCAATAGCTGAGAAGGAACAATCAGAGATACACAGACATGTGCATGTGCACGCAGAGCAGTCTCCTGTTCTTCAGAGAGGAAGCAAACTTCCTCTGGTAATGGAGGATTTGAAGGAAATGGCATTATGTTTTCTACCACAGAAAAATAAAATGTATTAATAAGGATCCCATAGTTCTTGCTGCAGTTTCCTGGGCAGAAATAGATTTGAATGTGGGCCATAGAAGAGGTTGAGCACATTGAAATCTACGTGTGTGCCATGGGCAAGTGCATTGATAGCTGACACATCACACACATTTATTCTGTCTGGGAGAATTTCCAGGGCATAAAGGAACATGCATGAAGAGGTGATAACTCTGGGTATACATTTCACATGTTGGTAGCCAGTGTCTCACTTAGAGGGTGATAGGTAGCCAAAAATGTTTCGTGCCAGACCAAATGGACCCCTTGTCTTCCCACCTTCTTTCAGTAGCAAAAATTCCTGGGCAAGCTGTCAAAGGAGGTTAGACCATACCTCTAACATGCCTCCTGTCAGCACATCCTGTCTGTGCTGTCCCAGAGACAGCTGTCAGCCCCCAGCCCAGCAGTCCTCCCTGCCCCCATGCTCCTGCACTGCCTGGTCCCTAACAGCCTCCACCAGCCTCACACAGGCATCCCAATGCAATCAGGGAACAGAGAGAGGCGCAGGGGCTTGTGTTCAGCATATGTGCATTTGAAAAGTTGCAATATGGTCCACAGTGCAGAGGTCCTGAAAATCCTAAGGATGAAAGAGAAGCTAATGCTGTCAGCAGGGACAAGGAGGTTGCCTGTCATTCTCATTTGCTGGGAGCTGGTCTTCGCCTGTTTTCACATAAGGACAATATAACCAACTTTATTAGTGCAAGTGGTGAGAGACTCTAACAACTCTCCTTGGACAGCAGTGACAGAAAAGAAATTCATTATGAAAATCTGAATCTTGGATCTGCTGCACACACTTTTCCCAGAGGTGGGATAATACCTAAGCATGCCTGCTGCTGGCATGACTGGCTCGGAGGCAGAACACAAATTCCAATTGTTTTATAACACTTGGGGACTTCCTTCGGAAGATAAAAATGCTTCAACTTATTTTGCGTGCAAACTACATTTCCTCAGACATCCATCATGAGGCTTCTTTCTTCTGTTTTTAATTAATCATGGCTAGAAGATACTATGACAGAAAAAGGAGTGTTACCATTTGAGATATCATAAGTATTGGTTAAATGGAAGAATTTGCCAGAATTACCCAGATTAATTAATACCTTGGTGGCCTACAAAATTCATGTGAGTTCATGGTAGTAACACTGTGTTTCAGCCTGTGAAGTTGAGCACATACCTGTTTCAAAACTAAACGAAGCCTCCATTTTCCTGGCCGGCTGAGGGGATTTTCCAGGATTTGCAGTCTCAGTGACACTTTTAACTGCTGCAGAAGTAGGCTCAGAAAGTCAAACCAGCTTAAAGTGCTGGATGCTGTGGCATGTGGAGGAGGCCACTGGGCTTTGGGGCATGGGCATGGAACACTGATGATAAACTTCAGCTCTGGACTGCCACTCTACTTCAGCCATAAAATTGTCTTTCTATATATGCTCTGTTGAATTACCAAATGTACTGTAATGTATACTACATGCAAATGTCCAGAGTCTCTCTCCTGAGAAACCTTGTCTCAGTTTGAGGAGACAGTCCGTCAAGTAAAACAGAAATAATCAGGTATTTTGCATGTGCTATTCTGTCATCAGATTTTGAATAGTCATGTTACTTTCTCAGGTGTCTCATTTGCTGTAACTTGAATTAAAAAATACTAAGGTAAACCCTTGCAAATCTCACATCAGCCAACTTGTTTGAATGGGAAAACCCTTGCTCTTGCTTCCTGTGAACAACGTCTTTCACATCTTGTTCTTCTGGTATTCCTTTCTTTCATATGTTGAGTTCTTTCCATCACTTCACCCTATCCTAACATGGTCAGGTTAACTTTCCCCTTCACCTGTGTTCACAGAGAATGCAAACAAACTGGAAGAAAGTGCAAGAGGGATCTACATCCCTTGTCCAGAGCATTACAACGGCTTCTGCATGCATGGCAAGTGTGAGCACTCCACAAACATGCTGGAACCGTCTTGCAGGTAACCCTTCTCCTACCAGCAAGGGAAGGCTACACACATGGAAATACTGACTCACAGAAACACTTAATCTAGATCAGCTATGGAAAATAATGGCAATCATGGCCCTTTGTGCTATAAAATCCATCAGACTTAAATTATTCAGCCAAGTCCCAAAAGTGTATTGAGTTATGAACAATGTTAATTGACTGTAAAGCCATCCAGGAACCTTCAGTTATATTTAGATGTGTTTTTAAAAGCCCTTCACAAAGCACTCAGACCACGCTAGGTGCCCTCCTCAGCCTGAGGGAGAGCAGTGCCACCAGTGTGTGTCCCTGCTGTTGCAGGAGTGGTGCTCGTGGGGCAGCTGGCTGGGGCAGAGGTGGCTGCTTCAGTGGGAGGTGATTTTGGAGGAGGTTTGGAAGGGAGAAGGAACAGAGTGAAAGCACTGTAGTGCTCCTGCACTGAATGCCTCCCAGCACAGGTGCAGATACTACTTCTGAAGTCCACACAGTGGCCAGGTGGCTGGAAAAGGTCTATTCCACATGAAGCACCATTTTCCTGGGACACTGAAATGGGAATGCAAAGATACAGACCAGACTCTCCTCAGGGCAGAACCTCAAGCCAGCTTCTCCTTAGTCACACAAACAGCCAGGGAACATTTTGCTCTTTGCAGCTGCTGCATTTTAGGTGCTCCATTCAGCTGGAAAATGTCCTTTCCTCAAGGTGCTCGCAGCTGTGGGAAAGCAGGAGAAGAAAAGGGAGGAAGCACAAGGCTTTAACCCATCAGGGTTAGTGCTCCACTAACACACCTGAGAGGAGCCCAGGCCATCTGTCTCAGTCCCTGACAGTTGCTGCTGCCATTGACCTGGATTTTCACATCTTGCTTGGGCAATTAAGGGGAAACAGGGCAAGAGCTAAAACTGTAAAAACACTGCTTGGCCCCAAAATCACAGAGCAGGGCAGCAGGCAGCATCGAGGTAGATGGCTGCAGCATCAATAGAGGGGTTTTTTTATAGCAACCAGACGAAATGTAAATGATGTATCCACTTTCAGGAACATCTAATCACATTTCATATGGAGCCTGGATGATTGCTTATCACCTCCTTAGGGGTAATCTGCATAAGGAACCACAGCTCGATGGCTTTTCACCCTCCCCCACCCCCCCAAAGAAAGGAAGAAATCTAAAGTATGTTGTGCAAGGAGCTAAATGGGTTTTCATCACAACGTGCAAGTAGTTCCATTTGAAGCCATTTATGTCTTGGTCCCCTGGGCACCTCCTGGCACGCTCACAGTGTTGTTCACTCTCACAGACCTTAGTGACACTGAAGACCACAAGTCTTCCCTCTGAGAGATTGAGCACCTGATACTCTCTCTGTGGGAGTCCATTCTGCAAAAAAAAAAAAACTACACATAAGCTTATGCTCTAGCCACTAATTTTTTTTTTCCAGATACAATTTTTCCAGCATTCTTCAAAAGCAGCAGGTATAACGAGAAAAAAATATTTTTATTTCAGATGTGATGCCGGCTATACTGGACAACACTGTGAAAAAAAGGACTACAGCGTTTTATATGTGGTTCCAGGTCCAGTACGATTTCAGTATGTCTTAATAGCAGCTGTGATTGGAACCATCCAGATTGCTATCATCTGTGTTGTAGTCCTCTGTATTACAAGGTCAGTATCTCTGGAACTTTACAGTAGAAAGAGAAAAGACTTTTGTTTTTCCTGCAGTGTGCACTGATTATACCGATTTCTGCAGTGACACTGCTGATAACAAATGCTATTTAATTCACCAACAAACAGAAGATATCATCTGGTCCAGCCAGCCAGTGCTCCTTCATTATTATGACTGAGTTTTTACTTCCATCTTAATCAAACTTAGGTAGCAACGGTGCCTACAGCAAGTGAAGTTCTCTATTTTGTATTCAGATGCTTGGACAAATATTGTTCATATAAATAAGGGGAATATAAATACAGCAGCTGGATCAACACTTAATAAAACTAATCATATCTCCATCTGGTTTCCTTAAGGGCCCATTCCCTTAGTCCTAATCAGGCAAAGCATACAAACTTTTAAGCCTGTTTGCAACCCCGCTGATTAAATGATTTCATTAGGCTTGAGTGCATGTTCAAAGGCACTGCACATGTTTTAGGGTCTTCCATATATGATGTAGTTGGGTTTTTTTTCCTTTAGTGAGGAGCAGAGGGTTGTGTGAATGGAAAAAGCCCCAGGGTAGTTCAGAATGAGAGGGGTAAATTACATCCTTACCCTCCATGTGCTGCTCTACTTCCCCACTTGACTGTGTTACTGTCTCTGGGAGGGCTTGGGGTAAGTTCTGAATGTCAAACATCTACAGGCTTCTCTGAGAAATCACAAGGTTAAATTAATTCAGCTAGCAGCACTGATAAATCACTCTTTTAAAAAATATTTTCTTTCTAAAATTAAAAAAAAATTGCCAGGTATCATGCCTCCATATAAAATAAAATCTCTACTTTATATCAGTCCCTATGTTGCACTATCTGGCTGGCAGACAAGTGTAGAGCATTTGTTCCTGGAAAAGACAAAAAAAAAATTCATAAATCTTCTCTGGCCTAAAGGCACAAAACAAAACCTTTTTTGGCCAGAGTTCATCTCCTGAATGGCAACTACAGAATGAGGCAGTAGATTACAGGAGGTGGCATTCACAGAGGTAATTCAAACAACCAAGAAGATGGTGTAGTAACTGATAATGGAATAAATGTGTATTGTTTTGTCAAGTGACTCTAGTTTTGTCACCTTGATGCAGTGAGCAAAGTACTTTATATTGAAGAATGAAGACAGGGAGCTCTGAGTGATCTGGTACTGTAATGCAAATTACCCGTCACACTGTTTTCATACAGAGACAGTACCTGTTCCCCCACACTTTGTAACCAAGTCAATTTATGATCTTTTGACTTTTTTCTGTAATGCATGTAATTACTGCAGAGCATCCTCCATCCCAGCATAATGATTTGAGATACATTTGCAAAAGTGTGCTCTTAAGTGGCCTAAGAGAAATCCACATGACGAGAGCATTGTGCCAGCATATGCATAAGCAATTGAGTTTTTGAAGCTGTCTGCATTGGAGAACCTGACTGTACTGGTTTGAACTCCACATCCTGAATTCTTGAAAGTGCTGAAACCACCTTGCCAGGCTCCTGGGAGAAAGAAGGGAAACTTCTCAGAGAGTACTGCAGCCAAATTCTTTGCTGCTCATTTCAGTGCAACTTCAGCTAATTAATTTATCAAACGAGTTTGGTGCACTGCATCCATTTGAGCCTCACAAAACTACCATTGTAATCTTCCAGCTGTCATTACTGTTGTTGCTCTTAAAATTTTACCTGTACAGTGGTGCAAATCTCCATTGCTGGAAGGCTCTGAGCAAGTCCTGGGAACTTTTAGGGGCATTGTTGCACAGACACTTTATTCTGAATAAACGGGCTGCTGACACTTGAGGTTTGCCCCTGCCCCTTCCTCTGCTTCCTTGGCCCTCCAAGTTGCCACCATGACCATTTCTGTAGCCACACAACCCACAGAGTCAGAGGATGGACTCAGCTGAAAATGCAACCAACAGAAGTGATGATGATCGGGGTTTAAGTGACTTGGTGCTTGGTTACTCATCACTAGTGCCAGCAATGGGAATAAGTTTCCGGGGTGGAGGAGTAGGGAACCAGAGGCCAAGAGGTAAAACAGTGAGGCATAGTCTGCCCCAAGGACTTTTAGCTTGGAGATAAGGCAAAAAGAAGCGGTGATAAAAATGAAGGAGGATGGCAAATAATAGAGGTATGGCCTAGCGTCATAATGATTCTCAGCAGTTTTCTTTACAGCTTTGCATTTTTAGTGCTTCCCTAATGTTTAGTCACAGCAGCTTATTTATGTGAAGAAATAACTTGATTAAAAATGAATGCATAACGTGTTTTACCTGCTATGAATCACATTGTGAGTAACTCGAGATCGCGAGCAAAGCTTCAGTGGAGGGAGGGAGGGCAGCCTGTGCTCCTGTACTTGGTTTACATCGATGTGGCTGGTGTGTTCATTAATGAATGCACCCCCCACACAGTGCACTACAAAGGACTTTTGATTAAAGAGTTAAGGACCAAGCAAAACCTATCACTCAGTTTTAGCAGATGATTAAGTCTCAAAAGCTGGTTAAATGCCAGTGCCCCCCTTAAGAGCCCCTGCTGCACTTCAGACACAACCCTCCTGGAAATGCAATAGCGTTGTGTGTAAGCAGCTCTGGTGTTCATGCTGGGCACTGGGGCCTTCCCAAGCTCCCTCCCACTGGTAATTTACAGTGAAAACATGGGCTTTTTGGTTCAAAGATGCCTTTTCATCATCTTAATTGGAGTAATCCCTACATTTGAATTGATTTGTCTTGCCCTTGAAGTAAGTGACTGTGTAGATACTGTCAGTTTGAGGAAAGTGCCTATGAGATGTTCATCTTGCTTCCAGCTGGAGCAGTTGGTACCCACCATGCACAGCTGCATCCCCTGGGATTACTGACCATCCTCATCATCCCCCAGGCACCTGGCTCCTCCATGCTCTGTAGAAAATCAGTCTGGTTGTGCCCACTGTGCCCTGGTTCCCTAACCCTGCTTTGCATGGCTGAGTGCTGGAGCAAAGCAGGGCTGTAAATGCAGATGCTGGGGACTCGGGAGGAGCCCGGGAAGCTCGGCTGCACTGGCCCTGGGTGTTGGTGGGGCTGCCTGAGCTGGTGGCAGTGTCACCGGCCGTGTCCTGCAGAGCACCCGAGGCCCCGCTGTGCCTGCCCTGCCGGCCGGGCAGGAGAGGCCGCACAGGGACAGCGGGAGGGGGCTCGGTGCGCACACGATGCACAGTGACCCAGCCCTGTGTTTGCTAACAATGGCTCCCTGACTCACTCCCTAAGTTTGGTGGCCTTTTCAAGGAAGTGGCAGCGAATAATGAGTTTGTCATGAGATCGCAGGCCGGCTGCAGTCTGCCTTAGGTTCCGTAATGAAAGCTCTGCTGTGACCCCGAGAGCGCAGGAGACGCAGGCTGGCTTTTCCTGGAGTAATGATAGCAGCCTACTTCACTGCTTCCCAGGAAGGAACGAGGCAAAATATAGCCCACAGCCATACAGCTTCTCATCAGGGGGTGGTCCTGGTGGCTTAAAAGTGAGGCAAGTCAGGACAGTCTGACCCATATTTTGCTAGACACTTACGTAATAGTATTCCAGCATTTTTTAAATGCTTCCTAAATTCTTGTGCTCTTGTTTAGCCTTTCAGTTGACATCACAAAACTATAACATCACTCCCATTCAACGGTGGGGGGGGGGAGGGAATGACCTTTTTTATTTTAAGGGGTCAGTAAAAATCTGTTTCGCTCAGTTCTGCTCTTAGTTATTTGACACAGAGCTGCAGGCAAGTGCTTTAAGCACTCCCTGCTCTGAGGTGGGCTCGCCCCAGTGCATAACCTGTGGGGTTTCACAAGGTGCTGCTGAAAGCCCTCCTGTAACAGAAGAACTAGTCAGCCCCATACAAAAGGAATGTTTTTCCATGACACTGTGGTCTGGAGTATTGTGGGGCCTCTTTTCACAGCACTCCAGGAGGGTGTTCCAATCTCTGTTGTGCAGCTGCCCACAGTTTTTACCATAACCACTCTTGGCTTTCAGCTGATGAGAACATCCTTTGGCCTCCACCTAGGATTAAACTTCTCCATGCTTTCTGCCTGAGGGTGCCTTTCTGTGAGAGGGAACCAGAAACACACCATTAGCTTTCCATTAGGGGGAAATGTAGCATCCCCACAGCAGGTGCTGCTGCAGGTGAAAGGTTGAAACGTGCCCTTGCTGAGGAACACTGGAGGTCCTGAGACACAAGGGGTTTGCCCCTGCAGCTATCCAAAGGCATGTCAGATTTGGGGCTTTCCAGCACAATTGTTTTCCCCACCAAGCCAGGCAGCCGTGGCAGGGTGCAGGCACCTGTAAGTGAAGTAGCTGTTTGCTCATGGGCTGAGCATGGAGCATTTCTGTGGAGACTCAGGGGACTGCAGACACTTGGGGCCTTGGAAAGGCAGCCCCTGCAGTTGTAAACACTTCACAGACCTGGGACGCTGGCCAGGTGAGCATGGGACCATCCTGGATCTTCCACCTGCACCTGGCTCAAAATAAACCCATTATTTAAAGCTGAACAACGCGGTGCAGTTGGGAGCATTGCCATGCAGCAAGAGCGTCCAGCGTTCAGGAATTTGAACATCTCCCTCACCATAATTTTGTCCACAGTATGTTTGAGGGGTTGTGGTGGCTTTTTTTTTGTGGTGCCATTGCCATTAGCCAGCACATTTCATTTCATTGAGGAGGAAGCACTTGGAGGGCTGGAGGATGCCCCTCTCACCCTCGCGTCCCTGCTGCCCCCACCACCTCTCGAGCAGATGTGTTGCTAAGAGCCGTGTATTCTCACAACTCTCTTTTCCAGGAAATGTCCCAGGAGCAACAGAATCCACAGACAGAAGCAAAACACAGGGCACTACAGTTCAGACAACACAACAAGAGCATCGACAAGGTTAATTTAAAGAGCGCATGTTTCCACAATGGCAAAACTAACTGCAGAGAGCTTGGACTACAAAATACAGTATTATAGACAAAAGATTAAGACAAGATCTACACATGTTGCCTTGCATTTGTGGTAATCTACACCAATGAGAACATGTACTACAGCTATATTTGATTATGTATGGATATATTTGAAATAGTATACATTGTCTTGATGTTTTTCTGTAATGTAAATAAACTATTTATATCACACAATATAGTTTTTTCTTTTTCATGTATTTGTTATATATAATAAATACTCAGTGATGAGAAAAAAATTGCCTTTCTTAAATTTGCTGTATCTCATAGCTGTGTATAGTCTTGGGATATTGTATATGGACACTAACAAATCTCTTTTTTTTTCTTTTTCCAGTTCTAGTGGCAATTTTGAGTCTACTGAACTCAGTAGTAGGGTTTTGAGTTGGTCCAAGATCAGCGACAATTATGGATGTGGGAAAGGTGAAGAATAATTTAACCTACATTGAGGAGGGATAAAATATTTCAGATCCGGAGTCAACTACATTTCATCAGCCTTCTTCTCCCATACCATCTATCTTTACTCTCCCATAGCTTAGGAAGTCTTTGCCTTCTAAATTAAATCCTAACCGAAGGGGAAATGGAAATTCTCAGTAACAGCAATGAGAGTGTCGGGGGTAACATTTCCATTTGGGATGGAATTAGGTGTCTGTCAAGGTGAACCCTACAAGAACACTTTGCAGAATCTCCAACTCTGGTCACTGGAGTGAGTGAAAATTGCTTCTCACTCTTGATTGAAAATTATTAGGTTAAAAAAGTTAATAACATAATAATAGCTGAAATGCCAGTCCCATTTGCACCTCATGAACATGCTGATATAATTTATTTTTTCAAAGAGAAGGTGAAAACCACTCAGAAAGTACCTTATGAATAACTTTATGGGTGACCCTACTCCATTAAATGTAATGAACCCAAATGTTGGCTATACCTCAGGAAAATAAGGGCATGTGTTTTGTCACATCTACATGATGGACAAGATGCAAAATTATTTCCGTGATAGCTGAAGCTCTCCAAAACACATCCTTTTGAGAAGGTAATTCTGCTCTAGTTTGTGCTGTGAATTTTGAAGATGGCAGAGTGAGACTGAAGGGCAGAGTGGGGTAATGTCACTGCTGCTGGATAACATCCACTCCACTAATAGAGCGCCCGAGCTCTAGTCCCACTGAGTAGCAGAACTGAACTAAAGAGCCCTTGCAACAGTAGTCACTGGGCTGCTGCTCTCCAAAGAGACTTTGCCCAGGCAGAACGTACCCAAGACAAGAGTTAGGAGTATTTCTCACTGTCATCACCATGTCACAGTCAGACCTGGGGTTGCCTGGGATGATGTCTCATGAGTGCGTTTCCATTTCCTGCTTCAGCATCCATCTGGTCACTCACAGCAGTCACCACCACCCCCACCAGTGACAGCCCACCCTGCCTGGCCTTCAGACATGGGTGCAGTGATACTTCTACTCTAACACGACTTTTGGTCTTCCCCTCCCTAACCCAGCCTGCTTTAAAGTGAATCCATTGCATGATGTTCACACGGTCTCAGTTTTTGTCTTGTTCTGGGTTTCTTGGCTTTTTAAAGGTAATAAAAGGTGATTGGCAAGAGATGCTTCCAGACACCTGGTCTGTGCTGATTGATGGGAGTGGGAGCGTGGTACTTGCACAGGCAGAGGGGCAGATGATGGCACAGGGCAGCTCTCTGGCACCGGGGTGCTGGCTCTGCAGGGACCTCCTGCAGAGGCCAAGGCAGAAGGAGAGGAGGCCATCCAGCCACCCCCTGTCCTCAGCCTTCGCCCCAGCTCTCTGATCTTGGATCCTTGTTTTCAGACTGGAAGAGTGATAGAGTGGGGCAGGAATGCACAGCAGAGGCTGTGAGCAGGTGTGATCCTGGCTGGCTGCACCATAGGGATATTTCCATGCTCAAACCCACTGCAAATACTCCTCTCTGTCCCAGTCCTTGCTGGTTTTGTCTCACACGCTCAGGCTTAGCCAGGGTGGTCTGACAAGGAGCACGGGCCAGGCACAGCAGCGCTGCACTGCACAGATTTGGTGGCACAAGATCCCCTCTAGGGAGGCTTTGCAAGCTCTGGTAACTCATGCCCAAGTGGCATTACAATGTCCCTCCTCAGAGCCCTGCATTGCTACGCCTGCCACAGCGAGGGCAGCGAGCTCCTGTGAGGGGCACTTCAGCAGCAGGTTGAGGATTAGGCTGAAGGAGGCAAACGTAGCCCTACCCTGCAGACACCCCTCCATGCTTTGTGTTTCCTGAGCAAAGAGTTGGAGTCTAACAAGTGTCAAAAACATGTATTTTGAGCCAATTCCAAATGTCAGTCCCCTCACTGGGACTATCAGGTCTGGATTGTTTATTTGGGTTGCTTACATTAGATACAAAAATCAAACATTAAGCACATACACATCGCCATGGAGCTATAGCAATAAATCTAATTAAAAAAGGCAAGCTTTGGCCTGGACAAAAATAGCACAGCATCGCTTAGGAGTGAAAGTAGGAGTCCGACACACTGTCTCCAAACTTCCCAACATTATGAGCCTGGCTTTTACTGAGCAGTGGCACATTTAATCCCCAGACAACCTGCGTTTGCCAGGCGTCATTAGCTGCTTCCCGAGCTGCAGGGCCTGTCACAAAGCCTCACACCTTCGAGCAAGGCCAGTGTTTAAATACCTGCTACAGACAGGAGGGCAGAGAGCGGAAAGGGATTTTTGTTTTAACACACAAGGGGCAGGTCCCACCTCTTTAGGTCTTTCAAACTTAACCTTCAACGTGTTGGCATGGGCACAGAGTCTGACAGTGTCTTGGGATCGTACCTACAGGAACGGAGATTTCTACCAAAGACATTTGCAGAAACCGTACAAAATACAGCAGATTTGAAGATGTGGTTTTTTTCCTTTTCTGAAGGGTCTGGAAAATGCATGTTTGTTAGATCCCTATGCTGGCCAGAACTCAAGACGTGGCAATGCCAGTGCAGTTCAGCAGAAGATGCAGGAAGGTGGGCTGGGCACATAAAGGCCTGGCCAGGCAAAACCATGGCAGTGGGAATTGTGCCATGCATCAAGGCAGAGCCCAGCTCCTCCACCTGGAGTCACACAGAGGGGTGAAAAAGTCTTGCTGTTTGTTCTCAGTGCACACTTCAGCAGCACGAGCACAAGGTCCCTTGTGATGCCCATGGAGATAGACTCAGTCCTTGGGGAGGGCAGTAATTCATCTATTTTGGCTGTTTCATAGGCTTTTTTTTTTGCCATGGCACTATGGCAACTGCAAATAACCTCAACTACCAGCACTCGTCTACTTTAAAAACCAAACTGAATGACCAAATCTACCAAAACCACGGAAAAGACCAGTATTCCACACTCAATGTGGTGGCTTTAGGGCAACACACACCACCCAACAGCCTGCAGTCACTTGCTAGCCTGGCTGTTGTTTTACCACAAGCCACACCAAAAGGTATAAAAGGTAAAAAGAGGTAAAAATAGGACTGTTGGCACACCCATTCCCTAAGGAACACCCTGTAACATTCCTAGAGCAAGAAAAAGTGTCCTTATTTTGTATGTGATGCGTTTATCACAACAGCATCCTGACCTCAGTCCCTAAAATAAAGCCAGGCATGCTATTGGCAGAGCCCCTCACCCTCCCCAGCCTGGGGTGGTCAGATGGTGTCCAACACCTTCATGCCTTCGGATGCTGGCCTGGATCCCAGCCCATAAGGATCTCACCTGCAGCTACCACCCTGACTGCAGTGGTGGGCTGCTGTGGAGGTGTGTGTGTGACACACAGCTCACACTTCCCCACCCCAAATGCTGCGTTACAGGACAGGCACAGCCCCATGCCTCACCATCATGGTACTTCTCCTTAAAGTCTGATCAGATGTTCATTATCAGTCCCGTTCATCCAAAGATAATAAGGCATGATTTACAGAATGTTATTACAAAAATACTACCATTAATGAAGGGATGCCAGGCACCCTGTTCTATCTGGTTGCCTCCCCCTGCATGCTGAGGAACGGGGATCACCTCAACAGCAAAGACACTGGGGCAGTTCCTCCTCCACCAGGGTGTCAGCAGCAAGGAGCTGCAGAGGTTTTGCAGAGGTTCTCTGTGCAGCCGTGAGGGGGCTGTGCTGGTGGCAGGGATGCCCCGGTGCGTCCCACGCACAGGTCAACCCAGCGGGCAGCTGGACGCGGGTGCCGTCTATCGCTGCCTCCTATTCTCCTGAAGCAGCCCTCAAAAAAGACTCATCTTCAAAGAGCTCTCTAAAGCTTCTTTGAAAACAAAATGATTAAAGGCTATCTTCCCTCTCATCCAACATCAGACACATCGCACTGCCGCATCCTTGCTTTCACCCCTGATTATGCATGCAGCTTTTCCCAGCTCCCAATTTTGCGTCGGCATGGAAGTTACAGCCCCGAATTAAAAGTGAGGTTCATTACTGCACATCAAAGCTGGCCTCGGCCAGCCTGGCCCTTTCTTTAAATTATGGGTGCTTGGCCAGGCTGCAGCTCTGCTTGTAAGGCGTCTCACAGCCCCCACAGGTTTGTACGGCAGCCTGAGAGTGTCTAGCTGTTGGTGGGGCTTTTCCAGAATAATCAACAACCTCAGCTGAACTTGAAGGGAGATGGAGAAACACTGGGCCGTTACACATTAAGTTTTTAGAGTCATTTAAAACTACTATTAATAATATAAATAATATTAATAGTTTATCTGTATTTCTGCTGTCGACAGGCCACAGCCCGGCTGATGGAGCCTCTTACACTGTGCTCTGACATGGAAACCAAAAATCTCTCTTTTTTGTCCCCCCTCCTCCCCCAACAGCATCTGGGATGCTGCACCCTGGCAGTGCCACCAATGCAGCCTCTGCTGGCACCTGCAAGCAGGAGGGGCAGGGGAACAGGAGGGGCAGAAGGAACAGGCACAGCAGCTCCTACCCTGCCAGCCCTTGGGCTCATGCTTTGCTTTCAAATGCTTGTCATATTAGGTGAGCTTAATTTATTTTAGTTTCAGTTTAATTAACAGTTTTGTCACAGCTGTTAAAAACAGAGATGCATGTAAAAAGAAGAAAGAAAAAAAAGGCAGGATTTTTGTCAACTTTTCCTTTTTTTTTTTTTTCCTTATTTGCCGTATTGAATGCAAGCCACAAGGCAGTAAAATATTCCGCAGTCTCACACAGCAGCAGCCAAGCTGCAGAATGAAAAAAAACATGTGAGGAATCTGCTCTATAATGCTAACGAGGTGGCACCCACCACCACCACTTTGTCAATAAAATGGGAGGCCCATTTCGCTCAGTTCAGGGAGCACGGACACCCAGGGAGGAGCCTTGGGGTCAGTCCCTCTCCCATTTGATTTTCCCTGGGCTGTGGGAGCCACGGTCCAGCATCGGGGGTGTCACCCCAGCAGTGCCCCAGCCCCAGGGACATGGAGGTGACCACAGCCACTGCCACCCTTCACCTGCCGCCGCCCCAGCGCCAAGGAAAAATGACTGGAAGGTGAAAAACCTTAAGAAAATATAGTAACACCTCATAAACTTGCCATGAGAGAAGCTTTAGAGGGGGCTTGGTTTACATCGGGTCGCTCAGAAGAGAAGTGTAATTATTCAGGGTAAGGGCCAACCTCTAAATGCAAAGGCGGGCGGCAGCCCATCGGCCCCGATGGCGGAGCTTTCCGCAGAGCAGGGATGAGCACAGAGGTGAGCGAGAGCCGTGTAATGTGACCTGAATTAGCCGCTATAGATAGTGCTTCCTGCATGTTTTACATTTTCAAATAAAAAGGATCTTCTTGTTTAATGGTTAATAAAAATGATTGGTGCTCCCAGGGCATGGATCCTGACAGATGCAGACTGTGCTGGAGGGACCAGCTACAAGACACGAGAGAAGATGAAACCAATGATTTTATTTTTTTTTTTTCCCATGGAGTACATCACCGCCAGCATTTGCAAGTTAATTTGTAATGTAATTATATGTTGCTTCTGTCACAGAAGCTCAGCACATGTGTCAGGCCAGCGGCCTGCCAGTGCCACAGCCCAGCCAGCACTGCTGCAGTGAGGAGCAGCCAAGAGCTGAGGGGCTCTGTGTGTGTGCACACAGGGATATGGACAGGCTGGGATGTAAAAATGCACATATGGACACAGACGTGCACCTATGTGTGTGCATACACACATGTACCCTATATACACACTCATGTACACACATGGATATGCCTACGTACTCATACATGTGATAAATACATGCACATACAAAAATGTAATTTTACATAGACAAATGAAATTACATTTGTGTGATGGATACTGTAGAGAAGAGCCAGCTGACTGCCCTGCAGCACGTCCTGCGTCAAAGCCACAGAGAAGAACAGGGCAGAAGAGCTATGCCCTGCCGAGCTCCCTGTGAGGCTCCCAGCACCGCCAGCTTCCTCACAAAACCAAAACCTGCATGCCAGCCTGGTGGCAGCACTAAACCCTCACTCTG
Source organism: Acrocephalus scirpaceus scirpaceus (assembly GCA_910950805.1). NCBI lineage: Eukaryota > Metazoa > Chordata > Aves > Passeriformes > Sylviidae > Acrocephalus > Acrocephalus scirpaceus. The sequence goes on along the minus strand of OU383779.1, from coordinate 40,746,295 downwards.
AAGGCTAGGTTGATTTTTTTTTTTCAATTAATTTATTATTATTATTTTTATTATTATTTCTTTTCATGGCATGCCATGTAGAGGATTATGGTCAGTAATAGTTTTCCAAGAAATAAAGTCTATGAAAGTAATTGTTAGGAACAAGCTGCAATAGCAAATTGCTGAGTGGTTGCCATAGTGCAGCAGCACAATTTGAGATTTAATATCATTACTAATGATATTTACTTGGCCTGCAGAAGAGAGTGAGACTTGTGCTCTCTAAATGTCATTTGACTGCTAATATGTCAGTGTGCACACCCAGCCCGGCCGTGGGGAGGGACCTGGAGGGACCAGGACCAGCATTGCCTGCAGGCAGTGATGCTGTGCTGGTGTCCCCTGCCCTAGCTGTGCCAAGGAGCCCCCACATGACAGGGTTGGGGGACCCCAAAAAGCCACACACGCCGTGTAGCAGCAGTGCTGGGGCTCAGCTCCTCCCTGGGACACCCAAAACCAGCCCCAGACTCCTGTTTACTGATCTCTTTTGGCTCATCTACACAGACTGCTAGCTCAGGCTTCTTCTCCTGTTGGGCTTCTCCATGGGGGGGGAGACATATTGTCTAGCTGCAAAGTGAGCCATTTAGCTTATTAAACGCTGTAAAGGGTGCCCTGAGGTCTGTGTACATGTGGGACCATGAAGAGGGAATCGTTATTATTATTGTTCTGATTAGTCATAGTCATTTTCCCAGCGATAAGTCTCGTGTCCAGATGTCTTCTCATCTATTGCTTAAATTTTCTGAGGCCAGTGCAAAACTGTTGTGAAGATGGACTAGTCCAAGTCCCACTTCAAACAGCGCAGGAGCAGAACATCCATGCAAAAATAAATATATATGTTTTTAAATTAAAAGACAAATGAAAGAAAGGGTCATAGTTGGCTAAAAATGAATTGCGCAGTGCGTAAAAGAGAAAACAGATTAGAGAAGATAACATTTTAGTTTAAGTGTTCCATCATTATTAATTCATTTGGTGCTCTTTATGATAATACCAATCATTTGGAATTCATTTGGTGTTTATGTGGATGTCATCTCGACTCCTGCAGAAATTCCAAAGTAATTCAGCATTAATGTGCTATTAAAAATTGTTACCAGCTACTACCTCCATTACTTCCCTAGCACAGCCTAATCTTTCTTCTCTCATTCTCTAAGTTCAAATTCCAGTGTTTATTTTGCTTTTATCTTTATTAGGGTTTTAAAATTTAATGCTTCTATTTAAAAATTCTCCTTATGCTACATGAGTATTGTCTCTCTTTTTTTTTTTTTTGACAGCATCAAAATTATGCAAATAAAAGAGGGGCTTAATGGTGATTCTTCATTTTATTACTGGCATGTGACTGCAAAACAACCAAAGAGGCTTCAGCTTATCATTTACAAGAGCAAATTTACCAAGCTGGTACTTTTGTGTGCAGCAGATAACAGTGAACCTAATGTGGATGAAATAACACCTGTCCCATGTGGAGGTGTTTGGGTTTGGGCACTGCAGCTGCCTCAGGGGAAGGGAAGCCACTGACAATTCTTCTCTGCACTCACCCCAGCAGTGGAGCACCCCTCTGCTTCCAGCTGGGAACAGTGGGGTGGGTGGCAGCTGCCGAAATGGATGTTCTGGGTCCAAGCCCCAGCAACAGAGGGGAAAAAAGGTTGCATTTTTATGTGACATTAAGAAAACAAAACAAAATAAATAAAGGAGATTAAATGCAAAACCCTTATATTAAAGGAACATTAATTAGCTTTTATAGTCAGGAACTTGATGGTTAGAAAATGCCAGATTGCTGGCAGAAATAAAAAAGAAAATCCCAAGGCTGGAGTCAGCCCCCAGCTGTGCCTGTCTTGTTGTGCAGCTCCACAATTGCATGATCCATACTATTTTCCCCCTGGATATCTGCTTCTTTGGACCACACACACATATAACAGCACACTGGGGCAGAGTGAAGTCTGGGCTTGGCAGCTCTCAGCATCCACAACTGGCTTGCACCAACACTGATGGAGTGTTGACCTTGCAAGCAAATGATGCTCCCTTAACGCTGCATCCGTGCAAAGATTACTTGTCTGGAACCAGAGACTGCCACAGCCCCGTGTGTGTGAGCAGAGGCACAGGGGCAGGGATTCTCAGTGCTCTGCAGCCCAGAGGGAGTGGGGAGCACAGCACACAGCTGAACACCAAGCACTCTGAACATGGTTTTCACAGAGAGGAGAGCTGAAGTCCCCCGGGTGACCTGCAGAGCAAAGCCCATCAGCAGGGCCAGGTCAGCACCCAGGTGGGAGAAGGGGAACAGCCAAGGCTGGTCACACCAGGGCTGACACTAAGCACCCCCAGCTCTCACCTGGCCCCTGGCCGTGGAATGGGAAGGTGATACCCCCATCCCACAGCATGGCCAGGTCCCAGCTGAGCATCCTCTGCCACTCACGTGACCACAGAGCACAGACTTTCAAGGAGAATAAAGCCCGTTGCAGAGGAAATTTCCACTTAATCAAAATCCTGGGAAGAATATGAATGCTTATAGGTTAAAGGAACCTGGCAGCTCTAACTTGTCTGTCATGTCTTTAAGGATTGCCATTAAGTCATAAATGTGACAAAGATTAAAGAGTTTATTAATGTTATTAGAGAGTTGAGATAAAATGCTATGCCTTGCAGGGTCTCTCTCCCTCTCTCACTATTTAATGAAAACATTTTCATCACTTTCTGAATCTATTATACCAAATATTCATTTCAGGAGTCCTAAGATGATTTTATTTTAATTAGAAAAGATGTGGCAACCACCTGAAAGGAATACAGTTAAAATACCTTGCCACGGTTCCCCTTCCCACTGTTGCCATCAGATGAGAGTTCCCTCAGCCTTGCCATGGCAGCAGAGTGAGTCCAGGTGAGTGAAGGAGCACAGGGAAGTTCTGTGGCATGACAAGAACATCAGGCCAGTCCCTCCTGGGCATCCTGAGAGCCAGCAGCACCTCAGCCCAACTTTGCAAATGGCTCTGTGTGTGTCCAAAGTCACCACCAAGGTTACAGGGTGAGGAGAGCCACTGCATCCACAGGTGGGACTAGGGGTACATCCCTAGGGAGCAAGCAAGGGGTGGGAGCACCTTCTGCAGGCACAGGAGATAAAGTGAGGTGCTGGCTGGTGGAGCAAAGCAAGTGAAGGAAAAGAAGCTTAAGAAAATGAAGAAGGGAGTTTTTGATGGCCCATGAAAGGAGCCTTAACCTCAGCAAATCTCTGGTAACTATTCACAAAACCAGAGGAAGACAAGCAGCCAAAAGCCTTTCTTTCTGTGGGTGCTTTGACTTTTGCTTTCAGGACAAACATCCTGAGGGTTGGTGTTATACCATGTCTGAGTTTTAATTCATGGTTAGAGCAGGCCTAGACTTTTGCTGATAAAGACTGGAAATCAAAGCAGCACTGGGGCAGTTACGTGTTTCTATGTGAGCCTTCCCTTCCAGCTCAAGATTTTGTAACTGTATTTGTCATGTAAGCAGCTCACAGATGCTCCTCCTTTTTAAACTTTCCAACTAACCCAATTTAATTTGTTAATTTATTCTGTAACCTGATTTACTGTTAATTTATTTTGGTGAGTAAGATATCCCAGCTTTAATCTCCAATTAAATATAGGGGAGGGCTTAATGCTTTTGCTGCACAATATCTTCATGCCACATTGTATTCCATTTTAACACCATGCTGAAGCATTGCCAAAGTTTATTGCCACTAACTAATACAAATCCATACATCTGCAAATTAATGCCATGCACACAGCAGATTGCTCCTTGCAAACATACCTTTAAGAGGGCAATATTGGCTATAGCAAGCATCACTTGTTGCTTAGCAACAGCCATAGCATCACTTGGGGCAGGTCTATCCTAAATAGGAATGTAAAGCCCAGGGATGTGGCTGTCACCCATCCCTGCAGGTGCTGCTCACCCCTGGTTAATAGATATGCTAATTTGCTAATTCTTTTCTCTCTTTCTCTCTCTTTTTTTTTTTTTTTTTTTTTTTGTGTGTGTGTGTGTGTGTGTGTTTCATTTTAGGAACGTTAAAAAACAATAAAATAATCCTCATCCATTAAACTGGCTTTCAGCAGCAACCCAAAGATTGCTGTCCCGTTCCGATCATGTTGGCAACGCCAACCCAAGTCAACATGAGCACAAACTGCTCAGGTTGTGCTACGCTATTGCCAGCTCAGCATTTTGCACTGGATACTTTTAAAAAATTTACACACAGTTTGTTGCAATCAACTCAAGATGACAAGAGGGAAATCAGATTGTATTAAAACCATCCTGAGGGTATCCTGAGGCTGTTCTAGTCTTCCTGAAGCACAGGGAAGCCCCTAGAGCCAGAAGCTGTCAGCTCTTTACTCTTGTGACCAGCCCCTGCTGTGACAAATTACCTTTGAGTGGTGCGTGTGTCCCTACGCCCACCCACTGTCCATCCACCCATCCACCCATCCATCCATCCATCCATCCATCCATCCATCCATCCGTCCCTTCCTCCATCTACATATCCATCCATCCATCCATCCACCCATCCATCCACCTATCCATCCATCCATCCATCTATCCATCCATCTATCCATCCATCCATCCATCTATCCATCCATCCCTCCCTCCATCTATGTATCCATCCATCCATCCACCTATCCATCCATCCATCCATCCATCCATCCATCCATCCATCCATCCATCCATCCACCCATCCCTCCACCCATCCATCCCTCCCTCCCCCCACCCATCCCCGCTGCTGTTCCTCCCCCAGCTCCTCCCCTGGGCACCCTGCCTGCCAAGCAGCTCTCCACCGTGCTGCTCGTGCCTGCCCTCTGCCAGCTGTGGGTGCCAGCCAGCTGCTGCCCTGGGCCAAAAGAGTGGCAAGTAAATAATGTGACAGCACCCATTAGCCCTGCCTTGGACGGCCGAGCAGAGGGGCCCACAGGCTCCAGCCCAGGTTTTTCAAAGCCATTATGCCGTGACTGTAGGCACGGCTTACTCACAAAAGATGAATGCAGGGCTTGCAATCAAGGGGAAATTAGCATCTCCGCCAGCAGAGAGGGTGAAGATGCGAGCCAGCCAGCACTGCCAACAACCTTGATTCTGTTTTTGGCAAAGCCGGCTGGCTTGGCAAACACAATGGTAATGAGATAAACTGAAATACCAGGCAACAGGGCTGCTCTTTGAAGTAACTATCCTCCAGGGCAACAAGGAACAAGACGAAAATGTTTTTAGAGACATGGTTTGGATGCACAGGGAACATTATTTGCATTCCTGAAGTCTGCCCTCAGTTTGCAAGGCTTAGGTGTGCCGATGCCAAGCAGCCAGAGAATGGGCAGGGAAGCCCGAGGAGCAGGTACAGTAACAAGGCAGCACAGAGAGAAGGGGAGCCCTGCAAGGAGCTTGGCCAAGCTGAGGTTAAACTCTTCTTCCTCCTGAGAAATACCTGTTGGGGTGGCCACACCATTCCCAGTGCACTGAGATGCTTTGTTTAAAGCATTTAACTTTCAAAAATGCATATCTATGTAAGAGGGCTAGAGACAAGAGGAAGGATTAAATAATACACTGTCAAATCCCTCAGTCAGGAAGTACAGGTAAGCAGCGAGTGGGATTTCATCTGGCAGGATCTGTAATGTCATGGTCACAGGAGAAGGAGGAAAAAGGTGAGGCAAGGAAAGGGCAATACATGGCACAACATGCTCCCTTGGATTGTTTATGACTAACCTGGTAATGTGCTGGCTTTTCCATATGGGGACACTTGAATCCAGTCTAAATTTGAGGTCTTAAAATTATTTTCCAGGTAACACGCTGACATCACCAGTCCCCTGTGCACAATGTGCCATGAGGAGCAGGTTTGATTGGGAGAGGCCACTTGCTGCCTGGGCAGGCAGGTGGGATGGTGAGCATGTCCCCAGCCCGTACAGAGGAGACAGGCTGGGCAGGGTGCAGGACATGCCCTGCAGCTCCTGGCTTCCCCTGCAGACAGCAGGGCCTGTGTTGATACTCCTCAAGCATTTAGGAATTAAAATATTTTTTAAAGTAATTACAAAGGCTAAACAGGTGAAAGCTCTAATTTTTTTGCCCACAGTCCTGAGGAGGAGAGAGCCACCTGCCCAGTTAGCCCAGTCACAGAATCATAGAATGGTTTGAGTTGGAAGGGACCTTTTAAAGGTCATCTAGTTGAACCCCCCTCTAATGAGCAGGAACATCCTCAACTGGACCAGAATCCTCAGAATCCAGTCCAGCCTGGCCTTGAATGTTTTCTGGGATTTCTGCTGGACCTTAGAAACCTTTCCTTCTAACAAAGAGAAGAACCAGAGGGTGAAGCCTAGGTGCATTCTCCAAATCCCTTAAAAAAATACAACATTTTAAAGAAAGATTGTGCAGGAACACCTCCAGGGGGCTAGCCCAAGGCTCCCGCCCAAGCTGGTCCCTGCAAATGGTGATTTTGGAAAGAAAAACTCTATTCTATCAAAAGTGCCACGTTTTCCTCTGCACCAAAAATAGTCCCTCTTAGAGCAGAGCCAACAGAGGCGAAAATGTTTATTACATAGGAGAATTATAAGAGAAGAATTATAAGAAGTGCCTGAATCAGAACAAAATGTAAAAGAGGGGAAACAAATGTAAAAAGCTCTATAAAAGTTTTAATGGATCCTTTCAGATGTGGAGTGGCATTTTAATGTGATACTTAAAATTATTTCTCATTTTTTTTCTCTTCAGCTTTTAGGCAGACCATTAATCTGAGGGGCTTTTTCTGCCTGCAGAGGAGGAAACGCTTCAAAGCAGGCACCTACCAGATGCTGGCTGGTGGGCAAAGCACAGATGGGATGGAAAAAGTCAGGGCCCTGGGCTTTGTAGCATGGGGAGGACGGTCTCCCAAATGCCATGCACTCAGTGAGACCCAAGAGCACCCGAGCCCATGGGAGCTTTGCTGCAGGTTTGGTGTGGAGGGACAGCCAGCCGGCACGAAACGGAGTGGGAACATCTCCTGCTGCTTAAAAATCCTGTGCTTACAAATGCACAGACATAAAGCAAGGCAGCCCTCCCTAGAAGCTTCTTCTCTCCTCATTCCAAGGACCTACTTTTAGGATTTGGCTCCAGCCTATGCATTTCCAACACCTTAAAAGTCTCCAACTCTGTGCTTAAATATCTTTGGCCTATTGCTGACCTTTCCGAATCCCGGGAACAGCCATTTCTTCTTGCTGATGCAGATGCAGGAAATTCTTAACTAAATCCTAACTGAAAGCCAGAAAAGCAGATAAGCAGGCTAATCCCATCAGACCCCAGGCTCCCTGGGACTGCAGGTCGAGCCCTTGCTCTGCAGCCCAGCTCAGCACTTTGCTCGCCCCTCTCTCGGCTGTGCCGCATGTGCCTCTCCAGGGCTGGGAAGGAAAGTGTCCCCACTTTCCAAGGTGGGAAATATTTCACTGCCCTAAATTGGTTTCCTGACATTTGTGGTGCATGAAGCCAGTCTCTGGCTACAGCTCCCTTCACATCAGACCTCGCAGAAATCTGTGGAAAATGCATTCAAAGAAACACACGTGGTTCGGGTGGTGGGGGTTGTGTGTATTTTTTAGGTTCTGGGTGCATGAAGCCTTCCCCTCCTCAAAATCCAAATTCTCACCAGAAATATGTGATAACACTCAATCAGGAATAGCCATGACTTTTAAAGATATATTTATGTTAGTTAATAGGGGCAAATAGTTTCAAATGCAGGAGCACTGTGTATGCAAAAAGTATCCATTTTGATGCCCTCAGAGACTCTGCTCTGGTTTAAAAGGAAATCAAAAAGAAAAAGATGGAAGTAATTTAATCTAGGAAAACTGTCGCTTTTGTCTGAATTCGGTCTGCTTTCTCAAGAAGGGGTCTGGAAAACCAGTACAGGGAGAAAATGAAATCCCAGCCATTCACTCACTAATGAAACAGCGACAAACTCATTAAGAGCAGCGATGCTGCCGAGGGTGCCCCGTCTGCAGCAGCTGCAGAGCCCAGCCAGCAGCCCCAATTAGGCTGATGGGGCCGGCGGGGGGCCAGCCTGCCCCCGCAATTCGGAGGGGCCGGGCCCATGCGGGGCTGCCACGATGACAGAGACCCCCCCCCCCCGATGTTTAAAACAGCGCTGGCGCTCACCGCAAGGGCTGCGGCAGAGGGAACCCCGCAGAGGAATGGTCAGGAGGGCGAGGGCAAAGCCCGCTCCGTGCTTATCTGCGGTGCTTCTCCATAACTCACACACACGGAGCCCTGTCCCCTCCACCACCAAAGGCTGGAGGTCTCCGAGCTCCTCTCTTTGCCTTTATTTCACACCCTCTCAGCTAACGCTTCCTGGGCAATTCTGAGCCTGCAAGCGGGCAGCATTAAAGTCACAGCCAGCATGAAAGCATGAAGAGAAAACAATGAAGTTAGTGGGAAATAACATTAATAAACTAACTTCCCTGGGGGTTAGTTTTGTCCCCTTGCCTTTCAGGCTTCTGTAGGACCGCTCTTACTGAGTCTGCTCACCAAGAAGAGACCTGTAGTCTCTGCAAACCCCAGCCATGGCTTGGTTTGCCTGTGCTGCAGCTGCTGGAGCCCTGCCCTAACCCGCAGGACAGCCTGGCATGAGATCAAAAGACAAGTGGGCAGCCTTTCAGCTTGGACTTGTCTACAGCCCATGTCCCAGAAGCTGACAAGTCTTGTTGCTGGAGGTGAAAGCCTGAAGGTCAAAAAACAATGCTGTGCCTAAAAGTGAAAAAGTAATTTCAGAAGAGGGTGAGCGACATTGCGGATGCACTGCACAGAGAGCTCGTGGTGCTGGAGTCGTGCCTGCAGGACAGCCTGGTGGGTTGGCCCTGCTCTCCTCAAAGCTGGGAGAAAAATGCTCCTTGGAGGACGAGAATACAATATTTACAAGTAAAAATTACTATTTTTTAAATGTATTTGCTCTACCAAATTGCTCTGCCACTTAGAAGGCTACAAGTGATCAATGTAATTTCTCCCTCAGGGAGCCGAATTTCTTCACCCCAGCACAAGTCCCCTGCTGAGGCAGTCACAGCTGCTGTGCCAGAGGCAACACAAGGAGCACAGGGCTCCTCACACCAGGGCATACCAAAGGTCCAGCCAGCCCAGCTCCTCGCCCCTGGCTTCAGTCACCAGCAGAGGAAGGTTGTGTCCCTCAGCACGCTGTGCCCTCAGCAGGGCTGCCCTGATGAACATGAGCTGCTGCTGCCCACTAGCAGTCACCTGCAGGCCCTCTTCCATCAATGCCAATGGATCAGCGCTGGGGAAGGGCAGCCTGGGGACTTTGGGGTGGGCAAATGCTGCACTGGATGGCCCACCCTGCTTCGTGCAGTCTCCCCTCTCTCCTTCTCCCAGGTCTTCACAAATGGTATGTGTTTGCTTGGTATTAACATTGGTGTATATTGATGTTGCCATAATTAGTACTTGAATAAAGAAGAAAAAAACCCAGAATACTAAGAAACACTAAGCTCAAAGACAGGAGTTCAGTAGCACAGCCAAAGTGCTTCCCACCCTCTCCTACCAAAATAGACAGAGAATGAAGGAACATCTTGACCATGTCCTTATCTCACCCTCGTGAGCTCTGGAGGGTTGGGGAAGAGTTGTGTGCTCCACACAGCAGATTATTAAAAGTTGGTCTAATGGATGCAGAATGGATTTGCATATCACATATTACACAGGTACTCTGTGTTACACAGCTGCCACATCTTCAGATTCACCCGCATCACTGGAAACAGCATCACCTCCCTATGAATTACTGGAATGCCCAAAGCCCCCACAAGTGCTAGATATGTCCTCTCACTGGTTTGACCTGCCCTCCCATGCCCACACACCTTTGGTTGCTCTATGCATGTGTTTAGTGTTTCTAGATGATTTTTTTTTTTCCTGGGCATATCAGTGACAAAATATATCAATCATAGCACAATGAAGCAGCAGAACCAACAGTGTTACAAAGCACTACCCTTCACCACACTAAAACCTATGTGAAACCTCTGGTCTCACCAGAAGGTTCTCAAACATGGATTATCCCCGTGTCTGTGGCACTTCTTGCAGTCATTCTCTGAAGGGAGTGGCACAAAAGCAGCAGCTAGTGAAGAGCAAATATGTCACAAGACCTTTTGTGACTGTTATGATGCTCTGGCCATCAGGCAGGGTTTGGTGTCCTGCCCGTAACCGAGCACCACTTACTGACTGCACCACACCACTCTCCAGCACTCCTGGCACAAAGAAAATTAATAATACTGACACTGCAGGGCAAGGATTTGCAAAAGAAGAACACATCGCTGCCCCTGATTTTGCTCAACCACACCCAGCAGAATTTGGGGACACCAAATAGCCTTTGGTGACACCTAAGACTGATCTGGTCAACTAGTGAGATCATGCTAAATTTGATTAATACTTTTAATGAGAAAAGAAAACCCTGAATCCAGATACAAATATTTTGGAAAAGGCCTTGACATTTTCTCAAACTTTGTTTTCTTACCTTGAATTTTTCTAGGAGGGCATACACAATAGATTGTAGACATTTTGTCCCTACCTGGTATTCACTCTTTGTAACTAAAGGAGAGAATTTATTTAAGATGCTCTTAAAATTAGCTGCTGAAAAGCCTCTGCAGACAACCATTATCTTCCACAAAGAAAGTGTCAAGGAACACCAGCTAGCACTTCTAGACCCTGCTGATGGTGAAACTTCTCCTCCCACTGTGTTTGGAAATTCCCACGTGTCTTAATGCACCTGGAAAGACTGCTGAAAAGTGTTGTTTGCCCTTTAAAAGCAAAAACCTTTCAAACCTAAAAAATAATTACATGGATTTCACATGAAGTGACACTGGTAATATGCTGTTAAATAGAGATGTGCAAGGCAACAGACAAAAATGTCAAGATCAGAAATGGACTAATCCTAAAAAGCCAGTCTTACAGGAGAGACAGAGGAAAGAGAAGGAAAGGGAAAATAACCATGCTCTCAATAATATTGGAGAGTAAGTACTGGAAGGTGCAGAATTAACCTTTTCCTAATTAATTACGAGTCACAAGGCAAAGGAAATCAGCCAGTTGAGAGCGAGATGGGGATTTCAGCCCTTGAAATACTCTGGCTGTCCTTTAAAAGCAGCAGGAGAGGAGGGGAAGCGGCTGCTGTCAGGAGAGGGGCTGAGACGGAGCTGGGACCGCGCCCCAGCGCACCGGGCACAGCCCCCAGAGCCCGGCAGGCCTGGAAGCGCCAGGAGGCGGCAGGGAAGGGCCCACTGCAGGATGTAATGGGTCCATTACAGAGTGTGAGCCCGTGAGATAGCCATCAGCAAACACACCCTGAGCGGGGCTGTTCGAAAGGCAATCAAATTTTTGCCAGAGGAAAATTATCTCGGAAGTTGGACTTCAAAGGCTTCCTTAACCTCCCACAACCTTCTATTTCATATGCTCTTACCATCAGCTCTTAGTTCTTTAAATACTACCATATTTAGTAACAGGAGAAGATGTGATAATATTTGCCAAAGGTATAAAGTGGAGAACATTTGATTTTCTTTTTTTTTTTTTTTTAGTCTGGATCTGCAATTCTCAAATCACCAAACGACACTGCAAACCTCCTGCATCATCCCTACGACACATACCTTGACTGCAACTTGGCCAGAAGTGGGGGGGTGGTTTTTCTCTTTTTTATTTTTAAACCACTTCATTTTTATTAACACCCACACTCTTACATCTCAAGATGGAGAGCTCTCACGGACACTGGACTCTCACAAATGCGGATCTGGCAAATGACATGGAGAGGATTCAGGTGGAGAGCTACACTCTGTTCTGTCTGCCTGGTCCTCTCAAAGCTCATTAGAGCAGCAGAAGGTGCAGACCTGCTGTCTGGCACAATAATGTTGAATCTGGGAAAATACACAGCTTTAAAGAGTGCGGCTTGCTTCCTTGAATTACGCGTTGTCGCACTACACAAAGCCGTCAACCGATGTGAAGATAAACAGGGAAAATATTTATCAGCATTAAAAAGAAAAGAGGAACAGTGTGGAAAGAGTGCTTGTTTTAATGCAGAATTTAGCCAGCCTTTTTTTCCCTTGCACCTCCCATTCAGCTGGGTGCTGTCCAAGAGGACAAGATATTTTTCTGAGTCCCTTAAATAGTACTTTTTAACTCAAGGCAGCTAAAGAAGCCAGGATTTCCATTCATATTAGTCCTTGGATTTACATGTAGCTCATTTAGAGCAGCCAGCTTTTTTCTATCTGTGCATGAAGGTTAAAAGCATCTTGCTTGCCTTAACCCAGTGTGGTATCCTCAGATGCCTGGAAATCACTCAGAAACAAACAAACAAACCAACCCACTGCAGCACTGTACACTGCAGAGTAGCTGCTATGATGTCTAGTGCTAAGAAACAAAGTTATTAGTGAAGCTCTGAGGTTGGGCAAATATGTTTAGCAGTGAGGAACCAGGCTTGTTTTGTTCTTCTGTACTTTTTAGGACAAACTTTACTAAAGCAAAATGCCAATGGAAAAAAAAAATGTTTCTTTTTGAGGGCCTACAGGTTTTATGAAAGGGAGCTTATCTAACGGAAAAAAAAAACCCAAACAAACTCACAAAAGTAAAAACATGCTGCTATATTTCTTCAATTACAACTTTCCCCTGCTATGGGCTTCCTTGCTCTCATTCAGTGTTGGATTTGTGGCTACTGCTCCTGGCGAGCAATGAAGAATCTGGAAAGGGAGATTCTGTGGAGAAAGCATGCTAGGAGAAAAAGCCCTTCCCAAATGAAGATTGATTTTTCTCAACCCTTCTTTCAGCAATCTGCAGTACTGTCAGAAGATTCAGAGGGAAAAATACTTAGGTTTTTGTTTTGGGTTGGTTGTTGTTGTTGTTGTTGTTGTTGTGTTGTTGTTTTTTGGAGGGTTAAGGTCTCGTATGATAAGTCTGCACTACCAAAAATCAAAATCCTACACCGAGGTATGTGAGATCCCCATGTACTCCTCCTGTGCCCTAAATCCCCAAGCTCCCTCTGTCCCCCCTTCCTGAGCGATGAAGAGCAGAAGAGATGAATCTCCTGTCACAGGGGGAGCTGTGGGACCTGGGGACCTGCCTGCAGCTGGCACTGTGCAGACAGGGACAGGTACGGTTGCCACGGATTTCTGCGTCACTTAGGGGAATTTTTAGTGAAATGATTCAAGCAGCACTGTGTGAGTATGAGATCAGGGTGAGAGCCAGTTGAAAAGCAATGGCCCAGCAGCTGCTTTGCTTGGAGGACTAATTATGGGACAGTCTTACACATCTGGGCCATGGCTTCACATCCATCTCAGCTGTGTACCAGCGACAAGGTCATTACTCTTTGATAACTCCTTGGTGGCAGACAGGAAATGCTTTGCAGGTCCAGACTGGTTTGTAGGGCACTGGGCTGCCCCTCAGGGTACCCCGCATGGCAGGGACTAATTGAGCTTTGCATTGGCAGCCTAAACAGAGATCTCAGAGCTGATTTGATGCACAGCAAGGGGCCAGCCTGGAAGACTGGCTACCCTACCAGCTTCCCTGTCACCCAGAGAACAGAACGCTCTTCCACGAGCTTGCTCAAACTCATAGGACACTGCAAAACAAAATAGACTTTGGCAAAGGATCAAGAGTAGCAGAGTGCATCCAGTGCAACCCCTTCACCATCCTTTCTCACAGCAGGAGTAACCTTTATGTGGCTGCAACCCTGAATCGTCCAAGAGATCTCCAGAAAGCCTGGCAAGACAGCCTGGAGCCTGTGGACAGGCTTTAGCAGCTGAAGATCCATGAGCTAAAATAAAACCAGGATGTACATACATCCGTTTGAGGGCTGCGGCAGCCTCTTGGTGCAGGCAATGGGAGATTCTCTGGGATGGCAGAGGAGGAGGTTCACAGCTCTGGGGTGGGTTACAGGCTGCTGCAGGGCACCAGCAAGCGGTCATGTGAAACCCTGAGCAGCACCAGGGGTTCGGTCGTGCAGCCAGCACATGTAAATAACTCCTGGTGAACTGTGCCCAGGTTAAAAACCAAGTTCAGCCCGCTCGTGGCTGTGATTTGAAGGCGGGTTCACCGCCTGTAACCCAGAGCACGACAGCACGCAAGAGAGCAAGTCTGAAACCCTCAGTGCTTGCTGCGTAAACAAACTCATTTGCAGCCTGACATTTTAGCCATGTCCTATGTAGATTACTTTCTGCTTATTCAATACTTCTGAATAAAAATGCTAAATGCCTGTGAAGTAATAAATAAGCTATTAATACTGTGCACCATGGACGCTCAGTACCTGATTTAACTTTCTTTTTCTTCCTCTAACCTCAACAGGGGCTCTGAAATATATAAATTTTTTTATAACTAAGTTAATAAGTGTTCTGAATCACTGAAAATAATTACTATCAAGAACAGAGAGCAGTAGTCATAGGGCATATAAAAGCCAGCAAGGGGAGTGTGCAGGTGAGAGAGAGAGAGAACAAGAGAGAAAATACTGTCAAATACCCCAGATTCTTCCAGCCTAGATTTCTGATTTTCACATATAAGAATAAACAGTTTTCAAAATATTCCTCTGTGAAGAGGAAGTAACTCTGGAGGCCCAGGATGCGCCCCACCTTTGGAGGCTCTCTGACACTGTCTGTCCCAGGGGGTTGAGCTGGCTCCTCCCGGGAGCCCTGTCAGGTCACACCAATGCAGTTTGCATGACAAACTGGCAGGGCAAGATTTACATCCAACTTTGGGGTTTAATAATTTGATTTCAGTTCCCCATTTAACCAGTTCACACAATTTTCCATTTTTGGGGGAAGTTGCTTTTTCTTTCCTTCTTTCACCACCTTAACACAAGCACACTATTGGTGACGCCTCTGTAAAAGGATGAATTAAAACCCAAAGTGCTGTGGTGGCAGAGGCTGTCACGGAGGCCAGCTGGCCTGTGACAGATCCTGTTTGACTGTTTCTCACCCTGTTGTCATGCCCAGCCCCATGAACCTGCCCCTGACCAGGTACTCAGCAATGAGCTCTAGGATGTGCACCCAGAGCCTGCTGCTCTTTCATCCTTTTCATGCCATCATGTCCCATCAGCGCTGCTCATCACAAACAGTAACTCAGGTTGACATCACTCCTACCAGAGATGGGAGCTATTGAATTATCTAAGGACAAACCTAAATACTAGCTTTTAAAGGATAACTGATCTACTAAAAGCAAGTATTGTTTTGGACATGCCATGTCACATTTATCACGCTTGGCTTTGCATTGCACTGTTATCTTCTGCCATGTCATCAGAACAGCATGAAGTCGCATGGCACAACATGACAGATGCCTCAGCAATGAAGGAAAGACACTCTCTAGATTCCAAGTCCATTACAGCTCATCTCAAATAAAAGATTCAAAGGATATGAATGATGGTGTGTCTGCAGGCCAAAAGTGACTCAAGGCTCCTCAATTATCTGCAGAAAACATCTCAATTCACCTGCTTTTCACATAATTAATGCCCTACCTGCTTCCACTAAATGTTATTTCATTATCATCCTATTCCAAACAACCTGATTACAAAGTAGGAAAATCTCTTCTTTCAGCTTTGTAGCAACAATAAAAAATCTGGGTAAAGGCACAATTCCTTTTAAATACAATACTCATCATAATCCCTTATTTACTGCTAGAAAATCCCCCCTCTGTTATGAAGAGGCATCACCTCAAGTGATCTCCACAACAACGCAAGAACACTGTCGATCTTCACAGGAGCAGCCCATTCTTGTCATTTCCAAGAGGGTTGATTTCTTAAATGTTCCTCGAGAAATTTCAGAAGACAATAAATCATTGAGAATGTACTGTAATAAAAAGTATCCTAGAAGAAAGCATCCATGTGTATTCAGCTTCAAGTTATTAAAAGCTTTCTAATTTTTACTATTTTTTTATTGAAGAGTGAAAGAAAAAGCAGACAGGTTATCCTGCCTTTCACTGAAAACTACATCCCCTTTTTCCAGAAATATCCAAAAGCAAAAGGGAAAAGTAGCTCTGTTTCCATATATAGCTTCTGATCTGAAACTGGGAAAAACAAACAGCATTTTCTTCCGAAGAACACAGCACTTTTGAAGGAAGTTAAAACATCGGTGAGCATTTCAATCGCACTTCCTCAAAGCCCACCTTCCATTTGGCAAGGGCTTTTACCAGGAACAACAGAACCCCTTCCCTGAAGCTCTGGCTGCCTGGTCCCTGTGACCTTGCGGATCCTCACAGCCACCACAAAGGCTTGGTCACAGGAGCAGGTGTTGAGGACCAAGCTGGTTCTCTGCTCCAAAGGCAGAGCTTGTTCCCTGTAGGTAATCATGGCCCAACCCACAGATCCTGCCATTTTTCACATCTTTTTAATATCACCTCTGTATCATGTTTTAATGGAGCTGCTCCTCCTGCTCCGTGCCCCACATACGAGCCAGAGGAATACAATGCACTGGCAGGTCCGGGCTGACTGGCCATATGCTGTTCAATTTGTAACTGCTGGTGTCCTGACCTCGCTTTTGTCCAAGCTGCAGAAAAGTCCAACTGAGCAGCTGAAATATTCTCTTTTATCTGAAGCTAAGGAAACTATTTTTCCCCCTTCACAAAACTTAATTTGCTTTTCAAAGGGGGAAGAAAAAAAAAAGGCACGTAGTTTATTATTGTGCTCCTCGAATGTCTGAGGAAACACACAGAAAATGCCTGGCACATATGGTATTTTTATGTGGCTTATTTTTTTCCCTTGTCTGCAAGTCTGCACAGAATCATTACTATTTGGCACACAGCAAAAGGAAGTCTCCTGTGCACAACATGATTTAGTCTGGCCGATAAAGTGGAAGTGGATTTCTTCATTGCATATTAAGTTCTGCTGGATACCATTTGCACAAGAGAGTAAAATTGCAGTTTCATGTTCTTCTATGCTGATACATTTCCTGTCAGACAGCCACATCTCTCTCTTTCCCCAAATATTAAAATTTCTCCTAGTAGCAACTCTCCAAATTTCCCATTCTCACGAATGTGCTCTCCAAACACAGTTACTCTTGTGAGCACAGAGGTGCCAGCTGGGAGCCGGGCACTGGAGTTCCCTCCTGTGGGGAGCAGGCTGGGTGGCCCTGGGACAAACAGAGCCCTTGCAGGGAGGGCCCTGCTCCCCTGCACACCCCAGGGACAGTGCTGCAGGAGGGGTGGTGTCATCCTGGAGCCTCTTGCAGCCACTGCCTCACCCACAGTCTCTCTCTGCTTCTCAAAGGCTCACACTGCCAGTGCGCCGAGGATGCTGGTGCATCCTCCTTCTACAGCCCCCATTCCAACAACCTCCCTCCCTGGCAGCAGAAGCCCCAGGGCCCACATGCTGCCCAGGTCCCAATCCACCTTGTGCATTGGATGGTGGGTTTCCCCTTGCTCCCCTCATGCTGAATATTCCGTGGATCTGCCTGGCTGTGTGCTACCTCCTGGGCTGAATCCCTGGCCTCGGGAGCTGTGGAGCAGTAAGAGGTTTCCTCTCCCCAGCTCCAGTGCCCGTTCCTCTACACAAAACACTACATCACATCCGAGATACTGACACCTTCCCAAAATGTAAGGGCTAGTAACTACTGCTAGAGGAGAGCTGTTCCACAGTGCAGTTACTGGCATCCATCAGCAGGCTTGGGTGAGCTGTACTGGTCCAGACTGGCTGCTCAGTGCAGGAAATCTGTCTCTGCTTCTCTAACCCATTATATTTCTTCTCTAATGCTTTCAGAGTACAACTAACAGGGTGCTTCCAGTGAGACTGACTCATAACAGACTTACTGCTTTCTTTTAAAAAAAAACATGACAAGGCAACATTAGGGGTCCATGGACTAATTTCTCTGGGCTGTGTCCCTGGAAGAAGCAACCTGTGCTGAGAGGGGAAATGCCTTCCACTGGAATAAGCCCCATCAGCATTGTTAGTCTCACTGTCTAATAACATAAACCTCACTCAATCATCACACGCGTTTAACAAACCATTCAGTCCAGCCTCCATTTCCCCAGGAGCTTCTGACCAGTGTCAAACAACCCTGGCTGAGGAGCAGAGGTGCCAAGGGCCTGACAAGTGTCACTGTGACAGATGGAGCACGCTGACAGGAGGGAAGTGGCACTGTGGCCCAGCCCTCAAAGAAGCCCTTCAGCAGCAGGCAACCAGATTTCATGGTTCCAGCCCTTGCTGGGTGCAGACTGCTGGCGTGATATGCAGCATCATTTCTTCCCAACCCGTGTCCCATCCATATCCCCTTTTCTCCCCTGTCCAAGCACAGCAGACATCAGCCCTTCAAGGCACCCGCCCTCCCATGCTGGGCTCTCCTCCCACACCTTCCACAGCTCTTCCCACTACCCAGCCCTTCACCTTAGCAGTAACACGGCCTCACACCATCTCTTTAAAGTCACTGGTAGCTTGGACATGAAATTCAATAAGATGATGATGACCTGTATGGTCCCTGCCGTTCTTCACTCCCCTATTAATTCCCTTCTCCATCCTTTCCTGTCATTTTGTTTTACCTATTACTCCATGCCTAATAAATTATCAGTAATGCTCCAGCATCAAACATTTATTATCCTGAGCACCACGTGAGTAATGAGTGAGTTAACCTCCAATTTTTGTCCATATAATTCACACATATTGATTTTACATGAAAAGAACTCTTGACTTACATCGGATGACCCTGATAAATTTAATCTCTTTAATGCTTCTTCTTTCTAAATAAATGTAAAATGTTTTCCTCTAGAAAGTTTCTCACCAGTAAAATCTGTATTGAAACTTGGCAAAAAACCTCCTCCACTACTCTGCCAAATTAATCGATAAAATTAAAAACCCCAAACCTGCATAAAAATTCTCAGATTCCTCCAAGCACTGGAGCCCAGCAGCCTGACACTGTTATTACAAAAGTGACAGATAATCAGAGCTGACAGCTGGTGTCAAAACCCACAGCTGGAATTCAGCAGCAGAATGGGACAGGTACCAGTTTGGGGCCATCTTTTTTCCTGTTCTCATCACCCCTCCTTTCCCCACAGCATTGCCTCAGGGCTGATGGCCCAAGCAGCAGTTCTGCGAAGGGAGCACTGGGACAACACAGCACCTCTTCCCAAGCCATGGGGACCCTGAAGAATGCTCTGCCATGGGTGTCCATGGCCCTTGTAGCTCCACCAGCACTGCTGTCCCTGGCTTGGCTTTGCTGGGTCAGAGGACTGACCAGGAAAACAAATTTGGTGTTTTGTGCTGGTTCCCGTGGGGTGTCACAATTTTCCTGTATAGGATGCACACAGGGCTGGGAGTTTTAAACACACAAAAACTTGCAGAGCCTTTGCAGAAGGTACACAGCAGGAGTCAGGAGAGTGTTTCTTTAGATTCCATAGACAGGGCAGCTCTCTCCTCCATCATCCATCTGTGCCAGGTACAGCAGAAGGTTGATGCAAAAAGGCTGGAGGAGACAGGCTCCAGAGACGGGCTGGGAAGCCAGCTTCCCAGGCCAGCAGCTGGGACCACAGCCAGGCCAGGGCTTCACCACAGCCCAGCAAAACTGAAGAAAAAATTAATTTGGAAAATTAAAAAGATATTTTGCCACAGGAAAGATGTGTAACTGGGCATGGACAGAGGCTGCTCCCTGCCAGAGGAAGGTAAGCAACTGCTCTCTGCAAAAATTCCTCCTCTTCGCCTCAGCTCCAGGTCCCAGCCAAAATGAAGGGAGGGGGAGAGGAAGCGAGATGGGCAGGATCCTGTGCTGAGAGAGGCTGACATGGCAGCCCTCTGCAGACACAAACACGTCTTTCCTAGGGAAGGGCAGATCAGGTGGTGCTGCCAGGGAGAGCTCGTGGAAACAGAAGGGTTTTGTTTAGGTTGTGCCTTTAAAATATGTCCACTCCCCTCTCAGCCTGCATATTTTACAGTCTCAGCATAGTTTCCCCTGTGGACAGCTCTGGCAGACTCGGTGATTTTTTTTCCGAAGTGAACTCACTCACAAATGCATTTTTCAAGCTCCCACAACTTGAAGAATAGTAGTTGCAGCCCGAGGGAAAAAAAAAAAAAAAAAAAAGCAAGGACCAAAAAAAGGTAACATTGCAGAACATTCAGGGGCTCAAGCACACAGAATTTGAAATGAGTAACTTATTTGCATAGTTTTTCAGTCATTAGTTTTTATCTTTTTTCATGGTAAAATGCTTTTTTTTTTTCCTTCTGTGTACAAAGGAAAGGGTAGGAATCATGGTTTTTTGGACTCCAAATAGATGTTTTTAATCTGCAGGATGCAGGGAAATAATGAAGTATATTTGGCCAAATATTAAAAAATGTTATATTTCAGCTACCCAAGTATTAGAATTCTATATACCCAAGCATTGGAAACATCTGTGTTGCAGCAAAAAAGTCCTGTTTCCAAGCAAATGTAAAGAGAAGACAGTGACTGCTTGAGAACATCAGTACATGATGAGCCACCCAAGTCCATGGAATTTCACAATATATTCCCTGGTGGTAACAGCTTTGGGTCCGTCCTGGGAACAGTTATGCACTATTTTAAATAAACAGCTCGGTATTTCTTCATGCTAAATAGCTCCTTTTGGTGCTTGAGAATACAGTACCTCTGCCACCACACCCAGTTTATCACTGTTCCCCCAAAACAGCCACACTGAACCTTATAATTCTTTCTTACTAAAGAAACACTGGAGAATCCAGGCAGGACAACCAGAGTGCCCAGATAATCTGCACATCCCAAGCAGGGAAGCCAAGCTCCTGGCACTCCCTCCACCCAGTAAGCACCCCATGCAACACCACACTTGTTTGTTTCAGGGTTTTTTACTAACAAACCCAAGAAGAACAGAGTAGAATAGAACAAAATAGAATAGACTAGACTAGAATAGTCATAATCGAAATTATTTTTCAAAGCCCTCTAATAATAACAATAATAACAATGAGGAGATAAAAAAATTTACATTATTATTTTAAAACAAACAAACAAACAAAACGCCCAACAAACCCAGTCTGGTGTTGCATGGGGTGTAAGGAATTAAGGGAGATTTGCTTCACCACGACTAAATGTTTTATAAGTTTGTTAATTATTACGACAATTATTACAAATTATCATCAGGAGGCTGATATAAGAATAAATATGCCAATACCATTTTTGTTTGTTGTCAGAGCACATTAATATGTGATTAATGTAATAATTGACGTATTTATTAAAGAAGTAATTCACTTCTTTAAAAGCATGTCGATATTCGATTATTGTAACAATTGTGATATTGATTACAGCAATAATTTAAACACTTTTAATTACTCCTGTTAGTTTAAGGCCTTCAGACTATACGACAGAACTATGAACACTATACTTGAGACTACGAACAGCCTGCAGCCATATCTCTCTCCCCACGTTCTCCCATGCCCGTCCGCGAGGCTGCATTCCGCGGTATCTCCTGCCACCTACCGATGCTCGCAGGCAGCGAGCGCGGGGCCCGCACTGCCCGCCGGCCGCTCCGAGCGGGACGCGGGGCGGGATGGGGGCAGGCGGTGCCGGGGCGGTCACAGCCGGCCGCCCGGGGCGGGCCGGGGCCGGGCCCTGCCCCAAACCTCCCCGGGGGAGGGCGAAGGCGCGGCCCTTAATAGCGGCCCCGGCGGTGCCGAGCCGTGCCAGCGCTGCAGCCATGGGGGAGTCGGCGGCGGGCAGCGCCGTGCCCCCGCTGCCGGCCGCGGAGGCGGCGGGCGGGCAGGTGAACGCGCTGACCGTGCTGGCCCTGCTGGAGAAGCTCTTCTCCATGCTGCAGGGGGTGGAGGGCAACCAGCGGCAGATGGACCAGAGGCAGCAGCGCTTGGAAGCGGCGGTGCGGGGCATCCAAGAAAACGTGGTGAAGCTGACCCGCAGCCACGACGCCACGGGGGAGAATGTGGAGAAGCTGCTGGAGAAGTCGCGGAAGGTGTGCGCCCACACCCGCGCCGTGCGGGAGCGCCTGGACAAGCAGTCCGACCAGGTGCGGCGCCTGGAGCAGCACCACGCCCAGCTGCTGCGCCGGGACCGCTTCAAGGTGCTCATCTTCCAGGTGAGAGCCCTGCTCCCCTCCGGGGAGACAGCACAGTGCTGCTCACTGGCTGCTGCTGAACTCTGCGAACTCGGAAACCAGAGCTGGCTTTGCCCTAACTCGGCAGATGTGGAAGAAAAACCTTTTCACCTTAGCAAACTTGGGGAAGGAGTAGTCTTTTGTTAAGTCTTAAACTTGGGGGAAGTGCCCTCTTTCATTCTTGGCAAGTTCAGGAGAAATGCCTCTTCGTGGACGTGGGGAAAGCATGTTTTCCTAACTCTTAGGAAATCTGGGAAAAGAGCTGTCTTTCTTTTTTACTTTTGCAAACGTGAGGGGAAAGCACTTTTTTTTCCTTTGTTTCTTTTTTTTTAATTTTTTTCTAACTTTTAGCAAACTTTGGGAAAGAGCCCTCTTTAACTCTTGCAGGCTTGGAGATAAAGTTGTCTTTTACTAACTCCTAGTGAACGAACGTGAGGAAAGAGACCTTGTTTTCTAACTTTTAGCATGCGTGAGAAAACTGCCGCTTTTTATTTTCTGCAAATGAAGGGAATGAGCCATATTTTACTAACTCTAAGCACATGTGGGGAAGGGTTTCTTTTATTGTGTGCTTTGGGATTTAAATAAACTTGAAGGGCCGTTACCTTTTTCCGAACTCTTGGCAAACTTGAGGAAAGAGCCCATTTGGCAAACTTGCAGTAGAAATGCCCCTAAAAGCTGCCACAGCATCTGCCCTCAGAAGCAGGAGAGGGGCAGGGCTGCATCTCGTGTCTCCCGGTGCCCTGCTTCACTCTGCAGGACTGATCTGGCCCATTCAGGGATGGGCTAAAAATTCAGCTTAAAAACTCAGCTTCCTGGGAGTCCATCCAGTGATAGCAGCAGTTTGCATATTTTCCCCTTTTTAAGCAATGTTCTGGATAGAACACGCCGTGAGCTTTAACTAAACACGCGACGTGGCTTTCACATATTTAAAAAAGATAAAGACAGGCCTCCACAAATCACTGGGGGAGGGCAGGAGAGCAAATGCTGGGCTGGGGTAGTCACAGCTCGGGAACTTCATACTGAACTTGTCAGCTGGGCGTTACCTCTGTCAGCCACTAACTCTGCTCCTTGGGTTGTTGGGGCTTTTTTCTAAACAATGCCAAAATAAGAGAGCGGTGCTTAATTGTAAAAAGCTGGCAGGCCTGGCTAGCACACAGGCAATTCCCCCAAAAAGGAAGCCCCCACCTCCCTGCTTATTGTTCTCCCAAATTACAGCCCAAGTTTGTCAGGCCAGAAGAGGAGGAGCTGCAGCATGTTTCCACCCCAGAAGGAATGTGGAAATTATTCCAGAGGCTGGGTAAATTAAAAGACACATGTTCTCTGCAGTTCTGCAAGTAATTTAGGTTCCATCACTGTATGTCAAAACACTGCCATCTCCCAGGCCCCATTAGCTAATGACTGGCTCCCGCCTCCAGGTTCAGACCTAGACCATGTCCTGTGTGCTGGGTGCATCAGCAATGCCTGGGGGAAGGTAATTTTTGACATTTCTTATACCCCTGAGTGTGAGGATTAAGGTCTCACTGTTGCAAGGAGTGTCTTCCTCCAGAGAACTCAGTATTTCCTATTTTAAGATGACATAATGCAGAGAGGAAAGACAAACAGAGCTCTGTGTGTGCAGGACAGTTGGTGTTACCTCGGGTGGGGATCTTCCACTGGCAGCGATTTGCAGGGACTGGGTGAAAGCAGCAGTAAAAATCACCAAGAAGGGTTTGAGGGGTAAAGCAGTGTCCTGCTGGCTCATTTCCTGACACTAAACAGTGTTGTAAAGCTAAGGCCTGTTTAAACCTCTGAACCTTTCCCTAATACTGCACAGACCTAAGGCAAACAACACAGGCCCATGTCCCAGTACAACAGATAGAGAAAATCTACTGCCTGTCTCTGGGCTGGTGCCTTTGGACAGCAGGTCTGTTCTCCACAGCTTTTACAGGGATTCAGTGACTGTTCCCATCTCTCACCAGAAAATTTGTCACCACAGTGCAGGATGATGAACTTAACCAATCCCAACCCAATGCTGATCAGGAACACAAGGTTTAAAGAAACATGGCAGTTAAATCTATTTAAAAAAAAAAAAATCAGCTGGGAATTGCTCCTAACAGTGGCTTTGGCAGCACGGCTGTCTGGAAAGCCAGAGTGGTCAGCAGAGCTCCTCGGGGGCAGAGAGGGTGACTGGGGTGGGCAGCATCCAGGGCTTTCTCCAGTGGAGTCTGGGAGGAGCTGGGATTTTCTGCTGAGAACTGGCTGCAGCCAGAGAGGTGCCCAGGCCGTATCCACACAGGCTGTGCCCAGGCTATACCTGCATGCCCACCTCCCTGAAATCTCCCTGCCAGGATCTCCTTTCAGGCCGGAGGAGGGACAGTCTGGTAGTCAGCAGGGCCACTGCTGTGCTGGGATAAATTGTACAGGGGAAAAAAGCAGCATGCTGGCTGGGTTTGTGTCCTGCCTCGCACAGAAATCCATGGAAAAACAATTGCAGGAAGGAGAAGTCACAGTAATGAATCCATATCGACGCCAGGTTTCTGTGAAAACAAAGGGGAATCTGGATGTATGAGACTCCTCTTCAGCTGGGGGATCCTTCTTTTCCACTGAAAAAAACCATGCCAAACTTCACAGAGCGTGTTTCTCATTAGAGCCAGCTTTTCCAGCTCAGGGAGACAGCTCAATATGAAAACACTAATTCACATTTGGGATTCAGTTCTGCATTCACCATATACCCTAAACTCCCTAATACTTGGTGGTAGCGCTGAGCATAGCCAAAACACACCACTGAGCTCCAGCTCTGCATTTTATGTTGTTGTGCTGCCACACCACAGCATCAGCTTTCCCCTGCATATGCACTGAAAATGAACTGTGTTTAGAAAAGTTCACCTATTTACATATTTTCCATTAAAATGCTCTTAGTTTTCTCTCCCTAGAATGTCTGCATATATTTCTTTAATTGGTGGCATATTTTAAGGGAGCTCCATTCCAAGAATTTGAGGATGCAAAATTTATTATAAATGACACAGCAATTCAGCAAAACACTGAAGTGACTGTTTTAAAAATCCTTGTTAAGCTTTGGCATTGTTCCCCTCTGTTTTGTTCTTGCCACATGACCAGCTTTTTGGTTCTTGTTTGGTGGGGGTTTTGTTTGCTTTTTTAACTGCAAAAGCAAAATGGAAGATAAAAAAAGGCTCATGATTAATTTTTAAATTAAATGTCATGTTTACTGGTTAAATGTCATGGAAATAGGACAGATGAAATAAATCAAAATTGCAGCTTGGGGTCAAGCACTTCTATTCAAGTGCTATAATATTCAAGTCCTTTTCAGACGCTGCTGTTGGTAAATCCTTCATCCTAAAGTGAAGCAAGAGGAGGGCACAAAAAATTAGCCATTTTATTGTATCTTCTTGTACAATAAAATGATCACTGCAGTAATCTTTTGCAAAAGCAACTTCAAACTCAAAAATGAGCAAGTTGAGGGAACCAGAAGAATTACAGGCCGATAATGCTGCATCTCCCACTGGAGCCTTGCAGGGAGAACACTCTGATATTGATTAATGACAGAAATACCTCCCACGGCTCTCTGGGCTTGGCCCAGCTGTACTGGGGGGGGTCAGGGGATGGTGCAGTCACCGCCCCAGCCTGCACAGGATGTGCCAATTTGTTGGTGGCACTTTTCCTCCTGCCTGCCCTCCTTCCCCACCCTGACATCCCAGTCTGAAGAGCTGTGTTTGTCCAAAGGAAAGTAGGTGGAGCTGGAGCTGGTTTCAGGAGGATTTGTCATGTTTTGACCTATTTTGTGTAGCAAAACAAGTTTTAGGCTAGTGCATATAACAGCAACATACAGAGGAGCCTGGACTGGGAAAATGTCATCTTTCCTTCTTGAAGGTCACTGCCTCATACAGCAAATGTAACAACAAACAAACAAACAAACCAAAAAAAAACCACACCCAAAAAAAACCCCAAAGCAGATTGATTTCCCTTATGCACCATCAGAGAATCAGCACTTCTTGAGTAAATTAACTACCTGTTCACTCAGGCCACTGTAGTACACTGTTATGGATCTTAATCCTTTTCGTAAAAGATAGGGATGAAATTATGACCTGCAGGAAGGATGGCTGATCAAAGCCACAAGGAAAGCACTGATTTTAACTATGCAAGGTATTACTAGTGTTAGCAAGGGTTGGTTTATGCAGAGAACTTCCACTATTCTATTCCTACATGGAAAAATAAAATTCAGAGGAGCTAGCTACCTACAGCCAAGCCCATCTGAGAAAAAAATGCAAGGGCTGTTTTTGAACTCAGATGTGGAAAATACAAAGATGTATTGCTTTTTTAGAATTTTAGATTAGATCAAGAAGAAAAGATCAAAGTTCTACTTCCTTTGGCATGGAAAATAGTTATGCAGTTTGTAACAGCTGGCATTTTTCAGTGTATTGTTCTAGTCTTCCTAAATGAAATAGCAGACTGCTTAAAAATGTATCAAAACAAAATACAGCTGTCACATAAACTTGTAAGACCAAGAAGTTATCAGTAGCCCACTTATAACATGTTATCAGTAACCATGTTTGAAATAGAAATGTCTATTCCACCACAGAGCACTCCTGCTATATCACCCTTGTGTTTTCAAAGCATTTTACTTAATTTATTTTCATTTGCATTTTAATAGTTCCTGTAATCCTAAGGTCTTTCGGAAGCATGACATAGGGAAGCGTGTAATTCCCATTTTCTAAGCACACAAATAGATGCCCAGAGGCTGATGTTTTCCAGAGCCATGCAGGAAGCTGAGGCAGAGGGGTGATCACTTGAATTCCAGTACTGCCTGATAGCCAAAGACCACCTAGGATCTGCTTCTAATGGAATCATTAGCTCATTATTAGGCAGTATATTTTTGTTTGGATTTTTTTCCCCTGTATAACCATGGGTAGTTTGATCTCTACTCAGTGAGAAATTTGATAAAAATTTTAAGCAAATGTGAGTCCATATTCTTCTAGAGACTACATGCAGTACTTCAGTTTTACATGAATACTGTAGACAGAGCTAAACTGACCTTGAGAAGCACCTCTGAGACCCATTTCTGGCTCAGTGATGGGTCATTAAACTCATGACACCACTTTCCTAGATAAAATACTTAAAAAGTAACAACCCACCTCTCTACTCATTAAAATCAGAGTTTTCTATACCATTCAAGGCACTTACACCTGAATGTTCAGATGTCTAAAACTGTACATGATTACCTAGGTTTGGAAAGAATGCACTAGACATGGAAATTGTGTTTTATGCTGAGTTCTCATGCTCTGGGGAATAATTCAACGCTGCACCCACTCATGTAATCCACATTTCATTAACTGCAGTGGAGAGAAAATATAAATATTTGTACAGCAGTTAACAGCTGGTTTCACTTAAAGCTGGTGCAGGTTTCCTTTGTTTTGTTATCTTGGTCACTGTTGCTGATAGTTGCAACAACATAATAGGTGTCAGGAGAAGAGTGTGGGCTTCATGAGATGTTCCACTGCAGGCAGAGGGCTTGTAAAAAAGCTGTGTGCCAGTGCATCTGGCTGAGGCCACTGGCCCAGAAAGATGTGCAGAAACCATAGGAATAAAGCATGTACCAGTATCCATTTCATTTATAACTTTTCAGTTTTATATCCATGGGGGATATTAATCAGCATACTTGAATCACTGTGTGTATATATATATATATAGTATAAAATTATTCTGCCCATCTACATTTCATATTCTTGAGTTCCAGAAGGGCTACAGAGTAGGCCTAGTAGTAGCCCAAAGTAGCCCTAGTTTTTAATAGAATCACAGAATAACAGAAACAATTAGGTTGGAAATGAGATCATTGAGTTCAACCTGTGACCCAACACCACCTTGTCAACCAGAGCATGGCACCAAGGGTCACATCCAGTCTTCTCTTAAACATCTCCAGGGACAGTAAATCCACCACCTTCCTGGGCAGCACATCCCAGTGTCTAATCACTCTTTCTGTGAAGAAATTATTCCTAATGTCCAACCTAACCCTCCCTGACACACAGTTTAAGCGTCCTCTTGTCCTGTCACTGGTTGCCTGGCAGAAGAGCCTGACCCCCACCTGGCCACAACCTCCCTTCAGGGAGTTGTAGAGAACAATAAGGTCACCCCTGAGCCTCCTCTTCTCCAGACTGAACAACAACCATGTACAACAGCCTTGACAGCAAATTTAACCCAAGACACTATTCTCTGCAGTGATCACAGCTGTATGCTCAGTCCTGAAATAATGAGCATGAACTTGGAAGTGTATGTGGCCTTTTTTCCCCTTAACTGTACACTCAGGCCCACTAGGGACAGATCTGAGACTATTACAACCATTTCACTCAGCACTTACTGCTTTTTTGTATCTAAAGATAAATGTGGAGGGAGTAGGGAAAAGAAAATCCTTCCAATGTGAGGAAGTGAAATTGCATGCACTCTTGTCTGAAAGCGACAGAAATGGTAATGAATAGAGACTATGCAGATCCAAGGCTCAGAGTGCTGAGAGGAGAAAGGAGTGTGCAAGGAGCCTCATTTTCTTTGCATGGGTAGATGCCTGCAAAACCCCCATAGAACAGTGTTCATTGTGCTGCCTCTGAGCTGCTTGGGGTTGCAGAGCTTCTGCACTTGGGCACGGACATCCCTCATTATGACCTGCAGCTTCTGCCCTTACTCAGCCTGTTTTTGCTTTAGATTCTTTCTTTCTTTCTTTCTTTCTTTCTATATCCTTTCTTGGTGTTGTTTCTACAAAGCAGTACTTTTCCTGTTAGCTAGAAGCTCCTGTTTTCTATGTGGTATAGTGTCCTTTTATTTTTGTGTACCATAAATTTGTATCCTTACATTTCAAGGAGTTGTCCTATCCACATTTTAATATTTACCAACAAAATTTATTAGTCTAGGTTGTTTTTTTTTCTGTAAATAGCTGTAAAATAGGATATATGCTAAACATCATGAACTTCATGGTTTCTCAATATCGACAATCCATTTTTAACAGCAACACACATTTTGCAGGGATATTCTCAGTCTTTGGCTCAAGAAACAGAGATCTGTGGAGTTACGTGACTTCTGGAGGTCTGCACAGGGGTCTGCAGTACAACCTCCCTCCCCACTATACCCTCCCTTCTCCCCAGGGAAAGGTGACAACTTGACAGCTAAACTCTCATTAAAGACTGTCTAATACAAATTAAAAGAACAGGATTTCCATTCTGCATACATTCTGAGTCACTTTGAAAGAGTAGTCTTACAGCTGACAGCTCATAAGTCTTAAACTTTACCAGATAATGTTGAGTGGTTTGTTACTGGTTAAGTGCACTGAAAAAACCAATAAACATTCAGCATTCATCTCATCATGGGGGGGGAAAAATAATTGTTCAGGGTTGTGCTTTGTTTATTAAATTATTTGTGTCCTGTGAACTATGAAACTCAAATATTGTCAATTCTTTCAGGAGGAAAATGAGATCCCTTCCAGTGTTTTTGCAAAAGAGCCAATTCCTAGCATTACAGAAGGAAAAGAGGAGCCTGTGGATGAGAACAAAACACTGGAAGAAACCTTGCACACAGTGGAGTTGGGTTCAGATGATGAAATGTTCCATGAGGGAGATGACTTGGATGATAGTGCAGAGGAGAAAACAGAAGAATCAAGAGCTGAGAAACTTAAAAGATCCAGCCTCAAGAAGGTGGACAGCCTCAAGAAAGCATTTTCCCGCCAAAATATTGAGAAGAAGATGAACAAAATCAGCACAAAGATTGTGTCGCCTGAAAGGAGAGAAAAGATCAAGAAATCACTTACTGTGCATCACCAGAAATCCTCCTCTTCAAAGGGCTCAGGTTTCAAAGTGTCTCCCCTCACGTTCAGCACGAAGAAAGGCCGTGAAGGAGAAAGCCCCACAGAAGCCGAGGACAGACCATCAGAAACTGCCAGCAACGACCAGGCTGAGAACGAGGATGAGATGTCCTTCGCCGACATGCACTCGGATATGACGCCCACCACCTCCCTGGCCGAGGAGGGCAAGGCAGCCGTCGATTCTCTGGAGAAGGAGGCCAGAATGGAAGGGAAGGCTGTGATGAACAACAACATCGAGCTGTCCATTGTGGAAGATGATGAGGAGTACGGGGTGCCTCTAGAATCTACCCAGAAACTGTTCGATGAGAGAAGCAACCCAGCCGGCGGGGAAATGGAACAATCTGATGAAGAAACGACCCAAGCAGCCGTCCTGCAGGTGGACCAAACAGCGTGAGCAGCCCAAGTTCCCCTTCGCCTGCCAGACACAAACTTTTTTTTTTGTGGCAAGGAACTGGTTTCAGCTGCACAGGCAGGAGGAGCGACTCTTCCATCCTTTTCTCTGCAGTGATAATTTATTGCATCGTGTTGGAATGCAGAGTGGACAAGGTCAATGACTTGAGCTGCAACGTGCTCTGCTTTAGGCCGAGCCGCTGGTGTTCGTGAATTTAGAGATGCTGCCAACTGGTGTCAGAGGCTAGCAGGAAGAGAGGATGTCTGGTAGAAGCAAGCTGATCAGCTGGCTTTCTTAGAGTTAGGTCAGAGGAAGGCGTGGAGAGTAGTCAAGACCCCAGCATTTCTGTTCTCTTTTCTTTCCCCAGTATTTCCCAGCACTGTGATAGTTTTGTATGTAAATGTGGGAATACCAATGAGAACATTTGATTTCAGTTGCCTTGCCACGCTCCATGAATACTAACAGCCTCAGTAATTGTGCACACACCTATAGTTTGTTTGGGGCTTTGCTCCACAGCACCATAGGACTAAAAGAGCAGAGTACTCAGAGGGCAAAGCTGAAAACCCAGTTCCATCCATTTCAGTGGGGGAAAGATTTTTGCCAGTAGTCACTCGCTATTCATTTAGAAGAAATCACTGCGTTTAGGTGGGGAGAAAAAAAAGTATTTTTCAATGTAACAGAGTTATGGAAACACATTAATGACAAGCGTGAATGTCCGATCAGTTACTGTACCTTAAAGGGTTCAGAAATTGAAAAAAAAAATACAGGTGTTTGATAGGAATGTGAAGGTAGCCTGAAGAAAATATGAAGTGCTATGAAATGTAAAAAAAGCAAAAATAATCCCCCACAGTATTCAATCTATACTCCCAGCTTAAAGTATATATACTCAGATAACACTAATTAATTCATAGTCTTTATAGCAATATACTATCAAACTTTGCACCTGCACAACTTTGTATCTCAGAGTATTTTGAAAATAGGATAATTTATCTTTTTACAGATTATTTCATATATAGAGCTATATCTACACAGGAGAGTTAGATAATTACAGGGATGTAAGGACAATTTCTTCAAAAAGGTGAAATACTCTTTCAGACATGTCCAAAGGGAACATTGTGTTATGGATTGAACTTCATGGCAGGGATGTTTACATAGGTAGGAGCCTGCAAAGCCATAGGATTTGGTTCTCTGCTAGTAACTTTGATCCAAGTCACCCACCCGCTCTCAAAATTACTAGTCTGTAATTTTTCAAAATTAATTGAAAATTAAAGGTTACAAGGCAGTTTGTTCACTATGAATGTTCATTCCTGTCACTTAAAGGTAAGGGGCAAAGAAGGAAAGGGAAGCACAATACCCACAAGAGTTCCCTTACATCCTTGGTTGTTTATGCAGTGGGTTATTTTTATTTTTTTATATACATAAAAATTCTACTGATACTTAACTTTGCACTAAAAGGTTGCTTCCTTTTGTGTTTAGAATCACAAATTACAGGGGAAATAAAAGCTACAGCAGAAGTACCATTATGAAATAATTAACAGGTATTACTCCACAGGGATAATATCTGTAACCAGTAAATCACACTGGAAGTTAGTTAGTCAGAGCTTAGTGTAGGCGAGTACTATTAAGAGTTAAGCTCTTAAGTGCATGGTATCATATAGAAGATTCTGTTTCTAAGAAAAATCATGGCGTAATTCGTGCAGCTATATTTTTATTTTGTATTAACTACAAAGGATTTCAATAATTTTTACTTGTAACTAACTATGAATATGACAAATAAAAGCATAATATAAAACACAGCCATGTCAGTCTTTGGGAGAAGCAGTCTGAGAAGCTGGCAAAGATGAAATTTAAAGGTCAAGTATTCATTACCTCAGTTCATGTCCCTGTTGTATCTATACCATTTTCTTTCTCATCCTCTGCTGTTAGTTAGTAATGCAAACACCAGTGCTTTGCTTTCCAGACACTTGTCAGACTTCTAGCCCATCTAAACATGCTCAGGCACTTTCCAAAATCTCCTGGCTCAATCTGCATCTTTTTATTGGACTGCAGCATACTCCTAATACTCTAAATAGTCCTGAAAGCATATTTATATGAAGTTCAGATATTGAAGTCCATGTTCTGATTATGCACACAGATAAACTCTTGTCTTCTAGAGTGCCACATAGTCTTTAGCAGGCTTAATTTTACTGACAGACCAAAGAAAGCACGTTTAACCTTTATGCAGCAGCTGTCACCTCCCACAGCCACCAAGTGCTAAGCAGGAGCCCCAGCATCATGTTTACATTTTGCTTTCAGATATGCTGGTTTGTTTGTCCTGCTAAGCTTTAATTCAAACAATACCCCTGGCCATGCTTTATCCAGTTTTAGAGATGCTGAAATGAATCCCACGCACAGTGTTCTAAGAGCATTACAATGCTATCCAGTAAAACCATTGGAAATGCAGATACTGAGCATCTGGGAGAATTAACTCAAATACCCACTTCACACACAGCCATCAGTTGCAGGACTAGAATTAAATGTTTTCTGCATCACAGTTGCACATTTACAAGGACAGGTGGGTCTGTAATCCTAACAAACAAAAGAAAGCATGCTTTGTAAGAGAGAAAAGTGTTTACTCGACTCATCTATGCCTGCTTTTGTGCTGTTTTATAAACCAGAGGAGGAAGCAAGCTCAGGCTCTCACAAAGCTGATCCTTCCCCTTGCCTTCCATTCTCAAGGCCTGACTGAAAACATCAGCCTGCAGAACTTACTGTTTGAGGGAGGAGACAGACTGTGGGACTATCAGTCAGTACTGTATTCTTTCAAGTATCTCAAGTATGTGCCTGGATCTTGTCAGGCTGGCAGATGTCAGGCATATGCACAAGTATTCCATGATTGTGCTGACAGCTTTATCTACATAATTACTTTTTTTAAAAAAATGCTTGTTTACACTTCCTGACACGGTAACAGTGAGCTCCACTTGCACCATTATTCCTTGGAAGACCTGACCTGTGAGCTGCAGCGCAGATTCAGGGTCTGACCTCCACCGGAATCGGCGGCAGCTTTGCACAAAGAAAAAGGGTGTGATAAAGCCCTCATGGTATAAATATTTAAACTAGCAGCACTCAGCATCTGCTGATACTTCCATTTTCAATGACACAAAACCAGCTGACATTTCTGTCCCCTTTTAGGGGAAAGAGGAGAGAGCATCCCGTTGACCCCCACGTGCTAATCCATGAGCCAGCTCCTCTGTGAAAAGGCACAGATACGGGTTTTCTGGACCATTTCACTATCGAACAAGAGAGTGCAGTAAAGCCATCATACAGGTCTGACTGAAGCATGTTCTGTCTCTTTAACAGACAGAAGGAAGTGGAGAAGAAAAGGATCAGAAGGTAAAATACACCTGGATAGCCCTCTATGCTACTGCAATGAAAACCCTTTGTTGTTGTAGGCTGTAATGCCAAACAGCTGCACAACTGATGACTGATAGTCACAAACTTAAAAACGAGGTAAGCTCAGAAGAATTAGTGAAGTAATGGCAATTTGTTCGAGGTCAGACTCTTTACAAGGGGCCAGTCCAACCCTGAGAGTCAGTGAAAAGCCTTCAGCTGGTTCAAAAGACGCTTTGAGCCATACAATGGTTTTGGGCCACACGTACAACTCCTGTGATCATCAGTAAGCTGTGTGCACAGATGCAGGACAACAGATCCGTGTGTGTCCCCAGTCCAATCTGCCTAGCTCATCAACCCAACAAAAAGTTTTCCTGCTATCAGCACAGCAGATGCAGCGGTGTGGCAGAAAGGAAGGCTCTGCCCTGCTTTGCAGGGTGCACTGTGGGCAAAATTTCAAGCCAAGTTCTGACTGCAAGGTCTGTGCTGTCGGGAACTGCCTGTGAGGGAGCAAGTGTAGCTGCAGCTCCTGCACACAACGGCAGCTAGGCAGGGGTAAAGTTTTACTGTGACCCACTAAGACACACGCATGCTCTGGGTGTCAAGGGGAAGGTGGCAGGCAGATAAACTTCCTGCAGGCAAAGAAAAAGGCTCACATGGCAAAGCGAGGGCAGCACGCAGCTGTTTGGCCCCGGTCCTGGTGAGGGTTTTGCCTCGGCAACGAAACGAGGGGCAGGAAACAACTGGCAGAGCCCCGGAGGTGCTGACTCAGCACCCAAGTATCCACCGCTCCCTGACTCACGGCCCCGGCTTTCCCAAATAATCGGAAAAAGGCTGAGAGCCACTTTCCACCACTTCAGACTGCCCGTTGCCAGGGTTTTGTTTCTGCATTTGCATTGAACCAGCATCCACCCCGGGCTGAGTCTAACTGCATGCATAAAGAAATTTTAATCAGCATACTTGCAGCTGTCAGTGGTGGCTGATCTCTCCTGCCTTCCTTTTGATCAAACTGCCTTTTTCCCCTTCCCCTCACTCCACCAAGTCATTTGTAAGAGTCTGAAGCGCACACTAATTCAAAAAAAGGAACTCTCCCTAATTGCATGTTGAGAACTGATAATCAATGTCATCTTTAATTTTTCTTACGTGGTTATCCCCTTTAATGGAGTGTGCTGCAGTAACTGAGAATAAATCTGCTTTGGGTTAAGCTAGAGATTGTTATTTATTTTTCTTTCAGATCAGAGATTAATATTGCTGTATGACCATTGGCACTAACCTCTTTTTCCATAGCAACACCAAAGAGTACATAAACTATGACTCATAATTTCTCTCTGGAGGACTTTTTTGTAATTATGATCATTCCACAGTTCCTAAAATATGTTAGCTGATATATAGCTCTGGTATAACAGCTTTGATTTTCCTTCATTTGAACACCCAGGCAGAAAGAAGAGACTTCCATTATTTTCTCTCTCTCAGGCTGAGCTAAACACTACACAAAGTATCATATATTCATTATTCATTATAACTGTGTGGCTCCTAAAAATTCCACAGCAATGTTTTCTTCATAAAGGTGGAACAAGTTTACTCACTTCCAATAACCTTAAATAATAATGACCTTCTAAAAAAAACTCGTGTCCTTCCCACTATGGTTCATAAATTGGGGTCTGAGAGCTGGAATTGATCCAAACTGGGAACTGTATTATACTGGGTGGCAGCAAGGTTACACACCAGCATTTCTCCTCTGCCAGTCAATGGCTTTAAACTCTCCAGCATTTCCTCTCCCTCAGAACATAGCTGCAATACACTGTCTGAATTCCATAATAATGGTGATACTCTTTACTCCCTTCAGTGAAAATCTGGCCTTGGAACAACTTGTTCATACAGCTCCCTGGAATATCTCAGCAGATAATCACATGGGATCATCACAAGAGATTACATGACTTTTTGTGTGCGTGTGTGGCTGTCCTACATTCCCCTTACAACACTGTCTGCTGTGTACTGGTGCAAAGTGCTCATAAAACCTGTAGTGCCTGTTGCCAGAGAATAATTAGAAAAATACAATTAGCAAATTCAAGGACACACACATTCAGTCAACAGCCATAATCCAAAACGGAGAGACACAACAAGTTACATCCCTCTCTGCCTTGCAGTGTGATCCCCAGCAGCTAAACCAAGTCTAGATTGCACCAACAGAAGGGACACGTGGTTTGCTCTTGGCCTTTCCAGTATGAAGCTGCACATACAGGCTCAGGCTTGTGCAGGCACACCGTGAAAGAGCAGAACATCAGCCAACACAGCATCAATCACACTACAGGCTTCTCTACTCCTCCCTAAAGGTTTGTGGAAAAACACCCTGAGCCTTCAAATTCCTGGATGTAGGGAGCAGAAAGTCACTGTAACCCCTATGCCATTATCTGCAGTGAGGAGACTCTGGCTTTGCCTTCTTTACTCCCTCCCACCAGGCTTAAGCTATGTAGAAGTGCAGGTGATGTGAACTGTGATGGATACTGGAAATGTGCAAGACAGAGTTAGGAACAAACAGCACACAAGGGATGACTGCACTGCACACCACATACACATACTCATTTAGATCAAGTACCAGGCACTGCCTAACTACAGAAACACAGCACTGTGCAAGAAAATTTATCTTATTCCTCAGTTACTTAGCTCCTGATGTCCTACACTATCCATTTAAAGGGAGTTTCAGCATCTTTTCAGTACGCTGCCAGCTACAGTTATATATGCCTTTATTTTACTTGTTCCTTCTGACATGCCTGTAGGCAAACGAGCCCCGAGAGGGTGACAACACGAGCTGCATTAACCAGCTGCCTGGTCCCTGAATCACTGCAACTCAACACAGCGCTGCCAGAGACATGGAAAAAGGGACACTGAGAACATCTGACTAGTGGTAAACAAATTATGAACACACAGAAGTTGCCTGCATTTGCCAAGTCAATTGTCACTTCCACAGTGAAAGCGATGAGCACTGTGACTTCTTCTAAATAATCTTCATTTCCCTGCAAGGTTCACCATTCCGCTGTTGGCAATAGCTGGAGGCTGACAGTCAGAGAGCAGGTTATGACTGAAGGGTGACATGTCATGTAAGGCCTGTGTAAATATGTCCTGTAAATATGTCTTTTCAGTAAAACTGAAAAGAAGGAGGTTTCTTTTGGCACATTCGGGCTCTTTAGAAGAATACCTGTCCTCTGCATGCCACTGCACAACTCTTCAAAGGAAAAGCAATCTGCAGGACACAGAAATATACATTCCTGGGTCAGGCTCAACAGCACAGAGATCTCAACTGAAACAAGATCATGTCCTGCTGTAGCTATTAAACACCACATATGTCATAGATATGTAATGTATATGACACGCAGCTTGAAATAAGCTGAGAACCTGGAAAGGTTTTAATGGACTTTGAAGTGGCTGTAAATTCTTTTGCTAAAAAGGAAATAGACTGACAGGATCCTACAAATCTAGCCCTAAAAAACAATGCATCAGGGATATTTTTTTTAATTAGTTCTCAGTACTTCTTAATGGTACAATAGTTGACGTGCAGCCAGAAGTGGAGGGAGGCATTAAACAAGAAGTGTGTAGGAGGAGAAAGAAGAAGGAAAATGTGGATAAGAAATGGAACAGTGGGGTGTGCACAAGAAAAGGGAATGTGTGAGGGAAGGAGCCACTAGGAAGGGTGGGGAACTGGAGGAAGGAGCTGAAAGGCTACTGAGAAACAGCAGCAGAGTGTCCAGAACAAAGGCTGGGACAGAACCAAGAGGTACCAACAAAAATCGGAAAAAGAAAAAACAAGGGTCAGTGAGGTCTACAGTTCAAATATATGGAAATGGGAGTAGAGAATCAGAAATTACTGCAGGACAGCTGCCATGTAAGAGACAGCAACAGTGAGCAAAGAGCTCAATATTCATCATCTCTCTACCTGCCCAAATGTGTTTATTGCTGAAGCAATGCCCAGGACTAGGTCTAGAAGTTATTTTTACTGTGCAATGTAGTCAATCTTTTTTATTTTGCTTAGAGTTTTGTTTGTTTGTTTTGTATGAGAAAAGTTGGTCTGGAATAGGCAAAAGCAACATCTTACATGAAAATAGCTCAGCCTGAGGTTGCAGAACACCGTGATGGTCTTGTCAGGTCTGCAGTGCAAGCTCACAGATCACCTTTGCCTTATCTACTTGTTTCCAAGGCTTGGGGGAGAGAGGTCAGGGACAAGAGGAGAGGTGCTGTGAACAGCAGGATGGGGTCTTCTCCTGTCCAGACATTTAGGAAATTTCCCACTGAGTACAGACCTCCTGCAGACAAGGAACAGGCAGGATTTGCTGGAAACACTGAGGAATGCACCTCCAATAGCTGGCAGTAACACAGCCAGTGGGATTTCTATCCTATTGCAAACAGGTTTTGGGGAAAGCAAACCCAGCTCTCCTCCTGCACCGGGCCTCACCCCCTTGCTTTGCCAAGAAGCTGGGCTATATTAAGATATGAGGCAGCCATGCTGGCTGGGCCATTTCTCCTTCATGCTTGGCCTCCCCCGTGGGAGTTGCTCCATTCTTACGCATCTGTTAAGGAACAGCTTGTTCTTTCTGGCTTTCCTCAGTTTCTTTATTTAGTGGTGCCACTTCACACACTGGAAGCCAGGTTCTGCTCTAACTCCAGAACAGACCTGCCCAAGTCCCCTTCCCACCATTCATTCTTCAAAAAATAAAGCAGCAGCTCTCTCCTGCTCCACTCCTAACCTCTCCTAGGTTGTTGCCTGTCATTTTATTGTACTTTTTCAGAAACTCTCCGTTTCCTATATAACTCCCTCATAAAATGGAAGGCTGTACTATGAATTCTTGTTAATGACTTACAGGATGCAGGTTGATAGATACAGGGGTTTTCATAATTACCATACTTGGATAATTTCCTGTGCAGAAGACGATGACGTGTGGAGAAAATTATGACAAGCCTTGGAAATAACAGAAGGAAAAACCTGGATTGAGGTTCTAATCTTTAAATGGAAAACGTTTCCTCACCTATTTGTTTGCTGCTGTCAAATCTCAGTGCCTGAAAAGAAAGTCTCCTTCTACAGAAGAGAGGAAGGAGAAGGTGCATTGAGAGGTAGAAATATATCTCATAAACGTGTACATCTATGTAATATACATCACATATGTACCTCTATATGCTCACCTGCATATTCATCCATGCTATTTAATATAAGGATTAATGTGCTCAACCCTAAAAAATATTTGGCATCCAAGGCTCCTTGATTTTGAAGACATCTGCATACTTACACTTCACTCTATAAAGTAATAGAGACAAAGTTCCTCAAAGGTTTTCCTCCTGGTATTTTTTTAAAGTGCCTGTGCTACCACAGTATTCAGCATCCAGCCTGAAAATGAAACGATTTCAGACAGTTTCCTTTTGCAAGATGTGACCGAGGTCAAAATCTATGCCAGCAGTGGGAGACTACCAAAATCAGTGTTTATAGAAAATCAGGGACAAGAGAACTTGAATTGGTGCTTCTTGATCATACATAACCTAATCAAGCTGCAGCTCTAATAGGAGTAATTTCATATTATGAGTGTTTCACTTTATAACAATTTCACAAAATCACTTTGCAAGACTTTCACGCACAGTTTTGCACAATATTTTTCAGGCAGAGGCAATGCTCACACTGAGACAGACACCAGCTCACTCTGCCCATGCCTCAAGCCAACTGGAAGACATGGTAAATGTCAGATGTTGCCCCAAGCTAATATGCCACGTCTCTCATTAGGGCACAGCACTAACTGCATCCATATAGTGCCTGGTCAGCTCAAAATGCAGACAGGGTGAGATCATCTCTGCCTCTACAACACTCTTAGGCAGTGCAGACAGGGAGTTTAGCCTGCAGGAACAATGCAGTTGCAGGGGATGTTGATCCACTGTTGCTCCGTTAATGCCTAATCTATCCCAAGAATGGGACCAAAATGAATCCTCAGACTATAATTTAAAATAGAACAAAGAAATCTGGTGATTGTTTTATCTGTAGTAAGTACTGAAGCCAGAGGTGAAAATGGCTACTCAGAACTCAGCTGATTTGCTTTTATAGCTGGAAGTGTGGCAAAAATCCCTTTCTGATGCCATGCTAGTGGAGCAACCTGAAAGATTATTTTGGTTCTATAGATCCTAATCTTCATGCTACAATACAGAGCTTGGTGTCTGCTCTCATTTTCTTTGTCCAAGGCTCAATATGAGAGTAAAGGAGAGATCAGCTAAACTCTGCAGGAGCTTTCTTCTAGGCTAGATCCTCCAGGGAAAGTCACATGAAATATTGCCTGTGGACTCAGCAGCAAGGCATGCATGTGCCTGCCCCTCCATGGCACACAGCCTCGTCCTCTGGGCCCTGGGCAAAGCTCACAGTCACATTTATCACCAGCAGCAGTTCTCCTGCCATGCCTGTGCCATCCACATGAACACAGGGGCCTGAAGTGGAAGAAAGGGAAACATGCTTTTCTAACATTCCTGAGATCCACCAAATAATTACTTTATGTAGGTAATGAAGAGACTTTAGCCTACTCCTGTATCCCCGCTGAGATGGAGACAATTTATTCTTGAAGGTTGTATATTATTGTGTTCTCCCTTCTTTCTCCAAATATTATTTTCACTCAACAGTGCAGCTGGCCAAAAACTGCAAAAAAAGCATTAGCTGAAAAAGTTATTTGTCAGGAAACAAGGTTTCCTCTTCTCCACCTAATGCACTCCAGCAAGTTCCAGCTACATTGCTTCCTCACAGCATTTAGCTTGAGAAAGCATGTGGTGAGCCTGGCAAGAATCTGAAAACCTCAAATGTTCATGATTATCAGCATTAACAGTTGCTATTGTTCTTATCTCAACAGTTAAAGCTTGCCCTTAGCATTAAATGCTGTTTTTCCTCATTACTACAGATTTCTTTTTGCACAATCCTCTTTCCATAGCTTCATGATATTTTCAGATCTTCCTGTTCAGCTTTGAATGTTACATGAATACTGCCTGGTGAGGAAAAACATGCTACATATCATTTTAATACAGGGATCACTTGTTGTTCCTTTCCCCAGCTGCATTGCTGTGACTCTGCCTTCTAAGTTCCTTACTTTTTCCTCCATGCACATTTCACTACCACTACCACCATGATTTGAAGTACCAGATTGTTTTTCACTGGCTTCTACAAAGCTATGTTAAACTTTGCAGCCACCCAACTGGTACTGGTGTTTTTTTTGAGGTGATGGGGAAGGTGGGGTCCTGACATGCATCAGCAATGGCATCCAGGAATCATTTGTTTTACCATCCATTTATTTACCTTTATCCTGGCCAGTCGGTAAGAATCCTCATGCTGCTGCTTGTCTTCAAATCCGAGTTTGTCTGGGGAAATTAGTTCTAGTTTTGGAAGCAGTTTTGGAATGAAGGCACTGAAGGCGAGGGGGCCGTGTAAGCTCTGCCTGTGCTGTGCAGCAAAGGAGATGAACCACACTCCCTGCACAGCCAGGCTGGGATTCCAGAATTCCTCTTTGCAGGAATGCAGAAGTACAAGTTTCTGTACAAGTTTCTTCAAAATACCATCTTTTTACTACCTTCAGGACCAAAAGCTTGACCTGAAAGGTGGTTGATGGATTCAAACCAACTTTGCATTTGATGAAAACCAAGATCTCCCTCGTTGCTATAACCTCCCCAAATACTTTAACTACACAAGCTAGCTTTAGAGAGAGCCTGCTCTGAGCAGAGTGAACACACATCTGCAAGACATTTCTTTGGATTCAAAGTAAAGTACCCAGATACAGTCCTGAGGAGTATGATACACAATATCTTAATTCTCACTCAAACAGTTCCTGTTTATCTTCATAGAGGACTAACGCAAATATTAGCTTTGGGATTTGATAAGGGACACATTAAACAAACACTGCTGCCTGTATCATAAAAAACTGGCTCTCAGCCAGATAAGTGAAGCTCTGCCTTACAAATTAAGTATTACTATATTCAGGGTGTGCTTGCAGTGGTATTTTCTTCCACTGCCTGCATTTTTTTCAGTAGTGCATAAGCACACCTAATAGAGTACCTTGCAGGGAGATTTCAATCACCCCCAGCACAGGAGAAATGAGACATTTCTGATGCCAGCTCAGCTGCACACAGCACTGTCTTCCTCCCAAGAACTCTGGTAAGAGCTGCGGGTCTGAGGCTCGGTTTTGTTACTCCATTATCATGCAGTCATGAAGGAAACAACACTTTAATTGTTTTCTATCCGTGAGATAATGAATTACTCCTCTCTCTAAAACAGAGAGGCAGCAAAAGAAGGAACATGAATACTCATTTCCTTTTCCAGAAAACAATTACGGCGCTTGTCAAAAAATATGACAATTGGAAAAATCAATGTAAAATTTGGTAATAGCTTGGCACTTTCAATATTGCACAAACTCCCACCTAATAATCTCAACAAACAGCCTTACTAAAGCTGATTGGTTCTTTGAAATTAATGGTGCTTCCTGTGGGCTACGCTGCTTCTCAGCACGAATTAGACAAACAAAAAATCCAGTGTCTTACAAAAGAATTCTGAAGAAGATCTGCAGTAATTCCCAGGGAGTTCTTTCGATTAAAAAAGTAAAAAAGAAAAGCAAAACCAAACTCAGCCAACAAAAAAGGAGGGTAAGAAAAGGTCACACTTAACAGAAAACAATGAAAGTTTCCGCAGGTATTTACCAACTTCTTTACCCTGCAACATGCAAACGTCTAAACACATTCTTACTAGATCTTCGAACAGATAGCTAACAGTTTCCCCCTTGAAGATGGCTTCCATATCTTCTCAAACCTGGGTTTTTTTACCCCAGATTTTCCTGAAAACACAGGTATTGCCTAAAAATGCCAGAACTGGCCACCAAAATGTGCCACCTGAATTCAACTCCACCTTTGGAAATTGGCTTACAAACTCTTTTCCAGGCCTCAGCCTTCCACTGCTCACATTCTGAAGGAAGATGCTGAAAGGAGCTATATCGCTCAGGTTGGCAATAAACAGTTCCAACACTCATTTAAGAACTAATTTGTTCTTTTCCATAAAGCTTGAGAAAAATACCAAACTTCAGCCAGTCCCTGAGGAACTGTTGCCTTTCATCCCAATCCTTCTCATAATCAATTCCCTGCACAAGGGGGCTCTGAACCGTGGCTGTGGCTCTCAGACACTGCCACAATAAAGAGTGAGTAGTGGAAACCACACCAGGTTTTCCCTGAGAGGATTGCATCCAGGCACTTGCTTCGCAGTGATAAGCGAGCATCCAAACAATCAGAGGCACAGACGGTGCTGCTCCCAGGGCAGCCCCTGTGTTCCCCAGTCCCATGAGAGGTAAAGAAGACTTCCCTCTCAGCAGCCACTTCTAGGCACGCACACTTCCCTGAGCCCTGGCTCACCCCCGGCCCTTGCTACTCAGTCTGCCCTGCCCTCGATCAATTCAAAGGAGAAAAGGCCAGAATAGGAAACAGCACAGCTCACTTGGTGCACTGTTTGCCACAGATTTAACGTGCTCTCTTTCTCTCCAACCAGCCCCAGGTTCAACAGTGTTGGCTGCACCTGGACACTGCTGTCTGCTCAGGGAGAGGTGCAGAAACAGGTCATTGCTGAGGAGGGGCACCTCTCAGGGGCAAGCAAAATTCTATTTCAGAAAAAAAAGGCTCTAACTGGAGCCCAAAGCAGCGAAAAAGCAAGGATGAGTACAGGCTTTTTCCCAGGCATTCCATTAGAAAGCCATTTCCAAAGATTTAGGATAGACTGTGATACCTGCCAGGTGACATAAAGCCCCGAGCATCCTCAGCAGATCTTGTTCCACAAGCAGGTAAATAAGCTTCCTGCAGCTGAAGCGACACAACACCCAGCTTTTGGCTCCCATCGAGCAGAATCACCCAGGAAGCAAGATCTGCTTTGCTGAAGGGTACAGAAGGTCTGTTCCCACAGGAGAGCTTTGCTTTCTGCTTTGGGAAAACTAAACGGGTTGGTTATGTCTGCTACAGGCTCATAAATCCACATCAGCTGCTGCCTCAGGGACAGCCATTGCTCCTCTGGGTGATTTTCTTCCCCACTTAGAGAAGATGAACAGCTGGTGACGTATATCACAGCTCCAGCAACACACTTACCCATAGCCTTACGCCACTGAAGGAGCAGGTTTCTGTCATTGAGACCACAGGAAAGCAGGAGGCAAAGCAGAGGCAGCTTATTTTCTTTTACACCAGCTTTTTCAGGTCAGACGACAAAATGGTAGTCAGAGTGGGCATTGGTAGCTGGCTTCCCAAATGGAGCTAGAAGCAGACCAAAGAACCCAAGTTTTAATCCTGCTTATGTAATTTTAATTTGTAAAGTAATTGTGATTTGCACACACAGTAAAATAAACTTACGTACTAAAAAACAGCATGAGCCTAGATACAGCAGATTCTGCACTGTGGAGAGAGGGCTGGTGCAGAAATGTGCCTCATGACACAGGAGCCTCCCCTGCAGTTACACGAGGCTCCAGCACCTGGGCCATGTCCCACAGCCAACCCTGTTGTTCAGGACGAACTTTATCCTGGCCATGGCACAGCACACCCTGTAACCCACCCCAGCACCAGCCTGGGCAGTTCTGACACTGAGTCACTGCCTGTGCTCACTCATCTGGGTCCCACATTGTCCAGTGGGGCTTCTGACTCCAGGGTTTTGTCTCCAGGGACAGCCCTTATGATACAGACATACAGGCAAAAAGATTAATCATCATGAGCAGATTTAGTAAAACCAGGTCATCACAAAGCTCCAGGAACTATGCAGCTCTGAATTTTTCTCTAAACACACATACAGCTCCACTGATACCAACAGGGATACATCAGCTCATACCTGAAATGAATAGAACCAAAGAGACTCCAAGTTAATCACTGTTATTCATTATATATGTTGTATGTTGCATTGTTATGCTGTTTGTAGTTATATTTGAAGTTATAATGTCACATACCTGTTATTTCAGATTGTTTGTGCCAGCACTGTACCCTCACATCCCCCCAATCCCCTGTATTCCAAGTTGTATATTCCCCTTTTCCCCAAATCCCAAGTTTCCCCTTTCCCTTCCATCGGGTTCAGCCTCTGCTGCTCCCCGCCTGCTCGTCAAACCACGAGACACCGCCCAATATGGAAATCGAGTGGAGCCCCTTAATGTTCGGCTCCAAGCAGAAGCCCATTCAGCAGCAAAAGGTCCCTAGAACAACGAGCCCACCCAAAACTGAGACCTATGAAAGAC
Source organism: Acrocephalus scirpaceus scirpaceus (assembly GCA_910950805.1). Classification (NCBI taxonomy): domain Eukaryota; kingdom Metazoa; phylum Chordata; class Aves; order Passeriformes; family Sylviidae; genus Acrocephalus; species Acrocephalus scirpaceus. Next base: position 40,701,462 of record OU383779.1, on the reverse strand, counting down.
ACTGCTGTAAGAGCGGGACATCCAGCTACCCGGGGAGGGTCTCCAACTCGTTAGAGTATTCTCACTGACCTAAAAGGTGACTGAAAGGAGGGACACCCCCCCTAGACCGAGCCAAGCAGACTGAGTTCCTGGAAACCCCCGCGAGGCAGGAATCCGACCCTGCAGCGATGAGCCGCAGGATCGTCTTGGACCTCCTCCTCGGCCGTGTCAGAGGTGCCCCGAGGTGAGCGGCGAGGGAGCAGCGGCAGAGGCGACCCCACCCTCCCCCATCCAATAAAGACACAAAAGGAGTTAAAACCAATCTCTTGCCCAGTGTTTATTTCAATACCCACTGAAAATCAAGCACGAAATGAATCGGGGTGACTCTGGCATTTAATAGCTAGGTGCTTCTAAGAATTTCAAGACACTCTGCATGCATATGGCAAGTTTGCAAGGAACATAAAGTTCCTTTGTACCGGAGCAGAAGTATTATCAGAGTTCTCAACAGTCTGTGCTTCCTTTCATAGCTGGACGTGTCAAACAGACCCCAGCCAGCAGATAAGAAATGCCTACAGAATCAAAGTGCAGATTAGAGAGGCAGCAGCGGCAGCTGAGAACCATCTACCACAGCTGAGAGACAGATCAAGGGACCTGAGAACAGCTAAGAGCAGATCCAAACTTTACATGACATTCAATCCATTACATCAATAAATAGGGTATTACAAGGCTGTGAAAACACTGATTTTTTTCTTTAGCCATGGACTCTGTTACATCGGTTGTGGCCAGCACTGCTACTCGTGATGCCGAGAGGCAGGAACACAAAGCAAAAGTGTGTGTGCTTTCCTCAGCTTAAAGAGTTTTCATGTATCAGTGCTCCTGAGGATGTATGCATCTGTTTTCAGCAAACTGTCACAGCAACGTTAAAACCTGGAAGTATTGATATGGGGGTGCTCTGGGACTGAAAGATATGCCTGATGTGTAAATATCTCCCTGCAATATACACGTTACCTAGAACTAACACAAGCACAGAGTTTGCATATCCAGGAGCAAATTTATGTCATGAGTATCAATGCAAGGAATGCAGTAAACAATGCAAGGCCTGCAGTATTTCCCAGTGCTTTAGAATTACAAGTAAGCTCCCATCAGGAATCCTAACACTTTGCCTAACACATCCAGCAGCATGGAAGGGGTCCCTAGTAGAGACCCAAAAAAGGCCAGGAGATCATGGATTTCCCTAACTCAGATAAACAGGGCTCTGATCAGGCATCCTTTGCCCATGTTGGTGACCACAGCAGCAGCAGCATCTCCCTCCAGCTGAGGATCAGCATTTATGGGTACCCTGGGGGCTTCAGAGAGGCAAAAATGCTGCATCTATGGGAAAACCAAAGACAAGCATCTGCTGCCTGGAGTAACGTGGGCAGAAAGCAGCACCAGCTAGAGGAACTGAATTCCCTTTAATAATGTATTGCTTGTTGTGCCAATTAATTCATGTTTGCAAGTGTGGAAAACTAACTTATTAGGCACCAGGTAGTTCAGTTTAATTATCCTGAATTTCCAGGTGGGAACTCCAACCAGCATTTAAAAATAAATCCCTCTCTGTTTAAGCTGGGTCCATGCAGCTGGATGCCAGCCAAATTCTGGCAGGTGCTTATCACATCTATGACAATGAGAATATCACCTGACAAAAAACACTCTGTAACCCCAGCTAACATTGAAGAAACTTACAACAGCCGTTGAGATTTCTTAGCTGCTCCCCAGAAGGCAGGGCACAGAGCCTTGCTATTTTATCTTGGCTTTCTTCTGTTTAGGGACAAAAACACCTTGAATACAAATGGCAGAAATCAGACTATGCAGTTTTTTACTTTAGTGTCAAAAAGAATGTAAAAAAAATTTTTAAAAATTAAAGACCATCTTCCTCTTCTTCAACATCATAGTTCCTTGATCTACAACAATCCCACCCTCTGAAATTCACCATTTCCAAAACACATCCTTCTTCTTGTTATTAGAACATAAATTCAAAATGAAAACATCACATGAATGCAACTGTGCCCCTGATGTCAAAACAGGAACAGAATCTAAGAGTAAACACACAAGATGTATGTGTCATTTGTCCTTTCCTGAAAAAGAGTGGTATGATGCTCTGAAGTCCGTAATGCTCCTTGAAGTACAGCATCTTTTTGTATGGCTTGAATGACTCTCAAGGACTATATTTACCTGCTCACAATAAGCTAAATAAAATGGTTTTAAATGAAATTGCCAAACTTAACAAAAAGACATTGTGGCAGCTTCAAACCTCCACCCCATTTCCTGCTCTCTCTCAATGTGGCTGCAGATGCATTTATACTGTGATGATGAAACTCCTACAATACACAGACAGTACAAGAGCTAAGAAAAACATCCAGGGTGCTATTGAATTTCAATTGAAAATCTTACAGCACTTAAAATATCCAGTTATTTTTACCTGGGGTTCTGGTGATTAACAAGCTGTGAATGTCAGATCCATCTAACTCACCCTGAAAGCACTGGGGAGGGAACCAAGGAGCAGGTCCTTAGCACCACTTACTAAAACAATACAAAAGTAAGAATTATTATTATTGCTGGTTCCACTATTGCACTTCAATTCAACTGAAAATCTGCCCTCCCATAACACAAAGGTAACTTGGGTCCCTCGGGAGATGAAATAACCAGCATTTTCTCCAGCTTAACTTATATCATACCTCACAAGATGAAACTATGAGAAATCAGCTTTCTCTGTATGCCTCACACACAGAGGTGCTTTTAATTCACAGCTCTGCCTTCTCTTCCCCTGCCCATGAAAGTGTCAGAGTGTTGTGAATATCAATTAAGATAAGACTGTGGTACTAAAGGTTTCACATGCCTCACTACCTAATATCTGCATGCCTGCGTGGCTAAGCATCAGGCCAAAGCAGGAGACAGTGTCTGCTTCAGGAAAAAGTGTGTAGCTGGGAATTACCTTCCAGTGGAAAATATTTAACCAGATGGGAATGTTATTTATACGTGATGCTTCCCATTAGCAGTGACTAACATTTATGCTATGAAATACCTCCTTATTACAGCACTAGAGTTATGACATGCTTTTAATACTTAGCACTGAGGGGTTTTTTTCCTTCCCCAGCCCATACTTTCTATGAAAGAATCACTGAGCTATTATGGTCTGGTGACCTGCTTAGCATGAAGCAAGGCAGCAGCCAGAAGATAAGGAAGGGAAGAGAGGCAGTGGTGGGGACTGGAGTTCGTCAGTGTGTTATGATTCATCACTAATTTATGTGGGATGCTGCGTAGCACAGGCAAAATCCAAGGACACACAGACGCATTTTCTTTTCTGCATATAGGTGGGGCTCAGTTCACAGGATTTCCCCTTCCTCTGACATTATAGACCTTCAAGGTTGCTTATCTGACAGGGAACATGGGTTGGAAACGCTCTAGGAAAACCCAGAGTTCACCCCAGCTGAGGGCGGGTCAGTGCTATCTCCTCAGGACAGCTCAGGCTGCAAATGCCTCAGGACAGGAATTTTTTGGACCTACAAAATTTTGCATGAGTCAGTGCACATTCATGCAAAGGCTGTATTTTCCTTCCACAAGATCTTGTGCTTAAAGTTACGGTATGTCCAGTGCATGTGTCTTTTTAAAGAATATTTCTTTAATGCCCAGCAGCACAAAGTCTTGGTGCAGCCATTTTGCAGGCAGGCAGAGCCCAGCTCCCATACCTGGGGCAGCCTGGAGGTTACCAAAGCTTGGGAAGAAGGATGCACCCTTGATAGTGCACACAAAGAAAGCAGAATTTACTGGCCACAAGGACATTTGGCAGAACCTCCAAGGATGAAATTAATAAAGCCACCACGGCAACTGTGGAGCTGAATCAGCTCCAACTGCATAAAAGGCAGTTCTGGCAGGGACAGATCACAACCAACTCATGGCCACCCACCCAAAAAATGCCCCAACCCAAAAGAAGAGAGTGACTGAGCTTATGGACTAATTAGCATGGGAAGCAAGAGATTCATGAACCAATGGAAGATATAATACTAATTAATAAGAGAACTAGGTAACTTGTAGCCAATGAATATTGATGCCTTTGTTTGCTAAAGTATATAGTGAAAAGTTTTGGTAATCTTTGTGGTGGCTTTGGGGATTTGCCACCCAGCTCCCCTTTCTGTGCAGAACTGTAAACAAATCCAATATCTCAAATCTCTGTATAGACTGGCCTCTTGCTCACCAGGTGAAAGACCCTAATTTGGGACAACATCTTCACAGCACCAGGCTGCTTGCTCCCATTGCCCACGCCCTCTCCAACAACAGCTGCCCTACAGGCTGGCACAACCCCAGACAGGGCCAGGGCAGATCACCTGGCTGCCTTCCACTCAGGATCTCTTCCTCAGCCCTCCCTGTGCCCCTCAGGCTGCAGGCTGGCAGGGAAGAAGCCCCTCTTACCACGGCAGGCACTAAAAGGGCAAACCCCATCTCTCCAGAACCCATCCACGCTGCCCTCATTAAAGCTCCTGTCAGCAGAGCCCAGCTGAGATGCAGCTCTCAGCGCTGGTGCGTTTGCTGGCTGCACCTCAAGCCCCGGCTGAAAGCAATTAAAGCTCTGCTGCCCGCTGAGCTCCCGAGGCCAGGCCAGCCCTTGTTGGGGAGGTCAGGGCTGGCAGGGCAAAGCCAGAGTGTGTCCAGCCAGCACGTCTGTGCCGGGGCGTGGGCAGGCGGCCTGGCCGGGCACAGCGGGATTGACCCGCAGCAGCGGGCCCCCCCAGCACAGCCATGTGCTCTCCTGTCTGAGCTTGGGTCATCCAGATCCCAGAGCTCAGAGGAAAATAAATACAGAAAAGGAAATTTCCCCCGTGCCCATTTCTTTCTCCTTGGCCTGTTCCATTAAGTTTGTCCCTGTTTTAATGGGACCATAGAGTACGACTGGACAAAACTTGCATGAGTAACCATGATCGTCTGTCTTGTGCTTTCCTTCTTTTTTAAGTAGGAGCAATGATACACACTTTGCCTTCAAGAAGGCTTTCCTTGCACACATAATCATTAAAAAAGGATACATGACCTAGACTACAGAAACAACCTCTGTTTTCAGAAAGCAGTATCAGTAGTTCACTGTCAAATTGAAAGGATATTTTCTATGATGATCTGTCTTGGATGACTTGAACACTTTCATAAATAATCTGGATGATGGAAAAGAAAGTGCTTACTAACCCTGCAGATGACAAAAGCTTTAAGGAAGTTTGACAACAGAGCTAGAATGAACATGATTTTGATAAAGCAGAAGAACAAACAGTTTTAAAAATCTGACTCAGTGAAGAAAAAAATGCAGTGGTCTACATTTAGTAAAGATAAGCACCTGCATGAAACAGAGAAGGGCATGGCAGTGGCATGGGAATTCTTCTGGGATGCTTGTAAGGAATCTTAAAATAAATATGTGTCAAAGTCATATTGATGCAAAAAGACTTAGATCATAAAATGCAGTATCTGTAAGGAATCCCTATGGAGCAAAAATAACAGAAAAGCCAACAGTCCTTAGACCTTGGCTGAAATACTGCCCTCACAGAGCTATAGGCCAGTCCGAGAGCCAAGAGTGCCAAAGGAACAGAAACTAGGACATGATGCACTTGTCATAATTCTTTCAGCCATCCTGCACAAAGTGAAGGCTGAACGAAAACATAACTAACTGTCAGGTACAAGGAGGACTTTCCAAAACTAGGAAGGAATCCTCTAGGTATTACCTCCCTAAAGGAAGAGGAAAAGCAGTGACTTAAGATGTCAGCAGTGACAATGAGCATCGGAAGGGGTGAGGGGATGCTCTTTAACAGCAGCCATCATGAAGCACTGGGGAGATTGCTTGGGTAGCCTGAGGAGCCACCATCATCAGCTGCTAGTTAAAGCAGGTTGGACAAACCTCTGCCAGGAATGACATACGTGGAGGTGGTGGGACCAGACTCTTGCAGCACTGACGCTCCAGTTCTCTTCACTGGCAAGGGTGGAAGTGAGGGCGTTGCTGAGTCAGCCCTCCCCAAGTCACATCAAGCATCCACTCAGCTTTTTGCTACCCTCTGCCTGCAGGAATGCAAACACCAGGCAGTTTTATGAGATTGACCAGTCCTCCGAACAGCACTGCTTAAAGTACCTCCCTCCCTCCTGGGGCTATAAACAATCTTGGCATGTGAAATGCACAACTGGAGTTAAGTCTCTGACTGGCCACAGGAAATACAAAATTGCATACTCTGACTTGATGGGTTTATGTGAATCCAGTCAGAACCTTCTAAAGTGGATGCCTCAGATCAGGCCATTAAGTCCCTACACAGAGGCCTAAATCAGTGGCCTCATTTTCAAATACACACTGAGCACTCAGCAGCTCCTGGAGCATCTAAGAGGAGATGTGATTGCTTGTCACATCTGAGAACTCGTGCCACTTTGGCTCTGAAGTGTCAACCTGAAAGCAATTTTCTATGCAATTTTTCACAGTCCTAATCTTGGTGTTTTGTGAACACCTTCCCTAGATTTTTTTCCCTAGGCCATTATTTTGTTTGTAATGTAAAAATAAATATTTCACATTAAAGCAACTCCGAAGCTCTAACTTTAGAAGTCTTCAATAGGTGCAGAACTTCAGGCTGAGAACTACAGCACGCCAAAGATTTTACCATATCAAACAGAGTTTGCACTCCCACATCCCCTCCTGCATTCATAATTACATTCTGACTCACATTATAATCACATTTGGGTCCCAGTCCTGCTTTGGAAATTTCATGGCTGTAGGCAGGGACAAATCTTCCAGTGCACAGCACCCATCTCCAGGTAAGCCGTGTGGAATCATTAATGCCACAGCCAAGGGACAGACTCCTCACCGTTTGAGTGCACCAGTTTCTGCACCTGGACTCCTGGCTGCAAAAGCCTGTGGTGCAGAATCCTCAACAGCCTCTTTAATAAACAGAAGGGCAAAAAGGAACACTGTTCTAGCATCAAATGGAGAGATTTTGGTACTGTCTCTGAAAAAATGCTGGATTTTTTAGAGCTTAGGGATAGAACAACTAGGCTCTAAGAGGGATAAGACTTAGTTACCTGCTCCTCTAACAGAACAGGAAAAATCAACTTTACTCCCAAACTCTATATTTTTTTGATACAAAATGTATCAAACACATGCTTCAAACTGGAATTCCCAATTTTTCCCAGAGTTCATCCTCCACAAACTTTAAGAGTACATTTCAGGAATGTAGCCAGGAGGACGCAGAGCTAATAACAGATGCTTGGAACACTAATTCATGCTCAAAAATAGGAGAAAGGCATCCACTTAAAATGTTACCCTATTACTATGGAGCCAGCTTACCCAGGGTAGCAGCATGTGCACAGCAGGGAAAGGAAGAGCTCCCACTTGCTTTAATGACTGGTTTTCCTTGGGTTATCAGCTGGCTTTCCTCAGTCTACTGCATCTATGTCAGGTGGTTAATTTTAGAGGGTTGCAATTCACACAGCATCAAGTTTGCTCTCCTTTCCCCCATTCCTTTTCATAAACCTCACAAACAGTTAAGAGATTTATAGGGAACCACACATACCAAAGAGTAAGAACCCTTACCTGACCTAAACTCCTTCAATTTCAGCTATTTTAAATGAAGTACAAGATAATTACAAATCCATTTATAGTATGCTAAGGACATATTTCTTAAGAAAGCTTTATTTTTTGTGTGTTTATGCTGTCCTCTCATTTCTCCACCTAGAAATCAAAATATCCCAAGGATACCCATGAACCATGCTGAAACTGGAAACACAGCCAGCAAGCACCTGCTGAGCCCTCTTAGGTCAGATGCAAACATCTACAGCTTCCCTTATTTCAGTAATTTCCACTTCACAACTATTAAAATGTGACTTTTTAAAATATATATATTTACATTAAAAATCCTACCTGACAATGAAAAAAATCCCCTATCACTTGCAGTAAGTCACCCTGACATGCTGTAAATCTGGAAGCCATTTCCCATTGTCACGCACACACAACAGCTCCAGTTTCTCAGGATAAAGTCAACCACCACCCTGCAGGCCCAGCTGCTCCACCAGAGACAGGAGATGTTCCTCCCATGCCTGTGTGACACAGAGGGAGAAGTCACATGCCAGCAGTGTGAGGGCCACACAAGGTGCCACACATCCTGCCCAGGCCACCCAGCTGGCACAACCTGCCTCTGCAGTGTCTGAGAAGGCAATAGCACAGAGGCAGTAAACATCTCCCCAGTCTTATCCCTCTCTGTACATATTTCAGTACCTTCTAGAGACAAATTGGCAGCTGGAAATAAACCAACAGAGGAATCAACATCAACAGGCTGAAGCAGCCACAGATCTGAAGGTGCAACAGTTCTGCAGGAGGCTAGCAATATGAACATTATTTTAAATTATTATTAATTATATATTTCAAGAAGTGATTTTTGAATGCTTGACCTCTTACCAAAAAAGTTTTTCGTACTATGAGTTATTTTGTCTGAAGTTATAATTATTTGGATTCAGAGAAATCAGAACCAGCAGTGGCCTCGTCCTCTTAAAAATTGGTTGTATTTCAGAGTGAATAAATAAATCCTAAACCAGTCATATCTATTAGCTAGTCCAGTCGGAAATGTTCAGAACAATACAGGCACGGATAAGACATTTGAGCTTAAAAGCAAATCCTAAATACCAAGCACCATCACCAAGGAGCTGCTTTGAGCAGGCTTGGGCTTGTGGGCAAGTGCAGCCTGATGTAGGGCTCAGCCTGCCCGGAGCAGCCAGACCTCCTGAATATCTGCTGTCAGCCACAGGAGGGCAAAGCGAGCCTAACCAAACTATAGAGACCTCAGGAAAGCAGCCAAACCGGGGCAGGATCACACGTGGGCAAAGGGACAAGGTGGCAGGACCAACTAAAGGAAATACAGACTATTCCTAGACATTCTCCAGACCAAAAGTTTCTCCCCACTTCTCATTAGCAGCAGGAGCCAGCTCAGGAAGGGCCATCAGACAGTCCGGAGAGGAGCAGCCAGTCACCAGCAAAGGGCTTTGGGGACCAGACTCCTTTTGTGCAAGCCCAACTGGCAGCTCTCTGCACACCAGAAAACTAAGCCCAAAAACCTCAATAGCTGCAGAGCCATTCACTAATCAGAGCCCCGAGCACTGATTTCTGAGTAAACCTATTTGGCCATGGCAGACACAGCAGCTATTCATAATTCGGCCTCAATCAAAAACAATTTTGTGATTTGAAAGAATACTCGTTTTTCATAAACACTGGCATCTCCCCAGCAATCAGTGAACTCCCTGGCAGCCGGCCAGACACATCCACTGGTGGCAGCAGTAATTCCTCCTCATTATAATGTTTATATGTGCATAGATATGAGCCAGGTGAATTCACAATATGCATTAGAAAGACAAATGGATCCCATACAGCGAAGGGTTGAGAAGGTGACTGAAGATTTTGTCACTAGACGAAAGCATGATCCAAATACACAGATTTTGGAACTCCCTAATTTATTGCTACAGTTCTCCTAAACCTTAGCCCTTTACTTTGGCCACAGATTTCCTGCAGTTTTCATTAAATAGATGATAAAGGTAACCGGTACATGATTTGTTTTGTAACTCGGGTAATTTTTTTTATTTAAACACTCTAGAAACTTTTTAAAAAAGTAAATCTTATTTTTACCTCAGCAAGATAAAGCAGATAATTCCCAACTTTGCTGCAGGACCTGAGGGAAATAAAGGGTGCTTATTCTATGCATTTTTCATCCTAGCTTATAGCTGTTATATACAGGTTTATTTTTTCCCCTCTTGGACACATTCTCTTTTCTCACTATCAAAAAATCAGGTCTTGGGGGGGACCCAACAGAGCACAAAGGATGCTGTGTTTTAATTTGTTCCTTGTGTGTTTACATCATCCAAAGAAAAAATTCTTTCAGCACACACATGACCAGAAAGACAAAAAGATGCCTCCACCTGCACTGGTACTGCACTTTAACCAAGGTGAACTCGTCTCGATGTGCACATGTCAACAGCCATGGCCAAAACAGCTTGGCTAAAAATCCATGTCTTCTAGTCTAAAAGAGCCCAGTATTTCAAATGTAAAAGTCTTACAAAACAGAAAGACTTTTCAGAATGATCCTTTTCACCCTGAGCTATATCTCAAAGAGGCAAATCCAGGGGAAAACACTACTTCATGTGCCACCTTAAAAATAAAAGACAGCCGGGAATAGCTGCCAACAGCACTCTAAAATTATCACTCTGGTTTCCTCCAAAGAACTCATGGCCTCTAAAGCCAAAAAGCTTTATAGTGAGGGGTTATGTATCTTTGCCTCATGGTTTTCAAGCCAGATGCACACCCCTGTTGAACACCCCCATGCTTTCAGGCCAACTTTATTTGATGAAAGCAGTCTGATCACAAGACTGGACTCTTGAGGCCTTAGGAAAATACTGACCATCATGAGACTGCCTTGCAATAGAACAGGGGTGAATTGTGAAGGGGAGAGGTCTTTAAACACAGAGGCTGTGTTTCCTGTCCATGCCATTTCCCTGCTTGTGCAGGAAGCACGTGCCTGGCTTCTCCCCTCAGGTGGCAGGCAGTTCAGCTTTCCATCCGAGAAATGAATTTGCAATTTCCAGGTGTATTTCAAAAGGAATTTGAAAGATCCTCTGCTTGTCTGCAGGTATTTCAATCCCGTCACTCAGACAGGGACTGAACAGCTGCTACATTAAAGGGAAAGCCCCCGCATCAGAAGTGGAAAAGAGGAAGATGTTACAAGCAGACCTGACCAAAAGGCAGCTTATGATTTAGTCATGAGAAGGTAATTAGGGGTGTGAGAGCACTGGAATATCCTAGCAGATACTTTCTTGGAGGCCTCTGCCTTGGGAAGGCAGGAGGCTCTGCTGCAAATGCACGCAGGATCTGTGTCAGCTCTTCTTGTCACACATCCCTGCTAACTTCCAGGGCTCCCACACTGAGACAGGCTAAAGCAGGACTTGGTGAAGAAAACTGGTGCCACCATGCTTGTGTCCAACTAAATCTGAAGAACAGTTAAAGTAACAGGGATGACTTTTACAACACCTGGGAAAAGGTATTGAACCTGAGGGAGCCTGTCCTGATGCTTTCAGGCCTGCTATTAACTTGCCCCAGTTACATCTTGCTGGGTGAGGATTTTTAGCTCATGCGGCAGTGGGGTTGCAGAGAGGCAGGAGAAACACCTAAGGCAAGAATGGAAAGAAGGGATGAGGCAGCAGCTGAGGAACCAGGGAAGTGCTACTGGTCTGTGGGATGCAGGAACATGCACACAGGCAGAACAAAAGAGTATTATTTCAAAATGATGGAAGGGACAGGAATGGCTGAGCCAGAGATAACAGGAGTCAGCAGGGGAAGGAGCTCGGGTCAGACAGAAGCAGGAGGACATCACCACTGGAAAGTTTAAGTGACAAAGAGAGATACTGAGGGTTAGCAAATACAGAAAAAGAAGGGAAAGTGAGAGTCTTTCTATACAAGGCTGCTTTGAGGAAGGTCAAGCTCCTTGCATTTGGTGGGCGGGGGGGGTGGATAAGAAATACTTTTGAAAATCCTTGAGCTGCTTTATGATCTTTTCAGTTACCATGGGTTGAGTTTAATTCACTATTTGTATATAATTAGGTTTTGCTGCTAGGTGGCTTATTTGCCATTTTGAGTCCAATTAATCATTAAGGCACTTGGAGTCTTTGTACTGATACTTGAGAGATTCAATATATAAAGGCAGGTTTGCTTTGGTTCTTTGGTTTGTGTCTTTGCTGAAAACAAAACCAGGGGCAGATCTAACACCATCCCAACACTGCATGCACATAACCTTCAAACCTTGACAATCAGGTATTCTCTATAAGCATTTCATGTGTGTACTTCTAAGTCAAACTCTATACTCAGAATGCCTTTCACTGCAACTACTAATCTTTTTGGTGCAGAAATAGATTTTAAAAAGCCAAATACACTGCAAAGGATGTGAAGGAGTAAAAAAACTTTCCTGTCTGAATATGCTTAATCAGGGAGCCTTCTCAGTCACACATAGCCAGTGAGATGGGCGTCTTCAGAGAAGGATTTGGCGTCTTCAGAGAAGGATTCAGCATCATCAGGGTAAATTTTCTGAACATCTAGGACAGCAAACTCTGGGAAATGGCACAGCTCAGATACTGACAGCAGGATAGAAATCCTGGGACTGTGGGCTCAGTTCAGCCCAGTTTTACATGGAGCAGAAGGTAATGTCTGCTAAAACAAGGTATTCCCAAGGAGACAGGATACAGTCTGTACAAGGGGGAGGAGGAGGAGGAGTCTCAAACCCAGCTGGACTCAGCCCAGCAGAAACCTGGAGGCCATACCCTTCACAATCTTTAGGCAAGTAATTAAGTACTTTGAGTAAACACTTGTTGGTCATCTAAGCAGACAACAGGAATTAAAAGAGTAAAATTTGTAACAGAAAAGTCCATGAATATCAAAACTCACCAAAATTTCAGTTTTCCCTGAGTGAATCAGACAGAAGAAATAAGGCACATTTCTTAACACTGATTTACTAGAGCTGCACTTTGCATTTTTGCCATTAACATTATATATATTAATAGTTTTGATTGGCAGAAGCTCATTTTTAATTAGCCAGATCAACCAAGGCACAACATCAGCATTTCTGAAAGCATCTGAAAAAGCAGCCTACTTCTGCAAGAAAAGCTGTTCTAGACAGCAGTAATGTTTCTATCTGCCATTTCAAAAGGAAGATTTGAAAACATCAAGCAGTAGCACATGAGAGATTAAAAGATACAAGAAGATAACTCACAACCAATCCTGCTTCTCATAGGTCTTTCTTCCTTAATCCTGTCCAGCAACAGCCTTTAACAAGAACAGTATAACTGCATTAATCAAGGATTATTAGCAAAAGATCTTAATGCAGTTTTCTCCATCCATCTTGGATGCACTCCGTGTTTCACTGGGAAGTGCCCTCATCCCTACAATCAGCAACAAGAGAATCACAGAATATAAAGCAAAGAGACCCCTCCTGCTTAGCAGAACAGGTTGTGTGCTGGGCCAGAGCCAGCAGAGAAACTGGGACCAAGGCAAGGTCTGCTCCTTGGCTGTAGTGACTGGAGAGTACTGCCACTTTTTCCTGTGGCTTGACTTCAGCACTGTGCTGTGCAAGGAGGGCAGCTGGGAAGGGAGAGAACAAATGGCAGAAATACCAGATCTAACTTTTCTCTTCCAGCCTATCTGAGGAAGGCCTTGATTAATCCACAAATGTGGGAAAAGTGACAGTGTGGTAGAAAAGCTGTCCAAACCCCATTATCTCCACTGCTTCTAGCCCAAGCAATGTTCTTGGGGTTTGAGACCGGTTGAACCAAGTAACATATTCCTGAAGCACACTGCCTTTCCAGACAGCATCTCTGCTTGCAGATACAGTGCTTTCAATTAAATCTGCTCAGGAGAGCAGGCACAGAGGCTGGGCAGGGGGCACACAGGCACACACATACCATGGCTTCAGCAGATCAGTGCCACAATGACCATGGGGGAAGATAGTGGTTGCACCTGATGCTCTTGCAGAACAGGACAAGCAGAAGCAAAATGTGCTCTGCCTTGAGAACACACACGGCTATTTTTACACCCAAACCAGATGTTTCCACTTTGATGAAAGCAGTCCAAAAGAAATTTTTTGTTGTTTCAATGTGAAACAGACACAGCTAAAAACCTTGAAAGCTGCAGCAAAGAGAAATTGTCATTCCCTGGACAGCTTGGACAGGGTGACTTGCCAGCTACAGGGCATGGAAACAAACCCTTGTAAAAATATTCCTGCAGCCAGACTGCACCACTTCAGTTTCTCATTCCTCAGCTTCATAGTCTCCTTACACTGGGGTGTCCATGAGCATTAATTTCTTCTGTTGAGTGGACCTGCTAACAGCTATTCATATGGGTCTCTTCAGAAGAGAAAGTTAAGCCAAATATTTGCATATAGTAAATTTAGACTCTACAACCCACAGTTAACCACTGGAAACACCAGGACAGACTTTCTCTGGCAGTGCAAGTCCTGATGGCTTTGTGCTCCTGCACAAAGTTAACTCTGCCTCCGATTTAGGCCAGATTTCCCCAACTGGCAACACAACCATCTGCAAACCTACAGGACACATTTACACTCTGATTGACAAACTATGCAATTGTACATTCAGTGTGCAAGGACTTGTTAGACACCCTGCTTTGGTTTAAATCCTCTTTTTCCTTTATTTTTAACAGTCTTAGCTGCTTTAGCTGAAACCAGGGGCTTTGTCACTTCTGCTCAGCATCAGCAAGGTTTTCACTTTCTGTCATAGCCACTTAATGGCATGCAGAACACGGGGACCAACAGTCTGATTGCTTTGCTGTCCTCCCCTGTTATCTCCAGAGGTCATTTGGAGCGAGCACAGCTCACCCCTCTTGCAGCAAGGCTGAGGCAGGCACTGCCAGCAAACCCGGGGCTCTCACTGACCCGGGCGTTACGCTGGGGCATCCCTCTGCCACACCACCCATCTAAATGCCACCTCCCGGGAGGCACACAGGACAGGACACTGCCTCTGCTGTCTTGGCCCTGGCTAGATATTGAGAGGGGCTATATTTAAGAATCAGCTTTTGCTTACAGGGTTCAGCTTTTCCTTCTTCGAGCCCCGTAGCCTAAACGTGTACTGCAATATTGGAAAAGCTGCTCCAGCTTTCCAGAAGCCGTAGCAAACTTGCACCACCTATCGACACAACAGAGCCGCTGGTTTGGGGCCAGGAAAGCAGCACAGCAATCCTAGAGTGCTCCGTGCTACGGAAACTCATCACCGTACTCCCAGCACCCTACGTTATAAGGGGCTTCAAAAACCAGCGCTCCACCTTAGCGGCTGTTTGACACACCAGGGTGCACCAGACGTGGCTGTATCCCCCCCATCCACCCCAGCGCAGAGGTAAACTGGAGATCCCCGGTTGGCCGAGGTGTGCTGCTGCCCCTCTGTCACCAGCTGTGCTCTGCAGAGGATGTCCCGTGCCTCCTCACCTCTGGCTCAGGCATTTCTGGATTCATTGTCACAAAGAGCCCTGGCCATAGAGAACTTCCTCCACTTGAAATTAACCTTTTTTTTCCCCCTCCTTCCCATGTATTTCCATGAACTCAAAGGCAACATTGTCTCCATTTAATTTATTCCTACAGTATAGCAAACTCAGTTTACCGCACTGACCCCGCAAGGAAGGGGTGCCCATCCCTTGTGCAGGTTGCAGACACCTCTGGCACCTCTGCACCACTGAGCCTCTCCTGCACGCTTCACAGCAGGCACTGACACATTGCTATTATCAGAAATACTACATTATAGAAATTTTTCTGCCAGCATCATCGCTCCTCTGTGCACAGCAGAAAGCTGCAGATACTTTGGGAGGCTGTCCCAGGTGGTGACTTCTTTGAATACCAGTCACAGCTATGAGCACTGAACACAATAGCCACACAATGCCTGCCAGCAACCAAAGGATGCTATTTCTTCCTCACCTTTGACTACCTCTCAGTGCCCTCAGGTCAGGGTCTCTGCAGAGGAGGAATCTCAGTGACCTGAGAACACAGCAGCCTCTCAAAGAAGAGAGCTGGCGTGACCGAGATGGACATCAGTCCTGCCCAGGGTGCAGGAGCTGGGAAGATTTTCTTTTGCTGTTCCTTGGAGCCAGAAGGGAGAAACCAAACGCCCTCAGAACAAAAGCTCCACAGGAATACAGGGTGTCTGGCAAGGCTCTTCCCAGACAATTTAGCTGCTATTCAGCATGCCCCACGTTTTGACCACAGAAATGGTACATTAATTCCACTGAGATTCCTACTGTGGGTATTGTGGATTTGCTTCCTATTATAATTTTAACTTGCAGGCTACAGAATTATCAGTGCACATTACACTTTTACTCCTTCAAAGGCATGTACTTGCTGGGAAAAGCTGGTTTTATTTATCTCATTTTTCCCCATGTGCTTGGCCCATGCTCAGCTTTCTATCTGCTCTGAATTCTTTTCCAAGAATCAGATCAAAGCAATGGTGTCAGCATTTTCAGATTAGGTCTTTAGATGGCATTAGATTTAGATCATTAGATGTCTATGACCCTCAGGGATTAATACCACCTTGTTCATAAAAGGAATATGGGGAAAATGTTACCATATGAACACCAAGGATTCATTTGAACAGCACCTCCCCATTCCTCATAATAAATCCTTTTCTGAGACACACATTAAGTCACGTCAGTTCCTCTGGAGATAAAGAGAAGCAATACCCAGCAGATGAGAATTTGCTCAACAGTGAAAAAATATACAGTGCAGAGGGCAGAACCCACCTGCTGTTTGCTCCTTTTGGTGGTGACGCCACTCTTCACCCTCTGCAGTAATAGGAGGTTCCTTCAGCCCCTTCCAGGACTCATCCTTCTCTCCCAGCCCTGCAGCATGGGCCTGCTTTGATGTCCTTGCCAACGAGCCCTTTGGCTCCCAAGTCTTTTCCAGCCTCACTAGCAACACCCTGAAGCACACGTAGCTGATGGAGGATGAATGCCTAGCGAGGCACAGCTCCTGTCAGCTCAGCCTGCAGGCTCACAGCAGGCAGGATCCAGCTCCAAACCTCCAGCCCAGGAGGACAAAGTTCTGGCCACAGCTACCAAATCTGGAGACAACCCAGGAGTGATAAGGAAGATGAAAGACTGGACAACTCTTCTGTGTGAGTCCTGTACCAGAGTCTTGACATCTCCAAGAGCCACAAAACATGCACAGCAAACCTCGGAGATAACCAGAGAGAGGGCTCCCAGTTGCCTTCAGAGTTGAGATGTGACTGATGCCATTTCAGAAATGCTTCAGTGGTGCTTCAAACCTGTATCAAGTAAGAGGCAGTTTGCTGGCATTTGCTGGAGAAGCCAGAAGTACAATCCAGTTCTACTCAGCACAATGTCCAGTTGCCTCTTAAATATAACCGAGACTGCTTCAGTGTTTATGTTATATTGATTGATCACATTAAACTATGTTAGAAGATATAAGAAATTTAGAAACTACTTTTCCTGGCAGTCTTCAAAGACAGAAGAAGAAACCTCCTTTCAAAGCAGAGATTGGTCAAATAAATGAATGAATAAATTATTAAATCAAAAGCTATTTCAACCCTACTGGTCTGATCCATCAAATATTTGAGACCCCAAGCACCTTATTTGTGTGTTTTATACACTTACACCCAGGGTATATTAGCATTTGGAAGAGGAACTGGTGGCATCCAGAGGCAAATTTATTTCTTTTTGCAAAAGACTCAGCTACATACCAGCTCTGATGCTCAGTTTTACATAGTGCAGCATCTGCCAAATGACAGCAGTCACCAAGCACAGGTAAGAACTTCATGCCAAGAAAATACAGCAGTTATTTCATCAAAAGTTTTGGACAAACATGTCTTAGCTTTTCAACATATCTGCTTGTATTAACCAATCCATTACTCGGCATGAGCTCTACATCTTGAAAGGTCTGTCAGATTTGAGGTATTTTAATCCATACTAGTCCAACTTTTTCTGATATTTGGAAAAAAATTACGCTGTTGTCTTTCCTCATATATTATATAACACTAGTTAATTGCAGAGTAACCTATTGCAACCTAGAAAACATTGTTATTATGGACTCCTTCTCAAATGTTCCTTTCCCAGGGCATTCCCTTGACTGGGATAAAGCAAGCACCAAGAAGCTGCAGTGATCCAGAAAGTGCTCACCAACTCACATGAGTGCCAGATTCTCATCTTTATTATAATATTGTTTCTTTCCAGAAATTATGTATGAGACAAGTCTTTTGATATTCAATAACCTGTTTACGGGAAATGACTTTACACAAAACATCAAATGACTTGACAGCAGATTGAATTTAAAATATGATTTTTAAAAATGCTCATGAAATTCATATTGCTTTAAATATAAATTAGTGAGAGTGCCAGAAGGGATGAATGTATTTCACTTCTTGACTGCAGATAATTTAAATGTACAGTTTTACCTACATTACCTCTATTCATTGTTCTTTCCTACTAAGGGATGCAGGAGCTTTCCTAGCTGATCTGCTGCCTGGTCACATAGATTTTCTGGGAATGGCAGGAGGTGAAGGGATGAAAGGAGAAGCCTTTGGACAGGCACACTGCCATACTAGTGCCAGATCAAACACGGCTACCTTAGAGCCGCAGGATCCCAAGAGGAAAACAACAACTGCATAGCATAAGGGTGGGTATCATTTTCCTTTCCCAATCAGATTGTCACCTTGGTTCCCATAACGTTATCTGCACTACTGTGATGTGCCACCCTTAAGGGGAAGGCAGCACCCAAAATGGTTGGGAGCACCCACAGATGCTCATGGTTGAAGAGAACGACAAAAATCAGAAGGTCAGCAAAAGCACACAAAGTTTTATTAGCAAATTACTCACTTGGCACAGAAATTGCTACAATAGTCCCTGACGTCCTCTGTAGGTACTCAGCAGTAGGGTTTGGATACAGAGGGAAGGTGAAAGGGAAGAAAGAAAGATTAATTAAAGAGAGGAGAGAGAAAGAAAGGAAGAAAAACAGACCACGGGCCCTGGTTCCAGTGTGGATGCAGCTGATGGGGTGTCCAGGGTCCTTGGGGTACCCACACACCTGGGCTAGGTAGGGGTGAATTTTTATAGGTAGGCTTTCCCTGCCCTGGAAAGTTTCTCAATTTTTATGCAAATTAGTTATCATGCACAGTCCATTCTTTCAAACCTTTCTGGAAACAGGTCAGAGAGTTTTGGTGGTCTTGATCCCCTGACACCCATGCCCACTTCTCAGCCTCATTCCTGGGCTTGTACTGGGTGGTGCTTCTCTCCGGGGGCCAGAACAAGGATGTTTGTCCCAGGAAAGTGCTGCCTTACCCTGTAAGTCCCCCTTCTCCAGCCACATCCTGTTCTTTCTCACAGTGTGTTATTTACCAACAACCCTTGGCTGTTACTACCAACAATCTTTGGTTGATTCCAAGCTATCTGGCTATCAGTGTTTGAGACATACACATTGGCCCCTTATCTTCTGGGCTTCTGCAAATACTGAACAGGCATGTATCCAAATTAGAAATGAAACCAGGCCCTTATATCCTCTGACCAGTGTTCACCCTATAGTAGCATCCCCCACCTAAAGCAGTACTGTGTTTCACAGGGCAAATTCCAAATCTAATAATTATATTATTCCAGTGTGAATTCCCACAGCTTTAAATAGAGTCAATATTCTTTCTTTTCTGCCCATAAACACTGTGTTTTAAAGATTTGCTGCCTGCTACCCCAAAAGTGAAACTAATGGGATACATGCAAATTATTTTGAAAAGCCTCCGAGCTCCTAGTGGGAAATATGCTTAACTTCAGAATCTTACGATCATTAAAGATTTCATACAGGAAGTAACAATAATACACATTTGATGGTTCATACTACTCTCACAAAGACCTTAATTCTCACACTCACAGATATACAGGTTTGTATACAATCATAGCCAAAATTTCACTTGATATTTGAATTCAACCTCATCCATGAGAAATAACCATCTCATTGATTGCTTGCTTCCCGTGCACTCAACCAAACACCTCTGGAGTTCTATTTTTGCAGTGGAAGTAAAGCAGGAGGCAGCCAACATGATCAAACAAGGACAAATCAAATTGATCTCCACAGCCAGAATCCACATACTTGAAACCGAGTCCTGAAAATCCCAGTACCTGCACAGCTGTGTGCTATCTACACATTGGTTCCTGCTTCACTCTAAGTACAAAATATTTAAAAACCTGGTAAAGTGCCACAGGTGTGTGCAAAGTTTAAGGGTGCTTCAACAGAGAGTGACAACTAAAATAAAGCTCTCTGAATAAAATTAGCTCACTGTATTTTTCCACCCTCTATCAAATTACAGCATCCCCAAATTATGTTAAGAGAAGCCCTGTCTAAAATGTGAGGTGCTGTATTTCATCAACTATCTGAGATGACTCAGGATTACAAGTACTGAAATAAAATGGACATCCTGTTCCAGTTTCTTTAAGTAAATTTTCTCCCTCAAATAGCATCAACAAGTGACTCAGTACAATGTCATAACAAACAGTACTTGTGCTGCAGCAAAGTACTTGGCAAACAGCAACTCTCACAAATAAATCAGACACATTTTACTGTAGTCGCTAATCAAAAGATCTTCATTTTATCTTTGGGGAAAAAAAAAGAGAAAATCACGTATAATAACCAGATGCAAGTAAACAAATTATTTTCATAATAGTGGGAAAACTATTTGCCTGCATTTGGATGAACCCATAAACAACGTCTAGGACTAAATTTGGCTCCAAATTGTGACATCGATTTCATAGTGAGAATGCACTGCTCTTCAGTCTCACCAAGACATGCAAAAGGGACATCCTTTTCTCACTCAGATTTTGGAGTATTCCAAGCACCAGTGCCAGCTAGGCCAGGGAGAAAATGGTTTCTGGCACAGCAGGACCAGCCTGCTTTAGATCAGAATCACTTGTGCAGGGAATTAACATAATTTGGGGCTGCCTATGAGCTGCACCTGTACACCATTTGGGGGGGTTCTGACACACTAGAGAGACACAGTGTCTCTCTCATATGCCCAGCTTCCAAGCAGTGCCTTTATTGCCACATCACTGCTATCAAAGCATCAATATCTCTACACTAGTGTCTGCATTGCAAGTTTCTTACATTTGGGAATCCTGGTAAAACACTGAAAGCCTCTTCTCAAACAGCATTCTTTACTCCTGAGCAGTCAGCCAAGTTGCCACACATGACATTTTGCATTATATTTGGATAAAACAAAAAAAAAAAACCAACAAAAACCACAACCTATATGACTAGAATACCCAGTTCTCGGTAAAAAATTCTGCCCATTTGCAGAATCCACTCATTCCCATCAAACAGAAATCTCATTAAAAATAAACTTCTCACCTGTAGCTAGCTCAGTAATTAGGTGTTAGTTATAATTCAGAGATTACATGGGGTAATATCATGCTCTAATAAGGAAAAACGACACTTGGCTTATGAACATTTGGATTTGTGGCAATTTCCTTATAGAGGAGCCTGCTTTATTAAAGACTATGGATACAAACAAAGTAGCAAATTTTGTTGTTTGCTGTGAAAAGTGAATATGAAAACAGTTCTCAGAAGCCCAGGAGACCAACCTTGCTGTTTCTTCCAAACACCAAGTAGTCATTCTGAAGCTTTTATTTTTTTTATTTAGATTATAGGGAGCCCCAGGAGATCTGTGCTGCCCTAGCCCAGCCAGGACAGAGGCTGCAGCCCTTCCAGAGAGACCAGAGCCCCTGCTGAGGCAGGGCCTTAATAGAACACAGGTGAGACCCGGGCAGCCAGCCCTCTCTGACAAATTGTGGGCTCCTCTTCTCATCAAGGGTGCTGCAACCAAGCAGCAGGGCTATGACTGGGTGAAGGTTTATTTTCTTGCTGCAGACTAGAAGAATCAAAACCCATTAGCTTGCATTTGCCTTCTCTGCAGCCCTTAATAACCTCCCACTAACAACCTTCAGCTGTCCCTTGCCTGTCCATTCATCTTCCTGATCTGCATGTTGGGGTTTATAGCCCAGTCATATACACAAAATTCAAGCAATACACAAAATCTCCCATTATTGAACACCTGGTTTCACCCTGACAAACAAAAGCAACATCAGTACTGCTTCCCCACATGACCTGCCAGTTTGCTGGCATTTTCAGCATGTTTCACCCTGTGAGAAAGGCTGCACAGCAGCCTCCCTCAAAAATTAAACAGGTAGCAGGACATTTGATTTCACCACAAAATATAAAAGCACTAGCCGCGAAAAGCAAGCACAGATTTTAGGGAGGATGAGGCCACATTTGAAGTGGATGGAGCTGCCTTTGTTATTTTAAGTAATAACCTATCCTTATGTGCCAGTGAAAAGCATATTGCCCCCTAGATTCAAAATACTTATTTTTTTATATCTAAAATCACATGGTGGTGATAGTTCAGACAGTCCCATGGATAACTACTTAAGTTTCAACCCAAGAAACAAAGTTGTAGTCTTTCAAATAGTTTTAGAGCGACTTCATATTCAACTTGCTGCCCAGTAGGTCAGAGAGCTTTTGGTCACTTACTCACGTGGTCCAGATATAACCACATACCATATCAAAGCAAAGGCAGTATTTGTGGAATACTTTCCTTAAGTCACATGAAAGTTAGGGTTTTTAGCTCAAAAGAATTATTTGTTCAAACCCTCACAAACTTCATGCTATGGAACTACCAAAAGAAACATTATGAACATGCACCAGACAGTTTATTCTGCCACAACGTTACCAAAGTTAGGTGTTTTCTTAAGCAACTGCAGAAAGTCAGATGTATGGAAAAACCCACCAGGTCTTTGTCTTGTAAAATTAATTTACAAGACAATTAATTTACAATTTTTCTATTTGGAGGGACAGAAATAATGTTTTTAACATATATCTGTTATGAAAACAGCACAGCTGTTGCTCTTTCACTTACCTCACTTCTGCCATAGTCTCCAAAGCTGCAAATCCAGACTCTGTCTTGGAACATTCCAATTCTGATGGTGACCCTCAATTGGGAACCCCCTTGAAGAGGGCACTGCTGCCAGGGCAGTTAGCAACACATTGGGATACCACTAGATTGCCCAAAACTCCCACATCAAATGCACAGTCCAACTTCTTGACAGTTAAGACATTTCAAGCTACCCTAGAGGGGTATTTGGGGGTCTAAGTGCTGCTGTCAACCCAATGTGCTGTTTCTGAGGTCTCACCCACCACCAGAAGAATTCAGAAACAACTCCTCATGCTGCTGTCTGCTGAAGTCATGCTTTTAATGAGTTTCTGCAACAGCTCCTTCTGCTGAGTAGATGACAAAGATCACCTGAGATTAATTAAGAGCTGACCTTCTGGCAGTTACCCCAGACACTTTGCCTTCCTAAATGCCCATCTCACAGGTGCAGGATGACGCTGTAGCTCTTCAGGATAAGTTACTCTTCACCTGTTCAGAGATGTGCAATTTGCACATGAGTCATAGCCTCAAAACAACCCAAACCACTCTCATTTTCCATTTTCAGGACTCAGTGCTTTTTCAGAAGTAGAAAAACATTTATTTCCATGGTCAAGGGAGAGCAGACTTTGTTTTCTCCAGTACTAATGACTTCTGTCCTTGCAAACAAAGATATAAATCTAGATGCTAGCAATAACCATGGGATGCAAAACTTACCTGCTCTAGATTTAATTATTTTATAGCACAGATTAGGAAAAGATCCTGGAGTTGAAACAAGACTGACATCACCACTTCCCAGCAGAGATGCCTGGTGCCCTGGGCATGGTGAGGAGGAAGAACAGCAGGTGACCTGCTGTCTCCTCTGCCCTGGCCACACACTGCCTTTCTCCACGGGGCCTCACGTACCACATGAGCATCTAAAAACCTCCTAAGTATCCAGCACCAGAGCACTGTGGTTTTTGGGATGGCAAACAGCCACCAGCACATGCTACAAGCCCAGCAGTCACTCCTTCTGCCTCCCTATCCATCACTTCCCTCAAACACTGGTGTAGGAATAGGTATTTCCAAATGCAGCCAGCCTGGTGAGACAGACTCCGGGCCTTGGTATTCAGAACAGTTCAGCCTTGGTTTAAGCAGATATTTTGTTGCTTGTTCAGCTCTTTTCCCCCATATCTCAGCACCTCATTGAAATGGGCTTTACTAGGCACTTACATAGCAGAGCTGTAAAGAAACCAGCTGGTTAATTTAAAAGAGCGCAGTCCTTACAGCTTTCCCCTCTGGGAATTTCTTGAAGCACACACACAAAAAAATTTATATTGTAACGCTTTTTCTACCACATCATGAGTTTTACTTCCAAATCCATACTCAGGGGGAAAAAAGTCTCACTATCACCCTGCATTTTGCAGGGGCAAAAGGAGATGCCACATTAAAACTAGAAAACCATGTAAGAGCAGGATTATGGTCTCACCTCCCATCCAAAGCCACAAAGAAATTACTATCTCTGCCAAGAGTACATTTTGTCACTGAAATAGTTGCTACTGCAGGCCAGTGTTAGCCCAGATCGACCACATTTCAATAGAGAACACCTGACATTCAGCTGTACAGGCCCAAGCTGCAGCCCCCTGCAAGGGAAAGGGACAGGCAGTGCCAAGAAGCTTTTAGGATAAGGGACAAGCTTTGGATAGAGCAAGGCAGGGAGGTGATACAGGAGAGAAGGAGCAGATAGACAGGCAGGGTCCTGAAAGCCCTTGGAAGTGGCAGAGTAACAAACAGCTGAACTGCTGGAACCACAGGAGTTCGGACAAGCCACAGAGTAAGGCTGGAGGCAAAGGAAAGCAAAAATAATCTATAAACCTATTTCAGCTGAAGACACAGAAGCAAGAAGAATTTGAAGGAAGAAAGGGGAGTATTGCCCTGTGGGAACAATGCATATGTAGTCATACAGCTATTTTAGTATCGCCTTTTAATAGGAGCAGATATTGTTTGTTGGACAGCAAATCCTTCCAATGCCACAAAGCCAACCAAGAAATCCTTACCCAACCCTCACTCCCAGAAACTATCCATTAAAAAGCTACTCAGCAGTTCTCCCTTGGTGTTCTGCACCCCACTGCCCAGTGCAAGGCACGACAGTGACATTCCAAGGAAATCCAGCTCCACACAGGCCCAACCTGCCAGATGCCAGAGACACAGAGCTACCCCAGCAAGTCTGCAGAGTATTTATGAAGCAGTTTGCTAAATTATACAAAGGGAATAATTTGCAACGTAGTGGTGTGTTTGCATTCTGAATATCTGATTTCCTGTTCAACAAATAACCTAAACACTCCCAACCAAATGAAATGTAGACAAGACTTAAAATGTTTGAAGAAAAGCACTCATCCAGAAAATTAAGGTCAACACAGAACAGATGGTGCCTCTGAAAAATGTGGCTTCAACATTTATCTTTATGTAAAATAAAAATCTTTTAAAAACCTCCGGCTGTTTGGTGACAGTCCTACTTGAAATATTGGACCTCGCACTCCATGGATAATAAAGAAGCACTAAAAAATGACTTCCAAATACTAAATCTAAATAAAGTTCTCTCAACTAGTGTGCAATAAGATTTTTGTGGGCATGTAAATACATATCAATAAAATATAGATTCAAGCGCTTCTGTAACTGCCATAAATATTGCAACTGCTCTCCCCATTTCCATAAATATGACCCACAACTCCCAAGTGAGAAGCTTTTTCATTTGCAGCAGTCAGGAAAAAAAAACGGTCCTTTCTTCTTTATCAAAGTCTTTTGAAAGGCTGAATTTGAAGCCCGGCACATGGGGAGCTGTGAACAACTTGCTACAGTGATGCCTGAAACGCCTTCTCCAGCCTCAGCGGATTCCATCAATGGGATTGCAGGAAGATCATGGTTATTCTTGAGGGCAGGCAATGTCACACCCGGCTGGGGAGGGAAACGGGCTCTAATTGGGCAGGGCTGTAAATTACTTTGGTAATACAGAAAAGGAGCTGGAACAAGCAGAAATAATGAGACAGACCTGTCATACACCTGAGGAGTAATAACATGTTAGAGACAAATGAGAAGAGGTCAAGTACTGGCACGAGCAGCAGTGCAAGTGCTCACAAGGCAAGGGGCAGGGGAAGGCTTGGCAGGACACCAGGTGAGTGCCTCCACTGAGAAGATTTTCTCAGACAGGTAAAAGAGAAGGCAGTCAAAGAAACCACAAAGCTGCACGGCAGGCAGCTCTCAAGTTAACAAGAAACAAATGAAAAAAAAACCCAAACCCAAAGCCCTCATATCCTGAGTGAACCGAATATTTTTGGAAGATGAGGTAACACCTGTGGTACCTAAAAATACTGTCCTGTGGAGACCTCCCCCTGTGCATCACCCTGCTGACAGCTGGGCCCCTCTGACAGGCTGTTACTTCTGATCACAGGCTGCACACAGCACCTGAAGCTAATTGCTTAAGCTAATTCCTCAGGGGCTACCTGTGTACCTGGACTGAAGAAGAAGCCTCACCAGCTTTGGCCATCAAAGCAGCCACAGCCATAGAAGGAGCCATTTGCTCATACCACCCAAACTAAATCACAATTAGCCCAGTGACAACAGGCTGCTGAAGCACATCCCCAAAACCACAAGGTAATTACAGATCTACTATCAGTTCTTGTTTCCCAGTCACCAGACATCCAACAGAACAACCACGATCAATGCACCTCTTTTTTCCAGTGTGGCTTGCAGATGTTTACATCTACTAGGAAGACCCAGATTTTTGCAACTTATGTCTTCAGGTCCAACACTGATGAAGTTGCACAGAGAGCTTCTGCAAATCCGCCTGGCTAAAAAAACTACAAGAAGCTTATTACAGCAATTTTTCTGAGCTGACACATCCTTCTAATTGGCTTCATGATACTGACTTACTGACATTTTGGGTCCCACTTCCTCTAGAAATTACCTCTGACTCCCCATACTACTGGGGAAAATAAGATAACAAGAACATTTAGACTCACTGTCCCAAGCAATAGGCCCTGCCATCAGTAAAGCACAACCAAAATGAAACCACACTGGGCATTCCAGGGAAACACTTGCAAGAATGGCTTTTCCATGGAGGTTTCTTGCTTCAAGGTCATCACAACCCACATCACAGACAGCTCTGATAAGCAACAGCACAACAGCTCACCAGAGACTTAAAAACAGTGGAGAATTTATTAAGGTCTCTTCCTCTCCCTACCTAAGGCTTTTTTAAACTAAAATAGATATTTTATTTTCTTCCAAAACAAGGTTGTGTTGATTTTGTTGGTCTTATTGCATAGCCAAGAGCTGCTGCTGCACATAGAGATGTCTATCTGCATCAGGCCTCAACTCACAATTTCTAAAAATAAAGTAAGTAATATTAATTTGTTCCTCCAGCACCTGGTGTTTAAAGTAATTTCTTGGCAACTTCTGTTCTCAGCATTTAAACATTTTTTATATTCACCTTAAGTCTGTCAGCACTATTGGTTATCCTTCTCTGCCTCGCTAATAATTTGGTTGATAGCATGCAGGTGGGTTTCTCATAATTAAAAAACCCATTTGCAAAGTTTGCGTTAGGTGATCTGAAAAAATAGAGCACTCCTTTCAAAGGTTAAATATAAGTAGGCTGCAGAGCTCCATGAAAATATTGCATAATTTAGGGATAAAAATAGTTTTACTTTATTCAAGCTAGGCTGGATAGGTAGATTTTTACTGCAATCAGCCTAAACCTCATCTCTTCAAGTTACATGCTCAAGTTGATTATAGAAAATTAAATTTGGTATAAATCAAGCTAGGAAGAAGGAAATTACAAAAATTAAGATAATGCATAAATCATAGAAAAGAATGGTGGAGCCAACTAGAGATTGTGGGGACACAGATAAAGATAGTACTAAAAGCAATCTTACCCTTAATATATTACAGCTGTATTAATTATCTAAGAGTGGGAACAGCCTTGCCCTCTCAGCTATGGGATAAAGAGCGAGTTAGCTGGGAGGGGGGTCAGTTGGAGTCTACTGGCTGTGCTGTGAGGAGGAAGGGATAGGAGGTAGTACAAGGGTTAGGTGGCCATGTTAGGGGCAGGATGGAGCCAGCCAGAACTGCAGAGGGAAGAGAGAAGACTTCAGAGAAAGAGCTGGAGCTGTGTGCTAGAATAGCAGAGTCCCAGATCAGTCTGGATGGAGCTGGGCACATTTCCCTCATCAGTGTGTGAAGAAGAGCTGAGGCATTGAGTCTGCAGACTAGCTGCTAGCATAGATGGACAGAGCCTGAGAGCTGTGTGGAGGTGCCCATAGGATTGCAACAAAAAAAAAGATATGAGAGACTTTTAGATAACAAGGAGCTGATACTTGAAACACTCTGAAGCTTTTAAAGAAACACTCTGAGAGCTGTGTCTGTCTCGACAACCACAAGAGATCATTTAGTGCATCTTCATGCTTGTCCCACACTAGAACAAGTCCCCACGTTCCCAAGCCACTCCTGACAGTTACTGTCCAACCCTTTTAAAAATTTACCCAACAACACAGGTAGCAGAAGCCACCAGTCAGAGCCCTGCAGCCCTTGTGCTTACAGGCCTTGCCTTGTGTCTTGGGTTGGGTAGCCAAGAGATTTGATTCTATTTCATCTGTTGTAAAACCAGTTATTTCTTTATCTCTTGTAACTCCAGGGGGGAGCGAGGCAGATGCCTTCTGATAATGGGCCAGCTGTTAAAACCAGGTGTGGCAGTGTTTCTCATCTCCTTCACCATCCATCCATCCTCCAGGGAGATATCTTCTGCTAATGGGCCATTAAGGCTCATCAAGGACATGACACTTTACATCATCCCATTGTGAGATGCTCCACCCGGGGGGGGGGGGGGGGGGGGGGAGCAACCGTTCCTACCTGGATAAAAACTGAGACTCAGGAACAGCAGGCATCTGGTTTTTTCTACCAGAGGAAGACCAGACCCATCTCGTCACCACTGGACTTTTCCTACTCCATTATCTGTACCCCACAGAACCTCATCTAGGATTTATTTGGACTGCTTCCAACACCCTTACCAACAGGGTGTCAGGTCGTATCCCTGACACTGTCAGGATTTTTTCCAGGACATCTGTTTTGTTTGCTTGCTTGTCTTTGTATTACTGCATTTGTACTTAGGTGTTTTTTGTTGTTGATTTTTATTCCTGTTAAAGAACTGTTACTCCTATTCCCATATCTTTGCCTTAAAGCCCCTAATTGCAAAATTATAATAATTAGGAGGGGAGGGGGGTGATATTCTCCATTCCAAGGGAAGCTCTAGCTTTCCCTGGCAGACAACTGTCTTTCAAAACCAAGACACCTTGGAATCCCCCAGCTATCCTGATTTGGGGTATCCCCACCCCTGCCCTGTAAGGCAGGGCCCAGGAAAGCAGCAGCTCCTCCCACTTGCACTGACAGGTCACTTGCAGTTTTGAGCACAGAATTGCAGCACTTGGCACCACTGGGGGGGGCGGGGAGGCAAGCCCAACAAAGGATCCAGGCTTAGAAATATACATTTGTAAAAGTTTCCTGATTTAGAAAGAAAGAACTCTACATGCTTGCTATGGCTTTCACCTTGTCCACACCATCTACACCATAAAGTATGAATTTAGCATCTGACAGATCCACACTACCACTTTATCCCAGTTTTACAGACGAGGAACTACTGCCTGCCCAGGACCTGATCCAAATTATCCTTGAGGTCAGTGGGATCTTCCAGTGAGCCCCATGGGACATAGGGTGGACAAGCATGGTTCCAAATTTCCCAAATAGCAGTCCAGTACTTTGCAAAGCCAATTCATGCTCTGGACATGAACCCAAAGAAAGCTTGGTAGAGGGTTCTGCTGACACTCTACAACCAACATACAACTATGCTCCCATGGAGTCACAGTTGATGGTGTATTAAGCCAATTTTGTCTTTTATATGCAAATTTGTTAAACATGGAGCAGCCAGTCAGCCCTACAATCCACTCTACACAGCCAAAACCATCCCATTTAAACTTGTATAATAAGGAAACATTTAGCTCTGAAGGTACATTTAGAGCACAAGAGTTTTCTTCTCTGAGCTACATCCTGATGATTTATTCCTTCCCTAATCTTATTTCCTAGGACATGTACAAACCCAGATAATCATTATCAGATGGGGGTGTGGGAGGGCAGTTTTAGATGAGGCTCTTACAACTGCACTGTTTTCTTTTTGAGAAAAAAAAAATCAGCAACTTAGAAAAATTAAAAACCTAAATGAAGTCCTTACGAGTTCCCCTCAGTTACTTCCACACTTTTTTCCTAATCCCTTTGAACTCCAGTAGTTTAATCAACAGCTTGTTTAGGATTAATCTTCTCATCCCAGTTACACACACACACACAAATGCCTATCACAGAATGAATTGAAAAGCAAAATCCCCATAAAGAGCCATAACAATTTCACATTCTCTGGAAGCAATAAAGACTCAGTAGGATGATGAAGGCTGAAGACAGAAAGAGCATCTCTTAATGAATTCCTGGGATGCCTGGGGCCCATGTGCTCCTCAGCAGGGAGGGCCAGGCTCATCCTGCATCACTGCACAGTTAGGAGAGCTCCACTGCCGTCACTAACAGAGCTCATTAGGTCCGGAAAGGGCAGTCACAGCCCTGCAGCCTCCTCAGGAGCACGCACAGGTGCTGGGTTGAGAGGTAATTCCCCAAATTAACCGAGTGCAGCTCCTGAGCCAGCTGCCAGCAAGGGCTGCAGGGAGACAGCAGGGCACCTCCCGGGATCCCGTGGGAAAGCGCTGCTGGACATCACGCACTCAGTGTAAATACCTGCTTGGCTCAGGGGTTAAGGACAAAGAGCATGTTTGACTGGGCAAATCTACAAGCATTTGAGAAGCACGGGAACAGCCTGGCAGATGAAAACACATGGGCCATGAAGAAGCCCAGGAGACTTCCCCAGAAACACTCCAAACCCTATTGCTTTTACCAATTCCTAGTCCTAGAAAAGCACTTCAGGAGCTTCTGAAAACTGTCGTAACTGTCGTGGGGAACTTGTTTTATGAGTGTGTACATGTGCTGCAGGAGACGGCCATAGCAGCCAGGTCATTACAAAACACAACGTTCAATGCCTATGAAAAACATAAGGGGTTTCAGGGAACAGAACAGCACCTGTCTCCTGAACACTCCCTTGTCCAGAGAACATGGTGGACACCCCTGCAATGCTGCTAAGGGGGTTGTCTGTGCAGACAATGCACTCTAGTAGAAAAGGTGTTTGTACCACCCATCACAGCTTTGCAGAAGCAAGACTCACTGCAGACACCCTTCCTTGGATTTATGATGCAAAGAGCAGCATTATTTGGAGACCACAGGACTGCAACCCGCCAGTTTCAAGTTATGGCCAAAGCTAATCAAACAAGTTGCAAAGGCAGATTACATTTCAGGTCCTGCATTTTGGTCCAGCATTTGTATCTGTTCTTACAGCACCTTCCCATTTTCATATGGGGTGCACATGGGGTGTTACGACTTTCCCCTGTATCTGAAGTTATGGCTATTTCACAGTACAGGACTGCTTTGCCACTTTTAAATCAAGGTGACTCACGCAGATGATGGACAGAAAAACAGATGGCAGCAGAAATACAGCACAACTCTTTCCACTGCCACTCTGCCATCAGTCCTTGTGCTGAGGCAGGTAGGAGGGGGGGAGCTGTTGTCAGGTGATGAGAACAGGGCATCTTGTGATTCAAGTGTATAGGGACTACTCAGCAGCAGTTCACCACCGTGCAGTTTGTGTCTGGCTACACGAAAACTTTCCAGTGCCTTTTTTCCTTTGGAAATCTGTATTATCCAGAACGAGACTAGCCTAAGTGCAGGCTAACCATTAATAGGAAGACATTTGTAAAGAGACTCCCTAACCTAACCACAGAGCACCGATGAACTGCCTGAGCATGTCACAGTAATTCACAACTGCTTGTTTGCATAGAGATGTGTGTCTGTGTCTCTGTGAATCAAGGTGGTATGATCCAAACAGCTGTAGGGCAGGCTCCCAGATTCCTCTGCAACCTGAAAGCTCACTATCTTGACACTGATATCTCTGAGAGAAACAACTGTCACAGGTTCAGTGGAATATCTGAGGATCCTGGAAAATTATATTTAAGTCCATGTCCATTTCAGGGCACAGATTTCCCCTGCAAAGAAGTAAAAATTTATTAATAAACTGCAATAGTTTCATGTAAGAAACGGGAAAGCAGGAATGCTACTAACCTTGAGAACATGAAGACCAGTCTCTTGATTTTTTTCCTCTTGACTGCACATTAACCATCCACTTGACTGCAGGGTTTTAAATTTTTGCCACTTATTAGCATTAATCATATCACTTTTTACTTGGAATTTGTGAACAAGTGTTCTTTTTATCAGCTTAATAAAAGCTCAGATGCATAGAGCTACAAACATCAGGCACCTCAGCACACACTAAGACAGGGTTGCCCTTGATTTTAACCTCTTAATGCCAGAGACCACCAGGACTTGAGATGCACACTGGTGATACTCCAGTGAGTACCAATCCCCACCATCACTGTTCAGTTGCTAACTTTACAGCTACTACTGGGCAGCATGGTTCTCACACCTTACTTACATCTTATGTACCTCTGGAACATGTCAGGTACTTCTTGGGTTTAGAATCCTCTTGGCTTCCTTCTCACAAGCACATCAAATATCTTTGAGCAACACTGCAGAAGAGGTTGTCCATGCATCTGGACTATACATCACATTTATTTAAACTAGTGAGCAACTTGAAGTCCCTGAGTTACATATCACCTCCTTATACCATTTCCCCAGAAATGACGACCGCTGCACCAATGAGCAGTATTCTTCCATAGCAGCACCCAGAGGGGATCTCCTGAGGCTTGCCACCCTCTTTGTGTCCAAAACAAGTTTCACTAGTTCCACCTGGAAGTACCAGGAAAGCACTTTATCAGGGTAGAGGCAAACAGCCCTCAGGTGTCTGGGCACACAGGTCTCTCTCAACCTCCCTTTTGCACTTTGTTGTAGCTGACGCTTGCATTTCAAAAGAAGTTCAGTATTCCACACCAAGCAGGGAACTTGCACCAGTCAGAAGCAATTTTCAGCAGATCGTGATAGAGTACCAAAAGCAGAAAGTATCAAATGTAAACAACTTGTAAACATTAGGAACACATCTGACAGATTCAAATAACATGAACAACCACAGAGACAACTCACAATTCAGAAACAGCCTTTTGTCATGAAGTCTTTATGGCTTGACAGAAAGAAAGTTAGATTTGTTTTTGATGTGGTTAGTGCAATTTTGTTTTATTTGAGAGGTCAGTTAAGAAGAGTTAAACAGATGAATCCAGTATGACACCTCAGTTTCCGAGTTGTTTTTGAACCTGATCTGAAATATGGCACTGGACTCTCATTTAGAGTCAAGGCATTTGTGATCTCAGAAATAAAACCAGCTATTTGCCCTCCAGGATATGGAGGGGGCTCTTCCAGGGATAATTCATTATTTCATATAAAACAGAGGAAGGAAAGCTTAACAGCATCAGTAGTGCAGCTGTGTGCTTGGCCAGTACCTCTGCAATCCACATATACAGCTTCATCTAATACATAATTTATTTGGAGAAGTGAATGAAGGAAGGAGGAGTAGGCAGACTCATTGAAGAGATGGGTAATGCAGCATTTGAGAACAGTCCGCTCCTGGAAATTCAGGCTCCTGCAAAGTAACCTTGGGCTTTTGCGCAAGGGAAGGCTACAAAAGCATATTCCCCAACACTGTCTGAATTTAGATCCTCCTATTCTGCTATCTCATGCAAAGCAAGAATGAGTATCCAAGCTTCTATCCAAAGCAAAAATCAGTGTCACTTTCCTTGACAGTGATAATGGTGTTTAGTGCACCCTTCTGGAATCAGAATCAAGCTTCAAGACACTCACCACACTTTTAAGCTTTGATCCGAGCTATCCATTCTCTGATTCCAGAGACACCACAGGTCTGGCACCACCATTTCCTTACACTTATTGCTTTCACAAGCCTTATTCATTCCCAGGACACCTAGCTCACCAGAGCATTTTTCCTCTTCCCCTTCATTTCTCCACCAATAAGAAGAGCTCCCATTATCCCTAACGGAAGTCAACGCATGCGTGCACAGGACAGAGTAGACCTATTAAGGCTACATGGCTGACCAAAAGAAAGAGAAATACATGTATGTAACTGAATTTTTCTTCTGTTTAGCAAAGGGCATCAAGTTTTAATTGAGAAACTTCCACCTGTGACCCTTACTTCCTTGTATCCACCTTCTCCCCCTACCCCCTTTACGTACAGGGAGAACTCACTGTGCTTCCCTGATGCAAAACAACAAACAGATCACATCAAGTTTGCTCCATACATCAAAAGGTAAAAAAAAACCCCAAAGGACAAACTGGTTCACAGTTAACTATAAATAAAAGTGCAGTAAGTGTTCAAGTAGAGTGTAGAGTTTAAGCAAGCAGTACAACCACATTTGGCATAGTCATCTTTTAAAGGCCCTGCGTGGGTCCCTCCCGTTACTGACAGCAGGGGGAAGAGGCTGAACACTATTAGCTGGTGCTGGATTTACAGGTCCTCGTCCATTGCCTCTCCCACTACCTGCATAAATGTGGCCGTGGTTATACGTGAATGGAAATCCACTTGCTTCAGGTCCAGTTTGTAAACCATTTCCTAAGAAGACAGAAAGAACGTTATCACGAGTTCCA
This sequence comes from Acrocephalus scirpaceus scirpaceus, assembly GCA_910950805.1. Taxonomy (NCBI): domain Eukaryota; kingdom Metazoa; phylum Chordata; class Aves; order Passeriformes; family Sylviidae; genus Acrocephalus; species Acrocephalus scirpaceus. The sequence continues at coordinate 40,667,286 of OU383779.1, read as the reverse complement.
TGGGTTGAAATCACCAATTCCTTACATAAGTTTACCAACAGGGAATACATGGAGTTTGCAGTAACCACCAAGCCCTGAAGACCAGAAGGAAAAGCCTCTCTGGCACTGCAAGACCCCAAATCACAGCTTACCTTTCCTCTCCCGAACTACTTTCCCTCCATCCCTACTCCCCTTTCTCAGCTAAAGCAAGAAGGGTCACAATGACAGCCTTTTAACACCAGCTACTGAGTATGGGCATCGTGTAGGCAGGCCAGCACTTAAGGTTCCCTCTCAGCTTATACCTGCTCAAGGCCTTGAAGCATTTTCATATTTAACTTTCTAAGTTTAAATACAGCACAAAATGATCTGGATAAGTCAAACACTGCAATTCAGATTACCACCACTTCTGTTTCTGGGAGCTAACCAGCTAGTAGAGCCACGGTGTCTAGCAAGTCTGAAGTAATTTTTAAAGCAAATGTCTCAGGAAGTTTAAAAAAGCAGAATTTCAAGTGCTGCAAAACCTTTTCAAAAGCATTGCTACAATTTAAGATTAGTCAAAACCCCTTATGTGATAAAGGCACCCCAAATATTCTGATCTCCTCCTCTTCTACAGAAGAAATCCTGAAAACAGCTTCAGGAAATGTTCATGCTTACATGCTTGAGGTTTAGGCCCCAGTGTGAGTGACTTTTTAGAGCCTAGTGCACTTTTTTATCCCAAGAATGGAGAACCCTTGAAATAAATTTCTATTCCCTTTAAGTGTTTCTCATTTTTTCACTTCTACAAACTGAAAAAAACTTACCCAGTGGCCCAAAAGTACAAGTACCCATACCACTTGATGCAGAAATATTATTCTGTTCACCCTGTGCCTTTAGAGAAAGGTAAAAAAAAAAAAAAAAACCATGCATCAGAGAAGGAAAATTCACCTTTTCACAGAAAGGGGCTGATTTTTCCCCTGTGTTCTTACAGCGACTCCACATGGAATTTATCTGCTACTTCAATTATTGCTCATTTTTAGCAATATATCACTGAGTCCATTTTTCCAGAAGAGTCACATCTGATCAGAGCCTAGTGTGAAATATTCAGAACAAAGAGCACTTTACGCCAGAAGCCTCAGACAGGTTTAACATACCAGTTTGTTCTGCCCGATGTGTTCTGAGTTGGGTTCGCTGTAGTTTGGCACTTCTGAGTACACCATGCAGAACCTGGGAAGAAATTAAGATTATTAGAAAGTTCTAAAGCCATTTTTTTAACAGAGTTCTTAACTCCCCAGTTCACAGCGCGTATGTTCTTGACACATCCCATCACCTAGAAGTAATTAATCCAGACCCCACTGTTCAGAGAATATCCGTAGGTATTAAAAGGCTCTTTGATGCCTTTATAGGCTTGCGGTGAGGCTGCCACATCTTCCTGGTGAGGGCATTTCAGTCAAGCAGAGGCAAGTATTCATTTACTCGGGGAGGTAAACTGGCCTAAATAAAACAAAAGGTGATGAAAGGGCTCCCTTTGTCTCTCTTCCAGCTGCACCATCTTGTCCAGCACCCACTCACAAGGTCACCTGAGGCGCTGAGTCACCCAGCCTGCTCCCAGACAGAGATTGCGTTACACCTCTAGAGAAAACTCACTCCCACACGCTCCCATATCATGCAGTGCCCCATTAACAATAATAGCACAGAGGAGCCCAAACCAGGCAACGAAATTCAAAGCATCCTTTTCCACTTGAGGGGACTATGGCAGAATAGGCCCATCAACTCACTACATGGAAATTATGGCAGAGGAAGAAATATCTGGATCATTACACTGCATGCAACAGTTATGCTCAACACAAGTGTGTTGAGCTCCCACCTCCTTGCTCCCACTGCATGCTCAACACAAGTGGAGCTCCCACCTGCTGCTGGGAGGCACAACCCAGATAAGGACTCTCATCATTCCAGGCTGCTAGAGAATAAGTCAGCTGGGTGACACTTCTGAGGTAATGGACAAGACAATCTGAACTTTTTTTGTGTGTGTAAATCTATCTGAACACTGGGCATTTCTGAACAATACAGGATATGTGGCAACCCCAGAGTCCCACTTCCCTGACAACTGCAAGGTTTCCCACAGCACTTTGTGCAACAGTGGAAGTACTCTTCTGGTTAGAAAACGTTGCTATTTTTTCTATTGCTCAAGTATGTTACTCATGTTTGTTCTTAGGCAGGAGCCATTGCCCCAGTCTGTGGGCAGTTTAAAGCAGGTTTAACGAGGCTTGCTTCTGCTTGGATATGATTCACTGGAGTGACCTTGCTCTTCCTTCTCTGCATTGCCTGGCCTTCAAGGATGACACACATACAAAAGGCTTCCACCAAAATGAAGTGGTTAATCAAGATAAGGCCTAGGTAAGCAATGCATATTCAGTCCCTTATTTATACATTTCCTCCTCCTAGACCTGTGCCAGTGATGGAGGCTGATTTTCCTCAAAGCATCTACAGTCCAGAGAGGGTCAGAGCTCATTACATTCATGACCAACTGAGAACACACTTCTGCTGCCCTAAATTCCATTTCCTACGAGCTACCAGGTCTCATACTTACCATGAGGCTCTGCTGAGAAGTATGAACACACAATACTTACTCCCCAATTTTATGCAGCTCCCCTCCTCGTCCCGTGTAAAGTGTCAGGCATCCTTTCCACAGAGATGCGTACCTGGCCAACGAAAGCAGAAGTGAAGCAGTTTCTTAGTGAATGAGCTGACAGAGGAAGTGGAAGCATGCTATCTTCCAGGAAGTTAACAAGTATTACACACCAGCATGGACTAAAAAAATTCCCAGGGACCCCAATGTCACCAACACCAATGGTTTATAGATCTCCATGTACTACTTCTAGCAAAAGGTACCGGAAGCTCAGCAGACTCCTTTGACAATTCCAGGAAAGTAGCCAATTATTTTCAGAGTGGATGCTCTTTTGTTCACTGGAGCAACCCTTATGACTTGTCCTGCAGAGAAAAGGCATTTTGCCAAAAGCAGTATCTGTGTTATATTTGGTGGCAAATCTCAGTTCTGCTTTCAGCAGGAGCCAGGAAGAATCACCTCTACTTGCTGGAGAACAGCTACTGCTACTGAATGTGTATGATCAAAAGTGCTTACATTCTTAATACAGGTCCTTACCAGACTGGGTTTTTTAAAGGCACAAGTTTGACCATCAAACTCCAAGTGATGTATAGAAACACACTGAAATAATTTTTTGATTGCAGGAACATTCCCTTACAAAGACAGCGTCAGTATACGCTATTCTTTATGGTGGCACTTGACTTCAAGCACTGAAATCTGAGCCATATAAAACGTTCTGTGTAATTGTTCCCTTCAGTGAGGGGTATCACTATGTATGTGTACAGAATGAGGAAAATGCAGACCAGAAACACAGGCACAGTGCAAGGGAGTTAAAAAGAATATGTGTCTTCCAGCACAGAATAGGGAGCCTCAGTGATTGCACTCATGGGAGTCACCACTCTGGACAAGTCACCACTTCCTTACGCTCGGGGTGTATCTCTGGAACAGAGATAAGAAACCTTCCTCTTGCCCTTTGCCTTATCTGCTGAGACTGGGAGACATCCGGCCGCACACAGGGGCCTGAAGAGGCACCGGGGAGGGGTCAGGTTGGCAGGAGAGGACAGCACTGCCAGTGCAGTGACAACCTTCTCTGTACTTCAGCACCAGCACAAAGCACAAGCACTGTAAGTGCAGATACTATCCTGGGAGCTTTCCATCCAGAACAAGGATTAGTGTTCTTCACTTCATAGATTCACTTTAAAGATTCCCTCACTGCTTAACTTTAAATAACCAGCTAGTCAGGCAGTCTTGTGGCAGAAAACAAAGGAAAAGAGCTACCAAACAATAAATGTCAAACATACATTTACTGGGAAAAGACCCAGCAAATCATGTGACTAACAACCTCCAGCACAAAGTTATTCCACGTATGCAAGCATTTGTTTTTATCTCAAAAAGAGCTGGCCATAAAGCACTAAACTCCAGCACTAATTTCAAATTTAGAAATATTAAGTGCAACAGCTTCCTGTGAATGGGCTCACCACCCAGTGACATAAGTAAGCAACAGTGTCTGCTTTTGCAGAGGAATGCATCTTGCATTCAGCAAGGGGGGAAAAAAAGGAATGTTCACTCATGGTGCCTGTGAAAGCTTTTCTGCTTGTATCAGAGGGCATCCTGCACTATGAAGTCAGATTAGCCTCCAGAGCTGAAATTTACCTACCTGGCAATGGCAGCATCATACACTCAATTCTATTTAAATATAAAACTGTGTTTAGAGTACCCTGTATGCCAGCATGAGGCCAGTTTTCTGAAGATGAGAGCCAAACAAGAATGGATTTAGCTTTTGCTATTTCACTCTCTCCACAGTCCTAAGGGAGCATGCAACTCATGTAAATGAAGGCATTACTTTGCCACCCACCAGAAACAGTGGTGTCAGCTCATAAATTTAATACATACAAGCCGAGCTCAGATTTTTGCATTAAAGGATGCCATGACTCTCCCATTTGTTGCACAGAAACACCAGAGCAGTTACAGTAAGCCAGTCACAGAAGAGAGTACAGAAATGCTGCTGAACAGTATCGCTCTGATTTGTTTCAATGTCATCTACACACGAGGCTTTGTGCTGGCCCAGAGCTCTGGTTTAGTTCTACCCATCCCTGTGCTCCACGTGCTCTCCACGCAAGCAGCCTTCCCCAGAACCACCTCTGCTGAGGAGTCAGCCCATCTCGTGTAAAAGGACATTTGCATAGGAGGAAGCAGCTGTAGTTTTGGTGGCAAGGGTCATGCAATTTCAGTCCAGAACTGAGAATTACACTCAAGTGAACAACTTAAAAGCAGCTCAGTTAGCAGCTTGAGTCACCTTTCACCTACTTTTTCATAAAAACAAATTAACAGGACCTTACACACACTGCAGATCCTGGAGTGCCATAAGCCAAAGGATCAGTGTAATGAATTTCTAAAAGTGTAACCTAACTGGCACGAAGAACTCAAATGAAACTTACTATGACTTTGCTAGTGACAATTAAAGTGACATGGAAAAGGATTTTCAGATTGACTCTAACATTTTTTCTCACAATAAGTTTGGGGGTTGGGCTTGTCTCTTTTTTTAATTAAATTATCTCTGAGGAACTATTTGCACCTCAACAAATTAACACGTTCTACAGTGTAGCCCTAGAATGAACTTTTACAGTGAAACTGAAAAGGTTCTCCTTCGCCTGTCATTTTTGTTATATCATTCCAATGAAAAGCAACTTTTCTGCATGATAATGTAACCGTTCCCTCCTTCCATTAAGGAGCTGACTTGCCTGAGTAAAGAACTAGCTGTGAAAATAAGAACATGCTTTGGAGTTCCCCTGCTTGATTTACAGACCAGGACTGACTGTTGCATTACCCTCTGCCCCGAAGTAAATTTTCCTAGGGAGCTTTTTAAAGCCAACCCAAATCTCTTCACCACCACCTCCTGATTACAAACCCAAGCCCCTCCTAGCCTGTACACTCTCACTAGGCATGTTCTGGCCTGGGAAAGGTGGGTTTAATTTGGCAAGTGACCTTAGGGCGCTGGCTGGGTAACAGGGAGCGGGTCGGAGGCGGCGGCCGTGTCCCCCGTGGCCCTGGAGGGGCCCCGCGGGTGACAAAGGGCTGCGCGGCCCGGCGGGCGCGGGGCGGCCCCGTACGCACCCTTTGGTCAGGCGGATGATGTCCCCCGGCTGGATGAGGCCGCCGATCTCGTCCCACACGCAGATGGTGATGCTGCCCGTCTTGTCCGCCACCTTGCAGGACCTCACCTCGTGCCCATCCTTCGTCTTGGTGACTCGCCCTGCGGGGAGAAGCGCGGCTCAGGGGGAGCACGGCGCCGCCGGCCCCCCCGCCCGCCGTGACACGCGTGGGCGGCCCGGGGGTGGGGCGTGCCGGGCGCCACTTACCGATCTCCAGCACAATAAAGATGACATTTAAGTTTTTCAGTCCGGGTTTTATGTCTTTTATAAGGAAATACGTGTCGCTCGCCGCGCTCATGCTGCGGCCGGCGCGGGGGTGAGGGCTAGCGGGGCGGGCCGAGCCCGCATCCCGCGGGGGAGCAGAAGCAGCGCGGGGCCGGGCAGGGGGGCACCGGCGACCCTCACAGGGGACGGGGACACGAGCACCGAGGGGCTGTGCGGTGACTGTGCGGCACGCCCGACCCCCACCGCTCCCTCTCCACACGGACACCACCAGCACGCCGCCCTCCCCGCCTCCCTCTCCCGCCGGCACTGAGGAGCACACGTGCGCCGCGCTCCGCTTTATACCGGCCGGGCGCCACCAACCCACCCGCCGGGAGGGGGCGATTGCGGCGAATGGAACCGTCCGGGGCACGCGGAGCCCCGGGACTGGGTAACGGGCGGGCGCGAGCCGGCGCCGCGCGCTGATTGGTCAACGCTGCCGCCGCCATCTTCTGGTTCTCAGGGCGCTGCCGCTGCTGAGTTGGGGTTGCTGAGACGGGTGTCCTTCGTCAGCTCGCCCCTTCGGCTTCCCCTCACCCCTTCTGCCTCCCCTCACCGCCCACCGACTGACCTCGCTCCGGGCAACAGCCCCGCGGCGCCCCGAGAGCGGCTGGTGGGACACAGCGGAGTACGGGAGCGGTTCGCAGCCTTTCCGCGCCATTTTAAGCCGCGGCTGTAACACAGAGGAGCGTTGTCACACGTTTCCCGGAGGGCGATTTCCCGGCAGTTTTGCCCTCCTTCACTGGGAGAAAAGAAATAAAATTCGTGAATTAGTCTGTGGGATTTTTTTTCCGGGATAGATTTGATGTTGGTCTCCACCAAACAGAATAGGCCGTTGTCGGGGCTGCAGGCACCTCAGGGCTTAGCGGGGTTACACCCATATTCTGCTCCTGGGACCGAATGCTCGTGGCGTGTAGGGAAAGCCAGGGCTTGTGCAGTAGCCTGCTTTGAGCCTGCCTGTGCCTAAAATGTGAGCCTAAATCCTGATGAGCGCTAGAAAGGTTCTCAAAGCATCTCAGTTTTGCCAGCAGCTTCTTTGAGGAGATGCCTTACTCCCCTGAGCTCGGCTATGAACAGGGTGTAAAATAGGAGGGAAGGGCGGCTTCTCCAAGCAGGAAGCCATCGAGGTGGTGGACAAGCCCCCACAGGTCTTGTGACCTCCTTGGCTGGCGGGTCCCAAGGAAATAGCTCTGTGCCGTAGAACGGTGACATGCAGGTGGTCCTGTAATTCAGCTCTCCCCCTTCGGAAGGGTAGCAGAGCAGTGTGTGTGCGCTCTGCTGCTCCTTGTCAGAGCCAAACCTGGCTAGCTGGGCTTTATTTGTGTGAGCAAAAATCCATAAATGACAGCAGTTGTGAAATGCCTGGCCACACATTCTGCCACACGGGAGCTCTGGCCCAAGGAATTTTGAGCAATATTTGTGTGTAGGCAGCGGAGCAGCCTTGCTGGGTGCTGCTCAGGGCTCGGAATGAAATACACTGCGTGCAGGAATCTGAAAGGAGAGTTTGCTTAAAGCCCCCCAAGAGCTTAATCCATTTCTGTCCTGAATCCTTCAGTGAGTGCAGATGAGGGAAATGACAGACTCCCTCAAGGGCCTATCTCCTGGCAGGATCTATAATACGCTAGCACTTTCAGTCATCAACTGTATTTCAGTACATGAATGGCTTTAATTTAGTCACTTGGGAAGGATTTCAAACCTAACTCCAGGAATGACAGTGTCTCTGGGAAAGGTTGGACAAAAATACTTCTACCTTTATTTAGAACTGGTAACATTTATTCATACATAGGTAGTTTTTCTGCCTTCATTTTTCCTTTTTGTCTGCCACATCTATTTAGAGCTCTTGGAAAGAAAAATTTTGTATGCTGTGTTTTCAGCCCCAAGCACAATTCGAGGAGAACCCTTCAATTTTTCAGGGAAAAAAGCCCCCAAAACAACCAGTTAAAAAAAATTATTTACGTTATGGCAAGCCTTGAGCAGAAAGGAAGTCACAAGTGCGGTTAGCTGAAAAGCAGAAAACACTAAAACACTTCACCAGAACACTTGTGATGTGTGTCACTGGTGAGATGGTTTCAGGTGAACATCTGTCCATGAAGGAAAGTGCTGGTGCTCCAGAGCAGCTGGAGAGGTGCAGAGGACACCAGATGTGGGCTCCAAGGCGCCTTGAAGCCAGTACACCTGGAGGTGCTGCACCAGGCCTGCAGCAGGGAGCACAGGGACCACTGCAAAGCATGGAGAGAGGTGGATTTCTTTTATAGGTTTAAAGGTTTCTTTTGAAGCTGGTAGGAAGAGGTTTGAACTAGAAATGACAACACAGCGGGAGGGGCCCAAGCAGTGTAGGCAAGTTCAGGAGCACACTGACAACTTCCTGGCATGTCTGACTGAGGAGCTAATAAGCAAGGCTGCTCTGCTGCACTTCAGAATCATGGAAGAACTGCTTGGAAACGTGAAGGTGGGTCAGCATTCGGTGCAGCGCCTGTGAGACACTGGAGTTCAAAGAACTTGAGAGGAGGCAGTGGCACAAAAGGCAAGACCACAGCTCTGATTCTGAAGAACAGACTTTGGCCTTTTCAGAGATTTGCTTGTGACATGGTCCTGGAGATTTCAGCATCCAGAAAAGTTGCCTGGCTTTCAAAGATCACCTGCAAGAGCTGTGAAGGTCCATCCTAAGCACACAGAGCAAGAGGGAGGCAAACTGTTCTCAGTAGTGCTCACTGACAGGGTAAGAGAGACAAAATGAAACACCAGATTCCACCTGAACACAAAAAACATTTTCATTTTGCTGTGAGAGTTCTCAAAAACAAGTCAGTTGTGCAGAAAGGTAGTGGAATCTCCTCCATGGAGATACTCAAAACCCAGCTGGACACAATCCTTGGCAACCTGCGCCAACTCACCAGCCAATTTCATTGATTCTGTGATTCTGTGAAATATTTCCTGTTTTCTCAAATGCAAGAAGAGACACAGCCGCAGAAAGCTTGATGTGTGGGATAGGAAGGCAAGGTCACAAACTCCTTCTGTAAGGGACTGGGACTGTGCTGGAAAGACAGAGCTGGTCATCTGCGCCCTTACAAGATCCTTCCAGATTCATTAAACACATTGTTTACAGTGTCTGTTCCACCACTGATGAACAATTTTCTTCTGTTTGTTTCTCAAAGACACACTTAAAATCTTGCTCATATTTTTTTAATCATTTCAATTGCCAGCCTCTGAGAGTGCCCTTGGTATTATCCAGCAGTGACTGAATGATTCCTGTTTGCTGTGAAGGTGACCTGCAAAGCAAAACAGTTTTTCCCATCCTGCTTCTTTATAATGTATAAAGAGATGAGAATTATGATTATTTTGGTTTTCCAGCATCTTTTCTCCTGCTTCATTTTTGATCTCAGAACTATAAGGTTATCAAGTCACAGCTGTGGGTTATGGAAGCACCAGCTCTCTGACCTTGCTGGGGCTGTAGTCACTCTTGCACAAACAGGAGCGCAGGGACTTTGATGCAGGTGTGTCTTCATCCTCAAGAGCTTCCAATAAATACCCTGGAACAATGGATAGGCCTGGAAAAGGAGCCAGGATGCCAGGACAGCAATATACACCTGTAAAGAGAAGAGAGATCCATTGTCAATATCTAGGGTTCCTGGTCTTAAAAAAATGTTGATGAGCACTGACTGCATGAATGAGTCACACTGAGAGCACATAAATTTTGCTCCTGCCATTCAGAGGAGTAACAGGGAGCATGTCCAACAAACTGTGACTGCAGCCAAAGCAGGAACCCTTCCATCACTGAGGGAGATGAGTGTCTCTGAGCCACTCAGTCTTACCACACAAACCAAATTTAGCCCACAGTGAATGTCTACAGCAAGGGTTCCACTGATGAAGTTTAAATCATTTCCAAGCTCATTTGCTTGCTGCAGAACATTTTTCTTCTGTGTGAAAGATACAAGTGTTTCTAGGCTGAGATCCACAGGGAGGTTTCAGTCCAAAGCAAAATCAGGGTTGAGTTGCTAAAAGAGTTCTCAGCAGTTGAAGCCTGGCACAAGTCCCATGCATCTCAACAGGGCTGGGATTTCACCCTCTGGCTGCAATGGAGTTATGCCAGCAGAGACATTGCTCCAAACTCCCTATTTCTGTCAGTTGCTCAGTATTCAGTGCTACTGGAGTCCCAAAGTAGATCTTCCCACAAGAAATCTGCCAGCAAGAGCAAAAGCTAATGTGTAATATTTTATTGTATAGAGATTAAAAATGTACAGATGCCTGCAAACGCCACCTTTCACCAAGCCTTACCAGCCCATTGCCATATGTCTGACAAGCCCCTAAATTAAGCTACAGGTTCAGGTTTATAACATTGATGACACTTCAGCTCTCTAATGGCACATCAGTGTGTGTTTAACAAGCTGGCAGCCAATCTGGCAGTCTGGAGACCCCAACAAACAGTAGTTTGGTGTCTTCAGCATCTCAAACACACTATATTCTGCCATCAGGGTCAGTATTTCCTCAGGGAAACAGGAGTGATGCCTGGGAAAGCCACACAGGTTTGAGAGGAACTTCATCCAGAAGTCACTGGGGGCCGGTGCACTGGGGAATCCCCACTGTGTTGGGGTCCTGTTCCCGACACAGAAACATATCCAAGCTGCCTGCTGTCCTCCTGCCTCAGGGCAATGTACCTGCAGGATGCCTGAAGCAGCAAGATGCCTGTCAGGTGTCTGATGCCAGGATTCCAGGCAGCTCCATCTACCTCCCTAGCTGTTAGCTAGGAAAGCTGAATGAGTACCAGGGCACTGTAAATACCACAGGAAAAAGAAAAAAAAAAAAAAAAACAGAAAAAAAAAAAAAGACAAAAAAAAAAAAAGACTAGCAAACGGTCAGAATTGTCAGCATTCTTATTCTTTCCAGAGGGACCATGTGCTTGTGCACCTGCACTAATGTAGCCTTTTCTTTCTGGGTTCCACACATTTTAGCAGATGTTTTCCTCTAAGAACCCAGTCCTGCAAGGTGTTTTTGGAAGTTACTCATTTCCCTCTTTTGATGAATCCCTCATACACCAGTCAGATGACTACATTAAATCACTGACGTGGGGCGGTTCTAGGTCAGCTTTCCTGCTCCACTGTGAATCAGCTTGAACCAGAGGAATTTCGGTCTAACTTTGCCCCATACAGATGGAGAGCATAGGAGCTGTTGCTTCTTCATCTTTTCCACTGGAGCGCCAAAGGACAAGTCTCAAAGCCCACTACCACTCACAACTGCTGTCTCTTGGGTCTCTGGTGAGTGCTGTAGCAAAACCCTGACCTCTCAGCCTCGCACCTTCATCAAAGTGACCTTTAATTAAAAAGTTTAACAAGTGCAGATGGGGGGATTAGCGCTTTCCCACTGTAGCTGTGCCAGAATTACCCGCACTCTGTTCACAGGGACTCCAGTCACAGTCACCTAAACCAGTTCAGTAACTCCTGCTTACATAGGGAAAATAGATGCCAGCTTTAAGCCAACAAATATGTGGAGTGATCCCTTAAACTGCCCCACTGCCAAGGCTGATAAGAAGAGACAAACACTTCAAGTTGGAGGATGAAGGCAGTTCCAATGGGACACTGGCCTCTGACAAACCTCTGCCTTCCCAACTGAGCCAACATCCTTGTTTCACACACATAAAGCTCACACAGGACTGTCAGCACTAGGAAGTTGTCTGAAGTGGCTCAGAAGCCCTTCAGATACCAGCAAGGTGAGCCCTTGCCTATCAGTTTTAGCCAGGGGAGGCAACATTTCAGAAGGCTTTGCAAATGCCTTCTCTTTTTGCCAGCCCAGTCTCTTTCAGGAGTGATTATCGCAGTCCATGAGCTTATCCCATGGCACCCCTGTGGCAGCAGCATGCTTCCTTGGAAATGAGAAGGATCTTGTAACTCCTTCCACTGCAGGAAGGGTTTTGCATCTCACCTCTTTCTCCAGTGCCTGGGGGAGGTATGCAGACACACCACATCCCCTGTCTGCTGCCTGGCTCCACAAAGCCTAATGGGCTGGAAGTTCAGCCTGGTTCTTGCATCATCTAATGCTGACCTTCAAAAGAAAAATAGGGGATTTATGTCCAGGAAGGAGGCTTTGAAAATTTAATTTGGTTTGGATTTACTTTTTGAGATAGGGATTTGTGTTTCTTTTCTATATTTTTTTTTTTTTCCTGTAGTGGTGTCAGCTTCTTTCCAAAAATTTGGTGGTGGTCTTAACAACATGGACTTCCACCCTTCTCGAATTTTAATAAGCAATAGGGTGTGTTAGAGATGGAGAAAACCCCCAGCCTTCCCCCAGATGTGTTCCCTAGGCAGAGGAACCACTTTGTTCACATTTCCACAGAGCTGGATGAGGGTGCCATGACCCCCGCCCTGCCCAAGGCTGTCACCAGCCCTCCCCCCCGGCCTGCCAGCAGTGCTCCGTGTGTGACAGCTGCATGCCTGTGCTGCAGACAGCGCGCCTGCCGTGCGCTCGCAAGGCAGAGGCAGCTCCAACACCTGGCGGAGGAAGGGGGTGCGGTGCTGGGATGAGTAACTGTGGGAATATTAGCCCTCCGCTCGGTGCTGTGCAAACAAGGCAGCCGTGCTGCCGGGGATGTGGCTCACAGCTGACAAGCACCAGGCACGGAGCAAGCTCCTATCTGCAGAAGAGCATGTAGACACAGTCTCGCTTGTTTAGCTCTGTGTTAACAGCAAAAAACAAATCCTAAGTGGACTAAACAAATCTCATCGTGGCAAAGTGCTTCATCAATTACTAATTCAGCCTCTGGCAGACTAATAGGGAATAAAGCTGTTTACCTCAGAGTATGACACATTTTTCTTTCTTGTCTTCTCCCTGTGGCACCTGTAGATAGATTCTGCTGTGCAAAGCTTTGTGTCAGTGACTAATGAGCAACAATTGCTGCAGAATTCTATAAGCTGCACATCGTCATTGCTATTAAAGACATTAGGAAAAGACATCCACCTGGGCCAAAAAGTTAAAAAAAAAAGTTCTTTCATAACATCAAACCTGATGATGCAGCACATTTCAAGTGCCACTGGCAACAAGAAGAGGTTTTGTACCACATCTTTTGTATTTTCACTTCTATTTTCTGACCATGTATAACTACAACATTTCTGTCCAGGTGGGATAACGAAGGAAATTGCTCCTTCTGAAAGCCATGAAGATATGTGAAGTAAAATGGGTACTCCAAGTAGTCCTTTGGCATGAGCACCCCTGGGAAGGTACTGTTTGAAACCAAGTTGTAGTTTGGAGTCTTCTTTTAAAAGAGGAATTAAAAAGCCTTACTCACAGTGCTGTTCATAGGAACCATTTCACTGCATCCTATGTTGTTGCTCCATGTTGTGTGAGGTTTGGGAGGGAATGGAAAAATAAATGGAGTACAGTGAAAGCTTCCCAGGGCTTCCGAGCTCTTGGGCTTGCTGATAACAGACAGTTCAGGAACACAGGTTCCCAGATATCCCTGAATGATCCAGACAGGGCAGTGCAGAATATGACTATGCAGCCAGTTGGTTACTGGGAAACAGGCATTGCACATTGAATTCAAACACAGCTGAAAGGCACGTACATGCTCAGGAGGGGCAGCACAGCCACGTGATGTGGGCATGGCACACAGGGACAGAGCTGGCATGGGCATGGCACACAGGGACAGAGCTGGCATGGGCATTGCAGACACAGGGACAGAGCTGGCGTGGGCATGGCACACATAGGGACAGAGCTGGTGTGGGCATGGCACACAGGGACAGAGGTGGTGTGGGCATGGCACACAGGGGCAGAGCTGGCGTGGGCATGGCACACAGGGACAGAGCTGGTGTGGGCATGGCACACAGGGACAGAGCTGGCATGGGCATTGCAGACACAGGGACAGAGCTGGCGTGGGCGTGGCACACATAGGGACAGAGCTGGTGTGGGCATGGCACACAGGGACTGAGCTGGTGTGGGCATGGCACACATAGGGACAGAGCTGGTGTGGGCATGGCACACATAGGGACAGAGCTGGTGTGGGCATGACACACAGGGACAGAGCTGGCGCCGGCATGGCACACACAGGGACAGAGCTGGCATGGGCATGGCACACAGGGACAGAGGTTGTGTGGGCATGGCACACAGGGACAGAGCTGGCGTGGGCATGGCACACATAGGGACAGAGCTGGTGTGGGCATTGCAGACACAGGGACAGAGCTGGTGTGGGCATGGCACACACAGGGACAGAGCTGGTGTGGGCATGGCACACCACGGATAGAGCTGGTGTGGGCATGGCACACCGGGACAGAGCTGGCATAGGCATGGCACGCACAGGGACAAAGCTGGTGTGGGCATGGCACACACAGGGACAGAGCCAGCCAGCTCCATATGATCCCACAGCAAGCCCAGGAACAAAAGCTGTGCAACAGGCTCTCAGGTTACCAGTGCACAGTCATTGGCCTCAGACAGCTGGGTGAACATTCCCTCCTGGCATCCTACCCACAGGTTAACCTTCAGAGGCCTCATTTAGGTCTCCAGGAGATCTACAAGAAAACAGTGCCAGTGGAGTAGGCACCAGGTACTCAACAGGAATTCTACCCACACAAATCCGTCTGTATCCATAGTCTCAGTGAATGCAGCTTTACTTTAGGAAGAGGAGCATGATTCCTCACTGGCACTGCTGGGGAAATGATTAATCCCAAGCCATCAGATGCCTTCACCACATTCATTTAAAGGGGTTTGCCAACTGGGTGCATTTCCACTGTTGTAAAACTAGTACTACAGGAAATAATTATTGTTTCTGTTCTGCTGGGTCTCTTTGACCAATAAAAGGCTTTAGTAATAGTAAAATATAAGGTAATGTCTTCATGTAGCAAGTCACTCCATTCCCTTCCTGTTACTATTAGATTCACTTCTTGTATGGACTAATTTTGTCTATGTTTTTAACAATTAAGATACTGGTGCTGCCCAGAATACTTCTTGATGAGGTTAAATTTAAAGCTTTTCTAAGTCTCATCTTTGCTGCAGAGTGGTATTAGAATATATAATATATTTTCTGCAAAAGAGTAATTGATTATTGCAATTTAGCTTAACAAGAAAACACAAATAAAGTCTTATATAGCCAGAGGACCAAAACCTCCAGTTAATTCAGTTGTATTATCTATTGGTGTCATAGTTTCATTATGTTCCCCAGGCAAGCCAGACAATACCCAAATCTTAGCACACAAGAAAGTTATTTTGTATTGCAGATATTTCATTACTGATAAAATGAATAGTATCTTATACCCATTTAGCATCTTCCATACATCCACAGGAGGCACATCATCTGTGTGTTGTCATTTAGTCATCCATCTCTTACGACAGAGCTTCAGCTGCTGTGATGCAGAACTGAGAGACATCAACACCTCTATAACACAGTTCACTAACCCCCTAAGTTATATCCTGATTCATGTCAGATGCCATGTAAAAGAAGATACATAGTGACACATATAATGAATATTTTTGTATAGGTTTTCCATATTCAGGCTCATTTTTATCTTGTGTTATATCAAGAGTTTTTAGAAAGTTCCTATAAGCCAGGCTAGATGTTAATTTCAGAAGCTTGATGTCACACCATTGTGGTTTTGAAATCCAGCCCTATATTGGAACTATAATGAAACGTTTCAGTGTATATGTTACATTAAGAAACCTCGCCATGGCATTTGTCAGCCTAGGTACCAAGGTGAAGCCATGGCCAGAGGTGTGCATCTGACCATCCCTGTACATCTGCAATGCACAGGGACCGTGGAGCAATACCGAGATCTCATTGCTGATTGGAGTTTGTTTGTTTAGTCTGTCAGAGACTGTCTCCACACAGCCTCTGCCATGGATGCTCAGCCCCAGGAAACCCAGCTGAATTCCCAGCAGTGGGAGCCACCCCTGCAGTTCCCCTCAGCCTTCTCTGAAACCTGCAGGGCAAGGTAGCTCCCTTCTGATGGCCTTCCTGCACGCCTGTGGAACCGCAGCGTCACATCCCTTCCTGCTGTTTAATTTTCCAAAATGTGTGTCTGCCAGCACTACTGGGTTTCTTTTCCAGCCAGATAAAAAGTGGCTTTTCCTACTGCAATGTGTTTGCTTCCCTTGAGTTAGGAATTGTGATCTTTACATACATTTATTTATCCCAGTTATGTTGCTGTATTTCTGAACAGGAATATCAGTAAATCTTGAAGAAGGTTAAAAAACCCAACCGACCACTGTTGTATTACCCATTCCAGGTTTCTCTCCCAAGTTTTTATCCTTCACCTCTACAGTCACTGAGTCAGGTGGACACCACCCCAGAGAACTCATCTCAGTTTTGCAGCTTTCCTTAATTAACAGGTAGCAGAGCAACACATAATTAGCCATGAGTGTTGTCTGTTTTCAGCCAAATGATGCACCTGTGGAGGGTGCAGGGAATTCACGTGGAGCATATGTCACACAAGCCACTCCATGCTGGCATTACGACCATGCAGGCTCTTCTTGGGAGAGCTAACCAGGTTACCCAACACCTCAGCAGAGTGGTTTAAGGCGCTCAGAATCATTTTGATAGCCACCCTCTAATTTCATGCTGGATCTGGCATGGAGGTACCTGGGCTGCAAATTACAGAGCAGGTGAAGTGCTATATCAGAGGACTCAGGCTTTGTATCAACCATCACTGCCCTGAGCCCAGTAGCAACACTCATAACATTGGCAGGAAACCCATTGCTAAGGGTGCATCCTGCAACTGAAATCAGCAGTGGTGGTTCTGGTGCTTCTGATGCAAAACACTTGCTTTCTTTCGTGTCAAGACCCAAGAGTGGGAAATACTAACTTTTACCACAGTTTGAGCAGAGATATGTCAAAACAAAACCGTTTCAGGTCCATGGTAATTTAGCTGGTATTTTGTCAAATGGAATAAAAAAACTCCCCAAAACAGTTGCTTTTGGTTCAGCTTGGAATTAGCAGGTAAGAGTTAGCTGCCAGAGTACTTCATAGGAACTACATTTAAATTATTTCAGGTCCCTATTCTCCTACATAAATGTTCCTCCATTTAATTTTCCATCCCTCTGTCCTCCCTCACCAGCGACAGGGCCTCATGTGGTGTCCTTGGCTACGACACAGCACAGGAGTCACTGCCCTGCTGGAAGTCTCATCCACGGAAGAAAATTGAGAACACGGGGTATCCAAGCCACCAGTTCCCATGGACACTGCCACTGCTCAGGCAGGGGACTTCTCTTCCTGGCTGACCTGGGAAACACAGCCTCAGCATTGCAGAGCCATGATCTTTTTCAGCAAGGAAAGCACCCCACCTGGGGGGAAAAAAGTGTCAAAGTAACACAGTTCTCCATGGGACAAAATTTGGACAACTCTTCTGCCAAAAGCCCACTTAGCCCTGTCCAGAGAAGGTCAGCAGGGAGTGAAGGCTGCCCTGCACATGCCCTGTCAGCAGCAAAAGGCATCAGCAATGACCAGGAAAGCAAGGTAAAAACAAAACCCCCAAACACAATCTGACACTGAATGCCAGAACACCATCAGTGGAGCTTTCCTGGGCTTCCTTATCAGGCCTGACAGTTTTGCACAAATGCTGCCAGCCTGTGCACTGCATGGGAGTGTCCCCAGGACTGCCTGTCCCCCACTACACAGCTGTGCAGGCCCAACAACCAAAGGGTTCATTCTGCTCATGGGGGTATCACTTGTTTGAGGGATCAGTCACTAGACACCAGGTAGTTTCCAGAGCTGGTAATTAAACTTATTTGGACATCCAAAGGGCAGTTCTCTTGCCAAGTGCAGCAGCTCCTGGCAGCCAGCCCTCCCAGCTTCCCTGCATCCTGCTGTTGCCATAGCAGCACGCAGGATGTGCACCTCAGGGCTTATTAGGCTCCAAGAAGCATTTCCCATGTGAGTTGGGCTGCACAATTACAGCACATAACTGTTAACTCATCATGGTATGAAAATTAGCCATGGCCACAATTACCGAAAACTTGCAAAGCTGGAAGAGCACTCATCTTTGTGCATTGGCTGTCCCCATTTAAGGCTTTATCTCTTGACTTGCAAAACACTCCAATAAGCAGTGTCTGCTACAGGTAAACAGACATTCTCTATGTTTGACGAAAGACTTTCCTTTCCTTTCCTTTCCTTTCCTTTCCTTTCCTTTCCTTTCCTTTCCTTTCCTTTCCTTTCCTTTCCTTTCCTTTCCTTTCCTTTCCTTTCCTTTCCTTTCCTTTCCTTTCCTTTCCTTTCCTTTCCTTTCCTTTCCTTTCCTTTCCTTTCCTTTCCTTTCCTTTCCTTTCCTCACATGCAGTGTTTATTTTGCAGTTAGAAAGGCAGTTCATTTGCTGTGGCTGTTCTAGCAAACCCTTGGAATTGCCAGCAGCAAATGTAAACTCCAGTGTGACCTCCTGGGTCTGTAAAGCCTGTTGCCCTCAATCATACTCTGCTGTTTTAGTTTTTTAGGATTCCACAGATGCCAAAAGTAATCTTAGTTTACATTAAGCACAGGCAGGTCAAAGACACTCCACTGAAGCCAAGAGAACTACTTGGGCAAGTAGGGCCTACTTGCAGAGAAAGGATTACTGGTAGAAATAGGGATTAGAAGACTGAAGCCATCAGACTGTAAGTCTCTCTTTTGCTGTGTCAGGCGTTGATTATGTAAACTGGCCATTGGAACTGAAATACTCCCGGCATGATCACAGCCCCACCTACATTCGCCCAGGGTTACACTTGAGGCTTTTAAAGTTTTTGTCATTTTGGAGGACACCCAAGCCTAATTACAGTAGGGACTGGGTGCTGCCAAAAGCCCAGAAGCTGCTCAAAATGTCTTCATACTCTAATATTGCAGAAGTGGCTCACTGAAGCTGAGCAGTTGGTCCAGGCTCTGGCTCCTCACAGAGGGGAGTATTAAGGAGCGAGGCAGTGACAGGCAGTGACAAAGCACACATGGCAGTGACCCTTTCAGGGCTGTCACAGCACACACTGCACCAGGATAGAGTGTGCACTAGCTGACTGACACAAGGGTCCTCCAAAACACATGGGGGACGAGGTCACAAACAGGTGCAGAGTGACCCCATATGTTAATCTGAGACATTTTGCAGCAGAGGGGGAGCACTGTGATGTCGAGTCATGTCACACAGCCACTGCTTTGGCCCAATGACTTGGCTACAGTCTGGGATGCTGCCCTGCCTCCTGCTTGTTATCTGGGGCACAGGGAATTTTGCCCAGATAATGGCCTGGGAGCATGAGATAGAGTGGCTCTGATCTCTTTCTTTGTTTCTTTCCTAATTTCAACTACAAGCAAGTCTGCATCAGTCACCAGTGAACTCTGGTCTTCTGTGTAGTGGTGGACATCAGAGCCCTAATGTCTGTGCTGGATAAGGGCTACCTCTGGGTAGGACTGTCCTGCACATGTTGCCTCGGTCCTGGTTTCTCTCTGGCCATGCACAATGCTCGTAGGGAGGACTTGCAGGCTGCTAAAAACTGCTGTGCTGACAGGAGCCAAAACCTGTGTGAGATGGGGAGGGGCAATAGGTAAAAGGACCACACAGGGACAAAGCTGAGAGCCTTTTCCTAGGAGCCTCCAGCAACAGCAGCGTTTCAAACCCCCACATATGTGCAAGCTGATATTTCAATGCCTTCAGGTTGCTATGGACAACCAAAGATTTCTAAACTGCAGAGCCCCAACACTCTGTACACTGCAGTAACACTTGGTATTTCTGTCACCAGGAGCTCCATGTTGGAAAGGAAGGAATACTGTCATCACTTTTCAGCTGAAGATGCAGAGGGTCTGATCACTATGAGGTGAAACCGATCCCTCAGGTAACCCCCACCCATTTAAATGCTCTGACACCTGAAATCACCTCCTCAAACATGCAGCCCACACAACGGCAGGGGCAAACTGTGTGGAAGCAGGTCACTGGGATAAGGGCATGTTCTAGAGAATGACATTAATGGGGGGAAAGGTCCGTGGAGTCAAGTTTCGCTATGCATGTAACCTTGGCTGCAGAAATTGCAGGTCTGAGCTGACTGCACACACAGCTCTGCACACTGACCCTCAGGTGGGATCTCTCCTTTGCAAAGGGCCTGCCACAGCATGCACCAAGGCTTGTGTTCCCTTGCCACCCATTCCCTTGGGAAGAGGAGCGTCCTTCCCAGCTCAACAGTCATAACAGGGCTACTCTTACATGGTTGCACACAGCAAGCGCTGTTCACAGAGCCGTGAGAGGAATCCAGGGGCAGGATGCAGAGCCTCTAGGACTCCCCATCCACCCAGCTGGCATCCACCATGTGCAGCCTGTTCTCACACGGTTTCAGGAATGAAGAAAACACACCCACAAGTTCTTTCTTTGGCTCTCTCTCATGAACATTAACTTGGTGTTATTAAGGCTCTGCTTTCTGGATGCAGGGGTGGCGTTGCCTGCGGTAGGAGTAGGGGAAACAAGGTAGAGCAAAATGATCTGCTAACATCATGCAGGAGGTCTGTGGCAGAGCTATGGCAGACTTGGGTCTCCAGAGCCTGCTGAAAACATTGCTGTTTCTTTCAAGACCAAGATAACTATGAAACCCCCATTTTAGCAGGGTGAAAATGCCTGGACAGTCTGCAGTCACAGAAACTCACCCCCCACAACCTCTTGCCATAAGCACAGAAATGCACTTTCATTTGGTCTGAAATGAAAATTGTGATACAGAAGTATGCAGAATAGTTAGTAAAAGTACAACCTGAACCATAATTTGGCTTGGTACAGGGAAAATGTCAAGGAAAAAAATCAAGGAGTAGGTTTCGCTTATTCTACTCCATCTATACTCAATGCATGTCCTCCTCACTTTCAGCAGATCTGCAAAGAGCCACCTAATTTATCTTCCCACCGACACAGGCACAGAGAGCACACCTCCATGATTAATGGCCTTTTACACTGGAGGAGTTGGTTACATTGCAGCAGACAATGAGAAATTTGATTACCACTAATACGATATTGACACAAATGTCAATGCTCTAAGACACACAATATCATTTTGAATCAAGGATCCCTTTCATCATTGTTATTTTTGTTTGCTTCTTCCATTTTAATAAGCTGTTGTTCTGTGTATTACCCAAATACTCCAGACTAAAACTACCTGGGAACAATTTAGTTTTTATGTAACACTTCATTAAGTAGGAGGCACCTTTAACAAAAAGGTGTTTGTGCTCACATAGCCCCGTTATCATTTAAATACACAATGCTCCAGCTGAAAACTGTGGTCAGCTGATGCCTTTACCTTAGTGATAACTAATCTGTTGCTTTATCAAAGTCAAATATAGCAGGAAGTGGGAATAATGGCTTTTTCTTTTTTGTCCCTGGAGAATTGTACAGATTAAATCAGCCAAATCTTGACCAGTCAAAAATTAAATTAAGCTTGGCAATTGTGTCATGTAGCCGAACAACTGAAGCAGTCAGATCCACAGGTGGGATCTCTCCTTGCAAAGGGCCCACACAGCATAAGCAGAGGCTGCAGCTGGCCAAGGCTTCTGTTTCCCTGGCCACCTTCCTTCCCAGCTGGGCACAGGCACAACAGGGCTACCCTGCTGGATTGTCTGCGGGAGCAGTGGCTCCTTGAGAGGCTGAAGGGCTTTGGATTTAAATTTCTTTACTGGTTCTGGATTTCCTTGGCCAGGCTGCTTGTTTTGGACTTTGGGACCTGACCTGGGCCTTACCTCTTGCTTCTGGTTTGGCTGATGGAAGTGGGTCCCTGAAGAAACCCAGTTACCCCTCACCAAGCAGTTGTTAAATTTCCATATCTTGGAGAAGGAATTATCCTAGCTTTTGATACAAAATTTCAATAAGGACTTAGGCAGGATGGGAGAAGAAACAGCTTCTGAGGATGAGGGCTCTCAGTGGAACTCATGCAACCATTAAAATCCTTAAACTCAGCATGGAGGCTACACAAGAAGTTATACCAAGCCTTGAAGCAGATCTCACTTCTATCCAGAACCTAGAGCAGAGCAGAGGAAGAGGAGCAGGAGGCAGGGGAGAGTGAAGCCTTATGACCAAGTGGCAAAGTTTACTCATCACTTTAAGGGCTAAAGCTGTGCTTCAAGAAAGGAAAGCAGAGCCCAGGCAAAATAAACACAACAGAGCTTACTTGGGAAAAACCTGAAACTGAAAATTGGCAAAACCAAAACACTTTAAGAGGTACAGAAATTTAAAAATAAACTCTCTATACTTTGTATTGATAGATTACAAGTTCAAAGTCTGTAAAACCATTTGTAACCACCTGAAAGGAGCAAAGTATGAGATAGAAATGTACTGTAAGGCTGCTAAATAATCTCCTTGTCTCTGTACTGCTGCAGGATGCCATAGCGTGGCATCTGCATCCAGCCTCCTTGGAGCAATGGACTGAGGCACTGTCCAAAGGGGGTGTGAAAGGAGGACACAGAAGCTAAAATTGGTAAATAAAACAGAAAAGAAACTTCCCACAGGACACTGAAATTATGTTTCTGCTGCTCATGCTCTGTTAAAACAACCATCTTCTTTTCTCCTTCAGACACTATGGCTTTGACTTGTTTCATCTGACAAACATGTTACACCTTCTGGCCAGCAATTACTTACATGGCCATTTCTTTCTTCCTCAAGACCTAGAAGTTCTCACAAGCCAGTGTTATCATAGATTTACTATTTACTGGTAACAGCATATTTAAAATCCAAAAAGAAGGAACTGAGTCACAAAGAAGAACAATTTGATACTACCTTCAGACCTGAAAGAGAGTCAGTTCTATAAATCAGGAATGCAGTCCAAAAGAATTTAGAGAAAAAGGCTGATTCTGAGTCTGCCCAGGTGTTCTCCAGCCATGAAAAGTCACAGGACAGCTTTGCTCTTTACCATTTCCTAAGGATTCCCAGACCATATTCCAACTCCCAGAATATTAAAAGGGAGGCGACAAGGATCACTACATGAACAGTTGGTCATTATTTCAGTCTATCAAACAACCAGAGACAAGAACTACAGTTACACCAGTGAATATAAAAACTGTATGGAAATTCCATCCTTTTCACATCGCAGGCTATGAAACAGGCAACGGCTGTGACAAGGAAAAACATTCCCTTCCTCATCACTGGAGATTTAAAAAACCGAGTTCAACAAGAACCTGCCTGGTGAAGGCAAAGCCAGTCCTGGCCTGGGGCAAAAGGGTAGCCTGAATGACTTAGAAAATGTTTTCCAAGGCCTGTTTGGTACAGTCATGCATGTGCAACACTTCCCCACTGCAGTACTGACTGTCCAGCAGTCTGTGTCTGCTGGCAGATGAGATCATGGTTACTACAGTAACCATGGTGGGTTTCTTTTCCAAGGGAGGGACAGAGGAGGTTTTTTCCCCTCAAACTGCAAGTATGTTCAACTGACATGTTTGAAAGCCTGCTGCTGCCAGGCTCTGCAGACTAGCCCTGAACCAGACAGTAATAGCAAAGTTTGGTCCTTGTGTGGGCACTGGTGGCATCCTCAGTACAGAGCTACAGAGCTGAGCACTGTTCTTACAAGAGCTTTGGGGGGAAAAAATATTTTTAAAAAATGACCCCACAAATCTCCTCTCTCCAGATTTTAAACCTCCAAGTTTTAAAAATGGCAAATTAAAGCCTGAGTGAAATAGGTACAGTGAAATGGTAAAGAGCAAAGCTGTCCTGTGACAGGATAACCAAGAGCACAAAGGGTTCTCCTTGGCAGGCTGGGAACAAGTTCAGTGTGAGACTGGGACTTGCTGTGGACCCTGTAAATGAGACACATGGACTGCTCTCTACAGTGTACACTAGACTGTGCATGGGTGGCATGTTCCTAAGTCACTGGGACTGCTTTACAGTTCAAGCTGCACATGTAACTAACCCTCCCACTTAGCCCTACCCTTTGAATCCAAGTATGAGAGCTTGAAATGACACATTTATCCTTATTTGCTTTAAACATTTCTCCATTGCTTTACATTTACTTTCTGTAACAGAGAAATAAGTATTATTCGTCCTTTGGTAACCTACCCTCTATTGGTACTCATATTGCTGACAGGGATAGTGTCTAATGCTCCTAATCCTAGTCCTTATTTGGGGAGTCATTACCTGGGAAAAATTCATTTTGAATCATCAGACGTGGCCTGAAATTGAACTGATGGAGAATTTATTCACCCCAGATGAGCATTAAATGCTCACCAGTAAGAGCAAAGCCTTTCTAAACTGGCCCTTACTATGCAAGTGGGACTTCACACTTCCCATCCCAGTGCTGATCAGCTGCAGAGATCATCCCAAGGACATTTCTACTGCCAAGTAAGTCTGAAATTATTATGAATTTATTGATGCCTGGTTTTATGCCTTGTACCCTGTTTTCATTGCCTTATGTAAAACTTGGGGATTTCCCCCTTGCCCCCTCTGTGAAAGTCTTCCACAGGAATGCGCTTCATAGTGCTGGGCACACCTAACAGGCTCACAGTCCCCTTTTCCCCAGCACATAGTTTCCCATCCTATAATATTTATGTCTTTGCTTGACTTTCTCTGCCAGCACATTTGTTGTGAGAATAACAGCCCTTGGGGGCAGATAGTTCTTATATTTTCTTCATGCCTAAAATAATTGTACCTACTTATTAAAAACCTCACTGACAGTATGATACAATAACCTTTGTGATTTATTTATCTTTCAGCGAGCTTTAGAGAGAGCTACAGCCTCCTTTCCAACTCTGTGCTGTAGAGTCCATCATCAAATGCAGTGCTGCGCTCTCATGTTTGCAACATCCTATAACAAGGAATTGGTCTTTGAATTACATTTATTCTACCCTTATCTAGTTGATTTACTGGTTCCTCAAATATTTGCTTCCTTATACTATCTTAATTGAAGATTCCTCCTGCCTATATTTCCTTTCACTGCTGTTCTACAGAGGGCAACACTCTCCAAACAGCACATTTATGCTGTCTTCCCCATCTTCTGTGTACACCACCATTCCTATTTTTTTCCATCACTTTAGCCTTTAAAAAACTCCAAGCAAAAGACTTCAAGGGTACTAAAACCAGCTGGGTTCTATGATGCATTTTTGCTTTTTCCCAAGGAAGGCCTACCTTCTGAAGGCATAAGCAAAACATTTCTAGGCAGTAAGGAACCTCCTTAAGATCCCTTTTCCTTGTCTTGTTCTTGCCCAGTATTTTTCTGGTAACTTGGCATGCAAGGCAGAAGGTGCTGCTGATTCCAGACCTCTGCCCTGC
The DNA here is from genome assembly GCA_910950805.1 of Acrocephalus scirpaceus scirpaceus. Taxonomy (NCBI): domain Eukaryota; kingdom Metazoa; phylum Chordata; class Aves; order Passeriformes; family Sylviidae; genus Acrocephalus; species Acrocephalus scirpaceus. The sequence continues at coordinate 40,642,170 of OU383779.1, read as the reverse complement.
AGTGTCTCAGTTCTCACAGAGCCTAGCTTGGAAAGCAGGAAGAGCCCCAGCAGACTGGGACAGCAGAGGTGAGGTTATTCCAGACAAACAATGAAGCTTTGCTAGCTCAGCCCCACTATCAGTTGGATCTGTACCTGCAAATGAAAAGCAGATGAAAAGATGTACAAATTTAATCTGTTGGACGATGTTTGTTTTTTCAGTCAGGTAACTGGAGTATCACAGAGCAGACTAACAACCCAAGAGTGTAAGCAAGCAGTAGCAAAAAGCAAAACAGAAAAGAAACAGGTTCTTCCAGAAAAATACCAAACAGAAAAGGCAATTCTTAAATATATTAGAGGCAGACACGGAGGGGGCTAGTATAACTCAAGGGCAATGACTAAGAACTTCACTTTATGATCTCTCCTGCACCATACTAACCTCTTACATAAAGTAGAATTTATTGGCAAGGATTTACACAAGCTAATTCTAAGCATTCCTTTGACTGGTTTAACCCTTCTAGGTTTTTGAATCTTTCACTGTCTCCTGCTTATCCGCAAAAGAAAGAAGGGACATGGAGCATCTGATTATCTCCTCACAATATCACAGTGAGTGGCATGGCACATGATAGCACTCCTTATTCTTTTCTAGTCCCTGTTAAAGTTTCCCAGGGCTATTAACACATTTGCAGCCAAATTTTGAAGCCTCCTTCAAAAAAAAAAAAATCCAATCCTGAACTATGTCTTGTTGGATTTTTTTAATTATATCCAAAGAAACCAACTAATAATGACCACAAATAGGAAAGCTTTGCCTGAAGTTGCTAATAATATTCTATCATCTTGTCTTTAAATTCTTTTTTGTGGATTAGAGTTGCTAATAATTATGAATCCCCCCAGCTTCATTCTATCTAGTACAGTAATATAATCAAAATCATCCTGCTCTAAACTCTCTATAGCAAATCCTCTTTTTAAAGCCCTTGTTCAACGTTCTCCCTCATTTTAATTTCCTTTGCTGCTGCTTATTATGCTAAAGCCTGGCATCTGAAAACTGAACAGTAGCATTAACCATTTTTTCAGCACACACCATACCTATTCATTCTGGATATTAATGCTGTAAGTATATTTTTAAACACCAGGCTGCCTGCGGTGAAATGCCTTGCATTCCCATTGTGTTACTGTAAATACCATTATTATGAAGAAATGATTGACTTTGTTTAACACACTGTTCAAATAGTCTGCAGAGATGTCTGTGGTGCCAGAGTCATTCTCTTGCTTTAATTATAATTTTAATCATCCGTGATCTTCCATTTGTTTGTGCAGTAAGATAATTATTTTTTCTATCACAAAGCACTGAAACGATGTCTTAGTATTATTATTTTTTATTATTGATTTGTGCTACACTCCTGCTCACTCACTCCTTTAGATCCTCTCTTTCCAACGCTGCTCCTAGAAACCCACCATCTAATGGTACATCCCAAAATGGCCTGCTGCATCCTAAACCCCATCTAATTCCTTCTGCCTCCTGTCCTGTGCTCATTAGCTGGGTATTTGCTGACTCGTTTAGGTTTGTGCGTTGTTGCTACGCCCACCTGCAGGGCAGGGGAACAGTTGAGTACAACCCGCAGCTCTGGGACCTCTCAAAGCCCTTTCCGTGCCCTGTGACCAAGAACCTACATCAGCGGTCCTTCCCAGCTGGGGGCGGGCTACACCCTTAGCTTTCAGGTCTACAAATTCCCACAAGAAAGATGTAAGAGTGAGGAGCCCAGTCTCCTGTGACGTGTCTGCCTTTAACACTACTTCCATGCTGTCTTTGGCAGGCAGATCCAGGGGACCTAGCTCTGCTCTGCCACCCGGACACCCTGCAGTCCCACGATGTGACACCAGTCCTGAGACAGCAGACTGGGCAATGCACCTCTTTCACCACTCAGCAAGCTCACGTCAGGCTGCAGCAGGGCATGCAAAGCTCGGTTGTGGAGGACCAATGTGAGGTCCCTTCAAGCCCACTGGACACTCCGACTCTCATCCTGGCCACAGGCACAGCAAGACCCCAGGCACCCAGGGGACTCATTGCCTTGCAGCAGGTAGGGGGTCTAGCTTTTTAAGCAAGCTTATCCTATGTAAGGTATAGCTTTCTTTCTAATTGAATGCCCAGGCATGCAAGGGGAAGCACTGAAGCCCTATTAGCAGCTACCCTCTGTGAAGCAGAAGACCCTGTAGCAGCATACTATCTGTAATTATAAGCCACTGAGCTACAGCATGTCAAAAATAGCAGAAAACACAGGGTTTGTAGGATTTGCTGTATTAGTTCCTCAGAAGGAGATCCGCTGATAGGTTTTGACAAAAGCTGTCTTCCCCTGAATATAAATGTCAGGCTGCAATCAGCAGCTCCCTGCCAGTGGAGACATACAGGGGCAGGCAGACAGCCACTGAGGTTCACTGCAGAGGCACAGTAAAGGAACCTGCAGCACCTCTGGGCTGGGTTTGGGGGCTCAGCATCCCCAGTCTGCACGTGCCACACTCAAACAAGTGTGTGCTCATCCGAGACTTTGAGAGCAGCTTCAGGCAGGTTAAAAATCAGTCTGATAAGAACATGCCTCGAGTCTGAATGCAGAAAATCTGGAAGACACCTTAAAACTTGTGCTAGGATGACTGAGCCTACTGCTCCCCACAGCCTTAACTTGAAGAGAGACATGAAGGACTTGTACCTTTCCCAAGCCTCTGCTGCAGCAGACTTCCTGGCAGGCTGCACCTGGGCAAGGGAAACGTGATTGATTGTAGGGAGCAATACCAGGGCTGCAGAACTGGACACCCCAGTCTGCTCAGCCACCTGCAAGAAGTACCAGCTCACCTGCTTATGTTCATCTGGGAAGTCAGGGAAAAAAAAACCAAACTCATCACCTGATTATCTGATTAGTCTTTGGATGCCTGTGCACACTAGAGAGCCTGCAGGTCATCTCCAGGAGCCAGAAAAGAAATATTACTTAGAAACAATTAAAGAGAGGCTTAGGCTGTGATGCTGGATTCATTTTTTAAAAAAGCCTCAGGCATTTGGGTATTGATTGTTAGTTCATGTCCACACCGGGAAATGCAGCAAATTTCTGTTACTTTTCTGCTCCTGTAATTTCAATGAACAGGTGTTAGACGTGCTGCGATGTCACTTGATATTCTGCTTTTCTGCTTTTGTCTGTTTTTATCTGTGGGTTTCTTAGCTCAGTGTGAAGGGTTTCTCATCCTCCAGCAGGCTGCTGGCTGCTGCCTGCCCTCTCCTGGCAGCCTGGGGCTGCAGAGAAGGGACTTGCCCATCGGGAGCTGGTTTCATGCAGAGCCAGGGACCTAAAGCAGATCCACACAAAGGTTCTCACAGGCTGCAGTGTGTGCTAGAGTTTTCCAGTGATGGATTAATCTTGTGATGTGAACTGTACCAGAATACTATGCTTTCAAATGTACCTGAAATAACATAAATATTACAGCAGCAGTAAAGCACAGAAAGGTAGAATCAGAGCAAGGGGAGAGAGGCTTTTCTGGTCAGTAGCTCTTGTATTTTACGTCCAACAGCAAATAACATATCCATTTCCAGAACAGCTGTACCACTGATGTAAATACACCAAGTCAAGTACACCCACCTGAGGTAAACATGCTCCCCAGGCAGCTACGAAGAAAGCATTAAGCTAGGGCTAAACACACTCAGCATGTCTTCACCTGTCTGACATGGGGAGCAGGCACCAGAGCAACCTGAAAAAAAGCAGAAGCTGCAGATGGAATAGATATCTCACTGCCATCAAAACCTGGGGCAAGGTCGTGGTGGGGGTGTTCAATCTGCCCTCTTTTAGTTTAGAGCCACAACCCCTTATCTTGTCACAACAGGCCCTGCTAAAATTTCTGTTCTCATTCTTCTTACAGGCCCCCTTTACGTACTGGAAGGCTGCAGTGAGGTCTCCCCAGAGCATTCTCTTTCTTCTCCATGCTGAACAATCCCAGCTCTCTTACCCTGTCCTCTTTGGAGAGGTGCTCCATACTTCAGACTCCCTAAGTGGCTCTCTAACTTTCAAGCTTTCCTCAGAGAGGAAATGCTGTTCTCTAGCATTCCTTCCAAGTGACAGCAAAGCTGAATCAGATGTGACTTAGAAAGATGACTATTAGCTTCCTAACAGTCCTGCCATTCCTTTGAAAGGCCACCCAGAACAATCATCTCCTTTTCTTTGCCTAGGTGGAAGACTAATTAGCACCCAAACCACCGAGGCGTATGCTGAAAGCAGTGCTGTGGTTGTGAGAGCCGCGCACTCCTCAGCTCCCATTTCACACTGCCTATCCACAGAGATGAAATCATTCTCACCACATGCTCGAACGCACATATCATCCTCAATCAGTTTGACTTCACGTGGCTATTGCCAGGGTACAGCCTGTGCATCCTGACTGACACTAGGGCCAGAGCAGAAAGAAGCTGATACACAACAACCCTTGTCTATCTTTCACATTGCACTCTCTTTGTTTTGACAGAACCATGGCATGGCTTGGGTTGAAAGGGCCTAAACATCACCTAGTTCCAACCTCCCTGTTATGGGCAGGACACCTTCCACTAGACCAGGTTGCTCAAAGTCCCATCCAACCTGGCCTTGAGCACTTCCAGGGATGGGGCATCCACAGTTTCTCGGGGCAGCCTGTGCCAGAGCCCCACCACACTCACAGGGAAGAATTTCTTTCTAATATCTAAGCTAAACCTACTCTCTTTTCTGCAGAGGAAGTGCTTTTTCATTAAATATTGTCTTCCTTTTAACATTGGTCAGCTGGATTTAGCACTGTATAAAATGATTATTGCCTTAAAAATAATTGTACAAAAAGCAGCAGCAGCCAGCATTTAGGATTGATACATCATCATCCTGTTTTCTCTCCTGCAAGACGTGAATTAAAAGCCAGCTCAGACACAGGTAAGAGGCTAACACCAATTCCCCAGCAGGGAGAGGAGGGAATGCTTACCTGGAGCTAGGGGAGGACAGGAGCAAACTTATATACCCTCACCATGCCTTCTGCATTTTGCTCACTCCAGCCCAACAGCATCATCCCCTCACCCACCCCTGTTCTGGGGGCTGACACCCGAGGAGACACTGATGATCAGCTACTGCTGTCAAGCCACTCAGCTTCACAGGATCTCATTTACTGGCTCCCCACAGGGGTCCAGCACAGACTGAGGGGCAGGCAGGAATGTCTGGAGCCAGCACTGCCATTCCTGCAGCCCCACTCTGCTCTTAGCCTCCACACTCTTCAGGGAGCAGACTCAGCCTCAAGTCCCCGAGCTCTCTCTTTCATGTTAAGACTGTCCACAGCCTCAGGAAACAAGAAACCTATATGAAATATTATGCTTCAGAACTTAAATAGTGTTCAGCTGGCTGAGGAAAAGCTTCAGTGCCTGCTCCAAAGTCTGTGAAGCTGATGGCAATGCAGAGACTCTCCCTGACTTCAGGGAGATGAAGTCCCAAGGGAAGAGCAGGTTGATCACTGACCTGCTTGCTGTGCAGCACAGGCTGAGAAGGGGAGCTGTAGCCCAAATCTCTTTGGTGCATCAAGCTACAAGTGAGTCCCTTGATGCTGCAGATGCTACAGGAAAGGTGAGCATGAGGTCTGGGTCTCCCAGGGTTTGTTGTTGTTTGGATTTTGCTGGAAGCTGCTGTTATGCAGACTTCTTTGCTGATCTGCTTTTGCCCAAGTGTTTGAGCTTCAGAGTCACTTAAGTCAGTTAACAAACAAATTCCAAACACACAAATTCTTGGCATTTCAGAGCATTCCCATGCTCATCTGTATCCTTGTTAATATTTTCCCATTTCCTTCCTTCTCTCCCCAGCCACTTCACTGCTATCAAAGCTTTCTCATCACATTCTTTCCTTAGGCTTTAGGTTCACAAGCAGCATCCTTTCTTGTTGCCCCCACAGAATACTAAGATATAACAGACAAACTGCACCGCTGATACAAATATCAAATTAGCAACAACAAACAGGAGCAAAACCCTTCATATAGAAGTTTTCATGGGAAAGCCCAGGGACAAAACACCATCCTGTGTTTCTCACCGCACACAGCTCCCCAGGCTTTGTTAGCAGTCCCTGTTTTTCCAGTCCCTGACTGAAGAACTGAGCACTTTGAATCTCAGTTGTACATTGAGGGCAGAGAACAACAGCAAAGCAGATCACACAGCATCAAGACACAGGCTGGGCAGGGCAAGGACGTCCATCATCCAAATTTTAATAATTATGTAAGTGGAGGCTCCCCTCCACTGCTGGGGTGGGCTAAGGCACACAAAATGAAAAAAAAAAACACCTGTTCACAGAATATTATTCATGATAGCCTAACATGTGTTACTTTTTAAGTAGGTGCTTAAAGAAGGTTGTCAGGCCACACAATTACTCTTTATTAAAATCCTGTAGGTCAACAAGGGAATAACCACTCTTTATTGAATAGATGAATTATACATACTAACAAAAATTCATCAAAACTGAAAAGCGAGGGGCTCTTTTCTCCAGCTCTTGCAGTATCTTTTAGCATGCTGTGTAATACAGAGTGCGTGTGGTTTCCATTATGGAAAAAATGGTTTGTTGACTGTGACAGGCTGCAATTAGACTCTAATACAAAGCAGGGCCAGTGTAACACTTGGTGTTCATGCGCTGTGCATCACAATGGGATCTCAATCTTGTTCCCTGTTCCTTCTGCCTCCCATAATGACCATCATTAACAACAAGAGTGGGTAGAAGAAGCCTTTCCTTTGCATGTAGCCAGCCTACATATTCCATAAAAAGGAAGTAATGTCACACTGACCCTACCAAACATGAATGGAGCTAAGAAATGAGCTTCTCTCTCTTACATTGTGTTTGATCATGACCTGGGCCGTGCAGAAATTCAAAAGAGGGGAGAAATTACAAGGTCACACTGGAGAAAACCCAGCTTTGCTGTCTATTTCCTGGACTGGAGGGAGCTGTTTGCATACTCGGGTGCAAGAGGCTGCAGCAGCCAACACAGAAAATTTTAAAAGAGACCTGCATGTGGAAGGAAGCACAAACACACTGGGTGTCATCTGAGCAGGGCGATTAAGAACTGGTGAGGAAGCTGGCACAGAAAGGACTCCGAGGGGCTGTCACAGCGGCTGTGCTAGGAAATAGTCCCTGGTGACAGAGCCACGTAGCAGCAGGGTGAAAGCTCTGGAAGGTTGTTTCCCATCCCTGGCTTTCTTTGCTTTCCCCTGCAAGCAGGTCCCATTCAGATGCTGTGATAAAGCAGGTTTCTCATTTGCATTTTCCAAAACAGGCTGATGGTTTGTTTGCTTTTATAAAATTCTTTCCTATGACCTTGGCTGGAGGGAACCCTTAAGCTACTTCTGCTATTTGACGTGAGCACTCATAAGATGACATTTTGGCAGTTCTCAGCCCACACACATCAGTGGCAGATACCCCATGGCTCCCAGGTTTCAGGTCCAGGAACTCAGCCTTTCAAGCGAGCCAGTCTGATGTAAAAACCCACTGTATAGATAGGAAATAGAAGAGTGCATGTGTCTAATTACTGTTCCTCTGCTGCCCCAACAATTAAGAGCAATGCTAAGCAATCTGTGGGCTGTCACCCTCATGCCCCGACTGTGTGTTCTGAAGGGTTGATTTCGCACTCAGGGGGCACATGGCACAGGAGGAAACAAAGATCCCTATTTTTTTCCAAGGCAGTGACTGACTGCTTGTGAAAGCCCATGCAGCAGCTTGTTACAGCCTCTGTCAGTGACAATGCTGCCAGACATCCGAAAGAGACAAGCAAACATTCAAAAGATCTGCAGAAAACAAAGCCAATCACCAGGGCTAGGATCTTCGAAGGGAGATTAAGTGGGACAACCTTACTGAGGAGTGGACCTAAGATACTGCGAATATTGCTGTCTTGCTGTGACCATATTAACTTAAATGTGACTTAGAATAGACCTGACAACCCCATATGTGATCCAGAACGGCTCCATACAATGCACGACGCTTTTATTCACTTCCATTAAGAAAATTTCCTGCCTCACACAGCCTGGCCGAGGACAAGGTGCGGTGTTAATGAGAGCGGGGCTGAGCGGAGGGCGGCGGCTGCCGAGCACAGACGGCGGGAGAGAACGAGAAGAGCTGGGTGTCAGGGACACAGAGCCTTGTAGGAGATGAACGAGATGCGTTTTCTGTTGAAAAACCTACCCTCTTTGTTCGAGGAAATCTTAAGTGGTTTCATGTCTCTGTCGCAAACAATTCGCTTCCTCCTCCTCGCACAAGGGAGAAGCGGGGATTTTAGGCAGAGCAGTAACCCCGGAGGGAGGCCACCTCTGAAACACCTACGTACACCAGCCACTCCTGGCTGCCTCAGAAACGCTGGTTTGCTGCTTGACCTATTTCTGGCTTCAGCAAAGGAGAAAGAAAAACAACCCACCATTGATTTTGCAAGTAGTTGTTCTGCAGAATAAACCAGTTCGAACCCCGCGTTTATTTTGCTTCCTGGGGATATGTCAGAGAAGTCACTGGAGAAGTTACAGAAATTTAGAACACGAGATAAAGAGAGCTTGTTTTCAGTTCAAGAGGTTGATGCTTCCTAAAGCTACCTGCCTGCCCCAGATTCCCCCTTCCTACAAGAGTTTGGTAGAAAAATAAAGCTTATAAATGCCAAACCCTGTGAATTACAAAGTGGCTCTGATTCCCCAGAGGAAGGGTGCAGAGCAAGCTCCTAAAGACAGATGATAAATGATTACCATCCACACAGGCTGCCAGCATGAAGCATGGCCACAAACATCCTCTCTCAACCCTGCCCTCGCTGCCACCCCAGCCCAGCCAGCTTTTCTCTCTGTGGCCAAGGGGGATGAGTCCTCCCTTTGCCCGTCCTGCAGCAGCCGGGATGTCCCCGGCTGGAAAGCTGCTCCCGAGCCCCTGATAGGCAGCCAAATGGAAATCTGCAGCAGCAGCTGTTTTGCCCAGCAGGAGACTCTGTGCAGGGAGAAATGCTGCCCAGGAGGCAGGTGGGTACGTTCCTCTCTGCAGACTCTCTCCACGCTGGATGCAGGTCTCCAGGGAGGGCTCAGGCAGGCAGCAGGGAGCAGACATCATTTCTGGCAGGTTTCAATCAAAGGCTCTAACTTTTAATATTCAAGTTTGTGATGGGCGGAGGCAGCCCAGCAAGGGCTGCCTAAGGTGTGGTTTCCCAGGCAGGGGCAGCACTGCAGAGGATTGCTTTTCCAGGAGGTGTCACTCCTTGGGGTCTCGGGCATTAGCTGAGATCACTACCAGCAGTCACCTTAGAAATTAAACAGGTGACATCTGCCCACGATGAGCAACGTGAAATGTGAAGCAAGAGGCAACACCATGACAACACCCAGCAGCTGGGGATTTTTTTTCAGCACAACACGAACACTAGAACAGACAGGCTGGGCAAGAGATTTTTCCAGTGCCCTTCCCTGTCCCTAGCAGTAGCCTCATGGAATCATAGCCTCATGGAATCACAGAATATCTTGAGCTGAAAGGGACCCGTGGAATTCATTAAGTCCAATATGCATCTCATAGACTGGGAACGTACCCAGAAAAGTTTCCCCAGAACATTTTATCTGAGGGTTTGAGGAACTGAAGCCTCCTTCCAACACTTATGGCAGAGGGCTGGAAATGCCAGTGTGCCCACGCAAGTCCTGTGCTAGGAAGCATGGAAGTGAAATGCCCTTTAAGGCTGCTCCAAGAAGAAAATCTGGGGTTCACAGCTACAAGGAGGTCTTGTGAAATGGCCCTGTGGCCAGCAGTGCCTCTGGGAGCTGTGCAGGAGAGGCAGGCACCAGGACAAGGGTAATTCTGCCCACCCAGGGCCCTGCCCTGGGTATCTCCTGGCTGAGCAGATGCAGGGGAGGGGGTGTCTCAGGCAGGATGCTCTGCTCCTGTTCCCATGTCTGCCTCAGGAACCCCGGCCCAGCCACCATCATCTGCCCATGGTTAATGCAAGAAGGCTTGAAAGAAGCAGGAAAAAGTTGTTCAATTTGTGATGAAACAGGCTGTAAATCATGCATGCAAGGGGCATGGGGACACGGCAATCAGCTGTCTTTAATGAAGTCCTGGGTAAGAGAGATGAGGAAGCAAAACACTGCTCTCTCACCTGGCTCCTGCAATTATGCATCCAGACGAAGTAAGCATAATTAATTAAACAGAGACACCTATTTTTGGAGTTAGGAAGATACAACAAGAGGGCCTAAAAATCAGATGCTCTAAAAGAGGGTGGGGAAAGGAACTACAGAAAGCAAATGCCCTGCCTGGAAAGCACCAGCAGTGGCTTGCTGTGCTCTCTTGACACTGCCAGGAGGACATCTCCCATCTGCGGGTCACAGCAGCACAGGGAGGACCAACAAACTCTGTCAGCAGAATAATTGAAGATTTCGTAATCCAGGGCCTTTTCCCATGCCTGAGGACAAACTGCTTGATCAGCACCCTGCAGCCAAGCCTGAGATATCAGATATGTTTGGTATTCTGAGAGGTGAGGAGGAATTTCAGAGGGGCTGGAGAAACAGCAGGTTCTCCCTTGCCAGAGGCTGTGTCTGCCAGTAAGGAGACAAAAGAACGTCCAAACTGAAAACAAGGCAGCTAGGTGGGAAATTCCCCTCATTGTAAATATAAAGAGTATTTTCCTAGTGGGAGAAGTCAGGAAAAGAGATACAAAAAGTCCTCATCTCCTAAAAAGACTTTTTTTTTTTTCCCCGCAGCAATTCAGACCCAGAAACTCCCCTTCAAATAGTCCTTCTCAGAAACTGAGGGTGTAAAATCTGCAAAGGGATGCTGCATTTCACTGAGGAATGCAAAAAACCTACCAAAAGGGATGCTTGAAGGAAAGAGAGCTACCACCACGTGCCTCTCCTGGAGGCACCTCTCTCCAATGAAAACCTGCTTGCACATAATCCCAGCCTGACCACATCATTTGGGGAGGTTTTAGTCAGTGGTGGTGTTTCTTTGCTCACTGGCCCCCAGGGGCTTTCTCAGCTGGTGCCACACCAGTTTCTCACACACATGTCACACAGGACAGTAATCTGTCTGTGACAGTGGTCTAATTTTGTCCTTGCTGCTGTGCAACATGCATGGGAAGCCACTCGAGGAACTGGTAAATGACAAAGACCTGAAGCATCTCTGGTGACTGCTGCCATATCTCCTTTGGGACTAGCCAGCCTGTGGGAGCACAGTCAGTCCCAGAAGTGACAGGCTGTGCCCAGATGTGGGTGATGAAACACAGGGGTGCCCGGGGACCCTTCCTGCTGTGGGTGTAAGTTACCCCACACACCAGCCCTGCCAGACCCCAGGCAGTTCTCACCCCACCCCTTGTTCCTCTCTACAGCCTCATCCATCAGCCACGTCTCACACAGTGACTAAGATAACCAGTTTCTCAAGCTGTGCGAGGACAGTTGCTGCAGTTCCCATGTAGGGCAGGAGGACCCTAGAGACTTTTTCATGTCTCCATCCTACAGCAAAAAACCCACAAAATCTGTGAAGTGATAAGATGAGAAAGTTGTTATCAATCATTTCTGTGACTGCAGACACCACCTGCCCAGCGCTGTTGCTTTTCCTTTGAGCTGACAAAGGCTCCAAGGCTATTTTTTTTCCTTAGGATTGGAAATAAATCACTCCAATCAGTTGCTTTTCTTGAGGCACTACAAAACAAACTACAGTGGAAATGTTATCACTGGCAACAGATTTAGCCTGCAGGACCATGTGTTCATTTGAATTTTAACATTTAAAAATAGTTTCTGGTGGTACCATGTAAATACAAGGTATGGCCAGCACACACAGACAGAAACTGAGTGAAGTTATATGACTGGAAGTTATTTATTTCTGCCTCTGACAGTTGCAGATGAAACCCTGCCTCATCCCTCCTGCTGTGCATTCAGGACACTGGAGTGACTTGAAGAAGGAAGAGCACTCAGGAGACAATGCCACCCTAATGATCACACAGCTGCCTCTCTCTATCACACCTACCTGCCAGACAGATATCTGGAAGAAATAAAACATTTTCTGTCTTGACAAACAGGCTGTGCCTGATTCCCACCACTGCCAGAATTCCAGCAGTGCCTAAGAGCCCAGAGGTGTCATCTTTGCACTTCTGCTGAGCTTGCTACCATTGCAACCTGCTGATATAGGCTTGGTAGAACAGCAAAAGAGGGGGTGGGGGGGGTGAATATATTTCCTTCTTAAAAAAAAAAATTTAAAAAAAAATCAGTTGTTTTCTCTGAAATCTATAATAAGAAACCCACTGGGAGGTGGTAAAATAGTTGCACAAGAGAGGTCTCTTTTTCTCTGCTCAGACTTCAAAGCCTGTTCCTGAGGCAGAGCCTGTATGCTGGAGGCATGTCACTTCTCTCCAAGTGACCTGGCAGCAGCTGCAGGAGGAGATCCTGCCATGCTGACCCCAGTCCCCGTGCCCAGAATGGAGCAGATTTAAGCCATGTCCCTGGCAGCAGCTATCCTTCCTCCAGGTGCCAAGGCCTTGCCCTGCAAGACTGATGGAGGAGGTACAAATGACACCAAAGAAGGCTTCAAGCATCAGCACCTTGATACCAAAAAGTCCCTCATACCTTTTCTGTGTAGCCTCCCATGGGCAGCTCCATGCAGCTCTGGCTTTTTCTCTCCTTTCTGCAGTTCTGGCTTGCTCCTCCCTGTCCCTAGCATGGCCACCTAACCCTGTCTGTCTCATACAATGTCTTACCCTTTCTGTCCCTCACGCAGCCTCCTGTCCCTCCCTCCTCACAGCAGGACCAGCAGACTCCAACTGACCCTCTCCCAGCTAGCTCACTCTTTCATCACACCCACAGCTGGGAGGGCAAGGCTCTTCCCACTCTTTGGTAGTTAACACAGCTGCAATGTATCAGGGCCAAGATTGCCTTCAGCACTACCTCTGTCTGTCCTCCCACACGAGACCACCACAGCCTCTAAAAAAATAGGTTTTCCCTCCTCTTCTCTTGTCCACAAAAGCACTACTACTTTCCTAAAGTATAGATGCTTTTCTAAAATACTTAGCTGTAGTCCTGCCTGGCACAAGCCAGCTCAGGCCACACAGTTCAATCTTGCTGAACTTAAAACAATCTGAGAACAGGATCCAGTAAGTGGCTATCAGACAAATCTGTGTCCCCTTAAAACGGAGCTGCTGAGCAGCAAAATGAAAGCAGGCAAAGCCTTTATACAGGCTGAGGCCAAGCAAGAGCTAAGGAAATAAAGGCAGCCCAGGAGAGATGCTGGGTCCTACCTTGTCAGAGCTTAGAAAGAAAGCGGGGATTTGGGGAGACCAGTTGTTGTTTTTGCAAGCTAAAAGGCTTCAGCACACACAGCAAGGTGTGCTCAGAAATACAAGGTTTTTTCCCCCATGACGGCTAACAAAGGGTGCTGAGCCAGGAAAACAGGAGGTCTGTCCCAGCATTTCCCAACTGCACCTAGTGGGACAAACATTGCTCAGACCATGATTTTTTTGCCCCATGCTCCATCTTTCCAACTGACCGTGCTGTCTGGTGTAGCTGGATGATGTCCAAGGGCTGCCCTGTGACTCATCTTTAGGGACATAATGGCATGAGAAAAGGGAAGGGGAAAAGCAGCAACATGAAAGACTGACTGGCAGAGCCCAGAACAAGATTTCTTAGGCCTGGCATTTAGGAAAACTCTGTTTCTGATGTGGAGCAACCTAGATCTAGAAAGAAAAAAACAAAAGCTAGGGAAGCCCTCAGCATCAATTTTGGAGTCTTGCTTTGCAGAAAAATCAGCTTTTAGGGTCATGGACGCATCTGCCAGGTGGCACATCTTTTTCAACTGAATCCTCACCACAGACAGGCTTTTAGCCCAATTTGTTAAAAAAAAAAATCAAACAAAACAAAGCAAAACCAACCCCCAAAACCACTCACACAGGAAAAACTGCCACAAATGCAAAGGCTTGTGATTTCGTATCTTCCTTAAAACAGAGGTTCTTTCATAACCCCACAAACATAAGGAATCAGGGAAATTATAGGTCTGTATTACAGGAAAAAAAGTAAAAATTGGTTTGTTCCATAGAATCATTAGGGTTGGAAAAGACCTCCAGGAGCATCAGGTCCAACCTTTAACCAAATACCACCATGGCCACTAAATGGCATTGTGAAGTGCCACATCTGCTCAGTGTTTGAACATTTCCAGGGAGGGTGACTCCACCACTTCCCAGGGGAGCCTGTTTCAATACCTAACCACTCTTGCAGTGAAGAAATCCTTGCTAATATCCAGCCTGAACCTCCCTGGTGCAGCTTGAGGCTGTTTCCCCTTGTCCTGTCATGAGTTGCCTGGGAGAAGAGCCCAATTTGTGTGAGTCAAGAGTGGCCACTATACAGGCAAAGTATTTGGACTCAAGAATCCTATATTCACAGCATTAAGGGCAACAGTAGGGCATGGAGAGCCATATTAGCTGTGATGTAGCTACAGTTCCATAGGATCATCCCGAAATATTTGCTGGAAGTTGTGCTTTTATTCACATTTTATTTCTTTTTCATGTTTGACAAAAGATGGCACTGCAAAATCTGGAGGGGTAGAGAGACTGGCCGCAGTCTCCCCTCTCCAGGCTGTTGGGACAGTCAGCAGGGAATTGCCACACTTACCGACGTCCTTATTTAACGCTTCACTCGTTCTTCATACTCCTGTACACGAGGTGCCAGGGCTTGCAGACAGGTCTAGCAGCAGGACTCGAGCACTCTGTGAAGGAATGCAAACAACAGCTAATTAAATCTATTGTTAAACAATTTGTTTCTTACTGGGGCCGAGTGATCTGACAGCGTTTAAACAAGACAGGTTTCATTTCTGAGGGCAGACTGCCATCTTCACTCAGGAACTCCTCACCCAAGTCACTTTAGATTCAAAGCACAGATCAGCAATAGAGAAATAGCAATAAAATAAAAACCCAAAGCCAAACTCTGAACTCTTCTCTAGGAGGAGTATTCAGAGGGAAATTCCATGATTTAGCTAAACAGCAGGAGCTGCTAGAATAAGCAACGGTGGCAAGCAATGAGCTCCTCAGCACAAGAATCACAAAGGTCTATTTCCAAGGAACACCTGCCCCCAAGAGGGCACTGTGATATTGTGTATTCCTCCTGGCTTGGGCACTGGGAGATTATAAATATATATGTCATGTCATGGGAGCACCCATAGCCCAAACAGTGGGGCCAAGGAATGCCATCCTTCCAGTCCAGCCCAGCCCAGCCCCACAGCCACTGCCAGCAGGCAAGGGGAACACCTGCTTCTTCCTTCAATGGATTCACTTCCCTTTTAGGGAAATCCACAAGCAGGAAAGCAGCAAAAAGCCCAGTTTGCTTGAAAGCAAAGTAGCCAATGTTCAAGATCTGCTGCTGCTGGTGTGAGCAAGGCTGTACTCACTCCCCACCCAAACAACCCAAACCACCCATCCCGTGGCAGCTGGGTGTGATGAGCCTCGGTTTCCTTGGCAGTTTTCCTCCAAGGGTCACAGGTAGTTTCTTGCTTGATTTCTCAGGCAGTCTCAGCTTCAAATACCATAAAGGCCTGTGCAATGAGATGCTGGATGAAGATAAACAGATGGTGTCTGCTCAGCAAACAGACCTCCAGACCCTGCCAGCTGCCTCCAGCCTTGTTCCCCAAGTGCCTGCCTGTCTCCCTCCCTCTTTGATATGCACACACCAACTATCTGGTCCAAGATCACCTCCTTCTGCCACTTAGAATGTGCCTTTAGAACCTGGCCTTGCTATCTTCAAATCTCAGTCTGAACTGTCTCATCACTCTTGACAGCTCTCTTGGTGAAGGTTTGCATGCCTAGCCTGTCTCCTCCTTCAGTCCTCCCTGACCGGCTCATCCAGGGCTAACCAGACCTGTGGGAGAAGCCACTTCAGGGATTTGTGGAGCACCTTCTGGAAAGGTTGTACTACATGATTCCACAGCACCTCATGAAATCAGCTGCTGATAACATCCGTACCACTTGAAAACATTTTAACATCTACTTCGGAGCTCTAAAACTTTGCCATCGACTTTCCAACCCTGTGCACCATAGGTTGCTGTAGCCTAATTATAGACCAAATTCTGCAATCCCTAATTGGCCACAAATTACTTACATAGATGCCAGACAACTAAATCTCCTGAACACATCATGCTCTCCACAGCAGGTAAGTAAAGCACTGCAAGGAAGAAAGTGTTGCTCACTTAGGATAGTTTAACACAAAATGCTTACCTGTTTTTCTAGATTATATTTGGATTTAATAGACAAAACCTGATGTGGTGAGAAAAGCTGGGAGCTGAGAAGCTTTCCTCTCGACCGTCATTGCCAACCACTTCCAGCTCCATTTCCATTAATCCAAGAGGCCCTTGCAGTGGCTTTTGAAAGCTTTGCCTTGCTTAAATCCTCTCCTCTCCCTCCTGTTGGACGGCCAGCCATGAGGAAGCACCAGCTAACCCTGCCTGGGGACAGACAGCAGGCACACAAACACAGACCAACAAGTCACCAGCTGTGGGAGACATTTAATCTTTCAGCTACGAAAAAGGGGTTTTGTGGATCCTGAAGCAACAAGGAGAGCAGAGGCAGGTTCCTTGCTTTCAGGTACGTGCAGCATGGAGCCCCAGTCAAAAACCCATGGCTTTGTCACCCAGCACCAAAGAGGACCTCAGCAGGCGGACTGGGCTCTCTCCCCAGCCTTGAGGGGGGGCAGGAAGAGCAGGCCTAGCGCTTCTCTTGACCAGCAGCCTGCGGGTGCTGCAGAGCCCTTGGGCCTGTGCGGGTGCCTGCAGGGCCTCCCTGGGAGGCGCTCAGGAATCAGCCACTTGGAGGCCGAGCCGAGTGTCTGCAGCGTGGGCCAAGAGAAAGGCTGCTTCCCGGCTTCTGGAAGGGAGGTGCTGGGAAGGAGCCCTCTGAACAAAGGCACAGGGAGATCAACACCTCCAGCCAGGAAAGGGTGTGGTGAGCTCCGAGGCTGAGTGCCCCATCTGCTCCCCTCTCTCTGCAGCCATGCCTACCCCTCTCAGCAGCCATTCCAGCTAAAAAGGAAAGCTTGCTTCCCTGTACAGCTGGTTTTCCTTTGCTCTGACAAGCCAGGCATGACTTTCCACTTACTACAAGGATGGAGGCATATGATCTCACTTTGCTTCCTCTTTCCATAAGAATTTTGGTACAAAGCCTCTCAGAGACAGACCTGCCAAGAGAGTCTTCCTGCTCCTCCAGCAACTCACTTGTCACTGCCTGCTTAACCCATTATGTCTCTCTGTCCACTCGATTTTTTTGCCTTCAGGTTTGAGACTCCTGGCAGGTGCGGCCTGACAGTGCCAGCTGCAAAATCCTCTTTGTAGAGCAGCCCATTAGCCCTTCTTTCATATCCTTTGGCACCTACTGAGGCACTCACAAGCTGCTCCAAGAGGTGGTAGTATGGCCTACTGCCATGAATCTATTCCCTCTGATGGCTTACCAACCCGTTTAATGTCCCTCACACAGTTTAAATTCTAATTCTCATTAAGAGATGTTTCTGGCACATGAGTGCTGGCCTCAGGTTTCTCTTTGGTGTCTGAACAACCTTGATTAATGAAGTGGATATCCACTGAGTTTGCTGTTTGGTGTTATTCCTCTCGCTCTGCTGAATTTCTGGGAGACTTTGTACTAGTCCCACACACAGCCTCACTAGTTTACTCTGTTTGAAAAGAGGTAAGGGCAAGATGTGATGGCAAACATCTGAGAGGGTCATGGCCACTTCTGAACACCAGGGATGGGAGGTCCCAAAACTCCTAATCTGCCAAAGGGATAAAAAAACCAACATAGCCTAAGCCACCAATCCTTGAAACATGAGAGGGAAGAAAGAAGCAGTAAAACCAGCACATTGCCTAGCACACTTTCTGACTACCTGTGACTCTGGTCCTTTGTTTCTCCCTTGTCTGCACTGCTACTGCTGCCAGGGAGGAGCCACAGCACCATGGCCAAATTTAGGGTGCCATTGTGCAGACACACAACATCAGATGTTCAGAGACGAGGTTGTACCTTTGACTTCCCAGGTCTGTTCAACACCAGTGCCTAAACTATCTGCCCAGACATCTTGGTTTTGCAGGAGAGGATCTAGGGCAATGACAGCAACTCAGCTCCTGAGGCAGCCCCACTTTTCAGCTGCTCAGATATCACACACACCAGTGATCAGTTACCACACTGAAGGGTTCTTGGCAATTAAGGGGCAAATAAAATCACTATTGAAATGAGAGTATTTGCCAAGTGTCATTTTCTTCACTGGCTGTGCTTTGCTGATGAGTGGCTGCACTGCCTACAAGTTGGCCTCAGCTTGGCTTGTTCCCTTTGGTTCTCATACCTAGAGGTTGTAGCATAGCTCTGTGGGACTACACAGGAATTATGTGCAGAATTTTCACCAGACTTCTGCACCTGCAGCACCCAGATAGATGGAAAATAGTGCTGTGAGCTGACTGCTGACTGCTTTTCAGGCCAGCAGTCTCTGTGAAAGTGCAACAAACAAACTTTTGAAAGTAATAAAATCAAATACAGGATAAAACAGAAAAGTTTTGTTTGCCCATTGCTGGCAAGAAGATCTTGGTAACTTCAGCATCTGCTGGGAAGAACTGTGGTTACTCTTTGTGCTATCTATTATGATTCAGTAAAGCAGAAATGTCAACACTGTTTTTACTTCTTGTGCAGAAGTTTGCCCATTCCCATATTCACAGGGTGCCAAGAAATAATGTCTGTTTGTGGACTTGCCACAAATTGGACACCTAGGAATTCCTTGACCAGTCTTAAACATTGCAGCCCTTGGGCAGAATATTTCTGCTTGTATGGAAATAGAGGTATTTAAAGAAATATCAAGGGCTCTGTGCAAGTGCGGAGGTCATGCTACACATGGTAACTTACAACCTCATGGCATAAGGTATAAAAATATGGTATGTTGGCTTTCACAGGAGTTGTATTTTGCTACCCTTGTGCCAGCTGGACCCATGTTATGCTCCACAGTGTCCACTCACCAGTGAAATCCCTGCCCCAGAGGTGTCAGTCTGTCATCAGATCAATGGCAGGCATCTGAGACTCTCACAACCCTGCCCCCAGGGGGTGGGGGCAATGGGTTCACAGGGAGAGGGGGAAGTTCCCAAAGCATGCATGATCTAATGGCCCTCGTTTGCCATATGTATCTCAGCTGGGATCTCAGTCATGGCACTGAGGTAGTGCTGCCTCAGTGAGATTCAGCGTGAGAGCAGCCCCCCCCCAAAAAGGCACCACACGGGCACCTTACCAGTGCAAAAAAATCTGTAGGTGATGCAGAAAGAAAAAAGTCCCTCCTCTGTTAGATGTCATGGCCGGTGTTCTCCTCCAGTTGAAAGTGGCTGTACACAGTGCATAAGGCCAGAGACCTTCAACTGCATGAGCTTCATGCAAGGCTGCCTTACCTGGTGGACCCTCAGGAGCTGATCAGCCCCTTGTCAGAGGGACTAACTGTGTGCCAGGCTGATGCACAACTATGCCACTAGAGTCAGAGAACATCCCTGACAGTGGGCTCCAATAATTTATACCTCTGCAGAGCAGCTCCTCCAGCTCACATGCCACACTTAACAAAACAGTAATTGCTGCCTGGTTTCTGATTGCTCTCATTAACAAGAGCAATGGAACACGTCAGTTCTACAAACACAGCTTTGATGCAAAAAAATGCTCTAGAAAACACAGAAGGTGAGGGTTTTTTTGTATAAGTTGGTAGTGAGTACACCACTAAAGTATATCAGTGTGAACAAAATATTTATACCACAGGTGGCAGTACTTAAGGTGCAGGGATTGAAAGCAAAAGAGATTTTTGGGCGCATTTTTGTACCAGTAAATGTTGAGCCAGCAGCCAACCAAGGAAAAATCTGTTTCTCTGGGATCTAAGGACAGTACAGAAAGCTGAGTTCAGCTGTCATTCCTCCTGCTCTGCCTGGCAGTGTCCTGCCAAACCAAACCCTCTCATCCCAGCCTCTTGCTGCCTGCCTTTGGAGCTGTTTGCAGCAGTCCCAGGCCATGCTGCTGGCTGCAGGGCAGGAGCTCAGGGATGCACAGCAGTGATGCCTGCAGCCCAGGCAGCTGGCAGAGCTGCAGCCTGGAGCATACAGGAGGGGGAGTGTTTGCTTCGATAGCTGCTTCCTCCCTGGGAAACCAGGGCTTGCTTCCCTATCTCCTGCAAGCCCTCCCACCCCCAGGATGCTCCAGCAGCATCTGACTGCACAAGGCTTTTTCTGGGCTCCCAGGAGGACTTATTGAGACTGAAACTGCCCACTTCAGCCAAATTTGCAGAAAACTTCCCCAAAGAGACCTGCTCCCTCGAGCAGATGAAGAATTACCAGCAGCACAGGGCTCCTCTACATTACTCCTTACCATTGTAACCTGATTTGTAGCTGCCACTGTGATTTTCCAACATCAGTGTGGACACTCCCTCTTCCGGTTATGGTATTGTAGGGGCTTCAAAGGGGCTTCCCATAAGTGAGGCTTTACCTGTGGGTTTTGGGAACGTGCCTGTGATGTGACTGCCCATTCATATTTTAAAATACATTCTGAGCATCAGCCAAGCCCCTGTAGATGTCTGCACGTGTCCTTCTATTCCCAGGAGCAGCAGTGGTATTTTTCAGAGGTGCTTTGGTAGTAAGTGGGGAAGGGAAGCCCGGTCTAAGCACTTTCCCCTCACAAAAATGCTTGCCTTGGTTCAGTTATGTTTAGCCATCTCAAAGTTCCCAGCTCCTCTGAAAAGTCCAGCTCAGACCTCTGCTGCAGTCTGTGGTTATGAGTCAAGGGCTAAACTTGTCAGGAAATCATGCATATCCAGCAAAATGGGTTTCTGCGTCTGGCCTGCTGATTGCTAGGTGGGATTTTTTTTGTGTTTAGTAGTGCCAGTTTCTGAACAGAGACTTGGGAAGCGGCTTCTTGCTGATCCACTTCAGAAATAAGAAATCTGGGGGCATTTATTTGAAGGCCCAAACACACCTGATGGTATTCCTGGTGATATATGCCTGGCAACCATATTTCCACGGCATGTTGGATTTCCATACTTCCAATTGGCTTGTAGAAATAACATCTGAAGTAGGAAAATGGTTTGATTTGGACCCACAACCTCTAAGCAGATAAAACTCGACATGGTAACTGCTTTACTTGCTCTTAGCTCAGAGTAAAGCTCCCCTGCAGCACATACAGACCTATGTTTGCAGCTTTGAGCTATTTTAATTTCCTCAAAGTGACTTCAGAATACTGACAAGATGGACTCACAAGAAAGATTTTATTTCGTCTTCAGCTGATCACCATTCCTCTTTATAACCCACTTGCAAAATGGAATGTATATTCAAAAATGAAAAATAGCGTTCGGGTTGGTATTTTGGAAGATGGGGTTTTGTGGTCCTAGGCTTCTTTGAACAGCTGGAAAGGAAATGTGGGCTCCACAGGGAGGACAGGATACTCAGGCAGCTTAAAAAACCCAGCACAAACCAGGAACAACTGTTTGTGAAAGCCAAGGATGCATCACCTGGAAGAAGGAGCTGACACTGGCCTGAGACACAGCATGTGATGGGAGGGTGGTGTTGTGGCCCAGCCCAGCTGCCCTCTGCTCAATTTGACTGCCACATTATGGCAACTAAAATGGACTAAAATCTTTTAAAATCCAAGTTACAGAAGGTCTCCAAAGGATCTCAGGTCTCACATCTCTGTAAGTGTCCAAAATATAATTTTGTTAAAAACAGATAAAGAGCAATTCCAAGCTGAAGAAACCAAAAAGCTGGTTTTTCCAAAAGATGCATTTAAAGTTCCCCGTGCATCCCACAAAAGGTCAGAAGGCCTCCCTAGTAATATAACTCTGTGCACCATCACCAAAGAAGTCGATATTTATACCCAGCCAAGGTGGTTCACAGTTAATGCCAGTAGAAGTCACTCCTTTGTACCACTCTGTGTAGTGTGGCTTTTAATGTAACTAATACCCTGCAGAAAACTGGTATAGGTCCCCAAATGGGTCCCTGACCCCAGAAAGCTGACGTTTAAACTTTCACCCATACAGCCCTATGTTGAGAACTCAAGTGAAGAGGCTGAAAGGGTAAAAACTCTAAAATACCCAGCCCCAGCAGAGTTGTCCCCTGTGTGTGCAGGCATGCCAGGGGCACCCATGAGCAGAGGGGACCCACCACACGCCCATGTCACCTCACAAAGGAGACATCACACACAACATTCCACCCATCACAATGCCCAGGGTGGTGTGTGGAAGCAAGGGTTGCCATAGGTGAAGTTGAGCAGCCACCATGGAGGAGGAGGAGACATTACAGCTTCCTGATCTCGGAGCAGAAGACCATCCTGGAGCAGAAGACAATCCTGAAGCAGAAGAAAATCCTGAAGCAGAAGACAATCCTGAAGCAGAAGACTGTCCTAAAGCAGAAGACCATCCTGAAGCAGAAGACTATCCTGAAGCAGAAGAGTATCCTGGAGCAGAAGAGTATCCTGGAGCAGAGGACCATCTTGGAGCAGAAGACCATCTTGGAGCAGAAGACCAGCTCCAACCAAGCCTACCGGAACCAGAGATCATGCCAATCAGTGATCTGCCAAAAAGATCACAGATCATGACACCAAAGCTCGATGCAGAAGAGAGGTTACTCCACGAGCTAGGCTACAGGCTGGGTCAGACGCTAGGGGAGGGCAGCTTCTCCAAGGTGAAAGCGGCCACCTCCAACAGACACAAGGGGCCCCTGGCTGTCAAGGTGGTGGACCGGCAGCGAGCGTCCCGAGCCGTCGTGTTCAAGTTCCTGCCTAGGGAGCTCTCCATTGTGCGCAGGATCCAGCACCCCAACATCGTGCGCGTCTTCGAGCTCATCCAGGTCTGCAACAGGAAGCTGTACATTGTGATGGAGGCCATGGACACTACCCTGCTGCAGATGCTGGAGAGTCTGGGCAAGCTGCCCTGCGCCCCCAACGCCCGGGACATCTTTGTGCAGGTGGTGAGGGCCGTGCGCTACCTGCATGACCGCAACCTGGTGCACCGGGACCTCAAGTGCGAGAACGTGCTGCTCTCCGCCGACGGCCGCCGCGCCAAGATCAGCGACTTCGGCTTCAGCAAGGAGCTCAAAGGGTACCCGGACCTGAGCACCACCTTCTGCGGGACCGCCGCCTTTGCCTCCCCGGAGGTGCTCATGGGCATCCCCTACGATGCCAAGAAGTACGACATATGGAGCTTGGGGGTGATGCTCTACATGATGGTGGTCGGCAACGTTCCCTTTGATGACAGCAATGTCCAGAGCATGCCCCAGCTGCAGAAGAAGGGGGTGATGTACCCGGAGGGGCTGCCCCCGCTGCCGGAGCCCTGCCAAGCCCTCATCACCCAGCTGCTGCAGTACACCCCGTCCTCCCGGCCCGGCGCAGGGCAGATAGCCAAGAACCGCTGGCTGAATGGGGACATCTGAAGGAGACAACCCTCCCTGAAGATTCTGGAAGAGCATTTTGGTGCAATAAATACTGTCATGAAAAAGCATTTCTGTGGTTTGTTGATTATTTTGAGGCCCAGGGGTGCCTCTGTGTGGAGCTGATTGAACTTCAGGCACTAGCAAGGCCATGTGCTCTCAGGGGGTGGTCAGATCCCAAAACTGCAGTGGGAGCCTGCTGCAGGCTGGGGTTCGAGACACAACAGCCAGGACAGAGTTGCCAGGGCAGGGTGGTGAGGTGCAGCAGCACTGCCCATCATGGTGCCTGCTCCCTAGAACACCAAAACTCTGGCACAGCCACCCCAATCTGCTCCTCCCCACCCTCTGCTGCTGCACGCACGGGGACTGTGGGAGGAGAGCTGCTCTCTTCTCCTCAGCCTTGTTCACCACCAAACTGTATTTGAGGAGGTGGCAGGGAAGAATCAGTGGTCCTATAAATCACTGCTGCAAAGAAAATGCCTTTTTTTGTATTGCCACTATTTCGATCTCACAGTGATACTCACAGCCCAAAATCACACTAAGGTTTTTGCAGGCAGCTGGACAGCATTACCCAGCCAAAAGTTTTGGTGTGGCTTTGAGATCCACACCTTACATGGAACATCTTTCAGGTATTTATTCTCAGCAATGTTTGAAATGTCTGCCGAAAGACACTTGATGAGAAATACCACTGACCATGGAGAATCTGAAAGGGAGAAGTGATAAAGGTATAAAAGATAATCACTTTGCTAACTCCTGCTGATCAGCTTCAGTGTGGAAAATTGCTAATTACTCTTAATGCAATCCCCAAAATCTTTTGTGGGTCCTTATGGGCAAGTCCCATATCAAAGGGTTAATTAAGCTAGGAGCTGGCATCTGAAATGTGCTTTCATGAGACATTTCAACCCACCCTAAATAATCTCCAGCTTCCACTGGAACTGAAGTCTAAGAGGAGATGTCCAGTTGGGTGGTTTGATGGTGATGGTGCCTCGTGAGCTGACACAGCAGAGCCCTGGCAGCATGACCCATGGCCAGGCCATGTCTGACATGAGCAAACCAGTGCACATGGCTCTGCTGGAGGAGGTGGAAACACCTTTCCCAAAACAAACATTTTGGGTCTATTAAAAGCAGCGGTTTAAGTAGAACAAGATGTGGTAGCAGAGGCAGCCCAAGGCTTTTCAGTATGCAGGCTATTGGGAATTTTGCCACCCCCAGAATGAAGATTTATTTTGTTCTTCTCACAGCTGCAAAATAGAACTTGCGTCAGCAAAGTCCGAAGTGGACAGGGTAATGGGATACAAAGGGTGTCTTGTGGCCATCCAGGCCTGTGGAAACAGGCTTGGGAAGGATCAGGAGGAGGATGGAAAAGAAGGAGAGAAATCATAAGGATGTGGGAAGCAAGGAGGTGTACTTCAGGGTAGTGAAATTTTCAGCAAGGCTCAATTCTTCTTTTTCTACTCACCTTCCGGCCACCCTGTCAGTCTCATCCCAATCCATGCCCCAGGACATCCAAGTACCTGTCCTTCTCCATCTACTGCCTCCCTCCAGTCCTTTCTTGTGTCCAGGTACCTCCCCACCACCTGGGAAGCACAAACCTGGTGCTGCTGTGTTGCCTCTCCTTTTGTTCTGTCTTAATCTTCTCTCCTTATAGACAAGGCTAACACAATGGGAGTAATTCTAAAATCCAGGCCCTATTAATCTCCCCTCAGCACCACATTCTCCTAAATGGTTGCATCTGTTGAGGACATGACCAGGAGGGATGACTAATGTTTTGTGAGGCTGTACCCCCTTGGGTGGCTTGGGAAAGCAGCTGGGGTTCAAGTGGGGAGAGGTTTGAACGAGCCACAGGAGGCTCCTCAGGCTGCCCGCAGCCCTTGCCCTCTGCAGACAGATGGTGATCTCCCAGGGCCAGCACTAACGACCTCAGAGCAGTCCCCAGGCTGTGAAAATAGTCCATTACATGTCTAATTATGCAAATTAAAAATAAAAATCACAATTAAGGACCCTGAGCCAATTCTTATCTAATTTGCACTAGTGGGATATCAGTGGGATGTCAGTTTTGAAAGAGGGCAGGAGCAGAGGCTTTGAGCAGGATGAGCACCCCTCCCCTCCAGAGGCCTCTGCATGAGCTAAGCCTGCTGCTTCCCTAGGCTTATTTCCTCCTCAGGAGGGTAGAAACTTTTAACCTTTAACTTTTTTAACCTTCCTGGGAGGCACACAGTCGATGGAAGTGCCCCTTTCCTGGCTGCTGGCAGATGAGCCCCTCTGTCCTGGCCAGGAAGCACAGGAACCCTGTCCTGTGTTTATGGGACAGCCCTTGGAACAAGCATGTGTTGGAGACATGAGCAGCCACTCTGGGTTACCAATATCCTGATCCGTCCCACCAGACTCATCCTGCAGCGCCACTCTGTCCTCCCCAGGCTGTGTGGAACGTTCTGGCATAGTGCAATCTGGAAATGAAAGGTCCTGTGTCATACCACCACCGAATTCCATGGGGGACCTGAGCACCAAGCAATCTACACAAATAACTGTGCTATTCAATCCTTCTCCAAGGATAAGAAGGCAAATGTCCTGTATGAGACACACAGCTGTGTGCTGTGCCACACCTGGCTCCTGCTGGCTCATTGCGTGGTGTGAGCATTACCCCATCCACAGCCCTGTTGCTGGCTCTTACAGTGCCCCATGTCACCGACAGGATCACTAGAAGGCCTTTCAGATTTTTAGATGTGTGTCTTGAAATCAGTTAGAGGGACTCTTGAAAGGACATTCAGCAGAATAGAGTGTTTAGTGTGTTCTTGAGATCATCTTGAAGCAATTTTACCCCATTTAATCTTAAAAGAGCATTATAAATTTCAAATACATTTTCCAGACCTTTCGTATAGCTCTCCTCCCACTGGTCTTTTGTCCATATTCTGCATCACTTTGCCTGACATACAGCCTTTATTTCAGGCAAATGAAAGGAAGGGAGGTAATTCACTGCATGCTGACATTAAAGCTCCCTTTTCAGCTAAGCAAAATTTGCTTTCAAGATTTTAGGCCATGGCTGATATGTCTGATAAGCCTCAGGACTCAGCTACTTAAAAGTCTACACATTACCAAACTCTGGAGATAAGCACATTCATGACTTGTGGGAAAGCACTGCCGGGTAATCAAACACCTCACGTACTCCTGCCCTGACTCAGGGCTGGCTCTCCCAGGGCTCTCCATCTCTGCCTGCAGCCGAGCCGGGCTCCCACTGCCCTGCTCCAATTACCCCGGCCCGGGCAGCAGCGGCAGGTCGGACGGGAGCTGTACCTGCGTGACCCGGCCTCGCTGCAGAGGCAAAGCTTCCAACAGGCAATTGAGCCAACTCTGCCCTGCTTGAATACATTAACCTTTCCGTAATTGCAGCCTTCAGTGCTAGCAGCCTTTTCTCCAGTGACCTGGAATCCTCCTGGCTCTTTTCTGGACCTTGCTGCGCCAAGTTATGGGTTTCCATGACTTTGTGTCAACCCTTCCTCAGCTGAAAATCTCCTCATCCTCTCTTTTCATCATCTCTACCACTCTCAACTATTAGTCATCTGCCACAAGAAATATGGAGGGAAAATGGGGGCAAACATTTTCCTGACTTGAACCTTTTGGTTATATTAAGCATAATAAAAAAAAGCAAACGAGGTTCTCACCAAAGAACAGGATCCAGGGGGTCTTTGCACACATAACTTTCCTTGCAAACAAGGAGCTTTCTATGAATAATATTTTAATTTTCACAGCACCTAGCAAACATTAATCCTTGCTCTTGAACGTAGTGGTAAATATTACTCTCCCTGTGTTACAGTGAACAGGCTAAGGGGCTTACCTCAGGCCATAGGGATTTCATTTTACATTATAGTTCAAAACTTCCCTGGCCACTCATCCTCTGGCCAGATCATGACTCTGTCTTCAAGCAATAACAAATTCAACAATGTTGGTGGTTTGGAAAGACATAACATTTTCCTCTCCAAAACTGATTCTAGATCAACTTCATTTTATCTCATAAATGAGTGAAAGGAAGCAGACTACAACCACAGATGGGCGGAGCTTCTTTTCCACGTTCTTAATAAGGGATCCAAATTTCCTAACTGCATTTAACAGCCCTTTTCAAGAGCCAAGGTGGCACTCACACCACAGGATGTGACACGGGCACAGCCCTCAGCTGGGGCATCTCAGTCCTTGGAGGTTTTCAAGGGCCAACAGGGCAAAGTCCCTCCTCTGATCTCAGAGTTGGCCCTGCCTTGAGTAGCATGTTGATCTGGAGATCTCCAGGCTGCCCTCCCGCCTGAGTTACCCTGTGATCCCACAAACACACAATTTATTGTGCTACAAGGTGACAACTATTCTTTGTTTCAGAGAGACACAGACTTCTCTGTGAGTTTGACTGCGAGGGTGATAAATAACTGTATTTTCTAGACCCATTAAAAAGTGGGACAGTAAGAAGTGCCTCCATCTGCTAATTACATTTTGGATATTACTGCTCTTACAGGAGGCAACATGACATAGGAACCTGAGCGTGGCTGTTAGGTATTTCTCTTTAAAGAGCCACACAAGGGTGGGTGGAGTGTCTGTGCTCCTTCATTCCTTCTCACGTTATCAGCCACAGCAGCAGCCAGCAGATTCCCTGAAAGACATTTGTGGTGTTATTTCTTCCTCTCAGCTGGCAGATGTTCATTATATTCAGGTAGCACCTAAATGTCACAGGAGCCCTATTGGGACACAGCCTGCGTGCAGGTGTCATTTCTTTTATTGATAATCTCTTCCTCAGAAGATATCACTTCATAAATGAGAGGCACCTTGGTCACAGGAAGGAACCTCCTCCTGGTCTGTGCAATCTGTAGGTGTCCTCACAAAGAGCAGAGAGAGACACCACAGCACTGTTTGCCTCATGCATTACCGAGAATCAGAGAAGCATTTCTGAGCAGCACAGCTCATTGTGCTTTACAATACAAGTGATTCTTGAGGGGAAAAAGGAAAAAAAAATAAAAGGAAACTAATTAAATGCCTCTTAGCAGACCCATTTAACACCAACAATGTGACAAGGTCAATGGCCACAGCGTCAGCAGAGTCACCTGGCCAGCCACAGGGTCACAGACCACCTTGTACCCTCACAGGAATATTTTTACAGAGAAGCCAGACCTCGCCAAATGCTGAGAGCTCTCAACTCACACTAAACTATTTTAAATAGTAGCTCAGGGAACTGAGCACCTCCAGACAAGCCCTTCAGAAATCCTTGATCATCTGTCCTCCATATGGTCACTTTGCTTATTCTCTGTGTACTCTAGCAACCCACTAGAATTGTAACTGGCAGCACCATTTCATCAGAATACTCTGCACAGCACTGTCATGTCATTACATTCTCTAGAGAAACGTGCCATTTCCATTAAAACCTTTATTAAAAACACATATGGAGCATTCACTGCAGCTGGCTTGGCTTAGTGCTACCTCAGACCTCGGCATGCCCAGCCTGAAGGCTGGCAAGGTGTTGAAGTTCCTCCACAAGTACATGGCAGGATTTGGTGGGTGGAGGCAAACTGGAGTTTGCCAAGAGGAGAGGCAGGATTTGTGCAGCACATGGGCTGCCACCTCCTCCTGGCAGAGCAACAACCAGCCCAGGGGACACCAACACACCAGACAACATTCTCATTAATTATGAGCAAAAACCCCCCAAAATACACATTATTGTCACAAAAATAATGATAATCCTTGGCTTCTTGTTTGCATGTTCATTAGCATGTTAATAGGCTACTTATTATGGAAGAGCTAAACCACACAGTCATGCACATATGCACCCAGACATTTATTACAACAACAGCTTCCCTTCTATTCCACATATTTCTCCCCATCTAGAAACTAGTTCAAGCTGCACCATCCGGGGCAAGCTGTAATTGACAAATAAATCTTGAGGAAAGCAATTTTGCTTTCTATGCATTATACAGCCAATTATCTTTTCCAATATCGGGAGCTCTATTTATTTATTAGTGATGGAGCCAGAGAATTGCTGGAAGAAGGACCCACGGGAGGGTTGCACCTACTAGCAAGCTTCACATAAAAACACACCAGTCTTCAAATAAACACACATCATTATCCCCTATTTGGATAAATAGGGGGAGAAATGTCAAAAGTGAGTCCCAGCAAACAGCAGATCCACAAACCACTATGTCCATGAGGAATAAAACTACCACTGGTGAAAGAAGCACCCAAGGGTGGCCTAGACCCAGGCAGGGACAGAGCTCCTAAGGCCAAGAAGGGAGGATGGGGAACTGTGGGCACCCAGTGGCACAGCAGTGGTGGCACTGGGGGATGCAGGGCTTAGCCAGCCTGAGTAAGCAGCACGGTCACTTAGGTACTTCTCGAGCTGATCACACAATAGTTTCTGACTCAGCAGCATGGTTAACTGCGAAGGTGTGGGTGCAAGACATTACTCAGGGCAGGTAACTATCTAGGAGAAAACTACAGTGGAGACTGTGGCCTTTCCTGCAGCCATCATCTCCTGCATTCCATCTTCATGGCAGAAGAAGCACAGCCAGTTTTCTGTCTTTCGTTAGACTATTTCAGGCAGCGCCTGGTGGGAGACAGTCATGGAGAGAACTGTGCTGGTGGTTTTGGGACAGAGCACCAGCCTGACAGCAGATTAAATCTTTTGCAAATGCTATTCTCAACACATCATGCAGGATCTAAACTTCAGACCAACAGCTCAGCACAAACTTAATTTCATTACAAAACTGGAGCCTTTCATATTTTGGCTGTAACACTCCTAAAACATTTGTGCTTTTCATTGCACCCTGCTCCATTTCTTTCGTTTTACTCTACCCCTGAATTTTCTGCACGCCTCAGATTTTTATGTGGAGGAGGAATAGTTGCACTGCAGATACTTTGCTTACAAAGCTCCACAACCCCACAGCAGTCAGAGAGGACACAAAAATGGGCACCAGCTGGTGACCTGCCTGACAGCAGGGGAGCAGCAGTGGTCTCAGTCAGCAGGCTGGTGGAAGAGTGAAATATTCCATTGGACAAAAAGCATCAGAGAAGACTTTGGCACGTAGGGTCGGGACTTTAACTGAGTGCATCAGTGTTAAAACGCTGATGACCTCAGTTATGAGCACTGCTGGAAGTCCAAACGTTGCCAGTCTCCAGACTGAATGGTCAGATAAAACAAATCACTGTGTTGAGCTATGGTGAAAATCATCACCCACAAAAAGATCATCACAATGCATTACTTAGGCAAGCCCATATTTGCAAGACCTTCCCCTGAATCTATTGGCATCAAAATTTTTAACTACACATGCCTGCAGATCTGCAATTCATTCCAGAACAGGACAGGATCTATAGCTAATTCCAGTATCAGAGAAACAGAGAAATCAGCACACAGCAGGGTAGTTTTTGTAATGGTGATGTTTTCCAGTAGTAGTCAGACTCGGGACACTTGTATGTATTTAGCATCCATCAAATGATAAGGACTTTTGTTGGCTAGCAAAGCTCACACAGTCTCACTCTGGGCACTCCAAACATTTCCACATCTTGTCATTACCCATGGCTTTTATCAGCTCTGCCACCAGAAATGGAATTCACTACTGCAGCATAAGCAGCCTGTAGCAAATCTCCTCTCTCCACCAAAAACCTCACTTCCAGTAATTAAACTACCACCAAGTTCTCAAGAGGGACCTGCCTTCACCAAACACTCCTGGGGCACTCGCTGACCTAAAGCCTTCTGCTTCAGGGAGAACACACAGAGCACCAAACCCTGGCACGGTGGCTGTCCCTGGCTGCCCATGCACTGAGGATGGAAGGTCAGGATTGCGCCTTGCCGTCCCATAAATGGACCAATGGGAAAGGAACCAGCGATGGCATAGGCCAGGCACGGCCAGGAGGGGACTGCTGCTGGCCTCGATGGGCTGTTGTGGTGAAGATTTCAGCAATAGATGTCCTGTGAGCCAGCTTTCCCAGCAGTTTAAGAAAAATGTCCTACAAAGACAAACCTGCAACAACCCATGGCACCAGGGAGAAAACTACGAGGTTCATGGAGTGCAGGAGGCTGCTCTTCATGGTGCAGGCTGGTGATCAGTTCAGCTGCTGCTGGGAAGGCTGGAAGAGTAGCTGCCTCAAGCTCATAAGAAGAGGAAGGGTCATAAGGAAAAAGCCTGGAGACCCACGGAAAGCTGAAGAACATACACACACACAGAAAAAGAGCACATTGTGTCCAAAGAAAGTTCAACAACTTTCCCAGCTCATTGGATTGTGGGAACTTTGCTTTTCCAGGGAATAACTATGCTATTTTCAGCATTTTTATTATTCAATTTGTCACAGGCTGTCTCAGGAGACTATCAACAATCAGTTTCAAGCAGCATCTGACCACAAACACTTCTCCACATGTGATTTAGAACATCTGGAACGAAGCAGTCAGCTTTCAAAGCATGCCAGCACTGCGCTGCCTCTCCACATTTGTTCTCCTTCCTTCCATCTTCACACCACTGTCAGACTGTGTGTGGAAAGCGGGCTGGAGTAGCTGAGTTTGGAGCCCTGACAGTGCATCATTGCTCATGTTTGCCATGAGCACGTGGGGAGAGCGGGCACTGCCTGCTTTGAAGAAGGGCACAGTCAGGGACCGCTGGTGGCACATTCCCTGCATCGCTGAGCTGCAGTGATTTAAACTCACGTTCCCTAGGGACAGGAGATGTGATCCTTGGCCTGGAGGTGGGCCAGCTTGAGGACTCATGCCAAAGCTTGCACACTGGATATTGCAGCCACGGAGCCAAAAAGGAGGCGCGTGCTTTGCTCCGTGCCAGCCGTACGCACCAGCTCTCTGATCAGCGCAATAATTTCCTCAGAAACCCAGAGCAACCTTCCCACCAGAGCTATCTGGCAGGTAAATTGTAAATTAGCAAAGCAGTTCTTCAGCAAGCCTGAGGAGGGAATGGAAACATATGAAAAAGGAATCCAGGCAAATAGCAGAGGAAATGACATTATGATCCCAGCTGGAAGCTCTGTAATGAACTGCTTGGTGTCGGCACAGAAAACTTACATGAGAATAGGGAGAGGTCCTGGCCCCCACAAAGCCGATGAGAATTTTGTCATCATTTGAGAGGGGGAAGGTTTCATACAGTCATTAATTTTGTGTTCATCCCTAATTTCCCTGCGTGACCCACGCGGATGTGGTGCAATGACACAGTAGGCTGCATTCACCGCGTCTGCTGCCTTGCACGTCTGGCTTCCCTGTGTGGCTGCCAAGTGCTGGGCTCATTAGCACATGTGCCATGCTGCTCCCAACCCTCCCCAGCCCAGTGCCCTGCAAACCCAGGTCTGCTTTGTAACAAACTCAGCACCAGGGCACAGAGAGACTTTGAACCCTGCTTTGAGATGGTGACATTGCAATAGGATCTGTATCCACTGCTTCCTCTCCTTTCTGTGGAAAAATTCAGGGACGTGTGTCTGTCTTAAGTTAGAAAAGCTGGGATTTTGACACACAGTGTCTTCTAAGAGAGTTTATGAAGTCCCTGACACCTGCCATGGCTGCAGAAAGCACAGCTGCTCTCTCAGTGCATGGCTGTGCATCACACCCAAGCCAGAGTCACAGACCCCCATGTCCTCTCCCATGTCCCACCCTGTGGGGCTGCACAGGGACCTGTGTTCCCCAGGGAGCTCCTGTCACAGGGTGACTTCTCAGCCCTTGCAGCCCATGGTCCTGGCTCCCTGAAGGGTCCAGGAAGGATCAGACCATGGTGTTGCAGTGACAGGGAATGTGGTGGTTCAGCTCATGCTGAAATGTGAAACCGCAGCCTCAGTCTTACTTTTCCAGCCATTTCTAGGAAAGAAATAGCTATAAATACAAGTCTTATTTCTAGTTGCTAGGATCCATTTTGTTTCTTATTTTTTCCAAGACTGAGAATGGTTTTCAACTCCATTAGCAGATCAAATCTGGTTTTGCTCCACCCTGGCTGCATGTAGCCCCCACCCATGGCATCCCAGAGTCTGACAGCGGGGAAGGATCGTCTCCTCTCTTTGAAAATGTTTTCCTCACCCTCTTTGTACAGAAAAACCTGAAGATGGTCACACTGGACAGATTGTTCTCTGAGCAATCTCATGTAGTTTAAATCCTGCTCATCAAAGTGGGGATCGGACTAGAGATCTTTAATGGTCCTTCCAACTCAGATTGTTCCGTGATTCTGTGGGACTGAAACTTGAAGCATGGAATGGCTCACAGTCCCCCTTTTCCAGTTTGTTCTCTTGTTGGTTTGTTTTACCCTGAGAAATCCTGCCTTCTTCACCAGTAGGAAGAAAACTGCCCAGGTAGGATCAAACCCCACATCCCTGGAGCCAACCATGTGCAGGACAGCAGGTCGTATCAACACAAGAGTTTCTAAATAGTGTTCAAATAAAGGGTCAAGGAGAACATCTCTGTGCCAATAATGGGCTGACAATGAGATGGAAACATTCATACACTAATATTGCTATAGGTTTGCTGTTTGTTTAGAACAAATGCCCCTTTTCTCTATCAGAAATAGCTGATTTTTTTTTTTTAATCATCCCCAGAACAGTTCAAGAAAACTCAGGAACCTGTCGTCACAAGGCCCATATTATACTAAGTTTGTGATGCAATGTAAATGTAGGACCTTCCACGGCAAGCTCAGCCACAACTTTTGGACTTCATTTTTAATAACAATCAATAGCTTATGGGGAATTCAATCAGACAGAATTGCTTTGAACACCTCCAATTTGAGTCTTCATGTTTAAACTTATGCCAAGATCCCTTCCCATAGCTATACAGCATACTAACAAGTAAAGAGATACCTGAGTGTATTCACAGCTATTTAATGCTTCTTTGCATCAGTTAAAAATGAGTTCCCTCCTTCTGGCATCACAGTTTGAAACTGCCGATTTGATATTCTGATGGATTAATTTTTTCCGGCTATGAGAAGCACGCACAGCAACCTTGAAGGCTTCGTGTGGTGAATCAAACCAACAGAGACTCATCACAACATCACTTGGAGGAGATCTCTAACAGGAAGAGACAGAGCACATAGCAACAGCAGCTTTTCATGTTTCAGGCTTCAGGTTTGCTTTTTGTCAAGAGCTTTGGGAAACACTGGCAATACCATACAGCTAACAAGTTAACTCGAAAGGGAACAAAGCATCTTTCATTAAAAACAGCTCTTGGTTGGAAAGGAAATAAAACATTTCCTGTATGTTCAGCTGCAACCAAGGTGCCAAGATGCAGCAGTAGATAATGGAATAACCTAAAAGATACATTGTTGCTGTATCCTGGAGATATTTGCCTCCATTTATCACTGCAGGAGGAAGTCGGAACGTGATGTGAGCCAGAGCAGGAAACATCATCCAGCATCTCTAAGACCACCCAGT
The DNA here is from genome assembly GCA_910950805.1 of Acrocephalus scirpaceus scirpaceus. NCBI lineage: Eukaryota > Metazoa > Chordata > Aves > Passeriformes > Sylviidae > Acrocephalus > Acrocephalus scirpaceus. Next base: position 40,607,441 of record OU383779.1, on the reverse strand, counting down.
ATCAAGATACTGGTGGGGAAGGAATTCATAATGTGCAGAAGGGACATTGCCAGGCCAGTAAAAATCCCCATTCATTGTGGCAAAACCCACCATGTCTCTCTTCCCAAGAACAGCCCAAAGGCATTCCATGTTTCAGAGGGTAAAGGTGAAAGTGGGGAGCGAAGTCCTGGGCTCCTACAGAAGGATTCCCTGAAGATCCCCAGCACTTCACCATGTTTCCAGGGAAGAAGATTTCCTGGCCACAGGAATATTTAGTTGTTTGGGGTTTTTTTTGTTTTTTAATAATTGGAGACTGTAAACAGTAAAATGTGGCACAGCAAAGAGATCCTTACCTTGGGCTAAGTGCAGGATGCAGCCTTGAAAAACAGTTGAATTGTTAAGAAAAGAGATTCAGATTGAGTTTTCATTCACATATAAAGCCTCTTCTGCCTCATATTTCATAATTTTGCTTAGTCAGTTCACAGCTAGATGTCAATTGTTTAAAGGTTTAGAATGAAGGAGAGAGCCAATCTGTTTCTTAATAGCTGTAGAACTCAATTTCATCAATTGTTTTTAATCAAAGTTAACTCCATGCTCTCTGACTGTCCTAACTCTCATTTTGAGTTAAAGTCTGAATACTCAATTCATCCATGAGTAGAAGGGAACAGGAGCACAACTGATTCTAGCTGATAATGAGATTAAGTTGATATCAGAGTCCCAATTCTTTCAACAGTACTAGTTTACTGTAGAGAAACGCAGCCAGACATAAAATAGCAATACATTTACTTCAAACCAACAAATTCATAGGAGTACTTTTTTCCTCTTTGCATTCCAGCTAAGTTTTCGAGACTGCCCAATGCAAATCTGCCCCAACCTATGTAAACACACATTTCCACAACAATTACTAACAGCAACTGTAAATTCACCACAATCCTCTCTCCACTCTGCTTCAGAATTGTAGGGAAAGGGAGAGCTGTGGGCAGTCATCCTGTGAGACAGAACGTGGCAGTCCTGGGCAGTGTCTGTACAGTCTGTGCTTAAAGCAGCCACTGCTCACACCTACTGCTCAATATTTCAGCAGAAGTGAGTTCTGCTCGGCCAATTAACATTTTTTTCCATGCACTAAACCTCCCTTTACCTTCAAATCCAGGAGGAAACACTCCAGTGAGTCAGAACATGGAAAGTCTCACTGTTAGTGGGGCTGACACGAGAATGGGTGTTCTCTTTGAGGAGGATGCCACTGCCTCAATTAAGTCTCCTGAAACTCCTGAGCAGATCCCACAACTGCAGACAGACAGGTCTGCAGTGCAAATCCCCAAATCCTGTACTGGAATGGCTGCAAGATCGCACTACATGACAACCACCTTTAGCTACACTTCAACTGGAAGGTCGTGCAACAGTGACATACCAAGCACATACTTTAAACCACTTGACAAAAATCCAGTATCCAGAAAATTTTGATCAGTTTGGGGGGTTTTACAAAAATTGGCAAACAATTGTCCCTCCCACTTACATGTTTGTGTAAGCTAAAAACTCTACAGTAAGGAGGGAAGTGAGACAGGAGGAGAGTCAGAACTCATTTGTTGGTCGTACTAGAGATTCCCTCAAATTCACACTGCTCTGTATTGGTGTGAGTTGTCAGTATCCAATTCACTCTTTGAAACATGTCTGTTGGGAAGTTCTGATGCCCAAAGCAGCACAGGTGTGTGCATCTTCCATCACCATCACACTACAGAGCAATCCTTTAAAAATAACTACAACCATTTCCTATAGAATATGGAAAATATGTTGTTCTTCAAGATTAAGGATCTAAAAGCTTAAGAATTTAACAGTGACATTTACACAGACTGGGGAAAACTTTTTCATTTCACATAAAAATTTTGAATTAATTCTTCATCTTTCCCCCCAGAAATGTATAGGAAAAGGCTTACATTTTGGCAAAGAAAAGAAACACAAATTAAAACTGATTTTCCTGATTTTACATTTTAGTTCCTTTTCTTCCATAATTTGTATGGTGAACAAAAATATATTAAAAATCAGGATAGAATTGTTAAGCACAAAAGGAGAGAAACAGATCACAAGACATAACGTGGAATATGACAGGTTTGGGGCATTTTTAAAAATCAGGTTTAACTGGCTATAATACTATTCTCAGGCAATTAGTTTAAAACCTAATGTTAGAAAAGTTGAGTTTGTAGGATTTCCATCAAAAATTATGATGAGGAAAGGACTGAAAAATGTTACTGTGGATCACTGAGGATGTCTCTAAAGGAATCATATACAAAATAAAAATTGCTTCTTTCTTCAAGTCACACACCAGTGTTGTGTCTAATTAATCTAAAAACCAGTCACCTACTCTTTTTGCAGTAAGAAAGATAAAGATATAGAGAAAATATAGGTCTAGGAACAGAATTTTATTTGATTCTAGAAAGCATCATGCATCAAATTTTTTTCTTAATGATCCTTGCCCAGCTTTGAGATGAAAGAACAGCATTTACAAAGTCAAAGGATGCAAAAGTAAGGTTAGCACCATAGGAGGAATACTCTTCTCTTTACAACTCCATTTGATAGACAGTTATAAAAGAAAACAGAAGAAAAGGGGGGGGGGAAAGCTAGGTGGTTAGGTGACCTTGCATTTTTATTTTCAACATCCAAGATACTTAAATCTAAACATCAAGATACCATGGCTCTCCTAGTAATATCTAATAATTCACATTCAGCAAAACTTGCTCTGTACATTGAGAAGCATTTAAGAGTCAAAAGATAATTGTCACAAAGTACCAGCTAATGTGCAAGGTAGAAATTGTAGAAGTCCAGAAAAAGAAAGAAAACCAAGATGGGGAGTTTGTCCCTCTTCCCGTCTTTTGCAAGTATGGCTATTATGACTTGCTGCAAAGGTCAAAAAAATAGAAGGGATGTGTACTGGAGCTGGCTGGGATGGGACAAATATCCTAACATTATCCTGTAATACCCTAGTTTCATGGACCAAATATCCAGATGTTCTTAATCCAAACTCTCCCAGTTCTTACCTGCAAGCAACTACAGAATTACATCAGATTTCAAATGTTTGTTTTCCTTACTTTTTTGTTAATTTTCAAAGTTTTCTCCATGTGTTTCTTACTGTAAAGTTTCCAAGAGAGTGAAGTTTTATGAACTCTCCAATCTTCCCCAAGCAGAAATTCTAATACAGGATTTAGGAGTTTTAAATGCCACATTGTCATTATTATTATGTGCTGTCTTCTTAAGGCAATGGAATAATTCCTTTCAAGTACCATAATTTTGCATCACAAATGGATTCTAAAATTTCCTTCGTGAGCATCTAAAATTACAATACATGTAAAATTATTTAAATTTCATTAAACTATTAACCTGACTCATTTATTAGAAGAAGGGTTTGAACTACAATTATGAGGAAGAGGCAGCTTTTTGTCAGTTTGGGAAATACATCTTTTGATCACTCCTACCTTTCAAGGTCACATGTATGGACTTTTAACAGCAACATTGAAGCAGCCTGTTAAAACAATTGCTTTGTATCTAAATCACAGAAAAACCATTTAATCCCAAAGCAGAGTGTGGTGTAACCCAAACAAGTTGTATTTTTCAGACTGATAGCCATTAGCACTTGAACAGCTATTGCAGTTAACACTGTTTAAACACTGAACTACCCAGAGGAGCCTTCACAGCTGTGAGCACTACATCACATCACATCACATCACATCACCACTGGGAGAGGAAGGAGACTCTGAACTTTTCTTTCTCTTTCTTTTATTTATGCTTGGACTTCCAGCACTGCACATCAGATAGCCAGGGTCTTACTCTGTCCTGTATCAGACTGCAGAAATACAACGCGCTGTCCTCGCATCGACAAATCAGTCACATCCCACAAACCCTTCACGTGAGCAGTTCCTTCCCTCTGGAAAAGCATCTCTCCTCTCAAGGATTTCAGCTAATGCTTCTGGCTTATAAAAGATTAAGTGCAATCAGTTACACTGAGGGTTTAATAATGCGGCCCTTGATTGTATTTTCTGTGCACGCATTTACATCAGGCACACAAGTTATATAAAATAGTTTGGAGTACAAAAATATGGTTATAACATAGCAGTACCAAACAGCACAGAATTAGAACACTTTTATTACCATAATACCAATTTATATACAGACCCTCAAATAAAGGATTTTTTCCTTTTTTTAATTCTAAGTATTCTTCCCAGATTGACAACTGTAGTGTACACTCTAAAAACTGCAAATTAACAACACAGATCTATTTTAACCCCTACATTGTCTATGCAGTCTGCACCAATCCTCTCTCTTCCACACAAAAGTGTATTATAAATAATCTCACAAAATGTCACGTATGTTTTATTGCACATTGTACATGCCAATATTTAAAAGAAAGGCTCATACCTTTCACTTGATAACTAACTGTTTAAATAACTAGCATTTACTTGTGTTATGAATACTATTGCATTTTTCAGGCTCTAACCTTAACTCATAATTTAAAACAATAGCAGAACAGAAAATATGCCTTGAACTTTATAGCTTCTGTGAAAAAAAAAAGAAAAAGCTTCTTTAATTCTGCTGAGCTCTACTTTATAAAGTCATTAAAAACATCTGACCTAATTAAAAATGCTGTTTCGAAATTTCCGCACGTTTCACTATAAAATTATGCATGTAGCTGCTTGTGCAATCATCTATTCCTTCTATTTTGCAGAATTAGATGTCTCTGTGCTGTGCTGATGGGAAGGTTGAGTTACATAGGTCCTAGTGTGAGCTACAGGAGTTGTTTTATCAGCCTCTGCTCTGCTGGTCTGCACAGGGGTGGGACACGAGGAGCCTGTCAGACACCTGGACAGCTTGGGATAAAAGGACACTGGGCACAAATGGCCACCCAGCCCCAAGGCCATGTATAATTCCTGTTAAGCAGATCTCTACACTAAGGAATACGAGTAAGTTATCATTAATATGTGGGTTTATGATATGCTGCACTAAAATATGGCTGCTAAACAAAGAGAATGATTGGTTGTATGACAGATATGTGCCAGCAGGTAAAAATGCCTCACTGGATAAAAATCTGCATTTTGAGGGTTAAAACTCTGGCATGAGCAAAAAGATTTCAAAGTCGATCAATCAAATGCTTTGCCAAGGGTTTCTAAAGCTATTAGCCATCAACAGCTCCAGAAAGGGATAAAAATAGCAAAACCAAACCACTAAAATTGCACTATTACAAAGAAACAAGTCCATGAAAGGGAGAGTCACCAGCTGCAGTTAAGGGACAGCCACTTCGAGAAGCCGATTGTTTTTTCGCTTGCAAGTTGGGATGTTGCCGTTTTTCTGGCTGCCCTGTATGAATTTCACACACACTTTGTCTTGCTTGAACTGGACCAGGAACCTACGAGAGGGAATAGTAAAAATTTTAGTTAAGTGTAGAGAAGAAAAACAAATTAAAAAAAAAAAGACACATGGAGAGCAGAAGTCTTTTCCTGTTGGTTCTAAGCATCTCTCCAAAAGATGTCATTTTCAGCTCGTATTAATAATAAAGAGTTGGGGAATAAATAAAAAAAGCCAAAGGTTATGGTATGGCTAGAATCTCCTTCAGGTCGTATCTCTTAATTATTGCTTTTTGCCTATAACTGTGGACGTTTTACAAGTTAGTCTGTTATTCCTTTAGAAAAAAAGCAGTTTGAAGCAGAATTTCTCATGTATCAGAAATACAGCAAAGACTATTTCCAACTACTTCACTGTCCACCAAAGGGACTTCTCTGTTTTCAGGGAAGCTCAATACTTCTGTAGCAACATGGGGAGTTCTCTTCTTCTGATTTATGCTTAATTTAGTACATCTGGTATTTTAGCAGCTCTCATATGTCTAATCCTTAGTTAGCCTTTATAGTCCCCTGCTCAGCAACTGGGAAAATTCACTTCCTGCCCAGCAATCTCTAATTTTAGACATTTTCTACAGTTCAAGGCAAATTAATCTGGATTTGACTCTTCATTTTTTACTGGAAGGGAAATTTCACTAAATGTGGAGAACTGCCTTTTAAAAAAAAAACACCATCACAAAAAACCAACATGCTCCTGTGGAGCCTCAAACCTCTCACGGATCTGGATAGCGAGATTAAAAGCAATAAGCAAGGCAGTGCTGCCTCTTGGCTCACATGCAGTGCTTGCTGACCTAAAAAGTCCTTTGTAATACAGCCGATTTTCCCTTTTAGCATCCTTAAAAAGTCCTCCAGCAGAGGCCAAAAACTTCAAAGAATTTGCTCTGCAGCCGGAAACCACAAATCAAGCTGACGGCAGAGCTCAGGGGAGGAAGTGGCCTCTGCTGCGCCGAGCTGCCCTTCGGTCCTGCTTCCCTGCTGCACAGCCCAGGCACTCAGAGCCTGCTCAGGGCTCCCAGCCGTGCAGGCACCCCAGAAGTGTGTGCAGCTCTTACAGCCATTGTCTCATCACCAAGGCTGCATCTTCCTACACGCGCTGTTCCAATGTTATGCATGTGAACGGTTGTTGCTTCCTAAACATAGCCCTGCATCTGCAGCATTCTTAGATCAGCTCTATTCCCAAAAAGCAGAGTAGTCAAAATAAGGCCACATTTTCTCCTCAATCCCTAGTTGTGCTTGTGTCTAAACTCTAGCAGGGAGAATACTTCTGCTTTACCATCAGCAGAGGTGGGACTGCAAACTTAAAATTATTTATTCTGGATAAACTCAATAGCAATAGACACATGAATGTTTTTAATCTGCAAGAGAAGAAACAAAAACCTCATCCCAAAATGCAAGACTCCCTGAAAGCAAGCTGTTTTCCAGACCGAAGACAAGCAGGCAGTCCAGACTAATACAATGCAGGCTTAAACTTTTCTTCAGTAGTTTATTCCTTTGTAGCCCCCCATAAACTAGAAACTTACTGGGGATAGCCACACTTTTAGAGCCTAAAAAACACACACTCTTGAGCAAATTAAATGACATCTGGTAACAGAACAAAGGGAAATGGCAGATTTTAGTCTCAAGGAAAAAGCAAATTCAGCCTTTTAATAAATCCTCAAATTTGAACAGATAGAAACTGTACTCACTATCATGACTCTAGAACACACGCAGTATGGTGCAGCCAGATAAAAAGGTTCAGATTTTGCCTACAGGAAATTTACTTCACCATTGTTAAAGGGTTGTAAATTTTCTTCTTTATTCAAAGTGAATAAATCCACAAAATTTACACTACTGAAAAGAGGGGCCTCATCAAAGAACAAAAGTGGCACATGACAATGGTGGACTAAGTGGAAGACTCGTACTCAGCAAACTTTAGGAGTTCACACACAAACACCTTTATTACATAGCTAAAAACACCACAAGGGCAGTCCTTATTTAAGGCCAAAATATAGAACTGCACCAAGCAAAAAGAAATATGATTTTGAGATGTAAGCTTTTCATCAAACAAAGCTTTTTAACAACCAAAAAACTCCAAACAACAATAGGTTGTTACACCTTGACAAGAAAGAATATAGAGCTTGATAAACCTACATTGGATTGGGGAGGGGCTTTGTATTCTTTTTGAGTTGTTTTCAGAAGAACTTGGCACCTAGTGTCCACTCTAATCTATAAATATCTCATAGTAATCTGTGAAATTTTCAGTCACATGCAAAACTGTTCTTTCAAATGTAGTAACTCTTGATTATTTCTACAGCAGCAATTCTGCTTCACAACCCTATTTGAAACTACTTTAACAAAAGCGCATTTTCTATAATGACTTTCAGGGACATAAAAGCCAAAATGAATACTATAAATGAGGGCACACTGAAAACTGGATCCTTCTTTACAAGTGTTCTGTCAGGAGAAAAGAAGTATTAGCTACACAACAGTGTTTTGTTATTCTGACACTAGATACTTGACTTTTTAGCATGCTGCATTGAAGCAAATGTACTCTTAAGCAAACAAGAAACATACTCATCAGATATCTCGATGTTGAGCTTCTGTTTGGTTTGGCTGAGAGTAGTGCGGTAAAGTTTAGTGGCCATTTCAATAAGGTGATCGCTGCTGAGCAGGAAATCTCCTTTACTGGCAGCTTCTGAACCCTGAAACAGGAAGGAAAGCAGTTAGGACTACCAAAACCTTGAGTATGATTCAATGGCAGCCAAGCGGGAGGGTTTACAAGGAGTCTTCTCTTCCCAGTTTAAGGAAACAACAATCTTTTGTTTTGTAAACAAAATAGGGATTGCAGTTCGGTGTATAGACTCAAAATACCATTTGCACCCAAATAATCTACAAATCAGGTGAGAAAGATAAAATTCCCTTCTGGCCCCAAAGGAGGGTCATCTTCACTTTCCTACAAAACTGTAGTTTTGTTTCTGTATCCCTTGTCTGGATACACCACAGCAAGCTTCCAATACTTGTGGAAACAAACAAAAGCAAATTACCAACACCAGGATTAGGATGATGGCAGTGAGTATGAAAAGTGTATATGAGTCTTCAAGTCCATTTAGGCTAGAATACAGATGCCAGCTTAATGATTTTAGCAGAGCAATGGTTACAGTGCACTGAGGCAAATATATATATATAAATATATATAGAGCACTGAGCTAAGTTCTTTAGAACTGAGTGACAAATTGACTGTGCCTCAATGTGGACTTCTTGGCATCCCATAAAGAAGAGAGAAATATTCTACCAGTATATGTGAGGAAAACACTGGCACAAGGTACCTGAACCATATTACAAGTGGAAAAACTCTGATCCTGAGGAGACTGCCATGAAACATGAAGTCTGATTTTCACAGTTAAATGATCATTCATAATGTAATAAAATATTCTCATTTGGCTTCAGTAGCTTTAAATCCAAGTTTTTTTCAGCTATAGCAAAGTTCAATAAATTTCTAAGCCCACAAGTTAACCCCCTATGGTTTAATGCTACAAGAGAATTAACAAACAGGTTTTACATCACTGCATGTAGAACAGTCATACTATTGTGTGATGGAGTGGTAACCAACCTCCTTGAGGTGCACTGCAAAGAATCCATCATTTTGGGAGCTCATGGACACTTTGGTAACATCTCCCAGTGGAACCTCTGACTTGATAGTCCCAGATTTTTGATCCGCAAGAAGAACGTTATTTTTGGTTAATAAGAAAATCCTGGATGCAGCCTGTGAAAATGCAAAAATGCAGGTCATTGTCTACATGAGGAGAGAACTCGTTTTCATCGAGCACCTACCAAGACTCCAAGTTAACAGAGTTAAAAAGCTTGTGAACATTTGATGTTCAGTAAAAGCTGCAGAACAGTTAAAATCAGGTCAAATTTATTTATGTGTCTAATTATAGACTGAGAAGCTTAGCTCATTTTGGCACATATGCTTAGGTATAAACAGTTTCTTTAATTACTGGCTTACAGCTGTAAAATTCGGAAAATGAAACTCTGAAACGATGCAAATCAGGATAACCTCATTTCTCATGCTCTTTAAATCTCCAGGAAAATCATCTCTAAGCCTCTATATTGATCATTATTCACCAAAACTATGGTGCAGAGCAACACAAATCACCTAAGTACTTTTCAGAGTTATGTTCTCCTCCCTTTATCTATTGGAATTACCCTTTAGGAGGATAAGCATTCATATTTTCAAAAGACAAATATTTTTCAAGCATGAAATGTGTGTTCTTAAATTTGTCTTAAAAAATAGCAAGAAAGAGAAATGAGAATTTAATCCACATACAGATTTTTCTCCTGTAAACTTTTAAAGAATAAAATCTTTATTAGAATTATGATGTAGCTGCCTTAAGCACATAGAACCACAGTTTTTGGGTTTTTTGGGTTTTTTTTTTGTTTTTTTTTTTTTGTTTTGTTTTGTTTTGTTTTTTTTTTAATCTTGAGAGCTGTAGCCTATGCAAGTACAGGAAAGATATTGTCTTCATTTAATTAGTTTCTTCTAAACCAGAAAATTAACTTGGCATCAACAACAGGCAACCTAATTTCACTCCTATAAATGCATAAATGACATCCAGATCTGAAAAGCTGAGATCTACTACTTCTAATATTTAGACAGATATGGTGAAAGCAATTAAGTTTACTAAGGCAGAATAAAATTTCCTGTTTTAATAAGTATAATTTAAATGCAAAATGTGTTCTATGTTGGCAGAATAAAAAGGTACCCACCATATTTAACAACTTTATTCAAATGATACAAGAAACTTGCCTCTTCTTTCCAAAGAGCTTTGGAAGACAGGCAAAGCTAGCGGAGTATGCCACTCATAATTTTAAAAGATAATAAAATGTGATAATCAGAAGCTTGACTGACAGCATGGACTTTGAAAAGTTAAGTTTTCTAAATACTTGAATAAGATATTCTCTAAATGTTTATTTTCTTTAATTGGCAACTAGAAGATCTCAGCTGAGTACAGAGACTACATTTAGTTGTGACACAATACAGTCTGTTACCAGTTGATGAGATACCTTTTTTGTTTGGAAAAGTCACTGGAAACTACAAAACATGATTTTAGTCATCTTTATGCAAAATTAAGAGAGGTGTTTAAAATCACCAACTTACATAAAACCAGCAGTTCAAGTCTTGCCCTAAAAAATATGCATTATTTAAATCCTCAGACTATTACGAGTCTCTCTTTTAATGTATTTATAACAAAAATTATCTACCCTTCTGAATAAATCAAATCCATGTGATTACCTTCCCATTGGCTCTATTGATCTTATTCACAACTTCTGCAATAATGATCTTTTCATCCACGGCATCTTTGAGTTTTTTGTACTTGGGGTTCTCACTGATCTCCAAGTAAGCCCCTTGGAATGGCTGCCCAACACTGCCCGAGAGAAAGTCAAAGGAAACACGAGTTAAACATGAACCTCAGGGCACAAGCAGACCTGACACCCTCACAAGCTTCATGAGAAGATGCACCAAATATAATTTTCAATGATGGTGAATGAAGAGAAAGTTGTCACCAAAGTAAGAATAGAATGGGATTTTTCCTTGCTCTGGAAGCATTTTCTAATTAAAAGGGCCAAATTACTTTGGCTATCAGACACATGAACACCCTTGCATATGCAGTCAACTGTGATTTGAAATCACCCAGTGAGAGTCTGGAAAAACAGAAAATAAAACCTCAGTAGGACTGACACACTATTGATACTGACAGGCAGGACTTTAGTGACAGACATGAACTTGCCTTCAAGATCTGCTGTTGTTTGTGAAACATGAAGCAGCTCCTTGTCAAGATCTGCTGCACTTGCGAATTCCCCCATCTTTATACACCTCAGGGTGTTAAAATAAGGGCTTCACTACAGGCCAAGAACTGATGGATAGTCGCTGCTTGCTTTGTTTGGAAGTCACTTTAAAAACGGTGATTTAACTACAGCCAAAACATTAACGCAAAGCTTTGCCAGGACTGGAGCCCAAGAGAAACCAATACATTATGTGGAACAGCACTGCCTTTGCAATTGCATCTCTGGCACACAGAGAGATGGGAAAGAAGAGGAACCATACTGGAATTCTAGTACCCACAAGCCCCTCTCTCTCCTTAAATAATTATACTACAGGCAGAAAATTAGCCACGTCCTATGAACCATTATCATTCTAATTAATCAGAAACTTTATACAGTAATTTTCTCTACCCTTAGGCCGATTAAAAAAAACCCAAAACAACAAAACAACAGTAGGAGCTAATCAGCTCTGAATACTAGACAAAAAGAGATGGAAATGTTTCTAAATGAATGCAGGGTCGGGAAAGCATTCCAACTTTCCACCATGTTGGAGCTTTGGGGTTTTTTGGTTTTTATTAATTAGCTGTATGAAACCACAGTAGATTCCCTGTGGACTTCATCCATGATCAAACAATGTTAACAAAGACAAGTTATAGCTAAAACTGAAATGAATCAGCAGGTCCTCTATCGCATATACTGCTTAAGAATGTCTTGGATAAAAATGACTCCTATAGATATATAGATATATACACACATGTACATATTTTGCTGTATGTTATTTCATTGTTCAGCCTTGGTGTAAAACTACCAAACCATGGATATAAACAGAATTCCTTCCTTCCCAAGGAGCTCTAGGCTGAACAGATGCATACTGACTAAAACCCAAAAAAAACCTGCTTGCTCATAGGAAAGTCCAAAGGCGCCATCTTTCTCTTTTCCCAGCAGCATAAAAAGACATCCCAAAGCAAATAAGGAACAAACCACAAACTAGTATATATAGCCATTAAGTAAGTGATCTACTGCAGGGAAAAAAAAAGGAGAAATGTATACTGAGCCCATTACAGGAAAACAGGAAATGTCTCAATAAAAAAATGACACAAAACAAAACCAAGGAAACACACAAACAAACTAGCAGAGCTTGTCCATGCATGGAACTGTTCTCATAAAGTCTTGCAGATTCCTGTTCCTCCCTCTGCTGAACCTTGCTTCTCATTCTGTTTGTTCCTGCTCAGCTCAAACTACAGCATCTAAGAGAAAACTCTCTCAATATGGACAAGGTGGTTGTTTTCAAGAAAAAACACAATTTATAAGATCATATTAACTTAAGAAGTGTAATCCAACTTATTTCAAGGACATCATACCTCTCTTTTGTCAGTTTTATTGCATACCAAAAGAAGTGTATTTCTTAAATAAAATTAGATACTACTGCACTTTCTTCAATAATGCTGGCTCTACAGATAGCAATGAGAAGAATCTGTCAGTTTTAAAGAACTCAATAACCTGAAAAACTAAAAAAACTTATTTGCAGAGATTTCACATTATTAAAAGAAAAGAAAAAAACCTACAAAAATATTCTAAAATGGAAACGGAAATTTCCTTTAAGTATCTTTGCAAAAAGATATGCAGCAGTGTATCTAACTCTTATATTACCCAGTCTTCACCTTAGAGCACTGTGGTGAACGTGCTAAGTCTGAACACAGGAGAGCTCCCCAGCACAGCTCATCTGGGAGTGAGTGACATTGTCACTTGGAGCCTTCCAGCCCATCTGCCTCTATTATTGCAGGAATCAGCCCAGTGGGAATGAGGGGAAAGGGTGAAAGTTGTTTCCTTCTGCAAGTTCCCCAAACTTGTACGGTGTGAGTGGGTCATGGGGGTTAGAACAACAAACCACTATGGATTCTGGACAGAAGTTCCTGCTGTCACAGGGCTGGTGGCTGTAACAACATCTAAGTTTGCTTCTAACTGAGGTCAATTTTCACGACGGTAAAGGCAATTGATGGGGGGATGTTATCAAACAGGGAAAATGCACTTTCCTGCTTAAGATAAAAAGCAAAATCTTGCTTAGTTTCCCAAATCTATGTAAGGATATTGAATTTCTTGCACACTAAAAGCAGCAGAATCAGTCATTACCTGGCTGGATATAAAGCCTTCTTGTCCTTGAAAAGTTCACTTGCTTCCAGTTTTTCTTCATATATAAGCTTCTGCTGATCTGTGAACTGATCTCTGTACTTTTTACACTACAAAACAGGATATATTAAACAAACCATAAAATTATCTTTCCCAATCTCATAGCACACAGACTAATGTTTGCTCATTGCTCAAGATGCACATTCTTTGTATGCTTCTGAAGTGATTCAGCTCCATCCTACGTGCCACTGATAACAAACAGGAGAGGTGTTTTTCTCCTCACCCATTCTAGATACTTCTGAATTACACCAGAAACAATATATAAAACATCTTCTGTAAGCATGTTGCACTCGAACATGAGCCTAATCTATGAGATACCATTCATTGGAGGAGTGTGCCAAAAATGTTCACTGGAACATAAATAGAGTTCCACAATTTTGGAAGTTTGTGTAGGCAGAGTGAAAAAACACAGCTGAGAGGGTGAGTTTTGCAGGCTCAGAAAGAAAAACTGTTCCTTGACAATTCACAGAAAACACAGCCCACAAGATCAGTAAAACGTCCCACCAGCGCTTGTACAGATTCTCGCCGTTCTCTCCGTCCAAAGATCCAAAACAAATTTCAGCTAACCACAGCTCATAAGTCAAAAATTCCACCCAGCACTTCCAACGTTGGTCTAAGTCCTGGCCATGGACACAAGTACTACAAGCTACTAATTAACAGGCTAACGGCAGGAAGCAAACCTCTCTCCCTAGCCCCAGAAAGGAGTAGCCAGGGTAGTTATATCCCTTGCAGGCCAAAGGCAATGACCAAAAAACCCACTCCTTCCAAAGAAATAAAATTATCCTGGCTGGAATCGAAGGAAATACATCCTAAAAATAGACCCTTTGTGAGCAAAACAGTTGAAAATCATGGGAAGAAGCTCTGCACAGATTGGACCAGAATGTGTCCTACCCTCCACAAATGGAAAATCCTCTTTAGTTCCTTGTGAGTTGAATCCAGGAAAAGGTAAGGCCTCGCTGGCCAGTTTTTATCTATTGGTGATAAAGAAGGCATCTTATTCTTCATTTCCAAGAAGTATTTTTGCATCTGTGATAAAATTGAAGCAAGATGTTTTATTAATGTTCAAATATCAGAGTTGTTGAAGTACACAAGGAAAAGCAGATGCTCTGCAATTAAAAAGCAGTTACCAAACTGCAACTCTCAGCTCTCATAACCCAGAATATGGATTTTTAAAGCCAGGTATATTGAGAAATGCAGATTTAGGTATAGCAGGAATGTGGCAAGTACTTCATACCATTCCTACACCTTCAAACATTATCACTATCCTCTCTTTACAGTATCAGAATATTAATTTGTCACTTTTCCATGTGCTTGGACATTTTCTTACAAAGACTATCATAACACAGCTGTTACATTTGATAGAAAATAAAAACTTGAAACACAGAAAGTGTACACATGCTTTGTACAGATATATACATACAAGTCTCTGAAGGGTAAATTCATAAATTTTTCTTCCAGCATTGGCTCTGAAGAATTTCCTGTATTCTCTACGGACCTGGAAAGTTAAACAAACCCTCAAAATGAATATAAGGAATGAATTTGTTTGCACAGGTACTTTTTTAACAAGTTCTATGGTAGAAAACTTTAAAACAAGCATACATACATGCAAAGGGTTCCCTGAAATAGGAACATCACCTGGTCACACTTAAATTATGTGAAGCAGACCATGGGCCACGATGTCTGAAAAATACCTCAGCTGACCCGAGTGCAATTATTTGCAAACTTATCAAGGAATTTGAAATACTTCCCTCTAAAAAGGCAAATTATTCAAATATTGTCAAATTCACAGCATGAATCTATTTTAAATAGGCTTTTGCATAAAGCTGGACTGGAAAAAGTGAAGCATCATCAGTGATGATATAATTTTCTTGTGTCTGAAGTGACACTGATTTGATGTTAAGTTTAGAGTTAACTGGTGAAATTTTCAGATTTTTCTCTTTTAAAATTCTTAATACACAGAATTTGCTATAATAAAAAGGGGATTTTTTTTTTCAGAGTAGACTTCTGCATGAAAAAATTCTTTTCACACAAGCAGTCTTCATTACAAAAGAAAAACAAGATTTTGTTGCTTGGTAAGAGCAGAAAATCAACACAAAAGTTGCTTAATGTTAGCAAGCTTGATACTTGCTCCCAAAATTTATTTGAAAACCAATAAAATTTTTTAAAAAATCAAAAAAGTTAGTATCAAAACCATTTTTGCAGGTGATATTAATTTTTAATACATACTTGGCAGTGCAAGTTTTAGAGTACTTGGTTTGCCTTTTGTATTTCTATCAGTGCCAATTAGCATAGATCAAAGTTCAGAAAAAGTAATTAGGGAGAACCAAACTGGCTGGCAGTTTTATGTAACAACCAAGCTCACCTCAGGTCAGCTGAAACATCCCCCAAATTTTTTTGCAAACTCTGGCACAGTCTGCAACACACCTGTTATGGGTTTTGGGCAAAACCCAGGGAAAACATTGTGGCTTTGCATAATTTACCCCAAAGCAAAATTTAGTGGTTTTAGCTAACTCACTATGTGTTGCTGGCTTCCCTGTAACCAGAATATAAAGGGAAACCCATAGAATAAAATCCCATTCAACTTACAAAAAAATATACCCTGGCACCCCCTTCTGCCTCATAGTGATTCATGCATTTTTATATAAACCAGCATTTGAAAAGCAAGAACCTGTCACCATTTGGGGACAGAAAACACCCCACAGGTAAACAGATTTTTCTTAATTATACATTAAGATGCATCAACAAAACTGGCAGCATCCAAGCTGTCATCATTCCATGCAAATTCAGCGCATATTTTTTTCCTCTTCACTCAATAAGGAAAACATATCAAAGTTCTTATTCACTCATTTTCTGCAAGGCTTAGTGCTCTAGAATTAGAGTACATCCTTTATTAATTATTCAGGGGTGGTAATTAACACACTCAAAGCCACTCCAACCACAATCATCCCAAATCTCACCATAGACTCTCCTTAATGATCTTGCTTTATATTATTCTTTGCGAGCTGCAAGGTGTGCAAATTAATTTGGAAGAAAAGGACTAATAGACACCCACACATCCCATTGGTGCTGCAGGGAAGCTGCAAAGCAAGCACTGAGAAATGCAAGCTGCTCCAGAAAAGCCTAAATCTGGAAAGTATCACAAATGCTAGTAAAATCTACTTGGCATACAATTACAAAAATCCCAAAAACTAAACAACAAAATCCTCTCAACTTAATGGTTTAATCTTCATTGTTTTTATCAACTTTAATTCTTCAGCCTCGCATGTCATGAGTGAAAACACTTTGCCTCCAAACTACCTCTGGTAACAGTGATATATTGCAAGGACAGACTGTAGCCTTATTCAGAAAAATCTGTGTATTTCAGGTGAGATGGAAATTGGAAATGTAGGTTACACTATTTAGCAAACTCACTGAAAACCACACCATAGACCAAAGAAATGTATTCCTGCTGTAATGTGCCTTAATGTTTTTGGAGTTATCAGCTTGCATTTAAATGCGGCTGTTTGATACAAAACAGCCTCTGAGTTCTCAGGAGGGACATATCCTTGTTTTAAAATCATAAAAACAGACCTACTTTGGCAGTAGTACCTAAAGTGTGATTCTGGTCTGCAGAATGACTTCTTAAAATGGCTCCTTTGTATATTCCAGCTCTGGTTTCCATGTATGTATTGTAATGGATTTTTTCTTTAATACAAATGAGCATGTATTATTTATAATTATATGTTTTCTATTTATTTTTCCCATTTTGTCACTGACAAGATAAGTACAGGAATATGAGAGCTGAACTTCGCTCTGCATTATCAAGTGAATTGTTCCTTTCATACCTCTGTAGTCTACAATATCCCCATTAGCAAAAGTCACTCCCAGCCAAACCAAACAGATTCAGATTTCCACAGTTCTTCGGGACTGCATCTGTAAAACTGTGTTATGTAAATACTTGGGTACAGACCTGAAACATCTGAAGACGCCATTTTCATAGTCTATTTACAGAGCAGAACTACATTTTTCCAGATTACAGATGTGTTTTCTTTTGCCAACCAGTCCTTGAAAGCAAGGGACGGAAAAAAACCCACTTTTGCGCATCTAAATTTTTCTAGGAATTCATGGCTGTCACAAGCCACAGGTGGCTGTGTGCAATGCCAGGCCCTAAAAAGGCTGCTGGATGCAATAGGACACGAACACTGGCTTTACACCGTGCCCTCCTTGACACTGGGATCAGGGGCCTACTGTGAGCAGCAGGGTGAGTCAGTCACTTCCACCCTACATCCCATTCTAACAAGCAGAGGTCACAACAAGAAAATACATCCTTGTAATCTTTCCAGACAGGACCTTTGCCAAGGTAGGTCAGTTTTTAAAGTCAACATTTGTAATAGAGTCCCTTTAATCTGACTTTTGTCTTTCTTTTGAAAACTGCGATTCCTGATAGGACAAAAAATGCGCAACGCCTCAATGTTGCTGTAAGTGAGGCAATTTCAGCTTACGACTTTTACAGCCAAGTCCATGACAAAGTTAAACAATGTGGAAAAAACCATCCCTTCTAGTGAGCCCACACAACGGCCTGTTTATTAAGTGTTAGTAAGGTGTGCCACGCTTCACTGAATTCACGTTGACAGATGGGAGTGTTGGAGAAAGTACCTTCAGTCCAAGCCAGTAAGCCCAAATGACTGCCACAGCATGCTTACGCCTAGCCTCCTCCTTCAAGCGTTTCAACTCCCTCCGAGCCTAAAAGGTTCAGAGAGTGAACAAGAGAGACAGCACGACGCCCGGGAAACGCCTCTCCCACACCGAGCAGCCGCCTCGCCACCGCGAGCGACAAGGATGGAGCAGCAGCGCTTGACCTTTGACACCCAACGTGCCCCGGGAGGTGGTCTGAGGCCACAGAGAAGGTCACAAAAGCCTCCACTGCTGCTGGCGTGGCATGTACAGATGGGAATTCTGTCAGCCCTGTTATTCACTGTCAGCCCTTCCTCCTCCTCGTCTGCGCACACATCCCATAGCTTGATTCCAGTGGGAGAGCTCTGCCTGCAGTTTCACGATCAAAATGATGCCACGGAAATCAAGACTTACTAAAATCTCACTATCTAGTCACTTCTTCCAGTGGCAGGTGCCTAGGCAGGGCAGAATCAGCTCTGAAACTACGTGTCATGGTGACTTTCCAGCATTTGTAATGAGGGCTTTTATTCTGAAGGTTATTTTTTATTTTGATCTTTATGTACTAAAAAAAAAAATTCTCTAGCCTTTTAAATGATGTCTGTCTGTGGAATTAAGGGGTAAAGCCATCAAACCTAGTGCACTCCTCATGTAAAAAGAGATAGGCACCTTCCTACCTTTCATCAATCATTCCGTTTTAGAAAAGCAATTTGAGGTATGTGTGGGCAACTTAACAGAATGTCGCATTTTAGGAGATACCAGCACATTTTTTATTCAGTTATCTGATGACAACACTCAAGGAAGAGTTCCAGTATTACAGGCTCAGTCAGAGCAGCTCTAGCCCTGTATCTGCACTTGTCAGACTGTAAAATATCAGACCTGTGCAGCAGCAGGTCCAGCCTGTGCCAGTTACTCTCTTCTGGTGCAGCTGGAAAGGTTAATGTGCAGTAGATGTAGACTCAGAGATTATGTTTTCACTCCTCTGCTTGGCAGAAAAGCTCCTACTGCACAGCAATGTAAAAGCAAGAACTATGCAAAGCTAAGTATTTCTTTATCTTGTGAAAAGGAAGGAAACTGAGTACTTGAGGCTCACTCTTGTTTTACTATTTTTTTGTTTGTAGGGGGATTTTTGGTAAAGAAAGAGACTTCTGATGATAACTTTAAAAAATTTTTGTTCTAAATATTCCCCCAGGAAAAGATAAAAGATCACATCAATAAAAAGTTATCTCTCTTATCAGAGATTGTAATTATTTTTCTAATCTTAATTTGATTTATATTATTAACTTTATATACATATATATTATTAGATTATTTTTATTTAAGGAGTAAGGAGACAATTTTTCACTAAATTCCTGTGAGCCAGTTGATAAAAATAACTATTAAACCATGTTAAAAACTATTCAGATCTACTAAACATTTAAATGAGGAACTTTAAGATGTTTAACACTATTGCATCCACTGGATGTATCTTTTAATTCAAAGGAATATCTTAAAACTATGAAAACAAATATCTCTTCTGCAGTACTGAGCAATTTTTTGGTGAAGGGAACTCTGGTTAAAAATAAAATAAATTCCCAATGTATTGTGCCTAATCAAACGTAGAGGAAACTGTGTCTGTCAAATTACACTTTACCTAAATATCGAGCTAGAACTGAAAAGTTCCAAAGACTCTCTAGTATGAAGGAAATTCTGTACATGTTTGCTTGGATTCCCAGGGCTGCCATTTTGCTGGAAATCTAATAGATTTATACCAAAATAGCAAAGGTCAAACATAGCATTTTACTCCAGATGTAGTTTGAGCACATTTCTCCATCCAGTTGGCAAGGTGTTCTAACAACAGACCCACAACATAAATAATAACTGAAAAATGTTTTAAATCTAATGTATTTATGTTTTCAACTAAATTAGGAATTTATTAATTGAAACCAATATACTTTTGACCTCTAGTGAACAGCATTTCAAATGTTCACATAACCCACAACTACAGGCTGGGGATTAGCAAGAATCTTTCAGTGGGACTTTGCTTCTGAAAACAAACAGCTGATGCTGAAATTCCTGGGATTTTTCTAGAGCTGTAAGTTTAGAATTGCAAACTAACATCATTTTCTGCTAAAAGATCAGCTCATAAAATTTTGCTTTACTTGTACTTATTGAATTTTTTTTACTGGTTCAAATCACAGCCAGAGAACCAATTAAACCAATCATAACTAGAATTCAATGAAACTTAATAATGTTGGTTTGAACTTGTAGATGAAGACTGTCCAGAGTACAGATTACAATACGTGGTGAAAATCTCAATCAGATCACTAACACAGTGTCACTGAAAGCACTTGTTGGGGGCATGGGGAGGAACACACCAAAAACCCCTGACCTTCTCTCCCCCCACAAAACCATGCTTTGCATATTTACATGTAGTTAAATGCATTTCCTAGTTTGAGATTACTGTAGTCCAGTCATTTTTAATCTAGTCTAATGGCTTGTTAGTGCAAATCTGTATACTTGGTTGCCATGCAAAGAATTTCCTACTCTACAAAAAACTGGCATACACAATGCTATCAGATTTATTAGGTGTGGCATGAATGGAAATGGAAGGAATTGATGATCATGCTCTACTGTTTAAGAGTGAATTGTATTAGTCATTAATTCTCACAATGAAATCGTGATTAAATGCTGATATTGTTGAGTAATGAAGGGGGGCATGTGATATGTGCATGAAGTACCTTATATCCAAGCCAGAAAGCCCAAATAACAGCAATAGCATGTTTATTTCTAGCCTCGTCTTTCAGTCGTCTCAGTTCCCTTCGTGCCTGTGATGCATTTGAAAATGGGATATAGAAAAGCTTAGGAAAGAAAAGGTTACTGCAAGTTCCCATTGGTGCAAGAAAGAAAGTGAGTAACCAGTCACTACAAACAGCAAATATTAAAGCGTGTCCCAGCTTCCCAGATTGCACCAGCTATGACATGTTAGCAGCAAAGAGAAACAAAAAAAAAACCAGTTTAAGCAGTCAAAGCGGTTTAAGCCACTGCCAATATTCCCAGATAACTATCCTGAGGGATATCCTTCTTCACTCTATGTAGAGACACACAATTGCACAATTTGTTGCCATTTTCTTACCTGGGTACCATGCCAATAAGCAGCAATTACTGTGGAAGCCTCATTACAGCGCTTCATGTGCTTGAGCTCCCGGAGAAGTTTCCGAGCCTGCAAACAATTTGAAATGTTATTTTTTACTAAATAACTTTTTATATTTTTGAAGTAGGGCACTGCAACTTGTAAATCTACGCAAAACCAAAAAAAAACCACTGCCTCCAAATCCCCAAGCAAATACATTCACCAATGCTGCCCGGCCTAAAATTTGCTGCTCCAGGGAGGATTCTGTGCTGCAAGATTTTGGGACTGGCAGACTAGGGCCCAAATTTCTCCCAGATTTGTTGCATTACCTGAGATAGCTATATGTCTGTTTGCACAATGGCAACAGTATTTTTTCTCCATACAGTAAATGTCTAATCCATTTAGAGTGCAATAAAGAATAAATCACAAATAAATTGCCTGGCTTTAGGTCACACTAAAGGCTGCTGTCATACCAGGCTTTCATGCACAGTAATGCTACTACAAAAGCTTGTTCTCCAATGGGAAACAGAAAACCATAACTCAAGATGGAACTTTTAACCCAGTTTTCTTCAAATAATGCTCATGGGAAAAGACAGCACATCAATAGACTGAAAAGATATTTTTAACCCATTTAAACAAAATAATAAAGACAAAGTAAAAAGCCAGAGAAATAGCAAAATCAAATCATGTTACCTTATTGTTGGCAAACTTTAAAGCCTTCTCGGCAGGAGAGACTATTTACACCAATAGCTACTAACTGCAGCCCCTTCCTTCCCTGACAGAAAGGGAACTGACTCCAGAACTAAAGGCAGCTCTCTCTTCCCTAATTAGAGGGGAAAGCCAACTTTAGCAGGATGAAGAAAGGTTAATAAGAAAATGGAGGAGGCCAGGGTTGTTTTTTCTGAAAATGGACAGCAGTAGTTGCTTTAGTCATCATGGCTGCTTTCATGTGACTTGTTAATCTCATTTTTACCTCCTATTAAAGCATCGTTCCTTAAATATCTACTAGGGTGTATGATTATCCCTTCACAAAGTACAAACCTGTCAGAGAAGAAGTGAAATTGTGGCAAACTGAGGCAGAGTACAAGCCCACAGCAATAAACTATTTTCTCAACACAAGTACACTTTCACTCTTTCGCTTAGCAGACAGAGGAGAATTGGTGATTTAACCCAAGTAACAAATTGCCCAGGTGACCCAAACTCTTTATATTAATCCTGCTTTCAATCTGATTCATTCTTTGAGAATCCTGTTAAGCATAAAATTACTGCCAACCACAACTTGTTTCTTCCAAATCAGTCCAGCACGATTTTCTTCCTAAGGCAGAGCCCCAGAGCATCCTTCTCTGGAGCTGCTGGCCTTCTCAATTCCTTGGCAGCAGATGCCTCAAGGATAACCCAGTGGTTTGGTGTGGTCCCAGCATTCCACTTGCACCGTTTGCAGGGACTTATAGCCCAGGCAGCACATGCAGATATCCTGAATTCACTTCTTCTACAGCAAACACGAGTGTTGAACAATGGCTGTGGCACGGCCACAGCTCCAAGGAGAGAAGGTGTCAAAGGCAGGAGGCTCAGTGCACTTGGAATGTGTTTTCTGTCCTGCTCCTTACCTCACCAAACAGAGACAGCTGCAGGAACAGGAAACTCACCTTCCACCCTCTGATGTATGACTGAACTGTAATAGCCGAACTCTTTATCTTCTGGTATTTCTTTTGTTGCTGTATTGGAAACAAGTATGTGATGCTTAGAACAGGATATTACATCTGTTAAATGCTGCATAATAAACCTTTCATTACTAGCATTTGACAATATGCTTGAGGAGAGAAGCACTAAATGTAAAAAGTGAACAATTTCTGACTGAGCAGATCAGAGTGTAGATTCTGTGTTCAACTCGAGGGGAAACAAAGCACATCAACAATGCAGCATGGACAATGTCACACTGTTTACAGAAACACTAAGTTCATGGTCAGCAGCACAAATGCAGATTAAATGCTAACAGAAGAGCTTTATTTGTCTTTCCCACCACAAGAGTAGCACACAAACTGTCACAAATGCTCAGGTTTGTTGGCTAAGCTTTTTACCACATTTTCATAAGACGTGCTGTTCCTATTACCCACAGTGCCTTTATTATGGCTGATGATAACTTAGGAAGAGGAAAAAAAACCAAAACCGTGGATTCCTAAATAAGATGCTGGAGTACTATTTAATTATGCCAGGTTGAATAATAAATTTCCTGGACAGTTGAGCATTTTCCTTCTAAAAAGCTCAGTTCTCTAGTAGCCCAGAAATTGTATAACACTAAATTGACAGACTTTGCAATGGGGCTTTTAGACTTGACATTCAGCCCACTCAGTGACAGTGAAAATCTCTGGGAGCAAGCTGGAGAGGGTCCCCTCTGGGCCACCCTCATGCCACCCTGGCTGCCGTCCATCATGCCCTGCAAGGCAACAGACAGACAAGTGCCTGCAGATCTTGAGTCAAGCCTCCAGCACAAGGAATTACTCAAAAAAGCTTTATTCATTCCAGAGATTTCCCATGAAACCTTCCAAAGCACAGTGCCTACCAGTCATGTTGGGCTAGGAGAATGGTGCCTTCCATCCACGTGAAGAGGCTGAGGAAACATCTCTATCCTCACCAATAAAACAACTGCTGCCATGTTTCACCAGTGACCCAATAAACGTTTACAGGTAAGAAGTCAGCAGCTCTTGGTCGTGTATTTGTTTTCATTTCTTTATATTTAAAGTTGTGCCAATCTAGCTGCAGTAAGTCCATTTTAAATTCATTAAGATTGCGTGAGATCATAATGAAGCCATATGGCCACAACGCAATTCTGTAATGATGCTGTTTGTAGGAATGGGGCTTTCAGTCACACAAAGTCAGAGAGAACAGTTTTTACAGTGGAAAAGTATGCTTCAGTCATACTTTTTCCAAATGATCTATACTTCCCTCTAATTATCCAAGAGAAGTGAACCAAACACTGATGGCTTTTAAGAGGACGAACAAAAGTGCTTGTCAACTGAAAACCAGGGATTTGTCAACTCTGCAGCTTGCAGTTTAAGAAAGCTTTCTTTCCATACTTTATCAAGGTTTCTGATATGCTTGTGCTATTCTCTAGCAATAACAATATGCAGCTGAGAAGTTCAAGAGTGGTTTTAAAAACAAATAAATCTTTTTCATCACATAAGTCAGTATTATTTACTAACTGCCAAGAAGGTATGAAAGAGTCGTGTAATAGTACTGCTGTTCAGTTCATGGCACAGAATACCCAGTCCACACATAGAACTGAAACTGCTTTAGGATGAACTGTATCAATAATGATACCAAATTACAAGTCCTAGGAGTTGCAATTAAAATAAACCCCTATGGGCAGCATTCTTGAGTCTCAGGCAAATGTTCCAAATAAGGCAAAAACAAAAAAAGGCTTAGGAATGACTGAATTCCACAGAACAGCACATGTACATTACTGAACATTTTTTACACATTGACCATATGTTTTGAGAGCACTGTAAGTGTTGGGAAGCACAGCATTTTAGCTGAATGAAAAAGACTCTTCCCAGCTAAGCCACAGAATCCTGCTCTCCCAGAGTGAAAGAACTTGGTGAGCTTTTTAATTTTTTAAAAACAAGCACAGTGTAAGCACTTAACAGTAGTTTATAGAAACTAAATTTTCTTTATTCCCACTATTGGTACTTAAGTATTAACATAAAATCAAATTCTTTCAACAGTTCTCTGTACATATTGATGAAAAATATCCTATGAAGGTTATATGTATTAAACAATGAAGAGAAACCCCCAAGTAGTAAGGATGGTATCTTACTGCGTATCTCCTGTACCAGGCAGCAATCACAATCTGGCATTTTTTCATTAACAAGAAGCGAGTACGGCACTTCCAACCTCTGTAAATCTTTTCAATTAGAGTAGCCAAGTCCTCCAGACGCTGCTTTCTCAGGTCTTCTAGTTTGAAGAGCTGGGTGTGGGGGTTTTTAGGGTTTTGTTTGACATTGGAAGAAAAACAGCAGGAGAGAAGACACAAGGGAAAAAACCCATAAGCACAGCTCTTGTAAGAGAAATCTCTTCTTTACTGAAGTCCCCCCTCAGTCACACATTGTTTTATTTATCTCCAGAACTACAGGCAGGTATACCAACAAGATTTGTGGCAGATATAATGTCACAATGTGCTCGAAAATTATATTAAATTAAGGCTGACAGCTATTGTAGATTCTTGATTCACATTGATTTTAATGGGTCTAAGATTAAAAAGTGTTCTTTTTTATGCTACATTCATAGCAATATACCAAAGCACTGCACGTAGAAAAATCTGTAGGAAGCAGGTAGTGAATGATGCTGTCCTCATGAGATAGGACTTGATTTTGCAGAAGGCACTTTTCACTTACTGTTCTTGGGTTGCGGATGAATATCTTTGATCTACCGAACGAAAATTCCTCTTCAGGGATTCCCAATTCTTTAAACAGCACCTCTACTCCATCCCTAAGAAGGAGTAGATGAGCTTAACAAACATGACCCCCAGCTCTAAAACTTCTTCATTTACATATTCACAGCTTAATTTATGGAAAGTATACGAAAGCATATTTTAAACTTTTAAATAGTGCTTGACATAAGAAGATTGAAAACCTAACTCATTTACTCAGTGGTTTATTCAGCTAAAGGCAAGAATAATCACTGTAAAGATTCAGAATAATTTGATGAAAAAAAGAGCAAATTTTATTTTACAGCATCAGCAATGGCCTATTTTTTCCTCTTACATCTATAATTATTTTACTTAAAAACAGAAGAAAGGAAAAAGGAAGGGCTCATACTAATGTCAAAATGTGAAATGAAGACTGACGAGTTTGACAAATGCCAGCATTCCATTCTCATCAAATGCATTTTATGAACATCAACAGAAAAAAGGAAAGTGGAACTGTGCTTATCTTTGTGATGATTATTGCAATGCTATTGTTACCAATACTGCACTGCCACCATTATTCTGATAACCTAAAGACTTAAAAGGTAGCTAAAATATATTAATCAATTATGAAATATATTTAAATCATGCTTCTGGTGGCCACATGTAAAAAGAAATAAAATAATAGAATCTTATTTGCCCATCCCAGACACTATTTGCAAAAATACATGTGAATACTATGCAATTTAAAAATATATATTTAATATAACTGATTTGAAGACGCATTATCTCTTAATCATTCCCTAATCATTATGTAAAGTTATTCCGGAAAGGGCAGAGGAAGATTGCATGGCTGTCTTCAACAAAATGAGTGTTCTTACACTTTGAAAGTTGGTTATTAAAGGTAAGTACCCTCCTGATCATTCCAGACCTCCTAGTTATCTTGAGTCTACTGTAGTATCTCTCTCACACCCTTTCCTTCAGACCCAAATCAATAAGGCCTGCACTGTGTTCCTTTTGCAGTGCATGCACAACAATTAAAAACTCAGGGCACATGGAAGGTGGGAATTTCACTCAGGACAGGTCGGAATATTGCTGTTTGCCTACCTGGCTGGCCCTCTCCAGTGGGGCCAGGTCTGCTTGCAGAGCATTTTGTACCTCTCCAGGCAGGGCTCGTAGGGCTGCCGGAAGGCGTAGCCCGCCCTCCTGACCCGCACGTTCTCCAGGAGCCCGAGGTACCGGATCTGGTGGCACACCAGGGCTTCGTTGAAAATGTGTGCAGCCTTTTTGTCATTGGGCTTGATGCACCTGCAAGGGAAAAGTCAAAAGGGACATCGCTTTGCACTCTACATGCCAACAATTATTGCGGTGAGTTTAAACCACACGTTTCAATAGTTTATCCTTGGATATCAAGATTTATTTTTGTTCTTTATAACCTCATCAAACAAATTCACCAAATCTTTGGTGCTGGGGAATTTACCTGATGTAGTTTGGATTTTTTGTCTGGAGATTTTTCATCAGGGTAGCAACTGAAGCCTTGAACTGTGAACCTGCCGTTGGTGGTCTCTTGAGATTGATCTTAGCAGGGTTTCCTTCTGGGAACAATGCTTTGATAAGGGAGTGGTTGGCCTTCCACATGGCCTGGGAGAGGTCGCGGTACAGAAGATCATTATTTTTGTCAACAAATCCTTCCACCTGATACATAACCTGAACAAGACAGAAGAGTCTCATCAGCACAGATTTTGGGCTACAACATACACCAGTTCAAAATTGACCCAAGAAACTGATTTCTCGTTCTTACACACTGTCCAAAGGAAACAAAAGGTATTTCAGCTTTCATTTTAAATCTGACATTTGGATGACTTTTTGTTGGATAAAATGTCTGTGAACCTGCTACCTAAGAAAGATGCATTTTCTCATACTGCCAACAGTTCCCAGTGTCAATCAATTCTGTTTTCTGAAGTGGAAGAAACCCTTTTTCCATGATAACTCTGGCACACCACCACCTGCCAAGACTCCAAAACAAACTTTTTTTTTTGTCTGACGAGGTTTTTCTCCCTCTCTTTTGAACCAAAACAACAAAAATACTCTTTCCTTTCAAAGTACTAAAGTGCTTACATTATTTGCCTAACTAAAATGAGATATGGAATATCACCTCTTGCTATCGCAGCACAAGCAGCAAGCTGTGCAGCCCCCAGGGGACTGTTATTTTAAAGGACTTTTACCAGGAAAGCAGTCCAATAACAACAAGCACGCGTACAAAGCTCTGACCTGCAGCTGGGTACCCAGGAGGCAGCCAGAGGAACTTCATGCAGATCTCAGATTGCTACTGGCTTCTTTAATTTTTGAGGGAAATTGGGAATTTCAAATAGGAAACATATTTGATTAATACCATCTGGCTGGCAATACAGATTCTTCTTCAGATCCATGATTTCTCAGTTCTGCATAGGTATGTACTATGTACACAGAATACTGAATGAAAATAGTACTGACACATATTTTACACAACAGCAAGTTACTGGGAGCTCAGGCAGCATTTTACTTTGGAGAACATGTTTCTGGTTCTGACAGGTGCAGTAAATGTAACTACTGAAAAAAAAAACCAGAATAACTGTTCACATGAAATTACTTATATTTCTTAAAAGGAGGGTCAAGCTTTTGTTGACCAGTGACAAGATCAAAATGTTCTCAGCTGAGGATGGAAAAACAACATTCCTCCCAAAATAGGAGGAATTCACTCTGCTGGGTAAGTGAATGCCTGTAACAATCAAGGACCCTCACTGCCTGCTAAGACACAATCTGTGAACAGTCTTCTCAAAGTACTGGGGTATTTTCAATTCACTTAGATTTTTGACAACCAAATACCTAGGTATTAACCCCTGACAGATTATATGCAGTTACAAACTCTTCTCGGAAGAGAATGACTGCCTGAAAGACTGAAAGTCTGATATTTCTAGGACTACTTTGAATGAGAAAATTACTGAGCTATTCAAAATTGTAAGACTGAGGAAATTTCAAAAAGCATTAAGCAGTCCTAGGGAAATAAAACATTTTCCAAATATTCTTTGCTGTGTGACATTATCATTTCAGCAGATTCAGACAAGAGATATAATATCAACCCTACATTTACGTTCAAATTTTTAAAAATAAATTGTCTTCAGTCTACAAATTAAATTATTTTGATTTTCATGAATAAAAAGTCATCACTGATTACACACTGAAAGCTGTCAGACTTGTATTTATTCGTACTGCTTATGTTGTAAAATGCAAATGTTTGCAAGCCCTCTGTATAGCTTTCTCTTCCATCTGCTTAAACACAGAAAATCAAACTCAGCTCCTTCAAATGTACAAAACCTGCATTTTCTCAAGAACGTGACTAAGAACTGCAGCTAGTTCAGTGACAAGGAGCATGTTCTCCAAAATATGTTGCCAACAAACGCGCATGGATTTTTGTCACTGTGAGCAATGATTTATTTCCAGAGACCTAATGCAGCACCAAAGCACATGGGGCACCTTTCTCCTTTGATGAAAGAGAACTGCTCCAATTTCAGCCACAGCAGCAGGACTTTGTACAGGGGCATGTAGTGACAGGACAAGGGGTAGGGGCTTCAGACTGATGGAGGGCAGGTTTAGGTTAGATAGCAGGAAGAAATTCTTCCCTGTGAGGGTGGTGAGGCCCTGGTACAGGCTGCCCACAGAAGCTGTGGCTGCCCCATCCCTGGAAGTGCTCAAGACCAGGCTGGATGGGGCTCTAATGGAAGGTGTCCCTGCTCATGGCGGGGGTTTGGAACTGGGTGACATTGAAGTCCCTTTCAACCAAAACCATTCCAAGATCTCTTAAAACCTTCCAGCCCAAATCAGAGGTTTTAGGCTTCAGACAGAAAAGATTAAGACAGGTCAGGATTTTTTAATCAGCTACACTAGCCCCCCAGACCAGGTGCTCCCTTCAGCAGGTACCTTGCCAGCGTAATGCTGAATTCTGAAGCAGCTGTGAGGCAGGGAGGTGTCGTTCAGGAACCGGGAGCACTTGCTCAACCTGCTCTCAAAGTGCTGGTGAGTGGCACAGACCTGGTTCAGTTTTTCTAAAAAGGTGTCATCAGTAACAGTTCCTGGCCTCAGGCATTCTTCATCCAGCATGGCCAGGATTCCAGTTTGGTTCTGAGGTTTCAAAACAAGAGCTTTAGTGCATGTTTCCATCACAGCACAAAAAGGAGATCATTCACCTGTTTCACTTCTGCTACCCAGAAAAACATTCTTTGAGCCATCTCAAAGTTTGGCTCTTTTTACATCATGACCATTTCCAACTGATCTTTAGCACTTGCATTTTTGAAAGACTTCTTATAAGATCTGAATCCTGAAATTCATGTTGAAACTTTAAGACGGTAGCAACTCCAACTCAACTGAAAGTATCCAGTTTATGGTAAAGCTACCACGCATTTTATGTTAATGGTTAAAAACTTTTCTTTTCTGATTTTTAAGGAATTTAATCTTTCTTGCATTGGAAGTCTTCTCAGTATATACAAGTACTTTGAGTACCTCAAACATTCAGTAATATGTAATTGAGTTCTCTAGTTTCCATATGAAAAAAATGTTAATTACAATGCTGCATGTGATATCTGCTATTAAAAACAACCCTATATGTAAACATTTAAGAGCTGTTTGATTTGGGGGGTTTTTGTGTAGGTACTGTTGAATATTTCTACAAAAGTTACATAGCTTATAAAAAACCCCTTTTTAGTAAAATAAACATCTACTACACAAAGTAAGATGAATAATACAATGAATGGCATGTTTCACAAAATTGAATGCATGAGGATGCATACAGATGATACAGCTAAATTAAATCCATGCATTAAAAATTATTCAGAGAGATTCTTGAATACAACTTACATTTTCTATTAGGTCACAAATGATAGCATTGTTGAAATATTCGATATGAGTCCATTCAATCCCCTTTAAGAAAATATAAATAAATGTATGAACAGAAAAAACAATGGAGGGAGCTTTTCCTCTAGGAAGTTAAAATGATATTCCAGTTAATCACAGTACTACTTTCAAATTTAATTCTTCAAGCTTAGCAACAATTTATTTATTAAGGAAAAAAAAAAGCAATTATATACTACTAACATTATCTGCACAAAATGAGTGTCCTTGAGTGGCTGCCAAAGCTGCTCTCCATTCCTTTCCCCCACCCATGTCAGCTTCCCATGCACTCCCTGGCGCCAGGCCAGGCTCCTCCCGTGCTGCCCACGCTCCCACTGGCCAGAAGAAAATCAGCCCATGTCACTGCAAGCTCCTGAGATCAAAATTTCTAAGTTCTTCGTTGTTGGGATTTTTTTTTAATGGGAGGAAGAAAGAGGGCTAAATTTAGATAAGACCATTTGAAAAATCCAGAGTGTGACTGTTGTTCAGATGTTCTTAATATCTCAATTTTTTTTTTTTGAACATCAGTGATAAAATTTCCAGGATGAGATGCCAATGCATCACGAGGTAGCACTGGTAGGGCAAAGGACTGAAAGAAGGAAAATATTAATTTCATTCTTAATTAGCACTCTGTGGTACTTCTTACAGTTTACTTTTCTCAGAGCATTTGAAATATCATTCAAGAACCAAATTGCAGTAATGATGGTTCACCACTGAATGCAAAATGAAAAAGAAATCCAAAATTTCATGTTACGCTCAGGATCATGAGGCAGGAACTTTGCGTAATTTAAAAAAATGTTTATACAGCAAAATGGTATCATCCAGTTTGAGTACAGACAGTGTGTGCCAGTTTTTACAGCTGGCAGCTGGTATTTTGTCTGAGCTCTGTGTATCACGTGGAGCACTGCTAAAACCTATTAAAACTTTAGCTTGATGTTCACTCACAGAATAACATCAAACACCAGAGGCTGGGCTCCACAGGACATCTTAAATTTATCCATAAAGCTCACATGGCTCCCTTCAATACATACCTGAAAGAACACTAGAACCAAAACTCTATTTGCAGTTTCTTTCATGTTGCTTGCTATTATTTTAGCCATTCAACTCCCTTTGAGGAAGGACTGGCCGTGGCTGTTCCTGGGGTGCATCCCAGACATTGCTGTATAATCCAAAACACAGGCTGCAGGGTAATGGTACTAATACCAGAAAGTGATATTAGTGTTCTAATAAATCAATTAGCCCTTGCTCAGAACTGCCAGTCATCGTTGCCAGTGAATGAATCAGAGCTGGGTCTGGTTTTTACCTGGAGAACTCATAATGTGAAACAAATGCCAAACCAACATTTTTTGCTTAATGTAACTACCACACACCCCCACACAAACATGCTCCATGTCAGTCCTGTGGTCAAAAAGTGCCTCTTTTGCCTGGAAAATGGTTCCAGCCTGCATGCCTGTGTATCTTTAAAGGGACAATGGGAGGAAGATAAGGAAAGATCCATTCAAGTATTACCTCTCGGATGTACTCCTCCTGCTCTTCTTTGAGGGTAAGTTCAATGAAGATCTGCTGCAGCTTCTCATTACAGTAGTTGATAATGAATTGCTCAAAGCTGTTGTCCTGTCAGATGAAACATGTTTGAGTTTGCTTCGTGTAAACAGCCTGGAACCCAGCTGGAGTGAGTTACTGCAGCAGCTGCAGGTCAACAAGCTGCTGTATTAACTACTCCTTCCAGTTCTGTGATGTGATGGTTGGAGTAATAGCTGATTGAGACCACGATTAGTTTAGAAATTTTAGACCAAATCCTTCCCTGAGGCTTTGTCCATTGGGAGGGACAAAAAACCTCTGTAGGTTTTATTCATGATTCCTCCACACTGATTTCTTTTAACAAGTCATAAGGACACCTGTGGTGTCAGGAAGTAAACAACCAAAGTTTTGCCTGCACTAATCTCTCCCCATATGTAAAATGTAGTCTCCTGCAGGGTCTGATAAATAAAATCATGACAGTTGCATTAGCTCTTTTCCACTCAGCAGCCAATAAAGCATCCTATTGCCCTACAGAACAGGGCTCAAGCTGCATTTCCAGTTGCAGCTGAGCCTGGGTTAAGAGATTATTGGCTCCAGAGGTCAACCCACCTCCTCCCTGCCAGCAAACTGCCCCTTGAAATGATGGGAAACATTGACTGAAAGTCCTCTAGCAGGCTAATTCATCTAAAATTGGGTTAGGGAGCAAGCAGATGTGTGACCCTTTGCAGAAGGGACCAGGGAGTGGAGCAGACCCCAGCAGGAGGGGTGGGCACAAGAAGGAGGCTCGGTGACTGCCCCATCACAGGCTGTGACATGACACTGCCTTTTTAAACTACCAAATAGTCTACTATACAATACCTGTGAAGCTTAAATTATGCTGACAGAATTTTTATCACTGAAGGCAAGTACAATCATTAGAATGTTTGAATTAAGGATCTGGTTGCGAAATGAGATTAAGAACACACAAGCAGATTAGAAAATACTGAGGTAGCACAGATTACGTTTATCATTTTAGTTTTAAATGAAGCAAAATCATAGATGATCACCAAAATTCCTCAGCCACAAATGCTGCCCCTCTCACCAACTGCAATTATCACTCAAAGATTGCAAAACTTGCATAGCTCTAGATGAGAGAGTTAAAACTTGGCATGCAGCAAAATCAGCACTGCAAACAAGGCATACTTACTGCATTCTGTTGAAAAAGAAATTACATAAACTGCAGTCAGTATTTATTCTACTCCCATAACAACACAGAATATATCTATTAGTATTTATTTAGCATACCAAGTAGATCAATTTTTGTATCACTGAAAATGCAAAGTACTACATGAATGTAATGTATCATGTCTTTGTAGGTGAGTCTATCTTTAGGTACTGTCTAAATATTATCAAATAAACCAAGAGATTGAGACACATCAGAGCCTAGCACAGAACAGCATTCTTGCATTGCCCTGTCTCTAAATCACCAGGTAATTTTTGCCTCTAAAAGCCATATTTATAACCTTGGGCATACAAATATCTGCAAGAGGAGAATGTAGAAGGGAATAGAGAATACTGGAGGAAGAATGAGTATAAGTTTACTTGACACATTCAGATAAGGCCATCACTTCAGATGTATTGAGTATGAAGTAAAAGGACCCCAACTGTCACATCACCCAGACAAAGAGAAAGGGTAAAACACACTCTGCATCCCCCTGCCAGGCACATGCCACCCAACTCAGAGAGACTGCTTCTCCAAAAGACCAGGTTATTCATATTAAAAGGGCTTCAGGACTATTCACTCACAAATTATACAGGCGTGGTCATCAAAAGAGGATGGAAACTGAACAGAAAATCCAGCTAAACCATCTAACTGAAAGGTCATTAACAATACATTAAAGTAATTGCTAAATGTTTTCCTGATTTGCTGTATATCTGTGATATTTATGGCTTGCCAAAAAAAAAAGGCAAACCAAAATCCACAGAGTTCTCCACAAATCGCTCACTTTGAGCTATGAAATTCTATTTGACATTGCCAAGCCACTGAAAATTGCTATTCCAGGAAAAAAGTTATTGAAGAGCAGCAGCAATGTTGTTCTTTATGAATAATACAGAGCAAAAGGCCAAGACAGTTAATTATGGCAAAGAAAATGAGGAAAAAGGTTTGAAATTACTGAAATTCTCAAAACACTTAACTCCAAGCAGACCAGGAGACATTTGGTAAATTAAATACACTTCAGAAAAGGTTTTTAAAAATCCCGTAGGAAAAAAAAACAGAGTGTTTATCTCTAAGAAATTCTAAGGAAGGCAACAGAGGTTGTGCATTTATTCTCCCTCAATGAGTATCTCTGATTTTTAATTATGTGTGGGCTCCACAAAGCATATACAAACATTCACAAATGAGTTGTCCCCCCAATATTTTAATGCAGGCCTTGTAGAAATGAATACGACAGAATTCGAATGATCTAAATGACTTTTGACTTTTTTTTTTAAGGCAGTAGAGAATAACCCATATTAGTGATAGCACATCACTAAACCCACTCAGGAGACAGGGGCTGGAGGGACCCAGCCATCAGAGACTACTTGCTCCTTATGCTGACCACTTGTATTAAGTGACAAAGGGGTTTGACCAACACAGAAGCAGAGCAGTTGGACCCAAAATTTGAGGAAGAGCCATCAAATATTCTTAGGAAATTTTAAAAGGAAAAAAAAAAAATTGAGACCATATATTCTCAAGGTGTCAGCTTCTCTTCCAGGCTGTAATTCTGCTACTTTTAATGTCGAGGGCATCACTTAAATCCCTGCATTTTAACAACAGCTTTCTAACTATGCCTTTGAAAGCACTGTGGAAAACAAAATAAAACTTTCAGGGAATGTAAAACCACACAGTCTCTCAAATTGAATAAAGGTGCTGGGAAAACAGAATGTCACCTGAGATAGGCTTTAAGTCATGTTGAATTTATAGATACAGCTCAACCAACCCCCCTCAGCTTATCCTCTGAATCTTTTATCAAATGCAACACTAAATTTAGAGGAGTAGAAAAATTCACTGACAAAAATCAAAGCCTACTTCACCATGG
Source organism: Acrocephalus scirpaceus scirpaceus (assembly GCA_910950805.1). Lineage (NCBI taxonomy): Eukaryota > Metazoa > Chordata > Aves > Passeriformes > Sylviidae > Acrocephalus > Acrocephalus scirpaceus. The sequence goes on along the minus strand of OU383779.1, from coordinate 40,572,428 downwards.
TTCTCGCTTCTCAAATAATGGTGTTTTCCTCATACAGCTTCATTCTTTATCAACCTTCATGGTTACTATTTCATGAATAGCAAGTTTTGAACTCTAAAAAAATTCTTCTCCATGCAAAAATAAAGTGATCATATAAACTAGCTATAAAGTTCTATCTATGAGCCACAGCTATTACATACAGGTGCATGAAAGTCCTACAGAAAATATTCTTTTGTCCTTAATATTTTACCTAACTTCATCTTCAAAAGATTCCATTTGTGTACCAAGGAATCATCTGAAAAAAACATATATGGCTTGTTGCTGACTTTATACATTTTTATACAAGTAAAATACCAATGTGAAACAGATAAAAATATTTCTGTCAAAAAAAAAGCCTAAAAAAAAATCTCTTACTGATCTCAGGCAGAAATATCTCCATTAGATTTATGAACAGAAAATATCTAAACCAGGTTATTTTCCTATCAACATTAGAGACTTTCTAACCATCTCTCTCCACATAGAATTCAAATTCACTTTTAAGCACCCTAGTGCTTAAAAGTTTCCTACAATTTCCAAAGACGATAAGGCAACTCAGATACCTACTTAAAACTGATAACTGGGTACCTTTCCATTAGGCAGAAATAAATTCTTAACTTCCACCTGCCTAATAAAGTTCAACTTTAAGTGTTCCATTTTTTGTGTTCTCTCCACTGTTTTCCCCAAATTTTGCAGATGATGTTGATCCAAACCTATGGACGCAGGTATATCACACCTCAGTGTCACACCTTCATAGGTGTTTCTCAATGTCTCCTCTTCCTTCTCAATCTTTCATCACACCATTCCTGTTCAGAGGCCATTCAAAAATCTACACATTGTTCAGTCTGCCACCACACTGACAAAAAAGTGTCCACCAACATTTTTTCAAATACATTAATGTGAGCACATACAGCTAAAATAATACATGAGATGTATTTAAAGGAAAAGCATCTTTTAAAAGAAAACCCCAAACATTTCAAGTCATGAGACTGTTGAAATCAATAGGACTGATGTCATTAAAATGAACTTTTTCATCAATGTGAGAAGGGAACAAGACATACAGAGACTGATACTTCTGCTCTAGAACAAATAGCCCCAGAAAGTAAGGGTTTTTTTTAAAATACCAATACAGCTCCAGGCATCAGAAGTCCCTGACTGCCTCCTAACATAAGCAGGTGACCCCAAGTAGTTCCATCAGGCCCCTAGAGAAAAAGCCAGATGGCAAAAGTAATGATGATAAAAGACCAACATCCTCACTTCACTGAGATGAATGGTGGAATGAAGAGTGAAATCAACCAGCAAATTCAATTTACATGCTACTGTGATGTCTGAGGACAGGGGGTTTTATGTATGACCACACAAGCATACAAGTTTATGAGATGAAACTAAGGAATATAAATGCTAGGAAGTTAAATCAGCAAAATGGGAAAATTGCATTTTAAGAAAATGAAAAAAGATACTAATTTAATCTCAGAGCAATGACCCAGTTATAGCATGACTAAGGTATAATAATTTTTCAAAATTTTTTGCAAATTTAGTAAAGGCATGTTATCAATATTTATCCCTTTCTTTTCTGTTTACAGATACAAACATTTGAGCAATCAAGCTTATTTCCTGCAAACTAGAGTGCTCTGGGCTTTTGTGTAAATATCTCTATAGGCAAAGGGAGGCAGAGAGGCACATCTTGTAATTATAAATATTCCACTATATGCAATCAAGCCATGTTTCAGTGTACCTCATGGAAGCAAGAAAGATCTGTGCCGAAGCTTTGGGGATTATCCATTTTCCGTATTTGTGTAGCTCAACCAACTTCAGCCCTTTTTGTGTGCCACACAGAGAACCAAGCACTCTGAAACCCATCTTGCTCCCAGCTGTGCTGTCCAGGCACACAGGTCTGAACCAAATTTGGACTTAAAAGGGCGAGAAACTACAGTGAATCCAGTGCAGGTGTGATTCCTGGGAAAACCCAGGTACCCCCACTTCAACAAACTCAACCTGATAAATTACAGTCCTGGAACAACAGGAATTACAAACAGGCAAGAACTGTATAATCAGAATCATTCCTCTACTAAGACAGAAATAGCTGCTGTAGGGCAAAACATTATTCTCACAACCTGAAGCAGAACATTTGTGTATTTTTGCTCCAGCATTTCAAGCATTTCCTCTGTTGCAAACAGCCAGCCAATGGGATTTACTTCATAAAATTGCATGTTGCAAAATAAGCCTCTCTAAATACTTACATTATAATACAATTAATTAAATGGTGGTTAACTTTCTGGGATGCACCTCTGCTTTGAGCATCCCATCCCTTAAGGAAGTTATTGCTTTAACAGTATTTTAAAATCTCCCTGGCACCTAAGAGTCCAATCAAGGGTCCCTCTCTGTAAAGCTCCTCTCTTGCATAACACTTGCCAGCAGAGGTAGTTGATCAATTATAGATTAAAAATTCAGTTTCTCCTCTTTCCCACTAGACTGGGGTTTGCCAGAAGAAGCAGAGGGCTGGGTACACACATTTCGGCACTGCTGCTTGCCAGTATATGATAAACTTCTGGGCATCAGCCAAGGGTTGAACAGTTTCAAAAAGGAAATCTGTTGCAAGGTAGACAGCCTAGAAAAAGAAGCTGGAAATTATGGTCTGGAGATTAGGGCAACTAACAAAACAGATACCCACAGATGAGTTAAAGTCAAAGTCAGGACATGAAGAAAGGGTTCCCAGATTCTTAAAAAAAATAGAAGGAAAAAAAAAGGAAGATAAAATAAGATCCTAATAAGTCAAATTCCCCCTTAGAATTTTTTTTTTTTTTTGTCTAGTATGTCATCCTGCTAGCAAATAACTAGACCCTTCTCCTGTAAAATAATCCTTTGAGGTGTGGGGGGAAGACCCTGATTCAGGAGCAATGCCTCAGAGCTCAGTGTGCTCTGAAATGGTAATGTTCTTCATGTAATCAACAGGATAGAAAAAGGCAAAGCAATCAATCAGCAGCTGGACCAAGGTGTTGTACAGGTTTATGGTGAAGGTGGAAATATCTCCCCTATTTTTTCATGCTTTAAACACCTCAGAAAGACACTTCCAATGATTACTGCTCCTTATTTGGTTACCTCCCTCTAAAACCAGACAATTAACACAACTATGAACTTGTTAATATGAAGAAAATGCATTCTTCATATTTCTAACACATTCCCTCAATAGAGATACTGTCATTTTATCATTGTCCAGATGACAGTTTACATAGTACATGCAGCAGGACCAGGTTTCTTTCTGTCACCTCAAGGGACTTCTATGCACAAGAAACAAGCTAATTGCCTTAAATTAAAAAAAAGTGCTATCAAAATGCATCACAGACTGTGAGAAATGGACCTGGTTTTACTGCTGGATGTCTTGTTTGGCTGGTTTACCAGTGATATTTTTATTTACTGGTGGGTTTTACACAGAGCGTGGTGGATTCTGCCATATCTTTGCATGTTCTTGTGTACCTGGAGCAAAGGTAAACTCCAAACGGAATTGGTCAGATGCTGTCCCCAAAAACAAGGCAGTGCCATCACCTCTGGCCAACCAGATGGAATCAGTCCCTCTCTGCAACTCTATCATCAGTGCATCCCAGTTTCTTGTCAGGCTAAAATATGTGGAACAAACTGCTCCACCAAGGGACTGAGCAGAAAGTACTCCCAGTCTCAAACTGTCTTCTCAAGGCCTGGCAAATTTCAACAATGAGCCTTGTTTGGCAGCCTTAACTTCCATAAAACTGCACTCCAAATCATTAACTTCTTCATATGGACCAGCTGCAGAGTGGTGCCTGAATATTCAGAACAAAGCCTTCAAGCCAACTAGCACAGACAGACATTTCTATCTCTGAAGGGCTGGCCAGGATGGAATACTCACACTCACTCCATGACATTCATTTTTACATACCCTACTTCTTGTCTCCACAGGAAATGTACACAACAGGAAACTCAACACCCAAAGCAAATGGAGAGAGCCCTCTGCTCATCTCTGCTGAGTCCTGCCAGGCCCCCATCATCTGCCCCCTACAGCCTTCACTGCTTGATCACAAACGCCACCCTTTCAGGACCCCGCCCCAACATCCTGCAGAGATGCAGAAACAGCCTTCTGCCCAAAAATACACAACCAAACATGGAATAAAATGGGAACACCCCCAAACCAACCCCAGGAAGCCTGGAATCAAGCTGGTTCTAAACCTCCTGGTGCCACCAGCCATCATCCCTACCCCATCTCAAATCACAGTCTAGACTGCACACTGACTACACATGCAGCCACTCAAAAATGTGGATAAACATACTTGGAGCAATTAGTGTCGGGCTTCAGGCCACTGCCCAACCTCCAGCAGCACAGTTACACAACCAGCCCAGCCTCCGGCCTGCATTTTCATGCTATTCCTAGTCCCTAAATCCTTGCCTACAGACAATTCACACAGAGCCACCCAAAATTTCAACGTGTCGCTTTGCAAACATTCAGTCCCAGCATTTGGCTTACCACAAAAGGCATGGCAGCATTCAAAAATAAACACAGCTTTACAGCACCTATTTTGTGGATTGCATAGCCAAGCTTGCTGCTGACATCTGCCAAACCCACAGAGGCTGAGGATTATTGATAGATTTAAATTCCCTAATCTGAATTTTTAGACAGCCAAGTCCTTGTATCTACTTTCTTGGATGACTTTTGTGTTTGTCTGAAAAATGGGGTTTGTGTTTGATACATATACTAGCAAAACCCAAATCTCAAAGAGTATATGCCAGCAGTATCAATACTCCAGTTATCTTTTCTCTGGTAATTTCCAAGAAACCTCCAGTTACCTTTGTAAATTAACTTCAGCATAAATTGTAGAAAATTGCAGAAACCATAGTGAACAGTAAATAAATTAATCTTTCAAAAATAGATGAAAAAAATCTCATTTAAAAGCTTCAATTTGCATATAATATAACAAGACTGCTATTGTCATCAAGAAGGTGAAGTGTAGGATCTTTCAGAATGGTAAATCTGGATTTCTTTATTCACTCCTCTTACATGAGGAACTGTAAGATGGTCCAAAGAATCATCCTGAACAGAAAAAAAAAGTCCAAGAAATATTGTGCCTTCCCATTAGGAAACAAAACAAAAACCTCAAAAACAAAGGAAAAAAAATTAAAATGTAAAAATCACCCTTCAGTAAACACATTCCTTGTTGCTTATTCCAATGGTATTGGGCTTCCTGTGTAAATATTTTGCATGTATTTAAAACACTCCTGCTACACCTCCTGTGGGTTTTGATACCTTCTGTCTCAAGGGTACAAGGCCACTTCAGGTCAAAGACCACGCAGTAATGCTAAACTTACCTGATTCCTGAGTAGAAACATGATTAAGGTGGGCCTTTCTACCTTCAGCACATCAAACAGCTTGCACACTTAAAAGGCACAAATTTAGAGATGAAGCCTTTCAAGTGCATTTTTGCCAACAAACATTCTTTGGAGAGCTGACATTAGTTCTAACTTTCAGGAGCAGATGTGAAAATCAAAATATAACTTAAGAAATAGGTTCCAGAGGGTACTGCACATTTTTAGTCATAGATTTTAACTGATTTATAATTGGATGGATATGTTACTGTCATTAGCTACACCTCAGCTAATATTTTGAATGTTTGGCTATCGTGTTTACAAATATACCACACAGCAAAACACTCTAAATTCCACTGTATTTGTTATGCCATAAATCCTAAGACATCATTAAATTTTCCTTGACTTTTGTGGCTGCATAGTGCCAAAATTTTATTGATTGATTAGTTGCTTCAATATAATTAATTTAAACAATAATTCAACTATTTCTGTGATGCTGAACCAAGCTGCTTGGCCACTATTCTTACCATAGGTCTTAACTAACAAGAGAGAGTCACACTTTGTATGAATGTCCTGATGAATTTGATCCTCAAGTCACAAGGGCAAAACCTTCCCCACCTTTTCCAGGAAAACCAACACTTGGCATTTAAAAGAGTGAACAATAACTACCCTATAAAATATAGGGTAGTTATTGTTCACTCCTTTATAAAGTTATCAAAATAACTTTATTTTAAAACTTTTGAGTTTGCAGCTTTTGAGAAAGCTACTCTGTAATTCAGTATGCCAGGTAAGTGAAAAGACCTGTTATTTTCATTTTTCTCTTGCACTCAGCCACTTACTTATGACCTTCTAAGAGGTTGAATGTAGAAAAGATGAAAATTACACGCGAGAAACAGCCTCGTCTCTGGGACACCATCCCACAAACACAATCCTTAGCTGGCTCATGTGCTGGTGCAAGCTTCTGTCTCCCATCTATCTCCCTGTGCATGTCTAACCTAACCAAACACAGGGCAGCTGGAAAAAACGAGTCCTGCCTTGAGGATGCCAGCAGCACCATTCCAGCTTCCTAAAAGCTACTGCAAGGACCAGCTCTCCAGAGATCTGGCACCAGGATCCCCGCTCAGCCACCTGAAATATCTTGCACAATATTTTCATAAATATGCTCCTGTGTTTAATGCAAACACAATCTTGCTCAGCAAGCTCTCAAGGCAGCTCTCAGTTTTCCTCTTCCTCCTCATAGGGGTACTCTGATTTGCACATAGTTGGACGTTTTGCCTCTGAAATGAAACTTACACCATCCTCACATGAACAATTACTCTTGGCTGGATTATTCCCGTTTTCCACACAGTTCAACACCCTCCCCAGATTTCTAAGAGGGATGTAGGGAAGTGGGTCAGGATTGCATGTTTTCTGCTGACTTTTTTTTTCCTCCTCAGATGAGTTTCTAGTTTAAACACATACCGATTTCAACCAAGATCTATAAATCTCTTAACAAAAACTGTCAGAATAAGATTTATGAAAATGCCCTGTCCCTGGTACTCTCTAACCCAATTAAAAACTCCTCATTGATTGTTTTGTTTCAAAATATCCCTAGTCTAAAAATACTATTGTAAACAAACAGCAGTGAGCCACAGATCTTTAGCTAGGAATAGGTACAGAGTATTTATCTAAGTGAATTGGGATGAAATGCAATATAAGTCCTTGTTTAATTTTGACAGGAAAAACCATATAGTTTTTGTTGGGTGGTTGGGTTTTTTTTTTTCCCCTCTTAGGATACACAGCTTGTTTAAAGACATCCACAAAATGCCTCAGGGCAAGAATGACAGTGTTAGAGTTTCTCCTATGCTCAGAATGTATGTTATAACAAAATATATTTAGTTTATCCATCATAAATATTTATTTGTGTAAAAACACAATTTTGACTTTCATAATATTCTGTTCAATTGCCAGACATGTCAAGACACCTCTCTTTGGCTTACTTTTCTAGTAGCCAGTGTGTTTTGTGGGCTTTTTTTTTTGTCAGGCATGACACACTTGAGCCAAATTACATATATTCTGATTATGAATCCATGAACAACTCTGTTAGGCTCTAATAACAACTCTCTCACTAAATGGTTACCATTATAAAGGTCTTACCTCAAAAATTTCAAAGCCATAGATGTCCAGCACCCCCATTACCTTCTTTCTCACTTTTGTTTGTGCCTTAAACAAAATTAAATTTGAATCAGTCATCTGTACATAGCATACTTGGAATGCAAAAAATGAATGTATCTCATAAGTGGGCTGTCAAATACTGTAAAACTAAACTGTTAAGTATGGTTTCCCAAAATACACTTCATGTGAATATTTTTATAAGCTTAAGAACAGAGCAGAGAGAAATTTGTTGAGCTGTGATATGGTTATTTGTGTGTAACAGTGTACAGCCAGGAGAAATGAAATTTGCAAATACAATTTTACTGTCCACTTTAATTTAAAGGATTTCTATTGAGTTGGTTTTTTTACAAGCACAAAGCAACAATACCTTAATGCTCTCATTGATCCTGGTAACAAGCCAGGAGAATAGCCGACTGTATAAATTCTTAGCCAGAGCATCACGGGCATAATAAGCCTAAAGAGAAAAAAAGAAGAAAAATGTTATAAATGCCATTTTCCTGCTGCTGACAGGTCTTAAAGGTGCTGTGAACTGAGTGAAACCAGCACTGGCTCTGCCTAAGTCGGCACAGGAGCTCTGCCCCCTTGGCCACAGGCTGGCTGGACCAGCAGCCACAACCAGGGCACTCCAGCTCCCTTCCTGCTCTTCCAGCTGCTCCCTGAAGGCTCACATCCCCCATCCTAATCCTAGGCAAAGGGACTGGAGCAGCTGCAGCTGGAGAAGCCACATTCCTGCTGGCCTGGGCTGATGAGACACAGGTGTCAGCCACCCCGTCTCTGCAGCGTTAGGAGATGAATTCACACTGGCAGCAAAGGGTTTTCAGCAGCCTGGGGCATACAACTCACATGGAATTACAGCAGTTGCCCAAATGAAAACAGTCTGCCACAACACTTGCAGCATGTGCTTTGTGCAGGACTGCTTGTGTTTTCTTTCTCTGCAACATTTGTCTATCCCTCATCTTTTGGAGGTAATTCACACACAAAACCAAAGCATCCAGTGTCTCTTAACATTTAAAAGCCACTGAAGAAAAAAAACACACTTATGCTTGTGATTTATTCAGTGCAGCCTTTTAGTTGTCTTTTTATTGGGGTAGTTATGATTTAATCATGCAGAATAAAATTGCCATTTAAAATTATTCCTGCCTTTTAAATCAGGACCTCTTTTTACCTGAGCCACATTTAGTGTTGTTGAAACTTTCTCTTGTTTGGCCTCAACCGTCCTGAAGCTGAAAGCTCTCTCCAACACAGACTGGTCTATACCTGTCAACTCGCAGATCTCCTTGAGTTCTAGCAAGAAAAAGCAAAGTGTAAATACAATGAATCCTTCCTCATTATTGCTTTTTCTTCCCCAAAACTACCAGCTTTTAAGAAGTGTGGTATTTTCTCAAAATGCTCCTCAACAGAAGCATTCCCCATTCGCACTCTCTCCCCACCACCCTGCCAAGCAAATTTTTTAAAAATATGCACAGCGCAAGGAAACAGTACTACTGGTTTTGAAAGCACTTCCTATCCACTTATTTTTGAGAAGAAACTTTCCCTCCATTTATAGCAGACTACTTTTCATAATCAAAAACTTTCAGATGAAAATGAACTTTCAAAATACATCAGGCTGCAAAAATATCACCAAACGAATCTGACACTAAAGGCAGAGATACTGCAAAAGAATAAAAGTCCTCCACTGCAGAAAAAACGAGGCAGCTACATAAAGGCACAGAACCATTTAACATTTTAGAACAAAGTGCTAATAAAGGGAGGGAAGGGGGTAGAAAATAATCATTTCTGGAATTTCAAACAGAACGATTGATATTGTACAGAATGCAGCCCATGGTTGCCTGAGGGTGAGCTCTGTAAACAATCTAATTTAATTAATATCCAAGGATATTGTATGTCTGCAGAAATGACAAAATTAATAATGACTTCAGACAAATTATTGGCTTTCCTCCCATCACTAATCTCATCTTACCATTTTTATCTTTGACTTTACTTTCATCTAGGCCATTTGCACGAGATTCAGGCTTAAATTCGATATTTCCCAATTTCAGAACGGCTGCCACTACTTCAAAAACTGACTGTGTTTCATCATCCATAAACCCAACAATCTGCATTGCATTCTGGAAAGGGGACAAATAAAATTATGAGATAAAAGCATCTACATTTAAACAGATAATATATGAAAAATTCACCGTTTATCTGCATTATTACAAATGGTTTATGAACACTTCTGCTACTAAAAGTACATGGTATAATTCCTATGCTAAGTAAGGTTTTTAATACACAGGAGGTGTGAAAATGGAGCTGGCATTCAGTCCAGTCCACTTCTAGGACTCATTCAGTATTTGGGTTTCTGAAACACTATACTTTTTTTAGCCACTTAATTTAGTTTGTAACCCAACCCAATTTTTCCCAGTCAAATGAACAGGTACTCCTGTCTTCTCAGACCAGTCATTTTTAGAATCCATATTTGCATACGCTGGGTAACAAGGTCCTGTATTCATCTTGTCCCTGAGTACAACCAAGCAAAAACAGGACAGCAAATCCTCTTGAGAATCATCTCAGTCCTCTTTTTCTTTCAACTTGGTCAGCATCACCTGGTTCCTGAGGCTCAGTCACTGCTGTCCTAAGCCACTACAAAATATAATTTTTCCCAGGATCTGACCAAGGCATCTGGGCTTTTTTTTCCCCATCTTTTGTTTTCTTTTTTTGTTTGTTTCTTTTTGGTTTGGGGGAGTTTTGTTTGGATTTTTTATTTCTCTTTTTATTCTTCTTTTTCTTTTTTTTTAGTTCTTTTTGTATTCCTGTAACAATACTCCAGAAACTTGACCCAATTTCCTGTCCATGCTTCCCTGTGCAAACATGCTCTATCCCAGCATGAAGAGGGCCAGCACTCAGAACAGGGGCCCTCCCAGCCCAGCCCTGCATGAACAGACAGACCAAGGACCCTAAGAGCCCTGCACTGATGTTGAGTGCACAGCCAACCCCTGCTCCTTCTTACCCTGACTGTTCTGAAGTTTGAAGCGTCATCCACTCCATTCACTCTGGCAGAATCAAGGCCCAGGTAGTTGTATCTGCTGAAGTCCCTCTCCAGCTTGAGTTTGCCTAATAAATCAAATAAATATATCATTAGTAATAGCAATCTTGTTAGTAGCAATTTTATCCCAGAATCAGCATTTTCAGGAATAGGTTGCTATTATTGGATTTTCCTTAAGGATCTTTTAATTATTAGCCTTCTGAATACGAACAGGTTTTCAAATTTGATGGTAATACATTGCTAAGCCAATTCTGACTCAGGTATCTGGATAATATCAAAGCATATGTGGACTTTATGGATTACCAATTATACTACCACAAATAATTTGAAAAATGAATCAATATTACATTTCCCACAAAAGATGATACACATGGAATAGGACATTAAATATTAAAAAAACTCATATCTGAACATGGCACAAGGGCAACACTTACAGAGAAACTCTTCTGATGCACCAGACAGGATCTGATAGAAAATGTGGAAGTTTCTTTCACCCCTTGGCTGCTTAACAACACGAGATTTCTCTAGCAGATCTAAAAAACAAACAAAAGTCTCACAGGTCAGGGACAGACTGCTGGACCAAAACCCTTTAAAATGAATATAACCCTCCATCATTCTCTACTTCATTGCTTTATATCACCATCAGAAGACCAGAAGATGGTCGGTATGAACCTTATCACAGTATATCACATATCTCCAATATTTCTTTGAGCTAGGGGCAAGCCCAGTGCTCTGGTAAAGTGTACGAGCCACAAAGAGAATTCAGGTCAGGAGGCAATGCGCTCAAAAGATGTTAACTGATTTACATTACCACCACAGAATTAAGATTTGGTGAGGATGACTCTATGGGTGAAAGTTTGAAGAGAGGCAAAACGTTACCAGGCTAAGTGCATGAAAGATGGGTGAATGAAAAGGAGAGAACAAATAAAGAAAGCATTTAAACCGAATAATCTTGCAGCACTTTGTGATCCTAAGGTGTATCACACTATGAAATAATTCCCAGTGGGGCTGACAGAAGCTCCATCCTGATATACTTAAAAGTGAAATGGAAAAGCAGCACTTTGAAAAGCATCACTGCACTGATGGAGCAGCTTGACAGGAAGACTGCTCTCAGTGACAGACACATTTCTAAGCCTTACCCACGAGGGCAGGAATCCAGGCAGGCAGCATAAGCAAACTGACTTGTAACACCTTGCAATCACTTCAGACTCAATATCGTATTTACCACAGAGGTGACAATTCAAAGGTTGCTCAGCCTGCACTGCACTGGAAGGCTGTGGCTCACAGCACTCCAGGAGAAGGAAGAGGAATGCAGTAAAAGAACATCTGGACAGGTACTAGTGTGACCTGCTGATTTTGTACAAAACTTATGTTTTTTTCTTTTTTTCTCACTAGCACAACTACATTTTTCCAGAGAGCAAACACGAAATTGCCATGTGTTTCTCTTTAACTACATATATTCAGTGACATCCCATGCCTCATTCCAAGCACACAGCAAAGGAGTTCCCTGCATCTACCATGACACCCTCCCCACATTTTTCTGTGCCTGGGGGTTGAGCACTCTCTAAGCCTGTGCAAGAAGAAAACTCCCAAAGTGAACTGTTACTCTTCAGAACATCCACAAAGTGAGATGAGGTTTCACAAAGGTAAGGCACAGAAAAACACCAAGTCATTTTACATGGGGTTGTTAAACACTTCCCTTACTGGGATACCTGAGGTGTATTCTACTACACCTTTTCCCAGATTCCCACTTCTGCTGAAATGGAGCCTGTTCAGTTTCAGCAGTCTGGGAAGTCAGAGGTGGCACTTAGGCCAGCAACCTTTGTGCTGCAACCCCCTCACCCCAGTCCCACCACAGGGACAACTGGGATCCACCACAGAGGAGCAACTGGGGAGCCCTTGGCCAGAGGGGGGTGGATCTGTCCCGGGGTTCCCTCCATGACCAGAGAAGCGCAATAGATGTATTCCTATTTTAGCTGGCTACAGGCAGTGCCTGGTGCCTGTGCTGCCCACTGCCATAACCTCCCTTCTCATGGAAGAGGAAATAAAGACCCTTATGAAGGGTCTAAAGTAACTTCAACCCACAAAATTACACAAGTCTTCGGAGTCCCTCCTCCACCTAAACTACAGCAAGTCAGGTTCAAAATTTACCTTCTGCTCCAACTTTCTGCCAGTGACAACAATGACAAAATTCAGACAGTATTACTAATCTTCAGATTGGCTAATAGTATGACAAGTTTCAAGTATTTACAGACTGAGGAGATGCCCCATCCAAGTGTTAATACTTGGGCTGGGAGAGGCAAGGTGAGCGGCAGGCAGTTTAGAGCTGTGCTGGCTGTGAAGGTTCTCCAGGCAAGTGTTGGAACAGATCACAGCCAAATTTAATCTCAAAAAAATAAACAACTTCAGCTCCCACAGTGGCTACACACACTTCAGGAAATGGCTGTATTCTCTAAGGATATTGAAGCAATGTGGTTTGGCTTATTTGGGTTTAAAAATATTCTATCTATAAATTTATTCAAATGCTGTCATAAAAGCCCAGCTACACATCCTGGCAAAATATTGTGTGCAAGCTTTCTAATTGCATGTGTGCCTTCAGCAGATTTAAAAAACACGTTCCCGAATGTATGTAAAATCAGTTATGTTTAGGAGGATAATTTTTTTTACCAGTTTATCTTATTTATATATTTTTAGAAGCAACAAAGTTAACCAATTCACCATCAGTTTTCAAAAGTCCTAACATTCCATATTCCGTCAGCTTTCATAATTGAGGAAAAAAGCAGTCACTGTCAGAAAATCAGGTATTTTCTTTAACAAAACAGTTGCTGCCAATTCTTTTTCAAATATTTGTTCATTGGGGTTTTTTTCCTTTTCTTTCTGTTCACATGAAGACTGAAATCAGACTTGTAGGACAGATCCAGACCATCTGCCCACTTCTTCAGAAAACTTCTTCTCTCTGTTGGCCCTAATTAGCATTTTATTAAATCAACATATATTTTTCTTAATGCCACCACTGCACTGGCAGTAACTTTTGTGTGAACTCCCACCAGACTGCCAGTTCTGTGGCTCAAACACTCCAGAGTGGAAAGACAAAGCTTCACCTCAGATTGCTGCACGTGGTCCCTGGGTGATTCTGTCGACAGCGGAATGTGTGGACAGATGGTGCTCATCTATGTGAAGAGCCACAGAACCAAAAATCCCCCAAACTCTCTCTCTATTACATTTTGTTACATGGTCTATGTGAATGATGCATAGGGACTATACAGAATTATCAGGAGAGCACATACAGAGCTACATATGGTGTGTTTATTGGTTAGGTAATATTTCTGCATTATCTAACAGTGTTCTGCTTCAACAGGAATATTTAACTTGTTGCCTGCACCAAAGCAACAGGAAAAATTAAATTGCCTTGGAAAAGTTCAACCATAGAAACATTTCTGTCTGAATACCCATCAATTCAGATGACTCAAAATCCAGCTACAGGCCTCAGGTTCTGAAGATTTTTTTGTTATTCCTAGATATCACTGTTTAAATGCAAGAGATCTGTGTAAGTACCCTGCTAAACAATTTGACTTAACATAAAAGAAAGGAAAAAACGGTTCTGAATGTTTCTGCAAACTCTAATGCACAACTTTACATAAGTTGTTTTTGGTTACTTGGCCCATGAACTCGAGTGATGCAGAAAAATTTAGGATATTTGTCTTTCTCCAAATACACGAGAAATCAAATCATTCAAGAAAGGAGTAAGTAAACAGTAAAACCCAAAAATTACACTACCTTGATACCTTCTAAGTCATTAGAAGTTTATTTTAGTCATAGTCTCTTCAGCTGGCCATGACCAAGGAGCCTTTTAGCTGCTCAACCAAAGTTACAGAACGTGTTCTGGTCACAGGAGCTTATTTCTACAGTCACATTATTTTTTCTCTTTTCCTACCTTGATTATCTAGCTGTTATCAATAAAAGTCACTGATTAAAAAGTTTTTCATGAACTTTTCCCTATTATTCCCACCAAGTTCATAGTAATGTTCTCTTGGATAAACTGATCCATAATTGTGTCAGTCAAAAACTACTAAATGGGCAGTACATGCATTGACAATGACAGCATAATTTTAAGTGTTAAATCCTCATTGCTCAAGTGATGAATGGTGTTTCAAAATGAGCTAATCTAAATGTTTAATATAGTTTGTAGTTTGTTTTCTCAAACTCTTCCTAGTTTAGGCAAAACTATTGTCTAAATAGTGGCAAACATGCTAAGAGGAACACCAAGGGAGATGTTGCAATAAGTGAAGATTTAAAACAAAAAGAAAATCAACAAGAATGACTTATCTCTTCCCATAATGTCTAATTGTCCAGTTTGTGCAATATTTCCCTAAGCAAAGGAGCTTTCCAACAGCAACCACATAACAACTCAGGCTCTAGATTTCCCAGTAAGTGGGTAATTACTTCTGACTTTAAAAATGAACAAACAAGTTGTAAAAAAGAATAAGTTGCAAAATTATCACTTTGCTAGCTTTAAAAAAAAAAAAAGTTGTTGCCTTAGATAAACATCCTAGATTTCTTTCATGCTGTTGTTGGAAAAGATGGCAAAACAGGGCCCTTTCTTAATTTCTTGTTATTTGGACTCTAAAGACATTTTTCTGGTTAAAAATGGCTTTTCCATATCAGGCATTGCATATTCTTTACTTCCCAACCTGCACCAATGTTGTCTCTGAGTTAATCATTAAATCACTGAAGGGCTTAGGCAGATCAGGCAAGATCACCTAATGCTAAAATCCAGGTAATTTTTAGCAGGAAATTCCAGGCGAAACATGAAAAGTTAAGACTTACAAAAATTCTGGGAAAGATATTGGGAGATCCATCCTTTTCAAAAGGTCTAAACTATTGTAAGTGTGAAACATTTTGAGTGTGAAGCGTTTTGTACTATGCAAAACCCCTTCAGCCATCAAATTTAGTGTACACAAAACCAGTCACAAAACTAACAAACCAAGTGTGCACACAAACACTGCCTTAAGTACAAAACTGATGCAGCATCTGTGGACAAAGAGTCATATTTTAGAGCTGAAAAAAGCTATTGCAATTAGCACCTATTACTTCAAAACCAAACATACCTATTTTTACATAAGATTTTGTATGTAATGTATATATGCAGTCTGTAATTACAAGTGGAAAAGAAACTACCATTCTCCTCTCTCTCATCCTCACTAACGAAGTAGTTACAATAAATGGAAAACTAAGAGTAGTATTGATCTTTTCTGTAATTTTTTTCCACAATATTACACCCAGCTGAAAGCAACACTCCAACACTGCCTTTACTCATAAATGCTCTGGAAAAAAAAAAAAAAAGCCCTCTGAGTGCCTAATTGCTGACAAGACTGTCCACTGCAAGAGCAGAGATTGTGCAGAAGGGCGCAAAGAGCAGACACACCTCAGCCTCGATTCAGAGAGAGAAAATGTAAATGCCTTTCACCTGTTTGCAGTTGCCCTCTAAAGCAGCAGCACACCTTTAAAAGCAGGGACTGATGGTTGCTACTAAACAGGGATGGGACGCCTACAGTCCCAGGTGGCAACACACAAGGGTCTCACGTTTAGCAATGCTCACAGGAGCAGTCTGCATTTCCTAACCCCATGCACATGGAACAGGCCACCTGTGAATGGATGGGCTGGCTGGCAGCTGGCACCAGGACTGAGCCCCAGGACTGATGCTGGGCTCCAGCATCCACCCATTAGGAAAACGAGCTGGGATCTTCACAGAAAGCTAACAAAAAGGCAGGAGGAACAACTCGGGCTTACAGCACACCCCAGTCAGCTTCCTTTACCCTCCTACTCACCCCCACACCTGCTGGTGGTGGATCAAACAAGTGCCATACATGCTGCCTTGAGCTCCAAGGGAAAAAAAAAATCCTGACTGAAGAAAAATACTTAAAGTTTGCATAAATCGCAATAATTTCAAATTATCCATTCCAAATTTCTTTTCAGGACTGTTCATGATGATATAACAGTATATCAATTTCCTTGGAAACCAGCACAGTTGGAAGATCTGAGTTGCCATACATGAAATGAGATGGCACAGTTTTTACACTTTTCAAACACAACATTATCTTCACTTTGGGTACATACCAGTTCTGAATTTATACACAAATCCCTTACATTTCATTATCTCCATTCTGATTCTCAAAAGATTTACCCTTGTGTTTATGGCACATTAAATGTTTCAGATCTGTCAGCTGAACATTCCCACTGGCTGCAAACTGGACAGGGCAGACAAGCAGTGTGCACTGTCTTGATAATTCCACCTTCTAAATCCATCCTGTGCAAGGTTCACTCCTTTAACCCCTCTCATTAAGAAGCAGGAGCTCATTGAAGGGCCCCAGGAGAATGGCCTGAGGGACAGTCACAGCAGCATCAGCCACTCCTTGAAGGATCACCACAGGCAGAGTGACCAGCCTCCCACAGAGCTTCACAGCATTCCAGAGCAGGGCAGAACAGGCCATTCCAAAAGAGACCTTTCAGCCTAATGGGTCTCTGCTTATCCACACCAGCCTGATAAAATTAGTAGCTTATCTTGGTTACCATTCTTGCCACCAAAATAACCTAGATGTTTGCAGTGTCTGCTCCAAGCCACTCACAGTACGAAACGCATCCTGGTGATATAGGCTGTGGCACAAAATGCCCACTACCTTAACTGATGTTTGAAAATTTGGTCAGAAAAAACAACTAAAGTTTAACTAAAGCCTTATGATGTCATCTTCCAACAGACAGTCAGATATCAAAGAATATTTATGAATATTTCCATAATCATACTTTCCCTTTTAAGGATAGGGAACTTCAGTGCTACTTGACTTCATGTTTGATGAATTATGAAGACAAATCCTGATTTTGACTTAAACCAGAGTAAATTCTAAGTGGTGTAAAAGAATTTAGGCCCCCAATATCTTCAGAATGATGATGCCTCACAGAAAAAGAAATGTTTGTGTTGCAATGCAATGCTGCAGATGTGTGGAAAAGATCTAAGGCAGCACAACCAATTTGCTTTGAAATTGCAGAGAATTTAAAATCTCTTCTAAAGAGAGATGGATGGACTACCAAATTTTCCAAACATTTAATCAGAGATGAGATATATTAACATGCTGCTACAGGAACTCAGTATTTGCCTGTGACATACCCTGCCAAGGATGAGGTGTTTCATAGTTCAACAAGTAACATCTTTTCCACAACAGGGCTTACACATCAGGTCTTTATTCTTAAACTGAAATTAATCTCCTTGCTATTAGATATTTATTACATGTGACAAGACAGAAAGAATGCCTAAAATAGGCATATTTTATTTTACAGGCATCCAAAAATACGTCTGCCCTTTGATACATATGTCATCACACCATTACAATTACATGTAATGTTATAATTACACCATGCAGAGATTGATGGGGCAGATAAACTACAGAGAAACTATTTGGATTGCCTTTTGATATGACACAATATCTTAATTACATGACTCAGTGCAGTACTTTCAAAGACAGACTGTTAAATGTCCACTCTTACAAAGGAGACTTCATTTTTACATATATATTTTGAATGTGAAATAAAAAGAAACAAATAACAGCCTTTTAAAACCTTTTTGTTCACATTTAATTATTATGAATATATTATGTTTGGCCTCTAATTTTGTTGACTGGCAAATGTCAAAGCTAATAGATCACCATAAACACTTATATAGTGACTAATTTGAGTTTCAAGATCTACTCCGTCACAAAAATCAGGCTCTTTGGGCACAGCTCCAAAAGGTGACCTGGTCCAGAAAAAATGTCTGCCCTCTGAAAAAAGCCAAAACCTACATTTATGTGCAAAATTCCTCACAGTGTTTTTTAAATGTTTATGTTATACGTGGAGAGTACAGTTCACCTTGGGTGAGTCTCATTATTTCACAACCAGTAAAATGCCAATGGTGTCAAAAGCCACATCTTTAGAAGCAGCAACGAATTTGGCTGAGTGGAAAGAGAGGTCAAGGCTTGGTCAGTGACACCTAGTATAGTCACTCACTGCCCTCTTCCTCCCCTTTTAAAAATAAGAAAACCAAACAAATATGGCTTTATATAGCACTGAGGAGGAATTTATTTTAAAAGCTGCACTTAAGCCCTCAAAAGAAAAGCAAGTCAAAGCATTCTGGGCTGCCATTCAGTTCCCAGCCTTTTTCCTCCCAACAGAGAGCTGGTCAGAATTTCTGAATTGCTACAGGTGTTATAAAACAAGCTCCAAGGCCATCTTTGCCTCCCTAAACTCAGCAGCTGTTCATCCTCTCTCACTATAAACCTTTTCCTACACTTTGAGGTGTATAAATTTGTACAGATGGTTTTGGTTCCAAGTAAACATACTCATGGTGATCTTCAGCACACTCTATATTACCCTTACAAATTACAGGACAGCACCTGCCACAAATACATGACCCATCAAACCTAGTAACACAACAGATTCCAGGGATTCAAAAATAAAAAAGATTCTCAGATATCCATATGCATCTGCCACCAGCTCCAGAGACAAGATACAGACTCACAAACATCACTCAGTACATTTGAAACAACACAGTTGATTCAATATTCATGCTTACTCCTTTAAGTCTGTTTTCACTTACTCTAAGGCATGTTATTAAGCACCACAACACCAATAAAATTAAAAAGCAGAATTTATCACATGATGGAGAGAGATTCTATTAGACTAACACAGCTGATCTTTTCAATAATTTAACCATCTTCCTTTCTACACAGAACATTTTAATCTGAGAACATACCAATAACTGATATCAAAAGTAATACTCACAGTTGCTTATTACTCCCCCAAGTGGGTCACCCTTGAAATCAAATTCAATATCCATGTATTTTCCCTGTGAAAGCAACAGATTTTAAGATTATAATTTCTGCTTAAGAAAAACTGCCCAAGACATTTAAGTTAGTTGGTTGAAAGGTTAGGAGAGTGACCTGACAATCTCCTGTCAGATTTTTGAAAAACAGAAAATTATTCAAATCTTCTAAGACATTATCACCAGCAGGGATTTTTATGAAAACAGCTTTAATCGGGTCTGTAAAGCAACCCAGTAACTTGCCCAGTTTCTAAGGTTCTGTGAAGAAAACGCACATTATACAAACTTCCATCGGAGTGCCAAGAGTACCAAGCAATCCCTGTAGCCGTTTAGGCATTGCCATGCTTATTTACTGAAGGATGGAGGAAGGAATTATCTTGCAGGCAGCCTTCAGTTCTCACTGGGAGCTGTGGGAGCATGAACCGAGGTAGCTGAAGGAGAGCCACTCAGTCTGGCCCGAAGCAGCGGCTGGCAGCGAGCGCTGCTCATAATCGCGGGACGTCTGTCCCTGAGCGTGTGCCTGCCTTGTAAAAGTGATGGATTTTTCCCGCTGAACTCCTTCCCTTGTAACTCAGGAGACCAGAGGCAACAATTAACGGGCTGTCACCGCACAAGCGATTTCAATCCCAGTCGCACTGGCGCAGTGCGTTTCCTTGACTTCTGCTTGACTTTTCCACATCACAGAAGATCACTCCGCTCTTTGGATCGTTTTAATTTATTTGACAAGTGCTTAATGTAGTAACAGCTACATTTAACAGTGACAAAACAGACAGAAAAGGCAAAAGCAGTGCTGCTCGCGTTGGCAACGGAGTTAAGAAAGATACAAGCTGCTGGTAGTAATTCAGCCAAATTCCACCCTCTGGCACATTCTTAACAGAGGACACTGCTCACTGTCAGGGGGTGAGGCACTGCAACAGGCTGCCCAGAGAAGCAGGGCAGGCTCAGGGCCAGCTTGGACAGGGCTCTGAGCATCCTGGTCCAGTGGAAGATGTCCCTGCCCAGGGCAGGGGGCTGGAATGAGATGGTCTTTAAGGTCCCTTCCCACCCAAACCTAAGATTCTAAGACAAAACCACTACATTGAAAAGCCTTGTGTTTATACTTCCTTATTCACCACACTTAGGAAGAGATTGGGTTTTGTTTATTTTTCTGTTTTACTTTTTATTATAGAACATAAAAACCCAAGCACTTTACACTGACTCACTCAAAGATACTTTCTAATTTACTGGGTATTTTGTCAAGATTGGTTTGACTCTACTTAAACTCTATTTTCCTCCCTGTACTGTCTTGTTCAAGGTTAATTCTGGGCTGATTCAAATTTCAGAGATAAAAAAATTAAATGAGATAATTAAATTTTTATTTCCCAAGGACTGGGATAGCTGGGTGTTTCCAAAACAATTCAACATTTTTAGCTCAGTGTTTATAAGCAAGGAATTGAAAGGCAAAATAGTTGTTAGTTCCACTTTGTCCTGGAAAGACTTCTGGGCTCTCCGTTCATAATTTCTGTAGTGTCATGTCTGATAATTGCAGTCTTCCTACCCTTTCTATTAAAAAAAAAAAATTAAAAATCTCTACAGGTGCCCCAAATTTTGGCCCTGCCCTTGTGATGAAGACCCCTTGCTCTGTTCACAATCAGAGGCAACAAGTTGCTGAAGGAGCATTCACAGACATGTGGAACATCATCAGCTCTTGAGAATTAGAAGGGAAGGGGAGGAAATCTCCCAAGTGGAAAAAAAAGCCACTCTCCAGTCTCACGATGTCCAGCACTTTTATCCATTTGCTTTAACTCACAACACACCATTCTCCCAGTGTATCGATTTTCCTTCTTTTGTCAGCTTCACACATCTCACAATATTACTCTTCTGGACACAGGTGAGCAAATGACAAAGTTGTATTCAGCTTTCTGATTTTAGCAGGAGAAACAATGATAAGTACTCACACTACTGAACCTCCCAACTCTAGCATCAACTTTTCTGCTTTTTCAACTGTCAGTTCTGATAATTTCTCATTCAGTTTCATGCCCAAAAAAAGGTTGAATTCAACTAGTTGATTATAAAGAATTCAAGCAAAAAAAAAAAAATTACAACTGTTCATATTAAAACTAAAGTTGTAAACACATTTTGAAACATTATAGAAAGCAAATGGGAAACTAACGTAGTAAATTTAACCAAAAAAATATACATATGAATGGAAAACAAGACCACATGGAAAGATCTACATGCTAAGCAGACCAGTTGCTGGACACATGGTCTCTGACACTAAAGCCACCAGTGCCAGAAAATTAAACAATCCAGCTGCACTCTAATTATGTTTTCATCCGGTCACAGGCTGCTACATCCTAATTTTATTTTTTCTTTTTTAGCATCTACTTTGATATCCAATTGAACTCCATGCCCATAATCAGAAACCAACAACATTTCTGGCAAGGAGGTGAAACATCTTTTAAGAGGGGTCACTAATAGTGCCCTACTAACACATTTGGGAAGGAGAAGATGCTCCCATGTACTAAATGAAATACTGATTGTTGCTGAAGGTCTTTAACTTCTTCAAACACCACAGTCTTCAGGCAGCTACAAGAAAGTTCCCCAAGTTATTCCTTCCCTCTTTACATATGCCTTGATGGTTGATACATGGTAAAACAGAAACAGCCAACAGCACAGCACACTCCTGGAAAAGGACTGAAGAAAATACTTACGAATCTAGAGGAGTTGTCATTCCGCACAGTTTTGGCATTTCCAAAAGCTGGAGAAAAACAAATACAACAAGCAAATCTATCAGTAAAAAAAATATTTAAATGCTAAAATTATTAAATTAAATGCTAAAATATCTAGGTCTGCTTACATATTTAAAGGAATTAAAGACTTCTGAGAAGCAATGCCCTGTTCATTCTATGGGCATCAGTCCCTGGGGACAGTGTGACAGATGTGATCACAAATTACAAAAACTTACAGAAGTCCAAAGAAGTTTTGTCTCAACACTTTCCTTGTTTAAAAAAGCTAAAGAAAAATAGACAAGAGGAAATGGTTCCAAAACAAAACTGCATTGATATTAAGCATATATCTTTGGGGTTCAAATCAACAAATCCATAATTTTATTACCCAAATAACTTTAAATACAGGAAATACTTCTTCCTCTTCATTTCAGAGAAAGAAATTAATCCTGTTTCCCAGAATATGTTAAAAGCTGGAGGCCAGAAGTGAGGAAAGTAAAGAATGATACTTTAAAATTGTTTGCATAGGACAATTTAAGCAATGCTTTGAAATGGATTTATTTATACCATTTCAATTCATTAATCCTACCTCAAGCTGAATATTAATCAACTGAAATCAGTCAGATTTACAATGAAAGTTTGTCTTTAGCTTGACCTAAACTAGCATTCTGTATGGTTTGGTTTTAGTTTCGTTAGTTCAAGTTTTATGACAATGAAAATTCTCTGAGGAAGGACTTCCCAAGGCTACATTCAGATGGACAGTCAGCATCTTAGAGCATGGGCAGGACAAGAACTCAGACTGGAGGACAATTCAAGCTCTGAAACTCACACATTGTCCAAGCACATGGAGTCAAACAGGAGTGTCCCCTCCATCATTAGGTACAGCACTCCTACGTCCAACAAGAGACTTTATTTATCCCAGTATTTATTTACATAGCATATATATATTCGAAGATCAAGTCAAGTCAATGTTTTTTGGACAAAAATAAATACATGCCTCTAGGCTTCCACAAACTTGCATGAGTAGACTTATTCTTGACCAAAGAACTAGAGCCAAAATGAAAAGTTTGTTGATCCTAAAGGCCAGGATAAGTGAAAGAATTGTTTTTAAAATCTTTATGCCCTGCAATAAATCATCTTTTCAACAACCAAATCTCTGAGCTTCGTTTTCTTAAACACAGTGCTGAACAGTAAAGTCATTTATAACTACATGGAGTCAAGCACAAATGTTCCATTATAAAGCATGAGATACAATCCTTGGTTTTCCCTAAAGTTCATTGTTTCTAAAAGTTAATTTACAGTAGCAACTGTAGTTTAATAAAAATAATCCCATAAGATAAATTATGCATATGTAATATTTATGTCATTTTCTTGCACTGCAGTTTGACTGAAACAGAACTACATAACCAAAGAAAAATAAATCCAACCACAAATGCTTAATTTCTGTCTAAAACCTATATAAGCAGCCAGGCTTGCTCAGGTTTTATTCCTTATGGAATAAGCCAGTGTCCAACCTTCCAAAAAAAGCTAAACAGGCATTACCAACACATCAAGTAGAACAAATAGCACCTTAAAATGATAAGGCAATCTTCAGTAAGCTTAACTGATCCCTCTTGTATTAAAACAAAGCTTCAAAAACTAACAAGAAATCAAACCCATTGGCAGTCCCTGGGGAACAATCTAGCTTTGGCAAGAAAAGCCTCAGTACCCACCATTCCATTTCTGTCTTTATCTCTGTTCTGGAAGCAGATTTCAGATATAACAACACAGCTCTTCTCTATGAACCCAAAACAATGGAGGGTTGCAATCCCCCCATTCAGCTTTAAGGGGAACACAGCTGATCATCAAAGAAAGGCTTATCCAGCACTTCAATTATTCTTAAATGTCAACATTTCATCCTTTCTTTACAAGTCTTTGCTTATAATATCTGTTTTGTGTACAAAGACCACGTTTTAACCATCCAGCTCCCCACTGCTCTCTGCCCAATTTCTTGCATTCCCTTTATTTTTATTTTCTTATTTCACTTTTCCCTCTGTTCTCACTTGCAGAGTCCTTATTCCCTGTAGACTCCAATTTACCACATATAAGCAAGGCAATAAACACAATGTTGACACTCAACAGTCTTTACAAACACCACATATGATCTGGCCATAAAGCAAAATTGTCTTTTGACAACTGACTGTCTCAGCACCACAACAGCTTTGAGAATTCTGGGAAAGACTGAGCCAGGAATCGACACAATAGATCTAAATAAGTCAATGCTAACCAAGGAACTTCTGAAGGCAATTATTAGACAATGGGACAGAACTGCGAGCTTTGAGGATCACGTATCCTATCTCCAGGGGAAAAAAAAAAAAGGAAAAAAAAAGAGATGATCCTCTTTCTGGCAGCCAACATCTTTAAACTAAAACTACTAATTAAAAAAATAGAAGTCTTTCGTGGGAGAGCAGGAATGACAGTTGTCAGGAAGAACAGGCCAACAGTCACCAGACCCAAGAAACAATAAATCTCAGGAACAACAGGCATGTATATGGATCGGCTTAGTTTTTTCTAAGATCCATTTCTTCACCCATTTTTTTTTTTCTCTAAAAGAGAAATAATGCCTGACAGAGGTTGTTTGTTTACTAGAGACTATAAAAATATGATTTGGAAGGAAATGAATCAGACGGACTGAAGTCAAGTCTTTTGATACAGACTAGCATCATCAAGGCAGAGTTAGGAAGGGTAAGCCCTCCGAGAGCAGCAGGAGGAGGCTGGGAAGTATGACGTAACTTCCTGAGCTCTTCCTTCATAAGGGAAACCATTTTCTTCTCAAGAAAACCTACACACAGCCAAAGAAAATCTTGCAGATGTGTTCATATAAAGCATCTCCTATGGTTTTATACACCAAATCACAACAAAACATGATCAGTTTTCCGAACCAGCTCAGCTGGAACATCAGTACACACACAGGTAATATGCTCCCATATACCCTGTGAGATTCTTACCTTCAAGAACTGGATTCGACTGCAAAAGTTGTTCTTTTACTTGATTAACCTCTGCTCCTTTTCCACACACAGCAGCTACATATGACATGACAAGTTTGCTTGCCTCTGTGGGGGAGAGCCAAATAAAACAGTGATAAGCATTGGCAAAAAGGCCGTAATATAATTTTACAGACAAAATCTCCATCACATTTTCTCAATGCCAGACAGGAACTGTGAGCACATTCATTTCAGTTTTCTCCTGCATTGTTGTACCATCTGGAAATGCAGAAGGAGCATACCCTGCTCTGAGACCCATGCCATTACATCAGCAATTCTCTTGATTTAAATACCTAGAGCCTCTACCCAAGCTAAAAAAATAGCCACCACTGGATACAGCACATTACCTGCTCCTTTTTCATTTAGCCTCAGTAAGAGGCACTCTTCAAGGGAAGAACATTATCCCCTGCTGACACATTGGAAATGTTTTAATGTAGCCTGAAAATAAACAGGCTCAGGTATTTTCAAGACACAAAATTCAATCAGTTTATATCAGCAGATACACAACAAGTGCAAACATACAACACTTGTACACATGCAATTACAGCTTTAATCTACAAGCAGCTGAGTAAGTGCAACATCACATAACGTGCTGCAGTCTGTTCGAAAGTAAAACCAACAGAGAAAGCGAAGCATTCATTTAAACAATAAAACTAATTTGGAGGTGCTTTTAAGAAAGTCTGGAACAATTTCTGGACTCTCAGAGCTGGGTTCATATGGGTGTTAATCACCCATGATAGAAACAAAGATTAGATAATCCATCCAACCCTTATGTTTTTGCTGATCAGGAAAAAGCAGCTGGAAAATGATTTTGTTTATAAAGAGAGTCTGTGATGGTTACTATGATGCAAGACAGTGAAATTTGAGGCAATATCGGCTGATATACAATGTAATTACTAACAGCTGGAAACCCTACCAGTTCAAGACTGTGGTCATAAAAAAAATCATTACATTATATTTGTAACAGATCTTCAGAGATCTGTTACAAATTTAATGGTCTCATTTCAGGAAAGAGCTGAGAGATGAGACATTATCCCTTGGATTGTGATTTTTCCTATTTAACCAAATTTGTTTGTTTAGCACTATATTACTATCCCATGTTGTAGAGGAAACTGAGCAAACATGCCACACAGGAAGCAAGCAGGGAGCAAAAGCTATAGGTGTGTTCAGAAGGCCCCCGTCTCTTTTATTTGTACCTCAAACACAGCTCTCATTTTTTAACTCTGTTCTCTTCAGAGCTTGGAATTACGAAACTATTTAATTTGAATTTTTTCCTAAAACAGTCAACATCTTTAAGCACAGGCACTCAATCACTGAGAGAAACATGCACCAAAGCAGCAAAAAAGCTGTAATAATAGTTTACACACAATGACTTCAATACAGGCTTTGAACATCAGCAAAAGAAAATAAAGGACCTTTTTCTTATTAGGAATTCTGTTTGTCCCAAGAAAGATATCAGGAAGGGAGTTATCACCCTAACATTTCAAAACATTTTAATACACCACTTGTTCTGGTGATGCACCATGTTTTCTTGCCTGACGTTACTACCAGTTAACATTAAAAACATGCAGAGAAACAAGGACAAAATTGGAAGTAAAAAAAAGACCCAACTGATTCAGTTCTTCCAGGGCAAAAATGTCAAATATTCTGGCTACAAAAAATTTAAAACACAGTTATATACTGAGAAGTTTGTTTCCTTAACTCCAGGAACTTCCTATCCTCTCTGCTCCCTATTTTGTGCTTATCTCTATAAAAAAGGAATAATTCATATTATTTCCCATATGGCTATAAAAATTACAGAACAGTCAAAATATCTATACAAATCTAAATCTACTATTTACATACAGAGAAGTTCAACAGCTCAACCTCTGATTCACCTTTCAAATGAATAAACCAATAATATGTGTACCTCAGTTGTATGTGGTGCTTGATAATTCACATTTCATGAGGAAATCAAGATATTAAACACCATCAGTCCAGGACTCTTTGCCAAAGTCGGAACTTCTACATAGAATCTCAAACAGTCATATAAATAATAACTTGGGTTTTTTAATCTACACTTCTACTGAACACGTTTTCCTGTCATCAAACTGTAAATAAGGATTATAAGACTTCGAAACCTCTCAATTGGATGCCACCGATCACAGAGCACCAGAGATGATGCCTATACTTTATATGCACACAAAAGTCTTGGAAAGCAACTCCTTGTTACCTACTTTGAGTCTTGCTCAGAATAAGCACACAAAGCCCCACATATTCTCAGATGCCAAGGAAAAATCTCTCAAATTACTTGGAAACAGATGTATGCCTTCCTACCCGCTGTCTCTTTTGCAAGTCACCTCTGTTTTAAATTGCTATCTTTGAAAATAACTGGCTTTTTTCTTTTTTAAGGTCTACCTAAAATGTACTGCAGTTATGCAATCCTCACTTGGTTTCTAACCTTCCAGTTTAAAAACTAGCAGTTATTTTCAAGGAAATGTCAGCTTTGCCTAAGAAACTCGGTGTTCTGGCACACAAGCCAATCTTAGCACTGCAGCTGAGCACAGTGTGCAAAGGGCTGATAAAATTTCCAAAGCAATTATTTACAGTTATTTCTTTTCCTTAGATAAATAGCACAATCCAGTTTTAAAGGCATATATTTATTGAGAGAGAAGTGGAAGTATCAAGTCTATAAAACTCAGAGCATTCAGTTTTCCATATCTTCAAGTTTCCCACTGGGACAGCCTAAATGTTTTCTGGCCCTTGCAATACTCTGTGACAAGTGAGCATTACTTTGGAACAACTCTAGATACTGATGAGGACAATGTACTTACATGACATGGGACTTCAACATGGTGACAGTGTGAAAAAACACTGTTTTATGTGAGTTCACAGCTGCAGCAACAAGTGTGGCAGCACTCACTTTCTGCAATGGCTGGACACAGAGTTACTAACATCTCTCAACTCTTACCCGCTCCAGCTTCCCACTGCAAGACTCTGAACAACGCTAAATGTTTTTAATCAGATCCTAATTGCCCCTTACCTGTTTTCCCAGCTCCACTCTCTCCTGTAATAAGGATGCATTGGTCTTTGTCCTGGTCCCTTAGAGACCTGTAAGCTTCATCAGACAGAGCAAAGCTGCAAAGAAAGAAAAAGCCAACTGAGAATTAGGAAAAAAAAAACCAAAACAAACTACCAAATACTGACAATAATTACCTTACTGACAACAAACACCTTTTCTTCCTGGATGTCCCTTGCACACCCAGGAAGAAAAAAAAAAAGCAACAAAAACCCAAAACTCTCCAAGTGCTAATGTTCCATAAGTGGTGAAGTGGTTCAGTTTTCAGAATATGAAGACCCACAGAAGCAAAATGGATACTTTTTTCTCAGAGGCTCACTTGGACCTCCTTCAGGAAAAGCAAAGATAATCTTGAAGTTTTTCTAAAGATAGCAAAGTCAAAACAAAATAACGGAATTTTAGGGAAGTGTAGCTATCCTTCTTCATTGAACAAAGTGTCATATTCTCCACTGAAAAATGCCAGTGCAACATCAGGGCATGGTTTGTCAGATGTCTCTAAGATAAATGAAAGAGGAGAACCCGGAGCAATAATTACACCATAAACCACAAATTCTACTCAGGAAGAAGAAATCTCACAACCTTATAAAACACTGAGCATTTTAAGCCTTTGGGTTTAGCTGGACTTGGGCATGAATATGCAGAATTATTTCTCACTAACTGTGTTCTTAACCCAGTAAGTGAGATGTGATGTAGGGAACCTAAAGAATGTAATAAGAACCAACAGATTTCCTGTACCAAAAATGTCTTTTCCTGGAGCTCAGAATATCATGACCCTGAAACTCCTGGGCTGCAATTTGAATCCAGATGTGCTCTGCTGCCATGTAGCAACATATACTTTGGAGAAATGCAAATGTTTTACTTTTATTTAGTCTTCTTTAGAAGTAATTTTGAGACAGAATAAAGATTTTCTTTCAACTGCATTTTTCAATTAATGGAATAAAGTACTCTGGAAACTAATCATTTTTTTTCCCCCTTGGAAAAATTTAAACAAGTAGTATCTGAAAAAGGACATAAAAGCAAAATCCAAATAAAAAGGCACACGTGCATAACACAATTAAAGAAAAAATATGATACCCAAACATGGTATGTTTTTACATGAAATAAACAGCTGTTCAACAGACCAAGAGCTTTGTTAAATTTCTGCATCTAGTAAAATATTTAGTGTTTATATATATCCAAAAGTGGACATTGTTTATTATTTACAGCAAACAAACCACGTATGAAAAACAGAAATGAACTCTCAGGTCAACATAAGATGCAGAGTCCTTGCAGGTTCAATGCACTTTTTAGAAACTTGATTCTTTATTCTACAATAGTTCAGGAGCTTCGCATTCAGCTGATAGCAGCAAACAGATCAAGTATTTGTTTTGGACAACATAGCTCTATAAGGTGCTTTTCTTTTCCCAGGCAACCACTGCTCCTTTATAGAAGAGCAGGCTCTTTGTTATGACACCAGTTATGGGAAACAGAACAACACAATGCAAGCAGTGAGAGCCATGCAGGGTCTTTTCTAGGTGCTCCTACTGCTGCAGTTTGAAAGCTTCAAATATTAAACCTACATATGTTAAAATTAGTCCATACTTATTGCTACTGCTGTCCCTTAGTTTCAGGCTTCTCTCCCCAAAAAGTTTATGAAGAGCATGACACGTCTCCAATTTATCATCAGGTGCATGTGCAACACCGTTTTTTCTACTTCCTCATCCCTCACCCGTATCAGACTCATCTCACATTTGCTTATTTGGGTTTTGGTTTTGTTTGCCCGTTTGGCTTTATGGCCACATCATGTTACCAGCCCAGCCACCCTGCAAGAGACCCAGGTAACCAAGTGAGGGGCATCCTGAAAGATTTGGTAATTGGGAAATGACATACCTTGCAAGTCCTTTGCACATAAGCAATAACACCCTCCCCCCTCCCTCCCTCTGCAGGGCCTGCCAAGGATGCTCAGGCCATCGTTTCCCCCTTCTCTGTGTCCCTACCACCTTCCCTCCTGCAGCACATCTGCCTGCCCAGCTCCATCACTCACCCAGGGCTCCACCTCTCTCACTGCTTTTCTCCAGCCTATTATGTCCAAGGCACTAAATTACAATTCTCCTCTCTGCACAGATGGCTGGACCATCCACTTAAAACCCGTGATCAAAGGTCATTAACTCCTTTTGATACATATCCTGTTGAACCCGGAGCAAGGCTGATCTCTCAAACCTTAATACTGCTGTGCCGACTGAAGCATTTGAACTCAGCAGTTCAGCTGGAGGTGAAAATGTGTTTACGAGAGAGTAGCAGGCTGTAATGTTTTTAGCATTACAACAAAGTCACATTGTGATGTGGCCAATATGCTGGAGAGCTAGCAAAAAAAATACAAAATATTCTGCTGCTGTGAGACCATGACACAATTTCTGGCACCCATTTTACTGTTTGGAATCCAAACTACAGTAGCAATAACACTTTACCAGACTCTGTTACAGGACATATTTAGGAAATTAATAATATTTGTTGAATGTTGCTGCAGATATACTTGCAATTTGAAAAGTACAACAGTACTCAGAAATGCTTATTCCAGCACAGAATGCCTTCCTTTTTGCAAGGAAAAAATTAAAAGCAACAGGATGAAGATGAAAGAAATAAACTGCACTGAGCATTCATGGGCCACGTGAGACAAACCTTAACAATAATGCTGTGATTTTCACAGGTTTGACTGAGGGAAACTGGCTTTCAGCAAGAAGATATGACTCTGAGATGCTTTCCAAATTAGCAGACTGCATGGCTCATTCTGTGCCTCTTGTTCTTCAAACAATCTTGGCCGTCAACAAATTTTTCACTTTTGAAACAATTTTCTTGGCAGCAGTTTCACACTGGACAATGAAATCAGCATCAAGCACAGAGGAAGTATTCTCTGTTGATGTAGTGAGTTACGAGTTAATCAGTTTAGTACCCATTCATCTTTTCTAATACACTGAATTTAAGTTTCTCAACAGCCCCTGCCAAAATATATTTTACTGCTTGATGTATTTATTAACTCTGCCTGCACTGCTTAAAGACACCAAATCATGCTTTTTCTCCTTCCTCCACAGAAAAACTGAGAGCCTAATACTGCAATGAGGTTTTTGAAGTTGGAGGAGAGAGGCAGATTTCATTCAGTTCTGGTTTAATCCAATCTAGTCAGAGATTTCCTGCCATTTTCTCCAATCTACACAACCCACAAAGCCTAATACTCCACCAGGGTATCAAATATTATCTACCACGGACAAAAGAAAAAATAAGTCAACGCATTTCAAAAGAAGTTTTGCATAAGTACTTATCAAAAGTGACCCAGTAGAAGTGTTGTAAAATCTACCACTGATGTTTCAACCACTGCTCCAACAATCCAGTTGGAGAAGGAATAACCAAAAGTCTGTTTAAACAACTAAGGCTCATCTTTCTGTAACTGCGAAATAGCAATAGCACATTTATGTCAGTCTGAACAATGATCTTTATCTCAGAGAAAAAGACAGATCTATTCAGATGTCATCTTGACTTTCATGGCACCACATTACACCTCACAGTCCTTCCCATCTATTATCAACATCTACCTTTACAGTAACAGAAAACCCAAAAAAACCCAAACTTTGAGTCTTTTAGTTCAAACTCTAGCTGATAAAAAAATAGAACTTCATACTATTCTCTATTTGTTTAAAAAATAATTTCATTTAAGGTCATTTAAGTTTAACACATATTAACGGTCTATAGACCACAAAGAATCCCAGCCTTTTTCCTTTTAGCAACATGAAAAGACATGGCTCTGTGAAGCCAACATTTGCAACCATGAATTTAAACCACATACCACTCTTCAAGCCACCTCACAATTACAGAGCCTAAGTAAAATTTTAGCATAGTTTAAAAAGCAGTTATAAACCATGTGTTTCGAATTAGCTGATGAGTGCGTCAGCAGTGTCAGTTACCATACCTTATAATAAGCTCTTCTTTGATTTTTAGGTTTTCATGGAGGAAGATGACATTCTCTTACCACAACAAACACAAATATTTCCTGGAGTTCTCTTTTAGCTAAGACTTATGTATAGAAGCA
Organism: Acrocephalus scirpaceus scirpaceus; assembly: GCA_910950805.1. NCBI lineage: Eukaryota > Metazoa > Chordata > Aves > Passeriformes > Sylviidae > Acrocephalus > Acrocephalus scirpaceus. Next base: position 40,540,206 of record OU383779.1, on the reverse strand, counting down.
ATTTGAAATCGAAATGCTGCCCACACCTAGCTCAGTAAGAAAGCTCTGCTTCTTTATAGCATGGCCTGTTCAGCCACATGTTCCAGATGGCCAGATCTGTCACAAAGTCCTAACCCAAAAATTTAACAAAGGGAAACAGCATAGCCCTTCAAGGGATATTTCCAAAGGGCTCTGCCAATTCGCAGCATCTCAACAGCATCTCTGTGCTTAAACAGTACACCGGGGTCAGGAAAAGACAGGAGCAAGGTTCCCACCTGCTCACCCTGGAACAAGCAGCAAGTGCTGCATTTGAACACTCCAGATTGCACCCACAATTACAGAAGCCATAAAAACCTTGCTCTTATAGTCAGAAATTCACTTCACAGGAGCAGCTTTTCTACCATCTTTTTCCTTTAAGCCAAACTCACCAGGATCAGTATTTGCCAGACACTGGTACTTCTTTCTGCTATCATTTTCATTCTTCCTTTCATTTTTCTTAGCATTTTCAATTAAAAGTAACTAGTTAACACTATTTTAAATTCTCTCCAATTGCTCTTCTCATGCACTTATAGAGTCAATTCACTTCTTCACCAGCTGTTGCTTTGACTCGGAGATCCTTGGTCCCCATTTCAGTAACATCCATTGCTTAATCTTGGCTATTGGCTGACAACTCGTTTGCTACTCTCAAAGGAAATGAGGAAAACCTCTTTTCTTGACTGTTCCAATTCCTCACGAAGCAGAGTCCTGCTACCAGGGCATAACTGCTCAAGTACCAGGGTTCATTTCTGCCCAAATGTGTTTAAACACACTGGCAAGATGCTAGAGGCCAGTGCTTAACAAAAACTAGATACCATGCTAGACTAAAAAGAACAGCAGTAATACATAAATTGTGCATGCACTTTTAATATAAATTTTACATTAAATGTAATTTAATTACTTTAAGTTTACTTAAGAGCACCAATTAATTTCCTTCCTTCTCTTTCTGAATGCACAGAAGTGCTCAGTAGCAGGGAAAAAGCAAAGAAATTATTTCTTTCTCCCATGACATGCAGTGGGGAAAACATCAGAATTACAGTTTGTTTCAGTAAGAAAATTCTAACAGCCTGAGCTAGGAAGAGTTGAAGCAGATTTTATAAAGTGCTTTGAAGCTTTACGTTGTAAATCATCACTATTTGCTGTATATATTCCTCTACTCATTGAAGCTCAGTGGAAAATTCACCATTCAGGAAAAACAACTGTAAGAGATTATTTATAGTATTAGCTCATAGTGCAGAATCATTTAATTGCCCTAAGGATAAAAAGTATACTCCCATTTTCCGTAATTACAAACTGTCCCATGTTCAGCACTTTGACACACTTGAAAAGAAAAGGTTGATTATCCTGCCATTGGAGTGAATAAAGTAACAGCTGAATTTACGGAGCATCAGCTAGGACAGACCTTCACAGACAAGCAGCTGCTCTTTCAAAAATGCCAATCAGGGGAAAAAAAAACAAAACCAAATTTAAACACCAGCATAAAGAGGTGTGCTAAGACAGATGGAAAGCCTTTGCTCCTGTTCATATCTTCCATTTTTATTTTCCTGGTGAGCACAGAAACCTGTTTTATCAACAACACTCTGTGGTAATACAGCAGAAGGGTACCTCCTGCACAGGCCTCCCCACTTTGCTATTCACGTGAGCCACTGTGACATTATTAGAGGCAGAATAAAGCCCAAAGCTGTGCAAATCAGCCCATTGGATTTGTAAGGAACAGCCGTCATTTACAGAAGGGAAGGGACAGAGAAAAAGGGAGGGGGAAGAGGACTAAGCCACTCAATTTTCATGAATAAAACACTTCTGTACACAAGCTAATATTAAGCCAGAGAGATTTATTTTCTGGTAGACTGGGAATATAACATAACCTCTGGTGCTCATATATACACTGCAGGTTTAGCAGAAGAATTGTCTCAGACCAATAATCTGAGGTCTGGACTAAAAGAAAAAAGTTCTTGCTGAAAATCTTGTCTTTCTTAGACTGAAGCAGATTTAAGATGTGTTCAATGAACTTCAACTCCAAGACTTCTCTACAGAGAGGTTCAGACAATGCTTCTTCCCAAAATACTGTGCCTGCACAACCTCCCAGGTCACCAAAGCCTGGTCCTTTTCCCTCTCACAGGATGGTACACATTTCCACTCTAAGGGAGGCTTTATCAGTTTTGATCACTTCCTTTAACTGTAAGTAAAAAAAAAAAAAAAAAAAAAAAAAAAAAAAAAAAATTAAACCAACAGTTATCCTTCCCCAGCACTGTACAGAAAAGCCAAAAATGCAGCCATTTATTTTCTGCCTATTTCAACAACATCTAAGATGTCTTGTTAGAGCTCACATTAAGGTGATGGAAAAGAAGTGCCTTTTACCAGGAGCCTGTGACCCAGCTGTTGCCTTATTTTCCTTCAACCAATGCAAAACAGGATCTCTGCAGCTGAGAATGACCATGCCACTTGCCAGTCCAGACTACAAAATAAAGTCTCCCTCTGAGTTTTAGCAAGCCTGATAAGCACGGCCACATCCCATCCCACGGCTCAGTCCTGTCAGCTGGCAGTGAAACACACCCAGCAGACCATGAGGAAAGTGGCCTGGGCACAGGCCCACGGTTGGGTCCTGCAAGGAGTGCAGGCTGGTGGCAGGGTGGAGCAGCAGGCAGAGCCCTGGTGCTGCAGATAACCAGGCCAACAGGCCCATCCATCCCCTGTCCCCCTAACACATCTTCCATGGAAATACCAGGCTGTGCTGGGTGCTCTAGGGCACTGCAAACTGAACTGAGGTGGACCAGTGCCAGCTGTACACACCATAGACACCTGCACACAAACATGACTCATGACTCTGCCTAAAGAAGGGAACTAAAATATCAAACTCCTATCCAGAGCAGGTTCACGCCATCAAAGTGAAGATACACATAAGTCAAGGTGGGGCAGGGAAGCAAGTATCTCCTTGCTTTTCAGAAGAGCAGCTTGGCTAGGATTCCCTCTTGACCAGTCCCATTTTCCCTGAAATTACATCAGCCAGCTGGATGGCACATAACCATCACCTCCTCACCCACACTAACACTCTGTAGGTTCAGTCAAGCACGAACCAGTACATCCCAGTCCCACAGCAGTAACCAGATGAGTCTGCCACCTAAACACTCTCACCCCAAAAACCAGGCTGCATAACACAAGGCAGCCACCAGACCCTACATGGTCACACAGGAGGACACAGACAGGTCTCCCACACACCTGACCCAAGTCAGTCTGCTGTCACGTGCACTGCAAGGATTTCAAGTTTCTTGAGGGAAAAGGCATTTCTGTTTCAAAAATCAACAATTTTATTGGGCTGGGATATCCTTGAAGGGAAGTACAGGAAGTGTTTTCTATTGTTTCGTCAAAAATCAGATTTAATTAGATGCTTATTTGCTAGGATGAATTGCAGGCTATATTTAATGACTGCCTAAACCAGCCAAGTCCTTACACTCTGTGTTCTTACTGCAAAACTATAGGCTGAAGCTTCCTGGTAGCCATATTTTACATCAGAAGCTGCAGGTTTTTCCCTGATCTGCCATCCCAAATGCACTACAGGAGCCTGCAGACACCAGGGGAGAAGCACTTCATGGCACAGCTGAAATGCTGATAGCAAGCTCTTCATTTTTCTCCACAGACCTTCTGAAGCTTCCCAGCCCCTGAGGCTGGGCTTGTAAAATTTGGGATTTATTCCACTTCCCTGGTTCAAATGAAGCAGCAAGGGGTCAGACAGCTGAAGAGTAAGGGAAGAGAGGGGCAAACTGATTTGCCATGCTTGGCTTCTGCCAGAGTTTAACTAGAGGGCACAAAATTATTTAAAATCCCAGTTTACTCTTTCATCTACACAGAAGCAGATTTGAATTGCACCTCTGAGCTTTTGCATATGTGTGGAAATGAAGGGCTGGTGGGACAGGGAGGAAAAAGGAGCAGGAGAAAACAGTAATTCCCTTTCTGCATTGAAATGTAGAGACTTAACATTTTTACAGAAAATTGAATTCGTTTCTGTACCTAATACAGCATGTGTCTGAAACAGAGGGAAGTTTACACTTGCCAAACACACACGTTCAGTTCAGCTTAGACCAAATTTTACATAAACGAAACCTTTTTCTGCAGAACAAGAAATGCTTTGATTATGCTGTTATACTGTGAGAATAGCATGCTAACAGTAAACTCCCCCCAAAAAACTGATTCATCTTGTCTTAGCTGGCTATAAAGAATATGTTTTCCATCAAAATGAAACAATGCAAAACAAATATTCCTCATTTTTAAAACACAGATAATGGTTAAAAAGAGGTCCTTAAAATTATTCATAGCTATTTCAGAAATAACAAGGCCAGACTACAGCTTAAGTTGGATACTTAGAAGACAAGATTCTATAATCCTTAGAGGAACAACGATCATTATAACTTGTTTCTTCCTATACAGACAAGAATATACTATTAATCACTTTTCTCCTTTCTTTAATTTATAAATAGGATGCATCTTTGGGACTTACAATGTGTGCTTTTCCGAGACAGTAGCAGAGCATTGATGTGCTCTGTTCAAAAATCCCAGTGACTTCTTCATCTTGCAAATGAAATACAGCCCACAACAGGGTTGTGGGGTTTTCCTGGGGCATTGAAGGGCAGAGTGCCGCTCTTATGATTTCACATGAAAAAATGTTTAGCAAATAGTGTTCCATGTCTCTGCCGCAAAAAAACATTCTCTTTGTTAGCAAATAAAAAATCCTGCATTTTTCCTGCAGCCCTAGGAAGCATCCTGAAGTCAGAAATAAATAATTTCCTCCTGATGCAGCGACAGCAGAGATACAGCAAGTCAAATTTTGGAACCATGCAGGGTTTATTGATGCCATGTGTTCATGCAGGGACTTCTCACACTGCAAATAATTTTATTGAAGAATTATCAGTGCTTTCCAAACAGATTTGTTCTACTTTGCTAACTCAAGAGAGAAAAAAATAATTCTTTATTCTAAAGTAAAGAAACATGTTCCAGTACTCAGGGAGAGAAAAACATCAAAGCGAGGTGCACAGTTTCACATACTCACTGCACAGAAAAGGACATGTTTTAAAAGGTCTCACCTCACAAAAAAATAACCCAGCACAATTAAACTCCAGCATGCAGCACAGTACCCAAGAGCTACAACATTCCAAAAGATTGTGGAGTGACTTCATAGCTCTGTCTGGTGAGACAGGTAAATAGATGTCAGCCATGCATTAGTACAACAGTTTGCCAGCAGAAAAAATGCCAAGCATTCTACCAAATTCATATCACAGTACTGGAGAAACAGAATCAGAGAGTCACAGGACTGGATTGGAAAGGACCTTAAAGATCATCTCGTTCCAACCCCTCTGCCACAGGCAGGGACACCTTTGCTAGACCTGGTTTCTCCAAACCCCATCCAGCCTGGCCCTAAACACTTCCACGGATGGGGCAGCCTCAGCTTCTCTGGGCAACTATTCCAGTCTCTCACCACCCTCACAGCAAAGAATTTCTCCCTGATCTCCAATCCAAACCTACCGTCAGCTTGAAGCCAGTTCCCCTTGAAGTGTCGCTTCAAGCTCTTGTCACAAGTCCCTCTCCACCTTTGTTGTGGGCTCCTTCGGGTGCTGGAAGGCTGTAATTGTTACCCCACAGCCTTCTCCAGGCTGAACAATGCCAAACCTCTCAGTCTTTCCTCATAGGAGAGGTGCTCCATCCCTCTGATCATTTGGAGTCCTTCCAACAGGTCCATTCCTTCCTGTGCTGAGGACCCCAGAGCTGGATGCAGCCCTGCATGGGCGGGTCTCACCGGAGCAGGGTAGGGGAGCAGTAGGACTATTCTCACATGCTCAGAGCTATTTATAAGCTAAACCAAGTTGCTAATTACCAAATTTGAAATCTAGGCTCTGTTACAAAGGCTAGAATGCAGCTGCCCACAAGTTTATCAGAGACAACAGTGACAGAACTGCAAATGAAAGTAATTCACTAATCTGGAAAACATCTGAAAGGCAATGTCAACACTATGTAATTACATAGTTATGCTGCTGCTCTACTCAGAGGTGTTTCTAAATCCTTTTTGATTTTGCAAGTAACTCTTAAGTTCTCTTAACAAACCAAGTAGTTTGTTAAGAAGCCTTACACAACTTAATTCCTGCCTCCCAGCTCTCTTTTCCAAACTAAGTCCCTGCCATGAACCCGTGGGCAAAGTAGGCACTAAAGCTTATCTGAGCTTCTGAGAACTTGTCAGCTCAGGTACAACGTTGAGCTAACATGTCTATCCAGTCCATAAAATGGCATTTGCTCAAGTTTGTGAATGAGATTTGTGGATAGATGTCCAAAATTATCTTTCTATGAATGGTCAAAGCAAGAAATGAAAAGCCTCCTTCAGACTGCTCAGACACGAGACTCCAATTCAGCCCATATGGACTATTTCCAGGAACAATCTACTGCATCTACATCCTTGGTTGGAATGCTGATGCTCAAGGAGGATATCAACTGCACATATTTGTTTTCATCCTCACTACATCCTCACTAAGAATCATCTTGGAGTAACTAAGACCAGTTGCAGCTTGAACTCTACAAGGTTTAGCAACTAAAAATCATTTCTGCAGTACATAAAATGGAAAGTGTATGAAAGAAAAATGCAGATTTAAACTAATTTATTAAATGACCACAATTAAAGTATCTTTGTAGTTCAGACCTTTGTTTGTAAACCCGAGTCCCAGCTCTCTTATCTGTTCAAAACATAAGTACGAGATTATTCAGCGTGCTAGACTGTAAATATTAAGACTGTATTTCCTGGTTCCTAACATGAAAAAGTTTATCCTTAATAACCTAAACTACATTAACCATGCTATACCCAGAGTAGAATAAAACAGAGTCTTTTGCATAATGGTCCTGATAAAAAGAGACTGAATGGGAAATGGTCTGCTGTTAACAGTGGTACAATATCTGAAATTTCACTAGCATTTCTTTAGGGCTTTAAATATCAACCTTGTTTACGCTGTATCAGAAATCACGACAAAGGCCCCTAGCAGAGCAGATGGGCATTTTCTGGTGTGCTCTAAATTGCTTAAAGGAAAAAAAAAAGAAGAAAAAAAGACAACCATTAAACACAATGAGACACTTCCAATGAAAGAACAACAGCTGTTCTTACTTGCAATTTGAAATCCCAGATCTTAAAGAGAGTACCAGGCTGTCAGTGCAGGAAGGGCATAATGAAAACTCTGGTCCATGTACACACCGTGCATAAAATGGGATCTGTCTCCTTTTTGACAGGGCCTCTACCTGTCCTCACTTTTCAGACTGCATTTAAGAAAGGAAACATGGCAGTGCCTCCTTTTTAAGTACAACTCATTATTTTCAGTGTGCAAAAAGTCCCAAAATTCTAATGAAAGGAAAAATTAAGCTATTGAACATTCTACTTCATGTGACAATGTGAATTAGTTTTTAAAAAATCTCAGTATTTTATGTCCTAAAAATATCAATGGCATAATACGAATGCTAGACAGAACAATCCAGTTCCAGGAAAATGAGAGAAATGGGATCTGGCAAAAAAGTTACCATTAGTTTAGACTGCTGAAGCATTTACACACATCCCCAACATATATTCAGGCTTTTTTTTTTGCCTTTTTCTTAATTATTTTCAATCTAATAATCTAGCCAAGTTCAAAATTTTTCTGTGTTTACAAATAAACACAGACTATAACAAATACATTCAGATGCAGGGAAAAAAAAAAAAGAAGAGAGAGAGATTGTCACAGATAACCAAAAACATTTGACTCTCCATCCCCAACGTGACTGAAGTCAAATGTGAAGTATGTTGTGTACAGAGGTACAAGTAAATATTTGAAAACAGTTCTGAAAACGAAGTTATTTTCTTGAGGCTCTAAGCCAGCAGTTAATTCATGAAGGATGCTCTGAGATTATTTTCCTTTGTACACCATGACAACAATTACAGAGTTACAGAAGCATCTGGAACAGATCTCAAGTGTTTCCCTTACAAACTGTTTTAAAGGTACCCAAATTCTTGCATTTCTCTTCCCCGAGAAGCCCACTGGGCACGTGAGTGTTGGCTAGGACCACACACAGCTCTCCAAAGGAGACACTGATGGATGAGCAGGCTCTCCCTGAGCCAGGCGGGTCCTGCCCAGAGAGAGGGCCTCTGGCAGTGGGACCTCAGGAGCTGTGACTGACAGCACTGCCAGCTGGTGTGGCTGGGGACACTCAAGTGGTTTGTGAGCCAGCAGAACTGGTGCTTTTGAATACTTTTGTCACGGCAGAATATGCTGCTGCAGCTTCTGAGAGACCTAGAGACGAGGGAGGGTTAGACAAGAGGCAGGCAGCACTCTCCATCCTCTGGGGTATTTTGGGAGGCAGTTTTGCCTTGATGCTTTTTATATCCCCTAAGGTCTCTATATATACTCCTTCCTAGGCTAGGAAGTGTTTAAATGCCACAAGAGCACAGAAATCCAGCCTGGCTCCACACAGCCTGTGGGCATGCAGCCCTGTCAGCCCCAGCCCACCTGCGCAAAGCTCTGCCACTGCATGGCATCGCCTGTTCCCATCTTGGACATCCCATGTCCTGGACACCAACAGCAGAATGACAGCACCAGTGCCATGCAAAAAGAATTTAAAGGGCCTTTCCATTTCTTAATTTAGACTGAGCTACTTAGAGGACCAACAGAAAGGCTCGTTCCACCAAACTTTGGAATCCAGTCTAAATGTCACTCCAGAATATTCTGAAAACTGAAAAAAAAGCACAACATTCATATATACACTGCTTTTTCAGGCTGTTCATACTTCTTGGGTGTTGGGCGAATTTTTGGAGCTTCCTTACAACTGCACATCCTGCCATAAGTCAGTTCCTGTATTATTCTGCATTATTAGAAATTTTCATGCAATCTAAAACCAGCAGCAAACAAGCAACTACTGTTCTTGTCAATAGGACTACATCCAACTGGAGCACTGGGCTGAGATGGCTGCATTCTGTGCTATCCAAACCCACTAAAACAGGCCTGCTCAAATTTCAGGAAAAAAGCTAAATTTGTTGTTGTATGTGGGAGAAACCCTGCTTTATACCTTAAGCCTTCAAAGCCCTGGCCAAATGCTCTTCAGAGGTCATTCACTTCAATATGGCCACATCACAGCTGCCTTCCTCAAAACTCTTGTTGCCTCTGAAGAACTTCTGAGGTTTCCAACCAAGTGTAAAATGTAGGAAACTGTGCCTGCCATGATTGGTGTAAGAGAACACTGCAATTAAAGAGGCTTTTCTCAGGCATGAAGTCCTTCTGGCTTCTTGAAGCAAGTGTGATGCTTCACCCCCTTTTCCCCTCTATGCTTGAGGGACTTACATTCATGGGCACACCACATCTAGCTCTGCCTCCCTGCAGAGGTTGCAGAGAATAATAAGTCTGATCCCTACCAAAAAAAGACTTCAAGGTTCCCTGTAGGGCTCCACTCCCCTTTCCTTCTTTCAATTCACTCCAAACATGAGTTTAACAATTAGGTTCTGACAGCCCTCCCTAACTGCTTTTATGATTTCCACCAGTCATAGATGTTTCCTACCTGCCCATTGGTCAATTATGCCAACTAACCTCTGAAGTGACTGTCTTCCTTCAGCCATAAATCTCTTCTGAAAACAGAACTCTGCTGAGCCACATGAACAAGCCAAAACGGAGTCTCTGGAGAAGTCAGGAATTATTAGGAACAAGAACAAAATGTCTGTAAAATCAGATACTGCAAGGTGAAGAAAACAAAGTGGGATGGTTAAAAAAAAAAAAAAGGAAAAAAAGAAAAAGAAAGAAAATGAAGACTAGGAAAGCACAAGCTGGAATGGAAATGTTTAAATAAACATTCTGGGCAATGAAAGACACTTAAGTATGTCACAGACTCTCCTCCCACCATCATCTTCTTCAATAAAGGCAGTTACTATGCATCTTACCACTCTGCTACCAATAGGTAAAAGCTTAGTTTTATATACAGGTAAAAACTATCCTTCACAGCTGGGGCTTTATCACACCCTTCAGACAAAAATATTTGCTCTACATCATAGAGGAAAAAGAATTACTGAAACCTTGGTCTTCCTGAAGACATCTGATCCTTTAACACCAGCAGGAAAAAAAAAAAAAAAAATAAAGAGCCAGAAGCAAAAATTTAACTTCTATATTCAGCATTTACATTGGCTCAAAAGTTGAAAAGGAAACAGCAAATTGTATCAATTGTAATGGATGTATCCATCCATCCAGAGTAACTGCAGATACCCACAGGATAATGATTTGTCCCAATAATTATCTACATGACAATAATTTAAATGAGGAGCATTTATAAGTTCCTCATTATTGCATTTTAACAGGTATCACATTGATATGTTTGTGCTTGTATCCCATATAAAGGCAAGCTGGTTTTCTGGAGTTGCCTGCATACCTTTAAGTCTAAATTTGAAAGCTTTGCATGCAAAACTATTCAGAAAACTTCAGAAATGTTGATTTAAAAGAATGAATAATAAGTAAATAAAATATACTGCAAATTGCCTAAGTGGAAATCAATAAGTGTCTGATAAAAGACACTCCAGATTTTTAATGTCACCCTAAAAACTTCAGTGCATAGCCAAAAAGAATGCACAGGACTGAACTCCTATTTAAATGTAGCTGGCCATTATCAGTACAGCTGCCACTTTTACTTTGTCCCTCAGCTTAAAATCATCTGTAATTCTTTTAGAGCAAGCAGGTAGGGCATCTCAGACCATAAAGGTGAGCAAAAAGCCATGTGCCACCTTCCCTGCCAGGGACAGAGAGCTGCTAGTAGCCAGGAGACAAGGCTGAAACAGGAAATTTAAGAAAGCACCTACTCTCCAACCCCTTAATGCAAATCTGTTACTGGTAGGAAAGTGATACAGCATGATGGTTACAAATATGTGGGATGATAATCTATTTGATTTCCCACTGCATTCACTTCAAAGATGCCAGCAGCTGCCTTTGTCACCAATGAAAAGCAACGTAACACAGCAAGACAGACAGCTTGGTTTGCTCTCATGACTAGCTCAGCCACAAGGTAAGCAAAGCAGCAATTACATCAACTGAAAGAGTAATTACATCAACTGAGAGAGTAGAACAGAAGTGTAAGAACTGCACAAATCAAGTAGCAAACTATTTGAGCGCTGAAATGTCATACTCTGCTCTGCCAAGTCAGAGACAAGTTTGATCCTGCCTTGCAGATAAAGACAAAACCAGCAAGATTAACAACATTAAAACAAAAACAACAAGCCAGCAGTTAAAAAGCTTGGTAAACTTCCTATTACACCTATGCAAATAGCCACAGACTATGAAAACAAGCATTCCAGGAGACTAGAAAAATAACACTTCTATTACACGGTGCCACAACAACAGTAGTGCAGTAGTGTACTCAGGGAGGAATGAACAATTAAAACAAAACCTCTTGGAATAAATTTTATCAGCATAACACTACCCAAAATCACCTGACCAGAAACTTCCTCTCAGCAATTTAGTTTGGCTGCCCATTCAATGTGTGACTGTGGCACTACTCTAGTTTTCAGACATCATTTAAAAAACAAACAACAAAAAAAACCACACCAGAAAAACAAACCCTGTCCAAGCCCTGCAATTAAGTATTAACTGGCATCACTGAAGGCATTAGTCACTCTCATAGACGCTCTTGAGGAAACACAGAACAGAGGACAAGGTGTTCCCTCCCTCCTCTTTCAGATTAGGGCTAAGAAAACACCTGAACAGATTTTTCACTCCCTAAAGTGTGTTTCCTCCAGTGACCATATACAGCAGGAAATACACAGGTATGGATTTCCTTCATATGATCATAAACTTCTGTCTCTTTTTCCTTCTGTTTTCCTGTGCTGGCCAAGCCTGCTCTTTAACTGGGAGAGCTGACATTCTCAAGCACACCCTCCCTACCCATCACACTGAGGCACACACAGGTAGCTGCTCCAGCCTAGACAGAAGGCTCCTTACATGAAACTCCTGGAAAATAAATAAAGCACTATTTTGGTTCTCCAGGAGCTCCCACACAAAGCTGTACCTGTGGGAACATCCCATGGCAGATTGCTCTAGAGATGCTGACACTTAAATCCTGGGCTTCTCAAGCCTGAGTGTTCTCTCCAAAACTGCAGACACTGGAGAATTTGAGTTATACTAACAGGAGATGGAAGAGTTTGATGCCATACTGACCTGGTTTCTATAGCAATCTCTAACCAATCCACTGCTAGAAATTTTGTTTTAATTAATTGCTTGCATTCTTCTAGTTAGCATTAGTACCAAAGTTATATTATTTACACAAAAGAGATGTTGAAATAAACACACTATATCTAATTTTATTTCCAGACACACTTTCTAGGTCAGATGCATTAGTTTCCTTCTAAACAGTCAAGGATTTTACTTTGCGAAGGATCACAGAACAGGAGCCAACAGTCTTTCCCAAGGCACACTTAAATGGTGCAGTGGACTTACCCACAATCAATTCTTCTGAAGAGTCCATGGCTCAACAGAGATTTACACATCAAAGAAAATGAAGTATGTACATTTCCACAAATCAGTGGGGGGGTTTTACCCCCATGGCCGAACAAACACCACAAATTGCAATTTGTCTCACAGCATCTCCTCATTAAAGTTCCTGAGCAGGTAGAAAAAACCACCTTGAAGATTGCAAAGTCTCTGTGGAAGTGCAGCAACCTCCCTAGACATGCCTGAACCCTGCTTTTAGCAGTGGCCTGCTGCTGCCAGAGCAATCAACCCCAGAATTAGCTGCAAGCTCCAAGGACAGGATGATGCCAGCTCCATCCCAAAGTCTGTCAGTTCCCAGTCTGTCCTGACCAGTGGAGTAGACAAACACAGGGTTGGTGAACAGCCTAGGCCTGGTTCCAAGCCACCCTGCAAGCTCAACTCATGATCTATTAATTAACGAGCATCCAAGGACCAGCTCCACATTGGCAGAGTGGACAACTGGACTGGCACAAATCCTTAGGTATAGGATGAGGCACTCCACATTTAAGGGGATGAAAAGTGGTTTAGGCTTGCCAGAGATGCCATAAGGCAGCCTACATAGCACTTACTTAATACACCTACAATACTGCCCAAATATCTCTTGGAGATGGTGAGAAGTTTACCAATTTTAGCAGAGCCAAAAGTGATTCTTGATTCTGCAATTCCTATAAGAATCTAGACTGAGGTGGGAAGGGAACCAAGGTCACCATAAAGTAAGATCATTTTATATTTCTGCAGTTTGGAAATGATGTATCAGTAACAGAAACCACAACAAAGCTTATTTCCTAATCCTTTATTTTTAAAGATATTTCGTCCACTTAGCAGGTGTCAGAAGACAAAACTCTCACACAGAAGCAATACAAAATAAAGAAAGTTTGTGAAGAGATCATATCTGTCCAAAACAAATTAGGCTTACACTTTTCTTGACTTGGGACTTTATCCAAACTTGCAAGGAAAATCTATTACTATCAAGCAATTGAGATCTCCTGACAAAAGTTAAAAGTCAATATTTTCTCCTTTCAGTCTCCTGCTCCTAAAGTAGATTTCTAGTGTTTGGGCTCCAGAAGTCCTTGCTGTGAGGTAGGAACCTGACCACACAACTATTTTCATTAGTGAAGAATGATGCTTATAAAATACTCTTCTACCAAGTTCAGACTCTCATAATACAAACAAGAATGACTCTTGACCATTTCTGTTCTGGAAAAGCATCTCTCAAGAGAGACAGAAAAATGTGGAGATCAACATATTACTATGTACTTGATCCAAGGTGTAACCAAGTACATAGACTGACTTTCAGAATGTCAGACAAACTTTAACTCACAGGTTTTATTTTTAAAATAATCCATCATTTGACAGCAAATTTTATTCAGCTGAACAAAATTAGCAGAGCATAAAGTTCTTTTAGCAAGGTACTGTGTCAATTTAGCAAGCTACTGGGCCGGCTAAACAAAACTGTGAAGAAAGAAAACCTGAATTTAGTCAGAGTTCAGAACCAAGAGGTCCAAGAACTACCAGAAGCTTATTTGATCTGATTATTGCTCTGTTTGCATTTCAGACTATGCATCTGGGAGAGTGACAGATGAAGTGTTAAGGCAAAAAATTAATCAGAACCAAATAGCTTCCAGAACACTTTCTACACATAATTTTCATTTAACCTAAAAGTTAACACTGAAGAAGGGTGCATAAATGTATGGCCCTGTTAGACACTTATCCAACCATTGATTGCTCAGGTCACTCTCCTGAATTTGTAGCTGAAGGGTCAGGTGCAACCTCACAACCAGCTGGAAACACTTCTCCTTCCCTGTGTCACGCTGAGGGAAGGAACAGCTGGCTTCAGCCTCACCACTACTACTGGCAAGATAAAATTACTCCTGCAACCTGCAGACCTTGAAGACCATGTACCTCACTCTCAGCCACACCACCCACACCTGCAAACAGAACCTTGTCCTGTTATTCATCCTATTTTAGTCTTAAAGTTTGCATTATGCATTTATGGTGCTCTGGCTGTCCTCCATGAATGGGCTCATTTCCACAGAGACCAAGCTTTAATTTTCCTACAGTTACCATTCAAACATATCCAACACGTTTCTGCATTCATCATGAGAGGGTTGGGTTTTTTTTTTCTGCATTGCACAAAGATAAATTAAGAGTTTCAGATATCAAAAGGAACACTATATGACTCAAACATATCTAACACCTTGAGGCTTCCAGGAGGCAGTCTGGACTTCGACAGAAACAGATTTCCTTGAAAACAGACTGCTTACTTTACAGTGCTGTAATACTGGCTACTGCTAACAGTTAGGGGGGAAATGTTCTGAAATGCACATATCAGGGCCTAAGCACATGAAAGAAAAAGAGTAACTCATTTTCACTTCACTTTAAAATATGTCTGAGCTAATAAAAATTCATTTTGGGGGAGTGGTGGTGTGATTTTCATTTTGCTTGCTTTAATCAACAGATCTTTTGAGGAGAGAGACAGCTGGTACCATCTGTTCCCGGACAGAATGAAAACTAAAATTTCTTTGCTGTACTTACATGTGAGGACTGAGTTCATAGAAGTTTCGGTTTCTGTATTCTTCCACTTTCTCTGGAGTATAAATGGGTAGAGATCTGTAGGGGTTTATTGATATCACCACGCTGCCAATGTATGTCTGTTGAAGGAAAAGAGAAAATTATTCCAAGTTTTTCTTTTTAACATATTTTGCTGCTTATATATTATTTGCCCATTTATTACTTTTGTGGAAACAAACCAAAGAAAAAAAGGCCTAATTGTAGCAATGAATAAATATGTTCATACATTCTGAAACACCTTTTAGATACTCTCCCTGCTGGGTACCAAATAGCTATTTCTGCATAACTGAAAGCCTCTTATGAACATTTTCTAAAAGCAAGCCCAATCGTACTATATTTCTGTGACTAATTCAGCTGGGGGAGGGAAAGGCAAAAGGACACAGATGTTCACGAAGAACGGACTCCATCTGCATGGCAAATGTCACACGAGCTTTGCTGCAGCCCTTGGCCACTCACACCAAACCCCACAAGGCAAGGCTGGCACTGGACTGTGCCCCTCTTCCCAAGGAAGAGCTTTATGTCACCTCATCAAAGCCTCAGGCACAGAAGAAACCTGAAGAGGAACAGCCTCAGACAGGTTTCTGTCAAAGGAGAGATTTACTGTCAGGGTTCAAGCCAGACAAAGTCCTGCCACAGCTCCTCAGCAGATGTAAAGTGCAATTTTTATTTCCAGATTCTAAATGTACTCATCACCACCACCCTTGGAAAGCAAAGGGAGCAACATGCTGTTTCACTCTGTTAGATCCCATGCATTGCTGGCCTGAAGGAAGGCCAGTTCTGTACACCATGACTCACGTGACACAATTAACTTGAATCCTTAAGCCTACTGTCAGGTATCCCACAGCTTTCTGTGCCTTCCTCCAGCTCCAAGAGCTGTAATCAAATACACTACATGGCAAAAAATGCCAAAACCCCATTCCATCCTGCCTGCAGATACTGACCAAAGATTAATAAAACCCCAAGTGTTTGGTATCTCTTTCCACAACCGTGAAACAAATAAATAACACCTGATGACACATGGTTTTCCAGTAATCAGTGCTCCCTGGCAGGTATATACGCTCTACACAAAAGCCACAGGTTCCCATTACTTGGATTACATTTGCAGTAACTACAGAAGAAAAAAAAAAAAAAGTTTTTTAAATGTGCTATGATTCTAAAGGGCTTCTGTGCAGTGATTCTCAGCACCTGACAATCACTATTTGGATTTTTCCCCACAACATTTCTTAGAGAAAATATTCTAATTTGCATTTTTAAATGGTAGGAGAGGCATGAGGAGCCCAAGCTACTGACCAGCATGTTCAGTAAAGCACCAAATTAACGCCAGGGCTGCAATAACAACAGAAAAATATTAATTATTGCAACCCTTCCAGATCTAACTTCCATGCCTAAAGTAATTTCCTGCTAAATGCTACTAAATCTGGTCCTAAGCAGAAAGAGAGGAGAGGAATATTTCCCATTTTCCATTGCACACATAAGCACAGGCAAGCTGTGAACTCACATGGCTGTGAACTCACTCTTCTGTCTCAAACTGAGTGGAATAAACCAGACTGCAGTGATAAAACAAGTGGCATGAGGCCTCCAGAGACCCTCACAGCTCATCCTTGTAGTGTTTCCTACTCCTGAGATGGATCAGAAGCAGCCAAATAATTAAGAGTTTTGCTTCTTTCAAGCACACACCGCACGGTGTGCTTACGTAAGTGTTCCTCAAATAAAGAAAAAATGGTTCTAGTTTTGTGGTCATTCTCCCCCTATGGAGGAAATAATTTTCCAACTATGTCTAATCTCTTTGCTGAACAAGATGGAAATGCTAAAATTGCCTTTCTGCAGTGTTTACTTTGCTCTCTCTCAACACACGAGGCCTTGGCAATTTGGAAGTCTACAGATTCCTGGCAAGAGTAACAGATGCCCAAGAGTAAGAAGCTTTCTAGTCTTCCCAAGTGCACAGATACCCCAATTAGGACTCCTCTCTGATAAAACATTAATAAATTGTTTCCTCCTAAGTCTTAGGAATTTGTGAGCTCAGCCTGTTGTGAAACCAGTGTTGCAAAGTATCAGCAGAAGAGAGATGAAGGCCAAATCTTGAATGTTATATTTTGAAACGTTAATTCTTTGGAACACAAAGACTTGTCCCTATTCTGCTACCATTATAGCATACAATTGAATTGCTAAGTTCCTTGAAGCACCCTGGGACATCAAGATAAAGAAAGATGACTGAAAGTGAAAACCTTGATTTTTAATTTTGAATACAGGCATTTAAATGAGATTTATTTAGAACCATGTCTTCATAGCTAAGTGCTGCTTAGACAATGTATTTTAGGAATTCAAGCCAGCTCTTTACTGCCAGATCCAAACAAATATGGGCCATTTCCTAAAATACTAATATTTCAAAAGGTCAAATGGCTATATTGAAACAAAGACATACTCCAATCCATTTTAAACACCAAGCCAAAGTGTGCCAAGAAGTCATTGGGTTTGTTGCAAAGCTGCTTACAAGAACTAATACATTTCCTCTTCTGAAAATGCCAATCTCTCAAAGCTGATGCCTAATAGCTACTTGCTACTGGTGGTCTGTGAGATTCCACATAACAGGGATAAACAGATCCGGAAAATAGCTTTCCCACATAACATCTGTCTTCCCACCAGAACTCTATTATAAACAAACAAAATAAATGGCTTAAATCCTTGAGCGAGTGACAAGCACTGAAACATTCCAGTGCTGAAAGCAGAACGCCCAAGAGTAGTGGGAGACCATACCACAGCACCCCAGGGACGAAAGGGATTCTTGAATTTCCCTGCTTAGGGACAAAAATGAAAGAAGAGTGGCCTCGTGATGATGGATGCACAGAGTACAGTCAGGAGATTTGATTTCTTTCTTGATTTGACACAGTCTCGTTACACAAGTTTGGATGAGATCTGCTATCTCCTCAAGTTTTGCTAACTAGACTGTTGATAATACTCCTCCCAGCTTCTACTTTATAGCAACTCACAAAGGTGAATTCTGTGTTTGCTCAGAACACAAAGCAAAAGGACCCTCACTCATTGTTTCTCAGCACATCTCTCATGTGGCATGGCAACACTGCAACAGGCTGAAACATCAGCTTCAAAGCAGAGCATTCAGGTTTCTGTCAGCTTAAATGACAACACACTGCATTCTCCACCAAAACAACACATACAACTCATTCCTGTTCAGATAAGGGGTTAACACCTTAAGTAGGACGAAAATTCCAAATTCCAATTCAACTGGAAAAGCTGTTAATATTTGTCACACATCACTTCTAAATACTGGTCCAGATGCAATGACCAAAACTCTTTGATGTCCCACTTTCTCCCAATAGGACTGGAAGCCAGTATAACCACCTGGGGCAAGACATTAGTGATACAAGTTTACAGGCATCATGCAAGGCTGCCTGAGCCTTCCTCACCCAAGCAGACTGGCTTAAGAAAAAACCTCAAATAGCAAGATGATAACAAGGCTCTTGCTGCTTGTGAGAAATGTACAGGCAGCAGCCTCCTCCCAGTCAAGGGCTAGGGATAGTTATTGCTATATACTGGACATTTCCAGCTGAGAGGCTGCAGAAACCTTAGAGTGAGTCCAGTGAAAGGTCCCCAAACACCTCGGCAGCCAGGGTGTGCAAGCACTGCAGTGAGATCTGATACACAAGAGAGAGGCAGTGCAGAGCACTAGTACAACTTACAGGAGAATATTTCACACCCTGGGATACAGTATATTAATAAAGCTATGTTTCCTCCTGTCACAGGTAGACTTGCAATGCCCCAAGGGCCAGAAGAGAGGAGAGAGCATCTGCAGAAGCCAGGGAACACTACTGACACCAGCTGAGGCTGCAGCACAGAAGCTGTACAGCTGGGGCTGTTGTGAAAGCCCGCTCTATATCCTTAAAAGCTGTTCTGGATCTGTGGCAATCTCTGCAAAGCAACCTTCTGCACAGGTTAAAATCATTAAACATCTACACGGATTTGTTGCAAGCCTTTTGGAATTGTACCCTACATCCCTTTTGTCAGCTCTGCTAAAAACAAACCCACTGCTTCTTACCTCTTGTAGCCTGTAACAGCCCAGAGAAATTGCTGCTGCACACAAGTCAATCCTGCTGCACAATGTCCCAAGCGCTAATGTACCTGGCAAGTGCACAAAATTCCCAGGGGGTAACAAGGTTTCTCTCTATTTATTTAATTTGTTAAACTTTGGAGCACAGAAATAGAAACCAAAGAAATTTTAGTAAAATAAGATTGGTAGTTTGGATTCTTCCATTTATGCAGGCCAATTTTAATACTCCAGATATATATATAATGCAAATTCTTTTAGTAATGGCTCTGCTCAAATAATCATTTGGTTCCTACAGCTTTGAAGAGTTTCAGATCATGCCACCAAAACAATTCATTGAAATGAGAGACAAAGTAGGATGAAAGAAAAGTGTGACTAGGTTTTATTGGAATTAATCCAAAACCAAGGCTTGCCCAGCACTGTTTTCATTGTGGTGGGGGAGGGCTGTGTTTTGGTTTTGTGGGTTTTTTTATAATGTGACACATGAAAATTATATTTCTAATATAATACTAATTTTCCTTTGTATTTGCCTGATGTACTGAAGTTCTGGATCTTGCCAACTCATAAGCACGTGTGCTGCTGCATGTTCAGAACAGCTGAGGCCAAGGAGATGGCAGAAGCCTGTACTTACATGTTTTAAGTTTTTTGAGCTGTCTCAATGTCAAACAGAGCTGGGCAAATTTAAAACTACAACTTTATAATAAAGTTTCCCATATTAATAGACATCACCAGCTAGATCAGTACTGTATTAAACTATCACCTATCATTTAAACAATTATATTGTGAGCTCAAATTTATTTTACACTGTGATTGGCCACAAGAAAATATTTAAATGCGCTGTGCCTCTGGTCCATTGTGTTTTTTCAGATTGGAAACACAAAGTTGCAAGAGAGGATGTTTGAAAAGAGTAAGGAAAAGAGCAACATCAATACTAAAAGCAAAACCACCTGAGCCCGTTGCTGTTTCTGGGGCTTTGATTTACTATATTCCTGTGTATGGCAATGGAGGTGTTTGTATTGCTTGGTGGAGAGGGATGGGCTGGGTACTTCAAAAAGACAAACAAACAAACAGACGCTGATTTCATCCTGTAGCACTCCAGGGTTTGCCGGCACCATTTCACAACAGCACACACAAAATAAACTCCACCTGTGATCCAAGCTGAGCATCTGCACTTCAGGTTGGGGCAATGCTGGGCTAACACTGCTTGTGCTTCAGTGAGCTGGGAGCTTCAGCAGAGAAATATATCACTGGATTTCTGAACAAACACAGACTATTCTCCATGATGATGAAAACTCTCTTGCTCAAGCCCACCTTCCTGGAAAGAGCATTTTAGTCCCAGAAATACAGTGGACAAAGTCTGTATGTTGTAATAAGAAAAAAACCACCAATCCTGGTAAGCTACTCTATGTGCTTAATGCAGTTATTAACCAGGACAGGCAGCCTTGTAAAACCTGGACAGGACAATAAAGGCTGTAAAAAAACTACCCAGAAGAGCAGTGGATGAGATCCTGAAGGGCTGAGAAGAGACAAACAATCAAGGAAAATAAGAAACTGAGGAGACAAAATAACAGTCCTGTACAAAGTACACTAATGGCTGATATAATGACTCAAGAAATAAAGCTCAAAGAGGTCACACAAAGGCAGGAGCCTACATCTGTATCCCACAGCAAACAATGACAACACAGGCAACCTATGCCAAAGAGGATAACCACACTACCAAAACATTTTTCAATATGGGCTTGATCCTGCAAGCCACTGTGCAAGAAGCAGCACCCTGGACAAGCTGTGGGCAACCAGCAGTGGCCAGGATCAAGCCCTTAACTGCACTGCAACCTGTCTGAGATCCAAGCCCTGAAGTGAGAGCAGATCATTTGCCAGGGAATGACACCCACACTGCAAGTCGGAGCGAGTTCGAGAAGCGGATGCATGAGCGCAGATTATCGGGTGTCTCTTCTGAGCTTCTTGAGGGCACAGAAATCTCTGCCTGCTCACTGAACATTGCTGCTAACCTCAGTATCATTATGACAGTCTCGAGTCTTGTTATTAATGAAGCTGATTAATCCTCTCTGCTGGTCTCCTCTCTGGCTACATTCAGATGATTTATACAAACAAAAAGAGTTCCTACACAGGATATAAATATAGGCAAAACCTGAAAATAAACAATGAAGAAGTTAACCCAAAGGTGACATGAGGAATTTTCAAGACAGTGTTTAAACACCCCCGAACATCAGTGCTTTCCCACTTTTCAAAAAAGAAAGACTTGTTTTCACAAGCAAACAGTAGCTGGAGATTGGATACGTCTGTGCCAAGAAACCACTGTTGAAAACATTAGTGGGAATATTCATTCCAAAGTGTTCCATTATTTCTGTATGAATGAAATGCAGGGGCAGAGAAGGAGAACCTTCTGCCATGTTGCAGCCAAGGCTAACTTAGGCTTTTCAGGGTGAAAGACATGTTTTTACAGCCCTTGGACACTTTTGATTCTATTTCTCCATTTGTCAATCTTTCATTAATCTTCCTTTAGTGTTTTGGTTTCATATAACATGCACTGAAACCATCAATAAATGGCCCAAATGTCATCATCACCATGCTGAAGAACTACACAGTATTTTAAGACAAAGCTAACACTGTAACTGGAGGCATTTCCTACACTTTCTCCTCTCTTTTTTCAAAGTATCACATCAGAGGCAAAAAAGAAAGAGTGTGTAGGGGAGGAGAAGACCCCTACACACAGCCTGCCAAATACATTCAGTTTGCTCTGATCCTTATTACTGTTTCCTTACTCCTTTATGCAAATCCTGCATGGAGCCCTACAAAGAGTGCCTCAAACACGAGGCTCAGAATCGTGGGAGCTGTATACAAAAAGGAAAGGAAACAAAGCACTGCCTTGAGATAACTCTCCTCCCACAAGGCACTTCAAGGTAAAAAGCAGCCAACCTGCTGTGAAAATCTTTACTCCTGACTCTGGGCAAGTTATAAAGTTTCTTTTGCCAGAGGAAGCTGATGTAAAGGGCCAGAGGACCCACAGGATTTTTATCTAGATAACAAAGCAAAACAAGATTTGCAGGATGGCAGAATACTTCTTAGGCCACAAGCTATCACAGCAAAAGATGTGCCTTGGGCACACAAGCCTTTCTTAACATCTGAAGAAGCAGCAGGCTTCAAGGTCCTAGCCTGTGGCAGCTGCAACAATATTATTACTACAACTTAGTAGCTTCCCTCAAAGGGCAAAACTGTTGAGGCACTGATGGGAAAATTGCTCAAATTGACACAGGCATTCCCCAAGGGAGGAAGAGAAGGAGATGGGAGGAAACTCAGGTCCCCTGGGCTCCCATCACAGGCGGATGGATGGCTGCTCTGATCCAGCTCTCAAACCATGCTGCCTTTAAGAAGCTGGTCAGCCACCACACCTGCCACTCCTCAAACTCCCAAAGGAAGACCAGCAGCCCAGGCTGGACTCACTGGATAAACACAAGTAAACACATGAGAGTACAAGAGAGCAGGGTCAGATGTGACAGGAGGAAAGACTCCTGCAAAGCACATTCTTGCTACCAGCCAGCACACACGCAGCTATGACATACCCAAAATTCACAGGGGACAACAACCCTCATCAAAACCCAACAAATGACCCCACCCAGCCTCGACAACAACATTTTAAAGGTGAATATGATCATGCTGGCATCAGGAGGTAATGAAATTGAGAATAAAACAACTTCAACAGTCACTCAGTTACTACCACACAGAACTTCCCAGCAAGCTGCATTTGTGTTTCCCAATACCACAAGACACTCTTCTTCATCACAGGATCAATGGGATGGTCACACAAGGCTGAAGCAATTGGTCTCACTCACATAATTCTGTTCCCTACCCTGTTCTTGCAAATGTAGCATCTGGAATACAAGATACGAGTGCAGAAGGAACAAAACCACTGTGCTTGGCAGCAATTCAGTGAAGTCCTAAATAATCTAAGGTAGCTGAAAATGGGATGAATCAATAGTATAGACAGACACAGTGGAGTAAAGGCAAATCAAAAACAGAAAGGCCAACCCTAAAATATTAAAGCAATCGAGATCAAGAGGAAGCAGCTCAGTCCATGAAACTAGCACACCACAACAGTTATGCCAGCAGAAGGCAGCCACAAGGATGGTACCTCAAACAGATAAAACAGAGTTATTACCCTGGAATGCCAAATATTTAATGTTTCAGTGATTAAAAAACAAATGTTCAGTAACATAAGACTGCGGCTGCCCAAAACAGCCCACAAACTCCACGCACCAGAAAATACAAATTAAACGCTGACATCAGAGAAAGATTCTGTTTTGTTGTAAGAACAAAAAGCAAACAAACATTTTCTTGTAAAGAACAAAATGTTGACCTCTGCAAATTTGGGAAGACTTCAAGAAACAACATAATTGTGGGGGAAAATGTGCAGGGCAGCAGAATAAAGCCATATCTGACCTCTAAAGGCTGACTCCTGTGAGCCTACGCAGCTCCACTCCCCTCAAACTCCTCACACCTCCCTTGACACTTCCACATGCCTCACAAAGCAACAAACCCAGCATAAAAATAAGTTTCAAACCAATAGAAATACCACAATTTATTCAAAATCTCTACCATTCATGAGTGACTGTAAATGCATATACAGACAGATGCCCCCTCTCATTTGTCAGCATCCCAAACTGCAAAGGGAAAATAATTGCTGAACTCGATTGGACAAGCATATTTTAGCCAACTTAGGGAAAAAAAAAAGACCCTTAAGAGAGGGAGTTCAACAGAACAAGTCAAAAATTCATCAATCACACACAAACTGAACTTTATGAATGTATTTTAAGTTTTCCATGCGGTCTGCAGGTCACACATTTTAACCACACAAACTGCTCCCTGAAACCTTCAAATAATCAACATTGTGGGATTCTTTCCTACTTGCTAATGCATTACCCATGAGCCACATTTTACCTCGCAAAGTTACCAAAAGACTCCCACGGGCTTTTGTTACCAGCAGTTACAGAAAAGAACTTTTGTGGAATGGCAATGCAAATTTTATCAACGTAAAGTTTAAGAGTTGCAAAAACAATATAATAAACAATTACAGCTTTCTAATGAGATTTTTCTTGGTCAGACATACCTCAGACATTTCCAGACATGACTAAACTCTAAGATTCCCATTTCCAATTAACACATGCGTGTTACCCAACAAAACCTCCCCCTCCCAAAGCCACTCAGCATGGGATTACTGCAGAATCTGATGGTCTTTAGTAGAATACTTGGCCTAACTCCAGCTCCACCAGCCTTCATGCTTATTTTTATAGGCACAGCCTCCAGCTTTGCGCTCTAGTATGTAACACAACACCCAAGTCTATTAAACTTTCCACCAAATAACACATAAATTGAACAACAGGTAATCAAGCCACAGCCTCGGCCCTCACTCTTAGGAGGGAACTCATTGCCCTGTTTGCACCATGGCATGAAACTTTGCCAATATTCTTGAAGGGCTTACAGTAAACATGGGATGAATACAAAAGGATCATCAGAGGATCCAGATCCAAATGCTTTTGAAAAGGGAGCTCTTATGGAGGAGATCTAGAATTTCAAAGGGGAAAATGGAGCTGGCACTAGGATCTCCAACATCAAACATAACTGTGAAAGAGACTAGAAAGGGCAAAAAATCTTCTAGTGGAATGATCCCAACTATCTTGTCATCTTTGGCTATGGGAAGGGGAGAGATTTGGCATTGTTTAGTGAATGCTCGATCTGATTCTCACATTTCATAGAATCACAGAAGGGTTTGGGATGGAAGGAATATTTAAAGGTCTGTAATCCAATCCCCTCTGCAATGAGCAGGGACATCTCCAACTAGATCAGGTTGCTCAAAGTCCATCTCTATGGTGACCTTGAATGTTTCCAGGGATGGGGCATCTACCACCTCTCTGGACAACCTGTTACAGTGTTTTACTATCCACACCATAAAAAAATTCCTTGCTTATTATCTAGTTTAAGTCTATCCTCTTTGATTTTAAAACTAATATTCCTCATCCTGTCACAACAGGCTTTACTAAAAAGCTTGTGCCCATCTCTCCTCTAAGTCCCCTGTGTGTGTTTACCTACCAAGACTGGCTAACACGATCACATAGCATCTGGCCAACCTTACAGCACCTTCAAAGCTATCCATGTTACAGTCTCATTCCTCACAACAAATCCTTTTGAAGTTACAATTGCAACTCCCTTTTAAAACTAACGTGTAGCACAGACAGAGCCTTCTGCCTGCAGGAAGCAGCTTAGAAAACCATGTTGGGTAAGCCTGGTTTGCTGCAGCTTGACTTTGTTCTTTAAAATTGGACACAATTTCTGGCAATGCCTGTGATGGAACACTGACATGAGGGTTGAACTTAAGCCCACAGCTAAGCCATTAAGGGACAAATCCATTCCTACCACCCTCTGAAAGGATCCTGAGAGGTCAATTTCTCTACATAGCTTGTTGGATCAGCAGAAATCTGCAGTCTCGGTTAAGCACCAGCAGCAGCTCTTGAATAGCACAATTTGGTTTCCCCAGGATGCAAACTACAGATTTTACATGGTAAAGCAAGCCCTACTTCCAGGTGTAACAGAGGCTCTATTGTCCTCATCAGAGTCTAAAACCAGAAATGCAAAGTGTAGTTGCTGTGAATGGGAGCAAAAAGGAGAAGGTAGAGAAGAGTTTGTAATTGAAAATTAACATGGTTGTTACAGTGAGCACCATTCTACCTGTTACCGTTTTACAAATTTTCTAAAATATTCAACAGAGGCATGAAAATCTGCAAGGCAGCAAAATTCAGCTGATACGGAGAGGAGACAATATTCCTCAAGTGGTTTGGTAAATAAAACCATGCAGTATCACAAGTAACTTGCATACTTGGTAGCAGCATGTGGCATAGACATGAACGTCTCTTTTTTTACCATTGTGCGTAGTGAATGTTTGAATACTTGCAAAGATCTGCAACATTTGGCCTTCATATTGTGGATTCACACACAGAGCTTGTAAGACCTTGAAAAAACAGGCTTTCCCACCTGCAAGCCAAAGGATCCTACCTTGCTAGGGAAAAGTGGCACCTGGTATCACCTACCAAAGCACATAACACAGATAATTACATTGCACATCAGTGCCAGGTGCAGCAGAATCAGAAACTAGGGGAATACATACTTCACTGCCACCATCTCGAAGAACTGTGTGTTTGAACACAATGTCAGCTAGCTCATAACAAAACAGAACACCCATTTGCCTTTAACATTCAGTTTCTATTCAGTTTCTTTCAAGAAAAAAACTATCCAGTCTGAATCAAGCAGAAACATGTAACTAAATACTTCCCAATCAATAGTAGTTGACAGAAAAAAACCCAAAAAGAACAACAAAAAAACCCCACCAAAAAGCCCCCTTGAGAAATCCACTCCCCTAAGATTTATAGCAATCTTTCATAAGAAACTGCATAGTCCAGGGTGCCCTCACAGAACAGGTTTGCATCTTTAATGCTTTAAATAAAACTTTCAAATATGACCAAAAGATTAGGCAGGGTACTACTGCCTCCTTTAATCTGCAAGCAAATAGCTCTCTTTTCTTTTCCTTCCTATTTTCTCGAGTTAAATGGGATGAGATGATACAGTATCACCCACTGTTACTGTGGGCATTAGGAATAGAGTATTAACCCTAAAACTGAGTGGAACATGTTAAGTATACAAACCACTGACTGGAAAAGAAAACTCTGAATCCCAGAGGAGGCAGCCACTGCAGTTGTTGAAAATGAAGGATTTGCCAGAAGCAAGATGAAAGAGAAGAAAAGAGAAGTCTGGTATCTACTTGCCTGTATCAGCATCCAAGGGTTATCCATAGGGAACAGAACCCATCTTCAAGGAACAAGGAAAACTTAAGACACAAAGTTTTGCAAACGTAACTCTCAAAGGTATAGCAGAAGTTTAAAAACAAACAAAAAAGTTAATTTTTTTAACCATTGAGGAAGAAATGTTTCCACAAATATACATTGTTTTGATTTCTTCTTCAACAAGGTTTTCATGGATACTGAGAGTCTTTTCTTAATCTAATTTTACTGTTTAATTTAAATTGTCAGTACAACCTGAAGTTGCAAATTGATGGAAATGATACAACTGTAGTTAGGAGCAACTAACCTAATTAGTTAGGTATTACCAACCTAATGTCTCCAGAAAAGGGAGCAGGCCAGGTTGAACGAGAAAATTGTTCGAGAACAAAGACGTGGCAGACAATGAATAGCAGAGGTACAAAAGCACAGACTATAACTAAGGGATAGAAGAAACAAACAAAAATAGTACAGATCCTGCCATACCTTCTCCTTTCCATTCTCCAGTATAATGAAACCATGATGGTTTCAATGCTTAGCAAGAATGAAAAATATAATCACGCTAAAAATTAAAAAGGGGGGAAGGCTAAATTATAATTAAGTACAGAACAACTATTTGATTTTAGTAAGCTGCAGACACAATTGCTTGCAGACCACAGATATACCTTGGCTTAAATATGTAGGCTCACCAGCAGCCTTGGAAAGTCTCTACAAACCAGTTAAGTTCACACAGCCTAAACAGTATAACAGATACAATACCATGCACATTTTAGCAGAAGTGGAACAAAGAGATGAAGCAGGAAATGAAAGGCTTAACTGGAATCACCATTTGCCTCTTCATTCCCTGCCTGTGTTTCAACTGCCAGTTCACAACATCTCTCCTGTTGATCATCACTCAAACATTAATATGCCTGAAGACTTTGATTACTTCCACATATATCCAAGCTCATTGTATTTCGTTTAAAATACAACCACTTTAATAAACACAACCTTTTTGCAAATCAAAGATAGCAGGCAATATTTAAGTTACCCTTAGCATATTCCAAGCACGTATTGTTTCTGTTTCAGCCTGCTCTAACATCCTGGAAGTGCCTTCCCTCTGACAACAGGAGCATCAAAGTTACTGTCAGCAGCAGTTCTGGAAGTGTTCTTTATGAAAATCAGAGGTCCCCTACATCGTGCAATGGGGAAAAAGAGGAAGGAAAAATATCCCAGATGGGAAAGATCAAATGCCAAGAATGCAGTACAGGAAAGACTACAGCACAAGTAAGGTTTAAAACATCCCTAATACAATAGATAAGGTTCAGGCACTCAGACCGTGTGTATCCTTATAAATAAACACATATCTTAAGAATGACAGCATAGCTCCCCATAAGATGTTATTTCTTAACATATACTCACATAAACTTCATTGTGATCAAAGCGCTTCTTCAGGTTATTGATGAAGGAATCTTCATTAAGTGGCTCTAAAAGAACCATATCTCCCACCCCTATCATGTCATCTAAAAGCGATGTCTTGACCTCCATTTTGGCCATTTTGTCCTGGGAAAAACAAAAGAAACAAGAAAAAAACAAACAGCAAAGGTTAGCTCAAGGTTATTGTCATTATTCACAGGCATTACCTAGCAACATTACTTCAGGAATAAGTTAAAAGAGCGCTACATTAAAATTATGCTTCCAAGGAATATTCTCAAAGTCATTGCATCTACCCAGGCAGTCCACATGATTCTAAAATTTAACTTCTAATGGTCAACAATGCCTTCTGGTCCACTATACATTAAACATGAATCTCCTAGAAACAGGAATGACTATTCCAGTGGGCATCGCAACCAGAGTATTTGGATGACTTCAACACAATGTTCAAGTGCATGCAAGTCTGTGTTTTATAAAAAGCTTCATCAGGATGTCCAGACTAGGGTTTATATTTGTCAATAACCCTAATCTGAATTTCTTTTTCACCCTTACTTGCATTTCTCCAACTCCATTAATATTGAAATGGAAACCAACTCAGTGAACCCACTCGAGAGACAAAAAAACCACAGTATTTGATCTTAGCTCATGAACCCTGGGCTCTAAAGTGTCTATGTTCCAGTACAGTGCTGGTATTGGCTACATGAAGATACCAAATTACTTCATTTACTTGTAATTTTGTTGCTTGAGAGAACATTTTCACCTGGCAGCAACAACCCAGCTGACAAGTGGAGACGCTGCATCAATATAACTGGAGTGGTAAAAGTCAGAATGGGCTTGAATAGGGGACCAGGATCAAACAGAACAAAGTAAGCAAGTCTGATAAAGGAAGTCATTTAGACAAAGAAGTCAAGGTCAGGCCAAAACTTAGCACTTATTCGATCCTCCCAGCCTTTCATCCCTCCAATCCAAACGCTGAAGATTACTGAGCTCCCCAAGAACTCTGGGCACACAGTTACTGCTTTCAGCTTTCATGAGGAGACTTAAAAATGGATGGATTCACAGCGGCAGCTGGCAAACAGGGACCCAGAGGTGAGAGAACAGCTTTGCTGACCACACAAACCAAGGACCAGCTACTGCACTGCTACACAAAACAACAGCTCAACTTCACCAGTCAGCTGTCACCACCCAGCTACAGAATGCTATCAGGCTGTCCTTGATTCCCCTACCACTGCTGCACATTTTACATTTTTTTTTCTTGTTTCCCAAAATGCCATCGAGCAGCTATTACCTTATATAATCAGTGCTACTTGCCATAGTACCTCTCCATCAGATGACTAATTTAAAGCAAGCAGTCTTTTATCTCTCCTTTCTGCCTGCAGCCACCACTTTACTAAAAGTTATTTGATGTTTTTCATCAGTGAGTGACATTTGAGGGCTTTTAGATCAAGACTTAAGTCTTGCTTGATGTTTTTCCAAATTCAACGAAGAGAAGCGCAGCTCCACAGGCAGCTAACAAAGAGATACAAAAAGATCCCCAAAACCTGAACCAAGCCTGGGAATTACTAGAAATTCACATGGAAATGCAAAAACAGTGCTGAACTATGGTAACCAACCAAAGCTGAGTCAACTCTGCTAAACAAACAGAAGAGCATTTATTTTAAACAGAAACACTGGACAAATATTTTTGTAGAGAAAGATACTTTTATTCTTTAAAGTTCACCTCTCTGAATCACCAAAAAAATTTTAAAGATTTGTAGAATCTTTTCAGAGGTATCACTTCAACTTCTGAATCCCATTAAGACAAATACTTTAAACTACCATTCTTGTTTCAATGACCTAATTACTTCCCATACGTCAACTAATGCTCAAATAATTTTTGAAGGCTGAAAAAATAAAGACCTTCTCAAGTATGGAACTTATTAAATAATGGGTTTGTGGCCAAATATATAAAAAAGCCAACATGAAAATCCTAATAAGGGCAATTTAAACCTAAACTTCAAGTTCTAAGTACAATACCTCATTTACCATTGTGAAATTACATACCACCTACCACACTTCATGCATCACTGCTTGAGAATTTCAAGAGCAAGAACTGCCAAATCCATCAAAAGCATCCACATATTCCCAAACTCAGTGGCATGTTTTGCAGAAGACATGAATGAAGACACTGTATCTACTATGATAAGTTGGATCAAAAGGTTGTATGCAGATATTGACCTATCAATAGATGGGAAAAGTTCAATTTTATGGTCAAAGGTTAATTTTCAGCTTGGTTTTTTCCACAATAATTTACAGCATTCTATGATTAAAATATTTTTTATTAACTTTCAAGTTAGAAAATACTCAAAACCCAAATGATGAAAAAATTGAACAGGCTGAGACAACTTACTTAACACTGATTGCTCAAAACCATTTTCAACAGTCTAGCCTTTGCAAAAATTCATTAAAGATTAGCTCCTACACTTATGTATGATTCAAGAGTATTCTGCCATAGCAGCATTGTTAGCCCCTTGCTTTGGTGGAATCCAATCGTAATCCCTGCTCTGGTTTAGTTAACAAGGGAAAATCCAGGCTGTGGGATAATTTGGTTGTCCATCTGAGGTAAAAAGTGGGGGGGGAAAAGCACTGCTGAAAGAAACCAACAGCGTTTAAACATATATTAATCAATTAAATAGGCCTTAATAACTGAAATTAATCTACTAGAAGATCAATATGTAGCATTTTCAACATACCAAATGCTAATTTTAGAAGTAGTCTTATAAAAAAATGTCAAAAATCAGCACACTACACAGAAAGAAAAAAATAATCAAACCCTTGCAACATTACATGGCTAAACTTCAGAAAAAGCTCAGAAACTCAATCCAAGTCCCCATCCAAGTGTTTGCCATGTACTCAGAGATGCCTTGCAGCTGTTAATATTTCCCATCAGCACTGCTGACAGCGTGCTCACCACAGTTTGGAGAGCAGTACATAAATGCAAGTGGCTTCCTTGTGCATGTATTACTACACCTTTAAAAAGATAAATGCTTCTCAAGAACCATTTTCAAGGACCAGATCTATGAGAGAAATGGGACCAGAACCTGCTCCCAGTGCCTGAGAGATCAGGAGGATCAGACTGTTCCTCCAACATTCCCTGGTCTCATCCATACCCATTTACCACTTGAGGCTCCTCCCAAATTTACCCTTCTTGTTCTAAAGGAAAGATCATCAGCATTTCAAAATATCTCCTTTCTCTGTAGGCAGTTGTCAAATCTGTTCTTCCTCCCCTCCGTCTCATATCTAAGCCTTAATTCAATGGAGTGAGAACATTTGCAACATGTTTCAATTCTCAGAAAAAAATTTTAAAAGTCTATTCAGTAATCCTTCATAGTTTGATCTGTTTTATGTTGGACAACATGCTTGGGAGGAGAAGTGCTGGGCAGGCTATGTCTTTAAAATGCTTTTATCCACACACTCCCACACCACACAGAGCCTTTTAAAACACAGACAGCTGTACCCACTGCTTGCAGTGCCTGGGATTGCCACCCAGCCAGGCCAGTTGAATCTAAAACCTTCTTGTCCCTCATGGCCACAAGGATGGCAAATTAAAAATCACAGTATCCCACAGCCACAGCAGCCACATCATTGGCCATTCTGAAACAAGAGCTAGTCAGAACTATAAATAGAAGAGGATACAGAGAATAGGCAAAACCCCCAAAGCCTCATACAATTAAATGCACACATTCTCCACAGGGGAAATGAAGTAATGCCCTGTTGGCATACAGCACGTTACAGAATTGTCCAAGGTTTTCCACATCACCCTCCAACAGCAGAACAGCAACAATTGTCAGCAGCTTCCTACAGCTGTGCAGCCCTTACCTCACACTCAAGGTTTGGTGCACTGGAACTATCACTGTCTACAGAGATGGCTTGGGTTGGTTTTTTTTTTATTTTCCAGGCATTGTAGTAAGAAGACAATTTCCCTACTATCAAAACTGACACAGATGTACTCACATATGCTTCAAGCCCTGACTATTTAAAAACAAAAGCCAAAATAAATTAATAAATAAATAAAAACCCAAGCCTCTGGTTTCACTACAACCAGCTCACTGTAGAAGATAACCCCCTTTTTTATTAAGTCTTAGCAGGGGCAATGTGCAACACCAGCAATTCAATAGTAGAGCTCAAACTGATTTCATGTTCCAGGTCTGATCCTGAGCCCCTGTCAGGCTGTAATTATGCTTGCCCACCCCTTCCCGGTTTTCTCTGTCCGGGAGCAATCAGCCCACACAGAGCGAGGACATTGACAGGCCACTGCTGCAAAAAGCAGCCAGGGACACAATGTCATTACTTGAACGAAACAAAACCAAAAGGGGCTGCAACCATCATCTCGTGCTGCTGCTCAAGACAAGCCTAAGTACTAATTTAGCAAGAGGCAGGATTTAAATTTAACCCGTTCGGCTGCCCACCAAACCTTGTGTCTCAGCAGCCTCTGACTGATGCCCCAAAAGCACAAGTTCATTGGAAACACCCTGTGCTGGTTCACCAGGCAAACCGAGGCAGTCTCTGCAGCTGAACTGTCAACAATGCCCTTTTCACTCAGAGCTGCATTTCCCGACATCAGCATGTGTGAAACAACGTTGATACCATCCAGAGGAAACCCTTGCTTTCCCTCCAGACCCCTCCCGTCTGCTGCCTGGCCACGGTCTGCAGGAACACCTGCACCCTCCTTCCCAGCTGTGACTGCTCTCAATTGTTGCTCTGACACGTCCGTGTCCTGTGGAAAAGGGCGTGCAGAAAACAGCTCGATGTTGCAGCCCACTACTTTTTCCTGCAAGAAAATGGACCTGAGGAACGTGACAGACAAATTGCAGGAAGGAATGTTAATGGATATCGCAACATCAGTAAAAGCACTCGAAGAACTAAAATGCTTCCTCTGACTCTCCATCTTTCCTTTTGTTTTTACCAGTGTCTGAATAGCTTCTGAATTCCATTTTTTCTCGCAGTCCTACTGAACAAACCAGCGTTTTCCAAACTGGAAAAGTTTATAATTCGGAGCTTTTAAATTAGCTGATGTTTCTCACATCTTACCTACCAAGCAAGAGCTGTTATTTGAAGCTTTGTGCAACCCCTCTTAAATTTCCGTGGGCACTGAACATTATACACGTGTGCCGGATTCCTTGAGGACTTAACAACAAACAGCTCTGGTGAATTATAAAAGTAAAACGCATTAAACAACAAACAGCTCTGGTGAATTACAAAAGTAAAATGCGGCAGTACGGGGTGTATTTGTATCGGGACCACAGGAATGTTTGCGTTCAGCATCAGCTAAATGGGAACAGCCCTTCAGCAACATCAGATTAGGGCAGTTTCGCACCAGTGACTGCAATTTAGATGACAGAAGATCTGACCAGAGAATTCCATAGGAGAAACGAATGCTCCGCTGGCCTCTGCTACCAAACACCACGCGTTTATCTAAAGATTGGGTAATTTTCAAGAAAGAATCAGGCCACTTACGGTACTGTTGAACAAAGAGCTGCAAGCACGTGAGGCAATATCATCTTTTAATAGTTTAACAATGGAGACTTAACTGCAGTTTAGAAAAACTGATAGTGCGATAATTAGACTGCATTAGGACACGTACAAAAATGTTTGCAGGGACATTATCTCCTCCTGACGTAAACAGTGGATGAAACTTTCTTCACTAACAGGACTCAGGTTGTTCATAAATGCAGAAGTGAGAGGTTTGGTTATTGCTGAAGTTCTTTGGGGCTTGTTGGGGGGGGGTGGTAGTGGGGTTTTTGTTTTGGTGTGGGGGCGGGGTGTTTTCTATTTTTACATCAGCTCGGTTACAACCCACACTAAGCAGTAATCTCCCCTAAAGTGAGAGAGATGCCTCTCTCATGCTTCTGTTCATATTCTGATGAGACCATGAACAACTCTGGTATCACCGAAAAGGTGCACAGTACCTTACCACAAAACCAAAATCACATGAGCCATGAATACAGAAGGTACAGCTTTGCCCTCCTTCTCTTCCTTAAAAAAAAAAACCAAAAAAACCTACCAAACTAATTCAGCAGCCTGAGGGGGGGGGGGGCTCTGTTTGCATTTCTCTAAGGCTACTTTCTGTTATTTTTTTCCCAGTAGTTTGAATAACATTAGCATGGATATTACCTGCTCTACAAGACCATGGGGCATATATCTATTCTATTATTCCTCCTTTACAGTCCCAGCAGTACATGTCTTTAAATTACTTCTGATAATTATTTTGCAACCACAACACAATAACTGCCACCAGTAACCACACTCTGGGGTTGATCTATTTCCTAAGTCAACTTTCTGCCTTGCTTTAACTCATCTGGGTCAGTCATACAGTCACACCAGGTTTTGGGAAAAAGATTTGGGTCTTTCAACGTTGCTAAGGCTCTCTTCTTTAGCAGCTGTGAAAATACAGTCAAAATATGTCTACTACTCCATTTTTACCCTGCAAATGTTCCTTTACATTTTGGATTATATTGACAGGCTTCAAAGAATATAGGTGTGAAGTGGCCTTTTCTGTAAATGGTTATTCTGGAGTCCTTTTTTTTTTCTTTAATTAGTTTAATGGGGAAAACACCTTGGATGTTTTCAATGCATCTAGAAATAGGTCTTCACTACCAAGGCTATTTACAGTCCAAAATTCTGGTTAAATTCCCACTGAGTTCAGCAGAAACAAGATCCGTGGTGGTTTCTTATATTTAGGCTTTTCTTAGTCATTGCCTAGCCACAGAGTTTTATAATCATTCCAGGTCCGCATCTACAGAAAGGGATAAAGTATTCAGTAACAAAGGAGGTCAATTTTTTGGCACATACACCTTGCTAAGATTTCCTTGAATCTTTTTCAAAATAAGGAACAAAATGTGACTGCAAAGCCAAAAGTTGTCAAAGGTCCTGCCTTCTCCCCCTAAACCAAAGACTAGATTTCAGACTGATAGTGTTCTTTGGACTGTCAAACACAGCTTTCAAAAATTGTCAAGACACGATATGGACACATAGAAAAAACCCTCATTCTTTCAGGAAAAAAAGAAAAAAATCTTTTATTAGTGGATAGCTAAACTGCCTAAGCAGTGGGTGCCCTTTTAAACTGATTATCTTCATCTTTCAACTGCCGCTTAAAGTTTTCAGCCAATTTTGGGGGATCCTGCCCAATCCAAAGGTTACGTTTGCCAAACAGGGGCACAAAAACCAAGGTAGTGTTTATTTATATTAGGGGATCTTCTCTGTTTGCTGTATGTCACACACCAGTAGCTTGCCACCACACCAGAGCCTGGATTCAAAAGAGCTGTCAGTAGCAGATCCCCAAAAAACACTTTTACAGACAATCAGCCCTCACAAAGTCAAATCACTTCTCTCAACTGAGGTTTCAGCCCCTCGAGAGGAATCCAGCAACCAGCTGTAATCGAGATCTTCGATTAAAACAGGATTTTTACTTTTTATTCCACACGAGCACAGAAATCAGACCTTGCTTTCCTACAGTCAGCATGAGAACCACACATCCCTGACACAGGTTTAAGAACTGCTCTTGGTGGAGTGAACACTAAGGTACATCATTGGCAAGGTAGGTACTAAGAGATGCCCTAATACTACAGGGTTAAAATACCAGAGTACACGCTAATCTTCTACTCAAATGCTTTGTTGCCTGTTAAGCAGTGGTGATAAACCCTGAAGATATGCAGAAAACTAAGTAACAGGCCAGGTAAAACCCCAGCTTCACTCAGCTGCCAACAGCAGAAGGAAAAGCAGCCACAGAAAGTCATCACAACAGTCACTGAACCAGCTTAAAACCGGTCACAGATGAACACAAACCTAATCAGGAGCTTCAGGAAATCCAGATTGCAGAAGAGGCACTGGTGCCTGTATCCACCCAGCATGAAGTCAGCCACAGTACCTGAGTGCACCCTAACTCCTAGAGCAGTTGGCACTCACAGGTTTCCACAGTTTCCATGTACCCATATCATCGTCCAAGCAGTAAAAGTCTGGATAAAGCAAAAATTTCCCCATCCTTTTCCACTTAAAACAGGAGGAAAAGTCGTCACCCAAACACCAGCCCAGAGATCTTATTCTTGCCTATTGCAATGTCCCTTCCTCAAAACCTCACTGTCCTTGTAATATTTGTAAATAAAGTTTGGTATGTTTTTGGCCTAGTATTTTATGAAAATAAGACAAATCATGACAGCTGTACATCTCTTGGTCTACACATCTACTCTCTCAGACACATCTAATGCTGAATTTCACTCAAAAGGACAGAGTGAAGGACAACAGAACAGCTGATTTTCCACACAAAAGAAGGCAGGAGAGGAGATCTGAGCATAATCATTCCATCAGAGACATGAGTTGCAAGGAGAACAAACCCCTTATTAAGTACCACAGAGCAGAAAAATTGCTCTGCGAAATTCCCTAGCTGCAGGAAAAGCTTCAAGTGGAAATTATTACTTCTTTGCAAGTCAATCCATCACAAGAGAAAAACCTGCAGGAAGTCAGACTTGACTAGTCCCATTTCTCCCAGGAGTAGCTGCCAAGGTAAAACAGTAGTGCAAGGTTTCACCCTACTACTTGCCATCACTGTCTATTCGGCACATCAATTTCTGCCCAGCAAGACATTATTTTTTAATGAAGGAAAGGAATAAAAGAATTTGGATGCAAGTGTTATGGGAAAAGGAAGCATTATTTGCCCAAACCTAAGATAAAAAAGAATATATTTAAAGGGAACACAAGGCTTAAATAAATTATGTATTTAGTCATGTTTGCTTGTCTCAAGCAGTTGACCTAAATCCACAATTTTGTCATTTTCATTCTCAACAGTCATTTTCAGATGGACACCTGAAATTAGAGGATAAAAGTCATCAATTTCTAAATCAAGGCATCTTCAGCTCTTCCTGTGTATTGTACCAAGAGATATTTCAGACAATGGGAGTGGTTCACAAAGTTGCATTTCTACATGGTGATCACTCTTGTCCAGATGTCCATGAAGTTAAAAGCCAGCAGACAGTGTTTTTATTAACAACTAGCACGATAAACAGAGATTTTCCAAATAAAATATAACACTTCACAGATTTAGAGAGGGACACCTTAAAACATCAATAGAAAGCAACTCCCTTCCACAGACAGAAAACAGCCGGTCCCATGGCAGGAAAACTCAGCACACACTCACAGCTACCCTAGTTTCCCCTCACTGTGTTTCAGTGAGAACTGTCATCTGGCAGTTTTTAGGAAGCAAAAAGTTCTATTCACATGAGATACAGGCAAGCTCCCCATGTTCCAGAAATCTGTTACAAGGCACAAGGAGCTCCAGCTCTACCCTTGCTTGCCAGAAGATTTTCCAGGGTTTCTCCTGGTGTGAACTTTGTTTCAACAGAGCCCTGCACTCTTTGATCACTGAAGGTAATCTCCAGAGCCCTTTTAACTCCAGCAGCCTGACAGGCTGTGAGCTGAACAATGGCAATTGTAGCTGTATCTGTTCTGAGTGCTCCAGACCGGTGCCAAGCCCACCACATCCTACAGCCACGACTACTGCACTGCACTGCTCCAGGGTGTCATTTTCAGCCTTCTCCATGAGAAACAGTACTTATGGTGTGCCTTATTTCTAGACTAAATTTATTCCTGATCAGCTAATATCCACTTCTTCTTGTTTCTTTTGCTAATTGTGCTGGGGTTTGGTTTTGTTTTTAAATTTAAATGTGTTTTCTCCCTCACAGGGAAGTATTGACAGAGGATCATTTCAATGGACTTCATTACAAATAAGGCATAGCCAGTACTGCCTATTTCCCTCTCAGTGGCTTTTCCAGCCCCCTTGACCATCCCAATCATCCTTTTGTGCTCCCTCTCCTATTTGAGCCCATCTTGGCCAAGCAAGGTTTAACTAAGCTGTACAGAGGATTCCTGCTACGTCATGGCAGCAATATTTCCTCATCACTACCAAGAACATTCCTTCATAGAGAGACGGACATTTTCATCCCCTCCATGACTTTTTCCTTCTCCAAAGGTTCACAGGGAATTAGCACTTCCCTAGGTTACTCTACACAACAAACCACAAGTGCTCCATCAGTCACAGACCTACTCACACACCTAAAAGTTAGGAAGGGTCTCCAGACACTCAAGCAATCATGTGTTTATCTTGTAGGCTTAACTATTCCCAAAAATAATTTGCCTTTCAACCCCTACCACCTTTCTGCTGCCCTGTCTCCAAGCTTCTCTTGATGAAGAGGTAGAGCAGCTGTAATTTTTGCTGGAAGTTAGACATCCCAGGTATCCCTTCTTTCACATCAGGTAAGCATGAGCTCTGCTAAGAGAAGCTTTTTTCTCAGCCCTCAAACATGAAGGTCTAGCCAAGCTATTAAGTGGACAGTGAACTGGTTTCCAGAGTCCCAGAAAAAATGGCATCTCTTCATCTCTTCACCAGTGTCTCTTTGTTAAGCTTATTTGTGTCCATAGAGGAACAGTGGAGAGGATTAATAGCAACTCATTCCCTTTAACAGCTCTCCTAAAAGCAGAGCTGACTTCTCACTACAGTGCCATCCACAGAGTCCTTATGCAATAGGGACTTTAAGGATACCTTTTTGATCTAAAACGATACCCTTAATTTGGCTTCAAATTGTTTTAACACAAAGGCATTAAAGTACAGAGCAAGTGTAACTTCCTTTGCTTGTGCTTTCCCAAGATACAGAATTCAGCACTTCATCACCCAGCAGTTTCCTCATTTCTGAGGTGCAGGTTCTCAAAGGTTACTGGCAAGGATTTAAGCACAGTATCAGGACAATGCATATGCTCTGTTGTGCATAAAAATTGGTGGTTACCCTAAGGCCCAGTCTTTGCAAAGATCTTCAAACAGCAGTACACCCTTGAAGCCAAAAAGAGAACAGACTCCATAAAGAAAATGCATATAAAAGAGTAGAAACTTTTCGGGATGTGATGAAACGTTTCAGGATGTCACAGCTCATTACCTGTTTTTCTTTCCATTGTAGCAAAGCCTACAGTTTAATTATTCTTATTTGTAGTTTATGTTTGTACTCTTATTGCAATTCAAAGTACCTCCAGTAGCACTTTAGTGTGTACAAACAATGAAAATTATAGGAAAAAAAAAGCATAAAGCAAACAGCAAGAGAGCTCACATACAAAGCATATTTGTGGGCCCAGGAAACTTGTACCAATGCTGACCAGGCTGTGGTCACAGACTTTTAAAAACTGGTTTCTGCTTACAGGAGGGAAGAATGAGTCTTTTCTTGCTGCCTCCATTTAGAAAATAAAGAAATCTACAAGAAGCACTTCTGATAGTACAACACCCACCAACCCTTCTGTTACTCATGGTTATTCGTCACCATGATCTCCTCCTTTTTCTCCTTGATACATACTCTTACTTTCCCCCTGGTGTCTTTTGCTCTCATGGTCCTCCTGTCCAACAACATAAAGATTTCTGCCAATATAAGACCCTTGGAAGGGCTGCTGCCTCTCCAAGACAGGGGAACAAGGAAAAGTTTACAGGTGTGCTCACACTGAAGAAGCAATTCCAAGGCAGCACTTCACAAAGCCAGAGACAAGGCAATTACCTAAGCCCAAGATACTCCTCACCCTTGTAAAGGAAAGAGAATCTTAGTGACAGTAAACATTTCTCGCCCTTACTCCTTGGGACTCCGGATATTTGGATTCTTTATCTTGAGCTTTCAGCTTGTTTGCTGAAGTGTTAAATAAGGTCACTTAGGCTGGAGACCACTGCTTGATTGGTTTCCTCCCAAAAGCAGAACTGGGAAAAAGATGTTGTTCTGGCCTCTGAGGTCCATTATTCCTGTTTTACTGTCTGCATAGAAGAATTCCCCAACCAGTTTGCATCTGGCAAGAGGACTTGATAATTCTTCCTTGTCTCTGAAACTGTATTTTTAAGCACTAGTCTTTCTCACTGAAACACTGTCATCACCACAGTGACTTCGCTATCAGACTTAAAATATATATCAAGAAATGGATATAAGCTTACTTGGTGATACCAAAAGGGAAATTTCCCAGTAAAATGGAGTTGGGAGAGGCAAAAAATTAACTTTCTTCCCAGTTTTCCCTAAAAGCTATGCCATGATCAGGAAACAAAAAACCAAACCAAACAACAAAAAAAAGAGATCCTAGTCTCCACACTGTTTAGAACCAAAATCTGGAGTAATACACACCAAAAGACCAAAGCTTTCCCAAACTACCAGCAAACTGGGGCACAACTGCAAAGGATGACTGTTTTGAGACTACTGCTCTAACACACCAGGAAAGATTCACAAAAACACCCTCGTTGCAGTTCCAGTATTCTCTTTAACAGCTACTTCACAGCATATGACAAAGAGTTGCAGAGATTTCCACCATCCCATCAGTGCAAAATTAAAAAGTTTAACTTCTGGGAGGGCTGTGGGTTTAGGGGCTTTTTTTCATTCTGGGAACTGCAAAACAGAAGAAAATTAATGTTATTCTTTACTGTTTCTTTATGACAAAGCATGCCTTGATGTTAGCTTATACACCAGAAATCAAGCTCTGGTTTCCTTCTTTTTCCGAGGATATGAATGGAGAGGTTACATAAGGGTGTAACAAGAGCTGTTACTTCCTTTCCCAGCTGAAGAGAAAAAGCTGTAGATCAAGTTACAGACTCCAGGGCTGGTCATTGCTACTTCAGTCTTCCAAAAATTTTTGCCAGAAGTCCCACAACAAACAGAAGAGGCTACTTAGAAGGCTCTGAGAATTTAATAGACTAACTACATAGCTATAAGGGAGGGAAAAACCCTTTACTTTTGTCTTTCATCAAACTCAGGAAATTCCCCAAGCTTGATGCATACAGTCACTCAAGTCATCACTTTCCATTTCAGTTTGCTGTTCATTAGTACAGTAAAAAAAGATGAATGAAATACAGGGTAAGATTTATAGGACAGTCCAGTACATGAGCTGTGCTAAATAAGCTCAGCAGTCTAAAAGGGCACGGAACTTAGGTGGGTCTGTCAGCATTTGTCCCAGCTCTGATCACACAAGGCAAATGAAAGGAGGAATCAGTGTCCAGCTTGGCCTACACCAGGACTAAGCTTTTCTCCAAACCGTCCCACTGGCTCTTTTTTCACCTTCCCCTCCAATTCCCAAGCTGCTGCTACTACTGCTGCCGAAGGAAGATAAGTGTCCAACATAAGGAATTTCTGTTCCCACAGAGCTCAGGGAAACCAGATGATCTCAGAGAATCATGTGAAGCAAGTCCCTGACACTTCCATGAGGGAGAGTATCTCCAGTACATTGCCAGCAGTTTCTTAAGAGTGCACAGTGGGAAAAATTAATGGTTTTGCTTATGTTTCCAACTGCTCTCTCTCACTTCCTCTCCTCATTTGCCAGACTTTTATTTTCCCTTCACCCAGAAGCACTAGTAGGCTTACAATGCACATTTGCCCTTCTAAAGGCAATCACATCAGGTCTTGCACGACGTCTGAAAGGGCCAACACACCAGAGCTAAACTACTGGCCCTGGCATAATTTCCTCACAGAGTTCCTCCCCACAGGTGTGATTTAACAAGGTCTCTTACCATTAAAAAAAAAAAAAAAAAAAAAAAAAAGGAAAGTGAAAAGGCAAGCTTGTGATTTAAGATGCTTTCATGGGTCCTTTCACCTTCATTTGCTGAGCACTCAATCTGTCCGTGGTGCTCATAAGGAGCCAGAAGCCTTTTAGGTATCCAACACCACAGAGGTGTTTCAGAAACATCCTAAGGACATGGAGGAACTTGTGGCAACCTAACTTGCCAGTAACTGCTACAAGCCAACATAAGCAGTGACCACTTTATGTTACTTTGGGAAGAATGGGAATGCTCCAACCCTTACACCTTCACACAAAATTAAGCCAGAGGCAGCGCATTTCATTAAGCACTAAATTGAAGACATTCTTAAACTCAGGCCTGGGACAACTGGAAATAAAAGCACATGATGAGAAGAATGTCGTTACCTTTCGTGTGTTTAAAAGCAGCCAAGGACTGAACTTTACATTAACAGATGGGCTGAACTATTTCTGTTCTCTAACACTGCACACTTTTGAGGAAAGTCTTGTTTTGGACGCAGGGCTTGACAAAGTGATGATTCATCCAGGGAAGGATGGGCAGCTTGTTGCCAGCCTTAATTCACAATTAACAATAGGACAGACGGATATGGAAGGCTCATGATTCGACACAAAAATCACAAAGTCAGGAGTTTTACCTGACCTTTACGCCAGTGGTCATTTCCAGCCTGGATATATTTTAAATAGTTTCTCTGACATAAATTTTAAGAGTAGGTACCTTTATTTCGTTACTGTTATATTTGTCCCTTAGACTAGTGGTCCTGACTAAATATATAGCAACTGATTTAATGACATGGTCTGAAATTTCAAAGCTTTAAATTACTCGAAAAAGCAAACAGCACGTGTGAGCACGGACGCGTGAGCACAGGGGTACCGTGGGCAAGGCAAGTGAGCACTGGACCACTTGGTGACTGCATCGCCAGCCCAACTCCCTGGGCTCTCGAAGGAAGGCCATTGTTTTCCAGCGGGGAGTCTGGCCACTCCGAGGAACAAAGGGATGCCCTTCCCAAAACACAGCGGCAGCAGATGTCCCACACCGAATCCCAGCAGCCTCCATGGGCGCAGACAGGCGGTCTTCCTTGGGAGGCTACACAACCCGTTCCCTCAGGGAAGTTCTCTGGGACAATGGCCCTGCCCCGGAAAGCCCTTCCTCAAGTCTCCTCTCCAAGGGTTACCCGACAGCAGAATCCATCATCCTGCTCCAAGTTACCAGCACTCTTCCCACGGCTCCCCCGAGCCCCACAGCCGAGCCCGTTCTTTTGAATTCAGCAAAGCCGCGC
Source organism: Acrocephalus scirpaceus scirpaceus (assembly GCA_910950805.1). Taxonomy (NCBI): domain Eukaryota; kingdom Metazoa; phylum Chordata; class Aves; order Passeriformes; family Sylviidae; genus Acrocephalus; species Acrocephalus scirpaceus. Next base: position 40,496,972 of record OU383779.1, on the reverse strand, counting down.
ACACAGGGTAATTATTTTAGACAAGAAGAAACAGATGCCACGCTCTCTTCCCAGAAAGAGCACGCACACACACACACAGAGTCTCATATTTGAGGGAGCGAGCCCTGGACCGTCCCTGCGTGTGTGCGCACCGAGTCCATGCCTCAAAGAAGCTGTCCCAGCCCCGCTGCCATCCAGCAGGCGCTTCACGCAGCCAGAGCGTCCCGAAGCCGCAGTTTGGAGCGGGGAAGGGGAGCCCGGAGGCGCCGGGGCTGCCGTGCTCGGCACCCGCACCCAGCACCGCCGCTCCCTCCTCACAGGAGAGCCGGCGCCGAGCCGCCACAACCCGCCCCGACCGCTGCGGCGCCGACCCCATCCCTTTCCCCATCCCCGCGGCGTGTCCCGCGCGGGCTGCCGGAGCCTCCGGTGCCGCGAAACAAAGGGGAGTCCCGGGGGGAGCCGTACCTCTGCCGCCGAAGGGCGCTGCCCGCCGTCCCGCCACCGCCCGCCCCGAGCCGCCGGCGGACGCTGCCCTGCCGAGGAGCCGGCGGAGCGGAGCGGAGCCGGCGGGGCTCAGCCCCGGCCCCTCCCCGCCCGCCCGACAGGGGCGGAGGCGCCGCCGCCCTCCCGCCTGCCCGCCCCGGGCCCGCAGCGCCGCCCGGCGGGCACCGCTCCCTGCGCGGGGTCCGGGCTGCGCCCGCTGCCGGGACTGCACCGAACCCCGGGGCTGCACCCGCTCCAGGGGCTGTGCCCAATCCCGGACCTGCTCCCGGGGCTGCACCGAGCCCCCACGACTCCCAAGCCTCCGCCCTCCCCACCTGGTCTCCCTCGCTTCAGACCCGCCTGCTCTGCAGTTCTCCGTTTCTTCCACCCTCACCTTACGCCATCAAAAACGAAGCAAAAGAAGAAATTGGCCTGTTTTGGTGTGAAACCCATCATCTCCTGCTCGGTTTCTGCAATAATGTTTTCAGTATTTCCTCAACTGAGTGTAAGCACCCGAAAGTATTTACAGCAAGCTTTGACATAACGTAGTTTATATGCCCAATCCTGCCCCTGAGAAGTGCCAGGAGCCATCAACAGTGGAGAGCGACTGCCCCATTGTGTGGAAAGAGGAGCAAAAAAGAAAAAGCCCTAAAGGGCTCATTTGGTGTTGCAGGGACTGAGGGCAAGGAACAGAGGTTTCTCCCCACCCCAATGAAAACTTCCCATTCACAGATGAGACGGAGAGTGTAGGTCTGTGTATTACACTGACACACTTCCTGGCGAAATACTCGCTGTGAAAAGTTTCACTGCCGGTGCTTTTTTCCTACGAAGCCAATTAGCACATTTTGTTACATTCTCATGTTTGCAAGCAGGCTTTTCCCAAGCTGGGTTGTTTTTAAACAGCAACAAGCTTCCATTCAACCCCAGCTAAACCTACATTTGTTAGATAACAGTGAGAAGAGGAGCTGAACTGCAGAGACACAACCAGAACTCTTTAGCGTGTGGAAGAAATCCAGCTTGTATCACCACATTCAAAGCCATCGGAACCACACAGTGAAGATGAAAAATGCATTCTAAAAGCCTCCTCATTAAAACATTTCATATATTTCAAAGTCAGTATTACATTTTTCAGATACACCTCTCCTTGGTAGTCCTTCCTTTTATAGAAAGAGATTGTGTTCTCACACAATTTTCAAATCTGTAACTGTATAAGTGTTGGAGACAGCTCTCAGATGATGCCCAGGAACCAGAGCCTTGAAGCCCTGCTGATTCATAGACTCATTGCTATTTTATTGTTTTCAGCAGAGATGCTTAGCTCCTAAGATTTGTCTTGCCCCTAATTTTTTATATCAGTGAAATTAATTACTGCTTTCATTAGAAGTGGTCAAAAACTACTTCAACAAAATATTTTTCCTGCTGAATAACCTAGGGCTTGGTCAAAACTCAGTTGTATGTGACAGCCTGATGCAGGTATTCTCAGGAGGATAATTTAGCTTTGGGGTAGTCTGAAAGAGGCACAGGCAAGAACCATCCCTAAGCAGCACCACGACCCTCTCTTTTCACCTCTTTCTCACTTCAGGTAAGAGCTTTGCTCATGACTCAGCTTACTTTCTGGGAGAGAGATATTGCATTCATTCCCAAATAAGGAAGAGAAATAATAATAAGCAATTTCCTTTTACTCCAAATCTAAATGAAAACTAAATTCAAGTTTCAGTAAGGAAAGCAACTACAGTCCAGTCAACACTATTTATCTACAACACACAGAGAACAAAAAGAAACATCATGAGACAGTGACTGCAAGCATTTCCCCGAGAATGTACGCATTTCAACTTATCACATTAAAATTATCATAAGCCATCGCCATGGCATTGAAATACAAAAATTTTTACCTCAGAGGTTAAAATTCTCCATTTGATCCAAAGAGAAAGGTCACAGGGCAACAAAGCAGTGCAGCTTTCCTTCCATGGTCCTACCACGGTGCTTCGAAAGGGGTAATGCTGGCTACTTCTCAGGTGCACTGTGCATTCCCATTTGATGCTTAGATTCCTGTAAATAGAACTTACATCCGTCACCGCTGGTGCTATTGGGTAGCATTTATAACACAAATAACATTAATATTATTATATAATAATATAATGTCTTCACGAAGTTGCCTTGTCCTCCAGGAAACAAAAATTATCCAGTTTTCCTCAGCCTTCCAGCGCTCCATTCCCTAACTTGTTTCAAGTTCGTGTGAAAGATGATATCTCACTGTCCATCCATATTCTGAGGCAATTTTCCAATTTTACTATAAAACATGAATTAGCAGCCTGTCACTGTATTTTACATTCTTTACTTTGTAACGCAAGCAAAGGAAGAAACATAGGTGCCAAAACCTGTGTTCTTTTCCTAAAGCAAGTTAGTGCAATGCAAAGAGTATCCAATTCAATCTAGAATATTTTTCATTTTATTACATCTACTGGACAACATAATTACCACTGGAATAAGCTGTAGTAATAATAATAAGTAATAAGAATAAAATCTAAAATAGACTAAAAGACATGCCTGGTCACAGATGATCAGTTAGACACCAAGAACTATTTTCTGAAAGATATGGCTCATTTCTCATAGCCAAGTAGTATATCCTGGACCATATAAGAGCTCAGGGATGATCAGTATTCAGCACACATTCAGGTCTCTCACAAATACAAGGTATAACCTGGAGGATATTTAAGGGGAATTTCCAACTACTGAATCATTAAAGATGCTTTCTTTAGCACACAGATGTCACCCTGAAGGGGCATAGGCAGAGGTTTTGTTCACCTACAGCCATTTCAGAGAAGAAAATTGGAATGTGTCTGCATCCCTTTTTTGCAGATCCTGCATCACAATTTACCAAAAGCTGCGAGATATATCCATGTACATCAGAGCAGTTTAAAAGCTGCTTATTTACAAATGACCTTTAATTTTTTTCCTTTCCTCTTTCTGGATGTTTCCATAGGGTGAATCACAGTTTCTTGATTGCAGCCTTAAAGTCTACAGCTTCACAAGCTGAGAAGCTGGGTACAAAACCCACTGTGAAACTGGCTGTTGCTGAGACTGAAAGGGCCAAACTGTGGAGATTTAGGGTATGGTTTAGCCCAACAAACCACACATCAAACACACAACAGCTCTTGGAGTGACCTCTGACAATCCCTGGCAATCAGAAGAGCACTAGTCAGTGGCTGGAAGTACCTCCTAGCCAACCTTGCCAGGAAGAGAGGCAAAGGACAGCTGACCCAGCCACTTCAGAGAACAAAACTACTGTGAACTGCAATTTGCGTAGCCTGTCAGGATTTGCAGCAAGGCAGGAGAGGAATCCAGTCCCAGTCCATGACGCTAGGATGAGGATAGCTCACCAGAAATAGAGACACCTGATGGTATCAATTAAAACTGGATGGGAGGTTTCTCAAATGCATTGAGTTGGTTGAACCATGTATTTAAATACCAGAATTAACAAATCAGTACTTAAGACAGTTACAAATTATTATTTGTAACTTAAAATTAGTTTGCAATACCTAAAAAGAAAAAAATATCAAGCCTTGTTTTTCTTAATCTTTCTTTCACACAGAAGGATATTTACTGATTGACATGATTTTATTCTTTCATATTTCTTTGGATATATAATTTTCATATATGGAAAGATTACCTAGGCAAGATCAATTTCTTTTCCTATTCATAAATGAAGAAATTGAGTCAGCAAGAATAACTCAGCCAAAAAAAACCCCATAAATACAGCATTTCCTTGATAGAGTGGAAAACAGTTTAGATGCCCATGTTTCTAATCCCATTCATAGCCACAAGAGCATGCTTAGCCATTTTCCTATACTCAGTGAGAAAATTCTGTATGCTTATAAAATGTGGCAATTACACCTCTGTTCTAAGTGTACCAGGAGTTATAGGAATATACTTTACAGTAATTAGAATACTTTCTATTTCAGACAAAAAAAAAAAAACAACCCAGTACTCATAAAACAACAGAAAATTTTACTCTAAGACTGAGCAGGAGATTAAACAATTACAGTCTCTGGCTTCTTTGTCATGGAAAATGGCCACAGGTTTGAGCTCTGGCTCTACACAAGTGAATGATTCAACAAACAAGCTGCCAGTGGTCCAGCGAATTCCAAGTTTTAGACTAAAAAACCCAGAAAGCACAGCTCATCCTTCACCCACCTGTGGCAAATTAAACTGTACACAGTTAGGAGAATGAGAAGTGGCTCTGTTCAGCCACTCGCTGGAATGCTTCTCAGGTGCTCTGGACATCAGTTCATTCAGTACTGAGACACATCATCTGCCTTCCCTGAGATGGATCTCATACAGGATTTGTATTTCCACCTGCCAAAACACTGTCGACTTTCCATTTTGCCATAATGTCTCCTCATTTTGCCAAGGAGGGACTTTGGCTTTTTGTCCAGAGGCAGCAGTATGCCTCCAATTAGCACAATATTTTTCTCCTTTGCAGCAAAGACCTGCGTAGGACAGCTTGAAGGTCTAGACCTAGAATTTAAGAGAAGAGGTCACCCCGGGGAGATTTTACCTTGTATGTTAGGATTAAGCACAGGATCTGAGAAGCAGTGTTCACTAAGTAGTTCTGCCTTTCAGTTCAAGAGTAAGTACACCCAGAAAAATTAAGAAAAACACAGAAATGTAAAGACATGAGATATACAATACAAACACATACATGAGACCTCAATACAAACATGAGAGCTGCAAGAACCTTCTGAACTGCCATCTTGCTAATTCTGCAAACATAGGACGTATTTCAAGGGTTCAAGGAACAGTCTAATCAGAGGTAAGTCTTGAAACTGCAGATTTCCTAAGTGATATTTCCCCACTCTCCCAAAGGATTTTATCATTGATGTTACAGAAGAGGAGAAAGTCCCATTTTTCCTAATAGAACAAGTTAATCTTTCCTCCCTCTGCAAAAGAAATATTTTTGAGACATAGCTCCATGCATCCCTTCACAAGTATCCCCTCAAGCAAGTCATAGAAACTGTCATTAGGAAAGGCCCAGTGTCCTGTGAGATCAAAAAGTTCATGTCAGAGTGCTCAGCACGTTAAGTGGCAAAAGAAAAATCTTCAGTTTGAATCCACACAGCACCAGGGAAATGTCTCTTCTTGCAAACAAAATTACCCAACACAAAGGCATTGAAATGGAACTGTAGGTATATGCAAGTTCACTTTCAGAACAAACTCAAGGTATATGCAAGCTTACTTTCAGAATAAACCCAAGTATATTTTATAATTCTACATCATCCCACACACTGAGGTGCAACAAGTTGCTAGTGTCTGGGAATGACCATCCCTGTGTGGTAGTGCGAAATGATGTGAAACTGTTGAGGAGTTATGTTTTGTTATTATTTTTCCCATTATTTAAAACTGGTCTGCAATTTCCACTAGAAATTTTTAAATGCACGCCATTCCGTACATAAGTAATTGACAGAACATGGTGTTAGAAAAGGAGTTGCACCGCTTTTGCCAACAGAAGTTGAAAAGAGAAAAACTTTTAAGGAGGTCTTATCCTAAATACTAACACTGTCCAGGCAGTTTACAGACAAAGAAGTTACGATGCATGTGTTTTCTTTAATGTATGATTCCCTCACCTGCATGATTTTCCTAAAGAAGGGTTTAAAAGGGAATTGACTATGTAAGTTTTAAGCTGTGGATCCAAACCTTTTTTGAGTCCAAGCAAAAGTACAGACAGATGGACAATTTATCCAGGCTCTTTGCTGGCTATGCATCACTCTATAAATGGCAGCAATGATGGAAGCAGTAGGAATAAGAAGGAGACTCACAGCATGGAAAAATCAATGGCTAAAGAACTTCAAAATTAGATGTTTCTGGAAGTTCCTTCTTACTAATTCTGTAAACCTGAGAGCCTTCCACTTTGCCTGCCAGCTAAAGAAAAGAGATCAACTTAATCTAGGGCACGTAAGCACAATTTCTTCCACCTTAATTGCAAGAAATGCCCATGAAAGGTAACTCAGCTGTGAAGGATGTGACTGCACATGCCAGGCAGATGTTGCCAGCACTAGAGCTCTTCCTCTGTTCTCCAAATGTTAACTCCTCACTGGGGATTAAGCATGTCTTATGTGCAGGCAAAGAGCAATTTCTTTGTTCTCCCACTTTATTACAACATAGTGAACTCTTTAGGAGTGCAAATTTTTGCCAAGAAGCAGCAAATTAATAACATGTGTACATGGTGTGTTTCTGCTTCCATCACAGGTGAACGCAGTGCTTGTAAGAGAAGATATTTACAGCTTTCTTGAAGCAAGGATCTTGAACCCAGCCCAGCAAGAACCAACTGCAGTTCTGCTGAAAGAAGCAAGGCAACAGAGATGAAACTGCTTCCTCATCAATGCTGCTACTGAGCTGTTCCACTGCCTGTTTGAATCCAAGAATATACTTTATTAAATGTCACCAGATTAAACAGTCTCTCTCTGTAAAAAGTGTAATTTATAGGAACATTTCCATTGATTCACTGATTGTGCATGATTTAGCTATTCTGTGATTATTATTCTGTGAAATATACAGATTCTGATTCTCACATTATTATCAAATTTTATGTATTTCTGGTGTTTGGTCCTATGCATGTCCTGTGCTGTAATATGTATTACAAACCATTTGCTTTCATAGATCACCTCAATAGATGATTACAGCCTGTCTTTTCTTCAAAACATTCACTTTATTTCATATTCACTTATTAAGAAACATCTTTATTGTGCAAGTAATAAACCACATTTACCTCTGATACTGGTTTAACTAAAAAGGCCCTGCTACTTCTCAAAGGGCTGCAGCCAGTGAAGTTCCTAAACCACATTCACATTTAAGTGCTATTCCTAAATGAACACTAATTTGATGCAGAAGAATTGGCCCGAGCCAGGCTTTGAACAGAAAATACTCTCTGTAAAATCCATAATAACTGCTTAACACAGATTACTGCTTTTTTTTCTCAAACAAATGCACAGGCTTGGGGCTGACGATCCCACAAAAGCCACGGGTATTGTGCCCACTTCCAATGTGGGGTAAAAAGGGTGAAGAGAGAAGAACATAATTTAAAACCCCATACCCATATTTTGGAGGTACTACCCAGCAGACCACAACAGGCCTGAAGGTTACTTTTCACATGCATATGTAGAGATATTTCTAACTGACAGGTACTAAACAATCAAATTGGCTACTTGCTTTAGACAGCCCTGAACAAGTATTAATTGAAACCATCTGTAGGATAAGCTATCTCTGAAGTAACTAGAGACATTCAGCGGACTTTGGACTAAATTACCCAACAGCTTCCACACAGAAAGAGCACATCCATGAAAGTGATTTACTGTTTTAATATAACACACACAACTATAAAGGGCTCAGCCACGACCCTATGGTTTCTATGATTATTCTCTTTAGGAAAGCACAGCTGAGAGAGAAAGCAGCTAAAAGCTGCCTGTTCTGCATAATTTGCCCATGAGCTCTGAAGTGCCTCCTTAGGGGATGAATTACTTTTTTTGCCTTAAGAAAATAAAGGCAGTGGAGGTCCTGGGGGAATGAAATAAAAACCGAGCCTTTCCTCCCGCACATCACCCATCCCAGTGAGAGTCAGATGCCATGTACTGAGAGCACAAGGATTGTTTCTGCCATACATTTTTTAAATATCAGGAAACTGATGAGGAAACAGTGCCTGCTCCTCTTACCCAACCCATTTACTTAATACAAAAATCATAAGAAGAGTCTCCACTTGTCAAAATTCCTTGCTGTACTGCTCCATATCTAGCAAGGGATAGGTGAAAGGATGGCTAAAACACATTTGTCTCATTGGAAGAATTAGGGTTGGTATCTACATCAAGATAGCATAGCAGAAAAGATAGCAAAGTCTCCAAAAGGCTGGAATCTTTACTGCAAACAAAGCTGGTAGGCTTCAGTAAAGCTATGTAGGCTATAATGAATGTTTTTGACTGTAGGGAGAAAAATGAATGGCTCGAGTCCAGGAACTGTCTCAGCCTACATACAGAACTAGGTCTGTAGGAGATCCTTACTCAGCACATTTCCTACAAAAGACATTAATTTACATTTTCTTGTTTAAAGAGCAGATAACTCTTCCATGTGAGAAATTCCAGCAGACAGGGGCTCAGAGGAATGAATGAGCACTGCAGAGACCATTGCACATTTCATACAAACACTCACCAACTGTTGCCACTTGGAGATTTCAAAGCTCACAAAGAAAATTGCCTTTTTTTTCCCCAAAGCAGAAACTAGGATATCAACCCTGATTACTTTACAGTTGCTCACCCTTAGACAGTTCAGTTTGAGAGGCAAGAGGCCTTAATCAAGCTCAGATGCAAGGAAGGATTTCCTTTAAAGGCTATCAATGTTAATGAACAACTAGGTCTTCTTTAAACATCCAGACAGTGATATGGGCAAGTGTCTGAGTTTATCATGTCCTCAATCTTTTGAACAGCCAGATTTTATTTGCTGAGCATTGATCAGGCCAGACAGAATGAGCTTATCCTGAGTGGCAGTGGCTGGACTTGAATTCTGGACTTTAGATTGCAAAATGTTCAGGATTTGATGCAATTTTGCCTCAGCCAGCTATGCTGAGTTTTGGGCTGTCGTTGTAAACCCAGAGACTAAAGGAAGCTGTCCTGGAGTCTTATTGGAAAACAGAAAGGCACATCCTCACTCTAAAAGGTTTGTGTATCTAAAAGCTAAAAAGAGATGCTGAAGCTTTGTGCCAAAGGTAACAAGTCAAACACAACTGGATGTACTGATTTGCTATTTCTTGTTCATTCTAGGAGAGAGGATTTCAAATTAAAAGCCATACTGAAAGCCAGAAACCAAATATCACATCAGTTTTTAAAACAAACCCTTCAGAAAACTAGTCCCTTCACCTCATTTATGAGGTGAATTTATACAGATTCTTTTTATCGTTTGATTAGTTATTTTATTGTATTTTGATTAAGCCAGGAGTCTACAGCTGCGATAGTTACATAAAGCATAGAGGTGTTTAATTTAAAATAAAAAGGCTTTTGCGCAATTTTTAATAATGAAACTATTTCTACTAGCATTGATTTTTACGAAGCCTTTTGAACTTATGCTTTTCATATCTATTGGTTTAGCCGACACAGTGAAATATCCTGCAAAATTGTAATAGCCCTCCATAATTATCAGTCAACTAAAGGAAGGCTTTTCAAATGCTTACTCACTGACCTGCTCAGTGTCCTGTTGCACAACAGCCGCTAATGAACATATTAATCATGGACACATCACTCTTGAGACATTCAATATGTTACACTGGAGCTTCCCACTCCTCCCCTCAGGGCAGAATCCTTTCTTACTGCACCACCTCACTCAGCATCTGTACTACTCACTTTTGCAGCAATACTGCAGTTTAATCTTTGGACCTTTTCAAAAAGGTCTGCAACAGAAAAGGGGTATGCAATAGCAATTAATAAGTTCAGCAATCTGCAGAAACAAAACCTTATCCTCTGCAAGCAATATTCAACTCATTAGGGGGCAAGTGCGCTCTTACTTGCCAGTGATACTCAAGATACTTCTGCAGCCTATTATCCTTCTTGCTTTTTCAGTCGTCACTCCAAACAAACTTTTAGGAAATTTGCTAGAATTCCCACTCAGCAAATAAACTGCTTTCTCCAAATTATGCACTTACCCTGGAGCTTTGCAGGAATCAGGTGATGAAGGGCATCACCTTTTAGCTTGATCCTGCAGCTGCATTAACACTTCCTCAGGAAAGCCTAGGGTTTTTTCTGGTGCTCTTCTTATCTGCCACCACTCCAAATACAACACATCACGAAGCTCAGATTCCAAGCTATTTACAGAAAGATGTGATGGAAATGTCATTGTTACCATAATCATCCCTTGTCCACTTTACATGGATATTTTAAAACAGACACACATTTCAGGGCATTCTGTTTAGAATTATTTTATCTCTGTACTTCAGAAAAAGCATGTAGTGAGGCCAACTTCCTGAAGCCCAAGCACAGTGCAGGATCATGCCACTGCTTCATACAGGGTTAAATTCACCAGCACACTGTTATCTAACAAAAGAACACCAAGTTATCACTGAAACAGCAAATTTTTCAGAAGACCATGGCACAGCTGAGAAAATTGCTCCCCTCTGTTGCAGTAGGGAAACGACGATGAAGGACACACACAGAGTTCAGTGATGATCAGAAGGCTTTACTACATTTCATCTTTGCCACTTTTATAACATGGTGTGCTAAAAAGGCAGTGATTGGTCTGAGAAGAACTGCCTCTCTTCCCCTTTGGTAAATAACAGGTGAAGGAGCATGTTTTGAGAAAAATGCTGAAAAGAGTGAGGCTTACATAAATATTTACAAAATAACAAAGGCAGTGTTGTGAGAATGTGAACTTGTTCCCATGGGAAATCAGCATGCAACAGTTAGCAGCAGAATTCTGAAGCCCAAAAAGTACAGAGCTACACCTCTCAACTTGATTTTCCCATAATATTCACAGAAATAAAGCTGAAGCTGAAGAAATGAAAGGAAAGGAAGAGCATCCCTTTTTCCAGATGCCAGCTAAACTTATTAACTTAGGAGAATACCAGCTACAGAAGCTGGAACTCTGGCTGGGAGTCCCAGACTTACTCTTGAACCACCTTTGACAGGGCCAAGAGCACAGTCAGGGAGGGATGGAGCATAACAAGAATTCCTATCACGAGCTGAAGTCATCTTTTAGTCTTCACTGCAGGTGTTCTCTTGGTGTTTTGAAACATTATCACCCATTTAATTTAATATTTCAACAGTTTGTAATTTTAACTAGGGACACCATACCTACCTATTGTCCTGCCTTTTTTTTTTTTTAAGTAAGGCTTATGACTGATTTTAGATGTCACATTTTTTTCAGTTCGGGCACCTAAAAAGTAAACCAAAAAACAAGTTTGTTTGTTTGGTGTTTTGTTTGTTTAAAAAAGAAAAATCTTGCTCATTTGCTTGTTCTTTCCTGGTATCTGTGTTAAGAAATCTTGAGCAGCATTTCCTTTCCCTGCTACACCCTTTCCCTTGTTAATCACTTAGTTATAGCTGCTTTCTAACACAACAGTAACGTATGGTAACTCATTTTATTGGCACAAAGGATGTGCTAAACATTGTCTTGTTCTCTTCCTTCAGTGTATGCTTCCTAGGAAATGAAAAAAGCATTACGTATTCCCACTCCGCAGGATGCCAAATACAGACATCTCCTGAGCAAACAGAATAACTTATTCTGTGTAATAACTATAAAGGCAAGAATGAGATTACAAGAAAACATCCTCTACAGCTGTAAACATTATCTGCAAGGCTTACTATTCACCACCATTACATTTCCATGCTGAGCCAATTCCAATTCCTTCTCTTCTCATTGCTAAAAGCAAGCACTGTTTCCTTTTCCCATTATTTTGGATCTTCTATGTACTAGTTTTGCATAAAGGAAGAAACATGTGTTGATAAATGAGTCTGAAAGTCAATCAAAACCAACACTGAATCATGCATCTCTTGTTTTAAGGTTTGATACCCCTCAAAAAAATGTTTAAAAAAATCAGGAGTGAATAGCCTAGGGAGTTTCTGCCTTGGCAGAACTAGAGTAAGGCAGTAGCCAAACACATTGCTACTGGCATTCAGTCTTGGATATTTTAAGCCAGCAAAATCATAGCTTGATTCAGTATAATTAAAAGAGATGCTCAAAGGGGGCACTGTAAGGCTAAGTGGAGAAATTATACAAAATGTATTTTAACAATCAAAATTACTTGGGCAATCAAAAGACGGGGGAAATTGTTTTCTACGCTTTGAAACTAAATCATGAAAATTGAAAAAAAGATACGCATAGTAGTAATTAGATGTGAATTCTCCCCAGTTCCCTAAAACAGTCTGTTTGGAACCGTGCTATGTATTAAATCTTGCATGCTCCAGGCCTGCCTTTTTGCAAGCCCTGACTCTTTTGCAAACAGTCAGTGATTGTACAAAGAATTGCAATCCACTAACCAAGGTCTGCCTAAAGGCAGGTGCTGCCCTTTTCTTTAGAACAGTGTTGGACATTTTGCTGTCACTGCAAATGGACAAACTTACATCCACATGGAAAGTCTTTCCTAGTGTTATCCACTGCAGTGTTTCACTGCAGCTGCTTTATCTTGATTATGATGGGGGGAAAAAGCCATTAACCAATTTGATGATTGGTTAAAGAAAGCTCATGTCTAAAACTGTTAGTCTCATCTCAGCTATTCTTGTCAAGCTCCATATGGTCCCTGTAACAAACAATTATAAGAAATATGAATTTCTGTCCAGTTTGTCCAGTTTCTAATGGAGTTTGGACACGTTCTGCTCATTCTGCTATTTTGAAGTCACTCTTCTCATTTTTTTTAATGACTGTATAAACAGAATAATGAACAGGGCTCTTGTGTTCTGCTGCATCTGATTTACATCTGCATTAAATACTCCTTATGGCTCCCTTCAGCAGCGCAGAGCCCTTTCAAGGAACCATATGAAGCTCAGCCTAAGGCCCAGGAACAATGCCAGAAAGAAGTCAAGGGGTCTCACTACCAAGGAAGAAGCTGGGGTCCCTAGCACATAGAGGGAGAGGGAAAGAAAACTACAAGCCATACACACTGATTTTGTTTTTTGCATGCATGACAGTGATCCATATGGTGACATTTCATCAATAAATTTATTAGCAAAATTAAGTAACAGCTTTCTGGTCTTGTGTTCAGAATCGATGCCCACTGTACTCAAAATGCTATAGTGGACTTGTGGCTGGGAAGTTGTAAGAATCTTTGACTTCCAAGCCTTCTGCGTTGGTAATTTGGTGGCAGAATAAAGGTAATTCAGATTGCGGCATTTTTTTAATCAGGCTGTGTAAAGCCACATGGATAAGATACATGTATGGCATACAAGACACAGGATAAAAGAAACCCCCTTTGTCCAGCCTACAACATGGTCCCTGTACTCCTCAAGACCCATGGCAAAGGAAGCTTCCTACAGCTTCTCCTTAGAGAAATCTGATGAGGATCATAAATCAGGTCAATATATTAAGGCTGTTAAAAGAATGACTAGAAATATTAACTTATTTCCGATTCAGCTTAGTCTAAATTGCTTTACTGAAACACATTGGCTGCAGAGGCATCACAAACTGCTCATGGCCAAGACCACGCTCTGTCCTACCCTGCCAGCCATTTTTTACATCACCTTCCAGTGCACTGAGCAGTCTGGCTCCAGGCATCACACAGAGCAATTGTTCCACATGCTAAGAGAGAACCTACACGTCACAGGCAGATGTAACTGGTCTTCTGACCTTACCTTCAAATAAACAGGATGATTATTTTACTTTGGTGATGTTTCTTGAATGTACCTATAGGCACTTTTTTATCATCAGTTAGGAATGAATGTGAATCCAGAGAGTACAGCTGGTGTGAAATGACATTTTAGAGTGGCTTCACTTTTTCAGAAAAAGGATAGAAGGCACATGAAACTGTAATTAATTTTAAGGTTAATTCTGTATTTGTCAAAGTTCTTTTGATTAGCCCTATTGTGAATCAGTATTATTATACAGTATTTTAAAAAAAAAAAAGGCAACATAAAACCACCATGCATTTACCAGGTAATTTTTCAAATGCATCGAAAAACTCTATTCAATAATATAGAGGACCACTACCCAGCCTGAAAATCTGGTAGTCAGGCTATCCATAGTGATCTCATGGTTCTGCTATGATTCAGGAACATAGAAATCCATTAAAATGCTTTCATTAATCCCTGATGCTTTTACTGTATGCAAAAGGCACGCAGCTTAAATAGAGTTGTACAACAGGTTTTAACCTTCTGCCATGACTCCTTCCTGAATCTCACAGGCTTGGGGAGAGAAACAAATGATGAACCTGAACTACAATAATGAAAAATTTAGATACAAGTTAGGGCAAAAAGTTCTGCAAGACATGACTACCATGACCAACAACTTTGAGTGAATAAATGGTATTCTGAGGGCCACGGTTCATCACCTTTCTACATGAACAAGAAAACATTCAGCTTTACCTTGATGGAAATAAGTTGTGCAACTCCTATAGAAACTGGTGCAGACAGGAGCTGAAAAATAAAAAGAAGTTAAGGGAGAGCAAGAGCCTTTTTAACTGAAAACAAGCAATTTGTCTGTATTTCACCTCCAAGTTCATTGATGCTCATTTACATGCAATGTTACATGATTGCTTTTGGTGTTGTTGGTTTGAACACAGTTAGATGGTAAAAATTAGGTTCCATTCCTTGTGTTTCCATTAAGCTAACAGCCAAAAAAAATCAGCAACAAAAATAAAAATAATTGATAATGATAATAATATAACCATAATAAAAATCTTGTAAGCACACACACAAGAGGTACACACTAACCCATCAGTTCTATATTCCCACTGAAAAGAACTGAACACTGTCCGGCACAGCTGCTTCCAGAGCCATTGGAACTTATCCTACTCACAGGAATCAAAAGAAATAATAACTGTGGCCTTAAAAAAATAAGCACTTCCATGAACCCAAGAATATGGCTTTTTATCTCCCAAACCTTTCTGGCAGCTCCTTTTCAAATGGCAGCACTCAGGCAACTGCAAACACAGGCAAGCTACAGAGCCAACCCTGCCAGCCAGACAGCTGCCACCATCTTCAGGCTGTTTGAAGGATTTAGCTGCTTGTAGCTCTCTGCCACCTCAAAACTGTTATTTTTTTCCTGAAGATTTGCACTGCTGCGGGGTCTCTGCCACTGTCCCGACAGTCCCACACAAGCACCAGCCCTTTTAGTAAATGCCTCTGCTTTGTCTCCACTGCAACACTGAGGCACTGTATCTGGGATTTTACAAGGAATTGACTCCCTGCAAACACCTTACTCATCAGATGCCCAGTTCTCCTGTTTCGATCAAGTGACTTCAGTTTTGTTACTGATGCCTAGAAAACATCCACCACACCCATCTTTTTAAGTTCACTGCAACAACTTTAAATTAGTCAGATCAAGGGGAAGAAAAAAAAAATTGCCACAACTAAGGAAGCAGAGTTTGCGTCATGGGACATTTGCTTGCAAGCTTCTTTCAAATCTAAGTCAGAATCCATCATCCTTTTGTCTGCCAATTTTTTTTCCAAGCTCTGCTAAAACTTTAAGCACAATCACAATAGTAGGTACTGTAGCATTCAGTGATAAACATTTACCAGAGCAAAGACAACATAAATTTCTTAATTTAAATTTTCCTTTAGTAAGATAAAAATCAAAACTATCCTTCTTTATTTCCCTATTTTTTAAGATAAATTTTAAATTAACTACTATGCTGGAAATACATCAGGGGAATTCATTCTTCTGTTTCAGATTTGAAGGATTAACTCTTCAATTATTAAGTTGTACCAACAGCTGATCACTTGCTGTGCAGTCTATTTTTAAAAGTACATGAAAGATTAGTGTAACCAGAATACCTAGAATAAGAACATTTAGCAAAACCCTGCCATGAAGAAATCTGAAATTAGTGTTTGAGGCCTGGTATATCAATTTACAGTTAATGCCAGGCTTGCTCTCAGGGGGGCTCAGGTCACTTTTTAATGGCCTTCAACAGCTGCACACACACAACCCTCCTCCCTCCCCAAACCACCACCCAACATACAAGTATTGTTTCCAACTGTGGGGGCAAGTCAAATCCTTACTAAAAACATTTGATGCCTGTTTTACATTCAAAATTTCATATTAACTCACAAAAGGAAAGACATCACAATTTTCTCTTTAAAAAAAATCGGCTGGGGTGGGAGTGGACTGTTTTAAACTGAGATTTACGCGTTTCTCTAGAGCTGCCAGCAGGTCCCTTTGAGGTCCTGCTAAAATCCTGGTGGCTGTATTCCAGAGGATTTGTACTTTGCAGAGCTCTGGGGTGAGAAGAAGAGAAAGGAACCAGAAATCCCTCCAAAGCATCATTCTCTGCTTACTGCTACACTTTGCAAGACCCTCTGACTGAGGTGTTGCTCCTCCAGGGACTGCAGGCAGGTTAGGGGAAACAAGAGCCCCTCATGCAGGTCACAGTCTCCTCTGAGGGTCTCCTGAATGTCTCATCCTGCCTATTAAATGCATATTTCTCTGATAAGCCGCTCAGTATGCACCTCTCTACACCAGTTTCTTTAAAAAATTCAGCATATCTAAACCCACCAGAGTGCATCCTTCTGTTTAAAGGAACACCTATCTTTGCAAGAACTCAAATTTTCAGGATCTGTCCCCAGGCAGAATGTCTAGTAAAAGTTGCCCAAATGAATGGGGTCTTTCAGCATATCCTTCTGAAAATTGCACCCTTTGAAGGGTTACTGCTGCACCGTGACCTGCCAGCTCCAGGTTACATGGACTTGGTAAATACAGATATCAAACACAAGTTTTAAAACACTTGTTTTAAAAACTCCTCTAATTTAAATAAAATATTGCCTTCAGAACTCACTCCATAGACCTGAGTAAGCTGAGACAAGAAGGGACATGAAACAAATTAAGTCTTAATAAATTTATGTGACCCCCTTGAGCACAAGCTTTATTTCTCTGGTAACTTCTGCACTGTGCAAGCCAAAGCAGAAGAGAACTCAGGCACAGCAGCAGCCAGATGTGAGGGTACACAATGATTGATCAGCTTTGAAACAAGAATTACAACTCTAGCAGGCATTAGCAAAGCATCAGCACAGCAAGAGTTAAGAGCATAGCCTGTACTTTACTGGTGGGAATAGTTTGGGAAACAGAAATAGTAGGAATAGGATCCTTTAAAATTACTTCAGTTTTTATTAAAGTATTTTTACAGGACATCCCAGTTAAGCCAGGCAGCATGTTTACAATAGGGTCCTGTCTAAGGACAGCTTAAAACTATTATACAGTACATACAGAAGGACAATACAGTCCCAGTACAAGCTACCAGCAGGCAGTAAATCACCTCAAAACCTCATGTTACACCTGATTAACTGCTTGGCTCCAGTACTGCAGCCTACTCCAAGAATGCTTGCTTCAGTGTAATTAGGAGTTGTCAAAGAATTTATGTCATCTGATGGCAAGTTACATAGAAGAGTGCTCCAGTGTATCATTTAAGAAGCATTACTTGGCATGAGCTGCAGGAGTGTGTGGCTTCAGACCTGCAGTATCCTCTGGTGCTATGTATTCCTTAAAAGTAGACTCCATTTAGATGTCTCATTTACTAGAAGAAATCACATCACCTCTGTCCCAGTGGGATCATATGAGCCTGGATTACAACTCTAGATGAATTACAAACACATCCAAAATTTTATCACTCATGAGTTAGTCTACTTTCAACGTGGCAATGCAACGAAATTAAATCTCCCACAAAATTTTCCTTGATTCTACAAATGACTTAAAAATAGATACCTTTGTAAATATGAAGACCTTGCATTTTTCACTAAATGTACAAGCCTGAGAGTGGACCAAACAGTAAAATCTTTCCACCACCTGCACACAAAGGAAACCTTGTTTCTCTGAAGTTCAAAGTCAACCCAAGCCACTAGAGAGGCAAATTTTGAGAGCATCCCAAGGTCCATAGATTGGATGTTTGTCAAACATGCAAGGTACTATGAAAACCAAGCAATAATCCTCATTAAGTCTGTGTTTATCCAACAGTCAGTCAGCAAGACATGTGACATTATCTGAGATGTCATGCACCTTGATCAAGAGCTAGAATCCTGTAAATCATCAAAAGTGTTTAATTGTACAATCCACTAGCTCTGACTCTGTGTGTTCCTGCACAACTTTTTTCAGAGTTGTGCACGAATTTAGCAGAAAGCCGGATGCCAATTTTAGCAGTAATATCATCTACACCACACACACAATCAAATCAAATATTTCTATGGAGTTCCTCATGCTTGGCCAGCAGGAGGCTTGCTTATATTCTTTGGTAAGATTAAGTAATCATTATATATTTTTAAAGTGCAGTCTTATTATCTCTTTCCTCAGGCAAGGCAGTGATACTCCAGCTTTACCCTGGATAAACTGTTGAGGTGGTCTGTACTTCAAGTGTGTGCCGGAAATGTAAACCCAGTAAAGAAGACAATTTCTTGCATTTAGCACGCTGAGATACACACGGTCTGCTAAGCCCCTGAATTCCTCCTCTTACTTATTGATTGAGGCAATTTTGTATTATAACAATTACATCACAGAAAAACATTTTCTTCTAAAATTAAACAAGGAGTTTAATTAAAATTAGAACAAGTCTTCTAAGATAACAGCAGAACAACAGAGCACAGATGTCTAGACTGCAAACATATTTACCAACTTTTTCTTGCTCAATCATAACAGAATTTCCACAGATATCACCAGAAATGCTTTAACAAACAAAAAGCATGATGTTAAATCAGTTTTCCCTGGTAGAAGATGAAAAAAAAAGTTCTTCTGGTTTTAGTGAGGGGTAAGACCCAAGCTAAATACTGAGGCCAAGGTAAAAGAGATATGAAAAATCCATTACAAATCCTGATATGGAAATGCAGATCAGTGCATCCACCAGCTGTAGTGACATTTAAGGCAGAGGAGAGCTTCTGAATGGTGGCCTTTAAACACAAGCACCCGAGTAATTGAGAGGAAAGAAAGAAAGCAGCACCTGTTTCCTAGCAAAGTGTGACATGAGACATAAGCAGCAAGCACCAGGAGCCACAATCTGAAATGGAAATGCACACAGCAGCATCGGGGCGAAGGTTTTTGGCTAAGCAGTTAATGCTGGGAGAAGTGTTTGAGGACCAGTGAGATGAGAGCAGTTGTTCAGAGGACTTCTCTCTCTGAACCCAGAATGGCACAAGACTTGTCCTTACAGATGGCAAAGCTTCAAGGGACACTAGCTCTGACAGGAACATCTCTAATGATGCCACATTTTTGGATTCAGAGCTCGTAGCTGGGAAAGGAGGAAATGTAGGTGGGAGGGAAGCAGCTCAGCCATCACTGAGCACAGCAGTTGTAAGAGTCAGCAAGGCTGAACACAAATGCTCCCAGGATTTAGGGAACTGCTCTCCAAGCCTTCGGGGGAGATGTAGCCAAGGAGCTGTGCTGCTGTGACACAAGCCACTGGGCACAGTCCAGGATCTTTGTAGCTACCAGTGACGCTGCAGGGCACAGCAAGGTCCAGGAGGGTGCTCACCAGCTGCCACTGAGTTGCCATTTACAGAGCTCAGCACACTGCACAGCCTTTGCAGATTTGAGGTGACCACTTCAACTGGCTCTGGTTTGGAAAATACGAAATTACTAAATTAGCTTCTACCCAGCTTTCTAATCTCCATGTGCTTTTATTTAATGGCAAGAAAAATCAGAGGTTCGGTCTCAACTGAAGTTTCAGTGAATTTAACAGCTGAAAATGTGACAAAGGCTGGCTGTGCTCGCTGCCTTGCTCAATCACCTGCAAATGCATGAAGTGGAAGCAGTGGTATCTGCCTATACAGACTCAGTGACTAAGTGCAGCTATTACTTCTACGTGATTTTCTTTTCCCGGTCTTGCAATTCTTCACCTGGAGCATCAAATTCCAGAGCCATGATGTGTTAACACCACCTTTCCTGTGGGGCTGTGCTCTACCACTCCATAGCAGGCTTCCATGAAGCTGTGTGCCTCTGGAAATTCAGAGTGCTGGAGACACCCACAAGGCAAAACTGAATGGAAACTGCTGTATTCCTTCCAAATGGATCCATGCAATTTTCAAATCGACTTTCAAAAATGCACCAAACATACCCAGGGGAAATAAGCTAACAATGTGGATTGCTGCCTGACATAATTATACAGATAGCTCAGGGCGTTTAGTGTAGTGATGAAAGAAAAGAAACAAGACAAAGCCATTACCAGGCTTCACAGCAATAACGTGATTTAGCAAATCCCGCACTTTCCGTTCCACAACAGAAACTGACATCACCGAGATTTATAAATACCGTACTGTACATGTTGGTTTTCCCAGTTTAGGAGTCCCTACTGAGAAGCTCAATATTATTCTGGATACACTCCTATAGCAGAGGGCTATCTACCGCTCTCATTTTGACATACCTGCAGATTTGTGACTTCATCGTTATTTCACTACACGGCTTTGTAAGGAGTGATTTCACTGCAAGTAAGACCACCTGCTAATAAATAGGCTTGTACGTACAAGTGCAGTACTGAAAGACAAAGCTGTGCTTTGCCAGGGTACCAGGATAGATCAAGTCTTGCTGAGGGGCAGTACAAAGATGGGTAATGAATTTCAGGATGTCTCCAAGCCAGAGTTGTGAACTGAGCTGTCTAAATACATAGCAAGCCTCAAAATCCTGACAAGCTTTCTCTTATTGAACTTCAAGAGAATTTAAAGGGAACTCAGGCACAATTTCTAGGTGGGCATAGCTTGACAAAGCTCTGGAAAATAAGCCTTTGGGGTTTTTAATATTTCCTTTAAATTAAATATTCATCTGATAGTAGTTAAACAATACAGTGGCAAGTTTTAACATGTGCAATGAAATGCTATTTCACTACCTTCAAATAACAAGCAGGTGAGATATCAGAGACATTAGCCCTGACTGTATTATTCCTCCACTGAAACTACACCTACAGTATTTCAGCATTGCAACAATTTGCACTTGCATCATCTCTTCCATTATTAAAAAACCCCCAACACAACTTGACCAGTGTTTCTACAAGCAACTCTTGCTCAATTAAAATACTATATCCAAATAAATTAATGCTACACCCTGTTTTGTCATGAAAGTACTAAATTCCAGATGATGAGCATATGTGGGTGTCTGCTCCTGACTCTAAACCCTGTTTTAAATACATATTTCAAAGATATTTTCCATATAGTCAAGGTCAATGAGGAGGAAGCAAGAAAAACTGAATTGTTAAAATTGCACAAAAGGATTA
This sequence comes from Acrocephalus scirpaceus scirpaceus, assembly GCA_910950805.1. Taxonomy (NCBI): domain Eukaryota; kingdom Metazoa; phylum Chordata; class Aves; order Passeriformes; family Sylviidae; genus Acrocephalus; species Acrocephalus scirpaceus. Next base: position 40,475,653 of record OU383779.1, on the reverse strand, counting down.
AGAAAGTTATGCACAAGGAGTTTGTTTCAATGCTAATTTTAGCAGGATTCAAATCCGTTTTTCGGGGGGGTTTTTTTTGATGTCTTAGTTTGTGGAGGCTTGAAATCTTGGAATCCATGAGAGACAATCACTGAGTAGAAACTACAGTGTGAACGCAAACAATAATAAATAACCTCATTTAGAAGATGCTTGTAAACATTTCTAGTACTAAACCTACCAAATTACACCTATAGTCATTTGTTGGTCTCCTCTCAGCACTATTTCCTTGGCTTATTACATATCATATCCCAGAATGTGAATTTCAATGGAAACTTGGGATCCATGTGTCAAGGGTACAGCAGACCTCCCCAAAACACCAAAAAGAGTAACAGGGATACAAATAAAATAAAGAAGGAAAGAACACAAGTTAACAGATAAAGACAGAGGTGATCTTTAAAATGACGTATGCTGTACCAAAATATACTTATTTATTTGTTTATATTACGATGATTTTAGTAACACAGTCTCTTTGAAAAAAAACGTTAGGTAAGACAGATCTAATCATACTACAAGCCCCTATTAACAAAAATCATGCCAGTGCCATCACAATGGCATTCTTATGCAAAACCAAGAACCTTGCAAGGAAACGCACTTTCCAGATGGAAATAGTGCCACTGAAAGCCAAAAGCTCTACCCTAAGGGGCTTGGCCTCAAAGTTTGACTTAGAGATTCAGCTGAGCAACTTGACTACTGCTTCAAATGCTGATCATTGCTCCACTTTCACCTTCTACTCCCCTTTCTGCATTTCCAGTGTTTATTCAACTGCACACCCATTTACCTCTGAATAGTGCACCCTTGGGTTGAGACATGCATACAATGTTTAGCAAAATACAGCCAGGGCCTCTAAGCATCATCACTACACACACATTATCAGAGTAGCAACAGTTATAAGGCTGGCTATAGGATGGATGGGAATGAAAAAAGAGGGGAAATTTTACTGAAATAAAGCTCATTAGATATTAATCTAATACTTCTATTTTTCAAAAATTTATACACAACCTCACCACTCTGGAGCACCTGTGTTGTTATGAACATGCTTTGTTTTTCTCCAGGTCAAACAAGAGTATCTACTAGAGATTAAGATATAAATACTAAAAAAGAACAAAAATAGAATCCTAATTAGAAAAGTCCCTTTTCATACAATACCAAAATAGTGAAGTAAAATAGTGAAGTACTATAACAAGTAAAATATTTTATTACAGAGGAGAAGTGCTTACTGCTGTGATCTGGCAGATACTGTGACATAGACAAACCTGATTTGTTGATGAAAGAAAAGGTCTTCTACGATTTCAGTCTTGCCTTTGCTCCTAGACTGATTTAAGCACCTTTTCCAAGCAGCATTCTCCTTAACCATTTTTCCATATTCAGAAAGGCTATTTGCAGCTGATGGGAGAAATACTGACCTTGTGTTTTCAAGGATAACAACTCCTTGGATAGCCTGAATCTCAGAGCGAGACACAACTTGCTTTACAATATGCTGGAATTAAACACACCTCAGAACACCTGTTACTTTGGCTTCATTTCAAGAGATCCTCCATGTCCTATCAGCTGGCAGAGGATGAAGCCAAGCCAATGTTTAGGCAAGTAGAAGTAGCTGTGGGAGGAAAATCTGGTTTGGAAAAAAGCTATGTCAAACAGGTCCAGAGGAATGCCATGAAGATGATCAGGGGAGTGGAGTATTTTCTCTATGAGGACAGGCAGAGAGAGTTGGAGTTGTTCAGCCTAGAGAAGAAAAGGCAGAGCCTATAGCAGCCTGCCAGCACTCATGGGGATCCTACAGATTAGACGGGGAGAGACTCTTTATCAAAGAGTGTAGTGATAGAATGCTTTAAACTGAAAGAGGGCAGATTTAGATGAGATAATAGGAAGAAATTCCTAACTATGAGGGCAGTGAGACACTGGCACAGCCTGCCTAGAGAAGCTTTGCATGCCCCATCCCTGGCAGTGCTCCAGGCCAGGTTGTCTGGAGCTCTGAGCAGCCTGGTCTAATGTAAATTGTCCCTGCCCATGGCAGGGTATTGGACCTAGATGGTCTTTAATGCCCCTTGCAACCCAAATCATTCTGTGATTCAGTATCTGACTATTTTCTTTCCCTAATATGAGGTAGAGCCTAATTTTCGGTACTGTCTTCCTCAACAGAATCTTTTTGAATGGCAACAAAGTTCTTTTAATTTTGGTAATTTCATTAGGATAACTCTTTATAGCTGCCTCCTTGCTAATTACTCTTTACCTTGCACAACACTAGGGTTTGGTAAAGAAAGCCACATGGAAAACACAGTGTTCATCTTGGTGAAATCAGCAACATAACCACACTGCTTGAAAACAAATGCATTCATGAAAATGCTGCCACCTCTGAGTCACCACACAAGTCCCACATCAGCACACAACCTCCTGTAATTTGAGAGCCTCATTAAACTTATCAACACACATATCTGTTCAGACTGATGAAACAGGAAAAGTTTCAAGACAGCAGCCGCAGGCTTTGCTGTCCCCTAGCTATAATATGCTGAATTTGGGAATTCCCTTCAGAGTTGTTTCCCCTCTTAATGCTAATGAGTACAGCACAAAGACCATAGATTCTGCATTTATTCAGAAAAATTCTTCTCCTATTGAGAAAAAAACATGCAGTCCACAAAGCAATGTAAAGATACTTGTTCTCAGCAGAACTGCAAAACAAAAAACCTTCAAATAAGCAAAAAAAAATCTGATTTTTCAAAAAACCCACTTTAATTACTGTGTGGTTTGTTCAGTTTTCTTTTGAAGATGCCTAACATATGGTATGATTTACACAACACTGGCAGTGAGCATAAGACAAAATTCAAATCTTACTGCAAAGTATGCAAAACTTAACACTACGCATCAAGATTTGTCCTTATCATCAGGGGAGTACGGCCATTTAAGTCTGCATTTATAAATAATTCCTATTGCTAAATATTATTGAAATGCTTAGAAATGTAAACTTTTTTATTTTTACATGTACAGCTTGTCTTCATATTTGGTGACACCGGAGCCACCAAGAGGCAGAGATCACTGGTATCCTCACACAGGGCAATCCCCTCGTTACAGGAGTGCACTTACACTCCTGGCTTCAACAGCCTCCATTTAAAGAAAAAAATCTTTATACACAATGGAAACAGCACTTTATAAGATGTAGCCTTCAAAGTGTGCAGCACAGAGACTCCAGCTGTGCCTCCCTCCCTCGAGGGTTTGTGCAGGTCCTTTCTGAGGCACCCCAGGGCTCAGGCCCCCACAGCTGTGCCAGTCATGGAGCCACTGGGCAGCCACGGCAAGCAGGCTGGGCAAAACCCCTCAGCTGCCTGTTTTATTTCTAAAGCATCAAGGGAAGAAGCTGCAGACAGGGCCACGTACTACAAAATACTTCAACCTTCAATAATATCTCTCCTTTTCTCCTCACTCAGTGCCCTGCACCTCCCAGCGCTGTGACTGTGCCGTGTGTTCAAACGCAGCATTAGGTTATTTCTTTCCCAGTAAAAGCACCTTAAAAAACAGCAACAGAGGGTTTGTAAAAAAAAAGTTTGAAAAAAAATATACCACAAGAATTTAACTGAAAACCTCTTGCTTAGTTCTCAGGAGTTCAGAGAACCCAGTGGTTTCTTTTTTGACAAAAGATAGTTTTAGTGGTGTAAGTTATCTGCACTGCAGTAGTGTTGGTGCAGCACTTCTCAGGCTCTGGGTCACAAGTAGGTCATAAACCTTCACGCAGCAGATTGCAAAACAACTCTACTCAGAGTAAGATGTTTTTAGAAGATATTGGTACCTTCCTTGGTATGGAAAGAACTAAACAAAATGAGCTCTGGAAAAATGATAATAATTCAAAAGTTTTGCCTCATTATTTTGATTGCAAATGACAACTTCTGTGGCAGCACTTCACAATGCATTTGTGATTCATTTTTTCCCCCAAAGAAGTCAGGCAATTCTCAGATTTCTTCCAACAAGTTTAGATGGCCTTACAAAAACCTTGAAAACCACCAGTCTAGATGGCCTCACTATCAAGGTTGTCTGTTTCAAAAACTCACTTGCAGATTCACACCAGGCTGATGATGGGGATCCTGAACTAGAGGAAAGGTGGAAAATTGAGATCACAGATTTCCACGCATGTTGGTTTTAGAACCAATTATATAAATGATACAAAAAGGAATTCTTTATTCTGTGTTCAAAGCATTGAGAATTGTGATAAATACATGTCATTAAGCATTAGAAATGATAAAAGACTCAAATAACATCAGGAAATAAGGGATTTATGGCTTTATTTTAACACTGTACCACCATTTTCATATTTTGGCTGTATTTACATTACTAGACACTTAGGGTGGAGGAGGAAAAGCCCTGGTTTAATTCCTGTTAACCAGTGGGAATCTAACAGCAGACTTCTTGCTGGGATGCTCCCCTGCACACAAGGACAGATGCAGAAATACTGGAGCAGTTCCTCCCTGTGACCCATCCACCCGACATGGCCACAGCGAGCACAGAGCAGCAGCACGGCAGGAATCGGTTGTCTTCCACAAGGCAGCATAGCAACACAAACCTTAGCCTCATTTTTAATTCAAGACAAGATCCTAAATGTACTTAAAATAAAATCTGGGCAGCATTCAGGAGCCGAGCTGAGGAACACGTCCTCAGAATTTCTGTGCAGTCTTTTACATGCCCAGAATTTGTGGGCGTCCAAGTGATGCCACTCAAGTTGTGCTGCCCATACCCAGCTTTGTTCAGAGCCTACTGCCCACTTCAGCCCCAACTCCGTTCTGATTTGGGACTGTTCAATTTGGGAGTCTCAGCCTGCTCTAACCCAGAGCACATCAAACAACACGACATGCTCCAGTCTCAGGGAGGATTTCCTGCTGCAAACATCATCCTTCCCTTCAAATTCATGCACTGCATTGCAAATAAATCATTAAGTCAGTATTTAAAGCACTCAGCAGGACTCAAAGGCCTGCTGTAATTTCCTGACTGGACTGAGAGAACCCAGACATATTCTCTCTTTTCCTCTCCCTGCAGACTCCTGCAATCCTGAAACTGCAGTCTGCTTGAGTCCTACAGAGGGAGGATGTATTTTTCTCCCACAGCTGAAGCTATGCCACTTCACTCAGACTGGGAATGAAAGCATCATTATGTCCGAAGACAAAGGCCCTCAGCTTTTCCTAAGATGATAACTGGGCCTTGATTCCTTCTGCTTGTATCAGACATCATAACTTCTTCCTGTTAAGCACAAAATCCCTGGACTCTGATGCTGGACTGCCTGAGTGGCCAGGCTGCACTGAACAAGCAAATGGTCTCCTTGAATCTCAAATCTGTTTCTCCAGGGGAAACAGAAGAACACTCATCCCACTCTATGGGAGCCTCATGACCAGAGCAGTTTCAGGGGCAGTGCAAGTTAAGAACTTGATAACCACAAACTGATGAAAGAATTGAGCTTTTGCTTTACACATGTCCTTTTGTGGCCACAAGCTGCTCTCTCTTGTACTGGCATTTCACCTCATGTTAGCCAGCCCTAGAAATCACTTTTCTTTCTCCTTGTGAAGGCAAGGGAACAATATGAGTATTGCTTGCATCAACAGAACCACTTCCAACATTAAATTTCCACATACAGTCTCAGTTATTTTTGTCATCCCAATTGTCTCCCAGTGAAAACAAACCCATTTTTGTTTCTGGTATGAACTGATTGTACTAAAAAAAATTGTTTCATCTAAAAATTTTGAAACATCCAATAAAAAGCCACTAAAAAAATTCAGAAATTTTCAAAATAAAGGATGGCTACACTCATCCATGATGCTCCTCCTTCCCTGCTGCTATGGGAATTGCACTGAACAAGGAATATGCCAATTTGCAGCTAAATTTCCCACCACAAGGGCTCCTATCTACAGCATGCTGAGATCCAGAAAAAAAGCAGGTTTACAGAAATAAAATCTCATCTGACCTGGAGGTTTTTTTTATAGGAGGCTGGACAAGAATAGAAGAATCCAATCAAATACCATTTTTTGTGCAACCCACAAGGAACACAATGAGTCTGTAACGGGTCTGTAATAGATTGCCATCCCGCTTGTGATATCCAACAATACATTTGCAATCAACTGTACAACTGCTTCAGATTTGTGGGTGCCTTATTGCCTAGCCAAACAAAAAGCTGACATTACTTCTGAAGATGCATGCTTTGTTGTACAAAGAACACCAACGTAAGGAGTTTCAGAGAATAACATAAATCAAGAAGTCCTCTTGGTACCATCAGAGTTAAAATCTGTAACTTCAGTACATAATATTTTAAGTATTATCAAGCAGAGATGATCAGATTTCAGTTTAATTGCTCCCTTTGTGAAAACACTTTATTAAATTAATTAACCAAGTTATCTTCTCAGTCTACAATACATTATTAATTCTAAAATCATTGATCTTTGCATTTGGTAGTCATTGTTTGGCATCAAACTGGTTGTTGCAATTAGCATACACTAGCAGGCTTAATAAAACTCAAGGACTCCTCTAAGAGACTACAAAATGAAAATGTTCCTAAGTATGCTCAGAAATTACCATTATGCATGGTCATCTTGACCCTAGGAAAGGAAGGCAGTAAGAACTCAAGCAACTATTGACAGCACAAATCTCAAGTGAGCTAACTATGAAAAAATTCTCTTTTCTCTTATCCAGCCAACACTGACCTATTTACTAACCAAGTTGCACCAGCAAGAGTCTTCATTTTGCCCTCCAAACTCTACCTCACAGATATAAAAACCCACAGCATACACCAGCTAACCCTGATTTTGTATTCCTTTCTCACACTCTACTTTGGAAACCACTCACCTTAAAGTCTTCAAGATCTGAAACAAAAAGTGATTACCAATTGTTAGGGAAGCTGTTGTATAAGAAAAAAGCTCCCTGAGCTCCTACAGACTATACTGAGTGAAAAAGCCTGTTAAAATAACACTACCAGCATTCCTACCGATTTACATAATCATAACCGAAAAAGGAAACCTGACTCTAGAGTAATTCAGGAAAAGTAAAATTCAAATTTGCATTATATCACTCAGGAAGTGGACAGGTTAGATCAATCACACATTTCACGAGCTGAAATGTGCTGAAAAAATGACTGGAGCAGACATACAAAGTAAAGTTTACTTTAAAGCTTACAGTGGTGTTCCGTATACGCAATATTTCATTTATACTACAAGGTAATTAACACAAGGCCCTCAAGAGTTTCTCTCCTCCTGCCTCTTCTAAACTGCTATCTTTACTCTCACTTCTTCCCATGCTTCCTTCATTTCTCTGCACGTATCCTTTCCACAAACAGTGATAGATTGGCACTCTGGTGGAATTGATGCCTTTCATGTAATTTCTTCCTACCTTAATTTTGTCAGTGTAGAGGTTTGTATGGTGACTGTAGGGCCCCAAGTGGCATTGGCCTTAACTTCTATGAGACGCACAGGCTTTTTTCTCCTCAAGAAAAATCTCACCAGAACTACACAAATCTTTTCTTTTGAGAATAAACTCTTCAAATTTTCCCAGGATACACATTGAAGCACCCAGTGCAAAATTGCAAATATGACATCAAGAGGCAAAGTGATGAAAAAGGCATGCATCAAAACAACACACCTGTTGTTCAAAGACAATAAAAGATGAAAATTCCTACTGTACCAGCTGAACAGAACCTCTCACCTTGATCTTGCCGTGAACTGATGTAGAAGATGCTCTCCCCAGTAGTAGGGATGAGCATGGACCCTCCATTAGGGCCAGGGCAGCAAAAAGAACAGAAGTCACCTACCTACAGGTCACATCCTGACCTGCTCGTGCACTGCCGAGTGGTCGCTCTACCTGCACCTACCAAGGAAAGCAAAGCCAGAGACTGCAGTCTCAAAAGGCCAAACCACCTGGAAAGCAGAGACCTGAACCCAAGTCAGTGGGAGAAAACTTCATTTTCTATAATTCCTTATTCCTCATTATTCTCCATGTGGTAAATTAATGTTTTTCTAGTTGATATCACATTGAATTTGGGCAAGATATGCATCTTTATGACAGAGGAGGTACAAGTGACACCAAAGAAGGCTTCAAGCATCAGCACCTTGATATTAAAACATCCCTCATACCTTTTCTATGTAGTCTCCTATGGGCAGCTCCAGCTCTTTCTCTCCTTCTTCTCTCTTCCTTCTGCAGTTCTAGGCTAGCTCCTTCCTATCCCTAGCATGGCCACCTAACCCTGTCTGTCCCTTGCACAACCTCCTGGCCCTCCCTCCTCACAGCAGGACCAGCAGACTCCAACTGACCCTCTTCCAGCTAACTCACTCTTTCATCACACCCACAGCTGGGAAGGCAAGGCTGTTCCCACTCTTTGGTAGTTAACACAGCTGCAAGGTATCAGGGCCAAGATTGCCTTCAGCACTATCTCTGTCTGTGCCCCACATCTTTATATGGATTTATACATCTGCACATATAAGTCACTCATTACTGGTGGGGGGAAAGCAGTAAGTATTTCAGCAGTAAGAACCACCAAACAGCCAAAACCCTTTTCTAGGCATAATGACCATTCTTTTAGCTACATACAAACACAGAAATAGGAGTTCTTTCCAGCATTCATAAATAGATTATTATAACACGTAGCTTTAGGTCAACATTGCTGTTGCTGTCTTTTTTCTCCAAACAGAGGACAGTAAGGGATGTGACCTCCACACACATCTACTGATTTATGCTGTGCTGACTAGAAGGAACTACACTGTCAGCAGGACAACTTCTCACAATTTCAGTGTTTACTCCCCTCGCTGAGACCAGAAGTCCATGTTCTGAATGCACAAAAAAAAGCTACGAACAGTTCAGATGCAAGACATAACACATGTAGAGCATGTACAAGCTGAATGTCTCATTTATGTAAAAGACAGATGACACATACTTTAACTAAAGATTAGTCAAGGAGTATAATGACTAGGGGCCAAACATGAGATGGTAATGTTGATTACAGGTTGGTCAGAGAGATCAAAGTAATAAACTACCTCAGTGTTCCTAGAAAAAACTTCGTGAACTTTTGATGGAAGATTACTATGTCCTGAATTCCTTCTCCATCACTTGAGACCTTTTTTTCCCTTAAACAGCCCACACAATGTAGCCCACACTTGCTTCTTGTTCTCCTGCTCTGAACAGTTCTGAAACACCAATGAAAGTGGAATGAAACACTACACAGTGAAGATTAACTTCGACCCATCAAACCCAATGGTGGTTTCAACCTTTCCTGGCCTGTCCTATCTGTGCTCACTGAACTCCTCCACCAACTATGAGCCACAACTCCTTGCCCCTAAACTTCTCCTTTCAGCCCAGGCACTGCCTCCTTCACAGCCTCTTCCTGTCTCTTTCAGGATCCTGTCCACACAGATATCCTCCAGAACTTACCTGAACTGATCTAGACCATCTCTTTCTTAGCTCAGTCCTGCTCCACAACAGTTTCCCTCACACCTCCAAACACCATCACATCCTTCACAGTGTGCTAACACACTCTCGGCCCTTGTCCAAAAGCACAGAGCTGAGCTATGCTTCAGGCTCAGAAGGGAACCCCTTCGCCCTCACCTCCCTGACAGCTCTGCTGCTCCACACCCTCCTCTCCCACCCGTGGTCCTCAACCAGCCTCTGTACTCAGGCTGTCCCGGCACACCTCAGGCCTTTTCACACCCAGCCACACCTCAAGGCCTTTGATCATCCATCTCTAATGCCCTAGGACCACAATCCTCTTCATTCCCCTCCCCCAAAGTACCTTTCCCTTCCTATTTCTCCAATGAGCTTCTGCAAAGCCCAAGAGGTCCCTGACTCACTGTAACATCACAAGTGACTCCATCCATTTTCCTGCACCTCTTGCTGTGAGGATCATGCCCCTGTTCTCTTGCCTCCACAGCCATGGCTCACATCCAGCATCCTGCACCCCCAACAGCTGGCTCCACAGCTGGTCTCCATCGCAGCCACTGACCTGCCTTCACTGCTCTACCTGCCAGAAAGTGGCAGGAAAAAGGAGAGAAGGAGGGAGCAGGAACCATCTTCCCAGAAACTGATCTCCGAACCTCAGATGAAGAATGACCTCTGATTACCCTGGGGTTTGAGATCACCTAGCTGAACTTCTGGCTTTATGGGCTCCTGAAGCAAGCCTTAACAGATACTTCCATCAGGTAACAGGAAGCATTGTATTGTCTTAATATCAACCACTCCACCATATAGATTACTTCCTAGATTAAGCAGAGAAATGGTGAGCAAAAATGGGATTGAAAACCTGTTACTATCTTGTTTTGTTGCAAGGGTATGAACTACCTGTCTTATCATTACAGACAGCAGTTGCTTAAGGATGCTCATAAAATGAGTGCTTAATGTAAAAAGAAAAATAGTTACCAATATTTATTTAAAAGAAATACAGTGCAATAGTTCCCCCTACTGACAGCACAAAATCACGTAACTAATCAATGTTATTTCCTGGGTGGTCCTCAAATTACTAATTCACTGTCCTGCTGTGGTCCACATAAGGTAACCAGCCTCCTATGCTTGCTGGAACCTGAGGGACAGAGGGCAGGTCTGAGCAGAGTCTTCACCTAGTCTTAAATTGCCCCAGGGGATGTGTCCAGGTTGAATACCAGGAAGAATTTTTTCATGGAAAGGGTGGCTAAGCCTGCCCAGGGAAGTGGTGGAGCCACCACTCCTGGAGGTGTTGAATAAACAAACTGACTGCGGGTCTTATGTTGATATGGTGATGTTTAGTTAAATGTTAGACTCGATGTTCTTGGAAGTGTTGTCCAACCTCTGTGATTCTAAGCCACAAGACGCTTTGTTCTGCTGCCCAACTCCTCCAAGAACTGCCCTTTGCCTTTCCACTGGCCTTCACTGCGCAGAGCTCGGGCAGTGGGGACAGCGCTGCCCCCACGGCCTTTGGGGAACCCTGAGGGCCCAGGGATGCCATTGGTCCCGCAGCGCGGCGGGACCCAGCCCTCTGCCCTCACAGCACCAACGGGAAAGATTTCTGTACTTTTCAGCATCCTGAAGACAAGCAACTTCCTCCACTCTCGGAGCTTAGCTCGGGTGACTGTCGCGACCGGGGCTGCCGCGATAGCGGGCCGTGCGGGGCCCGCGGGGCTGACGCACAGGAAGGCGCTGCCGCGGGCCGGGGGCGGGCACGGCCGCTTAAAGCCCGCGGGGCGGGGGCAGCGGCGGCAGCAGCGGCGGAGCTCGGCCGGACCCGGCACAGGCAAGTGGGGCGGCGGGCGGCGCGGGGAGCAGCGCACCGAGCGCCGGGCGGGAGGGGCCGGGCCGGGCCGGGGCGCGCCCCGACCCCCGACACAGGCGGGGCCGATGGGGACGGGCTCCAGGGCAAACTCTGCAGCCAGGAGAGCACCTGGGCAGCCGAAGAGAGGGGCTGGTCTGCGCTGTCCGGACGCGAGTGGACACAGCTCCCTCCCCGCAGCACCCGCTCCTGCCAGCCGCCTTACAATAACTGGGTGGTTTGGGGCGGAAGGGACCTAAAGATCGTGTCGTTCCAACACCCTGCCGTGGGCAGGGACAACTTGCACTAGAGACCAGGTTGCCCAGAGCCCCATCCAACCTGGCCTCGAGCACCTCCCGGGATGGAAAGTCCACATCTCTGGGCAACGTGTTCCCACCCTCACAGTAAAGAATTTTTTTAAAATGTCTGATCGCAACCTACTCTCTTTCAATTTGAGCCCGTTCCCCCTGTCCTCTCACTACGTGGTCTTGAGGAGAGTGTTGCCCCATCTTTCCTGAAAACTTTCTTTCAGTTCCCTTCAGGTGGCATTCACAAAGGCCTACAACTGCCCGACCTTCTCAGCTGTCCCTGCAAAACCTTTTGCGAAAGGGAACATGGGTGGTACCGAGCAGGTCAAAAAATCCCGGGGACAAACCCTACCCGTGTGCTCTGCAACAGTTCATGCATGTGAGCATCCCTGCAACTTACACGGCAGGCCTAAGGGGGCTGCAGGCTGGACAAAATCTTGCCTTTTTTTTTTTTTCACTTTAGATAAAAATATTAACTGTCCTCACTAATCTTGTTAGGATATCATAATCACCAGAATTCACTAGCATTTACAGTAAAAACTCCCACCAAAAGTGAACAGATTTTAAAATCTGTTTGGTTTTTTTTCCTAAGAGTGAGTTCAGGAAAAATGTGACAGTCAGGCTCAGTGATCAAACCTTAACAATTCTCTGATTTTATTTTATAAATTATTAATGCATTACTATTTGATTCCTTGTATGTATCCCCAGAAATAAGGGTTGGGATTCTTTGTAACTGTCAATACAGCAACACAGACAGCGAGCCACTCCAGTGCCTAATTCCTCCTCAGCAATTTAAAGAAACAAAGTAAATATTCAGGCAATATTTTTTTCCTCTCAGAATGGAAGTAATAAAAAGGATGGAAATGTCACTGGGCACATTTCCACTGACGTTATATACGGTGTCCTTCATACCACACTCAGAATCATCCTATCAGCCTTCGTTGAGAAACTAAAACCTGTCACTTTTACTTTTGCATGAGTAAGTGCTCAGGACTCCATTAAACCTTGAGATACTCCTTTTTTTCTTCTGACTTTAAAAAATGCAAAATGAAACACTACAGCATTAAAAATATGATGTCTTTATTTGAAACTGTTGACATTCTAAAACTACAGTTCAGAGCTGGAAATAGAAAAGCTGCATATAAAAAGGTCAGCTTTCTACAAAAATGTCCATTTTGATGAAATCTTGTCTTTTTCTTCAGGAAAAGTTTTTATCAAAAATGTTCCAACAGATCCATTGTTTGTTGGCCCACTTCAGTCTTTAGCCCTTGAATCTATTTTCTGGTTTTCGTTAAGATTAAATGGAAGACCACCTCTGGTATGGGATCAGAGCCCACTGATCTCAGTCCTAGGACTGAGATCCCAGGGCACATCAAATATAATTCTATGGCAATTTAAAGTAGAGAAGATGTACTAGATTTAGGTTGTAAAGAAATAATCTCCAAAGAGAAAATATGGGGCTTTAGGAACAACACAGTAACACACAACCATGATGACTTTAGGAAAAATTTGAGTGTTATCAGTTCACCAAGAAGTGAGCAAAATCATTGCTTTCCACTCCCTTTCAATATGAATAGTTCTACCTGGGTTTGAAGAGTACAATCCTAAACAACTTCTCTTCATGAGAGATGGTGTGTAAATTTTGACACTTTATAAACATCATAAAGTATCTCAAAAAATTTCTATGAAGGAAGGGAATTGACAGAGGTGCCCATTCAAGTGTAAGAGCCAAAACTTCTTTAATGGCCTTGCTCACTTTTCTGCCTCCTCCCTTTAACTGACTAAATTTACTCAAGTACCACCTGTTTTGAAAGACAGAGTAAAATGTCAAGGTATATAAGGGCTACAGTGAAAATAACCGATTTACGTGGTCTGGGTTAGTAATTCATGTTAATTTTTCAATTGCAATCACATTTAATTCCTTTCTTTTGTAGTATGTCCCAATGGAGTCAAGTTCAACAACTGGAAATAAAGTTTTTGGAGCAGGTAGACCAGTTCTACGATGATAACTTCCCCATGGAAATCCGGCACCTACTAGCACAATGGATAGAAAGCCAGGACTGGTAGGATTTCATTCATTCTGCCTCCTAGTATTTCAATCACCAACAATTCTTTTGTTTGCTGGCAGGCTTTAGAGTGCTTATTTACAAACTGTGCAGGTATCTACTCTCCAATAATACTATTTTGCTAGTTATGGTTTTCGCCATTTAAACTTAAGGAATATTTCACATTTGAACTTACTCCTAAACAAAATCCAATAAAAATGGATTTAAAAAAATGCAAGTTAATTTTCAGTGGAAATGTTATACAGTTACCTCTTGCAGCATAAAACTATTCACTTGTCCAAAACTGCACTTAAAGCTGGATAATTCTGGGGAGCAAGCCAGCTGTTTACAGGAACTGTTCTCTAGGAGGTCAGTTTATGCACAAATTTGGATTCAATTCACTTGAGAGTTATCTTAAGAAAATTCCAAACTAAATTAAAAAAAAAAAAAATTAGTCATACCAGAAAGAGATATCTCAATTTTTCAAGCTAAGTCCACAGGACTGTTAGAGGACTATTGTGCAGGGGGGAAAAAATCTGCTAAGGGATATAATCTTTCTTTGTGGTTTATGGCTCTGTATTTATGGGGCTGTGGCAACATGGGTAACATTAAAATCTCCTTTTTGCCAGATGTGGAGTTAGCAGGCATATCTCAAACAGGTACCTGCTATTTGTGAGGCAAGGAGAGAGGCTATCCCAAGGGCAAGGATGCCATGCTGTACAGACCTTTTCCTCCTCAGTTTTGCTCACTAATGCTATTGTCCTGCATGTACCAAGCTGTACCACAAACAGCAGAACCAGTAAACCTGGCTTTGCCTGTGTTTGTGTCCTGTATCCTCTACATACCCTTCACCAGCAGCCTCAGAGTCTTCCTGTATCCCCAAATAGTTTCGCTGAGGGAAGGCTCATCTGGTGCCTGGTGTGAAGAGATGTAGTTGCTGCCTGGCCATCTGGCTGTTGCCTCCTGGAGCAAGTTATTGCTGCCATTTTCCTCAGTGGAGGTGCTAATTTGGATTCCTTTCTTCTATCAACCTGCCAGATTGCCATGAAATTTGTAAGAACATTCTATCTTTTGGACTTCAAACCTGTTGCCAACTTTGTCTGAAACTGGGCAGCAAATTCAGAAATTATATCTGTGTGACTGAGTGAGAGGGACAGTTTGCATAAGCCCCATTTCCTCTGACAAGTGAGCTGGAAGTATTTAAATATTCAGTGGACCAGAGACTAGAAAACCCTGGTTGTCTCTTCTGGCTGACTCTACTGCCTGTGCTAACACCTTGCCCTCTTTTTATAGGTGTATATCTATAGGAATATAAAAAATGCCCCCCAAAATCATAAAAATCATTATTTGCAAGCTCTATCTGCATGTCACCACATACTTTAAGTCTTTTTTTTTGCCACCTAGATTTTTGAACAGATTATCATTTTATGTACTGATAGATTGACACACCACACAACATTTTAAACATGCATGGTTGTTGTTCATTGATTCTCTAGGGAGGCTGCAGCCAACAATGAAGCAATGGCAATGATCCTTTTACAGAATTTGATAATACAAGTGGACGATCAACTGGACCGAGTTTCGCAGGAGAAGAATCTGCTCTTGATCCACAACCTGAAAAGAGTCAGGAAGCTGCTGCAGGTGGGTCATTACTTCAAATGACAAATTGCACTGCACACTCTTAGTGGTCTCTGGAGGCAGTGCTCGAGTTCTGTGGGATGCAG
Source organism: Acrocephalus scirpaceus scirpaceus (assembly GCA_910950805.1). Taxonomy (NCBI): domain Eukaryota; kingdom Metazoa; phylum Chordata; class Aves; order Passeriformes; family Sylviidae; genus Acrocephalus; species Acrocephalus scirpaceus. The sequence goes on along the minus strand of OU383779.1, from coordinate 40,460,313 downwards.
TTTGTTCCAATGCTCAGCTCAGAGCTGCCCCCGCTGCCATAGACTCCGAGCAGCTATGGGAAGACTGAGCCTTCAACAAAATAATTCAAAATAACAGTTCCACTGTCTTCCCCTGGAACAATAATTCCTGTTTCAATGCATGCAACTTGGATGCAAATGCTGTGACTTCTTAGCTCTGTGCATATCTGTGTTTCACTGAGCTCTTACAAATAACACTGTACAGTGCTTATAGATTCTCATGTTTATTACAAATGTAATTACCACCTTTCAGACACCTACAGCTATTTAACTACAGAATAAAATACATGCTTGAGGCTTAAGGCAGCACCATGAAAAAGGAACCCCTGTAAATCATTAGCATGCTTGCTGTTTTATGCTTTTCTGGGATTATTTGTTATGAATTACTTAAAGGACTTACCATCAGGCTTCTGCAAAATGATATTTATTTTGATTGCCTGGAATGTTTCTCTAATAATTATTTATCTAAGCAAGAATTCTCAGAGTTCCACTTCATTAGTCACCTACTTCCTGACATCCATCTGTCTTCCGCATGAAGCAGATATGCCATTGAGTTTAATGAAAGTTTGGGGGTTTTACTCTTCTTTGATGGTGTTTCCCATAAGTACTTAAATGATAATTACATTGCTTGCCAAACATTTTCTTTATTTGATACATATGTACATACACACACACACTGGCCTGGAAAATCTTAGCATGACTTCATCAATTACTTTGTTCTCTTTATAGCTGTGTTTTTCTACTCTTTATGCCTAGTGGTGGCCTCTTAAAAATATGACACTTTCCATCACTACCGCTTTTTCATCCTATGTTATGCAAGCAGCCTCCTATAATTTAAAAATAAAGCAACTTTTTGTTTCTTTTCTGGATTTTGGAGCAGCACCTTTCATAATTTCTCTTCCAGTACTCTTCAAACGCCAAATTTACTCAACGGCAGAAATCCTGTTGTTTCCGTAATGATCTTGGCACATTTACCACAAAGTTGTATCACCTTAGTAAAGGATTCTTCCACAGGGGCAGATGTGTGGAAAGAGCATTTCAGGCCCAGCAGTTGCACTGGTCTAAAAGACAATGGATTTATGGTTGTACCATCACAATGTGCACAGGCAGAAGGTCTAGAACATATTTACACACAAGTTGTACAAAATTAAAGCCTCTCATTGTTGTTCCTTCTGTTCTTTGCACCATTTATTTTATTCTACATTTTTTACCAAAACTTGAAGCATCAGTTCTGTGTGCTCTGCCAAACTGGGGACACCAAGCCAAGCAATCAGGCCTTGGGTGAAGTCCTCTGAGTTTGTATAATAATCAGTGTGAAAATGGCCTGAATGAAAACTCTTTCTTTCAAGTCCTGTCACATTTGGAAATTATATCATGGCATGCTTCAGGAAGAGCACAAAGCAAAGGGGGCTTATTTCAGAAAGCAAGAGGAGGGGAGTTGTGATTTGTGTTTAAATGGTTTCTCAGGTGCTAGGGTCTGAGTCACAATTCCAGAACAAGCCAAAATGCTCAGGCATCCCCATTACAGCTGAAGAGTGTTATGAACTCCCTGAGAAGACATATGTGATACTGGAATTATACTGCTTATAAAATGTGATCTGAATCTTGAGTATTGCAGTAGAATGTTTCTAGGTGAGGAAAAAAACCATCAGCTCTCCCCATCACTAATAATGTTGACCTTTCTTCATTGCATCAAGATAGCACATAACCTGAATTTAGACAAAAAACTAGCCATTCACTTTCAAAATACAGGTAAACCACCAAAAAGCAGATGGCACTTTCACCGCTGGAGCTTTTCCTGATTTTGAACACTATCACCCACAGTCTATATTCCAATTTCCAAAATAATTAGAATAGGCTGGAGTAGGACCAGGCTCTTGCAATGTTTGAGGGTTGTTATTAGATAAGAAAAATAATTTATATCGTCTTAAGAAACCTGTGACACCAGAATTTTTGACTTTTGTGTAAAACACTTGTTGGGAGTTAGGCTTCAAAACCAAGACAACACTATGTTACAAATTTAAGTTATAGGACATAGAAGATAAGTGCACTTTCAGCCAAAGTATGGGCTGCATGTTCTGTACAGTTGCACAGGCAGTCTCCTGCTTCAGCTGTTAAAATTATTTCTTCATTGATTAGGTGAGTACATCAGTAAAGAAATGCTATAGTAGTTGAAATCAGCTGACAGCCTATCCTTGTTATCATCAGTCGAGTGTTATTAATGGACTGGACATGACACATACCATGGACAGTATGTTCTGTAACATTCTTAACTTTGAGTATGCAAATTATCTGATTATGAGTCTAATTTTTTTTTAATGCATCACTGGTTGCATTTTATTGCTGAATATATGAGAGGATTGGAAACAGGCACTTAGCTTCCCACCCACAGCTGGAAGCCCTTGCAGATACCTAACTCTTGCAATTTGAGCTACTTTGTGACAGTTTCATGAGACAACACTAGAAAAATGTGGCTGATGTACAGAGTAGAATGCCATGGTCCTTTTTGTGCCAACACACCACCTAGGGAAAGGGAGGCTGGAATGGTATGCTGTAAAACTAAAGAGATTTTTCACTGACTGATGAAAGAAGGACTGGGTTCCTAAATAGGGAAGGAAGCTGCTTTTGTAAACATCCTTTCCTATCTGGTGACTCTGTGAACAGTGTTGGTTTGACTTTCTCTGAAGGTTAGTTACCATGAGCCCACCTTTATCTCTGCTTTGCCCTCTGGTGCGAGCACTTCTTTGAAATTTCACAGTTCCCTCCTCTTCCTTCCCCTCTGAACCACACACAGAGGCACAGACCCATGTGCATCATGCACACACACAAAGCTGTCCAACCTCAATACAAAATGTGAGTACGTTTGTTCATTACTTTGAGCCAAATTTTTTTACCCTGTTGAGTAATACTTGACAAAATAGATAATGCTGGAAACCAGCACTTGATCACTATGTACACAGCATAGTATGTTGAGCTGTGGTAACAGTTCCTAAATGCTATGACAGTAGCAATAATAAAGAAAAACTCAATTAGAGAACACACAAAAGCTTTTCAAAAGCAACCCGCAGTTCTTGACAAAACACAAATTGAGAGACTAACATTTAATCAGAAATACAACATGATGGTTAGTGAAAGGCAGCCTTAGAAGACGAAGCAATCCACTCTTCAGCCGTTTTCTAGACAGATAAGGACTCCTTAGGATAAAGATTCCTGGTGCTGTTACTGAGTCTGGAGAGTGTTATTTCTAGGAGTCTCCAGCACCACAGCCAAGCACACCTCACCTAAAAGATGTCCCTGAGATTTTTGTTATAAAAATGAGAAAAATCTTCTATTCTGACTGTTTACTGAAACATCTTTACATAAATATGTTAGTTGTTCTGTGAAAGAAAGAATGGAGATAGTGAAAGAAGAGAGAATTTGCCTGCCTCATTTGCAAGTTTTCAGCAACTTTGGGGGTTATGAAGGGCAAAGAGTAGAAGTCCAAATAGGAAGGTGGGTCTGCCTGGCATCCTTGCCTTTAGAACACAGGGACCATCCCTATTTTCTCGCCATTAGAGAAATAACTATGGAATATGGCCTTCCTGCTTAGACTTACATTTCCAAAATTATCTGCAGGCAAAAAGAAACACTGACCAGGAAATAGGTAATTTGAAAAAGTTATAAGTACTTGAAAATAATGTTGAGAAACTTAGCCAAGCAGCTGTGGTCACTGCTAGCTCTCTGTAATTTGCTTCTCTATTTCTTGCTTTCATCGAAACATCTCTTCTTCTTGACATTAATCTGGTATAAATGCACATACTATATTAAAATCAGGGTCAGCATTTTAGGTTAAAATCTTTCATATTTGCTTCCTACATTATTATTACTTCTCTAGTCAGTAAATTGGATTCATTTTTATAGCAGAGTAGCCTTTTGTTGCTGTGCTCTTCAGTGGGAGACAAAACAGTACAGTCACTTTCTTAGGGTAAATTCTCTGTCCATGCTCCTAGAGAGCTCCTGCTCCCCACACCCCCAGCAGTACTTTTAGAAAAGGAAGAGGGAGAAAACGTTCAGAGGCAGTGGGGGAAAGAGTACTTATAGTTCTTTCTCCTTCTTAAAACCTAGATGAAGAAAAGCAAAGCAAATTAGTTACAAGAAGATGGTTTGTGCTGTTGTTATGACAACAAAATGTAGAGGGCAGATGTTAAGCTTTGAAGAGCTGCCTAGCACTTCTAGGAACCAAACTGCAGATGTAAGAGTCTGCATGACCTTGGCCTGTGGACAATTACATCCTGGTTTTCAGAAGGAACATTTTTACTTGACCGCACACCTGTCCCTGATGTAAGCCCCCATGCAATACATGAGTACAGAGATACAGAGACTCTCACAGAATGTTGCAGCCACCCTCTCATTAGAGAATAGAAATGAGCCAAGACAAAGACTTCTTGTTTATCACAGCATGAAAAGGGCCCTGGTTTATTCCTCTTTACAGCTCAGCCATCCTGACTCCAACCATTCACTGACCCTGGCTGCAGCAAGCTCCTGCTGGAAGTTTCCCCTGCAGCCTCTGACTGCTGCTTATTTCCTGCTAAACTCTGACTGCAGGGATCAGTTTGAAGACTCTGACTGCAGGCTTTTACCCAGCCAGACTGTGACTGCAGGTTCCAACAACAGGCTCTGACTGCACACCCACACTGACCTCACAGCAGGGATTCTCCTCCCCAGGATCCTGCTTCTTCATGAGCCTCGCATTCCCACTTCCTCAAGGTTCCTCGTCCTTCCTGATGCTGTGACTCATCAGGGACCAGGCTGTATTGGGTAATTAACACAACTGTCACTTGTCAGGGGCAAGGTCACCTGTATTCCCTTCTCCAACCCTAGAAGACAGGCACTGTTCACATTCCTGACTCACATGCCAAAATCCTGGGTTGGGGGAGAGCAGCCAGGCTGCAGTGCAGCCAGGGAGCCAAGGCAGGGGTGGCTCGGAGGAGCCTGGGAATCAGAAATGGGCACTGTGCCCCAGTGTCCCACTGCTCCATTTAGGAATGATGCTGGTGGGCAAGTGCCTGTTCAGCTCTGGGATGTCCTTCCCCCCACACACTCCAAGCTGGAAACCTGGAGCTCTCCTCAGGTACTTGCTAGACAAGAAGTAGCTCCGTGGAATGCAGCCTGGCCCAAGTGTGGCTTCAGATGAGCTCTCAGGAGCAGTCATTGTCTGTGCTGTGCTCTGTGATGGGTACAGGACAACCTCATCAGGACAAAAGCAGAAATTCCCAGAATCATCCTATTCTTAACTGAAGCCCTTATTTATGCTCTAGTCTCAAGACAACTTCTGAAAGCAATCCCTTCTCATTAATGGCAACATGCATCTGTGTCACTTCTCTGTTCATGGTATTCAGGGTGAAATCTGATTACATAAATCTTCCTTTATAAAAGTGAAATAACAGATTTCAGGAATAAGAAGGGCTGCTCTGCTCATTTACCATTGAAGCCTGAGTTAATGAGTATACTGTGTGCTCTGGGGAACAATTTGCTGTAAATTATCTATATTCATGAAATTCATTTAATTCTCACAGCAGATTCTCCAGTATTGGTGAACTTTACTGATTCCCCAGCCCTGCTAGAGCCTAAGATGAGGGGAGGGAGGGTAATGGGATTATGCCTGAAGGTCTGTGGGCACACACACCATTAACACCTTGGGGTCTGTTTACAGAAGGAGAGGTCAGGCAGAAGCACCAGATCTGCAGATTCACAAGAACCAGTTATATAAAAAGAAGCTTTTGGAAGATTTAGTAAGTAGTTTGGAAATAGTTCTTTAGTTACATTACTTTATCCTACATGGCTCTGGCTGTTTTTATGGAAAGGTCTGGAATAGCTTCTGGAAGTATCTTCTGTCATCTAAAACAACATATATCAAGGCACTTTTTTCCATGTAAAATTCACTGTTTCGATGTAGTACAAACAAATATATCTTTACATGATGCTGCTTAAAACAGTAACACAGCAGTGCATTCCTGATTCTGTGTCATGTTCCTGGTTATACTGCTCAGTTTGCTTCCACCTGCGATGGGCACTGAACAGCCTGTGCTTCTCCAGATAGAACTAAGTGAGCATGTAAAGGTTCCTTCGTTCAAGTGACTGTTCACAAAAGCCTCTGCACCAGAAAGGAACATACATGAGGAATCCTAAGATTATTTATTTCAGTACATCAAAGAAAGTGGACAAAATAGCATTGGATCCGAAACAGGAGATTCCAGTTGGTACTCGACAAACAATTCTAATAAACCCTGTGCTGAGAAACAGATGCAAAGAGTGGAAACAGCCATTGATGTTTAAGTTGCAGTTTCCTGTTAAAGCTTACAAAAGGGTGAGAATGGAACAAAATAGAGAAAGTTCCTAATAAACCACAGAAGATCCATTTCAAAATGTTATTTACACGTATTTAGCACCTGTGTAGCCTGCCAGATCAACAACTCCACACAGTGAAGTAGGACATGTTTTGAAGCAGCGTGTCCTGCTGTCTAACACAATTCAAATTGTATTAGACTGCTCCCAGTGAGTTTTTCAGTACAACCATTAAAGCTGTTTACAGAAAATTTTGGCGTGCAAATGGGAAACCCCCCACAGAAGTCTGTTTGCTAAAGCAGCTAGATGTCTGCTCCTAGCAACTGCAGCCTGGTGGTGCCTGCACATCAGCTAATAAAGGTTTTTAAAAATGATTGGTACAAGACTGAAAAAGATTACTTGTTACAAGTAAAATACTTCGGGGTTTCTAGTTATTTAAAGAACTCAATTCTAGAAGTTTATAAATGTTTCTGTTTGTTTTTGTAGGATGAAAAAGAGTTAGCTTGCAGACAGAAGTAAAAATACAAGCAAACTAAATAACCTCTTGTGAGCTTTGTTCATTCTGAAGTATTAAGAGCCCAGTTGCAGTTGAACATCTGCCTAAGAGATTAGTTAATAATACTCAGTCTTTGTGCCCAGAGGAGGTGGGGGATGTGGGCATCAGTCCGCTCTGTCCTCTGATGTTTTACCCTTTTGCACAGGGAGCATGGTATTTTTATTTATTTTCAAATAAATCTCATTTAAACAAGAAGTTATTTATTCTCAAATAAATATCAAATAAGAAGCATCACTACATTATTCACCCCTCCCTGTCTGTACAGTTCTACTGTCTGATGATGATTTCTACAGAAATGTATTTTCTGTAGCTTTATCTCAGCCTACCTGCTCAGAAATCTGCTGTTTGTTTAGATTATTCCTTGAGCAGTTTTAGTGGCTGCTGGGAGGGACTCAGCAGTGGAATTTGAGAGGTGGAGAAAAAGACCTCTGCCTTCACAGCTCATTCTCTGTGCTTTTACAGCTTTGCCTACTGCAATTTAGTTGCACATGCCCTAAAAAAATTTATGATCATCTGGAAGTTATGCATCATACGCAATGAGAAAACTACAGGACTGCATAGCTGTGTATTAGGACTTCCCACACATCATATGAGTTTTCTAAAACAATGAGGTTGCCTTTAAGTTCTCTCACATATTTTGAGAGGGGGAAGGGGAAATCTAAAAATAAAAGTACAACAAGAGCAGTCCAAATAGATAGTGTCGCAGGTACATCCTCTTAAAGACCTAGATAAAACAGAGACATCTTTCTAGTAGAAGATTTTTTAGTGAGAATACTGCCTGTTTAAGTACGAGCTTTCAAAAAACTCCCAAGCACTTAATCTTTATCAGGCTAACACAAGGACCGACTCTTTCTTTGTATTCTGCTCTTGTCTTCATTAGGCTTTCTGCCTGGATGCATAAACAGAGGTAGAAAACAAATCAAGACAAAGTGTTATTTGTCGTATTTGAAGGTGAAAATGGGAAATATGTATGTACAGCTAAGCCTTCCCACCCACACATTCGAGATACGCAACTAAGCCAAATCTTTCTTTCTTTCAACAAAATAAAATTATAGACAAAAGGGGGTTTTCTCCCTGTTTTTGATTTTATGAAAGATGAGATACTTGCTTTTCCAGAAAGATGCTGAGTATCAGACTTAGTAAAATAATCATATCACAAGTGAGCAATAAGGAAGGAAATGTATTTTTGCTTGACTTTGTCTTGCTGTTTCCTATCCCTCCTCCCTTCCATCCCTTCTTCTTTAAATATTCATTCAGTATGAACAAACACTGCAATGGTCATACTAAATAACCCTTCCACATTTCCAAGTAAAGCTTTTATTGTATACAATTAAAAGGCTCAAGAAGGGCTTTTCCTAGCAGAAATTAGAGAAATACAGCTGATGGCTTTGATAGTTAAAAAGAAATAAAGAAAAAGAAAAGAAAAAAGAGAAAAGAAGAGAAAACCCAACCAAATTCTGAAGCAATTTTCATTGGACTTGGAAAGCACCAAAACCTACTCAAGTCCTTTTATAAGGTCACCTTGAAAACACGGAGATAATCAAGCAACCCCCTGACTGACTTCCTGAAGGTTTCATAGCACATTCTTCTACATTACAAGTCCAACTAACATCTAATCCCCTGCTTTAACCACTGAAAAGAGAGCCAGGTGTTCACGTAAAGCACATCCAGTATTCACTGATAGGTGTGCACAGTGTACAGAGCCCTTTGACACGTGAACAGCAGTCAGTTTTAGTGTGGCTGGGAGTAATCCACTTTGGAGTGGATCACAGGATGGAGCCACTCACAGGAAAATCAGCTAAAATTTTGAAACTAAAAATTGGAAGAAAAGAAGAGTAAGAGAATGACTCTAGTCTAGATTTCTTCATTTCTGTCAGAGTAAGCAGTAAATTCCAGATACTAAAACTGACAGCGGTTTGGTGTTCTTCTTGAAAGCACATGTATTTTAAAATGTCATAATATATATTTTAGAGTTTCTCCATGACCTTGCAGCTTACAGAGGCAAACCTTGCATTTCCCCAGCCACTGTTTCATGCACCTTTAACATACTCCAAAGAGTTCAAGCTGTTTTAAAATTTGGCTAAAGGGCATAAACTCTGCATGCTATAACATACACTGTTTTTGCAGAAATGCCTCTTTGTTTTTCTCTGTGATCTCGTAAGATACTGTCACAACAGATGTCCCTGGAGTAGAAAGAGTGCATGCTCGGTGGCAGTAGGAAGGTTTTCTCCAAGGAAATGTCATCAGCATTCACAGAATATTGTCACCTGTTCAGAATGAAAGTTCAAGTTTCCCCTGTTTGCTTAAATTTAGCATCATGCTGGTAGTTCTTGAGAAGAATAAGTCCAAATAAGATCATTTGTTGTTTGTTGTAACTCATGGCATGGAAAGACCTCACTGGAACAGAAGAGATGAGCTAAGAACAACAAAATTACAGTAATATTAGCAGATATTTTGTTTTGAAAGAAGAAAAGCGAATCCCCAATTTCTCTGTGTTGGTGTTTGTCAAAAGACAAATATAAATGTTCTCCTTATATGTTTAAACTTATTAATACAGTTGTGCATATCTAAAGAATCCACACTCTTCTTCCTTTTCTGGCTGCTAGTGTTCATGTCACTCTAAGTTAGGATTCCCCCATCTCAAGCCATTTTTGGTTAAAATTCCTTAATTTTCAAACTTACACTACTCTTTTGCTGATAGGAGATAATTTTCAATGAGTCATTCAGAAATCAAGGTTATGTTGGGCAATTTCTGTTCTCAGCCAAAGACAAAATGGAAATGCAGAGCAACAAGAGCTGGCAGGAGGTGAATAATAAGGGAATACCAAGCAGTGCGTTCCAAAGTATAATTACAGCTTAGAAGTATAAAACACAGGCAGAAAATTTTTAGTGTGATTATTTTTCCAGAGTCAAAAACATGGCTTTGTGACTTTTAGTAGTTATTGTTATTAAATAAGTTGCAATTCTTGAGATAGTTAAGGCTACAGTTCATTTAGCAATTTATTACTGATGAGTTGCAATCCACCTGCTCCATTACTGTAAAAGGGGCTGCTGCAGGAGCACAGGTGGCAGCTCTCTGTTGACCTCCTTGGCATCTACTCAAACTGAATCAAGCTGAAAAAACACCAGCCTGACATAAGTATGGGAATCACTACGGACCCAGCTTGTTTCTACAGCTTTACGAGTTAAAGAAAAAAGAAAGGGGAGAAAAAAGTGAATTTCCACTCCATCTCTTGATTCAGATGGTTTTCTCTTAATGAAACAAAGAAAATGAGAGAAAGAAAGAGTTTTTGAAAGTTTTGCATATGAATCGTGTCTAGAAACGCTAGGAAAGTCCCTAATAACTGGCATCCTTTGTGGGGGATTTTAACACATCCTACTGCCGTTTGGTTTTTTTTAAGAGCTTCTTCTACATAAATGTATTTTTCCAGCTCCAAGATCCATTTACTTCTTCTTGACTTAAATATCTTTTGTTTGACCCCCTTTAAACCATTGCAGTACTGTTGGGCAGTGGTAAGCCGGGACTAAGGTAAGCCTAAAAGGTAAGCCTCAGGCTTTGTAGCTTCAGGTACCAATGTATGTCATGGCCACTTACTGGCCATCCAGTGGGAAGGTGAAACGCTGTTTTACTACAAAAAAGAAGCAGCCAGAAGCAGAATTTAACAGAGGAATTAGTATGCCTGTCAGTGGACTTACACCAGTGGCAGATTTCTCCCCACAGCTTTCATCCCGAGCCTTGTTAGTACCAGGACGTTTCCCCCCTCTAATCAAGGTACAGATGGATGAGACAGGCTTAGCAATAACAGCTGAAACAAGGCAGGACTGTTCCTCCCTCTCCCGATTTCACATGTGCTCGTCCTTAACAATAAACTGATCCTTTGCTGAGCAGTTTCAGTCCACCAAGGAGCAGAAAACCCAGTCAGTAAAAAAAGCATGAGTCATTTCCATCCCAGTTAGCAACCTGGATTGGCTCCCTAAGGAGTTAGACACTGGGCTGGAGCACATCCAGAAGCACAACCACTCTTTGCAGCAGTTAATTTGCCCTGGCTGTTGCTGTGGGACCTCAGTTCCACATGACACCCCACTCAATGCTTTGCAGGAATATCACAGCCATTTCCCACATTTCTGTTTTCCCTTCCCAAAGCTACATCCTGACACTACAGACAGAGAGATTGGGAATATGCCCAAGGGGACTGTGAATGTATTACTGGACCTGAAGTGCAGTGGTGTTGAAGGAAGCATGCAGCAACATCATAGTTACTGCCCCTACAGCTAAGGAGCTGTCAGGGAGAAATGTGTAGTGACAGATCTTTGGCACTGTTATTTGATGTAGAAATCAGCAGTGTATCCTTCATCAAGTCTCCTTTCACTGCCCAGGAAGGAGCAGGCAGGGAGGCAGTGCTTGGTGTTTCATCTGAGGCGTAGTGTGTCCTGGGGTAGTATTACTCACCACTTCTTGTTTACAGAGAAGCTCCTAAAACCAGTCAGGTTCACAACTCCTGTTCCTCAGGGTAATCGATACAGATGGTTGCTGGAATAAAGTACCTAAAAGCATCCTGAATTGCTTTTAAGGAAATGAAAGGAGGCACAGCACTGGGGCTACTCTGGGTGTGCACTGGTTGCACTGTGGGGCATGTTTCTGGCATCTTTCCTGTCCTGGAAAGATGTCAGAAACCATAGAAACAAAGTTTTGTTTTATTGCTAACAGTGCCAGGGCAGTCAAAGCTTCCTTGGAAGGGAACATTTGGTACCTTGCTTATCTAGTTTTAAGAGTCCTATGTCTTTCACCTTAGTCCCTATCTGGAACCACTGTACACATGGCATTTAATACTAAGCAGCTCAAACCAATGAGCTGCCATGATCAAACCCACCATTTTTAATACAGTATTTCTTTACTTTGCAATTGAAGTCAAAACATATTTCAGATTACACATTTCATGCAAAAGCTCACAGGAAATGTTTAGTGAAAAGCATTAGAAAGGTATTTTTAATGCCATGATACTTGTTGCATACAGAAGCAATGTGTTCACATTTCTTGTCAGATGCATTCACAACCTTGTGTCTAACATAACAATTGGTATGAGATATCAAAGGAAGATCTGGCATCAATTAAAGGATGTATAAATCTATTGTGCCATGTTCAGAGACAGCTAGAATAAAAGAGGTTCTGTGTGGCAGGGAGATATGATGAAAATAAAGACTAATGATATAAAAGGAGAAAATAGAGTAAGTCCAGAACTGGAAACTACACAGGAAAAGAAATTAAATGGATTAACTATGATGAATGGATAAACACTATGAGCACTGAATGAAGGGTATCTGAATGAATGATACTGAATGAAAGGCATAAAGGACACTGAGAAACACTGAATGAATACATTACAATAAAGGAAGCTGCTTGAGGGTCCTCGATCATTCCAATTTGATAAATATAGCATAAACCAATATTAGTTCAAATTGTGCCCAGTCCTCAGTCACACATCAGCAATTCAGCACTTTATTTACGGTGATGTAAAAGTATAGGTTTGGGGTTTTTTTATTCTTTGGCTTGGAACAAAAGTTACTTACTCCTTCATCTTAGGCACATTATTTTTTGAAAGAGAAAAATTTTTCATAGACATTAAAATTTAAGTCTTCTACTTTATGCTGAGGAAGCTTCCCTGCTTGCATCATTACCATATTGATATGCTTACAAACTTTTTTGTTGGCAGAAGTGCTACATGCTAAGCAGCAACATCCTATTGAAAATCAAAGATGTGATAAAATTGTGCCCAGAATAGGCTGACAGTAAAGCCCTTTCAAACCAGCTGTGTTAGCAGGGGACCAATTTGATCTTCAAATGATATACATCTCAGAATTGTATCTTTATAATCTCTGTGGAACATTGTTACAAATATTTTATGACCGTGGCACTAAATGGTGCTGCCGTGAAAGGCTGAACCAGCACATGAAAAGGGGAGTCTTTTCCACCCACACCAGTCTGTAGCTCATAGACACTCATACATCACATTGCTTGTGATTTCCAGAGGGACATCCTGAATTCTGGAAATTTTTTGAGTTGTATTTACTTGTGCTTGCAGGGCAAATATCATGGTAATCCCATGCATATAGCAGTGATCATCTCAAACTGCTTAAGAGAAGAAAGAAGAATATTGGCTGCAGCCAGCATGCCTGTACAGGTAATGAATTACATTTCATTAATCTGCTCCATGTTAATCTGCTCACATTCTTTTCAGACCAAATCCTGTCCCCTCATTCCACTGAAATGATTTGTTTGCACTAGGGGTTGCCAAATGTTGCCCTTTAAACTCACATTTGAACTTCATTAGTGGCTCTTCTGCTGGAAACATTGCTATGAGGGACTTCCATGTCACAGCTAATCTTCAAAGACTTTAATCTGTAGGAAAGGTTTTAAAGAGATTATTCTTTGCAAAACAGATGTGTGTATTTTAAATTATGCAATGCATTAATTCATATTACTATGGAATTCAAAAGACATTCCACACAACATTTTATATTGTTATTGATGATTTTTATATGGAGAAAAAAATAATTCAAATTACACATGAAACTTATCTTGTAGAAATTGTTACATGATTAAAACCCCGAGAGAATTTTTTTGTTAATCACTAATGGATGTGATATGTATTCCTATATGAGTCTTGTGCCATGGATCTTTTAAAAATATCGAATCTATATTTAATTTACTAGCTGTTTAATGTCTGCAGTATACCCACACCTTTTCATCTCTTGGATTTCAAAGTTAAAGCTGCATATTTTTCAAATGTGTAGAACTAAACATGTCTGTGTGTTTACAGCAGTCTCCAGATGGTTGAACACTGGCTTTGGAATTCCCTCTCTGTGCTGGAACTTGCAGTACAGTTTCTATCACCTATTATTATTATTATTACTTGTCCATCAATTATCTGTTCAATGTGTTCCAGGGGCCACTAGAAAAGTCTCTACAGAACTCTGTGGTTTCAGAACGTCAAAGAAATGTAGAACACAAAGTATCAGCAATCAAGAACAGTGCTCAGGTACCTTTTTTGTCCTGTGTGCTGTCTCCGTCCACATGATTTTTGTACAGACATACCTGAACTATCTTGAAGTTGGGTAGCACAACAACTTCTGCCAACAGACACACCATGCATTTTCCATTATTCCAAGGGCATCTGCCCAGACCAACAACCCAGGACACACCTGGATCCTCGGGTGTTAGCATCTGTGTGGGTTCAGTCTGAGAGCTCCCTATTTTAAAGCTATCCCATTCATCCCTATGTGAGTTGCAGGCAGACACCTGAGTGCAGTAAGAGCATACTTACAGTCTCTAAAAAGAAGCGGGGTTCAGAAAATGTATTTTTGCAGCTTCACCTCATTTAGCTGGATCAGCAGCAGCTTAACCTTCACAATCTCTGAGTCATGTACCTTTGTCGAGCCGAGGGCTACGTGACGTAATTACGTGGTTTGGAGACATGAGGGGACAAGAACACTGGGAGCTGGTGGTAACCACTCTCCAGGAGTTTCTCATGCCATTGCAGGGCAGAGCTGGGCTGAGTCAAACCTGTAGCTATGTCCCAGAGACCTTGAAAGCTCAGAGAATACTGCCCATTCTGTTCAAGGCAGGATAAGGATTCAGAGTACCCACGGCTTTTTTGCTATCCCAGCCCCACTTTCAGCTTTGCAGCAGTCTCAATGCAGAAACTATATTTGAAATACCTGTCCATATGTTGCTCAAGAGTAACACTTCTGGTATACTGGAAAGAGATCCTAGCAGCATTCTCTCATCAGTGTCTCCTTTCACAGAGAAGACGGGTTAGAGAAATCAAACTCTTAGAAAGTAGTCTCAGAAGATTGTAATACTAGGTCTCTATCTACACATAGAGTTGTAAGGTAAGAGTTGCAGAGCAAATAAAGCAGCAGCCTGTCTGCCTGTGTGGGGAAGCACAGCCACCCCTGAAGGACCAGTGAAAATGAGAACATTTTCTAGCTAGAAGGGGGTTTTTTTAGTAGGTAATTAAGTTGAACACAGAAATTAGCCAGCTCCTCGTGCATGTAATTTCATACTTTACACATATAATTTAAAACTTTAGTCTCCAAAATAAAGAGTAAACCAAAATGGCTAATTGTGTGTGGGCTCATTTAGCAAACAAGTTTCTGAATTTTCACAGACACTTAATGTGCACATCTTAGGGAACTAAAAAGGATTGTTTATGAGTCGTTGGCAAAATCAAGGCTTTCTATAAAGAGCACAGAAATAGAACTTCAAAGTACAACAGATAATTTCCTACAGTTTTATTTTCCTTCTTTTGATGGGATTTTTTGAATTATCATTGATTGGTTACTAGAAAATACCTTCAATATTTTTTTACAGCACGTATTAAAAGAAAGCTGCGAAATGCCAAAGCAGCAAAAATGTTTCATTTCTTTATCCAAATTCTTAAGACATTCTGTAAAAAAATTCTGTGAGCTCTACTCCTGTGTCTGACTTCATCTTTTTTGGCTTTGCACACGCCAATTCAATTTCCATTTGAGTAAATGCAAAATTATCCTTTTGCCCTGCTTTCAAGTTCCAAGAAGAGAGTAGCATTATTGGCTTAACAATTTCAGTTTAGCTCAAGCTAACACAATCATTCCTACTTTCTATTACGTCATTGCACTAGTAAACAAGAAGGGATAAAGCTGAATCAACCACTGTCAGCTGCAGGATAGATGATAATATTTGACTTTCTAAACAAATAAAATAAAACTGTAGCTATAAATGTGTATTTATTGTTCAATCATAGTTTTTAAAGTTTAAAGAAACAAGGGTTCCCAGAACTGTTCAGGGGTTTTTGAATGGTAAAAAAGAAAAATACTACATTATGCATTTTTTCATTTCTTTCCTGGGAAAGATGACTGACCAAGATGTGAAATACTTGGAAGATTTGCAAGAGGAATTTGACTTCAGGTATAAAACAATACAGAGCTTAGGTAAGAGATTTTATACTAATTTTTAGATTTCCTAGGAAATGGCTGATTCTGCAGCTAGACTCCAGCATCAGGGGGTTTTGTGCATATATGTATATAATACTATATGTAAACATAAAAATGGACCTTTGGTTTATATAAAGTAATAGTCCTGGGACATAATGCCTCTTTTGGGGTTAAGAGGGTAAAGAGGATCATGTAAAGAAAGTATAGTTATTTCCTATGGATAAACTGCCTAATGGCATGTAAAGGAGTACCTTTCTTAATTTAAAGAACCTACTTTTCAATATCCTCACCTTTTACATGGCCCTTCTTTGGGAGAATGTGGAAGATACTTTTATTTCCCAGAGTCATGCAAAACTGATTTTTCTCACCTCTAACTTGGCCTTCTGTTCTTTTTTGACCACAGTGGTGATAACCAGCTGGTAAGCACTCTGAATGCATGTTTGACCAACCTGTGATGGTTGAGATCTGCACATGGCAACAGTCCTTGCATGATCTCTTTCAGAAAAGAAACTGGGGTCTGCTTGTGTCTGCTCAGATATCTTTATATTATCTTCCTTTGAACATGCAAAGATACTGGGCTTGAAACGTTCAAGTCCTTAAGCACATCGATCCTAAATGTTGAAGGCTGGATACGACCCAGCAATCAGAAGAGTTGCCACAGTTTAATGAGTTGCTGCTTATCAGACCAATCATAATTACTGACCACACAGATACCTGAAAGCTGCAAAATAAAACATGCTCACAATAAATGAGTTTCAGGGCTTAAAATTTCACTGCTCTGTTCCAGCACAGCCAGCTTAGAGTGTGGGGGAGCAATTGCTGTGGCTGAGCTGGTGCTGATTACTTGTCTGCCTCCACTGAAACATCTACCCTAACTCAATAGGAAGACATCAATCCAGAGCTTAGCCGGCACACGGTTGGCACCAATTTCTTTTTTGAATGTAGCATGAAAGATGCAAAAGGTCGGGGAAAGTGAGGGTGAGAAAGAGCTGCATGTGAAAGAGCATAGGTGAGGCTGGGGACTCTTGAAACTAGTGCATGATCCAGAGAAGGACAAAAGTTAGAGAGAGGGGGAAATACCCAGTGGTCAGTGCTCCTGGCTGCTGAAATTCCCCTGGCAATGAACACTTTATCTCTGTTTCAAATGTCTCTCAGTCAGACACTGGAATTCACATCGAGTCCAAAGAGCTTTAGCCTAACTGCTGACACCACGAGTGTATTTGTGTGTACAGATCAGCCATTGATCCAAGCCAGATGTACATAATATACAGGAGTATGCACAGGG
The DNA here is from genome assembly GCA_910950805.1 of Acrocephalus scirpaceus scirpaceus. Taxonomy (NCBI): domain Eukaryota; kingdom Metazoa; phylum Chordata; class Aves; order Passeriformes; family Sylviidae; genus Acrocephalus; species Acrocephalus scirpaceus. The sequence goes on along the minus strand of OU383779.1, from coordinate 40,443,157 downwards.
ATGACAAATTTAGAGAACTGTATCTCTATCATCTGTATATCATCTGTATCATATATTATGTTTTCTGCCTTTTCCTGCCCCACATACACATCTACAGACAGGATCCATAAAACCTTGTGTTAAACTTTTAGTAAAGCTAGTCCTTTCAAATGAAATATGCTGTTACATAATCTACTGATGTCCACAATTTATCTTTTCACTAGTTCATTTCTGGTCATGTTTTTTTTTCCTCTTCTCCCCTTATAAACAGGCACACACACCCACACATATATTTATACTGATTTTTTTTTCATCCCCTGCAGAGCAGAATGACAAAAACAGCGCCCTCATTAAACAGGAAATGTTGGCGTTGCAGGCGATGCTCAATACTTTAGACTACAAGAGAAAGGTTAGTGACAATGTTTTGTCATTTGTGGTTAATCTGCTTTCTCCCCTTATTCCCACACCAAATACTCAAATGCGTATGTGTGCCTTTCTAAATTTTCATCTCAGAAGAACAGATGAATTTCGCAGGAGTCAAAAATTTGCAAAATGTTTGGGTAAGTCTGGGTGGTTTTGACTAGAAGTTAAGAACTTGGCAATTACGTAAAAGCTCAGTCAAGGATATGGTTCTGCACACCTTCAGAGTGAAGCAATTTCTTTGAGTCCATGGTGGGAGTGGGGGGGGGCCTTGATTAAATCAAGCAAACAAAAAGCAATGCATTTTATAGGATGCAAAACAAAAGCAGAACTTTTTGAACTTGACAGAGCTTGCAAATGTCAAAATCTTGGAGATATTATGCCCACAAAGAATGCAACACTCTTCCCTCCTACCCTCCCCCCACAAAAAATTTACTGAAGAAGAATTCTTAGAGATTCAGAATTAATGTACAATGGATGATGAATCCTGTCACTGAAGCAATAGGAACTAAACATGGTTAATTTCTGAATAACTGAAAAAAATGTAATAAGTGCTTCATGATAGTTGGTGAATTTTGTGGCTGTTGCCTGTGGCCAGTTAGTGACACCTTTCCTATTTGGCAGGAAGTCCTCAGTAAAATAGGGCGTGTGATCCATGAGATCGATATGCTGATGAGCAACATGCTGACCGAGGAGCTGCTGGACTGGAAGAGACGGCAGCAGATCGCCTGCATCGGGGGGCCCCTCCACGGGGGGCTTGATCAGCTCCAGAACTGGTAAACCTGCCCTGACCTCGCGTTTCCACTGAAAACCACAGGAAGTCTGCTGCACTTGAAATGATCATTCCTTTAGATCAGCTGCAACAGCAGCAAATTCACCAGCAGCTAAGAAAGTAAATAACTAAAAGGTGCTAACTAAAAGCAACATTCGCTATTCAGAATTAACACTACGGTGAATTGCTGAGCCTGACTCGTGGCAGTCACTAATTTTTGGGTTTGACAGTTCCTGCAGATACATGAGACATACTCTCTTGGGAGTTTTGCTTGAGTAAGAATGGTGCTGAGTTTGTCATTGAAGGCAGTGGGAGTTGTGTCTAGGCAGGAGCTGGGTAGAGGCTTTATGCTCTGACTCACTCCTCCAGACTGCACAGTGTGCAGGGATTGAATGGCACTAGTCTCTGTGGTGGCAATTCTGAAGTGATTGCAAATAAAAAGAAAATAGCATTATGTTTAAAAGATAGTGTACCCAGAGAATGTCAACACAATATCATGGCCATTTACTCTCCCATTAAAACTCTCATATAGCAAAGGCGAAGTAAAAACTAAGAAGTAAAAAGGAAGGAAAATTACCAAGAAAATTTTAGGACTGGAAAAGAAGAAGTGGTTTTTTCCTTCTTTTTTTTTGTAGAGGTTTCTTTTTTTTCACTGAAGTACTTTTTTTCCCAACAAAGATGCTAAAAATAGCTTAAAAATGTAATTTTATACACACATACCCTATTGAACTAGCAAGTTACCAAGTATGTTAGGATTTATTTTTCCTTACTGCTTTTACACTTCTTCAGTCTTGTTAACTTGCTCATTCTATATAAATATTATCCTTTTAAAGAGTACATTTTGCAAAACTCCTGAGCTGTTGGAAATAATTAATGTTGGCACAAGTGCCCTGCATGTACAACATCAGGACCATGTATCTATTTCTTCCAAATTGTCACAGACAGTGTTGCATTGTTGTGAAAATATTTATCTTTGAAGATAAAACAGGTGATTTGTCCAATGTATTTATATACTCCTGTAAACAAAAGATGAATGGATGTGAGTTTGGGCAAAGCTGAAAAGCACCATTCAACACAGATTCTGATTTTCCCCAAGCAAGAACTTCAGTGGTCCTTGTGTTCTAAGAAATGGTTTAAAAGATTGCAAACTAATTCTTTGTCTTGGTATAGCTTTACACTGTTGGCAGAGAGTCTCTTTCAAGTCAGAAGGCAACTGGAAAAGCTGGATGAACTCTTGACCAGGCTGACTTACGATGGGGACCCTATTCCTGTGCAAAGACCTCAGTTGCTGGAAAAAGTCAATTTTCTGCTCTACAACCTTTTCCGGAAGTGCGTAAGCCACTGCCAAAGTACAGATCTTCACCCAAACTGGTACAACAATGAGAACACACTGTTAAGAAAAAGGGAAGAAGTTTGAATGTCTGAGGATTTTAAGGATCAGGTTCCTAGCATAAGAAATATGTACAGCTGTCATCAAAACTCATAGAAACTGAAGGTTCCAGGCAGCTTCTGATGAGTAGCATTTAAGGGTTTGTCATCACGCTCTGACTCTTAAATGAATGCCAGAAATCCCCTTATTCTAGGAGGAGTTATGTGCATTCTGCTGAGAAAAGTTATGAGGTTTTGTTTTGGTTTTTTTAGTTTTAAGGAAATGTTCCTTTTCTTTCCTCTGTCCCCCTCAAGCTATGCTTCCTGCTGCCCTCTCAACTCACCCTTCTATTAGTAGGTAAAATATTAGCATCATTTCTTGCCTTTTGTACAGGCTATACTAGAGATATCTCTCTCTCTCTCTCTCTCTCTCTATATATATATATATATATATCTCACTATATATATATAGTGAGCCTCTGAAAGCAAAGTGGGCTCAATTATTTGCTATATATATATAAATTAAAATGATAGTTTAATTGTGATCATTTAATTTCATTGGAGACATGCTCAGTGTATTTTCATACTTTGTTTTATGGGTCTGAAAAGATTTTGGAAGACCAAGACTTTTATCATGATTGTATTTTAGAACTATACTATTTGGTGTGATTTTCAATGAATTCCAAATATCTGTTTCTTACGGGAACAATTTAAGGGAAAGTTAGACCACTATGAAAACTGAGAGTTGGAATGCATAGCTCCCACTTCAGCATCTGCAGAGAAATAAATCTTTAAGGGATACCAGCCCCTTTCCCTTCTCCCCCCTCAAAAAAAATCCCCATCTGTTTGTTCATACAAATTCCTAAAAATCTGTTTGTTTCACTTCTCACACAGCTCCTTTGTGGTTGAAAGGCAGCCCTGCATGCCAACACACCCTCAGAGGCCAATGGTTCTCAAAACTTTAATACAGTTCACTGTTAAATTAAGGTAAGGGAAATTATCTGATATAAACTCCTTCATTTGTGTACAGTATTTTATCCTGGGGGAATCTAGAAAGCAAAGCAGACCAACTTGAGTTAGGGATCCATTTAACTGCAGGGAAAATTTCTGGAATGGGGATATGAAGTCCACAGAATCTGTCATGCAGAACAAGTGGCGGTAAAGAGTAAAACAAGAGGAAGAAAGGCACATTGTGGCTAAAGGCAGCAACTTCAGGTTCTGTATGCATTTAATTCTTGTTTTAATGACTTTATAAACTGAGTAAAAAATGATCCCTATCATACAAGCCAAAGTCAAAATACTAAGAGCCACTTCTGCACAGAGGAAAAAGAAACTGCTGCATTTTGGGGGTCTCGGGTGAATCACAGACCTTCTCTCCCAGAAGGTCTTTGCCTGACTTTGTGAAAGAGCAAAGATTGGAGAGGAACTCTGATTTCATTCCCACCTTGCAGCACAAAGTTCATGAAGGGCTGGGGGTGAGAAAAGGTACATGAAGGAAAGCACACACACATCTGTGGTGCAGTCAGAGACGATACAAATCCATTTCCTAATGAGTACGACTTTGGTATCTCTCCAGCCAGTCCCTCAAACACATGCTAACTTTTCCACACGCTTAGAGGGAGGGTAGAGCACCCACCACTGGAACAGCCCAGCTCCTCCTTCTGAGTATTCAACCCTGTAAATTGTGTTATAATCCTAGATGCCTAACCTGTTTTCAGATTATAATAATTTCTGATACTTTAATCTGGAGCAATCAGTCTAGTGTTTTCTGGTGAGACATTTATTCTGTTAATATTTACTCTCTCATTTTCTGTTTTGAAGGTTGCTAATTAAATTGCCAGAGCTGAACTACCAGATCAGAGTGAAAGCAACTATTGACAAGTAAGAAACTTAAAAGTGAAGATATTCTCATGCTCCCTACAGAGACAACACAGGTTTTTTCAGTGGCTACCCTGTTTGATTTTAAAACTGCTTTTAAAAGGAAAAGAAAAAAACCTTTAAAACTCTACTAGCTAAAATATCAGAGTAGCACATCTTTTTATGTGGAAGATTTCTTTTTTTAAAACAAAGCTGCCAAGTCTAATTGATGTTTTCAAATTGGAGGCAAGAAGTCCATTTACGATTTGTCTCAAGACTTGGAAAAAATTCATCAGACTGATACAGCAACATCACACAAAATCTTGAAATCAAACTGTATTGCATTTATAGGATGGTTAGGTTTGAAATATCTCTGAGCTCTCACCATGCACCATGCACAGCCCTAGGTACCAGCCATCTCCCTCCTTCTGCTTGTTGTGCTTCTGCAAGCCCCTAAAAAAACACCTTGACTGCATGGACATAGATTTTGGCCCACAAAAAAGAGGGAAAACACTCAGTGAGGAAGGAGCAAGAGAGAATCTAGGGCTGTTTCTCTCAGAAGCCATGTACCGTCTGATATTAAACAGCAAGATAAAATACACTACCTACATATAGCCAGATGCAAAAGTCTAAGTGGACAGTATAAATTCCAGTCCTTCAGTTAAAAAATTGTAGTTGTAGGGTCAATACAAACCAACTCTGAGCAGGCAAAATCTACCATCTCAGATATGCTTCTCAGTACAAGTTCTGTCTTACACATTTTCTGATTCACAATCCGTTTCCTCTCCCCCACCCCTCTTGTCTTTTAGGAATGTTTCAACTGTAAGGTAAGACAAGAGAATATAATATTTATTCAATTTTTCCAATACAATGGTATTTGAGTACATAACTGCCATGTCCTCCGCAGTAACCGTAGATTTGTTCTGTGTGGAACACATGTGAAAGCCATGAACATGGATGAGTCTGCAAATGGAAGCTTGTCAGTAGAATTTCGACATTTGGTAGGTTTGACACTTCTTTACTGTTGTGTACTTCTGGTAGAGAAATAAAAGATTCTTTAGAAACTCTGGAGGGAGAACTGTATTATTGTCAAGGCCACGCTCATTTTCTTTCTGCTTGTACAAAAAGATTACTCCTAGAACCTCTTTATGCCATCCCATACTTCATCTGTTCCATAAAATAAGACTATACATTTTTACAGAAATGACAAAGCAAATCCTAATTACCACCAGAAAAGGAAACACTAATCATGCTGAATTAAAAAGCTTCACAGAAACTGAATTTGGTTAAAAAAACCCCAAAACCCAAACCAACAACAACAACCAAAACCAAACCAAACACACAGAACAAACAAACAAAAAACTTAAACCACACACAATTTTCTTGGGGAGATAAAATTGAATGCCTGAAATCTCTCGGAAATTAGTGCCTGTGATAAAGCCTTGTGAGAGACTAGAGCACTGCTTGTGTAACTTCTCTGAGAGCCCAGTGAGTCCTGCTTTCTGACTAACACCCCCCTGCCTGTGGTATTTTTGGGGCTTAACCACAGATGCAGTGCGTCTGTGTAGTTTTGCAAAAGGAGATTGAGATCAATGGTTTTTAGCACTTTTTTTGTGGGATACACTTGACAAGCACCCTAATTAATGCTTTGTTACGTTAAGTTAGTTTCTTAAAAATTCTTTTAGAATATCAAAAGGCTCTTCCTTGAATAGAATTTTCAAGGTGCAGTGTCAGAGTCTTCATCAGACTTCATTTTTATATGGCAAATAAAATCTTATTATAACAAAGAACATCCTGGTTATAAATTATGTTCTTTATATGTACTTCTGTCTATAGTTTCTCTGGCACATAAATATTGCTTTGCTTTATACAGCAACCCAAAGAAATGAAAACAAGCGCTGGAAGCAAAGGAAATGAGGTTTGTGCATTTATTTTACATGTTGTTCTTGCTTACTCTCACAAGTATTTCATATTTGCTTTTATTTAAATCAAAGAGTCATTAGATTTTGAAATACATACTAAGTACAGGATCCAATTATTATGATAGTATAAGTATATTGAGAACTGTTTGGAACAACTCAAATTGTAATTGCATGCCTTAAGTCTGTATATTGAAAAAGTTACAATAGAAGGTAGAGAGTAATAATCCAAATGTGTGCATTCCACTCAAAGGTTACCTTTTTGGTCATTTACATTTTGGAAAAAAAAAAAACCACCCAAAACCAAACAAAACCCAAAACAAATAAGCTTTTAAAGTTTGGGGGTTTTTTTAATAATTGTTTAAGGAAAGGTCCTTTGAAATATATGTTCTGTTGGTCAAGTCCACAGCTGAAATCAGGGTGTCATTATCTTTGCATCAAAGGGGTTTGCTGCCTCAGCCAGCACCAAAAATATGCTTAATCTACTTAACACTTGTCCCAGCCTGGTCGTAGGTTCCCCTCTCGTGGTGACTCTGTGTATGGCATGACAGCACTAAAACCAGTAAAGTTTATTAGCGAGTTAAAAAAAAAACTAAAAATCACTCATATCACAGCCTAAATAGCTGTAGTTATGCAAGCACAATAGTTATTCCAAGTCTTCTTTAATTACAAAAAAGGAAAAGGTGTCATCAGCATGAAGAATTTGACCAAAACCTAAAGCAGAAAATACGTGTGCCCGTTTCACACACATTTCAACTGACAACCCAGTTAGCAAGACTGAAACTCAAGGCTTGCCTCCCAGTTACTTTGCTGCTTACAAAATCACTGACACCACAGTAAGCAAATGCAAAAATGTAGGTTAAGAAATGTTGGCACTCCAGTTTTGGCAGCATTTTCCTCCCCCTTCTACACATTGTGCCTTTAAAACTATCTAAAGCTATCATAGGGCTGTGGAGAACTAGGACAGCTGAACTGTGACCTGGTTCACTGCTGATTTCCTCAAACAGAGCCTTTCCTTGGTCAAGTCAGTCTGTGAAAGTGGTTATTAGCAGAACAAAAGTAGAGATTTTCTTTGTTAACAGCAATTATAATGCTTTCAAAACTTGGTTTGATATAGGATGTTCAGTATGTTAAAATTGTAGTTAAATATAATGGACCTCATTAAAAAAAAGTGCAAGTTCTCTATTTTAAATTTGTCCTTTCATGCAGATGTACCTTTTTGCCTAGATAATTTTTCCATGAGAAAAATTTGCTTCTGCAAAATCATAATGGGGGGAAGAGGGGTTGTTTCACCAACCCTTTTCAACTTTGTGTCAGCAATACAGGTTAAGCTGGATTGATTCAACCTGTATTAAAACATTTGAGCTCATTTGATGGATGAGTATTTCCTGTAAAAGCATTCAGGTTTAAGCTGGATTTTCCCTTTGCAAGGCAGATTTATTATTCAGATGCCTAAGGATCTCCTGTGGTCCCAATTCCTCATTTACTCAGTATCTTTTATTGCCTGTACATTTCCTGGAGGAGGTGCTCCATGGCAAAGATAAGGCCACAAGGTCCTCTGCCAAAAAATACTTTTATTTTACATTGATTGAAAGCAGATATTTCAGTAAGGGAAAGCATTTTGATTTGCAATTTTGTTATTTCTTTTTTTTTTTTTTTTAAGAAAAGTCTGACTAAACAAATGCAGGGAGGGAAAGACCAACAACAAAGAAAACTGGAAAAGAACAAATATATTTTTATACTTCAAGTTCTGAGGATGGAAATGTATTTCAAGAGATCCATTTCCTAAGGAGCAGAGATTTGGATCTTTACAGAGCTATGCTGGTTTGTAATCAAAACAAACCCTTATACACAAACTTTAATCAGCGATGACAAATGGGTTTTATTTTTTTCCATCCAAGAAAAGCTTGGGGTTTAATACCAGATTTGCTTTGGATTAATGATTTAGGCCTCTAGTCCTTCAACTAGTACCCACAGCAAACCTGGATGAAGGCCTATTTTGTCATTAAAGCTGTGGCTGTTTGCTTTGTTTCTAGTTTGTTTCTCCTTGAAGTTGAACATCCCTGTTAAGAGTCAAATTGTCAATCAGTAAGGAAACTTTAGGAAAAGGAAAGTTGAAGACAACCTTTATCAGACACACAATATTATCTGTTAACTTCTTGTGTGCAAATCTGTGTTTAAAAGTACCATTTTAGAAAAAAAGTTTAGAAGTACTGTTTTAACAATATTAAGGGGTTCTTTTAGATTCATCAGAAAAAAATACCAGACTTCTGGACTAATTTAATGTCAGAGTTGAACAAACAAATTGTTTCCTTCACTTCCTTCTTCTCCTGTTCTGCTTATATATTTGATATGAGTTTTCTTTCCAAGTGTAACCTCAGCAGCTGGATCACTAAAACAGTGTTAAATGCCAACTGTGTACTCACAGCTTTATGAACTCCTTATTCCCTCAGGGCCCTCACATGGTGACCGAGGAACTGCACTCCATCAGCTTTGAAACACAGGTCTGCCTGTACGGATTGACCATAAATTTGGAAGTGAGTATTTGGGACAGATTATCTGGGGCAGGAGTAAAAGGTATTTTCCAGCAGTTTATAGAAGTACAACTGCATTGGGCCACACCACACATCTGCCTAGCCATGGTGAGGCCCTCAGCAGTAACCACATGCAGACACAAGATTTCCAGAACTTCTGGAAAAGAAGTCTATGCTTTGGAAAGAAAGAGGCTAAAAAAACCAAAGCACAGCACAGCACTAATACTTTCCTCAGCAGCATTTACACACAGCATTCATTCTCTCCACCAGACCAGCTCTTTGCCTGTGGTGATGATTTCCAATGTCAGCCAGCTGCCCAACGCATGGGCCTCTATTATTTGGTACAATCTGTCAACCAACGATCCTCAGGTAGGTCCTCGGTATGCAAATACTGACTTCCTGCATTTTCACATCTGTATTATTTTGTTACTAAACACATTAGGTATAAAAAAGATGTATTTCCCTTTTGAACTGGCCTTATTTTTGTCACATACACTGTTATCAATATCACACTTTATTGTTGTTCTCTTTATCTTTCTTTCTAAGCCCAGATAGAAAACCACATGCACCCTTAGCTGTTCTTTTTATAGCCTAAAGTAGTAGTTCTTAAACTAAGGAAAGGTAACAGGCCTTCTCCACAACTTCTCTAACTTCTTTAGTTTTAATTTATGTTTCTTGGGTGTGACTGACTAAAACTAGACCTGTTAGAAAATAATTCTAATAATTCTAGCACAACTCCAAACCATGAAAGCAGGCATATAGGTGAATCCATAATGTGTTTAAGTGCTGCTTTCCCACATGAATTTTATAGGAACTTGTGCTTTCTGTGGAGGAAATGATCAACGTTAAGTGGCAACTTCTAGTGGCTCTAACCCTGAGCAAAGGTAGAATCATGCTTTCTAAGGCTCCAGCTGTCTCAGCACATATTTTAGATTCAGTCAGTGTTACTGTATTTGCAGACTGTGGAATAGTACTGTCAATGGCTCTCGGGCTTTCAGCTGGGGATTAGTGCAGTCACACAGATGCTCAGAGAAGGCAAAGGGTCAGACAGTCTACCATGGTGGCAGGCCAGCTGACCAACAGGCTGGACTGCGTTATCATTCTGTGATACCCCAAAGAGTTTTTGCACAGTCTTCAGTATGTCCATTGTGTGTACAATCAAAAAAAAAAAAAAAAAAACCCCAAAAAAACGACCCCAAAAAAACAAAACAAAAAAACCCCACCAACCACTAGGATAAGCCAATGATTCAACAGCACTTCACCATATAAGTATGTTACAGTTTGAAGTTTCCATGCACTAAACACTAATATACAGTGATAATATCTAGATTTTTTTGGACAGGATTTAAGCATATTTTCACTGTCTTTATACAGGACACCAGAGGCATAGCAAGGAATTTTAGCATCCAAGATGCACACAGGGACTTTAGCTCTCTCTAGGAGTCTAAATCCTGCTCAGGCACCCCACTGGACCTTGCTGGGTGCCTGCAGGTGGAAGGGCCCACACGTTTGCCCCAGTGCTTCCCCACACACAGAGCTCACTTTCAACACTTCCAGATTCTGCTCAAGTACTTGCAGCCTCCTCTTACAGCCTGATATGTATTTCATGGTTGCTATCTAAACAAAGCATTAATTCTGTTGCAGAATTTGTCTTTCTTCAACAACCCCCCTGCTGCCACTTTAAGCCAGCTTTTAGAAGTACTGAGCTGGCAATTTTCATCATACGTTGGTCGTGGACTCAATTCTGAACAGCTCAACATGCTGGCAGAGAAACTTATGGGTAAGTGTGTAGAAATATACAGATTTTATTTGCTTTGGTGTTCTTATATTTGGTAGCTATAGGTAGGGGCTTTAAGCACACGTTGTGGTTTAGCACTAGCTGGTGACTAAGCCCCATACACTCCCCCAGAGTGAGATGGGGAGAGAATTGGAAGAGTAAAGTGAGAAAACTCATTGGTCAAGATAAAGACAGTTTAACAGGTAAAGCAAAAGCCACATGTGCACACAAGGCAAACAAGGAATTCATTCACTACCTCCCATCTGCAAGCAAGTGTTCAGCCTGGAAATCAGGGCTGGATTCATCACACAAAGAAGTTACTTGGGAAGACAGATGCTGTCACCCCAAACATCCCCTCCTTCCTCCTTCTTACCCCTAAGTTTACATGCTGAGCATGTCACCATATGCTGCAGAATATCCTGTTGGCCAGTTAGGATCAGCTGTCCCAGCTGTGTCCTCTCCCAGCTTCTCAGTACTCCCAGCCCCTTTGCTCATGGGGTGGGTTGAGAGGCAGAAAAGACCTTCACTGCATGTAAGCCCTGCTCAGCAAGAACTAAAACATCTCTGTATTACCAACACTGTTTCCAGCACAAATCCAAAACACACCAGCTACTGTGAAGAAAATGAACTCTACCCCAGCCAAAACCAGCACAGCATGACCTCCACTTCCAGAACTGATGTCAAAAATGTCACAATGACTTTTTTTTTCTTTAAAGAAAAGGAGGCGTCAGCTTATTTTTATCACTAAATAATTCAACTTTCGAACTTCCAGGCTGCTCAAACTGAAAGAAGAGGGCATCAAAGTCACACTGAGCTGTGATGTTATTTTGCTTCCTTAACAATTATCTCATACATCTGAAATCAAAAGGAAGTATTTTTGCTTGCTTATGAGGTTTGGTTTGTTCTTTGCTTCATTTTAAGTACCTGTCCTTGTGGGTCTGTTCATTTCTGGGACCTCACCAGAGATGCTTCATTGGTGTCAGCACAGGAAAGAGGCCCTGTAACTTCAGCAAGATGAACTGTTGACTGCTTTGAGATGCAAGTGTGCCCCAGAAGAGAGAGGCCCTGGGGAAAGCTGGAAAGTAACATTTAGGCTAAAAACTGAAACTGAGCACCTAGTGTTGCAAACACCAAGTCATGTGCTACTTTAGGCAAATATTTCCAAAACTATTCTCACCTGCTTCAGAAGTATAGAGAAAACCAGATCTGCAGTCCCTTAGCATGCCCCTCTCCCTCCCTCCCCAAGTCTGGATGTACTGTACTTCTCCTGTCACCCCCTGCACCCAACTATATGGATATCAAGCAATATCTATGTCATAACTTCAGAATAATACATGCACCATTTGGGCTTTTTTTTTTCTTTCAGGACAGCAAGTCAGTTACAATGATTATCAACTATCCTGGGCAAAGTTCTGCAAGGTACTCTTCCAAAAGTAAAACTAAACTCTTACTTCTCATAACACCCACAGCCATGCCTATCTTGTTTCTCTGATGCTGTTGATAAGACTCCCATTTGCCATATGTGGGACTTTCACCTCAGCACAATCACATCCCTTGTAAAAATTTAACTAGGGAAAAAACATTTCCAGAAGCATAAAGCTTGGAATCTACCTAGCTATATTGCTACAGATATCAGAAACTGCCATTATAGTGTGCCTTATATATTTCTGTAAATGATCAATTGAAAGTCTTACCAAAGCATGCAATACATTTTTCATAAAGCATAAGTAAGATTTTTCATATGTTTCATTTTGACTTAAATTATTTCAAGATGGTCAATATATGCAATAACTGATGAAGAACAGAGAATGTATTGATAAAGAAGGGTAAGCTCATTTAATTCATATTAACTACATTATTTAAACAAGTATAGAACCTTGGAAGGAAGTTCAACTTTCTCACCTTTTCACTCAAAATATAAATTTATAACTAGGAACAAACGACAGATGTGATTTTTATTCTCCTTGAAAAATGCGGTGCTTCCAATGCATATCTTAAAAATCAGTTGGTTTTATGTCAGGTTGAAAGAGAAATGTTACTCAAAACCACAGCTCAAATTGTCATTCTCACTTGAGCAAAGTAGCTTATTTTTAAGAAACTGAGAAGAAACTGTCATGTGAACGTTGGGTAACATCACTCTCATAATTTGCCTCTCGTATGTGTTGGTTTTGTTTGTGTTTTGTGGTTGTTTTTTAACTGTTAGGAACATTTGCCTGGGAAGTCTTTTACCTTTTGGGTTTGGCTTGAAGCAATCCTGGACTTGATTAAAAAACACATTCTTCCCCTTTGGATTGATGGGTGAGCAACAAGGGAACTGTTGTATATCGATCTCTCTCCACCTTTTCTTTGTCCTTTACTCAGCTCAGTTTTACCCATGCAGAGGACTATTTGCAATGAGTTTAACACTGAGTTCTGTCTCCCTTCTCCCATTCATAACTTCTGGAAATTGCTGCGAAAGGGGAACAACTTGGGATCTCTTAGAAATGCAGGTTTAGATCTATCCCTCAGTTCTGTCTGTCTATGCAATCAAGGGATAAATTTCACCAGGCTTCATAGTACTTTGAGCTCAACGCCATAATCCACATGTAAATCACACAAAGCTTTGGTCATAGTGTCCAAGCCTTATAAAGCTTTGTAACCAGGTTTTGAACACCAGGATAAAGTCTAGCCAGATCAAGGCTAGACTGGATAGCTTTGAGCAATTTGGTCTGGTGAAAAATGTCCCTGTCCACAGCAGGGAGTTTGGAACCAGGTGAACTTTAAGGTCCCTTCCAGCCCAGGCTCTTCTATGATTCTACACATAGCACAGATCTGTATTTTTTTCCAAAAGTAAACCCATGATTTCCTATTATACTTCAGGTACGTAATGGGATTTGTAAGCAAAGAAAAGGAACGAATTCTGCTGAAAGACAAGACACCAGGAACATTTTTATTAAGGTTTAGTGAGAGCAATCTGGGTGGAATTACCTTTACTTGGGTGGATCAGCTAGAAAATGGTAAGTATAATTAAAAGAAAAAAATCCAAGCCAACAACTAAACCAAAACCAACCCAAACTCTGCAATATACCTGCAATACAGAAGTCAAGTTTTGTTTGGTTTGAAAGTAAATTTCACATGTATCAGGTCATAGTGTGGTTTTGGACAAGATACAAGTATCATAATTTCTCAAACATGAACCAAAACTCTGACATTCTACCTCTGAGCTCTTTATATTAACAAAGCTCTCTATGAGGTGTACCTTCTAACTGCAGGCTTTAGATTTATTTGCAGAAATTAAATATTGAAAGACACTAACATAGGTAAGAACAGGTAAAGCCTATGCAAGTGTAAACCTCAAAAGAAAGGCCAAAATGCATTCCAGCTGCAGTTGCTCATCCACAGGTTATGGTGCCTTTGTGTTTTTGCAGGAGATGTAACATTTCATTCGGTGGAACCCTATAACAAAGGCCGCTTAGCTGCTCTGCCTTTTGCCGACATACTGCGCGATTACAAAGTTATCATGGCAGACAACGTTCCTGAAAACCCCCTGAAGTACCTGTATCCAGATATCCCCAAGGACAAGGCCTTTGGCAAACACTACAGCTGTCAGCCAAATGAAGGTTAGGCTCCACTTCTCTGTTTACCCTTTCTGCACAGCAGCTGCAAAGTCAAGAGGCAGTTTGAGGAATGTAGGGAGAGGAGGGAGAGAACAGATTAAGATGCCTCTTTTAATAGTCATCTTCAAGAGAACTGTTTTAACATGTGTCTGTCATTTAGACAGCTTCATTTTGCAAATACATCCCTGGTCTTAGAGGTTACAGTAGAGGTGATGACAATATTTATAAGAAGCTAAGAAATGGATTTTTTTTTTCCTGACTGATGTATAACAAAATTCAGTGCTTGGGTGTTCAAAGGAGAGGAAACTGAAAAGTCATCCTGCTTACTGGCTTCATAGTTGTGTTATACTGTAGCATGCTGTCTCTTTAATTTCAAGAAAACTCAGTATTTCCCAAACAGCTTGGAAGCCCTACTTTGTTTCATTTCATGCAATGGAACCCTAAAACAAAGGCTGTTTATCTGCACCACCTTTTCCCAATATACTGCACAATTACAGAGTTATTATGGCAGACAATGTTCTTGAAAACCCCTGGCAACTGCACTGGAAAATGCAAAAAGGCTAAACAAGGATGGTTCCAAATATGTTCAGGCCCACGCTCTTTTTTGTCCAAGTTACAAGTCAGCTCATTTTTAGATCAAATTCGTTCCCACTTAAAGAAAGCCCTCAAAGCCTTAATTATTTAATAGATAAAACACAATTTTCTAGACTTTCAGTATCAAAAGTTACAATTCCATTTGAACTCAAATTCCTACACAACTCAAAAATATTTGGAGGCTACAGTATTCTTCTCCCTCTTCATTTTAACTCAGTGGACTTTGCCTAATGCTCCAATCCTCTAGAACCTTACATATATGCTTAACTTCATGCAAAAGACATTGCTGAAGCTGTATCTGTAGAGACAGAGCTCCAGGGCATTTGCAGAACTGAAATCTGCAGGCCCAGAGTACCAAACTTAAAGAATTGTATATTTGCTTTGCAGGCCTAACAAAATCTCTTTCATCAGTTGTGGTATTATATTGTGGTTCATATCAAGGGAGCACAGGCAATTCTGTGACTAAGACCTGAACTCAAGGACTAATCTCAGGAATTCCCCTCACTTGTATGGCTATTAATTTATGCAGGGACTTTTCAATTTATCATTGTCTTCAAATAATCAATTTCAAATAGATAATAAAATGACTCAACAATATTTAATTTCTCTACTATTTATTCTAGTCTCAAAGCCCTCAGATGGAGGAGGGAAAGGTTATGTTCCTTCTGTATTTATCCCAGTCTCCAAAATGTAAGTATCCTCACAGGTGTGTTACACTTCAACTGTTATTTTTATTTAATTACATCCCATTTCAGAGTTTCCCCTGACTCCTTTCCCCAAACTATTTGAAAATAGTTTGGCAAGGACTGCTAATGACAAGAAAGGGAAGTAAAGGACTTCACCTGTACAGTGCTTTTTCCATTCACAGGGCAAACCATTTGTAAAAATTGAATGCAGATTTTATGGTACTCTTATCGACTTATCTTGCACTGTCTCTTTTTTTCCTCCAGCAGCTGATATTAGGGCCAAGGAAAGAGAGGATAAACCTGACTCTACCGCCTACATTTTTAAGTGTATGCCAGGTTGTTGGCATGACCTTACAGGGCCAGCAGCAAGCCTGAGTACAGGGTTAACAAACTTAAAAAACATTCACCATGCTCCACTGATGTGCATAAAGTTAGAGAGATTTAAGTTTTTTCTAAGATTATTTTTGTATATTTTTTGTTTGCTTTTTTTTCTCTTTTTAGCTTAAATGACTCTACAGAACCACATTCTCCATCAGATCTTCTTCCAATGTCTCCAAGCGTCTATGCTGTGCTGAGAGAACACCTGAGTCCCACAGCCATTGAAACTGCTGTAAGTTGTAAACTTTCCTCTTCGTAAGTAAATATTAAGTTAACAGGAAACAGCACAGATGCTGGTTAATAAAAGGCTGCTTGTACAACTCTGAAAGAATTAGAGCTCTTTCATCACTTGCTGCATTACATTCTGAAACAATGGTGCAGATATTTCCTATTCTAAATGGTGCAGGATACTGCAAGCATCTTGAAAGCACTGGAATTGCCTGAAATGCTGGCCAATGAATCATAAATGTCAGAACACAAGGATCCCAGGGTTCTTGCACGAACAAAGGCTTTACACTGACAAATACATGTCACTTATACTAATTCTCTGGACAGCACAAAGGCCTGGACTTGCTCAGGGGAGCTACCCAAGGAACACAACAATTTCCAATTCAGCAAACTTGCACAACTTTTTCACGCTGCAAGATTATACATGGGGTTTCAAGGTGCAAAATTAAAAGTCAACTAAAACAATTTAAGGAAAGAAATATTAACTTAGTATATAGAAAGATTAGGAAAATACTCTACAAATATACTATTTAAAAAAATCCTCTTTTTCTTATTGACTAGAAATGATGTTCTGAATCATCATGGCCCAGAGTCCTTAGAGCAATGATATATATCCAACTGGGGATTTGCCCAGCAGACTATTCTCAAGAAACACAGCAGTGGTTTGGCTCTAGCAGTTTTAGAAGAAAATCTCCTTTTTTTAATACTAGCCCTTAACTTTCTGTATGCTCAATGATTTATGATCTTAAAATGATTGTGTATTTAAAAGCCTGCCAACTCCCCTTCAAATGCCTCTCTGTAAACACTTCTCTTTACCGACAAACAGAACAAAACTAAACCAGAATTCTGATTGTCAGTGATTAGAAGTACAGCTAAACTTTATATACAAATAGATGAGTTCTTTAATACATCAACTTGAAGATCCACTCAAGGGCAAAATATCTTTTCTTATTCTTCACTTTTTCCTCAGATAGCACTTGTGACAAACTAGTTCTTCAGCTGAAAATGAAATAACCAGCCTGAATTAAAATTCTGCATTAAAACCTACCCCATCCAATCCAAGACATGTCCCCACTTATTTCCATTTTGGTTTATAACATGTGGAAATGGTTCTGACCTCCTCAACTGCACTTATGAACTATGCACGCATTTGCTATGCACGCATAAAGTTTCATCAGAGTAAAGAATATTTGGATTCACTTTCGTTTAACATCAGCCTCCAAACATTTTTGGTTTCTTTTTGCACGCACAATAAATCTCAAACCAGTTCTATTCAGAGCTTCAAAATAAGCTGTGACCATGGCCATCATTCAGGGTCATTACCCCACAAAAAGAATGTGCCTGGTAGCAAACTGCAAGTGTTAAATACAATTTTACAGGTACCAAGACAAGTGCAGGTACAGGTTCAGTGCTGCTAGATTATAACTGATTTTTCTGTAGGCTCTTACTAGAAATATTTTCAAGTTCTGCTAGAAATGGCATGAAAAAAATAGTTTTAGAGAATTCCTTCCTTCCCTTTTCCATTCAATTTACCTTGCTAAGTGGAAATGAGGAAAATATGGAGGTTTTTTCTTTACCAAATTCACACAACAACCTATTCTGCTGAAGAGCTGGCTTAGTACAGCAAGCAGACAATCTGCACTGTTAAAGCAATACCTTTTCTCCATGAAATGCCAATAGAAAGGCATGGTGTGAGACAGAGAAAACAAGAGTGAAATCTGCAGCAGGACAAAATATCCTGCAACTCAGTAACTCAGCCATAACAAGATATACTTTCTGCAGTCTTGCTGAATTCCCTTCTATTGCCCCCCCATCCAGCTTCCCTTACCCATCAAAAAAAGAAGACTCCAGGAAGAACCATGCAATGCATATCCACAGGCTGCAAGAACCACAGAAGTCCACAGAAATAAATACCATGCTTATTCTTATCATAATAGTTTCCTATACAGTGTCTTCTAAAGAGCATTCCTCTATTTTATAAATAACCAGAAATGGGATTTTCAGATCCTTATCAGTTTGTATGACATTGTCAAAGTGACTCTACAGTTACCTTGAGCCAGAGAAGGTCTCACCTGCAGTTTCTTTTGAATGAGCAGCTGTGAGTATCATGAGACTAATCTTTTCCTTCTTTTCTTCTAGCTGAGTTCTCCTTACTCAACTGACTGAAGTGCACATACTGGAAAAATCAGTAACCGTGTGAACACTGAATGGGTTAAAGAAGTCATAATTTCTTTTTCCTGTGACCTCCGGAAGTCAGCTTTTCCTGGAAACCATTACGTTATTCTCAGGCCTCTTTCTCTTATCAATAACACATAAACAAGGAACTTTCTCCCTAGGGATTCAAACAGCCTTTTGCAAGTCAGATTTGCTGTTGTCACTGAAAAAAGACCAAATCCCTTCTGGCTTGGGAGTCATTTGACTTCAGTGGGGTTCCAGCAGAGATAAATTTTACTTGCTAATATAACTAATTTCCATAGAATTGCTGTAAATATGAGAGCATAAGAACAAAATGTTTTGCTTCTGAAGACAGCATATAAAGATAATTAAAGACATTAATGTCTTTGGAGAAATTAGGATTTATTATGTTAAATACTTTCTGCTTAATCATAATCTTGTACACCACTGATTTAGATCCTGTTTCAAAGCAAAGATTCTTGTTCCCCTGACTTTGACTGTTCCAGAGCTGTCTGGAACATTCTTCTCTTTTGGAACATTTGCTTTTCTCCAAAGATGAATTTTCTTCAGCATAGATTTTTATCTGACACCAGAGCAGAGGTTGTGGAAGGTAGCTAGGCTGGGGAGGGGAGGGAGTTCCAGAAAGGAAGCAGACATAAAACTTGTGGTGTTAAAAAGGCTGTCTCCATTTCACCTCTGGAAGAGAGAGTTAAGAGTTAGTAAAACTTCCCCCTCTCACAAAATAGTTGCAGAAGTAAATCTGTTTGGGCAGGAAGCACTCAGATACTCCAGCAAGTACTGTCAGAAAGTCTACAAATATAAAGTCCCGATCTGACACAGTTTGGATGCTAATTGGTCAATGCCAACACGGAAGCAATTTTAAAAAGCAGTTACTGAAGAGCTGCAGCATTTGCTGACCACCTGGAAGCTTGTGCTTCCTGTAATAACATGCCTCTCACAGGCTCATTTAATAAGCAGGACAACAGTTTTTGTAAAAATGGTAAATTGCCCTCTTTAAATACTCTTTTTTTCCTTCAGGCATGTTTACTGCTGAGTTTGGGTTGTTTGGTTTTGTTGTTTTGGTTTTATTTTCCCCCGTGTTATCCCTAAAATCTTTGTTAATAGAATAATAAACAGGCAACTCCAAGGCCACTGTATTTCACAAATGCAGGCTCAATCAAGATGCAAATCAAGATGGTTAATGCATGCAAAGTTCTTGAAACACAAACCCTTGAACATTTGCACCTTACTGCTTTCTCAAGCAATATAAATGAGACTTCTGCAATGAAAACATAACCTCCTTGAATCAGTAAGACATGCATTTTACTTTAATTTCTCCTTTCATCCATGCTATTTACGTTAGTTGAAAGCGAGTGAGCAGAAACAAAGTAATGAGATATTTTTGTGATACATGGAAGTAGATGTCAAAGAAACAAACACATTTCTGTGCATTACACTGAGTGATTCAAAGCAAGCTGCACATAAGTTCAGCAAATATCACGTATAAAATAAAAAACAACAAGAGCAATTCTGTATATAGCTTTGGTAATATCTGTAATTTATATAACCAGCATGAATAAAATCAGATTTTGGCTTCAAGTTGCATACCCGGACCTCTGTGGATTTTTTTCAAGGCCTAACTAAAACAATCTTGCTGCCTTTTGGTTGACCTTCAACTGAGCTGCAAACAGTAACACAGACTTCTAAAGCAGGAAACATGACCTGCCCTCACATCAGCTATTGCATGCCTTTTCATTCCAACCTCTTCTCAAAATCTTAATACAAATAAAATGGAGGATACCCTTTATTTTTGATGATCTAAAGTTCCTGAGAAGTACTGTAAGAAAAGATGGGACAATGGCATGAGTCTCCTTTTTCCTTCTTCCCTGCTCTCCATGCAAGGCAACCCTTCAAGAGACTCAAGTATTAGCTTCAGTCCAATGTAACTGGTGTTTCTGAACAGCATCATGGATCAGGTTTTGGCATGAGAGTTCCTGCTATTGCTTCAGGACAGATTTTAGCAGAGGGTAGTGTTAACATTTTGTTGAAAAGATGTGCCTTGACATCATTTCACTGCTTTAAAAGAA
Organism: Acrocephalus scirpaceus scirpaceus; assembly: GCA_910950805.1. Classification (NCBI taxonomy): domain Eukaryota; kingdom Metazoa; phylum Chordata; class Aves; order Passeriformes; family Sylviidae; genus Acrocephalus; species Acrocephalus scirpaceus. Next base: position 40,422,787 of record OU383779.1, on the reverse strand, counting down.
CACTGAAATAATTATATGTAGGATTAATATATACAGCCCAAGCCTCCATTTAAAAAGTGAGAATTTTGTCCTTATGCCACAATGAGTAAGAACACAGCTCTCCAGTGAAACGATGATGCGGAGGAAAAACAAAAGGGGTCCCCAGATGCTACCAGACAAAAACCAAACATCTGCTTTTAAGTACTTCTTTTAACTGTGCTTGTGCTTTTGCTGTGTTTTGCAATAGAAAAATGAAAAAATGTGTTTTGATGCATCACTGTAATGATTCTAATTAAAAAAAAAACATAAACACTGTCAGTTACCTTCTTACATAGCTTTTACTCATAGCCATGGTTATAGATCTGCTACTCCCTAGTATTTCATTCCACCGAGTTTCCCAAACAGACCTCCTATTTCTTTCTTTCATGGAGTAAGACCTGCCTCCTCCATCTGCGGAGGGAGGGGGCACAGAGTACCCTGGAGATCCGCAGCACAGCCTGGACCTCAATATCCCGGTCTCGGTCGGCTTCAAACACCAGGCAAAACCCAAAAAGGCTATGCTGGACCAACAGACAGCGACAGCGTCCTCGCGAGCAAGGGGAAGGGAAACAAGGCTCAGCCGCCTGCAATTGATGGATGCCTGGGCTGGCCAAGCGGGCCGGAGTGCCTGTGCCAGGAGCCGCAGCTGCCGTGCAGCGCCCGGCCCAGCCCGGCCCCCCCCGCTGCCCTCAGGGCCCCGCGCTGGTTTCGCTTTCGCCCTCCCGGCCCCGCCGCCTTTCCCAGAAGTCACGTGACGCGCCCGCTGCCCGGGAATGCCCCCGTCCCGCCCCCCGCGCATGCGCACTTGAGCGCGCGGCTCCACGAGCGCAGCCGGCACCGCGGCAGCTCCGAGCGGGACCCGAGGTGAGGGGCGTGGGCGTGAGGGGCCGGGGGACGGCGCCGGGAGCGGCACTGCGGGGCACTGCCCGCGCCTCGGGGGCTGGCGGGGTGAATGCCCGGTGTAACTAAAGCTGTCGCTTCCTCAGACTGCCCCTGCCCACGGGACATCCACCGAGCTTTGCTCTTTGGTGTCTTTTCACCTGGGGAAACAGGAGGTGTCTCCTGGCGGTCTTCATTCCTGGGACACCCTTGCTCTTCTGTCGCCTGTTGTGTCCGCTCCCAAGTGCAGCTCTTGGCTCGTTCTCCACAGCTCACACTCTCCGACGCCTCTCCAGATCTGCCCTGCCCGGGAGCGCTCGAAGCGGACCCCTGTCCCCGCACGGCGCTGACGCTGATCCCGCTGGTCCTGTGCCTCCGGCATCGCTGGGCAGCCTCTGCTGAACAGGTGCGGTGCTCCCAGGCGCGGGGCTCAGCCGGCCGGGAGCGGGGGGAGCGCGGACAGGGGGCCGGCCCAGGGCAGGGACGGCTGCTCGCGCCCTTTGCTCCCGAACCACGCCGCGTGGATCGGCCGCGATCCCCCGGGAATGGCAAAAAAGGAGGTAGAGAAGGGCCAGGAAGGAGATCCAGGGTGCATCGGGTGGCCAGCAGATCGAGAGGGGTGATCAGCCTCCTCTGCTCGGCCCTAATGAGGCACTGTGGAGGGCTGTGCCCAGGTCTGGACTCCTCGGTACAAAAACCACGAGGAGCTACTGGAGAGGGTCCAGCAGAGGTCACAAAGATGATGAGGGATCTGGAGCACTCCCTTATGAGGAGAGACTGCGGGAGCTGGACCTGTTTAGTCTGGAGTAGAGGTGACTGAGAGGGGATCTCATTAATGCATATAAATGTCTCAGAGGCGGTGACAAGAGGATCGTGCCAGACTCTTTGTCAGTGGTGCCCAGCAACAGGATGAGGAGCAATGGCCACAAACTAAAACACAAGTTCCACCTCAACACGAGGAAGAACTTCTTTACATTGACCATGGCAGAGCACTGGAACTGTGCTGCCCAGGGAGGTCGTGGAGTGTCCCTCTTTGGGACTGCTACAGCACACTCAAATCCTGTTAGCTATAATCTGAAGAGCACACACATCAAAAGCCTTAAAGCCCTCACTTTAAACACAACATTTTTAACTCTTTTGCTTCTCACACTTAGCACACCTCTCAGCAGCCAGGGGCACTGGCATATAAAAACCAAAGGATTTGGTAGGAAGAGGCGTAGAAGATAGTCCACCCTGACACTGCCCTGTTCTTTTGGAAGGGTCTTATAGGCAGCCATTAAGAAACAATTATGTGAGTGGATTTGCATCTCACCACCTGTGTCCTCAGCCTGGGCTGTTCCTTGGATGTATCTTTACATGCCATTTCCACTACAAGGTGATAACCTGCAACTTAGAAGGCTGAGTGATCTGCTTCTAGAGACCATACATCAGAGCTAAAGCCACACTCACAAAAGTGTTAGCACTGAGAGAAGCTGTTCTGTACAGTCTTAGTTCATTTAAGCGCACTGTATCTGCTGCACAGGTTACTGGAATTTAGACTGAAAATACAATCATGAGAACTAAAACACATAGAAAAAACATCTTTCCAGTACTTCTCCATTTAAAGTGACTTGAGATGTAGTCCATTTTCAGAACAGGCAAGTGTGGATGTGAATAGCAACTGAAAATGGGCACTTAGTAGGGTCTCTAATTTTTCACTCACACTTTTGGTGATGGGGAATACATCTGCCCAAACAAAAGGTGGGCATCAGGGTCACTCTTAGGTTCCTCATGTGCATGGAACAAAACGTTCAGGATCTCAATTATCAGAGTACAGGTATCAAACACACAGGTCCTCATTCCCATATCTCTGCTAAGCAAGAGAGCAGTAACACTAACAGTACCCTAAATGCCATGAAAATGGGTTCAGAGGAAAAAAAAAAAAAAAAAAGAAAGCACCGCACAGCCAGTCACTCACTTCCCCTCCGCCCCACGTGATGGGATGGGGAGAGAATCAGAAGGATAAAAGTGAGGAACATAATGGGCCAAGATAAAGACAGTTTAACAGGTAAAGCAAAAACCATGTACACAAGCAAAGCAAAAGGCAGGTGTTGTGCCACCCCAGGAAAGCCAGGCTCCATCACACCTAAAAGTGGCCTGGGGAGACAAATACCATCATGCAAAATGTCCCCCTTTCCTCCTCCTCATTCCCCCAGCTCTTTGAGCTTGATGCCACGTGGTCTGGAAAGTCCCTCTGGTCAGCTGGGGTCAGCTGCCCAGCTGTGTCCCCTCCCAACTCCTTGTGCACCCCCAGCCTTCTCACTGGTGGGCTGGAGTGAGGAGCAGAAAGGGACCTGATGCTGTGTAAGCCCTGCTCAGCTGCAACCAAAACTTCCCTGTATTACCAACACTGTTTCCTGCACAAATCCAAAACAGCCCCATACTAGCTACCGTGAAAAAAATAAACTTTATCCCAGCCAAAATCAGCGCATCCTCCAACTTTGTCAATGTTCATGGAAACTTCAAAATTAGTTATTTTTCACCTGTTCAGTCCAAATACTACTTAAACATTTACACTGACTTTTTTTTCACCCATTCCTCAGAATGACGCAGTGGTATCAGCTACAGCAACTTGATTCCAAGCATTTGGAGCAAGTTCACCAGCTATATGATGACAGCTTTCCCATGGAGATCAGACAGTACCTGGCACAGTGGCTGGAAAACCAGGATTGGTAAGCCCAGAAATTACTTAGGCTTTGAGTTGTGTGATAAGCAGTGCCCTCAGATGTGCTGTCACAGGCAGCAGCAGAATGTTGGGGAAGCAAGCTGCTAGGTGATCCTTTGTTGGTAGGATGCTTCAGTAGCTGTGTGGTTGCTCCAGCCTGTGTTCCTGTCCCTCTTCAGGGCTTTCTAGAGGGGCCTGATACCTGGAGTAATTGTCCTTGCTCATAATGTTCTCAGTGGTCTAGAACAAAAGTGGCTGTTTTAAGACCAGTTCATTACTGCCTTGGTAGCATCAGTCTCTCACTCTTCAAAGACTCTGAACTTCTGCCAGACTTTCTGTGGAGTGCCTTCTCTTTGAGGAGTGGTACAACATGCACATGCATCAGGGTCACTCTTAGGTTCCTCATGTGCATGGAACAAGTGAATGAATTTGAACAGAATGTGGCAAAAATAATAGAGAAACATTTCTGTATCAAGAAAAATAAAGAGAATAAAACTGGCTTACATTTGAAGGTAATTCTCAGTGCTTGCATATTCTACATTTGGAGTTGGGGGTTAAGTTCAAGTACAAGTGTATTTATTTCTTGGTTCTTGTATTGGAAGTGTATTTAACCCAAGCATGTTTTAAATGATTCTAGGGAACATGCGGCCAACAATGTATCATTTGCTACGCTGTTATTCCATGACCTGCTGTCACAGCTTGATGATCAGTTTAGTAGATTCTTGATAGAAAACAACTTTTTGCTGCAGCACAACATAAGGAAAAGCAAACGTAACCTTCAGGTACACCTGGGTTCTATATCTATACATTTGCTTGATTTGCTTCAGTGCAGTTGGATGCCTCTAGGCAACTACCCTGTCATGAGGGATTTTCACAGAGGATGGGTGAGAATCCTGATTTCAAAGCCAGAATTCAAGCGTTGCTCCATTTTTGTTTTGATTGGCTACAGTTAGAAAGTTGCAGTTTAATTACCAGCACAGTTACAGTTTGAGAACTCTAGGAAAAGGAAAACTCTCCCCTGAGCACACAGTACTCAATCCACAGCACATTTCAGCTTTGTGGGCAGGTAAAACAGTAAGGATGAATTTGCATCCAGCCTGGACTGTGTGTTAAACCAGCAGCCATACCAAGGTGTGGGGGGTGGCTCTTGAGGGATGAGCTCTCTTTAGGACTGCAGGGTGGCATCCCCGGTCTCCCAGTAATGTCTCTGACCCTTTCCCATAGTTTTGTCCAGTCCTGTCTCTTTGTATGCCAGTGAACTACAATGGAAACTCACTCTTGGAGCTGGTTGTGGCCATCACACCCTGGAACAGGCCATGACCAGTGCGTTCCCTGAGGCTCACACACGGGTCATTCCCTAATTTTTTTTGCCAGTCTGAAAGTTACTGAAGGACAAGAAATTATGTGTATGGACTTTAACAATAGGCTGTGTCTCTAATGCTAGGATAACTTCCAAGAAGACCCAATACATATGGCAATGATCATCCACAACTGTCTGAAAGAAGAAAGGAAAATACTGAACTCTGCCCAGGCATCCAATGAGGTAATAGTCTTGAAATGTCTGCTGCAGTTGTATCTTCCCTTTCCTATTACTTGGGACAAGGGAAGTGGATGAAGACTGGCAGGGGAAACAGGATATCTTCTCTATGCCCGATAAGACGTTCCTTAAAAAAAAGTGAGCACTGATATGTACCAGCTGGACAGCATGGCGTTTTTCTGCTGAATGAAGCATTTGGAGGATAAATGGCCAGGAAATAATTTTTATTCCTTGAGTGATGTAAAAGCTATGCAGGTTGTTTTAATGCTTCTGTAGTATGATGTAGCGTGATGTGCTAATTGGATTTTTTTTTTTAATAATTAGTGCTTAACTCATATATCCAGCAAGATTTTAGGTTTGTTCTTCTGCATTTTACTCCCCAATTTACTCTTTAATAAGCAGCTGAGCATGCTTCTTTGGCCTGTCTCTGGAAAAATGATGCATCATTCTCCTTCCCAGTTGTCTGCAACTACTTCTTTCTATTTTTGGTGGTATTTTGGGGTGTTTATTTTAGTGAAGCCCTTTTCTTTCTTCTGAATTATAGGTAGAGCCATCTTCTCCTTCATCACCTGTTCTCTGGCTTCTCGCCTTTTTTTTTCCTTTGCAAGAACTGCTTTGCAATAAAAATTCTGCAGTTGGGAAAGGCATGCAAAATGTATAGATAGCTGTAATCCACTTATGTGGAAATAAAGTGATGACTGACCGAGCATGTTAATTTCCTATACTGAAATACCTCAGAGTTTATAGCAAGGCTTTGAATGTGCAGCGTGGGAAGAGCACTTGGGCACGGGCTTTCAACAAGGGGCCCTTTGCAACAGTGTCCAAAGCAGCTGCTCTAAGAGTGTGGCTCTGTTCACTCCTGGCACATGACATAAAGCACTCACTGCTGCCTTTGCAGTATGCAATAAATGTGGGTCATCAAAAAGTGAAAGGGAAGTACAGAATTGGTTTGGATTGTGAAGGACTTTAGAGATCATCCTCCTTCCTCTAGACTGGGTTGCTCAAAGCCCAGTCCAGCTTGGCCATCACTTCCACTATGGACTTAAATCCATGATGGGGGACCTTTGACAGTTTACCAAAATAAATACTTTGTTTCTTTCAAATTCACCTGAATTTCACTCTTCTATACTACAGAATTTTAGTATGATTCATCAGAACAAGCCATGCTTCCTCAGTTGTTTGTCAACAAATGCCACTAACTTACATTAATGAAAAAAGTTATGGGTCACACTCTGTTTTGACTTGTTCTGCTTCAGATGGAAGTAGGGAGTGTACAGAACACTGCGACTGGGATGCCGTGCAAACAGAAGGAGCTTGATGCCAAAGTTAGGGCTGTGAAAAGCAGTGTTACAGTAAGTATAATACAACTTTTCTCAGTAGTGCTTGTTGATTCCCAGATGTTAAAAATTAGATTTGATAAAATGACAAATAAAAATAAGGTAGGGGTTTTCAAATCTATAAACCAGGGATTGCCTGAACATAGGAAGTATCTTGTGCCTAAACTTTAGCAAGAAAAACATTTTAACCATCTGAAATACTAGCAACTGAGGAAAAAGAACCTCTTAAATCATAACTGACCAGTTTGTTGCTAACTGGAAGATGTACTTTTATTAGCATATAGATGTTTATGTTAATAAATACAATCACAACAGAAAGCTTTTCTCCAAACAGTACATAAGAATTTGAAAGTTTAAAATGCTTTGTGCTGTTCCAAGTTTTTTCACTGTAGCCTAGGCTTTCCTGAACTCTGTGAACTTATGTGGCTTGACAACAAGGGCATTTCCATACTTTATAGTTAACAGATTTCAGTTAGTTGAGACGGAGGAAGGGTGAATAGAAGGTGATGAAATTTAGGAATATTTCCTGTTAGGGAGTGCCAGGAAAAAGCATTGCTACAAAACTGGACTTCATGTCTGTCAGAGCTTGTACCAGGCAGTTCCTAATCAGATGAAGTCTTGCATTACTTGAAAATATTAAATAATTGTGGCCACCCTCACTTGTGCATTACAGGATGTGGAGCAGGACATCAAGACATTGGAGGATATGCAAGATGAATATGACTTCAAATGTAAAACCCTGCAGAACAGAGGTGAGTCCTTATTCAAGGACATCCCCTATTTTACATAATTTGTCAGAGCAAACTGCTCTTTATGTCTGGGCACTAATGATACACTGCCAAACTTACTGGTAACGTCCCTTGTTGAGTAACTGTGCTTCACACTGAAACCTAAAATTCTGTGTCTCTTTTGTTCAAAGAAAGAGAGCCTCCTTTTTAACACAGCATTCCTTTGCCCTTTACATCTCTTTGCCACTAGAAACAGCAAACCCCCTAGGCTTTGTGGCCATTCAGCTTAATTAGTGATGTTTCACAAATGCCAAACCAGCTTTAGGTTTTGTAGGCTCTTGTGTACCAAGGGAGACACAGAGTCCACTGGTTTCATTGTACAGCTCTGTCTGTGTTGTCGAATTCTTTGCTCTAGAAGAGTCTTTGGTTTCCAACACAACTTGGCAGACCTGACTATCCTTCAGAATAGGGACATGTTCAGAAGGTACTAAGTGAAGCACTGAGCCACGATCTTGCTTTTTGTATTGTCCCCTTCTCACCTCAGCATTCCCCCCACCCATCCTTCAGCACTCCTTCAGCCTCACATTCACAATTTGGATTTATTTTACAGAACACGAGTCCAATAATATGTCTCAGGAGGAATACAAGAAAGAACAGCTGAATCTCCAACACATGTTTTTATCACTTGACTGCAAGAGAAAGGTAGTGTTCAAGTTTTCTTTCAGAAGTCAGCAGCTCCTCATCTTAAGCGCATGTTCATTTTCATTGAATCGACATAAATCAGCAGTAGGAAAGTTTTTTTAATATGTCAGTTGAACTGAGGTCTTTGCAGAGTTTTGCAAAACCGATGAGCACTAGCTAAAACAGTACTTAGTTCTCCTGTATAAAGTATTTCTAATAAACAGGGTAATCCATATTTTCTGTAGGAGGTGGTGAATAAGATAGTGCAGCTGCTGCACAGCACAGAGCACACACAGGCTGCCCTTATTAATGATGAGCTGGTGGAATGGAAGCACAGGCAACAGACAGCATGCATTGGTGGGCCACCCAACGCCTGCCTCGACCAGCTGCAGAACTGGTAAGTCTTTTGTAAGACCACATTTAAACCGTGTTATGAAGGAACACCACATCTAGGAAATATATTGATTATTTATATTATCTGGTTTCATTCTGTCTTAGCATAACTACATTCTTTTTTTACCTCACTCATTTCCATTGAGTAACAAAATTGTGTCAATTGTAGGTTTACCATTGTTGCTGAAAGTCTACAGCAAGTTCGTCAGCAGCTCAAGAAACTTGAGGAACTGGAACAGAAGTTTACCTATGATCCTGATCCCATCACAAAAAATAAACAATTTCTGCAGGACTTAACACACAAGCTTTTCCAACAACTCATCCAAAGGTAATAGACCATAAGAATCTTTTGGTGTTACCATGAGTAAATAGATGAAGAGCACCTTCCCTACTGTTCCCTCAGTATTTCCTGCATACTATCTTCATTTTCCAAAGTTTCCCTAAGTTTGTCAAACATTAAACTGAAGTTGTGTTTTTGAGATTTACCCCATCTAGGATTTCCACAGGTTCAGGCCTATGGAAAGGGCTTGTGCTCAGTCATTATTGAAGTTAGCAGGAGCTTTGCTGCAGTACACATTGATTACAGAGTCCAACTTCCTGTCTGTTAGTCCACGTGTCACTTCAAGCTTCAACCCTGCATAGTTCAAGTGAAGAGAGAGGCAAGAAACAATATCTGCATCAAGCTGTGCCTAAAACAGATACACACTAGATTCCCCAATCCTTTGTCACTGGACACATCTTTGCCTCCAGCACTGGGAGGCCAGTCCTGCCTCTGTACTACCTTTATGATGCAAGTTACTGTAGCTGATAGTTGCCTCACATAAGATCAGACCCCTATTCTGTAAACACACAGTAGACAAAAATTTGGGGTGTATCAAAACAGGCTAGCCCCAGAAATTTGTTTCTTTGTGTTAGCTGGCCATCATCAAATCCCCTGCTAGAGCATCCATTGGGCATGTACTGTTACACAGCAGTGTCACTGTAAGAATTCAGGAAGCCCTGGGAATGGCAAACAAAGCAACACTCCTCACTTGCAACATGCTAATTACAGCACAGCATTTCCTTGCTGTTTGATTTCAGGGAAGTGTGATGTAATAATTCCTCTCCTCAAGCCATCAATGCATTGCAGAAAAGCCAGCACTTACAAAATCACTATTTCTAGCCCTATTGAAACGAACTGATTCACACACCTCTGTATAGATTGAAACTGAGTGAATAAAGTGTATAGTATTACTGGTAAATCAGCCAGTAATAGTGGTCCACTTTTAGAGTACACTTTTATGTGGTTTCTTATTTAAGAACAGGCACTATAATCATAGTGCCTTTACTCTGTTCTTCCCATAGCTCCTTTGTGGTAGAGAGGCAGCCTTGCATGCCAACCCATCCTCAGAGGCCACTGGTCCTGAAGACAGGAGTGCAGTTTACTGTGAAGCTGAGGTACGTTTTCTCCTTCCCTGTTCCTGTTTTGTGGTAAGGCTTTCCTGTCACTGGCTTCCTGCAGCCAAGAGGATTGCACAGCTGGCCCTGCAGCCCAAGGGCTGAGGCCAGGAGGAGGGAAGTGCCATGGGCAGGCACTTTCTTCTGGCAGAGCTTAATTCACATTCAGCTTTTACCCTTTCCTAGAGGTGGGGTGTGCTGAGTGTGTAGCACACACAAACAAGAAGGCACATGCAGAGCACTGTCATGCCAAAGAGTAACTCATTTTCCCATTTAGTTTTATCTTTAAGTGCTGTCTGGTATGGAGCAAGCTTGGAGCCTTCACATGGCCCCAAGTGTGCTTAAATATCTGTGGTAAGCAACACAATAGAAGGGAACCCATATTTTTCAATTGCTGGCATTAAAAAACCCCAAACTTCTCTTTCCAGATTGCTGGTGAAACTGCAGGAACTGAACTACAACTTGAAAGTGAAAGTTTTATTTGATAAGTATGTTGCATTTATTTAATCCCTTTTATGTAATGGTAAACACTCCCCACACTCAGAAACCCAAGAGCAGTGTTGAGTAGGCCAGCAGGAGGCTGGTTCTCTGCAGCAGCAGAGACATGTCACACGGTGCAGATGGCCTCAGCTTCTCACCACCAGCTCCAGTGAGGAGAGCTCACTACTGCTAAATCAGACACGGGGCAGCAGCTGGGCAACAGCCACGCTGCTGGGGTGTTTCACCTCACCTACATTAGCATGAGGTGACAGTGTAGAATTGGTCTCCACCATTTCTAGTCACATAATTCAGTCACATCTCTAGAATCCCTTACTTTTGGGGTAGTGTCTAGTAAGGAATATAGTTATCCTCAAGCTGCCTTTGAATTAGGGGTATAATCTGCCTACCTGTAACAAAATTACAGCAGTTGAAACAGATTAATTCCAATCTTTTGTATTTTGTAAGCAGTTCAGGTGAGTTTTGCACTTGTGTCAAGGGCAGGGAAAGAAATGTGACAGGCTGTCCAAAATAATGGCAGGGACTGTGCTTTTCAGAAAGCAAGTGAGTTTTTGTCTTCCCAGCCAAGTAATTTTGTTCACTTGAAATGGCTCTAGAGTCCAGAAACTTGCATAGAATAGAAGAAGGAATTCTTACGTGGTTGTGAGAGGTGAGTCCTTGAGAAGTGCACTAGATAGATTGCAACCCAGTAAAATCCCAAGTGCTGGGAAAACCTATTCTCGTGATGCAGCAATTTATTCAACAAGTTTAAAAGCAGATCTGGAGTGGCAGAACTGTATTTTTTTTCCTCAGAGAAAGAGTTAAAGTCTATATAGTGAAAGAAAGTACTTCTTTTGATTATAAAGCCCCCATAGCAATATCAAGCCTCAGTGAAACACAGGCTGTCTACCACAATATTTATTTTGACTGCCTCAACCCATTGCCTCATCTTTTGCACAGAGAATTTCACAAAAGCATTTTACCAGTTCTCAATCAGCTCTGTCAGCTACTAAAACATGCACATTTTTTCTGTCTCTGGCAGAATCTTTAAAAGATTTTTTGTCTTTTTTTTTTCTTAACAGAGATGTAACTGAGAAGAACTCAGTCAAAGGGTATGTGGCATCAGAGTTTGATATATTAACATTATCTTCTTTCAATGAATGTGAGATTTAATTACATTTTCTCTCTCTCTTTGTGTAGGTTCAGGAAATTTAATATTTTGGGAACAAACACAAAAGTAATGAACATGGAAGAATCTACTAATGGAAGTCTAGCAGCAGAATTCAGGCACTTGGTAGGGGGTTGGTTTTTTCTTTCTCTTACTGATACAGGCACCTAATTTTGTAGTAGAGCATGGTAGAAAGGAAAAAAATTGCTTTTGTTATTGAAGTCATTATTCATTTTTATGTAAAGAGCAACTGTGATTATCTCTCCTTTTTCTTTGTTCTGTCCTTTTTAAAATATTTTGCCTGTTTCAATCAAAATGTGATTGCTTGTCGCTGAAAAAGGGACAGGAATGCAAACAAGAGTATTTGCTGCCATACAGCTTATTCTGCAGTGAGTTCTTGGGAGAAGGAAATAAAAGCTTAGAAAGGCTGGTTTGGCCTTTCAGAGGAAGGTCCATAGGTAGGGAAGTCTGGAATAATTTAAAGAGCTTTCAGTCTGGAAGAAGAGATTGTCAAAGAGGGCACAGCTGCAAGAAAGTCAGTGCCTTTGGCACACAATATGGCACTTGTGTTCTGCAGATTGTGAGGGAACAGACTGGTTCCATCACTACAACAGGAAAGGAAAAATGCAAGTCCAGAACCAGGGAACATGGAACTCTGCCTTCATTATCCAGAACTGAAACTGCCTTGAGTTTATAATCCAATTCAGAGGGGTAAACACTTTGACAAACCAATATTCCATCTGATCCTGATTTCATACTGCTTCTGTTCTTAAAAGGCCTCTTGCATAAAGGCATTGCATCGTAACCATGCAATATCTTTTTTTCACAGATGAACAGTTTATAAAAGGGTAGTAGTTACCTAGAGTAACACTAGCTCCCACAGCTTAGAACCAAACAGAATCAGACACTAGTGCAACAAGATTGCAAACAGTTGAGCAAGTGGAGCATGCAGACCTCCTTTACTACTTCAATTTGTGGCTGCCATAAATGAGTGACAAGGTTTTTGTTTATTTGCAGCAACTGAAAGAACAGAAAAACACGGGGAGCAGAACAAACGAGGTAAGCAGCACTAACCTTTCCTTTCTAAAGTTTTAGCATAATACTAACAAGGTGTTCGCTTAAGACAATGCTCTCTGCTTAGACCCACGAGGACACACGTGGGATGAGAGATCATAGAAGAGGAGTTCAGTGTTTCTACGAAGTGATCCATGTAGGAAGAGTCTGCAAGGAGAACTATTAATAGAATAGCAGTGAGGAACTCTCCCATACTGGCATCTGCCTTTAACAGGGCTTCCTGGCAAGCACAGGTTGTTCTATGGCTTATAGGTAGTAGCCACAAAAACCCCAAAAGATGTGCCTGGAGAGGCAGTTTTAGGAAGTCAGCACTGTCACTTGACTTTGACCTGTAAGCTCTTACTGAGATCTAGAGCATGTGACCATGGGCAAAAAAGGGTTTTCCCCATGGTAAAGCCCCATTACTTCTCCCTAGGAATTTTCAATCCCTGAAAAGTTGGTTTTTTTTTTTGAAGGGTCCTCTCATTGTAACAGAAGAGCTTCACTCTCTGAGTTTTGAGACACAGCTGTGCCAGCCTGGTTTGGTAATAGACCTAGAGGTAAGTCTTAGATCAAGCAGATTGGACTTCAGTTCCTGTGTGTCACTCGTGCTGATAATCTTAAATTTTTCTCTCTTTCTTTTTTTTTTTTAAGTACTGAGATACTAAGTTCTTTCAGTTATTTCAAATTATGGGAATGACACTTCACAACAACTTCGTATAGACATAGAGAGAGAATTCTGTCAGATCTCTGGGAAAATAAGAATAGATGTGCTTTGCAAAGTGTTTGATGCCTAGAGGGCTTAAACCACAGGGGTTGGCTATCAGTTTACATTTATTTCAGAAGCAGTCTGCTATGAACTCTACTGTCACTATCAGTGCTGTCATAACTGACACTAAATGAAAGTCTTTATTAGACAAAAATCACCCAAGTCTTTCCAGTATTTCATCATACTTTCTCCCCTACATACAAACTTCTATTGAAAAAGTCAAGATTATGCAAGCAGGGAATTAAAACAGAAACGGGTTTGTGGATAATCTCAAGGAGGATTGTGGCAACAGTGCAAGGTAACCTGACATGTTTCCTTTTGTGCCCCTTTCAGACCACATCCCTTCCCATTGTTGTGATCTCAAATGTGAGCCAGCTACCCAGTGGATGGGCTTCTATCTTGTGGTTCAACATGCTGTCTACTGATCCCAAGGTATTTGCAAGAAAAAAGTATGTTTTATCAGGTACTATGTCTAATTTTCATGCATTGTTTGCAAGTGGCTGCTGCATTTTAGCTCTGCAGATGACTCTTAATGAGTTTCAGGTGTAGAGAGAGACAGTGACTTCCGACCTAAACAGAGCAATGTTTGAAACCCACATAAGGGTAATATACATGTGTTCAGTATATACAGCACACAGTGAGAAGCCAAATTAACATTCAAGAACTCAACTGTGTGCACTTGAGTAATCCCAGCAAGTCTGCCTGCTGGGAGAAGACATACCAAGGGCCCCAGAGATAGCTTTTCTGGTAAAGAGTGCCTGGAAGAATAGCTGCCTGCTTCTGCAGAGTTGTCTCAAGCTGACATCCATTCTTAAATCTGGAGTTTGTTTTGGCAATACAAAAATTCAAAATTCCAAAATTAATGTTTGTTAACTCTACCTTGTATTTTTCTCTTCCATTCTAGAACCTGTCCTTCTTTCTGAATCCACCTTGTGCAAAGTGGTCCAAGCTTTCTGACGTTCTCAGTTGGCAATTTTCTTCTGTAACAAAGAGAGGACTTAATGCAGATCAGCTGAGCATGCTGGGAGAAAAGCTTCTTGGTAAGGTCTGCTTTCATCACAGATGGCCTGTTTGAATTGAAGCTAGTTCTGCACCTTTTCCTGCAACCCATTTTAAGTTTTCCTTTCCTCTCACAGCTTTCCTCTTTCTACAATATAACTTTGCAGCAATTAAGCATTTTCCACTTTTCAGTATGGCAGAGTTTGTAAATGAGATCATGTCATGAAAAAATCTGCAGTTCTAACTTGGGAGTTTTTGCATTACAGCAACACAGACTGGGCCTAATTCTGCCTTTTGAAGCAACACTCACGTTAGTCAGTCTTTGAAGTGGATGTTTCTTGGCATCCCTTGGGCTTTGTTTTTAAATCCACCTCCACTCCTTTTAACTTCATGCATGCCCCCAGCTACAGTGGGGATTCACTCTGCATAAACACAGTTGCAGTATCAGCGTACAAACACTACGAAACTGCTAAAGGATATCAAACAGAATTATCTCCCACATGAGTGTCCTTCATAAATCCTCATCAGCCATGGATGGGTTTTGTTTTCAAACTCCTTGCAGTTTGCCTGAATAGGCAGGGCACTTGACAATGCTACTGATTTTGCACAGTAGACTCTAGATGAAAAATACTGTTGATTCAGTATATTTCACCAATCCTAAGTTTCAGGAAAAAATTATAATTAAAGGTATTTGAGATTAGCGTGTCTAGGTGGCAAGTACAGCATTCCACTCTCTGATTCCCCCAAGACATAAGATCTAACAAAAAGCTGTTAATTTATTAGATTACTTTTCAAATTTCTACAAGGAGAATATTTTTTTAATTAACCAACATAAAGAGACCAGTGGTATATTTCTATGGCAAATTTGCATTTCAGAACTACAGGGGTTTTGTTGAGCTCTGGTAGGGTTGCTACTTAAATCTGATCTCTAGAGATAAAAATATCACCCAGCTGAAAAAAATCCTGGTTGCTGAACACTGTAAATTCAGGATTCCTCAGTGCAAGGAGACAGAACCAGCAGGGTGCCAGGGTACAACCTGGCTGCTGTTTTTGCAATGTGAAAATTGACAGAATCTTTATCTCTTAACACCAGCAATATCAGTAACAAGCTCCCTAACCCAGTTTATTTTTAGAAAAATAACAAGAGAAAAGCATATTTATTGGAAACCATAGCATGATCTTTAATGGGAAGAATTTGGCTCTGACTACAGTCAGGGTCTGCAAAGCTCCAGCTACTGTAGGCCCAGCATGGGACTTTTCTTTGTGGCTTGGACATGGTGATGAAACACTGTGGACATAAAAAAAAGGCTGAGGGAAACAATTGCAACAGGAATAAAGATGAGTCTGTGGTTGGGCTAAACCTAGGAGAGAAGAGTTTCTGGGGCAAAAGCCTGTAAATCAGCAGAATCAAGGCAGGAAAGTGCTTAATCTCAGAGAGATGCTGCAGGGTCTGCTGAGCCTGCAGAGGAGCTTGTGGGCTGCAGTCTTGTGCTGGCGAGAACTGTGCAAGGATTCAGTTTCCTTCGTAGAGGCATTTGGAAGCTGGCAAGTGTTTGGTGCAGCACAGCACAGAAAGTGTCAGGATGGATTGGTTCCCATCCCAGGGCTGCTCACCCCAGGTTTGGTTATTGTAAAACCTCCCAGAGGGGAACTTTGCAACCTCCTCTGCAGTAGCTGTGAAAGCACAGCAGCCTGCCCTTACTTTTCTTTCTTAATCCAACAGCTGGCTTCCAAATAAACACTCAGAATTTGGTTTTCTAAGTACTTTTAGCTTTACTAAGTAACTTATGGAACGTGACTGAAGTCATATTTACTGTGTTCAGGGCCAACAAATGGAGGATCTCAGGATGGCCTTATTCCTTGGACAAGATTCTGCAAGGTATGCACACAGTTTTAAAAATTGAGATGGAAGAGGGATCTCATCTTACTTTATTGTGGGGTTTTTTGTTTGTTTCCCCCCCCCCTCAAGGTGCCTACTTTTCTAGTAGCATCCCCTAAATATTCTACACCTTACATGGTCATGGGAGGCTTTGGTTGTGAGGTTAAAGTAGCAGCAGGAGGAAAAAGAGCTTGCAGTGGCAAGGAGTAGACGGTTTTGAGACTGTGTTTGATCCATTTAAACTCCATAGGAAAAAAAAACTTGTATCTTTCATACACAGCATCTCCATTATTATTAATGCAACTGCTATTAATAGTTCTCCATTTTGGCTATTACAGAAAATGTAAACAAAACAACTAGTAAGATGAACAATTCTTCTGTATCTTAGTGAAGGACATTTCTCAGACCAGGGGAAACTGGGTCAGAGTGAGGATTAACATGGGCTGGCCAAGACGGCCAGTATGATGACAGAAAGCCACATCATGGAATTTCACAACCTTGGCTGAAGCAAGACAGGAGGACTCTTCGCTTTATTTTTTAGTTTTAGACCCCAAGCTGGTACAGATAAGTAGGAGATCACAGCAACCAGGAGCAGACTCCAGGGAATCAACAAGGCTCTGGTAACCTACAAGCACTCAAATTCATTGATAGAGATGCTTCATAAGACATTGAGATGCAGGTCTCAACAGAAAGTGTCTCTAAGGTCTTCTGCTAGCCAGCCCAGTCAAAAACCCCAGTGGCATGGGTTTGCATGCCAACAACTCCAATAGGGATAGCACCCAGGCAGGAACAAGAACCTTTTTTCTGCTCTTAGACCAGTGTCATTGCATGTGAGAGGTGATGGATGATGTATTTGTGGGTACTGGAGGCTCAGACAGGCATTTTTCTCATACTGCCTCTTGCGTTAAGATTCAATACATTACCAATAGTTCCTGTCCTTCTGGACTGAAGAGACAAAGAGAGTAATAAGAGAATATGGGGAGGGTGGGGAAAAAAGAAAAAGGGAGAAAAACACAAGAATGGGTAAACAGTAGCAGGATTGAAACCTTGCTTTCCTCTCTGCTTAACAAAACTCATGTCTCATTATCCCTGTTCTGTCCTCTCCCATCTCTGCCTTTCCATATTTTGAATTTCAGGAAAATATAAATGATAAAAATTTCCCCTTTTGGCTGTGGATTGAGGGAATCCTGGAGCTTATTAAGAAACATCTCCTGTGTCTCTGGAATGATGGGTAAGACCTTAGTGAATTTAAAGATGTGGTCATTGCCTCAGACCTCAGTTTTAGGCTAGCAGTTGCACCCTCAGGTTGGGAGGTTGTTTGTGCAGAGGGTGGATCTTGAAACCAGAAAAATCGGAAGCAAATGAATTCCAGTAGTGAGGAATCCTCTGAAGAGGCACCTGCTAAAAGCAAGAACATCAGATGACCAAAGTTGTCCCATTTAAGTCACAGAGCAGGGTTTTGAATGTTAGATTAGGTTTTGTTTTGCCTCTGCTCCCACTGTAAATGTGTTCTTTCCACATCCTAGGATCCAGCCAAGAAAAGCTGAAGCACAAGAAAGTATAAGTTATAGTGATACTCATTTTAAAAACCCAAACCCCCTGCCCGAAGAGAGTTACTGTGAGCTGCCTGGAGGTGGCAGCAGCCGGACTCGCAATGACTGCCTGCACGGTGGGCCCAGAACCCGGCAGTCTTCACTGATTTTTTTAAGAGTATTACAAAGTAGAAGGACAGTGCCAGATGGGAACACAGTTCCACTTGCCCTTTAATACTGGTTTAGTAAACTTTTCATTCTGGGATTTCCGATTTTGGAAGTAATTCTGCCCAAACTAGGCTTATCCAAAGTCACAATCCTGCGTTTTAGCTTTAGCCACATTATGAAACCTCCTCAAACAGCACACTCACAGTGGAGCATCCTAGTATCCCACACTTCTGGAGGATTTACACAGCAGCAGGATTGCTTTGCCTTGCTATATTCAGCAGTGGGCGTCACATTTTTATCCCCCAGCTCCAGAAGAGTTCTGGCAAAGCCCTGTGCAGTACAAGCCTTGTTTCCCTGCTTCAAACCTCCCCCTTTCTGTGCTGAGGGGGGTGCAGTGCAGTGGGAATATTTGTCACCATTACTGAAGCAGAGTGGCAGTTCTGGGATTGGAATTACTTGTGGATTTGGTACAGGCTTGAATAGCAGAGACTCCTCTTGTATACAAGAGTAGAGTAATACAACCTCAGGAGCACTTGCCTTTCTTCACACTTGAGAGATAGGAAGGCAAAAGACTTCCCTTATACACAGAATATTGACTACTGAACACATTTGTTACCTGAAGCATGACATTTAAACCAAACAAAACACAAAACTCACCAATCAAACCTCATAAAACAGGGCAGTTTACAGCATCTGAAATTCTAAGCAAAATCATGATTGTTTAGGGTTTTTTTGTGCAAAACCCACTTTCCCTAAAACTTAATGCACACAAGGACAGTCACAGTACTCAAAAGATCATTATTGATGGAGTAGTTTGAGGAATAAGAAGCAGAGAAAACCTTTGGGGGAAAAAAATCACCACCAAGAAAAGCAAAATACCAACCAACAAACCAACCAAAACCAAGCAGCTGGAGCTTGGCCAGGGTTATGCCCTAGTACTGACTTGAACAACTCCCTCCCCAGTACCTGTCCAGATCAATCAATTTCTTAAAAATTACCACACCGGCAGCTTTGTCCATGCAATAACATTTGCTGAGCACAGTGAGTAAGTCACAAAGGTTTAACAGTTCCTGTAGAAAACATGCTCAAGGCGCAAAGCAAACGCCACACCTGTAAGAGCATAATCTGGCAGCTAGCAAAGTTTGTTTCATCAGCCAAAAAGGAGAAACAACTGTTCTTTAGCATACTTTTGAAGTTAAAACTAACTGCTAGCTGGGATCTGACCCTGTTACACACATGTAACTTCACTTCTGCTCCCATAGCCCAGCTTTGACAGCAATCATTCCAAGTTCAGAAAGACGTTTGTATAAGCCCCAGGCCAAAGTGAGAGTGCTGAGGGAAGCTGTGGTGATTCAGGCTGCCACGAGGCATGAATCATCACCTGACTGCAGCCAGTCAGTCCTGTTGCCAGCTGTTCACAGGACAAAGCCTTCTGTCAGGCTTTCACCAGTACTGCAGCTCTTTTAAGTGAGGAAAGCTTTTTAGTTTTCCTAGCTAGCCCAGCACAGCTTAGGTTTTATGTTGGGTAGTAACTCAGCTCTTTTTAACCTTACAGCTGCATTGTGGGCTTCATCAGCAAAGAGAGAGAACGTGCTCTGCTGAAGGACCAGAGCCCAGGAACATTTCTATTAAGATTCAGTGAAAGCAGCAGGGAGGGAGCAATCACCTTTACCTGGGTAGAGGAATCTCAGAATGGTAAGTGAGCAAGAGAGCCTTTGTTCTGCTTGCATTAGAACAAGAAGTCTTTGTGCCCTTCTCCACCCTGAAGACCAGCACAACACCCCTGGCAGCAGCAGGGCACAAGCAATAGCAGGGACACACCATACTTGGAGTAACTCAAACCACACAATGAATTGATCAAGGTTTCAGCTTGGACAAGTAGCACATCCCTTGTCCTGCTTCTGGCCTGGAAGCCAGGTAAGAAAAACTGCCTGGACTGTCTTTCCTGCCTCCTTAGACTCTCTCAGCCTTTAGTACATACACACCTGCATCTCCTTCCAAGCCCAAATGCAGCTTTTGTTCCTTCCTTCCCACACTCCCCCCAGGTAAATTACACGCTCACCTCCTTCCCTTGTCCAAAAGGATCAATGAAGAGCTTGCTTCTTCAGTAAGCTGGACTAGTTTCTCATCTTCTCTTAGGGAAGCCTGGAAGCATCACAGCTTCAGAGTTAAAACTTCCCTTGTACCCAGTCAGGGCTCTCCCCTTATCACCCTCATTACACAGCCCCACCTACTAGCATGGGGCAGCTGTTGACACTTCACTTTGATGAACCCAAAACCAGCAGCAGGTGGAAGAGAAGCTCCTGAATGTACTTGCGTGACTTCTTTCCCTTTGCTGCCTTCGTACCTGACACATCCAAAAGTTAAGCAAAAGAAGGTTGATAGTATCTGGAGTATTCAGGAAGGCTTCTATGTATATCTCTCTTGATGATTCATAAACGCCTCAAGTGGTGCATTTGGATCAAACTTCCTAATAGGCAGCAGAGTTTGAATTACATAATTTGGAGGAAGGTTAAAAAGGCAGCACAACCTACACTACTTAATGAAATATTACAGTTAATTTCCATGGATAAGTCACACCAGTCATTCTGGATGCAAAACACACCAAGACCCAGTGCTGTGTGCTATCCCCCCCGTGCCTCCCTACCCCACAGAACAATTATGCTCCCTTTGACAAGCATTAAATGCTTCCTGCAGCACTGTAGGTGTCATCCAGGCAAAGCTTTTGCTTGTGTGAACTCTGAATTTGTGGAAATGGCTGCAGCTTTCCTGGACACTTTCAGAAAAACCTTTGAAACCAGCTTTAAGAACTGCTGCTTCTCTCCTCTGCAGAGCCACAGTTCCACTCAGTAGAACCCTACACCAAGAAGGAGCTCTCTGCAGTGACTTTCCCCGACATCATCCGCAATTACAAAGTGATGGCAGCTGAAAACATTCCTGAGAACCCGCTGCGCTTCCTGTACCCGAATATCCCCAAAGACAATGCCTTTGGCAAGTACTACTCCAGGCCTAAGGAGGGTGAGTGCTATGTGGACTCGTACCCTTTAGCTTGTCTGGCTGTTCTTGAGCTGCTGGGGCACTGCACAATTTCTGTGGCATGGAAAGAAAGGGAGCAGTTGGCCTGACTGCCTTGGCAGCCTGTCCCATGTTTATAGGCTGAGAAAAGGTCTGGTTTTAAACAGGCACAACATGAGACCCAATCAGACCAAAAACTGAAACCCCTAATTGTTGCTGGCCTTCCAGCTCAGCTGTCATGTGAGCTGTTCCAGAAATCTAGGTTCCCACTAACAGCCCCAACAATGCCTGGTTATGGGAGGGGTTTCTTTGCCATTTTCTATAGGTGAACAGGAAAAACTGACTAAAAATGGAATAAATTAACCATAGTGCTGTAAAATGCATGACAGAGAGACTTGCACATTATCTGGGTCATGGGCTGTATTTTTGGTACAATAAAGATGAAAATGTGACGTAAACTTGCTGAAAAAAACTCACAATCTTTTTTTCTCTCCTTGAAGCACCAGAGCCAATGGATTTGGATGGTCCCAAGGGAAACGGTTACATCAAGACTGAGTTAATCTCTGTATCTGAAGTGTAAGTGCTCACAAAAATGCTGGATTTTTAAGAACTGATCATAAGATTTTAGCTATAGTTCATGTCTCTTCATACTATTCAAGCTGCAGGTGCCCCTGTCAAATCTTTCCTCTTTGAGAATCTGATCACAACACATTAATGCGTGGCTGTGTTCAAAACACCGTTTTTAGGTAAAAACCCTGAAAACTTGCAGGGAGTTGTACTGGCAAATAAATTCGTGAAAAGCACATTCTCAAAGACTTGTTGGACTTAATTGGTTAAGATGTGCACCCCTGAGTAGTCTGAGTTTTCATTTAAAGACAGGCTGGCTTTGCAAAGCCTGGTCTTCCTCACAAGAGGCCTGGTTGGTGGCCCTTCAGGCCTTGGAGCCAGACAGGGTAGCCCAGCTGTGCCTCATTTCCTTGGTGACAGTTAATCCCTGCTCTTATCCATCAGCCACCCGTCCAGGCTGCAGTCTCCAGAAAACCTGCTCCCTATGTCTCCCGAGGAGTTTGATGAGGTGTCTCGGATGGTGGGCCCCGCAGAGATCGATACTGTGGTACGTATGAAACAGCCTGGGGCAGGAGGGTGGAGCCACAACTTGCTTTTTTCCATCCCCCCCCCTTCAGACATTCCTCAGACACTTAAACACTTGAGAACATGTCTCTTCACAAGCATAGGAAAAACTGGGGATCCAGAGTTAGACTGGGATTGCCAGCAGTTGTTTTTTTCCACATGTCTGCAAAGCTTCCTGTGTGTGCTTTGCAGGTGGAAGGAAGATGGAAAGGGAGGAAGGAGTATCCCTGTAGTGCCTCTGGTGGGGTCTGTGCAGGGAGGGCCCCGAGCAGGAGTGCAGGTTGGAAGCGCTGCCCTGCCAGTGCTGGTGAGGTACTGCCTGTTAACAGAGCAGTGTTGTCCTTGCAGGGTGTGCTTCAGAAAAAGAAACAAAGTGATCCCCATCCCTCCACCCTGAGCAGCTGAATCCTAAGATCAGGTGTGATTGGGGCAGAGCACGGTCATGCTGTGTGGTTAGCAAAGACCTGAGGAGCAGGTGTGATGGAGGTTTTCTTTTCTCCTTGCAGATGTGTACACATATTCAGCTCTGAGCTTTGGCTGAGCTTTCCCCGTGTCATTAGCACAGCCAATTCGCTTCACGCATCCTGTGCTGCACTCAATGCCTTGGTGACAACACTTCACTTTGGTTTCTCAGCCTGAAGGTCCAGCAGCAATTTTAGCTAATGGGAATATCAACAGCAGCAGCCTGAGCAGCCTCCTTACGTGCATTTCTTTGTTCAATTAGCAAGATACTGTGCAGAGTGGAGGAAGAGGAGGGTGGGAATGTGAGCTCCTCAGTGACAGTGATGGGAGAAACATGCATTCATTGCTTGAAGGTATAAGTTAAACGTTTAAAACAGTTGACTGTACATAGAAGGCTTCAAAAAAAAGCTGGTTCTTTGGCAGAGGTTCTGTTCAGAAAGCTTACACCTTGAATTTTTGTCTGTGTCAAAAGGGCGAAACACTCTACAGATAACATGCCACACCAAATCTATATGCTACTGTTTTGTTGTGCTTTTAGCTATTCTGGGCATGGCCCATTGAGACAGCAAAAGCCCAAAATGTTATTTGCATTTAATTTTCACGATTTTCACAAGGCATAATCTTGTGTAGGATGTTTAGCACAACCTATCTGAAAAAGAGCATTTATTAGGACACACCTTCAAGCTGCATTGGCACATGCTGAGCTTGCAACCCAAGATGTATAATCAAGACGAAAGCCTCTGCAGACTGCAGTCATCAAACAAAATCAGAACCTCCTCTTAAAAGACTGCAAAAGGGATTAAAAGTATGTTTTTGTTTACTGTGCCTAATCTGCCATGGTGAGGATCTGGTCACTCCTATCTTTTGCAATAATACAGACCCCATGTTGGTTGTAAGAGGTGGAATGGAACTCAGTTTTCTCGTGCATTATGAACCAGGGCATTTATTTAACTGTTAATTTGAATAGCTGAAAGATTTTACAGGCTTTTGATAATGAAGTGGTTTTGTAATTAGGGGTAAGGCACAGGAAAGTGAGGAAGTTCAAAGTTTATCCAGAGCAATGGCTGCAGGATATGCAGTCTGCAGTACTTAAAAGATGAAGCTGTGCTTCCACCAGAGAAGGAACATGTTTGTTTCTCAGCACGTTTGAAGGCAATTAACAACTCTTTTAAGAGGCAAGGCCGTTGTAGCAGCTCTCTCTCTAGGGGTACCTATTAGCACAGGCAGAGCTGAGCAGAGGGGCTGCAGAGCACTGCTCCCCTGTATCTGTCCAGGTACAGGAACAGGGCAGCCACTCTAGGGGGACCCTGCCTGAGCAGGGGGTTGGACCTCCAGAGGCCCCTCCAGACCCACCAGCTGCTGTTTAGGAAAAAAAGACTGCTTCAGTTTGGTGTGTTGTGCCCAAGACATCTAATGTGCCCCCTGCAAAAGCTTCAAAGAAAACTTACAGGACCTAGAGCATGTAACACGTGTTATTTAAATGAAAGTATTGCCAACACATATTTAAATGAAAGCATTGCAAAATAACCTATTTTGGTGCCCTGTGTTACTGAGATTAACAGTGCTACAGGAAATTACTTCATGCTTTTATCTTGCCGTAACTAGCTGAATGTGTATCTGTTGCTAATACAAAAATCAAGTTCTTGGTTTTTCGAGCTTTGCTTTGTATTCATGTTCTACATGTTAATACTTTTATACTTCACTTTTGTGGGACTTAAAGCAGAGGCCTTATTCACAGTTGGTCTTTCCATAGCTGTAGTTCTAGAAGCAGTGATTTTTCCTCCATGGAATACTCTTTTATATATTTTAAATAAATGGAACTGTCAGTTGCCACTTTTGTCCTCTCTCTCCTGGTTTTGGCTACTTCTATTATAAAGTGGATGTGCCAGTCAGTATTTTACTTCTCTGTATCTCATTTTAAACTTGTTTGTGCAATTAAAGTGTTACAGCTCTGAAGCCCAAGGCAGTATTGATGCTTTTAACTGTCTGCACTGGAGTTCTTAGAAGGTGGCTGTTAACTTTTTTTTATTGTATCACTGCATTCGTTTCCATCCCCAAAGAAACTTCAATAACCTGAATTTCTAATTTGAGTCCTCAGTAGGATAACTGATCTATGGCTCATCTTTGTGGGCTACCAAGCTGGACCACTGCTGTTTTTCTCTGGGGCTAGTAAGTGACAAAATCCCTCATCTCATACTTGTCAGGCTTTTACATGAACTGTACAGCCAGAAGAATAATAAAGGAAAGAAACTGTTGTTGTGATGAAGGATAGCAGGAATAAGTCAAGAGAAAGCTAGACCTGTTCAGAGTACCTGGCCAGAATTCCAGCATTAACAAAAAGCAACCAGTGAACAGACACAGCTCTGGAAATGCAGGTTTCGAAACAAACACCAACAAAAATCAGAAAAGCGCTACATTACAGAAATTCATTCTGATTTCCTGTATGCTTTGCACAATGGAAATGACCAGAGCAGGTCTTCCAGGACAGCCTCCCCACAACTGAAGACTTATTTCAATGGCAGTCCCATAGATTACCAATAAAACCCACCAGCACCACCATCATCTTGGTATTTCCATTTATTATGCTGTAAAAAGCAACACTATCTGGATTTTATTTCTTAAAATAAATAACTTTCATTTTCAGAACCAGTACAGCTCAAGTTTAGATTCATTCATGGGAAACTGCTAGAAATACATTCATCACTGTCTAGTCCCCACAATACAGAATCTAAAAGTCAAGATCAGCCCAGTCAGTTACAATGACCAGAAGTACACTGCCAGTAAGTATAGTCACAGATAGTCCAGCTCTGAAGCAAAAAAAAAATCTGGTACAATACAGTTTGTTCACAAAGGCTAATTAATGCTAAGACTACCACAATATTTCTGAGTACAAAGCATTAAGTTAGCTGAACAATTTTAGGTTGTGATACAGAAGAAACATATATGACATAAAAACAAAGGAGTGGGGGAATCTTCTTTGGAGCATAAGGAAGTCAGCGTTGGATAAGATAACCAAAAGCTATTTACTGTAAAATCTACATGTCAGTGTCATGAATGATAAACAGCCAAACCAATGTACTGCATATATTTATATTTATAAATAACGCCTTGTCTAAGTAGCTGCATCACTGAATTGGACATTACAAAATAATCCATCTTCTCACAACGAGAAAATACTAAAACTAACCGGCAAAAATGCACTGAAGCTAAGACCGGCTAAAAGCACTCGGTATGAAAGCATTAAGTTTAGGGACAGCTATGATCTTCAATGTTAGCTCAGTTAAAATCCTTCTTTTGGTTTTGGTTTGTTTATATCATGTGTACTATATAACATACCTATATTTAAAAACGCCAGTTTGAACAACACAATGTCAGTTAAATAAAGCTAAATCAGGTATTTTTCTGAGAAGCTACAGAATGTGTTGTAGTAGGGGCAAAATAGGGAAGATCAGCACTGAAATTCCCAATTCTGAACAATGATCCATCTGAAAATATTCCTTTACACTGAAGCCCATAAATCTGTTGCCTTGTGCTACCCAGTGACTGATGTGGCTCAACAAAGAGCCAGAGGCCATTTCATTTAGTTCTTGGTTACAACAGGGGTGGCCATGACACAGAATGTGAAGAGAATGGGTTAAAAGCCTTCAGAAAAATACCTGATCTTCAGAAGAACAAAAAAAAACCGAAAAACAAACCCAACCAGCTTAAGAACAGGAGGATTCTTGAGAAAAAGTGTTTGATAACCATGCCAGCTAGCTTCGAGATGCTATTTGAGGGCTTCAGACTTTCAGACTCTTTCAAGATTTCATTCATTCATCAAGACAGTCACTGTTTGTGATGAGTACCAAGCACTTTTCCATGTGGCTTGTCCTCCCTGCAGGGAGGCAGTATGGCATTTCAACAAGAGACTGTACAGGAACTTGAAAGGAGTTATTCTCAACTATACTGACCTGCTGGGTCACTCTGGAGAAGTTACTTCTCTCCAAGCCTTAGTGTACTCATTGCTAAAGGAGGGTAATGTGGTTCAGATCATCTTTATAAAGTGCTTGGGCCATTCTAGGAAGAATTTGGATATTTTGGTGCCAAAATACAGAAAACTTGAACTCTCAGATCTATTAATGACTTGTACACTACGTGCTAGGATAAAAACCACCATATACACAATTCTCAAGCACAATCTCCTTTTCCATGTGCTAAATAGTTCCTGCCTAAAACTCCTGTGCTAAAATCCTTGCCTATGTCCAACAACTGTAGTGTTTTGTGAATATCTTAAGTGACTGCTCACTTCTGAGGTTTTGTGCCACACTACTGGCAGAAGCAATTGTACATGGGATAGGGAGCTGTGGCAATATTGGACTTCTGCAAACTACCAATACCTGCATCTACATTTTCCACGACAGGGCACGTGCCATGCTGGCTTCAGTGGCAAGACAATGAATGCCACCGTTCACCACAAAAGGCATTTACTTACTTGTGTTCCTGGTGCAGAACTCCTGTCCTACACCAGGGGAATCCCAGTGATGCAATATCATGCTCCCTGGTTGGTGGCAGTGCAAGAAGAGAACATACCCCAAAACCTGGCTTATCTCCTGCTCTGCTCCTGTTTGGATTGGCTCTATGCTCCTTAAAGCTGTTTCACTCCATCCGTGTTCCTTACCACAAGCCTGAACGAGCTCAGATTGACGTGCAGTATTTGGTTTGGTTCTTTGCCTTTCAAGCACTTCCATTGCCCTCGCTGGCTCCTGGCGCAGCCCCCAGGAGCAGCCCCTGTCAGCCCCCCAGGGGTAGTGCAAATATACCTGCAAGGAACACCTGCACGGAGTGGAAGCACCCGTGTTCCCCAGCCACAGGGAAGTACTTTAGCAGCTGAACATGGAGAGAGAGGAGGGAGGCAAGACAAAGGGAACTGAGAGAAACGCTCCCAAGACAAAAACCCCACGACACACCAGTGCTACAAGTCACATTCCCCTACGCCATTTGGTCAAACAAACCTCAAAACACATTCCCTGACAAGACTATCTCTAAGAACAAGCCTAGACCATTGACAAGTGTCACCTATATACTCTGTGATATTTATATTATGTAAACAAGGTTGTGTGGAATACTTTTTTCTATTTTTTCCCAAAGGTAAGTGCAGATCCTTACTTAACATACCCAGCCTAAATCTACATCAGCATCCTCAGCTTTCAAAAAACCTCACTGACGCTCACACCTGACAGTACTCTGGCTCATCCTGGCCATACTGGAAACAGAGGGCTAAAGAAACAAAAACTCACCAGAAAAGTTCCTGACTACAGACTAGAGTTCACACAGAACACAAAATAAATTAAGTAGTGCACAGTAAAGCCAACAACAGCTAAATATTTTTATACATCAATTATATGCAGCATGAGGTAATATTGCTCACATTATGGAGGGAGATTCTTAGTTGGTTTTGTTTCTTTTTGAAGAGATTGGATTTGTCCTGTGCGTATAGAAACTCCTGTAACGTAACACTGAAGTAACAGAGACTTCTGTAAAATATATACCACTATCAGATAGAAACACACACGCTCTTCATTACTTATGCATACCACAATTAAACAGGAAAGTGATTTGATTCTTAGGATCTAGCTGAAGATGATTATAGTAAGCCATCCAGATTTTTATGAACGGTTCGGTTCTCTTTCCCATCGTTGTTATCCTCTGATGGCGTGTATTGGACCTGATATTCTTGAAGAATTTTAAAAACATCATGGTGTCCAAAATGTAAAGCTTCATCCATAGGAGTGTTATTCCACCTACAAAAAGCAGCACAGTATTTTTAAGATTAGCACGTTAAGCACAGAGCCAAAAAGCACCACAAATCCAGTTCTTTACAGACTGCACTAATAGTTCAGCACGCAGACCACACTCAGTTCAGTAACTGTGGAACTTCATTAAGCTGAGCATAACCTTTGAAATAATAGCTTTAGTGGTTCATTTTTCATTCCTGCTCAGTCTGCAGAACCTACAGAGAACCAGCAGGATCCCATTCCCCCGCTTCAGTGGCCTGGCTCAATACATTCCACTCTTATTTGACAGGCACTTCCCCTCTCGGGGACTAGGGAAGTGTTACTGGAGCATCTTCCCTCCAAAGCAGCAATAAAAACACTCACCTGTCTTTGGGGAAAGGATTCACTTTGCACGCTTCCAGCAGAAACTTAACAACATCCACATGTCCTACAGGAAAAGCAGCTTTGTGAGTGCATGTACTCCTAGATATCAATTTCTATACAGACAAAAGCAGGTATGCACAGAGACAGCAGGTTCTAAAGCAAGCTGACAGACAGACAGACGGCAAATGCTGTGTGAGGAGACAGTACCTTCTGCAGCTGCCACATGCAGGGCTGTCCGTGAGTCATAGTCTCTCTGCTCCATATCCATTCCTGACAGAGCAAACCTTAAAAACAAAATAAAATAAAAGAGATTGCAGAGGCAAGTCTTACGTGATTTTAAAACACGTTACAAAATTAGAATGGAATGACATCACTGCCACAAGAGGATGTAAGCAGTACCACGAGCACATTGTATCTTTGCTGATAATGAAAGGGGATTTGGCTTTTAAGTTTAGTGCCTTAACTTTCTTTCTGCTCTTTTGTCGTCATAAATAAAAATAAAACATCTTTGCAGAAAACAACAGTCAACACACCTGATTTAAAATCATGCACGGACAAGCTAAGCCACATAAGGCAAAGTAAATTTATAGCAGGTGAGAAAATCCCAGGAAGTCTCCCAAATCTGAAAATCCTGAGCAGCATTAAGGGATTGGGAGAGTTCTTGCTTCACACTATGGTACCCTGGGACAGTAGAGTTAAAACTATAACCTTTTTTCTACCCACTAGTTATATTTAGATATATTCTAGCCAAATTAATGCTTATTTAGTCTCCTACTGTTATTACTTTAAATTTTGCCAGATTCTCCTCCAGATTTAAAAAGCAAAGCTAGATGTCCTAACCTGTCCAATAACAATGTACATTTTCCAGCCTGAATTTTCGTGGTACTTTCAGAATTGAATATTAAAGCAGGTGAAAGTACAGACAGGATTTTCTGCCACTGCTATTAAAAAATGGTTAAAGAAATTGTTTCACTGTGATCCAAAGAAATGGAATACACAGAGATTCAGGATAGTGTGAGGGTACTTTTTTGATGGTTAGACTTGAGTCTTTTGGTTGGGATTTGGGTGCACATATTCAATCTCTAGCTCGTGCAGCTCAATGTCCCCAACACAGACACAATGCTGGTTCCTAAATAAACAGCAACAGCAGGAACCAAACAAGCAGCATTCCTACTCCCAAACCCCACTGATTTTTACCTCCGGAGTGCAGACACATCCCCTGTGTAGGCAGCAAACAGCAGATTTATCACAGACTTCACCTACAAAGAGAGATTAAGTTTACTGATCTTCTTTCCTCAAAAAGAAAACCCAGTGGGGCCAGTTGGTCCAGTGCTTACTAATTGTATCCCCTTGCCTGACCACATTCTGCAGTACAGCTTGCTTTGCTACCTGTACTGCAAGGTCTGTCTTTCCAAGGCTGAAGTTGTTAAGGACTTCAGTAAAAGAACTAAAACCAAAGAATTTCTGTTCTGTTGTGGTAAAAAATATGAGCCTTGCCCTGTAGGCTCTATGCATTTCTCTCTTCAGTTGCCCAATGACACCAAGTATTGAATTGCACATACAGCATCACTCTGCACAATTTATAAAACCATAAACTCCTTATAAGGCAAATTCACTCTGGAAAAGTAAGATTATATTTTTTTATTAACTGCAAAGATTCCTAATGCCAGGAGAAATCTATGTCAGCAGAGGAGAAGAAATTATACTCTTTTTTTCTACATATTACAGATTATTCTTGCATACATCCAACATACAGACTTTCCTCAAATAAACCATTTTAAGCAGTTCTGTTACATAATAAGCAATGTTTCCAGGCAGATAAAGTTGGACCTTTTTAGATAAATATGGGCTTAAAAAACAACACAAGTAAAGTCTCTGGTAAAAAGTGATTTTTCTCAGCTGTATTAATTACACTTGTAAGAAATTATGCTGTCAGGGTACACCAGCCTTGTCCCATGCATATTTTTAATACATCCTGGCTATAACAACTCTGCAGGTTTTCACAAGAGGCAAAAATGACAAGCTAGGTGGTTTTAAGTATCCACATCAGCTTCTTTCATAAACTGACATAGCCACTTCTAGGCACCATTTCATGGTAATTTCCAGTAAACTTTATAAATGCTGCTTTGCTTTCTCAGTTTACAAAGCTGTCCCTGCCACCAGCCAAGTAACAGAGATAAAAAAGGGAGCTGATGCTGCACTGACCTTCTACAGCAAGGAGGAGAAACAAACAAAATGAAAAATCCCCACCCACAAGCAAGTCTCCCACAGATTTCTGCAAGAACACTGGCGTATTTTCACAGGGCCACAGACGAGTCAACATCTGCGCCCCTTCTAAACCAAAGCTGTGGAATTGTTTGTTGTTTTTTACACCCCAAATATGCACTGACGCAAAGAGAGACCAAAGGATAAGGAGACACAAAGGAGACACAGAGCCACCCTGACTCCAGCACCCACAAACTCCTTTCCAGCTTGCATGCTCCTTTCCAGTTTGCATGATGAGGGCTGGAAGATTAAGATCTGTAGGACTTGCTCCCTTCTCAGGAGGCTCTGCCCCACTGGGCTGTCCCTAAACCTGGCTGGCTCCAAAGGCTGGGCCCCTGGTCAGGCTCTCTCAGCTCTGACCCCACAACACCTTGAACTGGCAAACCTGACATCACACCTCGTCAGTGTTACAGAGGACTGGCACTGAGTGATTCTACTCGCCCCACAAAGATTGTTTTGTTTGGAGTTTCTGCCACAAGCCCAACCAGTGACCAAGACTCCTAAGCAGGCCAGCCGGGCCTTGCTCGGAAGGCAGAGCCGGCCACCCCAGCTGAGCCCTCCCAGCGCACAGGCAGCTCCCCACGGCTGGGCTCAGCCCCTCTCCAGCCCTGGCTCAGCACCAGGCTTGCAGGGCGCAGGGAATGAGCTGCTGGGAGCACCCTGCAGGGCTGGGGTCTGCCACTGGCACAGGCACAACAGAGTTGCATCAGCAAGGCCAGCTCGGGGCAGCAACCACACTGCCTGGGCTTTCCATAGGAAACACTTCAGCCACAGCGAAACGCCAAACCCTCCAACAGAGACAGCCTCTGTTACATGCACCGGGCTGCAGGCTGAATGCAGGTGTGAAAGGGGAATTCACTTTGATAATCTCTACATTTCATCGAGATGATTCAGACGCTCTCTGCTCTCCCCGAACCCGCTGGGGCCCCGCAGGCAGACTCAGGTCCTACAGGTGATGAATACTCTCCCTTTTCAGGGTCTGGGATGAGCAAAGGACACTCTGTCTTTCATAAAAACCATTTCAGAGGTAACTGACCATTTTGGCTAGGTTCTTGATGTTTCTGGGAAATGCAAATATATATTAAAGTAATAAAA
This sequence comes from Acrocephalus scirpaceus scirpaceus, assembly GCA_910950805.1. Taxonomy (NCBI): domain Eukaryota; kingdom Metazoa; phylum Chordata; class Aves; order Passeriformes; family Sylviidae; genus Acrocephalus; species Acrocephalus scirpaceus. The sequence goes on along the minus strand of OU383779.1, from coordinate 40,390,923 downwards.
TAAAAATAGCGCACATTCCTTTCTTCAAAAAACAACTTTCCAAGTGCAATCAGAACCCAGAATCTTGGATTCAGCTGAACATTTTGCTAAAGAGCAATTTTTGTTTTCTGCAATGATGTGATAAAATGTAATTTGGAGATTCCTGAGGCTTTGTAACACAATCACCTTAGATCATGTCTCTCAGCAATCTGGGAGAGGTCAAAGCTGTTCCTTTCTTAAGATAAATCAAGTAAAATCAAAGGTTACTTTACTTTAAAACTGAACTTCTTGACAGATCAAAACAAAAACAAATACAAGTCCAGACAAAAGGATCTCTGCTTGTTTACCTCAGAAGGAAATTTGTTCTCTGTCCAATACTAAAAGCAATGAGATACAAAAAGCAGGAGAAACCCAACAAATTTAGCAGGATAACTACTAACAGAGTAATCATCCAAAGCTGGGGTCAAACATGAACTCAAGCTAAAACAAGCCAAGTGCGGCCATCATAGCTGAAAAATCCTTTAGGAACAACTCCCTCCTGCTTCTAGAGAGACTTCAGTGATTTTACGGGAGAATTAGACTGGATTTGCTACCAACAAAACATACCTTGACCCCATAACTGCACCCTACTGTAACAGCAGCATAGAACAGGCCAAAAAATTAACAAACTTTATACGGTATGAAATGAAACCCAGAAGGCAGCCAGAAGTTTTATTGAGTCCACATAAAAAGTGAATTCAATAAAATTCAGGAATCTGCAAACACAAAATACATTTTGAACTCAAAGTAAGAATATACCATCTCCACAGGCATCTTATGGGTCTTCCTTAGTTTTCAAGAGAATTTTAATCTAAGCAGCATATATACTAAATTATTATGCAAGAGGTTGTCATTTACAGTGAGAAAAACTTACTATGTGAACTACAGCACTTGCTGCCATAAGCTTTGTATCTGTGCAGAATCTCACTTAGGCTGCCACAAAGTCAAGTAGAAATTCTCTGCCCAAAACTCACAGTGTACTAGCTTGAAATAACAGGTTCACTGAAAAAAAAAAGCAAAAGGCAGAAGAAACTCTAAAGTGCCAGCAGCAAACATACGATTTTGGGATTTTTAACCATAGGAGAGAAAAAAAATAGTGATCCTGACAGATGAGCTGTATCCATTCAAACTAAGTAGGGCACAAGGCAACTAATTTAAGTGTTCAGAGACTCTGTCAGTGAGTTTCTCACCAAGTGGTTCATGAACATTCAGTGTTGGTGTTTCAGTAACTGCACTGGTGAACACAAGCTCCTCTAATGTTTGGAAACACAAAGTTCACCTTCAACCCAACAGCCATGAATTCCCTTTTCCTACTGCATGCACTTTCCTAACTATAAAAATGTAATAAAAGGAGAAGGGATGGAGTCTCTTTGCTTTACACGAGCTGGATGGATCACACACTGCCACACAGCTGCAGGGCAGGATCAAACCCAGAGCAGAAACTATCACACCTTTTGTCCAACAAAAGATACAACTTGCATGCACTGAAGCAGAGGAACTTGGCAGCTCTCTTCTCACTACACCAGCAATACAGAGCACTGCTCACTCAGCTACCATGAGACCCTCTCTGTACAGCACTCTTTCCTGAGCACTGGATATAATCCTTGTTATCCAGGCAGTGAAACTAGCAAGGAAAGATTCCTCAGAAATACTCATGTCACTCAATGGCAGAAATCAGAAACACAGTTTCACTGTCAGGTTAGTAGGTGTTAGAGGTCTTGGACTTAGCTAGGTAAAGCTATGAAGGATCCAAGTCCTGCTTCACGTCGGAGGTGGCCAAATGACCAACACCTCCAGAAGTACTTCTCCAATTAATGGTTTTGTGAGTCCACGGGTCAGGATGTGAGCAGCTCAAGAAAGAAAAATCAAGACTTATTTTTGCTCAAGAACTACACTGAGGTCAAATTAAAGCAAGGAAACAGCCAAAGTTCAGAGCGGCAGGAAGTCACAGTGCTGCAGCAGATATTTCAGATAAACACAGGGGACAAAAAGGCAAAAAATGAAAGAGAAAAACACTGTTCCAAAACTCCAAATGGACAAACTGAGTCAGCTGCAGCACTGCCAGTTGCAAAGCGAAACTCAGTGTCAAAGTGACTCCTAGTTCAAAGCTTTCCTATCACAGTTATGAGCCTGGTTATGCTGAAAGTTTCAAAGAAGTCCCCTTCAAATAGCAGTGGTGACATGAGAGGATGCACAGGAACGGAGGAACTGCAGCAGAGAGCATGTGTGGCCCAGCACACAGCAAGTGCAGAGCTGTGCCCCCCTTCTCTGCAAGCACAAAGGACTTGGGCATGACATGAGAGCTTCAGGATTGGTTTTCAATTTCTCAGAGTACCAACTCGAAAAACTTAATAAAAAAATGTTTAACTTCGGTATTAATATGCTGAAGTTACTTACTGCAAGTGAAATTTCAACAACATCTAACTGATCTGAAAGGCTTGGCTGGGATGCGGGAACTGCCTTGGTGGAGTGTTTGTAACAAAACAGTCTTTCCCTACCTGAGCTGCACACCCAAATCCAGACTTTTTAAAATAATCTCATGATGGCTAATAGCAAATGCCCCCACAAGACTGAGATAGAATCACTTCTCTCTTAACAGAAACCAGTTTAGAGGATTTTTTTTTTTAACTGAAGAAGAGGGTGTCGACCAGTGCCTGGCTCTAATGCTATCCACAGAAAAACCTCTCCAAACACTTCAGAGACAGCACACTGACATTGTAAGTGGCACTAAGATGGGAAACTGTGGCCCAGAGACAGAAATGAACTGCTACAGTCTTGTGGTGAAAAGCAAAGTGGCCTGACACCTTCTGCCCACTGCCTGTTCTTCAATGCAGAACAACCAAACCTCGAGTAGGAGCCAAGGCCAAGCAGCTGAGCACACCAGCATTGTGCTCTGTCCCTGTCACCACAGGGCTCTGTCCTGCTCTGCTGTCACTGCAATGCCTCCAGCACGGCAGGGAGAGCCTCTGCCCCACACTGCACTTGGGTCAGGGGAGTAAAGCCAAACAGCTGTGCATGTACGGAAAGCAAATCCTTCAGAAAAAAATTAATTTACCTCAAAGCTGGATTAATTCCATGAGAAGCTCTTAGCTAAAATGATCAGTGAATCTGGATTTTAATTTCCTACTGTGTCCTGCTTCCTGAGAATGCTCCGCCCTCTCTAATGTCTTCAAAAACATTTCAGAATTAACATTCTGAAAAAAAAGTATTACTTCCAACTTTATGTTTCTCCAGGTGGCTGAGCAATACAGTCAAGCCCTATAGTTTATAATAGTGCTGCTCAAGGCAAGCCAAACAAGAATAAATAAACAATTCCCCTAAACTTTCCAATGCTCTTTCCATGATATTTGTTAGCTTTCTGAAGAGATGCTCAAAATATTGAGAAAATAATATTTGAATGGATATTTTTTCTCATGAACTTTGCTGCAACTGAACTTTACTGTGTACCAGACCAAGTGTGCTGATGAGACTTTGAAATACAACAAGGGGAGCTAAAAAGAGAGAGAATAGCTAGCTGAGAGAACACATGCACTATGCTCTTCTCTCACATCCCATTTTTTGTGCTTAAAATGGGATGCAACGTTTCCTTTCTGGGAACCCTGCCCCTCTGGCCAACTGGCTTGAAGAAAAGTTTTAAACGTTCTCCTGCACACACAAAGGTATAGAGATAAACTGGGATTTAAATTTCAGTGCCTGACTTCCCTAATGACAGGTGACTGTCACAACAACCCCAGGGCCTGATGCACGGGGGGCTCTGAATGGGTCCCAGGTAAGCAGGGCTCTGGCTTATGTTCCCCCCCAGGCTCCTGACGAGGCTCCCAGCCCCAGGAGAGCTGCACAGCAATCGGAATGCAGTCCCGATGCTCTTCACCAGGGAAATCAGCCCAGCTCCTCGGCAAGTGTCCCCAAGGCACACTTCTCCTGCCACTAACCCCCATGGGCGCTGAGCTCGGCTAATCTGCACCTGTGGCACCCTGGCTGCCTCCCTGGGGCACCTGCGCCTGCACCGAGGGTGACACAGCACAGCTCCACAGCTCCCTGTTCACACGGAGAATCTGCCAGGTGGCATTTCCAAAGAGTGCGAGCCAGCAGCACGCTGTTCCAGCCAGCAGGCTCCGTGCTCTCCCGCGCCGGAGGGCACACACAGGAGCCCCGCACACGCCCGGCGCTCCAGCCATTGTTCCCAGCACACGGCACAGCTAATCCGGCTCAGCGCGGCATTAGCTCGGAAACGCAGAAAATAGATTGTTAAGCTGCCCAAGGTGAGCACCCGTCTATGAACGGGGATTAAGCTCCATAGCGGGACTCTGCCCATTCCCATGGCCTCTGCAAACGGCCAGGGACTGACAAGGAAGGCGGGAGCAAAGAGTTTACATGAGTCACGAGCGATTCCACAAAGTAATAAAAGCTCCAAAATCAACAGGAATTCCCTTTCACAGTAGCCGCGTTCAGCTGCTTTTCCTACAGCTGATCCCCTGACGAGGGTCACTAGGGTACGCAGCAAAAAGCAATCCCTCCTCCTGCTCTTCGGAAGAACTGTGGACTTTGGATGCTTATTTTATCAATGGAAAACAATTCCTGAAACCCAAGATGCCAATATAAACTCTGAAACAGCAGTGTGAACCTACAGATACCAAGAAAAGTAAACCTGGAGCACAAAGCAAACCATTTAGTCATCCAGTTTTTACACACTGAACTTGCAACTCAGTTATGCCGAAGCACAGCCTTTAGACAGCTTTTTTCTGGCATGTAGGGTTCCAAAATAAAGCAAAAACAAACAGAAAAAAAACCCCCTCAAACCTGCACAGAATGAATTTTGGCATTTCAACTCTGAAACTAGAATGCAAGTAGTCCCTAAAAGGACAAAAATTAACCAGGAATGGATCTGAGAGTGGAACACAGGTACCTGTATGTTCAGACACTAGACAGGATCACTTATTTTACAAATAGGCCAGTTTTGTATTTACATTTTATTTTCAGTAACCTGGAATCTACTCTTCAGTGTCTACATACAAGGCTATTGTTGGGAAAAAAATTCAGGTCTAAAAGAGACAACCATAGTTTTCCTTTAAAATACCTTTGTTAAATATGAAGGTAAGCTGTATTTCATAGGGAAAGAAGTCTCAGCCAAAAGCCTGGTTTTGCAAAACAAACTGCTTTGTTTACCGTGAAATAAAGTAGAACTTATTACCTAAGGCTAAGTAAAGCACGTACTTTACGAAGTCAAAACTAAGACTGAACTACAGACAAATACCCAACCAACCTCTAAGCCCAGCCAAGCATCACCTCCATTTCACAGCCAGGACCTGACCTGTCTGCCCCACTCCAGTGCCAGCCGTCTGCCAGGACACAACTCCCAGACTGAAGTACCATGTTTTATTGACTAAATGAATCCCAGACTGAAGTGCCATGTTTTATTCACTAAATGGTAGCTAGTTTAGCTACCCACCCAGGTGAGGACTGGCTCTGGAGCTTGATAGTGAGGTTCTGTCCACAAATATTTTTAGGGATGGACAGTCTTTGAAGGCACTTGAAGCAGCCTCTGGATTAAGCCTCAACATTACCTTATTCTACAGAAAATTCAGTTCCACAAGAACAGGTAATTTCTCTAAATAACTTCCTGAAGCACACAAAAGTGAGGCTTTCAGTAAGTGATCAAATGGCCCCATGTAACTCTACAGCAACCCAACACCGACTGCTTCTGACAGAGCCTCCTGCCCTGACTTCAAACAAACACAAGGGTCTTAAGAAGTTATAAACTTAGAATTCCTTGGGAGAGTCTTTGTTCCCACTACACTATAAATAATAAGATGTGTGAATAAATTAATGCATATATATACACACATTAAAATATTGATATATTTGAAAATACAGACGAGGCTGGTTGTTCCATAAAACTTTCATTTCTTCTTAACAACCTCCACCACCTCTTTGGGCTATTCTCTGCACTACTGATCCTTGTTTCCTCATGTAATGTGACAAAAGCGCAAAAATAACTTTAGAATCTGCCAATATCTACTCTGCCATGTTTTAAAACACAGCAAACAAGATTTTGTCAGGTATTTCCCCAGTTCCTTTTCTAACCCTTTGACTATCCTTTCTTTTCCTCTAGATGGTGCAAGGTGCTCCCTCTTCACAGCTGGGGACAAAGGATGACACCAGCTCCTTCAGTTTTACGAGCTGTGGGTGCAACGTTTATTTTTGGACTCAAAGCTGCCACAAGTGACTTTCAAAGCTGCTACCACAGAGTCTATTTTTGGAGTCTCCCTGGTGGAATTAGCTTGAAATGCCCTTTGCACAGCAATTATCCATACAGTTTGTGCTGTTGATATCAAACTAACAGACTAACAGAATACTTATTTATTCCTCACTCCAGCTTCCAGCAGCCCTGCTCAAACACAACCCATGCATGCACTGAAATACTGAAAGCTGCTTCTCCCATGAGTGATGTCTAGACTGCAGCCACACAAGAGGCTGTATTTCCACGTATCCAAACACAAAGCAGCTCTAAACCAACTGTGCTGCTAGAGCTGCAAAATCCTCAGGCAAGCCAGCACACCAGTTAGTTATTACTTTTATTTAAAGCTGGGCAAAATCCCAGTAGGTATTAAATATCTTCTTGCAATTCAACTAATCACTTTGTTCCAAATCCAATCTTTGAGAATAAAGCTAGTCATTTTCTCCTTCTGACTTCCTACATTTTTGAACTAGCTGGTAGACAATGACAAAAAAATTTTTTGAATGGTCGTAAAAGTGTCTGTTTAAAATCCAAAAACAGAGCAAGGAGTTTCCAGTAGGTTCAGTTCACACACAGGAGCACAAACATTCCAACAAGCCTGCACCAGTAGCTCAATCTTGGAACTTGTCACAGAAAAGCTGTGCATGCAGGTGACTGTAAGAAATAATTAAAGCAAATATATACACCAAAGGTTTCCCTTGACTCCAGGACCCTTTATCCAACCTAGGAACAACTGTCAGTCTGTTTTACTGGCAAACACACGGGCTAAGTCCACTAAAGGAGAAGCACAGCTTTCCTGGAGGGAAGGCTGGGCAGATGTGGTTTGTTCCCCTCTTCCATCTACTGGCATCAAATGGATTTCCATCATTCATATTTCCCTTTGATTCAAGCCTCTTCAAGTTAAGTACTGCATTATGCCACCCAAAATTGCAAATAATTACAGTATTGATACCACATGTTACAGTAAAATGCATTTCTTCATCCATTTCTGCCTGAAGCCCTTTTTTTGTCAAAACACTTTATATTAATGGAGGTATTCAAAGGCATCTAAAAATGGTATTTACTAAAAATGAGCACAATACTGTAACAGTTTGTCCTCTTTTTTCTTCTCTGTTACTGTACTAGTTTGCATAAAATTTAAAAAGCTTAAGGACACAGGAAGCAGTAACTGTGAGCAGAAGGTACTTTTCCTCCAATCACATTTGGAGCCATCAAAGACAGAATTCATCTCTTCCAGCACCAACCTCTTGCTCATAAGACGGCTGTCAAATGGACACAAATTTCTGGAAGGAGTTTGTAATACCTGTATTCCTCAAAACACCATCTCTCAACATGTGAATTCACCCTGAACACTATCAGGCAGGAGGTGCAAGTTCAAGTTTCCAAAAATATTCTTTGACTCATACAGAATAAAGCAAGAGTCACATATAGGACTGAGCTCAGGTCTACAATTAATTCAGCCAATGCATTCTCAGAGATTATAACATTTAATTATTCTGATTATTAAATGATAAATGAGATTTAGAATCTTATAAATGAAATCTGAAATAATCTGTTTCCAATATAGTTTGTGATTCCACAGGTACAGTCCTGCTCTCATGCTATGTTTGGTTTTACTCAAGTGCCTGAAATACAGAACAGCCCTTGATGATGGCAAAGCAATGGAAGCAGTAACCTTGTTTCATGGCAACACACACTGGGAATTTGTAATGCCTTGTTATTTACAGTTCTGACTATTGATTAATTCTAAAGTATTAGTAAACTGATGCTGTTTAAATTACAGATAAGACTATTTAATTATGATGAATTAAGAGTTAAATAATTAAACAAAATGTTTACTAGAGTAAATGAAACATCTACTTACCTTCTGCAACTGAGATTCCTTCAGAAAGACCATGCCCATCTATTCCACTCCTGAGATGTGCAAACCCCACGGGGTGAGACAAGCTGCTTTGGCCAGCCATGTTCCTGAACTGCCCCACTCCCACCTCTGCCTCCCCTGATGGAGGCAGAAGAAATAAACATTTACTAACCCAGAATCCGATCTCCAGAGGTGGAGAGTGGGCCACACAAAAAGCAAAGTGTAATTGGATCCTTGCACACAAGCCTCTTCCCCAGGAATCAGGGAATACCTACTCAATTTTACTAGAAAATATTACATAGTATCATAAGAATGCCCAGGGTGTGTGGATGGAGCAGTTTCTCCTCTCCAGTGCCATCATGAGGAGCAGGACAGCAGGAAATGTTGTGGGAAACAGACTGGGTTTGTATTTCCCCTTTCCAGCACACAAAACCAATACTAACAATGAATTGGGTTCATGGGGTACACAAAAAAACCTCAACCAAACCCCAGAGAAATCAAAGTTTAAGATTCAGAGCCATTGACTCCATCAGTATTAGATTACAGGATCCCAGGAACAGATGCTTCTTTAGTTGGAAGAAACTTCCAGGCGAAAAAGTTTGGTGTGAAGCATCAAGAACAGGTACTAGGATGGACTAAGCCAATATTGCTGTCACAGATACCCCTGAACAACAGATCATCCTAAATTTTTCAACACAGAAAGCCTTACAGCACCTAATGCTGAAGCACCAGTGCTCAGACAATAATGTTGTGACTGGATAGCTTCCCTGCCCTTTCACGTGTGTGCCTGGACAAACAGATGAGCCTGGCAGAAGAGGAGCTGATCTCAAGAGCTACTCGCTAAGAGTTTCTGGTTATGACTTATCCTTTGCTTAATACCCACATTGGTAGGGGTTTACCCATCCCATCCCTTTATTTTGGGAATGATGTTGATTTCAGAAGGTACAAATACTCAGAAGAAGAGAGAAAACTGAGTACCAAAGCTGCCTTCACTAGATCACAGTGACATGGCCATGCTTGCTTCCACCTGCTGTTTCCAATTTCTTCTGGTACCAACGAATTAACACACTTTTTGCTTTTGGAAACAACAAAATTAGGTACATTACTGAAAGTATTCCCAAAATATCAAGTGAGAATTTAATCATCCATCACTAGAATTAAGAGCTGAAGTTGGCTGATTCCACTTTTTTGTGTTCGGTTTTTTACAAAAGACCTTTCATGGACATCCATAAACTCATAAATTGTGCCAGCAAGAAAAGTTCTTGAACGCCTAATAAAGAAAACCAAATTAGAATAGCAGTAGTGAATAACAGTGGATCAGGCAGTTCCACAGAACTGTGAATTAAGAGGAGGGAGTCATAGAAAAACCCGGCCTGGCTCCTGGCCTGGATGACCAAAGGTGTTACTGCTGCACTGTTGGCCATGAACAGTATGACAAAGGAATGGTAGGTCAATTAATCCCTTCAACAAGAAGTTTACCAGATCAAGGGAAAAACTTAAAGCATGAAGGCTTCCACCCTTTAAGACGAAGATCAGGCAATTTTCATCTCTAGGTGGCATGCATTTGCCACCAGCAGCTTGGATGGAAATACTTCAATGATGCTGCCATGTCCAAAGCATCCAAGCTTTGTAAGAAAATTACCCTCTCAAAGAGTTTAACTTACTCCATTGTCAAACTTCTTCAGCATTTCTTATCAGCAATGAAACAAGTTGTCAGTAAATAACATGGCTGGAAGTATAAAAATGTTATAACAATTCTAGCAGTAAACCTCACAGAAATGTTACACCTACTGTGGTAGCTCCCTTTCAGCCTTTTCAGAGACTAAACCCCCGGCTAACAGTTCTGCAACAAAGAGCATAGAGAATATACAGAGAAACCTTAAAAAGGGGAATGAATGCTAAGCCATTGATCCTGGATGCAGGAAGAAAAAACAAGAGCCTTTGAAGTAATGGATATAGACATCACTAACAGCACAAGATTTGGGACCAAAGGACTGGGATCAACGACAGTCACATGAATCGAGTGGAATGCTGATGGGTGCTTTAGTGACAAGAGCTGTGTTAAGCAGACAGGACAAAAGGATGTCTGCCTTTTCAAGGACCTATTGACACCACTGCTACCCACAACAGAGTAGAGCAGGGGCAATGCTTCCCAGCCTGTGGGCACACCACAATTTGTGGATGACAATTGAGCCTTAAATACAGGACTTGGAACTGGAATCATAGCCAAAAGAAAGGACTTTGCTCTAAGGACACCTGCACAACCAACAGACTGACTCCACCCTACAGGGTGAAAGCAGAATGGGGAAATCTTACCAGACACCTACACTCTACTCTTGTTGTGAAGGTTCTTTTTAAATACTAGGATCAAGTTTCTATAAACCTCCTTCTTATTTTTAGGCCATGTATTCCATACCTGTTTTCCTTGAATTGGAAATATTTATTAGCTTAAATAAATATTTTGCCTCCCTGCTTTTATCTTTGAACACTGCAAACAGTCATATTATTCCCCAGCAGCCTTGGTATATGGGATAAAACATACTCAGCTGTTTTGGCCTGCTTCTCTATGTTCTCAATCATGATTCTTAGTCCTGTGCTGCAATGGCATGAGTGGGGATTTTTTTAAAGCATGTTTAATCGAAGCAGTTTATTCTCAGATCAAGATTACATTTTAATTATTTGACTTGCAATAATTACAGGCTGGAGAATTTTAAGAGGTCCTTCAGAAGAAGTGTGAAATGTACTTTCCATTCAGAAAGTAAGAGCTACACATACAATCAAAAGCAGGTCCATGAGTCCAAAAACCCCCTGATTATTGCATGAGTAATTCCTGAACAAACAATAAAGTTGCCTGCCTCAAGGAAAAAGCTGGGCTAGTGAATGACATCAACAGGAAACGAGTAACATTATCTCTTCCTATCACTCCACTTGTGTTCTCAGTTCATTGTTTTGACAAGTGCTCTGATCACAAGGGGTCCTAACAGTAACATGCCATCCCTCAGCAAATAACACAATTCCACGTTTTCATTTAGCCTGCTGGGCTTAAATAGAAAAATAAAGGGAATATGGCCTTTTCAAATCCCTAAATCACTTCATTTTCAATGACATAATGAAAAAATACTTAGAATCCAGTAGGAAAAATACAGCAGGAAGTGAAAATATTAGTTACTGCTGACCAAAAGCCACTTTTACCTATGCCACTTCTAGTACTCCCTAAAAGCCAATAGATTACAGCATGATGGATCAGTCGTGTCCAGTGAAAACACAGAGGTCACCATCACAAGCTACAGAAAGGGAAAATTTCAATTGTAGGTTAGGAAAAAATTCTTAAAGCATTAAAGCACTGGGATAACTTACCCAGCCACGCGAGAAAACCTCACCATTGGAGGTTTTCAACACACAACTGCCAAAGCCCTTGAGCAACACAATCCAAGTGACAATAGATGGTTCTTTGAGCAGGAGGCTGGAGTGTAAGATCTCCAGAGATCCCTCCCAGCTTCTGTGAGCTCGTGGTTTCCTTCTCAGGTTGCTTGCAGTCACTAGTGTCCCCTGCACTTCATTCAGACAGGTTACAATAACTGCACCCAGCTAAGTAAATCTGACCTGATTTAGGAAAGATACAATATGAAGATCAATTTCCAATTCACAGTGGGCCCATGAGTTTTGTAAAACCACATGAAGGCACAGCTATGTGCCAGCTGAGTCAGAATCAGAGCAGAGCAGCAGCTAAAACAGGAAGCAGCACCTTACAGCAGATAGGCTGCCTCACATGCCTGCTCAGCACATTAAATACATCCCAGTATGGTTGGCTGGAACATTTTTGAGGATAGGGAGACATTCTAGAATTACTTCCTTTTCCCCTTGTCCTTCCTTCAACCCCATTTCCCCATCAGCCGAGTGAGGTGTCAAAGTGTCTATTATTCTCCAAACATCCACCTGCCCTGTCCTTGGTCAAGCACCCATGCCAGCTTTATTGCCTCAGTTAAGTCCTGTTCAAATTAAACTGGTAAAAAACCAAAATAACAAAGAAAATACCCAACAAACTTGCCCCCCACCACACTTCTTCCACTCAACTCAATTCTAGGCTTTATTCAGCTAAGCTGCAGCCTCAGATGTGACCATTAGGTACCCCTGCTACACAGAGAAGAAATGCAAATGGCATTCTCAGGAGTAGCTGAACCATGTGCAGAATGGAGCCACTCAAGCCTTGCGAAAACATTTTAATATTCAATGTCCAAGTGATACCAAAAGTCTGCATAAAGCAAGGTCAGATGCCAGTAATAAAATTAAGTCCTACTTGCATGAAAACCAAAAAAAAAAGAGGGCATTTTTATTTTGCACACAATATTCTCTAGAAGGAGCAAATGGCAAATCAGAAACCACACTTGATTCAAGGTAGGTAGTTTAATAATTTACACTATTTAAATTATTCAACATACTACAACACGAATTCCTGAAAGAAAATGGGGCTGTGCATGACTCAACCATGTCTTTACACATTAATTAGTCATGCGCTTTCCAGACTAGACAAATGTGGAACAGACAAGATGCCTGCATGATTAAAAAAAAAGCTTTGGTTAAGATTTCTACCCAATTTAAAGCTTCTTGCCAATCCTCCAACCACTAGAGCCATAAGTGAACTAAAATCCTCAACTAGAGTCTGTAGTGAAGGCAAATTATTAGGTGTATTTAAGTCATTCTAATAAGAACTCTGCTGAAACAAGTTTATTCTTGTTTCCCTGCAATAACTGATTCTGAAACTTCAAAAAACCTATAGAAATATTTTTAAATGAAAAAAAAAAACAGTACAAGCCTACAAACAATGTTTAGGACACTAAAACATCATACAGAAATTATGCTAATAATTAATTCCTTTGTTCACAAATTACTGTGCATCAATGACATGTATGTATCAAGACCAAGATATATATGAGCAATAAAAAACCAACATAATCCATCCCCCCCTCCCACCCACCCTCCTCTGAATCCATTGCCTTTTTATTCATCTACCCACCCATTGGTCTTCTGACACAAATGTATGCTGAAAACCAAAACACAAGAGCCAAAATATTTCTGCATATAAAATCCCCTGTGGCTCTTTTTTTGAACCTACTCTCTTTTTCCTTCCATCATCTTTATGACTTTTAGAGCATAAACTCTTTTAATATGCAATTTTTTAAAGTAAATACACAACCATAGAACACATAACTTCAGCTTATAAACCAGTCTACAGAAAAGCTAAATTAACAAATCTGACCATCCTCAGTATAGGCAGGCCCCACCATCTCTACCAAAACAATGTGGGGTTTGGACCACCTCCCTTGCTACAGGTGATTTATTACAGGCTGTATTTTTCCCTTCATAATGCTCAGGATCAGCAGTTAACTATGCTGGCACTGGCACCATTAACCATATATTTTCCGTGTGACTGAACCAGTATCTTCAAAACCAGACAAATACAGAGTAATGTTAAAATTCTACTCCACCAGGACTTCTTTATTAAAAAAGTCACGGTGACAAAATTTTGCTACTTTGATTTTTGCTTTCAACTAAGGCAACAGTTCAAAGAGAAAAATAATTTGATTATTGTACAAAATGTTTACAAAATCTTAGGAAAGTTTTCAATGACTGGTTTAACTAAATTAAATGCTTATTCCACCTACTTTTCCAGAGTCTTTTTTAGAACAGAGTGCTCACTATCTCAGCTTCAATCTAAAAAATGTGTTTGAACAAATCTGTTCTCCATTGAGAGAAAAAAAATACAATAAAAAATCAGCTTAAAATAAATTTATTAAACAATACAAAAATAAGCATGCTGGAAATCAAGATACATAAATAACATACAATGCAAATGAAAAATGGAAAACGAGACAGGTAACTTAACAACTGAGCCAAAAGGTACAACACAAATGCTAAAATAAATCTTTAAAAAGCATTTACATTTCTAATGAAATGTTAATGATGCCGACAAAGAAAAACAAACAAACAGCTAAAATGCTTGAATATCAAGAATGGCTATTACTGTAGCACAGGTGAACACTAAAACCGTTGCAGACTTCACACATGGAATGACTAAAACTTCCCGCCCCGGCCTCTCCCAGCTGCCCTGGTGGGTGACACCTCCCGGCACACCCAGCCCTGGCCTCGGCCACCGACAGGAGCCACCTGCACGCCTGGCAGCCAGGGCAAGAAACTACAAGTGGGGGCAAGTTATGGAACAGTTGGTTCAGAGGAGTCTCCTCCTGACCCTTCCTAGCTGGAAGCTGCCTTCAATTCTGAGGCAGGCTTCGAAAGCATATATTACAGAACTGTAATATATATACATATATTTAAAGATTGTTTAAGCTGTACCCTAAATATTCTTATTATGCATATTAAAGACCTAGTAGTTTTCTTATTTTTCTATTTCCCATGCAGGACTTGACTCTTCCACAAGTTTTGCATGTGGAAAAATTGTCCATCTTCAACCACATCTTTAGAAGTGGCTTGAAACAGTACTAAAAATCATGGTGGGTAGAATCAGATCAAGCAAATCCTGCATCATGCCTTTTCCATTTTAAATAAAATCAGCAAGTCATCCAGCAACATGTCACCACTGTAAATACTTTCCATTAGCAGCACAGACACATTATGTTCCCTCTTGTAACTGAGGGTATTTCAGGTAAAGTAGCTCTGCAGGATCTGAATGCTTGTTATGTCTCTGTAGCTACCAATTTACTGCAAAATCCTCAAACAGGCAAGACCTTGTTATAATTCACGACTTTGCCTTTATTTTGAGGATAAGCAGTAACAAACCTAACCTTATCATCAGAGATAAGATTATAAAATAGTTATTATTCAGCAATTCATGACTGACACTTATTACTGACATCTGCACCACAGATTTACCTCTTCATCCCAGCAGGGCATCAAATTCACTGAAAATCGATGTTCTGTATTGTTCTGCTTAAATATTTTCATCTTAAGCTTCAAAGACAGAAAGCCCATCCTTTTACAATACTCTGCTAAATGAAGATTATTCTGGGTTTAGTCAGAACTTCTTGAAATGTTTATGCAAAACTAACAATACCTAAACAGAATAATTAAGAGCAGCTTGCTTTCTCAGAGAACATCAGCTCCGTTTTCTGCACCTTCCTAAACTCATGAACATCCAAATGGGTAAAAAAAAGGGGCAGGGAAAAACTAACTTTGCCATTAGGCAAAAATTACATGTCAACATTTTGGAGTTTTAGATGAACAAAAAAGTGAGAGGGACTGGGGAAGGGAGCAGGGAGAAGAGGTGAATTTGAAGGTGTTAGTACAGAATTGTTTGTCACTGTCTCTTAAAATCCTCTACCACCTAATACCATTTTATCATTGCTTGGCCAGGTTTATCAAACTGTTTACCCAGTTTGATAAACCAGGACTCTGTGGGATGTGTACATCCCATCTGTTGGGATGAGATGCATCAGATTATTTGCAAATTTAGATGAGAAAACTTTATAGAGAATACTTTTCTAAGACTTTTAGCATTAAGAATCTATTTCCTGCAAATGTTAAGAATTTAGCAAGTCTTTGACTTCTGTCTGGAACTGCCTATTGAGCCTATCTGAAGCTTAAATATATCATTTGAAGCTACACCCTACTCAAGGTACTCAAATTATCAAATTATGGAGATTAAGAGATGCAGCTGCCCATAGAAAAATGCAAGTCCTCTTTCTCAGCAAGCTGGTAGAGCTGCAAACTCAAAATAATTTCAAAAAAATAGCAATTAATGGTAACTTCTTAAGAATTTGCTCATGTGTAGAGTAAGTGAAAGCTCTGATCTTCACATAAGAACATACACGTACTTTAACGGTTGAAAAATAAGTTAACTGTAAACAGTTCTAGTAAGATCTACCTATCTGCTTCCCTGTGAACATATTTCCTGCTCACTGCTCAGTTGGTTTTCACTCTAAACCCCAGATTGCTTACATTCCTTTCCAGGGTGGAGCACAGCATTATTAGTAAGGCAGACTTCTGAGTCATAACTGCCAGCTGGCAGCACAAGCAGCAAGAGAGACACTCCAAACAGTTCAGTCAGAAATCTCTCTGCTGCATTAGTTAACTTGCAAACAAGACAGGTTTTCTCCCTCCTCCCCACTTCTCCCACTCCTGCCCAGGCATTTTTGCTCTCTTTATTACAATATTAGCATTAATAATTATTAATGGTTTGATTAAAAGAAAAAATCTTCACTAGTACAGCATATGCAAAGGGTCCGTTTCTGTTCAAATTTGAAAGCTCACATTAAAATAACCCTGACTCAGAACCTATCTCCACGTAATATACAATTATTTAGAAATGTAGGAATTTGCTGTATTTTGCTGAACACTATTTTATATTTTAATTAATATTCTATCTTTACATGCTGACCCTGCTCAGTGGACATTAAGTTCTTGTTCAGCCTCAAAGTTTATATACTTAAAATTCTCAGATATAAACAAAAATAAACAGATACATACCACTTTTGTGGTGTATCTTTGAAAACACTAAGATTTACCGTTACTTTTTTTTTTTTTTTTAAACTAGAAGTGTTCTAAGTAACTACAAAAGTCAGTTTACAGCTTTGGGTTTGTTTGCACATGCTTCTTCCCCGCACACCCTTGAACTTTGACAATCTTTTTGGTATAGCATACAGAATTTACACAAAATGTATATATAAA
Source organism: Acrocephalus scirpaceus scirpaceus (assembly GCA_910950805.1). Classification (NCBI taxonomy): domain Eukaryota; kingdom Metazoa; phylum Chordata; class Aves; order Passeriformes; family Sylviidae; genus Acrocephalus; species Acrocephalus scirpaceus. Next base: position 40,374,124 of record OU383779.1, on the reverse strand, counting down.
TGAAACACCAGGTAAACAATATTCAAATCCAAGTTAAATCTAGAGATGCTTGAGGGTTTATAAAATGAAGAACTTAATGAAACTAGAACCCATTCGTTTAGTTCTGCTCTCCCCGACCTTCCATTCTATACACTATGGTTCTGGAGATGTCCTCGTTTGATTCAGGTGACACTTTTTTCCATACTGTTTCTTTTAAAGCAAGTTCTTGCTGGAGATTCTCATAGTCCATTGGTCCAAAGGAATGCTAGTTGTTCAAGCAACATACATTATTTATTAGTGTACTTGAAGGAAAAAAAAATCCATACTTGCAGTCATTGCTAACAGACTCAAGTTTTTCAGTTCTTCACATAAACTGTTAGTTTCTCTTTTCCACTTATAAAAAATCTAATTCAAAACTGGGTATTTTTTAGATGTATACATGCAAATAGAAGCACTTTAAAAATCATTCTACTGTATCTTCACCTATTGAAATTTTCATGCCTTAGTCAAAACATAAATGGTATTGAAAACAAAGAGGTTTTCCTTATCTCAACACCCTCACACGCGTATCTTTTGTAAAAGTAGTTGGAGTGGATTCAGTTCATTCCCAGATACTGCTTATGCTGCTCCCTAAGTATCAGGCTCTTGTCTGCATTCAGGCACTATTCATGCCTGAATTCACTGCCTGTGCAACTCTCAGCAGGTCATGTGGTGTCAGAGATATCCCGTGAAAGTATGGCTAAACACACATCTCGTGCATTGCAGCACACAACAGAAAGGCTAAGCCCACCAGCTGGTCCAGTCTTTATTAAAGGCAACCAGTACAGTAAAACTCTTTGCAACTTCAATCAGATACCATCTACCTAATCTAGCAGGGGAGATGAACTGCATGAAATGAAGTTACAAATCTAGTAATAAATTCTCCCACACAAAACCCTGTGATAGTGTGGTCCACCCAGGTACATGCCCACTAATAATGTACACTAACTAGATTATCTGAAAGCTTTGATGCAATACATGTCATTGAGCAGTCTGGCATTTAGAGAAGAACTTTCCATATTTCTTCTGAAGTCTATGAACAATACTCACTGAACACGGACAGTAACTTACCCGCTGATCACCACCCTCTCTGCGAGGATCAAGCTTTTTTGCAAAGTGTCTCAAATTATCGTAGTTATGGAAATTGCACAAAGAAACCAGATCCTGCAAGTATTTAGAGAACATGCATTATTATCTGCATAGGATAGCCAAATGCATCTAAGTTAATGATAATACTACCACTTATTTTGCATCATATCCTAGTAACTTAAACCAGTAAGAAAAGTTTATTTAATAAATCAATACCCATGTCCCTAAGGCACTTCGACGATAACACATCTATAAGATAAAGTTCTAATAATACCTTTAAACTCCTTCTTACAGGAGAATAAAACAAGGAGTAATTTGCAAAATATCTATTTTAATAAATTCCTTCTCCAGCTGTATGGAACACTTCATGAACAGAAAAAATAGCTTGATCTAGGTCTAGTGCATCAAGCTTCCATCAAAAGAATGAAACAAGGAAATGAGTGACATAATGGATTCTCTATCAGTTTGAATTACAACATGAAAGGCTATAATTACAAAACTTGGCAATGCTGTTCTATTTTTAAAAGTGAATGTTACATTCATGTTACTTGTAATGCCACAATCACGCATCAGTTTTTAGGTCTCATCGCAATGCAGAATTCATGCAGTAAATCCTTCACCTACCCCTCTACTCTAGGATTCAGAATTAAGTTACCAGGACTATTTCATGTGAAGCTTTAAAGTACTTAAACTAGAATTAGTAACCTTTTAACTTGAAGCTGTGTAAATGTTAGATAAATAGAAGCATGAAAAGTTTTAACTGCTGCTCAACCTCCCATTTATAATTAAGCAATCATCATTACAAGGTAGTTTTAAGGAGAAAAAAGGAAGAAATTTTTTAAGTTCTCCTCTCCCACAGTACACCCTAATTAATCAATACAAAATCATACAAAATCCTCCCTGAAATCTCTCCTGCTTCTAATGCTCCTATCAGCAGACTATCCATAGCTCTTTCACTGGCACAACATGAAGCTAGGAGTTTGCCCAACATCTGGTTATCATCTACGAAGACATCTTTTATGCCAGAAAGTTTACAAAAATCAGTTTAAAAATGCATCAGAATGGCAGTATTTCATTAGTCTTTTTATTAAATTGCAATGAAATAAGAGTTGCATTTCCAGTGTTTTATGACAAGAGAGGAAAGAAACTCTATAAATAGAGCTCTACAGTTTTTAAAGCAATATACTGGAGTCCAGCACTTCCATTACCTCATGAAGTGTTCCTTTCCAAAGCTTTTCCACAACAGATTTCTCCAGTGTTTCTGGCATCATATTTTAATGCTCACTGAATTCAAGTGCTTACTATTAAAACGTAAACATCTATTCTTAGACTTTCACCCTTGAATCAAATGAAACTTGCTATGTAGGGAACAATCACAAATCACTATTTAATTCACTTAGATCTCAGCTACACCAACTGCAGCTCAGTAAACATCAGCTGCAAAAGCAAAAAAAAAAAAAAAAACAAAAAAAAAAAAAACCCAACTGAAAAACCCCAAGGGCAATGCTGCTTACATGACAAAAGTGAATTCCTTTAACACTGTTGCCCATCTTGTCCAAAGGAGGTGACCAGCACATCAAGCCCATGACATTAGGAACAACCAGAAGAATTCCACCAGCAACTCCAGATTTTGCAGGAAGACCAACCTGCAGAATAATCAGAGAATTACTGGCCTCTGCAATTGTTCCTCACTATTGTAACACAATGCATTAGCATTTTCCTGAAGATTATTGTGTAGCATTTATAAAACATGTATCTGGAAGGCACTTGAAGCTGGGAAAGCATTATTACTTATCCCTTTTTAGATAAACAATAACCTGATGCAGTTTGTGACAATCCAAGGTTCACAATCATAAAACTATTTGCTCTCAGGAATACAGTGAATCGGTAATACTGTGAAAGAAGATAATTTAAATCTATTAGAAAAAACGTAACTCTGACTAAGCAGCAGTACATGTCTCATGTATGTCTCATGAACAGCTTGCAACAAGGTAGTAGAATGAAGGTGTCAGAATCTTGACTGGAAAAGTAAAAAATAAAACCACAAGAAAATTGCAAAGTGCCTATGAAATCATACAATAACCTACTTATTTACAATCTGAACAAAGGCATTACTCTTTTCCAGTAGGAGCTAACATGTCACATGTCGTGGCTCTCCAAGAAGCAGCTTTTATGTCACACAGTGCATCATAATCAATTTTATATGTATGCAGTAAAGAAAAACTAAAAACGCTCAAAAAAAGTGAATGCATAAATAAGATACAGTCCATCTTGAATTATGCACGTGTAAGGAACACAATGCTAGAAAGCAGGAGGACAGTACATGTGCTGTGTATGACAGCCATTTTCACACATCTGAGGACAATTTCTGAGCCTGAGTTAGTGAAGAAAAAACAACTTTCTGCAAAGGCTTTCTGCTATCCTTGACTCCCATACAGCAGGATTTCTTCAGCCACATTTTCCACTTCTGTTTCTCTCATGAACAGCCTTTCCTAAGGAATAATATTTATGTTTTGATATGAAAAGGATTCCCAGATGTGAAGCCAGAGTGCTATAAGGTATGTGACACTAATAGTGCCATGAATCCTAGGTGAGATTTTCCCTTACAGTGTGCTCAATTTCTAAACAATTCATGTAACGCCCTCTCCTCTGCCTCAAAAACCAAGGAAGCAACCCCTGGAACATGGAAAATAACAGCACAGATTAACCTTCCTGGTCAGCTGTAATTAACACCTGTAAAGTACTTACATGGAAGGCAAACTGCCCTGAAAAGTCATACATGCCACAGGAATGCATCAAGCTCAAGGTATTCCGGACTGCTTCAGGACTCAGGACTCTCTCACCAGTGATTGGGCAAAAGCCACCATTAGCCAGAGTTGCTGCCATCACACTTGCTGACTCACATGTTACTTCTATTGAGCAAAGCTTATGGAAAAGAAATAGAGATTATAAGCACTGGTACTTCTAGCACAGTAAGGCCAACTACAGCAGGATCGACAAAATATTGAAATATTAAAATAACATCTCAAAATCACCTGTAGCATAACATTTGTTACAGGTGACACTAGTAGCATCAATTAATACAGTCTGAATATTTCTGCTATAAAGATCCCAGTGACAGTGTTTGGAAGCCCTCTTAAAAGCTGGGGACAGTATCTTTATGGGTTAGTGTCTCTGCTTGATTCCTCCCCCCACCCCCCTTATGTTCCTTTGAGAGGAAGAGGTCTGTAAAACAATCTCAGTATTTTGCATCTGTTTAAATGGCAAAGCCACAGAACAACTGTTTTTTTCAATTTGATCTTGTTTTGTGTGGTGGGTTCTTTTTATTTTAAAGCCTTAGAAGATCCCACACATTATTAGAAGTACAATTTAAAGCTGCAAATTCTAGCACATGCAAGTCTTAATGCCAGCACTTCCTGCTGATGCAGCCTTATTTCAACTTTCTCATATTTAATTTCTTATATAGTAATGATACAACCACACCACAGTTTTTCCCAGGATCCCTGCTTCAGTACAGACTATACATACTTTGGTGACACATCAGGGAATGTGATATGATGCCATCACCTGATGCTGCCTCATTTCTGCAGAAACCAAAAGATAAGTTGGTTTCAACCTGAAGCTGAAATGCTGCTCTAAAAAGTAAACAAACCAGTGCTCCTATTCTTGCTTTTGCCAAACAGTCATTACATGATACTTCATGAAGTTACCTAAGCCACGTTTTCATGAGTAGTTACTACCTGGAATTCTTATTTTCCGGGTGCCAAACTCAATACATCCTAGTCCAATCAACTGGAGTTGCAAATCAAGAGATTGTCAGAGACGCATCTAAAATGGCAACTGTGTTTTAAACATATGAAGTATTACATAATATCACCTACTTTCAAAAAAAAAAATTGTTTCTAGGTTCTCAGTTTAAGCACCTGCATTTTGTACCTCGTTTGTCTAAACTGAGAATAATCCATCCTCACTTTACAGAGATAACAGGCAAAAACGTTTATTCCTGCTCAGAAAGTTCCCAGCTACCAAAGGGAGGAAGGAGCATTACAGAAAACCCAAGGAAAAGAAATAACTAGACTTTTAAGTAGAATCTGAGTGTTGGAAAGGTAAGCATTGTACCCTAACAAGAAAACAGAAATGCTGCTTATGTGTGAGCTACCCTTTTCCTGAGCACTGAGTGAAAAGGGGATTTTTCAAGGGAGAAAAGAAAGAATGACACATGGTCATTAAATCAGAGATCAGAATGCAAAAAAAATGAGGCCAAATTAAAATACATCAGAAAAGTAAGCATTTCTTAACTTATGAATAGCTTCCACTTAGAAAACATATCGGGCAGTGGGATACAAGGCATTTAAAAAGCATGTTTACACAGTAAATTCAAATAAATTACACGTTTTCTTCTGTCACAAGTTCAGAGTAGACTATTAGCTTGTACCTACTTTCTAGCTCAGCAAGAGGGTCAGCTACAGCTAATCACACATACCTTACTTCATAAACACTCATCTGATCTAAAGATAAGAGAGCAGGTGCATCCCAACACAAAAACCTTGAATAAAATTTGCATTTTGAAAATAATGGCTTATAATTTGCATAAGTAACAGCAAGTCAAACCAGATCAAAACCAAGTCAAAAACAGATTTTGAGAACTCAACTCTGTATTTTTTTTTTAAACTCTCCCATGGGAAGTGAATCAGTAACACAACTTGAACTGCCTCTTGAGAACTCCACACAGCAGGGCTGAGTTGTGAACATTTACACATTAGGAAACCCTTACTGAGGAAATACCTCACGCTTGCCAAGCTCTCATTTTGTGACAGTTGTAAATAACTTGCTGAAAGTGAAAAAGAAAAAAATGGGGAGGGGGACAATATATGTATACATATAGATTCTTACTCAAAAGCATTGAATTAAACCAAAAGGAGGAGCTATTCCCATTACTTCCCTTGAAGCACTCCCCTCGGGCCTACAGCTCAGCATGCACGCTCCACTTACAGGTTAAACTACTTCACAGCACAGTAAGAAGCAGCAACCAAAAGAAGAAGTGTTTTGTCAAACTCACTGAATACAAGACATTTCAAGCTTCTAACTTCTGGTTAAAGACTATTGCTAGTTTGTATTAGCAACAAAGGCACCTGAGAAGATCACCTAAACAAAAGCCAATCTGGATACATCAAACATACATCTGTCATTTCCAGAATTAAACAGAAGCTGACATTTAACTGCAAGTCATTCAAGCCTCCATGTCTGGCACAAATCAGCTTCTACTGCTTATAACAGCAATTCTAAGCCTATAGTGAGTCTCAGTTTTAAAGTCAGTTACCTGAAAATAGAAGTCTAGTATAGCAACCATATCCGTGCCTTCAGGAAAGCACTAAGGAAGAAAAATAAAGAGTCTTTAGGTAAAATTATTATTATTTGTTTAAAGTATCACTTTTAGAAAGACATAAATTAAGCTATATATTTGTCAGCATAGAAAGCATTAGACTATTTTAATATAAACATTTAAATGTAATAAGTAGAAATACTTAATGACATCAGATTTAAAAATAACACAGTGCAGCAATATCAATAAGCTACGTACTAAAATATTTTTCAGTAAAGTTTTCAACATCCTTAAAGAGCAAACTGAAAAATGCATCCAGGAGGTTTATAAAGTCACCTCTACAGCACAGGTTATAAGTTTTAAAACAAATAAAACAAATTACCATGGCTATGATACATTTTGGAAAGTACTTAGAGGTATTTTATTAGAATGGCATAAATATCACACTCTTTAAATAACAGCATTTGAATAATACTGGTAAGACATATCCAGTAGTAATTTGTGCCATACTGTACACAAAGTAAAGTCTTCAAAGACTATGAATAAGATCCAGCACATCATCTTCAAAATACACTTAGGAAAAAAAGAGATTAACCTTTTTTTCTTTCAAGTAATAGCCAATTGCAAAGTTTCTATCTCCACTCTCTCTTTCAGACTGGAACCTAAAAGAGAAAAAAAGAAAAAAAGACAAGGCAACATGTCAAACTTTCCAAAAAAACCCCAAAATTGCTGAACTCAAGATGTATAATGTAATTCAGTAGAATTCCATGTAAAGGATACATCACTTCTGAACACAATTATTCTACTCATGGGACAGAAGTGGCCACAGCAGCTCATCCCAGTTCACCCAGCTGGAGTGAATCAGCACTGACATCCAAATGCACATAGTCCTGGTTACCTACACAACATAAGCTGACTTGGAGAGGAGGCAAAGCAGGGTAAAATCCTAATCCCTGGGAGCATTTCTAAATAGGCCAGAGTGGAATGGAACATCCCACACTGAGACACTGAAAAGGTCATTCCGTGCCCAAAGCAGAGGAATGTGAGGATCACACAGCAGGTCAGACAAAGACCAGACTGACGGCTGCACTCCTCACTGGGATGATTAAGGTAAGGATGAAACCTAAAGGAGAACACCTGCTTGTTCCTTCTATAGTACACACCTTTTATTGCAACAAAGCTCAGGAAAAACATCTCTGCAAAAGCATTCCGGCTGGCAACCTGGAAGCAACTCTGCTAAAGGGAATCTTCGTGATTTCCCCTGTGCTGCCTGAAAAAGCTCTCAAGATTTTTGGAATGCTATACACTGAGTTTATGAGGGGAACTGTTTGTTTGAGAAAAGAATTTAAATATGCAAAACAAAAAGCAGGAGTCCCAGTAGTATGAACTATACTTTCTAAACACTTGCTATGCATCCACCAACATGCAGAGTTTCATTTTTAATATGAACGCTAAGGGAAGAGTTGCACTTACAGCTCTCATTGCCACAGCACCAACAGAGCACTAAGACAGAATAATGACATTTTCAAAGAGGTAACCAACACTTTTAGGTGAAATTTAGCCACACTGATGTCAGAGACATGCACAATTTTGGTTGTAAATCGTAAGTCAAAGACATCCTCCAATGTAAGGGATGAAATCCTGGTTGAAATGTAAATAGCTGAACTTTGTCATAAGCTCAATATACCAGTTAGCAATTGAAACGCTTTCCAGCTAACCTTAGGAAGTGAATAAAAAATACTTACGTAGCATTACTGAATCCAACATACTCATTACCAGCCATTTTATTCATGAACTGCATCACCTGTCAGAGACAAAGAGGAGGAAAAGCAGTATTTTTACACGTAAAAAGGTTATGAACTTTCAACCCAGCCTTACTCTAAATCTTGCAACATCATTTTATAAATGCAATACAAATCACTAAATGTTTAAACAACCAAGCACATCTACAAAGACAAAAGACAGGGCATTACTAAAATTTCACTTTCAATTCCCTTGACATCTTGAAACTTTTACCACTGAATTTAGTTAAAAAACAGAAATTATAACATTAACTTACGTAGTCAAATTTTTCTGCGTTATTTGCTCCTTGCTGCAAGAAAAGAAAAAATCATTTACAAAAATTGTTAACAAAGGAATGAAGTTAGTTCACTTAACAGTATTAGGATTTTAATGCATATAACTAAGGTATGAGGCTAATTAAAGATAAGGTACTACAATCACTTCATATATTAATGAAAAAAATTGAAGTGTTAGATAAGAAAATCTTTAATTATCATTTAAATAATCCTATGCATCTTAAACACCTGGATGCTGGAGATTAATTTAAACTGAAAAAGGTATGCTTTATTTTAAGTGCTCTCTATTCAACTTTACATGCTTAGCATAAGTAAATGGAGTAGCTAAAGCAATAAAATACAAAAGTAACTACAAACAGGATAATTACAGTAAAAACACTAACTTTTTATAGATTAGTAAGGTAAAGATATTCTCGTATTACCAACAGAGCTGAGCATAGGGAGGTTCAGGCTACTGAAGTTAAAATATTTCCATGGCCAGTGTCCATACTAAGAATTTAGACTGAAGACTTACTTCAAATGAAGTGTTACCTCTTACTATAAAAGTAACTGCAACTAATTAAAAAATGTCTGATTAATGTCCTACCTATTAAAAATTGTTAAACAGCTAGAAAAACTGTATTTCACATTGTAGGCCACATCATTGTGTTAACAATGTACAGGAAAATCTAAATCCAACTTAATAAGGATGATAGTGAAACTTAATTCTTAGTGTGGCTTTGTTTGGGTTTTTCAGGGAGGATGAGGGTTGTTATTTTGAGGAAATTTTTTTCCTCCCTTATTCGAGAATATTCTCAAATTTAGTAGGTGCCAGTCAAAGACAATTTTTTAGAGGTCTCTGATGGGTGACCTTCCACAAATTCCTATTGAAAGAGACTCAAAGAGGAGTGGGAGGTAAAAAACAGGACATGGTCCACTGGGGGGAGTTTTGAATTTTTTTTGAAGTAGCCAAGTAGAATTTTTGGAGGAAGTTTAAAAAACAGTGGCATAGCATACACAAGTGGAAATAATGTAGCTGAAGAAGATGTTTTAATACAAAATTCTAATATTAAAGACACTCTATTTAGAATAACAAGACTCTAACAAATCTCAAACAATTCAAGACGCTACTTGCACTGTGTTCAGTGTGGGGATGGTGAAGAAAGTGGAAAAACCAGAAGCTTTATATCAACCAGTACTTTACTTAATGAAATGCATAAAGCCAGTCTCATTTCCCACTCTGTATGTGGATTAGGGTGTTGCAGATAATCTTGGAAGCCCATGCTTCAGCTCATCTACAAGAGGATGTGCAGACACACATGTACAATCACTGGTGAAAGGAACACCACACTGTTCTCTCAAAATTATGCGCCAGTGGTCACCTTATGTTTAAAGGCTAATAAACTTACTCCTAAAGGCAATAATTACTAGCTAATTTTCAACTAGATAAAAAAATGCACGATACATTTAATCAAAATGTTCCTGTATAATACACCAGAACACAAATCTTAAAAATTTAACTCCAAATCTGTTCAATGAAAAATAATTAAAAGAAGAAATTACCAACTTCATTGAACTGTTGCAGTTGTCAAAATATTCCATAGATCCTAATGCTGTAAAATATGTAACAACATTTAAACCACAAAAACCTTTTTAACCTTTCAAATGCACAATGAACATCTTTTTCTGGGAAAGTGGGTCAGCATTAGTTATGGGATGCTGCATTGATAATTGTATGGTTAGACATGTATAATAAATTGAAACAGGTTCTTTGGTTAAAAAAAAGAAAAGAAGGAGAAAGGGATCATGCTTTCTGCAAAAATATAAATACATAATAATTCACTTTTTTGTTCTGCCCAGTGGAAAAAAAATATTCCCTTCAATAAAAACATGGCTTTACCGGCAGCACATAAAATTGGTGGGCAAAAGACTCAATGCCAACTTTTTCCACATCGACTTTTTATAAAAAAGGTTCCTTTTTAAAATTCACAACTAAGCTCATATTTTGAGACGTAATCTTCTGCATACTAAGCCAGCTGATGAGTTTTGAGTCCTTGATGTTCCGCACACTTGTAGAGGTCTTTCATATCACACACAAAAGCATTGTTACTGAAGCCAGACTGCTTGTACACCTGGACTATTTGCTTAAGCAATCACATGAACAAGACCTCAGTAGGGATTTACTACCAACATGTTACTGAAATAAGAAACTCTGCTCCATACACATGATGGCTAAAAACCCAACAGATTAGTTCCCCTCTTTCAGCAGCTGACAGAGGTGTCCTGCTCCTCCTAAAAAGCTGGAGAGACACAGTGGCAACACACATTCTATGATTAAAATTCAATGCAAATATAAAATCCTAACATTCAGAGTACCGAGCAGCTTTTCCATAATAATTTAAACAAATATAAGGGACAAGGAAACTTCTGTACTTCCACAAGTGCTTCTTATTTTTAGCTTGACTGTATAAACCTACGAGTTTGGGGGCACAGCAACAATATATCTTAAAAAGCGTTTTTAAAGTTCAGATGCAATTCAACCTGTCTAGAACATCAAAGAAAACATTACATGCACTAAACTCCACAAACACTTTGTACATTTATGGGAACATGTTCATATACACACATATGCATGCTTGTGTGTATATGCATATGAAAAAACACTTCTAAATGAATACAAAATTCAGTTTACAACGTTGAGACTAAAGCAGTTTGATAGGCAGTCAATTTAAACTTGCAGAATACAGCTCAATACGATTTTGTAAACACTTAAAAACCCCAATGGACACTATGGCTGTCAATCATAAATTAGAATTTTTTGACTCTGTTAGGTTTTAGTGATCTTTCCTTTTTTTTTTATTTAAACAAGGTACTTGTACTGTATGACTTCTATTTCTACTACAAAATATAAACAGTTGCAAAGGTTATATGCCTAGATAGGAAAGAGACCCATGGATACTTACCAGAGCTTGCAACAACAAAATCAGGCAAAATTTATTAGAGAAGTAGTTAATATTAGCCACTTTTCATTGATCAACTGTTTCTATGATTAGACCATATAAGCTCTTACCACGTGTCTCTCACTAAAGCAATTTCTCAATTTTGAATCTAAGCAAAGCTAATAAAAACACCTGGATCATGCAAAGTTTATAATCTTCTAATAATAGAAGATTATTTAAAAATTAATTTCTGGAATATTTAAATCCAATTTTATAATCTAACACTGTACTATGATGTAAATATCCAGAAACAAAATCGTAATTCTATGTCAGAGTGCAAGAAAACTTTTTTTACACATCTGCATTTTTCATGAATGTCTTTATTTACTAATGTCTTTATTTTAGCTTTCTCTACTTACATACTTTTTATATTTTATTTGTTAAGATGGTCCTGTTCTGTGAGTACTGGTGTCTCCACAGTTTAGCGTATCATTTTCAGCTCTGAAATACTTGAGAGCACACTGTGACAGACAGTATTTAACCTAAGACCAACACTATCAAAATTTCAAATATCTGTGAGATTTTTTTGTGTCCTTCACTTCTGTGCGCATGTGACCACTTAGCACGTTATTTCAAAGAATCAACTACATATTCTATGTCAGATAATATCCATTATATTTGAGTTTTAATAAAAAGTGGAGAAAAACATGGATGTAAGTTCTATCCCAAATTAGTTACCACAAGAGAATTAATAACCTGGGAAGAGAGGCAACATGACCAAAGTAAAGCCAAGTATCTGGCAGAGAAGATCACAACACCAACACAGTTGTAAAGTGGTTTGTATGCACATTTACACATCAGTCCATAAGAAGGATAACTCAACTGACAGCATAGAGCAATTAAGCTAAATCAGTACTATTTATTGTAATTATATTGTCAAATAAACCTTGCATGTTCCCACCTCTCAAGTATTGAACTGTAACTGCATAGGTTTCCTAATAACTGAATCCTGACAGCAAACAGACCCTTGGCACAGCTAGACAGGTTTTTTCCTACCACTCTTTGCCTCATTTATTTTGTGACTTATCAGCATATTTAGAAAGTTCTTAAATATATCACAACCCTCTCCATGATTTATACAAAAAAAAAAAGCTTCCATTGGACTAGGGGTTTTTTAGGCTCAGCAAGATCAGCATTTTCATTTTCTTGTACACCAAATTTTTTGCAACAACTATGAATTTTGCTATTGCCAACATGTCTAAATGCTTCCCACATAATTCAAGACCACAGAACACCCCCCTTTAGTGAGCATTCAAGTCCACATTGTCTTAAGGTCCTGCATGTGGCTGCCAGCACTTAGAGGATCTAAAGATGCTGTATTTGCCTGAACATTTGCTGTTAGGTTAGGAAAACTTTTATCTACAAATGGAATGTTAAAGCATACAATAAAAATGACTTAAGATTAATCCCTTGTCCTCTGGTGATTCCATCCACAGCCATCTGCCTTCTTCCACATATTTCTCTCTGAACTATTCCACTCACCGGCACTTCTAATGTGACAGTCAGTAAAGGTAATGAAGTGGAAAGTCCCTGACAAAACCACTGATATTCCTGGAGTTGATAAGCTTTGAGAATTGAGTTTAAGGTTTAAGAAAACTTAACAGATCAAAGCAGTAAAATCTGTCCATACTACAGGCAATAAAGACTTTGCACAGCTAATATGATATACAGAAAGGTGCACTGAATCTGTACTAAATCTGTTCTAAATCTGTACAGGAGTTCTTTCAAGCACCTGGATTTCCCTGGAGATACGATAACAATTACTGTTTTGTCTCATACCACTTTTCCACAAACTCCTGTAATGGCCACTACAATTTTTTTTTGATAAAAATGCTTTGAAAATTGTTGTAACTATAGTAATACAGGCAAATGGCTGTACCATTATCAACAAGGGAAAAGGTCCTTAGCAGGTTTTTTTTAAAACTTTATTTCTTTAGAAGTGACCTGCAGAATGTCCTTTTGTTAATGCATTTTTATTGTAGATACATGCTTTAAACATCTGGAACAGTCTGTGGAGTGTAATGAAGAGTACAATTAGAACAGAGACAGGGCTCAAGGCACCAAAATGTAAATACACCGTAGTCCCAAACACAGGGCAGCTGGAAAATCACTTAAGATGGCAGGAGTAGGATACAGCCAGGCCTAAGTAACTCAAACAAATGCATAACTTAACATGCACATACTCCTAATTATTTATTATTAGGGATTGCAAAGACAATGTAACATTACAGTTTAGGTCCCCGCTCTGTTCCAAGGCAGGATCACCAAATTCTGACAGCACTCAGAACTGGGTATGTGATGCTAAGAGTCTTTTTTACCCCTAAATTGTTAACGTGTTACATGTTAACATATTCTGACAGATTACTCCAAGCGTCATCTCTCATCCACAATCATAATCTGTGCCAGGCTCTAAGGACAGCTGGGTGCAAGATCACGTCTACTAACAGCTAAACTCAGTATAACGTATGGGAACACTGAAGGAGTTCTTAGATCCATTTCTCAGAAAGAGATAATGAATCTCAAAGGAGATAAAAGCATTCTTAACCATGAAATACAGCAACAATCTCTCCGTAGTTATTAACATGCTATCGTTAGAGAAATCTGCAACACATGGTGAATTTAAGTTGTCTTGTACTTTAGAAGCCATACAGTCTTCAAGACATGTAAGTAACACCTTAAATAAAAAGAATAAATGCAGAAGAATCGAGGGCAAAACATGAGTTAAATGAAGCCATCTTTTACCTTTTCAGAAAAAAGGTAAGTTTGATATTAGATCAAATACAAATGTGAATTATGTAATTCACTGGTTAGTAGGAATAATGTTAAGTTGCAGACTGTAAAGAAGTTACTTCACAAAAATTACAACTACTAAGTAGTTTTCTACCTGTGACCTGATTTCTACATAATTGTCTTCAGAATATATTTAGCTTGGTTAGTTATTCAAATGATAAATGGTATCTTAGTGAAAGCAGTACAGAAAATAATCTACATTTTAATCACACTGAAAACAAACAATGGCGTGATAAGTAAGATACGTGTCCACTAGACATGCAGTTACTGCATGCAGAAATGTTAGTGCAATGCAATACTCCTTATAAGAACATTACAGAAAAAACCCAAATAAAAGATTAAAAAAAGCCACCCAGCAAAACCAATCCCCCATTCTTCTAAGAAATACCACAGTTGCATGCATTAAGCAAATCCATGTTATCTATTCAGAAGTACACCATCTATCAAGAACTACGTGCCTTTTGCAAAAGGCACATGCTTTTGTTTTGCCTTATGATCAGTAGGGCATGTTGTAGTTGGACTAACATTTTGACATTTCAGACAAATGTGTTAAAATTCATGAAGATTTTAAAATTCACTATTATCCAAGTGAATTTCAATGCTCAGTCAACCTTAAAAAATATTAAACGTGAATAAATTTACCTGTCATACTTAAGGCCATTTTCTTTCACCTACAGCTATCAAAGATAAATGTCTTTAAGCAGGAGTTCTTACACCTTCTTTAAATATAAAATAACAGAAAATCATGATCTAAGTAATTTTAAAATCAACGTTTTAGAAATAGGGGGTAGGAAACACACTGTAGCTAATGGACTTTGAAATGCAACCAGAAACAGGTTGCAAATGAGAGGTTTAGATGTCTGAAGCAACAGTATCAAGTTTACAACTCAAAAATTCCAGGGGACTGACACGTTCCCCAGAACTCTATGCAGGCACCCTTGGAAAAAAAATTAATTTTTTGTACTTGTGGCTACTAAAACCAGCAGAATATACAAGTTAATTATCTGGCAAGCATTAACATGGAGTTCATACCATTAACAATTTAAGACATTTATACAGCTGTTCTACAAAAAAAATAAAACACAGCTTTCCAAAAGTCTCAAGATCGTAGACTAAAGATGTACAGTCATTATTCAGACCTGGTGTGCTCAGCAAAATAAGTAACTGTTTTCAAACACTCTTATTTATGAAAGCACACATACATCCCAACAGCAACCATGTACCATAGAAGCTCAACATAATTTAGTGGTGCAGGATGTTAGTAGCACACAAATTCAACATAAGACTGACATTCAGATATAGCAGCATTGCTCCTGTACAAATTATAGTATCTTCCATTTCCTCTGCATTGCAAGAAATACTCTTGTAACTTTATGCTCTTTAAGAGCACTAGACACTTAGAAATGTACTTCTGAGTGCTATAAAGTATATTCCTGAGAAATGTACTTCCTCAGCAATTAACAAATAGAAGGCAACACTCTCAAGAGAATATCAAGTGTTGTGCAGCTAAAGAAGGAAACAGATCTAATACCATCAAGGAAAATGATTTTTTCAGATGCATTGATACTTCCTAGAAACTGCTATTCTAACCCTGCATTTGTTAGGAAGGGTTACAATTCCCAAAATATCAGAGCTTGTCTACCTGCCAATGAGTAAAGTGCCATCAGATATTGCAGACAAAAATCAAATAGTTTGTAATCTGCACAAGACATTTTCTTCTACATTCTACTAAAATACTCAGAGAGAAACTAAAAATTAACTTTTTACCTTGATTAAAGATGTGATCACAATTGCTCCAGCATTCACCATAGGGTTATGAGGCCTGTCTGTGAAATAAAGTTTTTAATTACAAATATATTCCAAGACATGTTTGTCAAATAAAACCAGTCAAGTGCCTAAGTGAAAAATTATTCCAGATTTATGTATGACTGAAAAGATACTATTACAGAATAGCTATTATACAACCTTAAACCTTTAAAAAATACTGTAATCCAACACTATACACAATATATCTCTGAGCACAATATTTTACAGCTTAGAAGACACACAGCCTTATGCTACTTAACAATCCAGTAAATTACTTGGTTTGGTATCATTTCTTTTCTTGAAAATTATGAATCCTCTTCATTTAAGAATTTAACTTACTTTATAGTCAACTTGCACATACCTTCTACACTTACACTTTCCTTTTTCCCACTGATCTCCATATTAACATATCTTTGCATTCCCAAGTCATTCTTAGCTGCTGAATTAATCATGTTCTTTTGTATCTCTTTTTCCTAAAAGACCTCTCCTCATCAGCCATCTTTTTCCAAATAATCTACCTTCCACAAACTACCCTTTTCTTTTTTAACTAACATTTTAGCTGTGCCTTTTAACTAGGATGTTGACTTCTGAGCATTCTGGTGTCTGAAAACCTCAAACAATTCTCAATACATTAATATCATGACAGGTTTGAATTCTTTATTTGCTGTTTCTTTATCTTCAAATTTGAAAAAATACTGATTTAAAAACCACACAAAAAGTGTCCAGTATTTTTACGTATTATGTACAAACATGGGCTGTAAAAGAAAATAATTTGAGATTATTTGGGTTTTGGAGATGAGTCTGGTATTTACAGCATAGACATATATTCCCACGAAAATTACAATGGTTATGGTCAATGGCACCTATGACTATCAGGTTATCTTCAAAACCTAGTCTTCAAATTTAAATACTATTTTTCAGAAAGTCAATATTAAAAGGAACCTTTACATAAATCAAGCCATTCTATTAGTGGAAAAATAAGGCCCATACCTTCCAAAAAAGTGAAGCTTCCCTAAAATACAAATTTATTGTCTAGATAATATTTTAAAGTTGGTACAGCCATTCCTTATCTCTCTGAAAGAGATTCACAAATTGTTCAGATTTCATTTGATTGTACTTAAGAGCCACATATATCAAATATCCTGTTGTTCTCATCTGCTAATGCCAGCAACGAGGGTCAAATGTATTTGACTTTCGATTAACACCAGATCCTGGATAAGAAAACAGCATTTCCATAGCTCCTCAGGGAGCACAAACCTGAATACAAGTCAAATGACCACTCACAGCATCACAGCCTGCGGGTCAGAAGGGACATCTGGAGGGCATCTCCTCCACCCTCCCACTCAATGCAAAACTCTTGCCACAGTTCCATTAACTGAGTCCTGAAAACTTCCAAATGTGATAAATCCTCTAGCTCTCCAGCACTCCTGTTCATCCAAGACAACAAATTTACCCTAATATCCAATCTGCAGCTCCCAAGCCACAGCATGGGGCTGCAGGCCCTTGTTGTACCGGCGCCACTAGCAAGAAGAGTTACAGAACTTAATGTTCTCTTCAAGAATTTGAAGAAGTTTCCAGGGGAGCCCCTGGACTCCCTCTTCCAACTGTTCCTTGGGAGTTACATGTGCCCTGGATTGCACAGCACCCTGGCAACCCTACACTGGAGCCCTCCCCAGTTTTTCACTCCTTAAGATGGGGATCCCAACTCTGGCCACACAGTGCAAGACAACACGGCTCTCATGTGTGATCAGAACACACTGTCACCCTCATTTCTCACTCCAGCTATGCCTCTCTTCTTTACAGCTTCCTCTCACCAACATCAGGTATATCACTCCAGTTCATAAAAGCACTCGTGAATTTATCATACGCAGCCCATTCTAAAAATGTTTTTATAAATTTTTTGCTCTTGATTCTTCTGTGCATCTCTATTGTTTCAATCTGCCACACAGTACAAAGAAAAAACACAACCAGATTCCATATCACATGTACATTTGAATAAAAAGGATGTGCAATGTTTATTTAGCATTCAGCAACTGAAAGACTTATCAGTGTGGTATGTCCACACAGAATATACCCTCCAAAATGCTACTGCTTCTTATTTCTTTGAAGATGTCACCACTTACCTTCAAAGTCAAGGCATTCTTGGTTCCTCTACTCTCAAGATTCCTGTCTCTCACTGCTTAACATCTCAAGCTACCTGCACTTGTCCTGGCCACTTTGCAACTAACTCATTTCCATGCGCTGCCTGCACATGAAGAACCTTCTGATAAAACAAAACTAGGACTCTCTTGAATGTGCTTCTGAAATGCAGTTGTGTGTTGTTCCCTGCATAACAAGTCACCAAGAACATCACTGTGGGAGCCTTACCAGCTAAGGGAAGGTACACACTAACAGCTGTCCTTTGAGGCTCTTTCCTACTGCTGCCAACTCCAGCATGTCACAGCACTGAGCACGACACTGCCATTAACCCACTGCTGCCTCTTCTCAGCAGAGCAAACCCTGCCAGGGTATTCAGGTCCCAGGCAAGCAGTTTTCACCATTATCTGCACAGCACCAGGGAATACCACCCAAACACTTCCCATACACAGGTGTCTGTAACAGACAGAAAACCTTCTATCTTGCCAAAACAGCTACAAGTCTCCTAGAGGTGGTCCATGCCCCAAGCCTGTTGGTGTTTAAGAGGCGTTTGGACAACGCCCTTAACAGATGATTGCTGTAGGTCCCCTCCAACCAAAATACTTTGTTCTACAATGGAGAACCTCTCCCCAGACTTAAGCTATACAGGCCTCTTTTAAGGGCTAGGATGGCTAAATAAAAACTTACATTCTGAAAGATTTCTGCAGATTTGTAAGAAGATATGTCTTCCATTCCCAGGTAATTTTTTGCCTCTGGGGAATGTACAGGTTCTGACACTACATTAATTTTTAAAGAAATTCATACAAAGATCTATTTCTAAAGCAGCAGCCACTACTGATCTACCTCACAGTGGGTGCCATCAGCAAAGGGATTCCACCCTGTACAACAACTAAGCATGAAGACTGATACTGTAATTTCATGTTTGCCCAAGAGGTGAACAAATTCATCCCTTAATCTTTAGAAAGAGGTATCACATTGTGCAAACCTAACTGACATACATTACTGAAACCAAACACACACACACACTCTATAATCAAATAATAAAGGCAGTGATCTGCTCAGACTGATAAAAAAAATAAAATCTTTTGCAGCTTCTCTGCAAGTCACATGTATTGCTGTATCATCTCATTATACTGACAAGTAAGTTCCTGTCTTTATTCTTAATGAAATATAAGTAAAATAAACAATTTCCTGGCAATCCTTCATTCAATTACAATACAACTTCTATTACGGGACTAAGTTCCACAAATGATTTTATTACTCGACTAATTCTAAAAATAATTTTCACCAAGAGGGGGTTGCAAGTATGGATAAGAGAGACTAACTGTTCATAAATAAAGATATTGTTAGACTTGTTGCATCATGAACTCAATAGACATGAAAAATATCAATAGACATGAAAAAGCCTGTAGCTGCTTAATGACCATAGCCAGGAAAATTATTTCTGATAATTCCTGTGTTTCAGACGCATTTTACTATGTAAAATTTCTGATCTACTTCAATCAACTAGAATAATCTTTTTTAAATTTGGACAGAGATTGTTTTTATTCCTCCAGAAATCTGAACTGGATTGGGCAATATATTCTCTTTGATAAAACAAATTTTAGAAGTGAATATTCATAAGCTTGCAGAAGATTTCAAATTTCCATTGCACAGCACAGATCATACTCAAAACACAGGAACAGCTTTTTGTTGTAAGTTGGCATTTTTAGCTATAATTTAAAATTGTCTTTAAATATTCTTCATTCTCTCCAGCTTGACTCTCAATACTAGTAAAACAATGAAATGCAAGAATATCCTATTTTAGAAATCTTCCATTTAGTAAGTATAGAAAAAATGCCTTCAGATGTCTAAAGTGTTTTCAAACACTTGTGTATCACTTCATAAAACCTGGATTACGAACATGAAATACAACTACGTCTGAATATTTAGAAAGTAAATAGAGTACATATCTATTTTTTAAAAATTTTTAAATCTGGTCTTCAAAGTATTTATGGATGTTTAAACTGACAAATACTCAAATATCTGAAGTTCATATAGTGGGTTAAACCTACAAGGAAAGTGTAGATTTTATCTTTTAAATCCTTCTTTTCCCTCCTCTTCCTTTACTTGGAGAAACTCAATCTCCCTTTGTCTCACTACAACTGAAATGTTTCTATTTTATTAGACTTCTACTTTCTGTTCTAGTCTTTTCTTAAGGAGTGTAAGAGGCCATCCAGGCCAGTTCTAGCCCTTTTTTTTTCTCATGTCTATTAGCCACAGAAGCACGTACTTAAAAATTAAATTTTCTACCATGTGAATTAAGTCTTCTCTATTAATTTCATGTTCATTGGTCAAAATTTCAATTGTCCAAGTTATCTTATGCATAACAGCCTTATAAACACTCTTGAAGAATAACAGTAATGTAAAAGACCACAACCCACTAGTTCATCTTCTCCAATAGTTCAATTTTAAAAGTAGAAATAAAAAGAAGAAAATAATTACTACAGAGAAAACACAGAACATCTATATTAGTTCAAAGGAATTAAGGGGCAATTTTCAGCACCATCAAAGCTTTTTTATAATAAAGCTTTTGTAGGATATGAAAGACACGTCTTCACAGTGTTACAAAACTGTATTTGGAAAAGCTAGGAAAGCAAAACCAAGACAGCATAACTTGACAAAATACTTAATCCTTTCTTGGCAATATATTCTTACATTGCTATTTCACCACCATTTACTAACATAATAAAAGACAAGAAATAAGTTGCAGAGATATATTTTTAGTATGGAAAGATGATTTTAAGGTATAAGTAAATTAAATAATTTTGATATAAATCATTTGTATGTATCTATAAACATAATAAATATAATTAGGTATCATTAATATATAAATAATACAGATATTTAAGTCAGAATTCAATACAGTCCTTGACAAAAATGTCATCTAAGCTTTATGCTGGTAATTAAATATTAATTGCAATACCATAGTAACGGAAACATTGTCTGCTCTTTTACTGAGACAGATCCACTAGAAACATTTGTCATTCAGAGATAACATCCAGTATTTCCTCTAAGGCTACATGAGTAATCTTCCTCAGGTTTTTGCCATAAAGTTTTTTAGAATAACATTTCCGTGCTTAAGAATTAATATAATATGAAAAAGAAATCATCTAGGTGAGTGCTGTATGAGAAATTCTCCCTACAATACTCCTGCCACAGGGAAAAAAATAAAAACATCTTTTTGAATCAGTAGCCAAATTCCATTTAGAATAAACTGTGGGAAGATTTCACCTTCTGGAAACTAGTCAGCGCTGGCCTTTAGCACCAGCACCTGCTTCTCAGAAGGCTGAGAAGTGATATGTTTTTTAAAATCAATTTAACATCTTTGATTCTTTCACCATCATTTTACAGAAGCCATGATTAAGGAACACTTGCTACCAACTCAACTAAAAAATAAATTTCAAATACCTGCAACCAAAATTCTTTGGGTTTTTCCTACAGCTCAGTACTAGCAAATAGAATAGAAGCAAGGAAACATCTTTCATTAGCACTCTAAATTCGGCAAAAGTGACTAACAAAGACTATGTCTACCTTGCTGATGGAAAAATATTCTGGGACACTGCCTAGTAATAAGAATTAAGAGGATACAGTAAAATGACAAGACTAAAAATACTGTGCAGGCTTGCCTCAAAATTTTCTAAAGCTGAGTATTTGCATTATTAAGTATAATGTATCTCTTACCATCTTCATTCAGGAACAATTTGTTGAATCTTAATCCACTAGGCTCTTTACCAACATATCTGTGCACATACTCTGTGCCAAGATCATTGACAGCAATCGCATATTTCAAAGGCTTTACGCAGGACTGAAGACAAAATGGAACTTTGGTATCACCCACAGAATGCCTGGGAAAAACACAGATAAAGAGAACTGAAATTTCCTGTTTGTCAGCTGTGGCAATAGAGTGTTAAATGCTTCATCTATCCTTCAATATACAAGGACTATTTAACAAAAACGGCCCAAAAAGCAAAAGCATATTATTACTAAGTCTCATTTTAAAGAACATAACAATGAGATTTAGAGGTTTTAGCAACTGACTCCATGAACCAAGCATAACAAAGTCAGCTGCTGACTACTGCAGAGGTAACAAAATAAAAACAAGTTCAAAAATGGGTTTGTACCAGAGCAAAAAATCACCTCAGACCCCTAGTCTTACACTTACCCTACTCAATTGCAAATCACA
Source organism: Acrocephalus scirpaceus scirpaceus (assembly GCA_910950805.1). Taxonomy (NCBI): domain Eukaryota; kingdom Metazoa; phylum Chordata; class Aves; order Passeriformes; family Sylviidae; genus Acrocephalus; species Acrocephalus scirpaceus. Next base: position 40,351,681 of record OU383779.1, on the reverse strand, counting down.
TGCTCAGCAGGGTAGAGCTGACCCAAATAGAGCCACTATACTGATTTATGGCTATATAAACAAAGATGAGATACAGCTTGGGTTTGCAATTTGAGAACAATAATCAAATAGCTGTATTTACATTTCCTTTAATAATGGCAAAGTTATAACACTTATTACATGCTATCTTTTGGAAAGTTTACTTTCAGCATCTATGTCAGACTGCACCAAAGAGTGACTCATGCAAGCAGCATATGCCACATCTAGATAGAGCAAAAGGCTTGAAGGAGCCACTCGTCTGATGGCAAAATCAGGAATGTATTTGCTTCTGCTCTTTGCAGAAAACACAAGAAGGTTTCAGTAAAAATCACAATACCATTTTGGCATTATAAAAGCTAACATTACACAACATTAAGCACTATAAAAATTAAGATTATAAGAACTTTCATTAGCACATAATATTCAAAACAAAGCAAAATGCCAGAAAAGTATAAGGTTTTTTTACTATTAATAGATTATAATTCAGACACTTATATGGGGAGATGAAAAAAATACTTCTGCTCACTTGTACAGCTCTACAGCTCCCCTGAGATTACAGAACATATGGCTAATTAGAAGCAAACATATGGATCTCAACAGATCATGGCAAAATGAACTCCCAGCCACAGTCACCAGAAGCAAGTCTGATGTTCTCAGGAATGCCCCATTCACAAACACAACACCTAAAAATTGCAGTTTCCAAAACCTGCAGTAGGACCATAGCAGGTCAGCAGAGCTGATGAGCAACTTGCATTGTGTACTCACAAAGGAAGACACAGAGCTCATGTTACTTCTCAGCTAGATGGTGCAAAGTATCCCTTTACATTTGGGCTCCTAACTGTCTGCTACTCTGAGTTACTAATACTGAGAAAAATAAAATCACTCAGACTAGATCTAAGACCTACATACACCCTTACAGGGGAAAGCATGATAAACCTGAAAAGCAAAATCATATTCAGCTCTGTCCAGTTTCTGTATCTTCATTTTCTTTTTAAAGAACATGAATCTGCATTTTTTCAGTGACACACAGATTATATAACAATGCTACAGTGAAAACATTAAAATGCAGAGGAGGAGTTAACACTTAACTACATTGTGACCTACACAGAAAGTTATATAGCTTGATGCACAGGTACTGTTAGACAAAGCTTTTCAACTTCCAAATATTAAATATGCTACTACAGAAACATTGCCTCTACTTTTCCTTCAACTATTCCAAAACCAAAATGTTTAAGTTAGAATATACCTCTGTCCATCAACGGTGCAAAGTGACACCCCCCACAAATCGGGGCTGAACTTGGCCAGTTGTGGAATATAGTCAGCAACCTATCACAGTGTGAAATAAAGAGAGACACATTACAATTCCAAAATACTTAACTCTACCTTAATTACAATAAATATCAATGGAAAGAATACACAGGGCACAACTGAGTCATTCTACAAATAATCACCTGGTATACCTAAAACTTCATTAGAAATTATTATATTCACTAGATGACTATTCACTTTATTGAATAAAACATCTTTTCAAAGTAAAATTTTCAGCCCATTCTGAATCTCAGCATGTCCAGCATTTTCAAATAATGTAAAATTTTTAGCTTGTAACACAGTCTGGGATTTTTCAAGTAATTTATTGAAAATAAGCACCAGAATAATTTTTATTTACTAACAAAGGTACAGTATTAACAGTTACTTTTGTCATACAATCCAGACAGATGTGTAGAGCTGCAGAATTTTTCTATAGCCTAACTGACAAATTATACAGCAGTTTTACAGTTTAGGTAAATTAAAGAATAATGCTATTTTCACATTCCAACAACAAAATGCTACAAGATTCTTAGAGGCTGTGAACTGTATTTCTAACACAGTTTACAAGTTGCAGGCATAACTGAACTTCCAAAACTCTTTCATCAAGTTACCACTTTAATTTTGCTAAAAATGTTAAGAAAAATCTGTCTACCTAACAAATTATGCATTTGGTTAATACTGAAAATCTGCACAAGTTTGAAGTTGATTTACAAAGTGGTTACCTTTCCTCCAGATTGTTTTTTAGCACTTTCATATAGCTCATCAATATGAGAAGTAAACGACATAAAATCTGGAATGACAAACTTCCTTCTGAAAGCTTGAGTAAGCAACACAATATTACTTTGTACACACCTGCAAAAAGTTAAAAACGTTTATTAGTGCTTTGACAATGTACTGTCAAAAAGCATACTTAAGTCGCAATTACGTGTTATTTAATTAGGACCTTCAGTCCCCTGAAGCCACATGCCTACAAGAACAAGTCTTCATTACTTTTCCAATTTGCCACTCTATTTTTTAAAAATAGTTTTAATAGCTTTGTTCTAATTATTTTGATTCCTTTCTACTTCAAGCTCTCTTTTGAAGTTTCAACTGTGAAGCTGTATTGCAAGTTATTATCAATCTGCCTTCAAGCAGCACCTCAGCTTGCAAAAGGAACCTACAAGCACCCAAATCTTAGGATCAAGTCATCTGAAGTTTATCTAACTCAGTCCTTGTCTAAAAAAAGCACTAATTTCAGAGTTAGATCAGACTTGGGAGGTTCAGGGTTGCTTTCTCTCACTTCACCATTTCACCAGGAACTGAGGTGAGGACGCTGCCAACAGACCAATCACTTAGTAGAGTGATTCCACCCTACTAAGAAAAAAAACCCTGTGGAAAAACTCGATAACATCTCCTCAACTAAGCAAAATTCACTAGTGAGCCGTACGGCAAGGTTCTTGGTTCAAACCGCCAGCACTCAAGGAATCTCTGTTGCCTTTTAGCCCAGAACTAAGTTCCACTATCGGTCACACCCTCGAACGCCAGCCCATCTGGGACAGTTAAAAAACCGATGAGGTAAAAAGGAAAAGACTTATCTAGGACAAACAGAGGGAAGGACGAAAACACAACTGAGACATGCTGAAAGTGGTGTGTCTGTGAATGAGAGACGAGAGCACGAGCAGGGTGGGAATTGGGAGCCATTATCAAGTCATTTGAAATATGACCTGATAAAGGGTATTAACAGCAAGGAGGACATGGGAGGTTTGTTAAACAAACGGTTTAACAGCAAATAAACAGTTAACACCTTCATACCATGCCTTCTGGCAGTGTTGACAGAAGCAGAAACATACTATTAATGCAGGCAAATGGAAAATTAAGAACATACAGGCACATACTACAAAGAACATACCTTCCAATTAAGACTTATTCAGAAAAAAAAATTTAGGGAAATGTTTTCACTTAGAATAGATATTTCAATAATCCTACTATTAAAGTCATCATTAGTTCAAAATGAAGGTGCATGAAGACCAGTGAAGAAACAGAATTATACTCCCTTTGAATCGCCCTCTCTTTTCCTAAGCCTTTAAACTCCTCCGTACTTCCTCGACTTTTATCTTAAATTCAACTGATACTCATTCCAAATGCTGATAGGCACTGCTCTCCGAAAGTGAAAGAGAAACTAAAGTTTCCTATGTACGAAGTCACCTTACAAACTGCCAACTGTAATACGCTGCTTTCTTAGCCTACATTAAAATTGTAGTCGAGTTGGTTTTGTTGCAATCTGTCATGTTTTTTTTCCTGTATCTTGCAAAAAATCCTGTTTGCTTTTGTTCCCAGCAGCTTCCAATTACAGTCACCACTCCAGGTGCAAAACTCCTGTTCAAAAGTAATTAATAACACTGATGGCAGCTATGTGTGCAGAAAGAGCAGCAACATGAGGTGCACTAGCTTCAAATTTCAGATGCACTTCTACACTGTACTACCCTAAGATCACATTATGTTTCTGAAAAAGAAGGGCATTTAGTCACTTAAAATTAACACCAAGCCTATGATGCTCACTTCAACAGTCCAATCGTTTTAATGCAGGGATTAAAACTCACTACAGAAATGGCTGTGAAGGACATTACTTATTGTTACCAATTTTTCCCAGACTCTGCCAAGGTCATTGTCTGGCTGTTTGTCCTGGTACGACTTAACCCAAGCAAATCATATTAATTCACAGACTAAACTAAATACAAGAGTTCAAGTAATCTAGATGGGTGTTCAGAACAATAGGTGCATGGACAAAATAACAGAGTTCTTAGGTCTCCCTTTAACAGGACAGTAAACAGGACTGACAGTTTTCAGTCAGCCAGGACATGAGCCATGACAGCCTCTAAAATTCTGCAGCTGACATCTCCTCCCTACAGAAGTAATTAACTAATTATGTTCCAGGTAACCCTCTGGAGATGGCTGGCCTCAGGCTCCAAAGAAGAGGAGCAATAGGAAAAGATCACAGGAAGGAATCAATATAGTTATATTGATAAAAACCTTTCTACGGTCAAATCTTGTGAGCAACTTGGCCCTTATCTCTCACATAGTTTAGTGGTGTTCAGGATATGTACACTAAAAACTTCCAATTTTACATTCTTCCATTTTGACAAACTTTATAATCTCAGCCTGAAAAAAAAGGATTGTTTGCCAAATCCCAATCCAAGAATTTCTTGCCCCACTTTAAAAAATGTCATTTCAAACTACAAATTTTTCCTGATACATTTTGGTTAGGAAGATTAAGCTGCAAGTCCTATGATCTATATTAACTATCAATGACTTGTATAACTAAGTTCAAAAGCAACAGTTTGAGGGGTTTTGGAAATTGCATCTTTGCTCTCTTGCATGAAGTTAGGATCAGTTTGTTTCCTTTACCTTATTAGGTTTAATCCTAAATGGATTAAACCTAATAAACCTTGTTAGGTTTATCCATTATTTTTCAAGTTCTGACTCAGATTGCTGATTACTAGTTCCCTACACAAAGCAGCCCAAGTTTCATCTAACAATAGACGGTACTATTACATTAAGTAGTACCACAAAAGAAAAATGGAAAGAAAAAACTTCTCATAGCAAGCTAACCAGCATGTTGCACTGCTTTCAGCAGCAGCCCAGTCTCACCCTGCAAAGATCACATTATGTTACACAAATGCAACATGATAAGAATTTACAAAAAAGCTTGCAAAGGAATCTTCTGCTGCTGCAAAGAAAAACTTGCTATGTGAAGTAAGATTCACCTCTCCACCTCTGTATAAACTTTACATTCAAAACTCTTCCTACACAAGAAGCAACCATGTAAACTTTCCACAAATTGTTATAGTAATGACTAGTCTCCTTACACAGAGGATCAAATCCCAGAGATGTGACACAGAACATAAGATAATCCTGCTAATTAGCAATCAATTCTTTTTCAAATGCAGAGCCCTTGCCTAAAACATAATTCAGTTTACTGTGACAAATAAGCCTTTTAGTATAAATGTATCATATAACAGCAAATGCATATCCTTCCAATCCATCCATACACCCAGGAAGGTTTGTGATTGTAACAATTTTGAGTTTTTACTCTGCTGACAATAAAAAGTCTAGACCAGTTAAGACCTGGTCTAGAACTTAACACAGGAGTAAAATTAGTCCATGCTGGACCTTTACAAAGTATCTCACATTTGCTTAAGTAGTTGACTGGTTTTTTTGTCACACACACAGACATTCACCTTTTTTCAATCTATTTCCAAAAAATGTTTATATATTTTTTTATACATATACACATACATTTTATGTTTATACTTTTATTCTTAAACTATGTAAATACATAGTATAGCATAAGCACATACTGTATATATTTTATATACCTATATGCATATATGTATTATATATACACACTTTAAAAATTGTATATGCAAATAAGTTTTAGGTATTATGATCTAACCTGCAAATGGAATAAAAATGCAGACAGAAAAATAGTCTAAAAATTTCATTTCAAAATTTAAGAGCCTCTAAATATCCAATCTTTTGGCACACAAAAGCTGTAAGTAGAGGAGCAAAGGAGCATGCTTGAAATGAACAGAAGACAACCTGAACAGTGCTTATAGTATTCAGCTGACTACAGACTTCACTAAAAAAACCACAAAAGCATCACTAAAATACAGCACACAGATCTTTTCCAAAACAGACCAATGTCTGCAATCCTAACCCCTCTTATCTCCACATATCTTGAAATTTAACGTTGCTGTTTTCCACATACCCACTTTTAGAATTACATACATGCTCTGAACATCTTGCCACACAGAAGCAGCATCCTGAACTTCAGATTAAAAACTGACAATGCAATGGGAGAGCAGTTTTATGTAATCCTACTAAACACTTCATGCTGCATCAATTAACTTTGTTTGGCATCTGACCAAGAGCTGCAGTATGGGGTCAGACATACACGCAAACAGCACTGGCACATTAATCTCCTGTGGAGATCACACTGCCTGTTTGCTGCGTGAAATCTGAGAACAAACTTTTATCAAAACAGCATCAGAAGTGTGTGTTTGACTCCCTTTCTAACTGATTTATATACTTAATTTCTCTTCTTAAGACAGCACTCAGTAACACAGACAGCATTCATCCAGAATTAGAGTTACATAATTGACAAAAAGTTTACTTTTTAAAAAGGTCTTTGTCCAGCATAACACCATCTGAAGTAGTCTGAAGAGTCAGTCTTAGCATATCCATGCACTCTTTCAATCGAGGATCAGATGTACGTAATCCTGTAGATTTGAGTGCCTATTACAATAAAACAATAATTACTAAGTGAAAAGATATGCTATTACAATCCAGTTATCTGCTGCTTTATCACTATAAGAGATCTGCCACTGCATCATCAACAGAGACATTGTGACACTTTACTGATTCTTTAGCAATTTCCTTTGGCCATTTTGGCTGCATTTTATGTCAAAGCATTAATGTTACTTGAAATCCAGCGGTCCAACTACATTTTACACAAGCACAAATACTACTGAGCCATGCCATAGGCACAGCTGCCTTCAAGCATACCCTTTTGCACATCAAAGAAGTGAATAATAACATTAATACACTCATTCTCTTTAACAGGACAGTAAACAGGACTGACGTTCTCTTACTTAAGTATAGAAACAGCACTGGGGGGAAAACAATAGTTACATTCCTTCCTGCAGCTAAACACGCACAACAGAAATTCTTTGCTTTGCATTCTTGCATTTAGAATGTTTAAATAACCTTACAGTAGTTAGCTTTCATACAGCACTTTGAAACAATAAACTTACAGTTATGAATTTATGAACTGGTATTTTTTCTTGTCCTTCTGCAATAGTATAGAAAAGAAGATCTTCTAAGCTGGGAAGGAGACCTTGTTTCACTTTACTGGAAAACAAAAAAAAAAAGCACAGATTATTTTAGTGTCTATTTTTATTTATACACATTTTTACACTATTCTCAGGGAAACACATTTGCATTGCTACCACTAATTTCAAAGAATATTTTTACCAGTGAACACAAAACTTAGTTAGACTTTAAATAGAAAAAAAAAAGGTAATATTACAAGCAGCTTACATAGATTTTACAGTAGCAAACATTCTTAATTGCAACTCAGTCATATTTTTACTGTCATACATTTACCACGAAGATTATATTTAAATTTTTTGAGACCAGATTAATCGCATATCCCTTTTTGAAGATACCAAGGATAGGTATGTTACTTGCAGAAGATTAATTATTTATAAGATTCCAGGATGCACATGCCTCATAATGAAGTTGTAGAGCATACTGACCCAACTGTTCTACAAGCAAGAGAAGATGATAAATGTGTAATATCTTCTTACAAACAGTCCTGTTTTCAGGACTCCACAGAGGAGTCCTAACGTCCTTATCCTTCTAGAAGCTTATGTAAGCCCCATCAGTTACCATGAAACAAGCAAAGCCATCTGCAGCATAATAGAGCACCTGAAGCAGAAGGAGTGACTCTCATCACACCTACTTAGCTAAGTAAACCCAGTGTAGATGCACCTTTAAAGGTCACTGTGCTTATCAGTGTAAACACGCCGGCATTACCCATTTCACTCCCAGATACGCTTTCCCTATGCCTGCAGCTTTTCGTTACCTGCATTTCCATTTTATGTGAAATCTGAAGGAAACCTACCAAACTAGGCACTCAGATTCCTTCTAAGACAGAAAGCTGTAGTACTGACAGCTTTCCCTCAAGGCCTTTGGAACTTTACAGATTTAACCTATAAAAAGTATAAAAATATTCCCTGATATTCCAAAGCACCCTGTAGCAAGCAGGAGCCCAAGTCTTCACACTTCCAGACTGCGAGGGGCAGCGACAGCAAAGGGATTCTGATTCTTTGGTGCCCTGAAGTGCCCAGGTTTGTTTCCAGACAAAAAAAGCCAATGTTCCAATGTTTGACAAACAAAAATACATAAAACCAAAAGAAAAAAGATGTAGATAGTAACTAAAATGTAGAGTATGCAGGCTTACATTATTTCAGCCATCAATTTTAAAGGTCTATCTTATAATCTAGTAATCCCGGCAATACTTTGTTACTATACAGTAATAGATAAACGATTACCTGAAACTAGAATGCTCAGTCGCATTTTATGTATTTTTATACATTTATGCATATGTTTACAAAAAGCAGGTCCAAATTCTAGTCACTGACGTTTTCAAGAGATTAGTAATTCTTTGAATAACAGAATTCAGGGTTGCAACTGCAAAAATAAAATGCTATAGCTAAGCACATACCCTAGATAGGCAAATGCAGTCTTACCGACTGACGTTTAATCCTCTCTTCTGCCAATACTTACACAAGTCAGATTTATGATTATTTTTAATAAAAATCTGATTATATCCAAATACCCTTATAAATTTAAGACAACCTCTAGATTACCCTTGCCTCCCTCCTTTCCTTGTAACTAGCTGTGAAAACCAGTAGTAAAAAATACCACCTCTCGTTTTCCAATTTAAAACACTGTACTGACATACTAAGAACAGAAGACAGCTTTGTAAGCCAACAGAACTTTCCTTGTCTTACAGTCTAGATTTTTTTTTTAATTTAAATTATGCTGGCTCACTAAGGCACAGACAGGCTGGCAATTCAACCACGACAAATGCTTGCAACTACCTCAAGCAAATTACCAAACAGCCCTTTTCCTAAAGAAAATTCAGGTTGTCCAAGTAGCGTATTTCACTTTCAATCCCTTGGCGACAGTATGTCCAGTCAAGCCAACAGAACCAGAACTATCAACACAGCAACTAAAGCTGCACCCTGTGTCTGCATCCTAATTCTGCAGGAAACTAATTTTATAAGTTACATTGTCTACACCCCTACATCTTCATCATTTACACAAGGCATTCAACTGAGCTCCCCCAAATGTCAAGATTTCATATTTTAAGGAATGGCTCTGCTACATGAGTCATTCCTGGACTGTTAAGGAAACTTTCCTATTTCACTTAGGCAAAAGCAGCCAGCAAATACACTGAGAAATGTTAACTGATAACCTATTTAATTGCACATATCTGAGCAATTACTCAGAATTTTACAGCTGTTCTAAGTATGGAATTTGTATCTGGAAAGGTGCAGAAAAATACTTCGGCCATTTAACCAAGATTTTACTTGCCTCTTCATAAGATTTTCATCTATTAAAGAGACGCGCACCTTTCACAGCAGAAAATCTCTCAACGTAGTTTTCATATCTTTCACATCTGCTGTTGTTCAATATTGGGTCACTCAGCCTAATTAAACAATGGAGCTGCAGAGATGACCAAAGCAAAGAGGATGACATTCAATATATTTACAGAAAATTGCTCCTTGTCAAGTAGTCCATCTTTTGGTAAAGTTTATCAGCAAAATAGGGGTGAAAAGGCTTGCTCTGCAGTTTATCAGATCAGTGATGTCAGTAACTAATGTTTGCTTAACCTTAAAGATGTGTTTTGGCACTGTGAACATGCTTAGCAAGATAATTCTGTTCCACACATGTAAAAAGCTGTTTTTCAGGTCAGGGAACTTGCAATTTTCACAGTCAAATTAAGTGGAAATTCCAGTTTACCTGATTTAATGAATAATGACTTGTGATACTTATTTACCTTCTTTATAAAAATAAGTAAGCACCAGACTATTAAACAACTAGACTTCTTTGGTAGTATACTAATCTGTGGACTACAATACTGGTGGACTGTTTTTTAAATACAAAGAAAAACCAACACAGGAATTCCAAGCACAACGACTTTGCAGTCCTTCTTTCAGCTCTTTCTTTTGCATCACTACAATGCCTACCAGATTCTGGGGAGGACTTCATTTTAACAAATGCTGAATTTCTAGGATAAAAACAAGATTAAATTTCAAATAATGCAGAAGATTCTTACTCTGTAGTTCAGGATAGAACTGCCAAAATGCAGAACAGGATTTATAGAACAAATGATATAAAGATATGATATTGCTAGTAATAGTTTCAGGCATTATTAACAATATGACACCGGTCATAAAAATGAGGTCATGATTACTGTCACAAACAATGGTCCTTCAGGGACCATTTAAGATCTTCATCAATAACACTGACAGGGGGATTGAATGAAGCCTCAGCAAGTTTGCCAATGACACCAAGCTGAGCGGTGCAGGTGACAAGCCTGAGGGATGGGCCACTATCCAGAGTGACCTGGACAAACTCAAGAAGCTTGTCCAGGTGTGGACCTCATGAAGCTCAGCAAGGTAAAGTGCAGGGTTCTACACCTGGGTTCTACTCCTGGAATCAAACAGCCTGGGGGAAGAACAGATCAACAGCAGCCCTGCCAAGAAGGACTTGTGGGTGCTGGTGGAGGAGCGGCTGGGCATGACCCAGGCACAGGCACTCTGAGCCAAACGTGTCCTGGGCTGCATCCAGAGCAGTGTGTGCAGCAGGTCAAGGGAGGGGATTTTCCCCTTTACTCCACTCTGGTGAGATCCCACACAGGGTACTACATTCAGCTCTGGGGCCCGCAGCACAGGAATGACATCGGCCCCTTGGAGCAGGTCCAGAGGAAGCCACCAGGATGGTCAGAGGGATGAGCACCACTCCCAAGAGGTAAGGCTCAAGGAACTAGCGTTGCTCAGCCTGAAGAAGAGGGAGGTCCTGGGACACCTCACTGCAGCCTTTCAGTACCTACAGTGAATCTATAAGGAGGATGGGGACGGGCTTTTTAGCAGGGTCTGTCGCAACAGTGCAAGGCATAATGGTTTTCCACTAAAAGAGGGCAGCTTCTTCATATGAGATATAACAAAGCAATTTCGTGGTGAGGGTGGTGAAATGCTGGGCTGTCCAGAGAGCTGCCCCATCCCTGGAAACATTCAAGGTCAGATTGCATGAGGCTCTCAGCAGCCTGGTCTGGTTGAAGGTGTCCCTGCTCATTGCAGAGGGGTTTGGACTAACTGACCTTTAAATGGTCTCTTCCAATCCAAACGATTCTGGGATTCCATGAAAGCTGTAAGTCACAGTCAGTAGCCACTCTAAGACAGGCATCTTGCAGAAGTTGTCACCCTACTACAGATGTGGTATATCTTGGTTGTATCTCAACACTTATCAGGTCACTAAGTAACTACTTTCTGTCCACTCCTATGGTGAGACACTGGTCCGGGAACAGACGTGGGTAGCTATTTACCCAAGAACTACAAAGATTAAAGAGCAAACTAAATATTGATAAATTTAGACCAAAAATAGACATGTTTAGTAGCTAACAAAGTGCTTATGGTAAAACAAAAAACACTAGCTTCAAAACCTTGGCCTCTACAGAAGTTATGAAAGGTCTAACAAAAGTGCACTTCTGTTTCTTGCATCTCTGAATATTGTATCCACACTCCACCAGAAGTATCAGCAAAATTAAACACTGCTGGTTACTAGTTATTCCTCTATAATCTGGCCTGCAAAAGCAAATTTGTTTTTAAAAGTATCTTCAGAATTCATCTCTGCCCTTAAAAAAGAGCACTACCACTCCCTTGTCATTTAAAAAAAAAAATTAAACACTTCCTTTAACCATCTTATGATATTCTATATATTAGTGTCCAGCACTACTGCAATTTAGCTGTAAAGTGAGCAATTTAGCTTTTAAAAGTAAGGGTCACTCACATTTTGCTCCTCCCTCTCACATTAATCAAAGCCTTTTTGATTTAGAAGCTTCTACTAAGATTTATCCCTTTACTGTCCAGCATGAGATGCAAGATGAACTCTTATATTGAAAGTAAAAGCAAGCAAAGAACAGTTATATTGAAAGTAGGAGCAAAGGGTATTAAACATTATACATGTCTGTAACTGAGAAGTGTATTAGGCTACAGTGTTTTAATAACTCAGACATGAGCATAGATATTATTGTGTTTTAATCCACAGTTCCTAATAATTAAATTTACTGGTCTGTGACCACTCTCAGTTTAAGCTCAATTATTTTTCCTGTCCAAAATACATTACGTTTCTGTTGGATACACAGTGTGAAGGCTGGATAGCAGGGATAAGGAGGTGGTGAAAGATGTTACGGAAAAAATGCACCAGGGGACCTGGTTATGCAATGGGATACTAGTTATTTCATCAGCCACAGACCTCATAATTTATTCTCAGTATGAGGAATTAAGCTGCTCTAAATTTCTGTACAGTTTTTGCACAGAACATTTTAGGCTATTACTTGCAATTCCTACTCTGTATGCAAGGACTGTTAGGAAAGCAAATAAACAGGAAAACCTTACTGCTGTCTTTTGACATCATGGGTTATTTCAGTATCCCAGAACCATGACCTTAAAACCAAATAGAAAAAAAAATAGCCCCCCAACACTAACAAACAAACAAACTACTATCACCAGTTGGGTCCACAAACCATTTGCTAAACACCACTCAAATGTTAAGACACTACGGTAGGCAAAGTGCTGGAATCAGCAGAACACAGACTGCACTGACTTAGCCCAGTTGTCATTGCAGTTCTGGCACCTGTCTTTTGAAGAACCTCACTTTTCTTCTTGACCTTGTACTCTGTCTTAATATAGCAATGATTTTCACATGGAATGTACCATTTACAAAGGCTTGGAGGAAGATTTTCATATTTCTGCTTCAAGGAAAGTAAGAATGAACATATCCAGCAGGCTGACTAATGTGCCACCAGGAATTCCTGCACAATCTGAAATGAAAAGAAAGTTTCTAGCTTTTTCTGTATTGGTAACTATATGCTAAATGCTTCATAGACTCCCTGTTCATTTTGCAGTAAGACTCAAAGAACAAGCATCTGACTTTCAAGTACATTCTTTTGTCAATAGCCAAAAATTAAAAGCATTTAACTCATTTGTGATTACATAGCTTTACCACACATGTTAGAAATTAAAGGACTTGCCTAACTGATGCTAGCTGTAGGAAACTAATAACAGCTGAGTTTAAGAAAACGTTACCTCTTCAATAAATCACCCTTGCAATATCCTCAAAAACCCATCACAGCTGGCATGCTGGCTTTCTCCAAAGTTTTTAATGTCTGTATCTCTGCTTGAAAACAGAAGTGCAGTCTTTATAAACCACATCTAGTCAAGCCAAAAAAAAGTATTTTTTTGTTCCAAAACATTACATAGAGCGTTAATTCAAAGAGAAGACTTCATATTTATTGAACAATAGCATAAATTTAAAAATAATACCCATATGATTGTGTGTTATATTGTGTATGGTTACATAACCTGATGTGCATACATTTTTTAAGGCATCTGACAGCAGAAGTAACTGGTGATGCCTTTAAAGCAGGCTGAGCAGCTAACACATCTAGGGGGAAAAAGCAGAGAACAAGGCCACAGCCTCTCTCCCCATCTGCCATATTGAAGTTCATGCTAAAAATACCCCACAAGCCACAACCCAAAAGCAGAACTATTAACAAGCTAAGGGCTGAAGCCTTCCTGACTGGCCTTGTGGAATCTTCTCCAGACTTCCTCTTACCATTAGACTAACAGAGACTTTGCTCAGTGTCAAAACAAGGTACTCCTTTCTCAGCCCTGTTTCTTCTGTCATTTGCTCTTTTCATCTAAGTAAAAAGCATAGCAAAGCCCGGTAAAGCAGCTTGGGTTTAATTTTAATTAACCACCCCATAATCAGCACACAGGGTGCCTACAGGAATGCCACAGGGCACATTTCAAACACACGAAAAGAAGTCTTCATGGGGCTTTAAGTTAAGTTGTTAAACTTCTTGTACAAGGTTCTCTAAGATTCTAAATGTACCCAGGTTCAAATACACAGACTGCCAGACAGGGGGTGGTAGGAAATGAACACTCAAGACTTGCATAACGCTAAGGACTAACAGAGAAGAATGCTCTGCCAATCCATTTACCTCATCATTATACTCTACCCCGATATCCACTACCAGTCATTACCAAGTACAAAAACTGGAGCTGATACACCTGTCTCCGATTTTTTTTTTGGAGTATTTCAGGTTCTGAGTGAAGGAACACTAACTTCATAAAAATATACAGCCTTATCATTCTACTACTTGCAAGTACCTTTGTCACTAAGGGACAAATAAGGACCTCTTGGCACAGGCACACATTTGCAGCACCTATAAACATCTGTACTCACCACATATGGATGGCAGTATCTGTCCCTGGCTGCACTAGATCACAGAACTGTTAAGGCTGGAAGGGATCTCTGGAGATCACCCAGTCCAATGCCCCTGCCAAAGCTGGGTCACTCTAGGGGAGGTTACACAGGAACGCATCCAGGTGGATACAGACGCGGAGAAGACAGTGCTACAAAACTTCCAAGGCAGCACTACGCACCATGCACACTGCCTTTAATAATTAATGCGAGATGACACAGCTTTCGCTTCTCTTAAGAAATATTTTTAGCCAAGTGGAAGCGCTATCAAAGCCACCCTACTGGCATGCTGCCTGCGCCGGGCCTCCCCACGGACGGGACCCCGGCACATGCGGGAGGGACCCCCGGGCCGGGGCGCTGCCTCGGCCCCACGCCGCGGTGAGCGGAGTCCCGCCACGCGTGTGCGCTTCCCTCCCGATCCGAGCCGCCGGCCGCGACCTGCGGGACCCGCCGGCAGCCGGGCCCGCACCACCCGGGGAGCGGCCGGGATGGACCCCGGCACCCCCGAGGTCCCCGCACCTGCCGGGGAAGCGCCCGCCCGGCCCGGCCCCTTCCGCAGGCACCACGCGTGCGAGGGGGAGGCGGCGCTCACATGGCGCCTCCGCATCATCCCCCGCGCCCGCCGCCCCCTCCATACTCACTTCTCCCCGCCGCCGCCTACGGCCACCTCCTTGCTGCCGCCGCCGTGGTTATTGTTGTGGCCGCTGTCGGCGGGGGGCTCGCCGGGAGTCGGCGACGGCGCCTGCGCCCCCTTCCCCGGCTCCTCCAAGGCTCCCTCCGAGCGGGTGCATAGACCTCTCGCTGACGGCAGCGCCGCCGGGCCGCGGCGGGCGGCGGGCGGGCTAGCGCCGAGGGCGGCGAGCGGCGGCGGGAGGCGCCTGGTCGCGGCGGCGGGTCCCGGGGCCGAGGCCCCGCCGCCAGCCGCCCCCGGTGGGCCGAGCAGCAGCAGCTCCCGCAGCAGCGCCGAGCGCCACAGCCGCATCATCCTGCGCCACCGCGCCGACTGCCCGCCGCGCCGCCCGGCCGCGCCTCTCGCACCGCGCTGCACCCGCCCCCCACAGAGGGCCATTGGCCGAACCCGCCTAACTGTCAGCGCGCGGCGCGCCCACTGGCCCGCGGGGACGTCACTCAGAACCGTTGCCACGCCCCCGGCGCGGGCCGAGTCTCCCCGCCGGGCCGCTGGTGTCGCGCGCGGCCGGTGGGGTGGGAGCAGCAGCGCCCCAAGCGGGCGGACCCGGAGCGCTGAGGGGGGCCCCGGGGCGCCGCCTCCCTCCCTCCTTCCTTTTCTCCCTCCCTTCTTCCTTCCTTTCCTCCCGCCCTCCTTCCCACCCTCGCTCTGCGACGTGTAAAGGCGTTGGGAGCGGGCTGGGCTGCGGCGGTGTCGGGTTCAGGTTGCCATGGAAATGGCCATTTTTTAAAACTGTATGTTTTCGATTACGAAGTGTACCGCCTCTGCCGTGCCGGCGGGATCACAGAATACTCTGAGCTGGAAGGAACCCACAAGGGTCATCGAATCCAACTCCTGGCCCTGCATAGGACACCCTGTGCCTGCGAGCCTTGTCCGAACGTTTCTTGAACTCTTGTCAGGCTGGTGCTGTGACCATTTCCCTGAGAAGCCTGTTCTGGGTTGATTCTGATTGCCCGACCGTCCTCTGGGTGAAAAATATCTCCCAATATCCAGCCTAAACCTCTGCTGACACAACTTCAGGCTGTTCCCTCAGTCCCGTCAGTGGTCACCACAGAGAAGAGAGAAGGATGCCCAGGGCCTGCGTCCGTCACCCAGCAGGCACCCTAGGAAAGGGCTCGGGGAACAGGAGCCTGTTGGAAATACCCTCACCAGGAATGGTTGTTACCACATTCTTTGGGTCAAGCGCTTCCAGCAAGGAGCAGAGCTACTAAAGGGTTTACACGTACTTTCAGTAAAAAGGTAACTGCATGGTTCATTGCCAAAACTTACAGTGGAGGCTGTCAAGTCTTGGTCAAATGTCTGAAGCTTTTGGTTTTAAAGAAAACTAAATAAACCAAACACAAACCCACAAAAATCAACCACCTCGGTACCCAGGTGAACTGGGTGCGGCCATTCTTCATGTTCACATCATCAAACATTTAATCAGAGTATAGAAATTTTGCTGCTGCTCACCTACAGGTCCCAATCTGGGAACGACCCGACCCATGGTTGTGAAGTCCTAAAGGCAAAAGTGTAGCAGAGAAAAGTAGCAGAAAATAACTGCAGGGCTTCAGTACAAGGTGTAAATGTCGCTCTTTATATACACTTAAGCTTCTGTCACAGCTGTCAGGATATAGCATTTTGGAAGTCACAGATTTTGCAGTTACTTGGTGAAACTTTGCTCACATCACCAACTGCTAAATTTGTCCTAGATGAGTACAAGTCTATATTAACAAATTGTATCCATTGTGGGTAACAGTAGAAGAGGAGATTTCTTGTCATCCTACTTCCTCAGTAATGCCAACATGCAAAACCAGTTTTTTAATTGTCCCTAGTCTTCTTAGTTTAGGAATCCTAATTTTCAGAGCAAAAATGTAAATAGTTGTGGAGCTGTGAGTTTATTACGGCTAAATTTCATTGTAAACAATTTCCCCATGCATTGAGGTTTATTTCATCTGGTATGTTTATTATGTTTGGCAGAGGTGGGGGAGGAAAAGCTGCAATTCTGAGTTAAAATGATCTTGCTGCACACTTTATTGGAAGAGTTTTACTCTGAAGGTACTGATATTTTGTTTTCCACCCACCCCCCCCAAGACTGAAAGTTTCAGCTCTCTAGGCATACTAAATTGTTCTTAAAGACCCCCATAAAACAGAGAGCGCTCTGTTACCTGTTCTTCACTCTGAGATAACTACAAATAGACATGGAGAATAGTCTTGCCTTGTGCTTCTACTTACCCGGCAGCACAAATACCCACAGGAGTTCCCTATGCTAATAAATTGTCACAACAGCCATGAGGGTTTTGGGAAGAAGATATAAAGATAGCTGATAATCTATGCCTATAAAATGAGCCTCCAAAAAAAAAAAAAAAAAAAACCCCAATGGTTTTTCTTCCTACTGATCAAGGAAACTTGAAATACCAGTGTGGGATGTGTAATCCTGTGCTGCAGTAACTTCACATACAAAAATGCAAAGTACCTGCAGTTCTCATGCACTTATTACGTTACCTATTATATTTCCTGGAACTAATTTTGGATTTCCATTTGCTAAGTCCTTTTTGGCAAGCCAATACTGCCTCTTTTATCCTGCTGCCTCATAATAATATTTCTCATTTTTAAAATTACGTTATGTAAAATACTCTAAAGATAGAAGTGTCTCAAGCACCTTTTCCATTCTTTGTCTACAGAGTCTGCTGCTCTACGGCCAGAGACAGCAAGTGCTATCTTTTCCAGAATGTGCATTTGGTCACTAATTGAACATGCAGTTCTGCAGACACTACAAGATTCTGAATTTTAGTGCCAAGGTGGTTTGCCGGTGTGACAGCTGCACTATTTTCTAAGCCAGCTTTTTAGCCACAACCTGGTGCAAAAACTTGTCTAATTCATCTCTTATACCATAGCGGGAGAAGAAGTGGAAGAATGAAAAATGTAATGATCTGGATCTTTCCTTTTAGTGCTCTGGTTTCTGTTCAGAACATTGCAGATAAGGTGGTGGGAAGGAAAAGAGAAAGCTACTACATTCACAAAAATATTTGCCACTCAAAACAGTACCCCATGATACTTGATCCTAAAAGAACTCTTTAATTTTACTTACTTCCTTTTTTTTTTTTCCACTTTGTAGGCTATTGCCTTATTCCTTTATTTAACCTTTTAGTATTGCCTTCACATTAGTACATTAGTTGTCTCTCACTGCAGGTATTTCTCATTAAAGCTTTTCTTAAAATTCACCTGAAGAAATTGATCCTCCACTTCTCTCCCTGGAAATTCCCCTGTCTGTGTTTTAGCTCATGAGGGCAGAAAATGCAAGTTGCTCTGTGTGTGGGACTACAAATACACAGCTTGGGAACAATGCAAAATGATAAATATAGTTTCAGATCCAGAAAGTTCAAGGCCAATAGTGACTCATTCGCTATTCTGAGAACTTTTGCTGCATAATTCAGGCCATCACTCCTTGCTCCTACTATGACTAAGCCTGAGACATTTCACCCACTGATTCTCTCCCCTCCTCCCACTGGCACAGGTATACCAGAGAGTCTTAATTTAAAGACAGATTTTCAAATTTTTTTAAAATTTAAAATACACCATAAGAAATGTAGTAAAAATAGCATCAAAACCACAACCATTTGCTTGGGAAAAGCATTATACATTAAACCTGTTAAACTGACAATTTTTGTATTGATCCAGATGTTAGACTGGGCTTTCCCATTTCTCAGTGACACCCCCTTTAGACTTCTCTTTTGAACAGAGTGATAAAACTCGTCTCTTTGGAAAGAGAAGACACGCCATCTGCTCTGCCATTCTGTGTTTCACACAGTATCCCAAGAGAAACAGAAAATTACAAAATGGTTTCCACACAGAGCAAAGAAATTTGAAATTAAAATTCCCCATAGCTTTTATTTTGAGTTGGTTACACAACCAGCAGTAACCATAAGCCAAATATTCTCTTCTTAATTTCCACAACTATACATGTTCTTTTGTAAGACAAAAATTATTTGAATTTAAGACAACAAGGTTCTTCAGGAATGAAAAAAAGATAATCTTTTAAATAGACATTATTTTTTAAGTATTTCCCTTAAGCTGTATTGTAGCAAAATATTCCTAGTATAGCTCTCTAAAAATAATCCATATTTCAGAGGTTTTCCTTTCTAAAAGGGGCATAGCAGCATTAATCTCCTAGGAGAAAGGGTTCTGAAAAGCAGGTGGAAAGAGGTCTTCCCAGTTCAAGCACAAACACTGATAACAGCTTTCAGGAAGGTTAAATCCTCCCATCAGATCAGCAGGGCAGATCTCAGATAAGCAGCAGAAATTAAGGATTATCTTGACTACGACATGAACTGTTTACTTTGCTATTTTAAATGGTTATGTTGGCTCCATTTCATTTGTTGTGGGGTAATGCTTTCCAAAAGACAACTAAGGACCAGAGACATCTATTATCCATTCAAGTATTTCTACCCAATCCAGCAGCAGTTCCTAAGAATACTCTTTTCTTTTGTGAGGCTAACTTGCTGCACCTTTGGGTAACATTTTTATACTGATTCAAGGGAAAGGTGTTCAGTCACAAGAAACATTCCCTGTTGGATTGTACAGAGGATACAGAACAGCTTCCTCTGAGCACAGAAGCATAAGCAGTAAATAGTTACTATTTAATCTAAGAAAATGAATGTTCAAATGTTTAGGCATCGTAGCTCAGAAATCCAACAAGGAGGAAAACATTCAGAGGATTTATTTAACCGGAAAGTAATGGTTGAGGGAGTGACCCCAAGTGACAAGCAATAAAAATAAAATCAAAAATGCCCTCCCTGCATAGCACATCGATGAGTCAATAGCTCAGTTCATATCACTCACATTCCAGGCAAACAGAGGCAGTGAGGAATTAATTCAAGGGGAAGAATATTTGGAGGATTTTCCAAGATTGACATGAAAAAAGACTACAAGGGCCTGGGACATTCCTAGCATGGTTAGCAGACAACATATGATGTGTTCTAGCATATATAACAAGAGCAAGCAAATCACGGAAGTAGAGTTATTGAGGATGACCTGCAAAGACTGGCACAATTTTTTCCTATTACTCTATTTGTTAACCTGCTTCCTTTCATCTTGGTTGGTGAGACAGCACTATCATTCTCCATGCTCATTATCAGTCATAGCATTTTTCAGACGTAAAATTCTTCACATGTCAGAACATACACCGTCAGAAGCTAACAGAGAAGTATTCCTTGCTGCACCCAGCATACTGCATGTTATTTGTACTACAATATACCTAAATCATACTGTTACATACCCCATGCATTCCACCTACAATCACA
The DNA here is from genome assembly GCA_910950805.1 of Acrocephalus scirpaceus scirpaceus. Classification (NCBI taxonomy): domain Eukaryota; kingdom Metazoa; phylum Chordata; class Aves; order Passeriformes; family Sylviidae; genus Acrocephalus; species Acrocephalus scirpaceus. The sequence goes on along the minus strand of OU383779.1, from coordinate 40,331,287 downwards.
TTCAATGCTTAATTCTGATGACATCTCTTAAACTGCAGTCTTGATATTACGGGAGGCCAAGGAGCAGGAGCAAATTTGGATCTTCTGTTTGTATTCCCAGTCCTCAAATATTAGCCTTGGTAACCTTGTGCAAGCAAAAAGAAACAAGCGACAACATCATCCAACTGCCCCACCATATGCCTGAGATGAGCATGCATGAGGGAGCTCAATGGGCTCATGGCTCGCTGCTCTTGAGAACAGACAAGAGAAAATTGGAAAATTGGTGCCGGCATTTGGCAGAGTCAGAGCACTTGGGCTGATCACAAGCTGGCTTGTCATGTACAAAGCTCCACAGTCACTGGCTGACCATTAACAGCTTAGTTATTAGGCCCCTAATGGGCCCTAAAGAAAGATGGAGAGGGACTTTTGACAAGGGAATGCGGTGCCATGACAAGGGGAATGGCTTCAAACTGACAAAGAGCAGGTTTATATTAAATATTATGAAGAAATTCTTCGTTTTTGAGACTGATGAGGCCCTGGCACAGGTTGCCCAGGGAAGCTGTGGCTGCCACATCCCTGAAAGTGTTCAAGGTCAAGTTAGATGGTGCTTGGAACAACCTGGTCTAGTGAAAGATAGCCCTCTCCATGGAAGGGGTTTGGAATGAGATGATCTTTAAGGTCCCTTCCAACCCAAACCCATTCAATGATCTGCATGTGCCACCTCAGCTCTGAAGTGATGGAGAAGCCAGTGTGTGCTGCATCCTCCCCTTGTGCTAAGCTGGTTGCTTTCAGCTCTGAATTTCAGCACATTAAAAAGGCCCTTGGAGACGTGCAAGCTTTCAGGCCAAAGCATAAAAGTGCATCCCATTAAATTGTCCCATGAAGGAGTAGCCCTGGTTTTACCCTTTCACAAATACCTGTGGCCATGTAGAAGCTTAAGCTTGACAAAACATCCAATCTTAAGAGGAGGGCTTCCCATCCTGCAGAGAAACAAAACAAAACAAGGTAAAATGAAGCAAGCAAAACAAGCAGTCAGACTGTAATGGAAACTGTCTCATCATAAATGGTAGTCCAAATAGTTTACAAGTCTTCCATTTCCTTAAAGGCTCCTCTGGACTACATAGAAACCACTCTGATTGGGTACAGGGTATAATGCCAGCATCAACAAAATCCCACTACCTCTGAAATGGCAAACTAATCAGCAAAACCACATGGTTTTTTCTGCCCTGATATTTTTGGCACCCTCTCATTTCTGTTGCTGCACTGAGGGAAGAGGAATGTACACCTCAGGTCATTGAGTCTTCAGCCTTCCTTTGCAACTGCTATGAGCTGCCAGTCTCCTTCCAAGCTGCAAGAATGTTTAAGTCTCCTGTTTACTTAAAAACAAAAGGTCCCATAAAGACTAATGAGAAAACAGACAAGTTTTTTAGTTCTTGAAGGATGTAACCTTGAAAGATTTCCCTCCTTCCCCCACTTCTAATTCTCTCTTCATAAACATTTCTTCATTCATTTCTTAGAGAGGTGAAAGGAAGAAAGACCAGCAGCACTTTCAGTAGCACATGGTGTACCACCACACTCCAAGGGTATTTAATGTTTATCCAAAGACTTTTGAACAGTTCCACAACAGTAGGCCAGGGGACTGAAGTTCTGCACAACTGAATTCCAAGATTTAAAAAGCAGAGCGATCAAGGTTGTAAAATAGCCTGGATTAAGTGCATGTTTTTGCTAATAACTAGTCTATTGTTTAAACACATGTATGTTCATCCTAAATTCGAAGAAGAAAAACATTCAAAAATTTCTATGGTATTTTTGGTGCATTTGAAACACCTGTGGAAGCCAAAGATTTGTGCTTCGGTATCATTAACTGCTGTCACAGAACATCTTCACATCATCTTTAACTGCTCCATAATGCTCTATCTTTTCAGAACAGGGCATGAGACAACTCTCACTCAAGTCAGGAGCTGATGGGAAAACATGCAAGACAAGAAACTCTACTTTTTAAATAGTATTTTTAGCCTTCAGCATACTTTTCATAGCAACATTAGACCAAATTATTTGGGTTTTTACCTCAACTGACTGGGTGGTGATCTGGAAATCAGTGTGTTTCTAACATTACATGAACTCTGGTGGCAACATCACTCATTCCCACACACATGGCATGGCTTGTCACTCCTTCACAGTTGTCCTGAGACAGCTATTGAGCTGGGTTGCACTGTAAAACAGAAGTGAAACAAGCTGGGTTACAAATTGACAGGTCATCATTCCCTACTTTGAGAAAGAGGAGTTTCACATAATAAGGCTGTGAAACATGTCTTGAGTTAACATGCTGTAGAAGGGCTCAAAGGAAGAGCGGTAGCCAAGAAATGTTGATAGTTTTGTTTCTCTCTGTACACTTGGCCTTGCACCACAGGAAAGGGATGTTGTCAGATAACAAACTTCACAGCCTTCCTGTCACAGGCAGTTTTTAAATGATGACCACTTGCTTGGATATTTGGAATATTTAGATAAAGTTTTGTCAGATTCCTTGATCAACAAACGGAGCTTTGGGCAATTAGATACCCCTATAGTAAGGCATAAAGCCAAACAAGTTGCCTATCTGAATAATATGATTATATTGATTTTAGGAAATATAAATTCTGGAGTTACTAGAACATCTCTTATTCTGCCATATACTTGCACAGAAGATAATCTTGTAATACCCTACACTCATCACCCAAGACCAATCATGGGCCTAATTTGAGAACAAATCTAATAGGCCCTACTGTGCTCCATTCAATAGGAATTTTTGTTTTGTCGTCAGGCTGTTTGCTATATTTGTTGTGTTTGACTAAAGTCTCATTGGATACTTGAGGATCGGCTCTGCTAAAATAAGAGTCAGAGAACAGTGGCATAGTTCAGCAACCCAGATGTGGTAGGGAAGATATTTTCAGATAAAAATACTTTGGACAACAAATAAAAAGTGAACTATATTGAGTATTTTGGGCCAGAACGCATGTAGAATAGATACATGTAATTATTCATGTATTTATGGTTAGGAAAACGTCATCCAGCCACCTTTCTATTTCCTTCCAAAGTAAGCTTTGACTTACTGTATCATGACTGCAGCAGTTACAAACTCTCAAGGCAGGAAGGCACGTGCCCTATTAGTCATATTTAATCAAGAAGTTACATTTGTTTCACTTCTTGCACTTTCATTATGTGTATTTTCATGCAATTCTTCTATCAGTTTATCTCACCTTGTACATTTCTGCAAGTTTTTCTTCTGGTTATCTACCTTTAAAGTTGTATTTCTGTCTTTTGATTGATATATTCTAATAGGGAAAACATAATCTAAAAGGAAAAAAAATAGCCTAAATAGTGACTCATTTTGTTCTGCTTTTCCTGTTAGTTCCATTGTTTGATATGTCAACATGTTTACTTAACAGTAAAGGTGAAATTCAGAGTTGAAAAAGCACAAGCAGTGGAATGTAGTGCCTTTTTACACAGAAGTATGATTGAAGAGGAAGGTAACTGCTTAGCAGGGCTTACTGAACCTGCCTTGGTGTAAAGCCAAATGAATTCCACCCTTTGAAATAAGAAGTAATTCTTAAACTACCAGTAGTTGTTAATGATTGCTAGAACTGGAACTAATCAATCAAACCACATGCTAGTGAGTAATAATCTTCTAGAAACATCCTGAATATAAAGATTATACCCTTTATTTAACAGATAAGAGGGAAAAGGTTAATTTACATCTCAGTACTAATTTGAGTAACAAGAACCATTAACTTCTGAAGGTAATGAGCTGAAACATCCACCAGCTCAGTCCAATGACCCTGTACTTCAGGACAAGCAGAAAGATCTGTGTGACGGAATCCAAGGATCCTGAGGATTGGCCAGGTTCTGGATGCGTGGCACACCCCACCTGAATGGTATTCAGTCTGGCTCAGGATAAGTGCTTGTATGGAAAAAGAAAACTGTGAGGAACAGTGCTCTTCCCACATAGTAGTTCTGAAAAAAGGTTGGTAGCCTTTTTTTGTATCCCCAAATAGATTGCACAGAATTGGCTCCAAAGCTGCCAAATAAACATTACAACCAGGAGAAAAAGAATGAGCACCTTTAACAGCATTACAGCTGTGCTTTTCTGCCGGCTTATTTCTGTCTCTTGCACACTTCTCACGTCTAGGCCACATTTATTGGCGCATTGAGATCTCCATCTCAAAAACTGGAAGCATGTCATATGCATGAGATGAATGCAGAAGCAGTATAGTCACCAGGTGGCTGTCACCCAGAGTGACAGTTCCAGATCAATCTTGAAGTTGAGTACTGCTGAAACTCCATTTTGGGAATGCTGTGCTCCAAAGAGAGCAGCAGCAGAGCAGACTGGCTTTAGGCTGCCCGTAGCAGGACAGAGCTGGATTGTCCATACTTCTGTTACCTCCTTGTCCTCTCAGTTCAAGGGCATGAGTAAGAGGCAGCTGTGCCACGACCTTACAGGTGTAACCTTTGAGTGCCTATTTCAGAGTTCAAGTAGAAAGTCAGCTGCGTCTTCCAGCCAGAACCTGAACTGCTTAACCTTCAGCTCTCAGAGGCTTTCAGATCAGACCTGCAAGTGGATGGAGAAGATGATTCCCAAAAGTCTGGCAGTCTGTTACACATTACCTCGAAGCAGAGTGGGCAGAAGGATGTCAGGGCACTCTCTCTGGAGCAGAAAGGGATCTCCTGGGAACAGTCAGTCCACTGGGTCACACCTGCCTGTGTGCAAAGGCCATGCCATGGCCCAAGAGAGAGGTCATTTATATAAATGCCTTCCTCACAAGTGTCACAAGGCTGCCCACTGAAGGCACTAACAGCTCAGCGCTTGGAGTGCTTTAGAATTGAGCTGCATGAAAATAAAATGATTCTTAACTGCTTCACTTCTCCTTCCTAAAGAATTACATACTTTTTTAACCCTATGATAATAAGATTACAAGAAGACAAGAGCAATGAGGAATGATGCTACAGGTAATCATGAGGTAAGCATTCTTAACAAAGTTAATTAGTTTGGGGTTTACGAAAAGAAAAAAAAGAATTAAAAAATAATCTAAGTTCCATGAGTGATCCTACAGAGGTGAACGATGCCACATTCCACTAAATAAAACCCAGAACTCTGAGTGCAGGATTACATATGCAAGCAGCCATTTAAATAGGTGGTTTTTACTAAGAAAATAATCTGTTTATTATCACTGTTGTGAGCCTTTTTGGTTTTTTAACTTCTATTAGTGCAGCAGATTGAATATACCTTTGCATTTTGTGACTCCTCAGCAGAATTGGCTATGGCACAGTATGTTGTAGTGGCACTGCCAATCTGTCCAGCATTTGTGTGACACGAGGCAGCACACAGGAGCAGGGCTCCTGGCATGGACACAGCCGCCGGCACTCTGTCTGCTGCCCTGAACACTGGGGGCATTTGGAGCTCCCTGAACAGTGGGAAGAGGAGCACTTGGAGCTGGTGTCATGAGCAAGTCAGAACAGAAACTGTTTAACAAAAAGCCAAATGCAGAGGCAGGGCAAGCCTGTTTTTATGATTGTCCTTCAGAGACAAACTTCACTTGAAGTCACTGCTCTGAGAACAAAACCAGAAAAAAAAAAAAAAAAAAAGACAAAACAACTTCTAAAAGCCTTTTCTGCTATGAGGAAGTTCATCTTTGATGAAACCCGGAGGAACAGATGTTACTGAGTTCCCAGGCAAGTAAAATCTGGAAAGAAATGAACACTATTATCCAGGAAATGGAAGTGATGGGAAGCAGCTGCGACCTGGAGCCTGCTGGCTCTCCCTGGCAAGTTCTATGGCTGTTGCTCATCCCTGCAAAGAGACGCTTTGGTGTCCCTTTCATTCCCTTTACACAGTCAGGGACGTCCCCGTGGAGGCTTGGCTGTCCCAGCCCCACCAGCATACTTGAAGATTAGTTTAGGGAAAGTGTGGATGTTGTCCTAATCCTATGTTGAAGCCATGATGGATTGCGAGCCCTGCGTTACACAACAGGATCCCTCCTCTGACTCAGTGGAAAGGATTTCCTGGATGCCCAGGGCGGCGTGGATCAGACACAGGGAGGATATTCAGGGGAGGAGGCGCGCTGCTCATTCACTCAGTCACAGCACAGCCGTGACCTATCCGAGCACTTGAAATAAGAGTTGCTGGCACATCTCCACACTTCTGGGCAGCCTTCCCGTGTGCAGGACTGACACACTCACTGTGAACCCACACAGATATTCAGATATTCGTCTCTAGACCCTAGAGATTAAAACAGATGCATGCAAGGTTTCCCCTCCATGTTCTCAGGTGTGCACAGCCAAGGCCTGTGTATCTGTGCAGCGTGCCCAGCTCACAAAAACATCCTCCCCAGCTGCTGCTGGAAGGGACTGCCATGATCACTCTCGCCTCACAGCCTGGCTGGCAGCCCTCAGCACTTCCAAGGAGCTGAAGATAAATGAAGTAAGGGCTTTCAGCAACCTGATAGTGCCACAACTGCACAAAGCAAGCTGTTCCTGCCCTGACAAAGGTGTGGGATAAAAGAGGCCATAATACCATAACCATAGTACTATACAAATACTTACACAAATGCAGTGTCTTCTGTCTGGAAAGCATTTGCAATAATATGGGTAGTGTGTTTAACCACTTGCATTTTTTAATATATTAAATCGTCTCAGGAGCTCTTACACAGGGCAAGTGGAAGAGATCCTTTTTGTTCATCTGCAGGTGAATCCCACCCCTACCCCTCCACATTAATTTCAATACTCAAGCTCTGCTAGAGGACTGAGAGGACTACCAGCAGTCAAGTGCTTCATCAGCTGATTTGGGATATGCAGATGACAGCAGCCATGGCACTGAAGAGACTGCATGACAGTAACAAAGAAAGCATGAGTTATCTTGAGGGAGCTGATCAGTGGTCTCCAGCTGGCTCCAGGCCCCAGCTCAGAAGGTCACCCAGCTGATATATAATCCTGTGAGTCACCCTCTGATACTGCCTGTGTCCAGCATAATTCATGTGGTTTGGCAGCATTGAGGGAAGTTCCTCTTCCTTGCTTGCTGCCCAGAGTCAATGTTGCCCTACAGAACACATGGGGCAGTAAAGCCACCAAAAGACAGATGGCAACTTGACCATCTTGTTAGTCATCATCACCTCCTTGAGTGGCAGCACCAGACAAGATTCATATCACAAATGCCACTTAGAAGCTCTCTAGATGATGTATCAGCCAAAATACATCTACCTACATCAAAAATAAATGTTTGCAGCCCAGGTCAACTAATTGACCTACATTCTCTTTAGTCTCTGCTTAAATAACAGAATGTGTTCAGATCTTAGCCAGGCTGAAACAACAGACATCTTCACAGAACACCAAGACAGATACCTGGTCTCCACAGCTCTGAGGAGTAAGGCCCCTCAGGTAATACAGGTTTTATTCAGCGTATGCATTGCTACATCCTCTTGAGTTTACTCTCTAAGCAGTCTTGACTAGCACCCTGACAGCATAAGGAAATGGCAATGTCACCCCATCAAACAGGTGCTCAAAACCACACCCGTTAAGTAAATGTGAAAATTACAGTACCAGACTGAAGTTAGTCTGAATTCCTTGAATCTTGGCTAAACTTGAAAATTCAAAAAACCACATACAGCAGAGGGAAGACACGGTGTTTCAGGAAAAGGACATGGAACCTATAAATGAAAGCACAAAAGTGTGGTGAGACAGGACACCCCTGGCTTGCCAGGGGTGAGTCAGGATGGAGGTGTGACTCCATCCCTTCCCAGGCAAGCCCTGCCAGTCATTCTAGAGGAGCAAATGCCATGTCTGGAAGGAAAACTGGCTTCCTGGAGTTTGCAACAGCACTCAGCATGTAATTTGTCAATGTAAAGACAATGAAAGGATTATGTTAATAGGCAGGTGGCTGTAATGAGAAAACAACGACACAGACCATGCACCGTATGTCTTTCCAGATGCAAGAAGGGATGGTCATGGTGGTTGAGCTGTCTGTTGACTGTACAGACAAGTGTTAGAGATGGGTGCTCAAATATACTGTCCTTCACAAAGAGCAAAGCAATAGCCTTATGGGTTTTTTCTGTTAGGGTGAGGTGTTGTGTTTTCCACATTGTTAGTTTCTGGTGACCAGCACCTTGAGAGAAGCTGGAATTTCTTCTCTAGCTGGGATTTTTCTTCTGAAAGAAAATATAACATACAAGTAAACAGCTGTCATCCTCTAGTGCTGAACAAAGTGCTGCAAACTGCCAAGGCTGCTCCAGAGCCACCAACAGCAGAGCCTCAGATGAACCTATGAGTCAAATACGAGTCATACTATACACCTGAAACAACACATCTGTGTGACTGTCCACCTCAAAAAGCTACATTGTGCATTTAGGGATAGACACCTGGTAGGAGAAAGTGGTTAGGGAAAGCATAGGTCAGAAAAAAGATGCTCAAGATTACTTCTCTAGATGCTGCAGTACTTTCAAAGGCAAAGACCAGAGTTTTAACCAAGAAGGGTTTTAAACAGAAGAGCTTATACCTGTTTCCTGAACTAGACACTAAAGTTACTCATTAGCAGTTCGAATTCAGGCACAGGGATGTTTGTTTGGGGCAGGAATGTATGTTTGTTTTTTATTTCCTCAGAAGGAGGTAGCTTACATCTGAGGGATATCAATTATTAACTCCAGCCTGAGATGAAAGTGTACAGGTTTAACTTCCCTGAGAGACAGGTAGCTCCCTGTGTTTCTAGATCTGACAGGTTCTGGTGTGCCTTGCTCCCATACAGGAGGTAAAATACCAACTTCCAGTTAAGTGACAGTAAAAGGACAGTTAAAGGACACTGCACTAAAATGCTGATAGGGATATGGAAAGGATTGATTTAATTTAAATTCAAATTTTTACAGAGCTAATAGAAAAAGTATTGTGAAAAAAATATTTATTGTTCCTAATTATCCTTAGCACTTAGGTTTTGCTAAAATCTGTCAGGAGTTTTTGACAAGGTGCCATGTTCCTGCACCTGCACTCAGTAGACGATGTTTCAGACCTCTACAGAGCCACTTATGTCTGTCTGTAATTAATGTGGGGAAACAACCTTTCACTTCTGAAAGCTGCTCTTGAAGTGTGACTTCAGACTCCTTCATCAGACTTAATTGAGCTCTTGGGTATCAGATGTTTCTGCACAAACATTTTTTCCATGCACAGCAGTATATATACCCTTTTTAAATCAGTTTTTACTGTTAATCCTTTAGCGAGGGGACCTGAAGCTCTTTTTCATTGACACCAGCTTATGATCATTTACACCTAAAACTACCCCAGCTATACAGCTGAGTGACAGTAGCATCACCCATACCCAGTGACAGCAGCGAATGGGACACTTGAGCACTGTCACAAGCAGGTTTTGTGTCTTACATGAACACTTGCCCTCAAGGTATATTCTACAGCAGAACCTGCTCCCACAGAAGTCATAATCAGACTCACAGCACCCCTGACAGTCAGCACTAAACAGTTTCCTCAGAAGTATCCCTCTCCTTCAGGGAGGATCCATGTACCTCCAAAGCAGAGGGCTGGCCAAAGTGAATTCCCAAAGTGTTGGAGGTCGCTGCCCTGTGCTGGGGTGAACACCAAGTGGGACCAGGGGAAGTTCTCCTGTTGGATGACAGTCCGTGCACATGCACGGCAAGCTGTTGGGGGTTTCCCAGTTTTGGCCCTTGTTTTCTAAAACCAGGAAGGGAAGTTCCCCACATCTGCTCGCTTGCAAATTCCATTTCTGTCTGACAGTAGACCTCACAGCCCGCGATGGCAGCACCAGAGGCAGCACAAGCAGAGCCGGGGGCTGGAGCATTGCCACACTGCTCTGCTTTGGGAGGCTGCCTCCCGCACAAAGCAGACCTTGTACTCTCCCACCAGGGCTGTGCTTCATCCCGCCCCGTTCCAGCAGGCCGTCTGCGAGCGATGTCTCGCAGCAGGGATGCCAAACCCAGGAGAGTCACATGGCTGCGCGGCAGACACGAGCTGATCTATTTAAATTGATTACGCTTCAAACAAAACTGGTTCAATGTCTACTTACATTCCGGTTTCAGGAACATTTCATAACCACTAAGCCTTTTAATTAAAAAATGCACGGCTTTCGTTGCTGAGCCAGCAGTCTTTGCAAAGCATCTTTACAAACAGCAGATGAATTCAGGAAGGGACCTGAGGCTCGAGAGGAGAATCTATTGGCCCGATTCCCTCTCTCAGAACCCTTGAGGTGCCTGGGCACATCTGCATGAATTATCTGCACCAGCAGTCAGAGAGGATGGCTCAGACTGGTGCCTGGGGTGACAACCAGGAGCATTTCCTAAACCAGGGGAAGGAGCTCTCTCCGTCCAGCTGAAAGTGCCTGTAGTCAGAAAGTGTTTATAGCTTCCAGCTAAGAAGTCAGCTTAAGTACCAGCCTGCAACAGAGACTCTGCAGAGGCGCTCACAAAGGAGGCTCCTGTTCAGGCAAATCTGTTGCTGTTTCTTTGGTGTGACTGCACACACTGCTCCTCGGAAGGAAGCTGGTGGCCTCCTTCACGCTGAAGTTTTGCAAAGTTAATTAAAGGAGTGTTGTTTTCCTGGCCATCCCTGCAAGCTCCGGTCTGACACATCACCGCGGCGTTGCTTTCTGGATTTCTCTCCCGAGGAGCGGCTTGCCGGAGATCTGCGCTTTCGGGCAGTTCCCTTATAAGGCAAAGCTTTGGGCTCAGCTATTCCCAAAGTCGTCAGTCTTCAGTGTAAAGAAATAGTCCTGCACTCTGATAAGCCATTGCACCAGTGTCAGGCCAAAAAGAAGGAAACAGAATTGCTCTTTTTGCCTTTGCTAAATGCCAGCTGACTTCGGCCTTTGAAAAAACCACCCCACCCCCCCAAAAACAATCAGTTTAGAGACTGTGTAATGTTTGTACCATGAGCTTTGCCCACCAACAATAGCCTGCAAACTCTTCAGCACTTGTCTCTTTATCACGTGTTCATCCAGTGCTTAGCTCGGCAGAGCTCTGCCACTCATCTCTGATCCCTGGGCAGCACAGTCATGTAAGCGCTACAGAAAATAGGGAAAAGCCCGTCAAACAACGACTTGAGTTACAAGGAGACTGGGCTGGGCCCTGACTCATCCCTCCCAAGAGCCCTCTCACAAAGGGCACCAGAGAATCGGTAATAACAAACATGCCAGCCCAGCTAACTACCTTTTGAGTTCTTAGCCAGAAAAAAGCGCCATTGTCTCAAATCCAGGGAGTGTAAAGTAATTTGGAGATAACAAGCAGTTCAGTTACTGCAGCAGCAATCCTGAGAAGCAAAAGGAAGAGACAAAATCTGTTCAGACTGTGGTATATACACTTATACTACACTCAAGCTGGAAGCCAGGTTTAGCTTGACCGTGTTTGTGGTTGAACTGATAATGTTCAGATTAGATCTCAAGTCCTAAATTTTCAAAGGAGCTGCAGAGATGCAAGTTTGAACCTAGTTCTGCACGATTGTGGTGCCCTGGATAAGGATATTCTGTGTCAACCATCCTAACACATAAAGTCTTAGCAATTAACACCTCACTGCTGTGTAAAGTGGATTACAGATTTGCTTAGAAGAAAACCTATTGCTCAGATGCCGATTCAGGCACAGATTCGATGAAGTGTTGAAATAAGATGACAGAGAAGATGCTATCCTTGGCTGCCCTATCTGCTGTGGATTATCAAGCCAGTGGCTAAGAGTATCTTTAGCTATCAGCTTCCTCTTCCTAAGCAAGAGCAATTACTTATTGCTCTTAGTATAGTTATAGGTACAGTTAAAAGCAGAACTTATTATTTCTTAATAAAGGATTAGCACCGTCCCCATTGATTTTCCTATATGCCTGCCATGGCCCTAATTGTAGGTTCATAATTGGATCTATAAATGCAAGTCACCCTGCTCTTAAAAGCCATTGAAAGGCATCATTGTGCTCCTCAGCTTGGAGATGACTCACTTTCAAAACTGAAATGCCAGTAGTTATGTGGTGGTTTCTCAAACCCCAAGAGCATTCTGTTGGAATAGTGTCACTGGAAAAAGTCACATCAGCTTAAGGGAGAAGCTGAAATTTGTCACCTTGCAGCTGCTGCCCAGTTTATTCATTACCTGCCTGGTGGAACATCGCCTTACCAAGTGTTGTTTTCTTTTCGAAGGATAAGCACTTTGTGAAAACAGCACATAACAGCCTCTCCCTCTGGGACCCCATGATCCTTTCTCCTCTCCCCGTGTGGAAAGAGGGCCTGCCACCCTGCACTCCAGCAGCAGCACGTGAGCCCTGCTGAATGGGTGCCGAGGCATGTGCAGAGTCAATGGGGATTTGCTGCTCCACCCAAAATGAATCTCATCATAATCCAAGGTATTTGTACACCAGCGTGTGGTTCACTGTAGATAACCAGGGCTACTGTGTCACAGGAGGCTTGTCTGTCAGGCAGGGCACGTAGTGTCTACCACTGCTTTCATGGCTTATCTTGCAAATCTATTGCAGCAATCAGAATGAAGATCATAAAAGTCACCAGAGAACAACAAAAATGTTTTAGACCGGTAGGTTTGCAGTGCAAGAGGAAGAGTTGTGGTGCACTTTGTTTTGTTTACTTCCTTGAGTAGTACCACCATGCATACCACAGTGATGGTTTAATCCAAAATAACATCTTTTTTTTATGTGTGAGAGGAGGAGGAGAGCTGAGAAAGGAACATGCTGTAAAAACAATGCAAACTGGATATGCAGAAACAAGGGATATTTTTGTTTCTTCTACAAAGTCATTAAGCAAAACAAAATAAAACGTAACAAAATTCAACTTGTTCTGAGCCAAGCTGCCTGTTTCCTCCTGCGCCTGCCATATCCAAGCTACTTCTCCATTTAGCAGCACAAGGCACAGCCCCTCCGTACTGTAACAGCAAAATCAGCATAGGATTTTCACTGCATTTCACAAAGTTTGAGGAGTGGCACATTGTCAGGTGTGGTCAGCAACAGAAGTATTTTGTCATGAACAGCAAAGAATTCAACAGAAAAACCCCTCAACCTTTGAAAACACATCAGCTTCAGCATTTTCCTCATGCCACTGACATTAATTAATCACTCAGTGACATTGCTGCTCCAACATACTAACCAGACAAGGCCCTTCCTCACTGCCCTTCCCCTGAACTGCTTTTGCTCCAAGAGTGCTGTGGGGCAAAGATCTGTCTCCCAAGGCTTTGAAGTGCTTAGTGCACTGCTGGCATCATATGAAAGCATCATAAAATATGCACAAGCAAGTATCTGCATAGATGATTATTATTACCAAGGCTGTTGCTACATTTGTTGGTTATTTGACCGTGCGGCAGCTATCTCGCTCTGATTTATTATAAGCTCATGATAGGTTTATACAGATGCAAAGGTAATCTAGCAAATGCAAGTGATTAATAATTTCCCCAACTAACATAATCCGCGAGCAGTAAGACAGAAACCGCGTCATTTTCTGGGCCGGGTCTCGGAGAGCAATTGGGAAAAGCTCTGACGGGAAAAGCTATGCAGAGGCACAACCTACAGGTACAAGCTGATACTGCACCTCGGGCCGAGGGCACCAGCGCGGCTCACGGCCATGGAAAAGCAGTTTGTCCACCAGGGTTAAATCCTCCTGACAGGATAAAACCGGTTATGGATGTGACAGGGATACAAGCTCCACAGCTCCCCGTGCAAAGCATCCAAGAGTTCCCTTTCCGGAGCGAGGGCCTGCGCGTACCCCTTCTGGGCAAGGGGCTGGAAGAGGATTTCCAAACCCGACAGGAACACAAGCATTGGGTACTGAATAAAATGATGAATGAAGGTTGTATCATCATATTAATGATGGTTTTACCTCGAAGTTCTTCTGTCCTTAGAGAGAATTAGTCACTGTAATTTGTAGTATCACCTCCTTCTCCAACAAGTCAGGAATACTTGGGGTCCATGAAAGCATTATGTACACCAGAAAGGAGAAATGGCAAAGGAAAGGTGGGTTGCCTCCAGGGAAGGCTCCTTCTCTTCAGGGAGCTTCCTGAGTGGCTGTGAATGCAGCCTGCTCACCCTGCTGGCTAACTCTTCTGCCTCCATCCCCTTTCCTGCAGCAATTCCACAGGGAAATAGTCCAAACTCCCTATTTCTGCATCTCCAGGACTTTTATCACCAGGCAATGTTTTTTTCCAGTCTTGCCAACATACCTCCAGTGAGCTGGAGCATAACCCCAACAGGCAGCCACAGCCAGGGGATGGGCTCTGGAGGGCACTCATCATGGGCAGGGCTACGCTGGCAGCAGGCTGTCAGGGTTATCCAAATCACGGATGGGGGAGGAAGAGGAGAGCCCTGACTGCTAATGCTCAGTCAGCTGTGCCCCTTCGAGGGTCATGCCCCAAAAGTGAGGGGTCTTGAAAATCCCCCCTCCCAGGCAGCGCTGTCCCCATCAGTCTCATGACTTCCGAATATATGACCATTGTAATTTGTGTCTTGAAAATTGCAGGTGTTCAGCCACTCCAGAACTAATGAACAAGGTTTGTTTCAGGGTTGGCACCTCTAAAAAAGCCTGGCTTTCAGCTGCACAGCAATTTTTCTAAATTGGCTCCACTTGAGAGGATTCAAATGGGGTAGCCAACCACCACCTATGACTCTTCAAAATATCATTCTCCATACATGCCCTGTGAAGGCCAAATACCATCTGAAGACCTTTACTGCTCCCAGGTAATTCAGTCACGCTGCTAACTGCAGCAGGTCCACGTGTGGAGATCAGCTGGAATAAATATTTCCGAATCACCGCAGACATTTTGTTCAGGGATAAAGGGAGCATTATTTCTTTGCTTTTTTCCCTTTTTTAAAAATTCTTTTTTTGGGGGGGGGTGGAAAGTCATATGGAGGCAATCATCACATGGGCATCTGGGAGACATTCCAGAGCAGAATCAAAGAACAGGTCTTTTTTTCTCTGTGTTGGTAATTTTCTCTTCATGTGGAAAAATCCCAACAAAAGTCAAGCTCACAGTGTTGTTTACCTCTCTTAGGGCATGGAGAGGTGTCTTACACACCCTACATTAGATGTTGGCAGTTTCAGCTGCACAATGAAGCCTTTTGGTAGGCACATGGATCTGACAGAGGTTTCCAAAAGTGCTGAATCTGCCATGGGAGCACTCCTACCCAGGCAACCTCCCTGGCTTCTGCAGGTCCCTCCTTAGCAGCTTGCACGTCACTGCTCATGTTTTCAGAAGTGAAAACCAAGAGAAACACCATGACAAAAAAAAAGTTAATTTAGATTATAAAAAGACAGGAATGCTGTCTCTTTATAGAAGTGTAGCCATGCATTTCCTTTGCACTCTCGCTACAACCCAGCAGGGTGTGCCAGTGGACCAGCTTTCCTACACACAATTCATTTTTTTGCCTTAAATGATGCAAACTCTCCTCTCCTCATGCATCATAGATTTCTTTTTTTTTTAAAAAAAGAGGCCATGCCCCAATTAAACTAACAAGAACAGATCATCCTTGCTGATGCCGCACCACCTTTCTGTAGTTTCTCACTAAAATACAGCAAAACTTCAGCAATACATAAAAGGAGCAGTAGGCTGAGAATCAGAATCAGAATCACCTCCTAATTTAGAAAAATTAGGTTTTCTAATGAACATAAAACACTCTCAAACTCCTCTTTACGCTGCCTGCTCTTAGGCGGATCAGCTTGGCAGCCTTCTCAGCAGCACCTCTGAAACCAGGGTTCCTGGGGAGTCACCCGAGGCCACGGCAGCTCCTTCTTCCCTGCAGCACCATGGAATGCAGCGAGTTCTCCAGCCCGCAGGGTTGGGAAGGGACCGTGTCCCTAGTTAGTGCCCCACCAGCAGCAAAGCCAAAGCTGCCTCCAAGAGCTGGATGCAAACCCTGAATTGCACCACCCTGAAAGCTACAGCTACACAGAATAATACTGTTATAGCACCAGGCAGTTTAGTTCGCTGCTGAGTGAGATGCACTTGCGATTGAGCTGTGCAAAAACACATGAGAAACAGCAGTTTAAGACATTTAAAAGCACTTTGTGCTCCTAAAAGGAAAGTCTGATTTTCCCCTATTCTGTTGCAATATTGTGCACATCACTCTGTAAATTCACCTCCACTGACCCAAAAGAGCTACAGCTGGCACTTGATCTATTTTTGACACTAATGCAAAAAAGCTGTCCTGGATCACTAGCGAGTACCATCTGCTCTCTGCAACCGAAATGCCATCAATTCACACACTAGGGCCAGGAGCTTCAAAAATAGCTAGTCTGAAGTGAGCTGCCTAAATCTGTATTTAGGCACCTGACTGACTTTCAGGGAGAGCTGGGCCTGCTGCAGCTCCCATTAACCTGAATTTGGGACCCCCTGCCATTTCAGCCTTAGCAGTGTCCTCTGGGTTTTTCCAGCCTGAGACAAGCAAAAAGGGACTGGTTTGTACCAAATGCTGATTTAGCAGTCTCTCAGATGAGTGAAATTCTCCAAAGCATCCAAAGTCTGAAGTGATGAGATTGCTACTTACTTTCAATTTCTTAAGCCAGAAATACCTTTTAGCTCAGGAACCTTTTTTTTTTTTTTAAATGAAGTTAGAATGACAATTTTCACCTTACAGAAACAATAAAATACAAACTCCAATTTTTAGTGTTTACAAGGTGGAAAACAGCTTGCAGAAGTGATGGGAATGCTATGCTGAAGTTGTAGCTACAATCCATTGCACCCTATTTACATAAAGGACTCTGAGGAATGTTCTTGTTCCTACCACACTAGCATAATATATTCTTTTTCTCCTGAAGGGGACCACAGTTTCATGCCTACTGTGTAGGTCCAGGAGGACATTTCCATATCAGGGGAGATCCAGCATTTATACAATGCAACACAAAAATCCTGAAAGCTCTAAAAGATGTTTTCACTGTATTAGTGACGATCATTTTGATGTGAAACCTGCTTTAATGAATACCTGACAACTAAAACTCTTAAAGGAATGATTTCACTTGACATGAATGCATTCAAGTACTGTTTGTTGAATGATATTCTTCTTAAACAGCCAGCCAAATAGTACAGTGATGCTGTAAATCAGAGGTTCATAACCTTAGCATCACTCAGAGCCATGTTTGAAACCTGCCAGTGCTCTCAGGGTGATGCTGGATTTCAGGATAAGCTCAGGGATTTGCATAAGCAGAGAGAGGCCTTCAGGAAGTCAGTGTTTGCTCTGTAACCAGGCAGTAGTCCTCACCACAAATATTATCAAGGACTGCACACAGAATATCTCTTTTGCAGCAAGCACATTTACTTTTTCCTCATAAAATGTGGACTAATGTAATGCCAGCCTCTGTGCGCCAGGCACCCACTGCTTTCAGGTCATTGTACTGGCTCACGTTCAGAGCAGCTTTTGTTGGCACTGAAATAATTCGAAGATTAATTAGTTTAGAGGTGGGGCTTTTTGAAAGCCCATTTTCTGCAGAATTAAAAAAAAAATATAAATCAAACACTTAAAGTGATACATCCTGCATGCATAAGTACCGTGGAAAAAGTACTTTCCAACCTGCTAAAATGAGTCAGAGTGCTGAGAATACCAACCAGGAGCACCAATAAACCCCGCAGAGGAAAGGTGTAAGAAACGAGTGCTTTTTGGAAAAACAGTAAGGCCCGAGCAGGTCTCGTTTCCAATGGGCAGCCGTGCCTTTTCTTACCAGCAGGTGTCACATGGAAGTAAGCTGTCATTTCAGCTGACATCGCATCCCCTGCCCGGGGCAACGAGCCTGGCCCCAAATCAAGGTGCCTGGGGAACATGGTCCTGGCCAGGAGATAAATGGAGCTGTCCTCCACCTACACAAGGACCAGAATTACCCACAGATACCTTACATGCCACACAGGGGACCTGGTTGGAGTTTCAGGAGCCACCTCTCACTGGGCACTTCTCTAACAGGACACACGACCCTCGTACAGGGCAGGGATGCCTGACAACTGACCCTTAGCTGCTTCCTTAGGGGCACTAGCAATACCGATGCTTCACAACTTTTTTTTTTTTTTTTTTTTTTTTAGGAACTATCACTATTTTGTGCCACTTCAGCTTGCATTGCTCTTTCCATGAGGCCACAGCTAGGTCCTCCAGGCTGCCAGATGCCAGACTGTCCAGCCCAGAGTAAATGCGCGGATGGGGGATTTTAGCAGCATGTGCAAGAGCAAGGCTTTGAGTGGTGTTTCTTTTCAGAAGCATTAGGATTCCCAAAGCATCTGTATCCAAGATGTGAGTTGTGAACAGTAAGTGAAAAAACACAGGCAAATTGCAATTTCTCATCTCACAGCAATTTCTGAGCTTGAGGTAAACACTATATAGGTCATTTTTTAAAATACTTCAACAACTGCTTTCACTCAATGGGATCCTCTGAGCCCAAATCTCTTCTGAATCAGCTCACCAGAAACACTGTGGGCTTCATCAGTGTGGCACAGCAGCTGGCACTAATCAGCCCAGAACTGTGAGTGCATCATCTCCTTGAGGGAAACTGTCATGGAACCACCAGGAACTCACCCAAAGCTTTACCACCACTGGCACTGCAGATGCCCCTGCCCCAGACACAGGCAGCCTGCAAAAGGAGTCTCTGGGTGCCCCATGGGCTGGGAAACTGTCAGGTGGACAGCAGCCCCAGGACAACAGGAATTTCACCCTGAGTGCCTTTGGCTGTGCTGGATAAGAGGGAGTGACAACCACTGCTTTACCCAAAAGGAGAGGCCTTCAGGTCTGCCCAGAAAAGAGGCATCACCTGGGGGAACCCTCCACATAAGCTGCTGGGCCACAAAGCCTCAGCTGCTGAGGCTTTGTGAGGAGCAAATCAAAGCAATTATAACTATAAAATATAAACATTGATTAGCATGGTTCATAAAGTCAGGAGTCATACCATGTTCTCTTGCTTTGGTTTTGTTCCTAAACGCTTCCGTGAATGTGGGTATCTTTTCCAGGATCCATACAGCCTTGTATTTTGTTCCCCTCCTGGAACAAATACAAAGGGGAGGATGGATGCTTCACAGAAACCCATTTTCAACAGCCCTGTGAAAGTGTGGGAGTACAAATGTCTGACATTCCCCTGCACAGCTTCAAATACCCTCAGGCCCATCTCCTGCTTACAGGCTCCATCAGCCTATGCTAACCTGAAATACCTTGAAATAGAGATGAGTCATTTGTAAGGACTGATGGCTAACGTTGCTTCCATCCCCCTCCTTTGTGCAAGAGGAGACCAAGAAAAGCATGAGTTTTCCGGATATTAAATGCTTCAGGAAAGCTTTAAAAATAAAGAATAATATAATAGGGTGACCAATACTGTCCCTACAGCTGGGGGTTGCTCAGGAGAGCAAAATATAAGAGATTTGCTTTACCAGCTTTGAGCAAACAGCTAAGCTTTTAGTAGCACAAGTGGCATAGAAACACCTGTGGCCCTAGCACTGCTCCACAGTACTGGGATTGAAATGACACACACTCATCCATGCCAGAAAATAATCAAGCTCACAACTGAAGTCATCATCTCAGGATGGAGATGCTCCATCAGGGATGCAGGGTGGCATTTCCCATGCACACATGCAGCAGGGAGAGTAGACTAAAAATACACAGAAAGAGGTGATTGTGTGGCCTGAGTGCTGCATGGCCCCATCATTCCCATCATCTCACCATCCCTCTACTTCCCCACCGTTTCCAGCTTTCACTTTCCAGTCCTCATTCATCCTGGAGCTCTGGGAGGCTCATGGCAAGCAATGTGCCCTCATGCACTTGTGCTACAGTGGCTACAGGCAGCAAACAAAAACCCAGCTGTTCCCATCTCCCTCTCCAGAGTACAGCTGGCTCTGGCACCCCAGCATCTACCAATGTTCAAGTAGGGAGAAAATACAGAAGTTATTTAAATAAACAAATTCACACCGCAAATGCTACGTGTGGCCAAACCGGATCTCCCAAGGCACACGGAGCTGCTCCTCAGCTGGTACAAAATGTATCAGCAAAGGATATTTGCTCAGAAATTACAGCCTCAGGGAGCAAAAGCCAAGCCTTGTGACAGGGCAGAGATAAAAGAAACTGGAACTGAGAAAAAGAGAAGGAGGGAAAAGGAAAAATCAGAAGAAAAGTAAATGTCATCTTTCAACTGCGCATTAATGGGCTTTGAACAGAGGCTAATGTTACACTGAACAGCAAAGCACATGTTGCCTCAAAACTGTCCCTCTGTACTTTGACATATTTTTGCAATGGCTGAATATTGTGATTTTTTTCATCAAGTGCAGCATCATCAACGCCAGGACCTGGCATTTCCCAGGGCCTGGAGGACCCCTCTCCTCTTACTCAGAGGGTGAGGGGTGGGAAAGGGAGCAGAGAAGGGGTCAGTGGGGCCAGGGCAGCTCAACTGCCCATGGTCTGAAGGCAGGGCAGCAGGGCTGGCTCACCCTGGGAAGATGCTGCATCAGATGAACTCCATCCCAATCATCTTCATGAATTGTCACTGGAAAGGCACTGGGAATAGCACAATTGTGGTTTGCTCCTCAAATTTTCCTTCTCTTGCAGAAAGACCAAACTACAAGCACAGAGACCATGATTTTCTCCCTAAGAGTCTTTCTTGACCAAAGTCCAAACTGCCAGAAATGTCTCCCAGGCTGCTGCATATAAAATGACTTAGCCCTTTCTCCCTTACAGGTGGGGAACTGCCATCATTAAAAAACGTTTTTATACATTTACATGAAAAAGACTATTATTCTTATGGTTTTATCCTTTTCATACACTCAGTGTCTGCTGCAAGCCAGTGCAGCCGTAGCCAAATTGCTTGGTTGTGTCAGAACTCTGGTGGGGCAGGCACAGTGACTGATGGGAATTAATTATCCCCCTGCATCCATGGCATATCTCCTACCATATTTCTTCCCTTCTTCATCTCTGAAGAGATGTGCTTCTTTCAACTGCAAACTTTCAAATTGGAATTGGAGTTGTTTGTTTTTTCCCTAACCCGTTTGCCTGTAAGGGGGGAACAGAGTTCTGCCACCACCAGGCCCTGCTGCAGCTACTGCCAGGGAAGCACCGGGGCAACCCCAGCAAAAGACCCTTTGATCCAGAAAAAGAGATGAGAGAGATGGTTTGGTATCAACAATCCCCACAACATTGGAAGTTCAACAATAGTGCAGTTATGACATTTAGCAGAAGCAGCTTAAAAATAACACTTGTTATGCCCCTACCTGGTATCCCACCACCAGGAAAATGAAAGCCAAGAGAGGTGCTCATCCAGCTGGGTTGTGTGACCCAGGACTAAGGGGGAACAAAGTTCTAAAGATCTCAGAGACCTCTGCACCATCCCCTGAAGCACCTGGACAGATTCACAAGCTGATTGAAATCTTGGCTGAACCACAGAGAGTATGAGGTGACAAACAAGCACGGCAAGAGGCTGCCATTCACTGCCATCCCCAGTGGACAAGGGAAATGGCAAGAAAAGTTTGGGTTGATTTTTAAGTTCTTCAAGAGGCCTTAAAAAATAAAAGAAGCAAGAAAAAAAGAAAGACAGAGTGATGGAGGGAGTGCTGAAGCAGCAACAGCAGCGTGTGAAGGTGCAGCAGGGCAGGAGGATGAGTCAGTGTGAGTGGGCTGGGGCGAGTGCCATGAGCGGGACTGGGGAGTGGGGATGTGGGCAGGCATGGAGCTCCTGCTCAGGGTCCTTGCAGAACATATGGGCCCCAATTGCCACAGGGAAAAGGCAAAAACCACCAAAGACCTGGTTTTACACAAAACAAGAAAGCAGAAAACTGATGGTTAATGGCTCCAGACTCTCTCCTGCATCCTGCACATCTGGCAGTTTTGCAGGCCCCTGATCCTGATTTCAAGCCTAAAATGCTTCTCCCACAAGATGCAAAGCCTCCTGCTAGGTGCATAGCCTGCTGGGCACAGCCTTGTGAAGCAACCCTGGCTCCAGGAGAGCCTTCAAGCAGGAGGGGCTCAAAGAACCCAGCCCTCAGCCCCCTTGAAACAGCTTTCCATATTGAGTGATCATCATAATTAAACCAGAGCTAAGTGTCATGGCAGAGCAGCAGCTAAATTACAAGGCTGGGAGGTGGGGAAAGGCAGGAGTCTGACTGCCTGGCAATCAAAGAGGGCAAAGGAAACCTGAGCTCCAACACACTGTAATTGCACCCCAATCTGAGAACAGGCAGGAATAGAAATGTGCCTCCAAAGAAACCTCATGTTGCAATTAAATTTCTCTCCCTTTCTAATCCATAATTTGAAATGTAAGTATTTTAAATCATGAAGGGTAATACCTCTGTAGACCAGAGAGTGTTGTAAATGAAAAACTACCTAATATGCAAACCTAATCTATCTCCAGTAACTTACATTCCATGAAACTGCTTGCAGTCCCAGGAAGTGCAGCAAGTAAGGTGAGCATCAGGGTGGCTGGAAGTGACAGAGTTTCATCTCACCTCTGTACAGAATATCTCCCACCCAGCCCCAAAGTCTCTCAACTCATTACCAGGTGCTTTTCTCTCTACTGGCAGGGATAACCAGCAGTGAAGGTACCACACTGGGCAGCTGTTTCAGTGTGACCTCTTGTAGCCACCAAAAGTAAATTGTTGCACCCATGGCTTGGTGCAGTCTTGGAGTAGTTTCTGAGGTTTAGAAACCAGGTGAGATTTGGGCACTGGAGCTGATGGTGGCCATGCTCAGCTCTGACAACAGAGACAGGGCTGCTCATACATGCTGGGAAATGCTGCAACTGTGTGGGTAGAGTACGATACAGTGGACACATTTAGAAGCACTTACACTGACTTTTAAAAATACATTAATTTTACACATCTACTACTTCAAGAGGTTGGGTTTTTTGGGGGTGGGTTTTTTTAATTATTCAAAATAACAGCCTCTCCCTGCTAAAATTTGTTCTGCATATCAATCAGAGTGAAGAGCAATCCTTTGGACCCTTCTCTGTGCTTAACATCTCAAAAAAAAAAAGTATCAATAAATTATAAAGCCTTCTTTCCACAGCCATCTGTGTGGAGAAGGAAATCCCCAGCATACATGTCTCCTGGCAGAGCCACTTTATCAAAATACCACTAAAAACCACGCACATTTTCCACCAGAAGTTAAGAAGTTTTCTGAAGCATACTGAACTGGCAGACCTGGAAATGTGCAGGGCCCCATTTGTAGGACCTGGGAGGACATCTCTTCTGGGAGCTGTGCTTCAACACACAACATCCTCATGGCACATAAGATGCCTGAAGCACTTGCACTTGCTGGCAGCAAACCTAATTACAATTCATCATTAAAAGTGGCAGGAAAACACATAGGGAATTATTTATCTCTCGTCTTGTAACAGAATGGCAAAGCTGGCCTTGGAGAATGACTTTTTAAATTTTTTCACCTCAAAACACATAAAAATTACTAACAGACTGAAGTAGATTAATACTATTAATTAAGTCAGCAGTGCTGCTGCATAGAAGTGAAGCTTGAGCATCAAAAGCCTAGGTATCAGCCCAAAGCAGGTGCCATTCCACTGGTTATGCAGGTTTGTGACCACAAGATTGGAGTTTCCTTCATCCCTTACTGAATGAGGGCTTTATTGATTTATTTATTTATTTTAATCAGATTTCTCTTATGTCATTCACACTCATCAAATCTGATTGGCAGGGCATGAAACAGCAGTACCTAAAAATAGAAACGAGGAAGAGTCTCGCTCCACTTCCACCCTCCTCCCAAAAATCTACCACACGGGGCTGCAGCGAGGTGGGGTCCCGTGGGATGGAGTCAGCCAGACTGTGGAATATGGATGTTGTTCCCATTGCAGGGGCACCGAGGCAAACAGCAGAGGAGCCAAATCCACGTCCCTTGGAGGCTCTTGGTTGCAAGGGATTTGCATGGACTGCAAAGGCTGCAGTACCACCCAAGACCTTTCGGGGCTGGTGTACTGGGGTCATGTCACAAGTGGGATCTAGCACCAGTCCCTAGAAGCAATAGTGATGGGTAACATAAAAAAAACCCCCACCAGCTCAAACTTTTCTGTGAGCTCTGGGCACGATCCTAGTCCCACAGAAGTGTGTGGGTGTTTTGCAACTATTCCCAGTAAATGTAGATCTGCTCTCCTCTCCTTGTTCCCTTACTGTCTCTGCTTGGCATTCCTTCCTCGCCTCAGTTCTCCTTCGCTCTGCCGGGGTCAGCGCCTGAGGCCCCAGGCAGGGATTCACCACCCATCCTGTGCCGTCACGGATGTGTGCACAGCAGCTGGAAACTGGCCCGTTCCCAACCAGCAACCACTGGAGTTACCTCCCACATCAGCAGGGATAACTGGCTCCATCCAGGAGCACAGCATCCAACGGGAAACACCCACCAGCCCCCGAGCTGCCGGGAAGGAGCTATCTGGCAAACGCCGCGTTTGCAACCTGCGCCTTTAAATTCATTTTACTATTACAGTCATTTCACTAACTACTTAATTGCAGCCATCTCTCTGCGTCTGTCTCGGTCCGACACCCACAGCTGCGGCCGCCCACGCCGCCACCCACGCCGGCCCACGCTCTGACTCATGCTCCGAGCCGTGCTCGAAAAGCCCCGCTCCCCGCCGAATGCTCCCTTCAAATGTGTGCTGCTACTTTGATCTATTTCCACAGATTCCTGTGAGTCATCTGATCCGTCTCTGATCTAAACCCAGTAGACTAGAGCCTACATGTATGGTGTTTTGCATGAATTTGACTTGCACACGGGGCTGACCCTGCTGAAATGCACAGGCATGAGAGAGCACAAAATTCCTGGGAGCTTCTTCCAGGGGGGAATTGCTTACCTATCCAAAAAGAAGAGCAATTATTTCCTATTTAAAAGTCCTATTATGCTCTAAAAAAATTATATTTATAAGTAGTGGGGACTGCATTATTCTGGGATATAATGCCACAGTGATGCTCAGAACCCCTTTCCACCAAATCCCTTCACAGCCTTTTCCCACCTCCACCAGCTTGTTACTGTCTCCTCACTTTGCAGATGGCAGCATGGTGGTGCCAAACCTCAAAGTGCACTTCAGGAGGAGCGGGAGCCAGCCTGCCACTGGCAGCACCTTAATGAAGGCATGGGGGATGATCCATCCTGGGCACCTCGAGGCGCTACAATTCGGCTGCTGTCACAGGGGAAGGCAGTAATGACACCCAGGCTACCACCAAGGCTTCACGCCTTCTATCTGGCAGATTTGTGGTCCCTCATTATTCTGAACCCCGAGAGCTGTGCCCTGGGGATACCCAAACTCTTCTCGAATGGATATTTTCTCCTGGTGATCTATCCAGCACTTGTGGGTGGATCCACAAAAGCCACGGGGGAACATTTCTAAGCCTGCCATCTCTTGGAGCCATTATGTGGTTTGTGGAGGATGCTGCCATGACTGAGTGTGCATAGTCAGAGATGCTCATTCCCACCTGGAGGCTGTTGGCCAGGTTGTGCCAGCCTGCACCTGAGCTACCCCTCCCCTCCCATAGCCAGCACCGCTGGCTGTGCCTGCACTCGACCTTGCAGATGTACCTTCCTCAAGCCTTGCCTCTGCAGCCACCAGCATTATTCCCATTCCACAGCCTCCCTGCGCACGGCAGGCAGGCAGCATTCCTTCCTGAATGCTTCACAGGCAAGTAGCAGATGGTGCCTGTCACTAAAAGCAAATAAATGCTTTGGTGCCCTGATTTATCTGCGCAAACACCACCTGAATTATTGAGGACAGGAGGCCCCGTTGGAAACGCCTTTCTTAGTGGATTTGCACTCGTTGATAACAAGCTCCAATCACACGGAGTTCACACTTTACAGGGTGTATATCACCAACGGCTTATTTAGATTTGCACGGATGCATTTGAAATACAATTAAAATTACAAAAAAAGGAAGCAATCAAGTGAGAAGCCAGATGGGTTTCATGAAGTTGTCACAAGGATCATTCCAAGACATGCCTAAAATGCTAAATATCAAGAAAAAACATAAAGATGTGAAACTTGAAGCCTACACCTGAGCTTCCTGAAGTCAGTGGCAAAGTTCCTGTCACCTCCCTGCAAGAAGAGAGCTGCAGGCATGCAATTAGAGATGGGAAACCCAGGGCCAAACTGCTTCTCTTTGCTCCCTGGGTATAAAAACGATTAACTCCCTTCTGCACAGCAGATGAGTAACAGAAAGCCAAATCTTCAAAGCTTCCCAGTGGCTGATGTTTGGGCTCACCCTTTTATATTCCTCATCCATCCTCCTAATGGGTCTTAGCACTGCCATCACGCCTGGCACCAGGGGAGAGGGGGGAACCTGTGGCTATCCATCTCCCCCTGCAAAATGCAGCCCACTTGTAAAGGAGCTCTGGGAGCCAGAGGTTTATTTAAACCAAGTCAGTGGAGCTTGTCCCCCCACTGCACCGTGCACAGCTGGGAGCTACTCCCTAGGAATGCTGTATCTTCCAGCAATTCCTCCTGGTGAGCACTGCAGGGTGTGGCGCAAGGAATGCTCTGCTGGCCTGGAGGGGGGCTGCTTATTAATTTAAACATCTTGTACTAGGGAAGCATGTATCTCAATCTGGTAACTTGTCACAAGAATAACATCTGCATCAAGATGGTGACCAACCCTTACTGCAAAATGCAGCTGTTCTCCATTCCTGGACACCCCAAAAAGTGCCAAAAATAGCTCAAGTGTCCTAGGGAGCACGGCAAGAATCACCAGCAAGGAGTAACACTCCCTGGTTGTTTTTTTTCTGGAAAACCTACAATGATGTAGCACTTCAGTACTGAACAACTCCTTCTCCTTTTTTTCCCCTGGTTGTTTTTGTTCATTTTCTTTCATTTTGTTTTTGTTTGTTTTCAGGAGAACTGGGGGAGGAGGAAGAGAAAGGGGTAGAAAAAACATTGTGTGATTTGATTTGAACTGCACTATGCTTTCCCTGTGCTTTTTTTATGCTTGATGGGAATGATGCATGCAAGTCTGGGAAAACAGCACATTTCACCAGCCTGAAAAATATTGCCTTGGGCCTAACCCAAATTTTCACCAGTTTCACTGGGAGTTGAATAACGTTTTTTGAATAGCCAGAGTGGCAACTCGTGATACCCGGAGTTATAAGAAAATAGGAATTATATGGTAACTGAAGCCTCAGCAGTCTCAAATATTTTTCGGGTGTTGATGGCCATCAGCAGTAGTGAGCATCGTACTCAGAAAGCGACACTCAGCCCTTGCCAACCCTCGCAGCGCTTCCGAGTGAGAAGCGGCAAGGCAATCAAGTCACTAGAGGGAGAATTTCTGTCTTCCAGGTCCATAAAGGATGTGCAATATATAAGCAGAATCAAAACGAATCACAAAACCACATGGAAACTGCCTGATTTCCCCTATTATTCCTAACACATCAGCTCTAAATGATACTCCCCAGAAGAGCGGCAGTTAAAATGTGGTTGTTTATTCAGTTATTTCCATACGCATCTTATTTATTTACGATCAAGACAAATACTACTCGCATGCCTGCTCTGCTGGCATTAATCATCTCCTGCATCCTGGGATGCAGGAGGTGGGAGGAACATGACAGCCACGTGTGTGGGCAGAGGCACAGAAGTGGGTGTTTGCCTGTTGGAGCAGAGATTCGGAGCAAGCCAGGGTGAATGTTCAAATTCAGAGCCTCCCCAGGGTCTCGCACAACACTCAATGTTTATTTATTAATTTTTCAGTTTAAATATCTGTTCTTTGCTAAATTTTATTTGTGATCAAGGGACATATTGATGGGGTTTTCTGCTTTGGGATAAGATGGGGTATTTGATTCCCTTTGGTGGAGACTCACACCTCCGTGGCCTTTGAATGCGGATTTTCAGCCTCGCCTCTCCATTGCATCTTGGCACTCAGCCTCCCTCCCCACGAGCCCTCCCTCTCCATTCAGAGCTGCTGAAAGCACCTTGGCTGTGTCTGAATGGGGGAACATTTGTTCCCGCTCACTCCGGCACAGGGAGGAAGCTGTGTGTCAAGAAGTGACGCTGGCACAGCACACAGAAGCCCCGCCAATGTAGCCTTTCACAGCGCGGAGGCCAAGGTGCGGGCGCTGCTGGCTCCACGCGCAGCAGGAACCCGATCCATTCCAAGGAGCAAAGCCACACTCGTTGGGAAGCCCTATGGCATCGCTCTGGGGAGGGGGGGCAGCCCACAGACACTCAACACAGGGATGGTGGCTACGGCTGCCCCCCACCACCAGCTCTCCGCATCTCCCCAGACGCTGACTCCTTAACCAACCCAAACCCTTTTCCAAACATTTATTTAGCTTAAGGAAATGATCAATTTCACTTGGAATGTGGTCCTAGTCTATTTAATTAAAAATTGATTAATCCCGTATCTAAACAAACAAAGGCAAAAGAAAGGCTTTTCTTTACCAGCTCTAGTAAACTTGATTAGAGCAAGCCTGATCAAACACTCCCAAGTTAAACACCTCAATCCATCTGTGCACAGCCACACTGAGAGTCAATCCTTTAGGTTAAACCCCACTGGCAGTGTACACCACTTGGGATATTAATAATATATTTAATATCTGAATGTGCCCTTTTATTTACCTTGGAATTACAGAATCAATTAAGTTGAAAAAGACTTGCAGTCATTGAGTCCAACCATAAACCTAGCACTGCCACATCCACCATGAAACCATGTCCCTAAGTGCCACATACCTTTTTATTTCCCACCTACTTAGAACAGCAAGGAAATCCGTAACAACTCCTGTTGATGTGGTTCACGACCCAGCTGTGCCCACAATGAATTAAGTGATTTTTCAGCTTGGACAGGAGAACAACTCCCTTTTTTGGGAGCACTCCGCCATGAACAGAGCCTGAGTTGGTGTTACAGGAGTGCTGATGTCCTGCTGACCTGAAGATCAGCCTCGCACAAACAAATTTCATGCAAACAGCAAAGCAAAAGCCAGTGTCACCCACTTTTACCTTCTGCTACCAACTTCCAGCGACCACAAGGTAGGCTTTTTAATCTCACCAAAGCCTAAGGCACTGTAGTAACATCCATCCTCTTACATCCTCCCTTCTCCATCCTTTCCAAGGAAAGTCTTCAGCACAGCAAAAGAGCAAACAGGTAAAAATGTAGTATCTGCTCAAATATGCTTTCTGCCTTCTTTTTAGAAGAGAGATTTTAGTAAAGACACTGAGAGGGGAGGCCGAGGAGGGACACGTGGCATCCCATCCTGCCCAGAGGAACTGTAACAGCACAGTCCCTGGGGAACAGGGATGAGCTGCTGCCCCTCTCCCAGCTGCACCAGGACCACTTTGATTTCAGCTGGGGAGCTAAATGTAAAAAAAGACCAAAAACCAAACCAAACCAAACCAAACAACCCCTCCCCCAACAACAACAAAAAACCCAACCCAAAAAGTATTTTGATTTCTTTCACCAGGACCAAGAGGGTGGTGTGGGAATGGCAAATGGGAATTCAAGGTGATCTGCAGAGCAAAAAGGATCTCATACCTTTTCTTCCTTCTTTGAAATACATAAAAAAGTAACTTTAAAGGATAATTCTTCTCTCTTCTCTTAAACAATGGAAAGAAAAATACAAACTTGGCATTTTTGGCCTCAACTACAGAGACTGTGAATTTATTTTGGGAGAAAGCAAAATGGCATCTCAGAACCTAACACATTCAAGACACTGAGCGCTCCAAAAATAAAGCTGAGCATCACAAGGCAGACAGCCCTGTCAGCAGGCTCTGTGCGGGGATCGCCTGCCCCTGTCAGAGCAGATTTCATGAGGCTTGATAGCAAAGGCATCTGGTGAGGGCTCTGCTGTCTAATCCTCAAAGCACACCTGATATTGCAGGAAGAAATCTTGGATGTACTGAATAGTCACACTGTCAGACTGGGGCTCCGTTTAGCAGTGGGAGCTGTTTCTAGAGAGCTTGAGAAAAAGTGAGGGAGTGAGGAAAGAAGGAAAAAAAGGGAATAAAATACAGGATGACACTTCCATAGATGTAATGGCTAACAAATGGCTTATTTTCTACTCCTAGAAACATTCCTGTTGAAAAACATTGTATTAGTTGTCTCCCGGTATTGGTGGCTCTATAGGACACCTTGATCTTACACAAAGCACAAGGCAAATGTGGTCCTTACATTGGAAATTTTGTGGGGTTTTGTTCCAGCAATGGGAATGGATCATTTCTGGAATTAGTACTCAAAGTCATTATAATGGCATATAAGGCTTTAAAATATGCATTGGGTTTTCCTGAGTAAATCAGCATTTACATGATGAGAGCACAGGGGGAAATCCTCTAGACACCACTTAGGAATTTGTTAATTTGTCATTACTGAGTTTTGATAAATGCTCCTTAATGTGTTTCCTACACTCCTGGAAGTTGCCATTGTTTTACAGGGACTGGATGTGCCCCAGCCCCAGGAGAGATGTATTGCAGCAGGCAGCCCCAGCAAAGAGTTGTCACTCCTGTGGGTGTCAGAGCATCCTGCTCCCTCCTCCTCCTCACAGCCCAGTCATCAGCACAACATCCCTACACGTGCTAGAAATACTGTGGCAAGGGTTGTTTCCACTGCATCCCAGTACGAGGATGAACCACAGAGCACCCTGAGCCTCACGTTTTACTCTTTTTGCACTACTGAAGAAAAGGGGATCATTTTGGGGATGCAGAGCCTGGCTCTACCACAGCAGCTGGCTCACAAACCAGGCACTTCTTACTGCAGGGACCCCCTGCATTTTCTCTGTTGAAATAATTTGTGTAGGAATGATGACACTGTCATTAAGGGTAGATGTTAATAGCGATGTCTGCACAAAGAGTGTAATTTCAGCTGCTCTGTTCAGGCTGTAGCCCACAAACATCAATAAGCAGGGTGAATAAATACACACATGTTCCTGTGGGATCACTCCCCTGACTTGCTTTTCATCCTAAACCCTGGTGAACTAAAAGCTACAGTCACCTCCACTGTAACTCAGTATTTAGGCTTCATGGAAAAACAATAAATTTTTACATTCAGAGAAAGGGCTTGGGGTGTTATCCAGCATTCCCTGACCCCAGGCACGGCTTCTGCTCCCATCCTCTCTGTGGCAAGGAGCCCAGGGTTCCCCAGCCAGCCATGCCAAACCTGCCTGACACTGCAAGGGTACCTGGGGCTATCAGCGTTCCTGCTCCACTTTTCACCTGAGCTTCTCTCTTCTGGAGCTCTGGAACACCCATTAATTACTACTCTGAGCAGCGTGATGGATTGGGATGGATTTGGGCTTTGGAGGGAGCACGGGGAACAGCAGTTCAGTGGGATCCAGCTTTCTCCATGCCTGCATCTCTTCCCCTCGCTCAGGCGGAAAACAACAGCTGTGACAAGCAGGGGAGCAGCATCGCCCACTCCCTACTCCCACTCACACTGGGAAGAAAACAGCCTGCTCTCAGTTCCTCCTCACTTCTGTCGGCTTCCAGCAGTGCCGGGCTGCCAGCAAGGCAAGAAGTCGTGTCAGCAGAGAGGGTGCAACTCTAGAGATAGGGGGAGGTCACTGATTAAACACCTCATTGATTCTTTTCCAAGGACAGGAATTACAGAGTGCCTGGAGCGCTTGTAAATTATTGTTACAGGATAAAGTTCACCTATAGTAGCCAGCCATAAGCAGAGACTCTGTCAGAGTCAATTAGTTATTTATTTCCCTGGATTTCTACAATACTAAGGTGGCACCCATCCAAAAACTCTGGGCTCAGTGCCATGATCTAAAACATGCACATCCGAAGTTATCCACCCCCTGTCAGCCTCAACCCCAGCAACACCCAGCTGCAAGCCTTGGGTGGGGGGGAAAGAGAAGGAGGAAAAAAAAAAAAAAGGAGAAAAGCAAGAAGCAATCCCTTGGGTAGCCCACCCTTCTTTGGGAAGAGCAGGACATCCCTCTAATGCTCAGTTACCTGTATCCTCTCCATCTGAAAGTCAGGACACGGGGAAACCCCCGAAGCCTGGTGTCAGCACTGCCACAGCCTTACCTTCACAGCCAGGCTTGGCTAGGGCCTCCTCACATCCCTGCAGGTCACAGGGATGCAGGTGGTGAGGCCAAGAACAAGGATCTCTAAATCCTGGTTTGTGAGCAGTTAAACCAGGATGGGACACCGTCTGCAAGGCGAGGGAGAGCTTTTTCTCAAGCCAGGAAAGGGAACAGTGCCTCTTAATATAGCAAGGGGAGTAATATAAAAAGAGTCTTCCCTATCTCCCACCTCCCATCCCTCCTACATCCTGACTTATTTTAGTGCCTGGCTACACCCTGGCATGCAGAAAACCATTAGGGTTGCCAAATGCCTGTTTCAGGAGACAATTTATACACAAAATAATTTAGTTTTTGTTTGCTGCACCTCACTGGAGCACCTGTGGCTAAGCCTGGCCAGCAATCCTGAAGTTCCAGCAAACTTTGCCTGCTGGCTGGGAGCAGACTGGGGCTCCTGGCCCCAAACCCCAGGAAGCTTCTCTGGTCCTGCCGTGCCTCCAGGTGTGCTGCTGGCCAGGCTGCAGGGACATGGGGAAGGACTGTATCAGGTCCCTGGCCACCTTGGCACCTGCCAGGGGACAAGGGGGGACGTTTAATGGGTCATGGCCACACGACACCACGGCTGGCAGCAATGCAGAGTCTTTGATTTCGGAGTGAGGACAGCGAGACCCCAGCTGTGGTGGGCTGAGGAAACCTCCCCTCCCACAGCAGCTCTCTGTGTCCCAGGGAGAGACATTAGTTAGAGCCACAAGGTGAGGTCACAAAGTCACGTACTGAGACCACAAGGGCTTGTTTACATGCAGCTTTGGAAAAAGCCTGAGAAAGTAAGTCTTTTTGGAAGAAATCCTGAAGCTTCCCCACATTTCAGTGGTGGTCAGCATCCCCCTCCTAGTCCCAGCAGAGCAAAGCTCTTGACCTGTCCCCTAGTACAGGGCACATCTGCCAGAGCATCTCTGCATCCCAAGAGGCTGTGCACTGAGGACCCCAAGCTAATGACAGCTGTTCCTTAATTTTTGGTCAAACTAAGTCTTTTTTGTCACAAAGGTGCTCACAAAGAATTCAGCTGTTGGTGAAACGTGTACTGATGAAAGCTGCCACTTTATAAATGAAGGCTCCTCCATTTAAAAAAAAAATCTTATTTTATGGCATTTCATTCTAATAATATTATTTTTACCTATTAAATTACATGTCAGAAGTAGTTACTCTATCATGTCATATTATGACAGGAATAATAGTTGAAATATTCTCCGTTTACTTGCCATTACAATCACAAAGAACAGCTGTTATCTGGTGCTGTTCAAGACGTCTTTTCTTTGTTCTAGATCAAAGTGGCTCCTGTTTGTGCCCCAGCAAAGTTGTCAAACCATTTCATTACAACACGAACATGAGCCACTTTGATCTAGAAACAAAGGCAAGGGAGATTAATCAGTATCTAGCCAAACCACTCTTAACTAAAAAATTAAAAATAAAAATAGCTGAAGCTCTTACATCATACTATGATGTGTAGTTAATTGTAAGGTACATAATGCACTGCCTTTACAGGGATGACACAAGAAGTTGGAATGGCAGAACATCCACACACACTAACCAGATTGTCCTCAAGTATTCTAAAATTTAAAAAGAAAATTAAAAAGAAAATAATTTTTAAAATAATAATTTGTGAAAGATTTTCCAAAAATTCCAATTTGTGAAAAACTGAAAATATTTGGGTTTCCTCTAATTCAGCAGCTACAGATTATTTTCTTTTGTGACATTTTATAAAAATCCTGAAACACAATCCTGAACTTTATCTATCATATATTTGGGTTATAAAACACCAT
The DNA here is from genome assembly GCA_910950805.1 of Acrocephalus scirpaceus scirpaceus. Taxonomy (NCBI): domain Eukaryota; kingdom Metazoa; phylum Chordata; class Aves; order Passeriformes; family Sylviidae; genus Acrocephalus; species Acrocephalus scirpaceus. Next base: position 40,297,607 of record OU383779.1, on the reverse strand, counting down.
CTTCAAATCATCAATCATGTCTGCTGAAGCCTAATTTGGTTAGTGATGTATTAGCACAGAAGTTTGCTGAATTATTTCTGAACCAGGTGATCTCCAAGGACAAAAGAAATCAGATTTAGTGAATCTAGACTATTTCAAAGGCATGTTTCTGTCTCATCAAGAAGGTCCTACATAAATAATCTAAGATTTTTCTTCAAATTTACAATACATTTATTAACTAAAATAGCAAAATAAATTCTGAAAATAGTCTGATAAAAATATTTTTGCATTAATTGTATAAGGTTTTTAGAAGGTCAAAAGACATTCCTAATTCTCAATTTCTAGATTAAAAGATTGCAGGTTTAGGGAGGAAGTAATATTCTTCTGTTTTTCTCATTGGCTGTACTGGCCACCTCTTTTGCAGAGTGGGGGAAGGAAAAGCCCCAGCAGTTCCTCTGTGCAGAAGCCTTACTGGAGGCTGCTGTGAAGAGGACTGTAGGAGAGGACTGAAGGACCAGGGCTTTGTGTTTTCCTCTGGTGGTCCTTAATAAACTCTGTCTCCTGCCCCTCTACTGCAGAGCATCTCTGCTTTCCCTTTGATTTGCTGTCCCTCAGCCTTGATCATCGGTTTTATTTATGCAAACCCAAAGCCGCATATTTTAAAGGACTGTCTCAGCACTCCGGCAGATGCAAAGCACAACAGCTGGATATTAATGCAGCTTGGCATCACAACCATTTGAGGCCTTTTTTTTTTCCCTTAATTAATGCTCTACCATATTACAACAAGGAAATAGTTTCTCTTCTTTTATTACCGTCCTATCCCTGAGCCAAGTATTAAATAAGACTTAATTTAATTAGTTCTTATGTTTTCTCCCCTTGCAAGATTATTCAGTAACACAAGGCTCCTACCCAGCTCCCTTTCTTGCAGGCAGATAGAAATCCTGCTGATGGTGGTGGGAACACTTCAGACACCTAATTTACATGCAAGCTGGATTGCTGGGTTATGAAAAGTAGAAATATTTTCAACCAGTCCTGGTGGTTCACCTTTTGCTTTGCCACACATTCCCAAGCTGCTCCGCTCTCCCCGTCCTTCTGCAGTGTGTGAGGATGCCACCAGCTTCAGACCTCACTCCCAGCACCACCAGGCCTGTCCCACCTTTGGGTTGCTCCAGAAAAATGAAAGTTGTGAACTGTAGATTTGAGAGTTAAATCCCCTTATCTTGCTGGTGTTGCTTCTTTCCCTCACCCCCAGCTTTTTGCTGCAGACTAGGTGAGCCGGTTCTCCTCACCCTGGTGCTTTGAAGGGAGGAAATGACTTAAGCACTCTCCTATTTGGAGTGGACCTCTGGTGTTCTCAGGCTCCCTGGACATTTGGATCCAGATGACATCCTGCTAGCTCCTTCATGAGTCTGCCCACCAAAAGCCTGGCTGGAGATCAGGACAGCAGCATCTACTGTGCTTCCATACTCCACCACTAAAATACCCAATTAACTGGGCTGCTGCCCCAACAGATCCACTCTCATTCCATCAAGGGGAGGCTTCTGCTGGGAGCTGAAGTTACAGGTCACTGCTGTGTGTGCCCACGGTAGAACCCGACAGAGGCGTACCTTGAGGGATGGGACTGTTAGGACAGAGCTCTCCAAGGGGCACAAGCTGCATCAACACGGGTTGAAGCAAGCCTGAGTCTCATCCCAAATCTCATCCCGAATGGGTACAGCAGTGAAACAGGGCTGTGCCTCGAACTGAGCCCAGCACTGTCCCTGGTACTCGCTCTGGGCAGTGAGCTGTAACAGCAGCTGCCGAGGATGCTGCTGAAGGGTTTGACACCACTGACATCTGGGCACTGCTAACCATGGCTCACCACATTGATCCAGCCCTTGGGTGACCAGAAGCAGCAACATATGCCTGGCAGCCCAGAGTAGATCTAGCTTTAGAAATCCTGCAGATGTTTTGACTTAGGAGTGAGCATCTCATCCTTTTGAGGCACAATAAATAACTGACACGTTATGATTAGTCACTTAATATCAATTGACATTAACCGCTACAACTTGGATGGAACACAGAAAGCAAAGCCCTTGCAAGGAGCCCTTGGGAAGGAGATGCACAGTGTCATGTCACACAGATCATCTTTAAGGAAGAAAAAACCTGTCCCAGGCTTATTAGCTAGGCAATGCCTGTCTCCACAAAACACACGCTTCCAGCCAAAAATGGGGAATGTCACCTTGAAGCAACAAATCACAGCAAAACCCAGGGCCTTGGGACAAATGCAGCCAAGACAACGAGCAGGACCCAGCTCTGAGGATTTCATTCAGTCCAGAGCAGAAAACCCATGGGCTGAGTCAGGCTGCTCAGCTGTGAGTCACATCCATCGATTTCCCAGCACTCCTGACAGCAGGCTTGCCTGAGCAGGGGTTACAGCCTGCCTGCTGCTGGCTCTGCCCTCAGCACCCACCTCAGCTCTGCCTCCAAGCACTCTGCCTGCGGGAAACTGGGAGCGACACTCCCAGAGAGGAGCAAAGAGAATTCTGGCCATGAGCAGTGTCAGGAGGAGACACTGAATGGCAGCAGCACTACGAGGGGAAGGGAGGATTGATGGGAAGGGTGAAGAAGAAGAAGAAGCCTGGGCAGGAGTGGGTGTCTGGTCCAGGTACTGGTGACAGCGCACCAGGAGGCTTTGCAGTCTGAGAAAAGCACTCTGCGAAAGGAAAAACACATTCGAGCAGCGAGGTGAAAGGTCTGGAAAAAGCGGCGAGTGAGAGAAGGAGTAGGAGGAAACGTGGGCGCAGAAGTAGGTGGTGCCACATAGCAAGTTTCTGATGTAGCCGGGAAAGGCATCCAGAGCTCCCAATTTCCAGGCCCACACCTTCACCAGGAGACCATCTGTGCTCTCCCAGGGGGAAGGAGCCCCCGGGTCAGGCAAGAGCGTTTTCCTCATTCTGTAAAAAATAGCAGGCGGTGCCGAGGTGCGGAACAGCACTGCTTCCCAGGGTTCCTGCGCTGGCAGTGACGCTCCGAACTGGGGCTGTGCCTGCAGTACCCACTCTGTGGGAGAGCTGCATCACTGCTCTGGGACCTGCCATGCTCACCTACCTCCTAAAATGGTGTCTCAGCTGATGTTTTAAAAGCATCAGATGATAGCCTGGCGTTTTTTCTCCCAGTGCACAGCTATAGGTAATCCAATTCCTCCCTTTGGAATCTTTTAATGAGGATTTTAGGTTGGATTTCTTTTCTGATTAAAGGTTGTCTTTCAGGAAGACAGTCACTCCCCCAGATTCTGTTGAATGCAGACTAGAGCAAAGCAACCAAACAGTACAGTGGTGGTTCTCTCCTTTTTGTTTTTTCTTTTTCCCTCCAGCCTTAATTAAAAGGAAAATTCTAACAATTCTGAATAGGGATTCTTTTTCCTGGTATCATTTGTGTTTATGAGAACAGGCAGAACATTCACCTGTTTTCCCAAGTTCTGATGCTGAGGCATCATGGGGAGGACTCATAGGTAGTGCCAGGATTGCCTTCAGTGCGGTGCTCAGCAGCAGTGAGGGCACATCCCCATTGCATTGGCCTGATCCCCTACAGGTCCCCATCCAGGATGGCCTTGAACACTTTCAGGGATGGGACACTCAGAGTTCTCTGGGCATTCTGTGCCAGGGCCTCATCATCCTCACAGAAAACAATTCCTTCCTAGTAACTAATCTAAACCTGCCCTCTGTCAGTTTGAACCATTACCCTCTGTCTCTACATGTCCTTGCCAACAGTCCCTCTAGCTCTCTTGTAGGCTTTCTTTAGGTATTGAAAGGCTGCTATAAGGCTCCTCAAAGCTTCCTCTTTTCCAGGGTGAACTAGCTCAGCCCATCTTCATTGGAGGTGGTGCAGCCCTTTGACCACATTTGTGGCTCTCCTCTGGACTCATTCCATCAGGTGCATGTCCTGAGGTTTAGGTGTCTGAGATCAAGAGACTGAAATATGGTGCAACGGTTCTGAAGGTCAAGATGTAGCTCATCCACAAAAAACAAGTCCGGCAGGCACTTCAGTTGCACCTCATGGGGCTGGGAGCAGAGTCAGCAGCAGGTGACACATCCAGTTCCTTCCCCAGCTGCAGAACTGCCCAGAACCCCTAACAATGCACAGATCCAAGTGCTTTGCAAATACCACAGCCCATGAGGAGCAAAACATGTCCCATTAATTTGACATAGAGGGTGAAGAGCAGGGGGAGTAATGGCTGTGCCAGCCTCACTGCCAGACAGGGGCAGGACACAAGGAAAGCAGGCAATGTCAGTCCCTCAGTGTCCCCTGCCAGCAGCACACACCTCCTGGGTGCGCAGGGCTGCCAGAAGCTCCAGCACAGCAAGCAGCAAACCAAATCAGCCTCCTGCCATCCCATGGGAACACAAACTTTTGACACCATTGGAGAGGCCCCATCAATGTGAGCTGTGCATTTACATGTCTCTGCTCTCTCCCTGTGAAATGCAGTTTTGCTGTGTTACCTGTAATAAACATTTAATGCCACGCATTCAGGATCCCTTGTTTGCCCTGTAGAAAATTTCTCTTCATGCATCAGACTCGGAGAACAAAGCCTGGACTGTTTAGCCGCAGGATTTAACCACCTGTTGTAATACCTTGTTGATCTAATCTTTTGTTTTAATTAAAAGCCTTTCAGTTGGGTTTGCAGGTTTTTTTACTCCCTGTATCCAATGCTGGCTTGCCACCTGCTTCACCGGCTCTGTCTCAGCTGTAGAGCTCACATCAATCCTCTTCATTGCCTCCAAAGGCATGAAAATGGATAGAAAACAAACAAATCCCCCTCAGCAAGTGTCCAACCTGAGACCCAGAACTGTCTGGCCACTGCTGGGCACAGCAAAGGATGAAATTAAACAGCTGCCACGAGTGGGGAGCCAACAAAGCCATTTGCAGAGTGTCTGCTGCTTTCCAGGCCAGCTCATCTCTATTTGAGGGAAGAAACCAACTGCTTTTGGGCAGCGAGATGGGACCCCACTCCACTGACACCCAGGGGATTGCTTTGGACACCAAGAGGAAGATATTTGCGTGAGGTTGAGATGTAAACATGTTTTCAAGCACTGACATGAATTCTCTTCTATCTCATAATTAAAACATACACGGCTACATCAGGGATCACCCGCAGTGGATATATACTTTAAGATGGCCACTTTTAGTATCATTCCGACTTTCTTCCTCCGCAGATTTAAATAAAACCCAGACTCCACCAGCCAGCAGAATTACTTTTAGCTTTTTGAGTAGGTCACTTCAGAAGAGGAAAATCAGCAAATCAAAAAACAGTATTTTAGAAAATGTCCCCCCACCCCACTGCAGCTTTGCACCGGTGCTGCCTTCCCCAGGCATTCACAGCAGCTCCTTGGTAAAATACGCTCCATTCTCCTTCCCATTAGCAATTCTTTGTTCCTATCAAGCTTCAAAAGCTTTTCTTATCCTTCTGAGGAGCACAGTGACAAGCCCTTCAAAACTGGCCACATGCCTAACACACCAAAATAATTTAGAAACTCTGTATTCACACTGTTTCTGGCACTTCACCTGCCAGTGCTACCAATACAGCAGGGACTCCAGCATGGTCCCAGCCAGCCCTGTGGAGTCACCTTCAGCTAGCACAGCCACCACCACCTGTGAGAATAAAAGGCAAAAACATTATCCAAGAAGAGAGCAAGCAAGGCTTTGGGAATATCGAGTGGCTGCGTTTTTCCTTGCCTTTCCCCTGCTTTGGCAAAGAGGCACGTTAAAACCAAGACACCTTTGGATGCCACCACCACCCATAGCATTCAAGACTCTCCTCTGCTTCCCCGGAGGCAGCTGCTACTGGGAACCAGTGGGTCTGGCCAGCAGTAAAACAGGACACAGCGGAGACGGCTGCTCCAAGCCTAGCACACCGTGCCGCCGAGACCTGTCAGGATGTGTCACAACACGCAGCGTGTCGCGCCTCACCGCTCTGTCGAGCAACAAGCCGGAAAAAAAAGGGAACAAAAAAAAGGGATTCGGATCTAATACATGAGTGGGCCGGTATGTGCAAGAGAGATGAATATGAAGTAAAACATGCTGGATGCTACAGTAATAACCGGGCGCACGCAGAGAGGCTGGAAGTGAGCCAGGAAGGGGAGATACGAGAGGGATGCTCTGAGCTCAGTCGGTGCATGGCGGAGAAGCTGCAGCTCCTGAATGAGCGTGAGGCAGATCCCAAGGCTGCCGTGTGGGTGTCAGGCTGACACCGCTCCACCAAAACCAGTGGGAGCCCACGTCACGTCACGCCCCGGCTGGGGCCGTGCCCCCTGCCAGGCTCAGCAGGGGGTTCACCAGACACCCAGTGTGTGGGGGAAAAGCTGGATTTTGTCCTTTAAAAATAAGGCGGTTCTTATACATATGTCAAGTCCAGTGAACTCTGGTGCCAAGCACAGAGATGGGTGACTTCAACAGGTCCCTGCAAACACACAAGAATGTGTCCCCCAATATTTCTGTATTGAGGCTGGGACCAGCTCACACTTCTTTATATGGTAATGCTTGAAACTTAGGGCCCCTCTGGTAGCAGCTTCGTGTCCATGCGAATCCAATTTTGGGGACCAGTGGGAGGAAAATGGAGGTCACAGGCAGGCTCCCACTGCCAAGCAGCATCCCTGCCTCCATTCCCTGCCCACCAGAGGCGGTGCGAGGAAGGGCTGCCTTCCCCAGGTCCTGTGGGCGTTCACATGGCCCCTTTGCAGCAGCCAAACACACATTTATGAAGAGCAAACTTCTAACGGCATGGGGATGAGTCATTACGGGGTTTCAAAATGCGTAAATATGATCACATCCTAATTCAGTGTGTCACAACGAGCTACCCTGCATCTGCGGGGTTACTCGGCTCCGCAGAAACCTCGGAAATTCCTGCCCAACCTTGTGATGCAAAAATTCATCTGTATTCGCGTCACTGCATGCAGAGAGTTAATGTGTTTTTTAGAGTTTTTTTAATTTTGGCACTGGATCTCAATGGAGGCTTATGTGCAGTGTTACAACCCAGTACTGCTATGTTTTGCATCACAAATTTACAACTGAGTAATAAGTAAACACAAGATTTTGGGGCTTGGATTTTCCAAGGTGATTAAATAATTTTCTAAATAGCTTTGAGAATGAAGCTGTCTGAAATCCCCAGGGTAATAGGAAATTAACTGCATCCCCATACGCTCCGTAGACATAGGAGGAATTCAAATTTACTGAAAAGTAATATAAAATATTTAAGAAAGCAAATAGAATTGACTAAAACCTCTTGCAATGTAAATTAAATCTGCCCAAACCAGCAGTGATTATCTTTGCTGCTGTGGCTCGTCCAGAAACTCTGTATGTGCCCCAGGCTCCATAGAGCCCCTGCCTCACTAGCACCTGTCACAGACAGCGTGCACCTCAAACAAATATGACTTGAAGACCTCCAAATATGTTTTTAAATGGTCAAAAGCAGTATTTGCTGCATACTTACCCAAGGAACAGGGAGACAGGAGCATCAGGAATCAGGCTGAGTGGTGGTTTTGGAGTCACCAGGCGTCTAGAGCACCATCTGATGACCCAAGTGTTTGGCAGTAGCCTACATTAGGGCTTCCCAAGCTTTCCCACAGTGGGAACCACCTCTACCATCCCCATCGTCCCTGAAGCACTGCCAACTCACCCAGGCACGGTCGGAGCCCTGTCCTCGGGCGAGAACCACGGCCCAAATCCACGTGTGAAAGGGCCTCGCCCTTGCCCAGGGCAGCGGGTGATGGGCAGGGCAGGCAGCCCCGCCTGCGGCCTCCCCTGAGGGGGCCGGCCTTCCTCCCGGCCCAGCCGGGCAGGGGAGTGGAGAGCCACCGGGGGAAGGGCTCTGGAAAGCCATCCCTCCTGAGCAGCTCGAGGAAATTCATATTTCATGTTCTGCTCCTTCTCTGCCCACGGAGTTCTTTCTCGTGGTGGTGCGTAGGTGTATGTGAGGGATTTATCCTTTCCCCACTGAATCACTGCAGCACAACATCTTTTCAACCCTTCTGTACAGCACAAAAGAGCCTCATGGCATTTCTCCTCATTTTCCTGCTTAAGGAGACAGCCAGCAAGCTCCACAGTATGACCCAGTTGCACCACAGCTCAAGGCTGGGAACAGCACAGGCCCTGCTAGCCCTGGTTGGGAGCATGTCTGGAAGTGCACGCACCCCTCCTTCTGCCAGCTGGCACCCCGAAAGCACATCCAGATGTCAGCATGAAGGTGCCTGGAATGATGCTGCTTGTTCAGCTGGAAAATGGCTCCACACTCAAGGGAAGGAGCAGAGCAGGGTGTGCTGAGCATGCTGTGCTCCCCTCACGGCCTCAGGAGCCCAGATCCAAGACAAAGAGCTACCAAATACCAATTGCCACAGTAACAAGCCTTTATGCTTTAACTAGGGGTGCTGACATGCTTCCATCAGGTCTGCTACTGGTGTTGTGTATGAGTTCTCTGTATTTTGAAGGGAAAATGGGGAGGAAATGAGTTCTGCAGCTGTTATCATGGGCAAAGCCATTGCTCTGAGTAGAGGCTCAGCCACAGACGAAGGCCCTCCTGGCTGACCCTCGTATCAACTGCTTATTTGGAAAAAGACACAGGAGCTTTAGACAAGTAGCCAGCAATAAAAATTTAAATTTTGGCTGTATGTATACATGGGTCCTGAAGCTTCAAATGAACATTAATGACCCTCGTGTAAGTTGTTCCATCCAACAGTGCTTTCCAACCAAGGATGTCACAGCTTGATGAGACACTGACTCGGGCAGGCCTGAAGCAAACCTGTGGGCTCCAGCAGCACGGTGCCCTTCCAGCACCAGTGCTCTTACTGAACTTCGGGCAGGCACTGCTCAGCCCATGTCAAGTTACAAAAAAAAGACATCTAAAGGTTTTCCAGTTATACTTGTGTGCAGCCTGACAGACCAATAACATGGCTGTTCTCCCCCCATCCTCATACTTTCAACACAAGAGTGTGTAGCTGCTCCCTTTTTCTCTTTCCCAGAATAGGGCAAGATTGCACTGAAGTGGAAGGTAAAAGCCATCAAACACTGAGCCACTGGTTCAGAATTCCCATGTTTACTCTCCTCTGGACTGGGAGAAGGCAGGGGGATCATACCTACTCTGACCCCATCTCTGCTTCAAACCACTCCTGACTTCCTTGCCATCTCAGCAATCTGGATATTTTGAAGGTTTATGGAGGGGTTCTACCCCCTGCCTCCCTGACTTCTCTCTGATGTTTTGCTCCCTTGTCTGCTTTTCCCTTTTTATACCCCATCTCCCAGCTTCTGCACCCTAACGACCTCCTGGCGGAGATGTGGGCTGCTGCTTAGGAAGCAAGTTGGAACAGGGTGGATGCCCAAGGCTCCCCCATTCCCAAAGAGCACTTACACATGCCTGGCGCCCCATCCCAGCAGCCCTGTGCTGTTTGCAACCCTGTGTAAATTTGTACACCCACAAAAGCAGGAGCACAGGAGGTGGGAAGGAACTCGGTACCCCAGTGCTGCAGACGCTGCCCGGTTTTTAGTTCCTCCCTCCTGCCTGAGCCCACTGAGCCCTGCAGGCTGTGCACATAATGAGGCCACCCTTATATGAGGATTCAACCACAAGAGCAGGAAAAGGCTTCCCCCACTAAGAGCTGCAGTTCGAGGTGCTCCCCCCCTCCCCTATCCGCCTCAAATTAACATCTTCTTTTTGAAAACACAATTAAAAAAACCCCAAAAGGACAAACCCTGGGGAAACTAAAGAGTTCTCATGGTGAATTTTATTTTGTAAGCAACAATATAAACATGTGAATAAAACAGGCATCATTTGCAGGGCTGGCCTTTGATCCAGAGTACCCTGGATCTAGCAACCCTTCCCGAGCAGACGAGGGCAAGCCTTTACCTGTGGCTACAGAGGCTGGCCAGGGTGCAGTCCACCAAGACCTTTGTCATGGAAAGACCAATGCTTGAGTATTTTCTATTACCAAGCGTATGTGCAATCTTGGAATGTACCTCCCACCTCCCTCACCCCAGGGAAAAAAAAAAAAAATAAAAGAACAACAAAAAAAACCCCAAACATACAGCTGCAAACCAGTTAAAAAAATTGCTTCCAGCTTATTGAGACTGAAATGGCCTGTTGGACTATAAACTGAAATACCATTCTGGAGATAACCAACTGGTCGTGACACAAAGTACTGTATTTACAACTCAAAAATATAACTGTTATAGACTTTAATTTATAGCAAATTTAATACATTAGTGTTTACAAAATAGATTCTGGACTCAACTGAAACAGTGTGCTGCTTAGCAAGTTCGTTTTCCTTCCTCTCACTTTAACTGAAGAGACCAACAAGCTTAAGAGCTTCTTCTGTGACCCATATACAACTTTTGATGGTGTCAGATGTTGGAGAAAACCAAATGTTTCCTGCATCTCTAAAGGTTTGCTGCTTGGTACCTTCTATTGCTCAAGCTGTACAGTTCAAACCTTAAGCTGTCCTTTAACAAGTTCCATACACGTCTCATGAAAGCTACTCAGGTACTAACCAGGGCACTGGTTAATGTTACAAACTGAAGGAACATCCGTGCTACTACATCCATGCTACTAACTCACACAACAGGAAAGAGGAAATATAACTACACATTCAATCTCTTATGCCTAAACAGCAAAGCTGCAAACTCCATTTCTTAAAGTAAGATACTTCAGTAAGTGAAACAGTACCATACAGTTCAAGAAACATTTTTTAAAAAAAACCCCAAACATTTTAATAGTATAAAAAGTTGTTTTACTGGTGTTTCTACTATAAAGCTTTGTTTCACAAATCAAGTGATAAAATAATTAGATATGTTTACAGTGATAAGAGACTGCAGTGTAGACATTTCAGCTCACATTTTGCTGAGTGTTTCAGTACAACAGAGACTGACTGATTTGTTAATACACACCTAGGACACAGAGCAAACTGCAGACATGAAGTGCACACCTGAATAGGGAAGTTTACCCTCTGACATGGTAACTCACTTTCCTCAGCTCTACCTTTCCCCTCCAGAACATGTCGTAGGCAAAAACTGTATTTGGAAATGGAGGCATATAACTGTCCTGACTGCAGAGCAGCACAGAGGAAAGATGGATGCACATAAACACACCATGGTAAATTCAAAAGTTATATGCCAACTACTCCTCCTTAGATAAAACGACATCTTCAAAAGTGAACATGTACAAAAAATAAAAACTGTCAAATAAATAAAGAATACAGATGTTAATTAATCACATACATAAGGAAACATATTGGCATACTGTATGCAATATACAGTATATTCATAGAAACGTGGGCTGGACAGCACTTAGTAAGGAGTTACGTGCTGAAGACAACTCCTTGTCTCTCTCCTCCAAAAAATCTAATGGTTTCTGGATATCAACTGCAACCTTTTACATCAATGCATAAATCCTGCACCATAGCTCATCTTTACTACTCTTTGGATGTCTTTTTTTTTTAAGATCCACAGAGAAGTCCAAGAAGTTGTAATAGTCTGACAATTTTTTTGCAGCCCTATCCATACTACATGATCTCTTGAGTTTGCTACCAAACGAAATTTAGTAATTGTATGGTACATCAATCCCCAGTTTTCCCTGAGGAAATGGGAGCCAATCATATGGACTCTTTCATCCTCTAACTGACATTTCCCACACTCCTGACCTGTATGTAGGTATTATGCTGTGTGTTACACAAAGGCTGCTGAAACCATTGGAAATGAAGTAGCGATAGTTAAGTGTCAAGTACATCTGCTATAATACAGAATTGGGGTCTGGGTCTAGGTCTATTCAAATGCTATATCCACATAACATTTTAAACCATGAAAATATTGTATGCATTTTCCTTTTTCTACAAATATTGTTGCAAACTTGCTGTTAATTGTGTCACGAGGTTTGCATTTCTAATTCTCCAATGATTTTTAATTCAAATGTTTAACAACCATATCTACGCTAGGTACACTGAAAGTAGACATTGAAATTTCAAGTAAAATGAACTGTAGCCACATCTACTGGACTCAATACACGTCCCGACATCTAGATTTACTTTGATAAGTTATACAAATACATAATACATTCTTAAATAATGAAGACCCACAATATTAATTTGTGAATCTTCCCACGTTATAAAACCACTTTTACAGGAATGTTTATCCACCTGTATTACTGTTTTAGTTGCAGTGTCTCTTGCTTTCCTGTTCCCATGGATTACTGTACCAGTTCTTAGGCTTTGGCTATTGAAATCTCTTATTTGAATGAGGCAACACTGGTTATTAAGGCTGTTTTTTTTTTTCTCTTGTGAAGTTTCATTCTTTACTATGACACTGTTTTCCAGAGCAGAATGACTATCTTGTGTCTTCAGGTTCTGTTTTTATGACCTTCCTTTCAATGTTGTTAAAAGCTGAATGAGGAAAATCCTTTAAAATACCAAGGCCTTCTGCATTGAGAAAAGAAAGAAAGACATTAAAATACTGCCTGAAAACAAATACATTTTGTTCTTAAATCAACAAAAAGGTCCAAGAACAATATGAATACCAACAGTTGAAGCAATAAATTCTGTCTCCTACTCCTGGGCATTAACCCAGCTGGGTTAGAACTACCTCAGTTACACTGCAGTGATAACAGAGGAAGCATCACAGATTCACTTCAACCCCCTCTGGCAGCCGGGGATAATGGAGATGCACTCTGCACTTGCATTTTGAGAGGGAATGGGTAAAAATCCCCTACTAGAGATTTCACTAAGTGAATCAGCACTGGGATTGGGACAATCTGCGAAAGAGGTGAGCCATGATGCAGTATTCCAAAGTGAAAAAGGTAAGATTCTGCCTGGTCTTCAAAACAACTACTTTTGCATCTTGTCTTTCAAATAACCTCTTTCCCACTGCATCTTTCAAACTCAGGTGGGATTTTATTATTACTCCTTAAGTTGCAAGAGTCTCAAGAACTCCTAGCTTTATCTCAGTGCACTGAGTATTAAACTGAAACAAACCACAGAGATTTCAAAAAGATTTCTTGCTCTTGTCTATCAAAATTAGAGTGGGTTTCTCCCAATGCCAGAAGTAAATGACAAGACTGGCAGTGAGCAGAGATCACTGAATGAGAAACCCAGGTGGAAATGACTTACTCCATGACATGCAGTTCACAGCAGAAAAACAGTGCTATGTCCTTATAAATCAGAATAAAGACATCTTTTTCATAAAAAGCCTGATTCTATTATACAGAACAAAGCCATGTCATAATCATGTTGCTGTCACTGTGATGCCATTTAAGTATTTAACAGCAGTAATTTGGGTCAATACCAAGGACAGACACATGCCAGAACTCGGTCACCTGATTCCAGTTACTGCATCCCCTAAACTTTTCCCAAATAATATTCAATCTGGGTCTAGATTGGCAAGTAACACTCCTCTTGGAGTTTTCTCCAAAGCCTTGATGGCATGGTTACACACAACGCATGCCAGCCTGCCTTCCTGGCTGCTTCACTCAGAGACATCAGAGAAAATAAGAAATGCTGGGTGATTTCTCAGGGGCAGCACTAACCCGAGGACTGGGACTTCGCCTCACCACTGGGGTAAAGCCGGATCAAATCACTGCACAGAGATTTCCCAACGTGCTGCTCTCCATCAAGTGAAATGTGCTGCATCTGTCTGCTTGGCAGGTTGGGCATTCGGAGGTTCAGTGGTCTTTCACCTGCAAATTGTTCAGAGCAAAACATTGATGCATTAAAAGGCAAGCAGTATCAAAAAGCAGGTAGAGACTTAAACACATTATTTCTATCAGCGAAAGTGCATCCTAGATTCCAGCTGCTCCAGGGACATTTTTGAGCAAAACAAGGCTTATGTAAATATGATGCTTTGCAGACTACTTCACAGGCACTGTTAGAAAGGGACACTCAGCCAGAGAAAAAAAATTAATTACTTTTTAAAAACCCTTTTTATTCTGCTCAAAAATCCTCTTGAGATACAAAAATTTTCCTCTCGCACTGCACAATCCCTCTGAGATCCTGAAAATTCCCAGTTCCCCTGCACAATGGCCCAATAGTATAAAGAAGCTTGCTGGGCCAAGGAAAGCTGGATCCACACATATATTCTTCGTGATTACTTCTGTACCTCATTGACTGACCAATACACACAAGTGAAAATCTGGTTTTTAATGCTTACTTGTATTGATTCCCTTAGCTGTCCCTATAGTGCTTCTTTTCAACCCCCTTAAAAAATTAGCACTTAAAAAACAGACACAAGAACTTCTGGTTGCATTTCTTTTGTTTGTAGCATTTTGTCTCATTTTAGAACAGTAAAAAAAGTGATCCTAACAGAAATGCTCAAACAAAACAAACACTCCTAAAATTACTTCAAGACAAGGAATAGCCAGTTGGTAAATCAAAGAGAACCACAGAATTGTAAGCTTTTTGAAGAATACCAAGCTACTAAGAACATAATTAGAATCTGCTTAGTGCTAAGTAATTTAGAGCCAGCTACTCAGGTTTTGTTCCTAGACTGCACAAACAGGTAAACAAAAAGGAATATCAACTATATTACCTGCTTTATTTTCAATTTCCACAAAACAAGAAAACAAATGAAATGCAACACTCTGCTCTATCTTCAAATCTGAGGATAAAACTAAAGCAAAGTCCTGCTCTCCATAACAGCAGTTGTGCCCAGCCTCCTTCCCTCCCCACGTTATCCCTGGGGAAAGCAGTTTGCTTTCCAAACAAATTCACACAATAAGAGAACAGAGCCTGAGTGTACATCTGATTGCATTATTTACACTGTAAGCACTTCAGGGCAGGGAGAGATCTTGTCTTGTCCATTCAGTGCTCAAGGTTCTCTATGAGATAAACACCACTACTGACAGAGGTTGCATAACATCAAATGTCTTTGCTGGCAGCAATGCCGTGCCTGGGAGCTACCATACCTTGTCCATCAGCATTATCTAATGACATGCCATTGGGGCTGTGCTCTTCTGAGTTTTGCCTGTAACACCCCGTGGAGAGACGTCTCTCTAATGCTGCCTGGTTGCAAAGAAACTCCATCTGTTTTGCCATCACCTTTTCCGACTGCAATTAAAACAAAAAGAGATTTCTCCCTATATACATACATAGAGCAAGTCAAAACACAGGGGGAAAGACAGTATCAGATGAAAAGACTAACAGCCTAGATAGTGGTTTTTGTTGACTCATATGTACAGATGTGTGCTTTACGGTTTCTTCAAAACTATGAAGCAAACAAAATATTTTTGCACCCATAGAGATTTTCATAATGTGCATCTGAGTCACTCAAGAATAATTAAAATGCAAGCTGTTGTAGTTCATCTAGACAGAAATGCAACATTAAATTCTGTTCTTCAAAAACAATTCCTGCACTTTAGGACTGCAGGTTAGGTGAAGAGAATCTCAAGAAAAGCAAAAAAGAATGTCTTAATTATCCAGTTAGTTCTGTTCAAATATATGCATTCACAAAGTATTCCAGAAAGTATTCCAAGAGCAATGGTAACATCTGCGAAAAACTTATGCCAAGATTTCACCAGACATCTTAGAATCTTTATTTTAGGAAACAGAACTACACAAGCTTAAAAATCTGCCATTCTGAAAGTGTAGGATGACAGTATGTTTGTGGGGGATAAAGGTGTGAAATGTCTGTCTAGAAGAAGAACAAGACCTATACACCTCTAGAGAGTGGAGCTAAACAATCCAGTGCAACGTGGGAGGAAATGGCGTCTGAATGTTTGTCATTGACTTTAATGCCAAGAGAATTCTAACTTTCACTATAATCTTGTTCTTGAGAGAATGTAAATAAGCATCTTGCAAAAATAAGAAGAAAATCACAAGTCAAGAAAGTTGATTTAGAAGAGCCACAGTGAACATAAGAACAGAAAGTGTACGAACTTAACACATACAATTGGTAGGAAAAATTAATTTCTCTTTCAGGTAATGCTGTAATTGTTTCAACTGCTACAGGGGTTTATTCAGTGCAGAGCATTTGACTTTTCATGGGAGATGCTGAAAGCCCTGACTGCCCACAAAAGGCTGCTTGCTCAGCACAGTTCAGTGATTTACACTACAATGACAGCCTAACAGACCAGCAAAACCTGGGCTTCTCCAGCACAGTGGTGACCCTGACAGCAGGGTAATGGCATGGCCAGTATTTATATGTATATATACTCCGGCTCAGAGCTCATCAGGGTCTGCAGAAGAACACTGATAGCTCCATCTTGGTCTTGGGAGGAAGGTAATAAGAGAAACTATTTTCAAACAGCTTACTTTCAAGTGTGCTTTAACTTTGCTATTCCGTCACTCCTGTTACCAACTTTTGAACTATACAATAATTTTTAAAAAGAATAAAACATTTCTCATTCATGCTATCTGTGTTGTTTACTTGGGATAAAACTAGAATTTTAAACTTCAGTGATGCTTCTGATCACCACAGAAAAACCTGTATATGTTATACAGAAAAACCTGTATATAGTTGCATATATGTTTAAGCTTGAATTAAATCTGTAGCCCATTGTTATGTGGCAGTGACCAACAAAAACTTAAAAGCATATACAAACTAAGCTCATGTAATTATTCTGTGACATGTGGCATAATTGCATTTGATGTATCACAGATTTGTATGACTGAGCACTACTTTGCAATAGAAGAAAGTAAATGATAGGGTAACACATCCATTCTCAGAAAACAGGAACGTAACTCCTAAATGGAATCTTCCGTGCAAATTTGGTGATTACATTTGCCCAAATCAGCTACACAAAACAAATTTGTTGCAACTTAGCATGAAATCCCTCCTTGGCAAGAAATGGCAGTAGGAGATGGGTATTTTGCCTCAAGGCTGGGATACACTACAGAAAAGACAAAGAAAGAACTGGCAACCTGTCGTCATTTATACAAAGCTTTCTGTCTGCTCAAGAACACTGCACTTCAATCAGGCTAGGTGTTTGAATTTATCCTCTCAGATCCAGAGGTTCACTTATTTCCTAAACATCTTGGCCTTTCTTCTTGTAAGACATGTCAGAAGTGAGGACTCCAACATCGCCTACTCTATTCCTCTCGACTCAGTAACTTGAGCTTTCCATTTATAGTGGATAACGCAAGTAACACAGCACAGACTGTACCAATACTACCCTGCTCCTAACAGGCAACCACAGATTTTCAAGCCTACTATGATGCATCTTAGCTCCTTGGAACTAACAAGGGCAAAGCTGTAGTACTGTGACAGAACAGTTCTTGGAGGTAAACCCAAATTAAGAGTGATGCAATCACAGCTAAGCTAGGTAGCCTTTTAAGACTGATGGGAATTAATTTAGTCATCAAAACAACATATCAAAACCAATGTACCAAGACACAGCCTGTATTATTCACAATGTAGTGCAGTTGGTTTACCTGGGAATTAAGAGCTGTTGGGTCTTCACTCTTTCCTTTAGCCAATGCAAGTGGCATTTTATCTTGCTGATAGAGCGTCTGGACTGTGTCCTGGAAATCAGGATACCCATCCTATTGAACATGAAAAGAAACCAAACCAAGAGGGACATATTACTATTTTTTCTTCTCTGTACACTTAGAAGAAAAAAAAAACCTAACTAAAAATTATATTCCTGAACTTCTGTGAAAATTCTGGACTGCAATTTACTTGTTTGTGCTATCTACTTCATTTAAGTTTGTGCATTAAACACACACAGCCCCTCCACAGCGACTGCTACATACCTAATATAGCACAGAAAATCTCATCTCTCTCAGTTTCAGGTGAATCCAGACTACCCTTGTTTTTCAGGTGAATCCAGACTACCCTTGCTACTGACATTAAACTAGTTTACATTCAGCCTTGACAGGCAGATTTAGGCCTATCATTTCTGTCACTTTTCAGAAATCAAGTTTGTACGTAGTCAAGGATATATACTAACCTTGTGAAACTGAGAAAAGCTTCCTGAAAGTCAACATATTTCACACAGAACCTACACTAGTATCACAAAATGAAATACCACCATTTCAGAAGTACAGTGGAAAATTTATAGACTATGGGATAGCATGATTCAAGAATTCTTCCAGTCTGAAATTCTTATGACATGCAAATCTCTTCTGCAGCTTGCAGATGTATCAATAAAGCAAATAAAGTTCCTGTGAAAGCCTGCCAGACTCTGTAATGATCACTGAAGCAAAGGTTCAAGATGAGGGGTTTATCCAGCCTGGTATTATAAAAGGAAAGCTCATGTGCACTAGAGGAACATCCAGAAATGTTTACAAAAGCACAGTATAGGTAACTGTCAAAATATGAAAGGAAGCCAGATATCTTAAGACAGACCCAAACCTGAGAACAATGACATCTATCACTGAGGTTCTGCAGACCTTGGTCTCAAAAATACACCAAATCAGGTATATTTGCCTTGTAGATTCTAAGACACATACATGGCAATAATTACATTTTCAACAATAGATGGACAAAAGCGTTACAGCCCAAGAAAAATAGAATTGATTTTTCAGAAAAAACACAAGGGAAGGACTACAAGGTTCTCTCCACTGGCAGGCTGCCCACTGACCTGCAGGGCAGTGGTCTGACCCAAGGCAGATGGCCAGGACTTCAGTGCACTGTAATGCCATTTAACCTATTCTTTATGCTCAGGAATAAACCTTAAAATCTGTCAGAACGCTACAAATTGCTTTTAAACACCCAACATACTCCCTCGTGGAACAAATAAACGCAATAGCTATGCAAAAACTTCATAATTTTAATTGCCACAAAGCCTCTAGCCTAGGCTAGAAACAAAGGCTTTGCAGCACATTTCCATGAGCACTGACCACTTCCACAGTTACCACCTGAATTTGTTTGGGAGAGGAGAATGATTATGTGTAGGAAGATGAGAAGCTGAACACACAAAACCCCATCACTCAGGATCCTATTTTTGCAACAAAACAGGTAACAAAGTTCTTCACAACACATTTGTGATCACCTGCCTATAGAAAACTGAATGCTGTCTCCCAAAGGCTGGCTGCTTGTTGCTGTGTCAGTCCCCCCTCCATCAGGCAGATAAAACCCGGAGGATGACGCATTCTGGATCACCTTCCCAGAGCTCCTTCCCACTGCTGGCTGTCCCTGATGCCTCGTGGCATGAGGAGCATGCTGGACCAAGCACCAACCTGCTCTGCCCCATGGCTGCCTGGAGGTCCTCCTGCATGCACTGCAGCATTTCTGTTTTGCTATGCTGCTGCTCAGTTGTTTTCCAAGCTGTTTTGTGCAGCAGATGTTCCCAGTCCCACATGTGCTTTTTCGCTCCCTCTAATGACATTTTTCCTATGAAAACAGTAGCTTATACTGCTTTTGCTGTTTTTGTGAAAAACACAAATCCCACACTTTGGTTTTCTTTTCAGCCTTCTCAGAAATAGTGGAGGTGGGGCTTTTCTTTCGTCTTCCTCCACCCATACTGGCACCAAGGGAAGACGCTTCCTTGCAGCCTCCGCTCAGGTCTCCTTGCCTGTGCCCCTCAACTCCCACAGAGCTTCGGGAAATGAGTTCTTCAAAGCTCTTCCCACCCCTCTCTTGCTCAGATGAATGGAGACACAGACACACAAAATAATTTCTTTAGACCACAGACAGCAAGAATATTTTTAAAAACTCTTTTTTTCCTCTCTTGGCTGTTCGTGCAAACTCTGAAGGGGATCTTTGTCAACACCAATAGTGATGGGCAGCTTCTTCCCCCTCTTCTGCCTGATGTACCTGTGACTTGTTTTGCTTTCTAAGCTGGTGCCACAACAGCTCACTGCTTCGAGTGGTGCTGGCACTGAGTCACAGAAGATGATAAAATAAGGGGTGCCCCCTCCACACAACACCTAAGCAGGAGAGATCCTTGCTCTGCAGGAGGATGTGCCATTTCCATCCCTATTCGCCTGTCCTGCTCTTTATCCAGAGCAGATTTAGGAAATACAGTCCCTTTTTTATAATCTGCTCCCAAATACCAATTCACTCCACACCTTCAGTCTGTCATTTGCCTGGAATTTTTTTCCCCTTCTCCTCTTTACACTTCACTCCCACAGCTCACCCACCCACTCAACGAATAAGAGGGGGAGAGCTCACAGGGGAAGAGAAAGGCTTTTACAGGTAATTTGATGTAATTCATGGCACATTGTTTCTTTGTAATGCTTGTGCGAGTTTCATATTCATGAAAAAGATAAATTTACAATGTGGCTGCAGATTGACAGTGCTGCAGCTTGCACACACAGCTCTGCTGGCTCTGCTCAAGGATGACCTTCAGAGCCTCTCTGGAGGCTTTTTTAAGTGTTATTATATTTCAGGAAATTAACTCATCTTTTTTTTAAGTAATCTTTTACACTATGCAAACAGGCTGTGAAGTCTTTCCAAATTGAAGCCCTAGTAATTTTAGGACACGCTTCACAGAGACATTAATGACTAATAGTGAAAGGAATGGTGAATCAAAATACAGAGTTCAGCCTTAAAACAGAAATGCAAAATGACTCTTCTCAAAAAAAAAAAAAAAAAAGGAAAAGAAAACCAGAAAAGAGCTAGTTACAACAACAAAAAATATACCCCATGTTCAGGTCCTTTCTGTAAGTTCATGATAGTGAATGAAAAGATCCACAATGAAGCATTACAACTTCAAAACCAGTGTAAGGCAATCTTACCCAGAACAGAAGGAAAACTCTGCATTTGCTACCATTTTCCTTTTTACTTTCACCTTTCCAAAAAAAACTAAACCAAAACAACCCCAAAAAAATCCCTGAACATATTACTAAAAAAAGGACTTTTTACATTTTTTTAAAAAGCAAGCACCAGGATTCCAAAACAGCAGTGATCTACTATGTCATACTGCATCTTTTTTACATTTCATTGAAGCAAAGCCCAAAATTTACAGTGTACCTCAAATTTAAAATGCACTGAAGTAATGCTTCACTCCTCCTTAAAAGTTGTGAGGTAAAAAGACATTTCTACTGATAACAATATGGGTAATTTCAAAATTAATAATGCTATGCGCTATCAGATTAAAGATTTAATTCAATTAAATTTTCAATTTCTTATTTTGGAAAAATGACCTATTTCTGAAGTAGTCATTTGTACAATTACGACATGAAATTTTCACAAGCATTTTAAAATATAACTGGTAATTTTAGATAAAACAAGGACCAAGTAAATATAATTTCTCAGAATTATTGAAATATAAAGGGTATAAAAGAAGCAGGCCTTCCAGACTCATAAGATTTCACCATGCAGAAAATAGGAGAATACACATCTCCTAAGGCTGTCCAGATTTCCTGCTCTCCAGAAAACCTTGAGTGTCAGCTTGTATTTTTCAGGGTTTTAATTTTACACTTTCTTTCAATGAAGATCATGTAAAAAACAGCACCTCCCTTGCAGTGTGTCGTTTTAGACACTTGCTCATCATCAATTATTACTGAATGAAGGAAAAACTTCCTAATGCTGAAATCTAAGTCATTGAAATACTGCTTCAAGCAGAGGAGTGGCAGCTTCCCACCAGCTCTTACAAATTAGGGCTGGACTGAACAGAAGAGAGGAGACTCAAGCAACCATCCTGCAACATGCTGGTCAAGGCTGATAATGGTGAAGCTGGGCAAAATCATTTAACCCAGCTTTTCCCTGCTCTCTTTTGTGGATCAAACAACAAGCGTAGGTCAAAAGCAAATCCCGACACACATAAACAACATTACTGACTTATCAAAGCTACCAATGAATCCTCATTGCACATCTGTATTTTGCACTACTAAACTCAAAACTACAATTGTATATGGACTGATGTAACTTAATAAATAAGATGAACTTCTCTATACCTATTCAAAACTGCCTTTTCAAAACTAACTGCTCTCACCAGGGTTTGCCTCATAGGAACTACCTTTGTACTGGTGAAAGCATTGCAGTACTGAAAAAAAATTAAAGCCTTACTACATACAGTGCATCATTTATCACAGAATGCGTTGCATACGAGAAACACATTTCAGAATGTGTTGCAATTTTCCTCTACAGTTAGAGAATACATCACCTATCTGTGTCACATACAAATCTAGCTCGGGTCTAGCTCATATTCTAACACACATTTAACCTATACTTTTTGAGTAGACAGTACAATAAAGAACACCCACAATGCTAAGGATAAATTAGATACCCACGTAACAGTGAAACAGTAATTTGTTTAAAGATACAAATTAAAAAGAAAGATCTACTATACTTCTGAGGTATATAGATTCATATATAGGTACATTTTACTTTTTTGGTTTTTTTGGTTAAAAGTAACTTTAAAAAGGCCTCAAATTTACCTTTCAGCAGTGGTAACTGTAGAAAAAGGTGAACTACATACATGTTGCTCCTGCACTCTTAACAAGAAATTCCCAGCATCTCCATAAGCAGTATTTTGTGCAAGTGTATACATTAGCCATGCATACATGCATTTGAAACAAAACTCATTACAAAAACCTGTAAATTAATATCTACAGCCACAACCTTTTGTGTTGAGATATATAGCTTTTAGTTAGTTTTTGACATTTCAATATGATCAGTGTCATAATTTATGGCAGTCAGAGATGGCTAATATTCTGCCATCAGTACTTATCCAGAACTCTGTATTTTGGACATGATCTATAGCTGACTCCAGTGAATTAGGCAAATTCATGCTGACTGAAAAGCAGCAGGCCTTATGGGATGTCATTTCCTACAGTGCTCGAGCTTATTCCACCACAGGAAGTCAGTCAGTCCCATTCCTCCCCTCCTACTCACTCTGAGTGCAAAACACTGAGAGTATCTTTACCATTAAACAAATCCTACTCTTTACCCCTGTTCCTACAGGTTTCTCCATCAAGCACTTACATTTACAGAGACAGTGGTGATATTCTCCCACCCTCTCTCTCTCATACCCATCAACTGTCTATCAAATGTTTTTCTGACAAATTTCCTTAAGACAGATCCCTTCAAAACAAAACTGAATTTTAGCATGAACAGGTCAAAATACAAGAGTCACATTACTGTACCTCAATCTTGATTCTCTTTGGTGACAGCTCATCCCTTTCTCCACATTTAGATCTACAAGAGAAGACACATACATGATCAGTAAACAGCACATTAACCCCAACCATCAATAGTAATGAAAAGGAGTCAAGAGAAAAATACAGATCAGGGAAGAACAAGTGAGATGCACAAGAAAAGCCTCCAGTTCACTTTGACATGGCAGTGAAAGTCATTCAGATATAGAGGAACACAAGCATTTTGTGTTGTTTTCAGAAGCACCATGAGATTAATGGATTCTTCCTTCCAAAGAGGAAGGAAAGCACAGAGAATTACAGAAATGCCCTTGGAAAGGGTATTACATTACAGGCAAGGGAATCAACATTTAAAAATCGAAGGAAAGTAGCAAGACATTCAATCATACTTACTAATGCTAAGGTTTTAATTGTATTTAAAAGCTCTTAAGCCTTTGTCACCGTTTCATAACAGTAGTTCCTTTGACAGAACAGTAACAACTGAATTGGGACTCAGCTTCAGTTCCTTTAAAGCAAGCTTGTAAGCCACTCCCTGTGACCTTATCTTTTTGGCTAACAAGCCAAGTCTGTATATGGAAAAAAGGAAATTGATGCATTGAGCATCGCTGGCTACTCTGCCAATTTACATTAACCTCAAAACACACTAATGCCCCAAATGCTTGAAATACCAGCCTCTCAGATGCCTCTTAATATGCACTAGCCTCAAAATACTTGGAAAACCGGAGAGCAAATAAAAAGGTAATTCAAGACAGCCTTATCAGTTTAAAAGCTTCAGGACTCAAATTGCATTTCCCTCTTTTCCTCACAAGAGCACTTTGCTAACTGAAGAGCAAGAAGAAAGTGTCTCTAGTGCTTCAGAAGAAATGCTATCACTTAGTTCCCTAAAAGCAAAGACCCTCTGAGCTAATGAAAGCCTTACTTGGTGGTCCTGTAGGTGTACTTGTAGGTGACCTCCCGAGAGATTTGCCGGGCCAGTGCGAAGAGCTCATCCCTCCTGGTCAACAAGGCGTTATCTTTCACACACAGCTGGGCAGCTGCTTCGTTAACTGTTAGCTGCAAATCAAACAAACAGGCACTCAGGATTTTGCATACTTTCACCCTACTGTGCTTGTAAAAGCACCTCTTCTGAAATAATAAAGAATTTTGATCACAAATAAAATTACCTATAATTGTACACTAAACCCTGGAGGGTTTCTTCAGTTCATTTATATCCCTTACTAAACCAGGTAAGCCTTTGGGAAGAGGAAAGATATGAATGTAGTTGGTGCATAAAGTAAAACAATTGTAAGACTGTCTAAATGTGCACTACTTTTGCTTCATCCCAGCATTAATTAAATCTCAGTATAAAACAGTAGCTCTGAACGTTCACAGTGTTTGGCTCCCAAAGCCTGGCTTACAGGGAATACTATTTTTATAAACGCAATATGCCCAGGACTTGGGGGGAAAAAAAAAAAAAAACAACCACCCTGACAGTGTGGGTACAGATGGCTTTCCCTGGTGAATACAGAATAAATTCTGTAGAAGGTGATGGTTTAAGAAACGATTAAACTTTTTTTAGCTATGTTTCTCACCCTCATGTTTGTGAAGACTATCTTCAGACATGAATCAAATGTAACTTGTTTCAAGGATGTTTTCCTGAGCCTGCCAGGACACATTTCTAGTGCCTCTGCTGCTGGCAAAAGATTCATAAAGAAGAGGGGGGAGAAAAAAGCCTGAAATTGAGGCTCAAAATGGTTTTGCAATGCTCTTCAGAAGCCTATAGGAATTGTGATACTGTCATGAATTATATCAGCTTAAAAATACTGCTGTCCGAGAAGCCTATGGTCAGCAGTATGGACATAACATTATTAATGCCATGAGAGACACAAATGGAGGCTATTCCAAGCTGCTTCCTACAGGAAGTAGGGCTTGAAGAGGCTTTCTCACTTTTCCCTCAGCTGAAGAACAGCCAGAACATGTAATGAGGCATAACAGCAAGAGGCCAACAGAATACTACAGGTGTTTTTACCAAGTACCCACAACTCTTTCTACTCTTTTACTTTTAGAAATTAGGCTGCTTTGCCTTCTGGCAAAGGAGCACGGCTGCTTTGGAGCTACAGTATGTTCTGTATCCATCTCAGATGCATTCCAGAGCAGCTCGGTTTGCACCGCACTGTCAGCATATCCACGAGGGATGGAGACCTGCCATCCCCAACCCTCCATCTGGCAGCACCGGGAGCAGCCGTGCAGGCAGCACAGCACACGTGTGACCTCGCACACCAAGCCTGCGCTGCTCCCACAGACCAGCAGCTCTGCACGTACAGGCTGTCTCTTGGGAGAAGGAAGGTCAAGAACTTGCTCCTTCACCCTGCTGTCTGCCACACTGCAGGTTACCTGTGAACTAAACCACAGAGGCCAGCAGCTCACCCGATCACTGCATGCTCCATCCCTGGAGGATGGAAGCTGTCACAAGACATGAACCACACACAACCACGCTGTCCCTCGCCAGGGGCTTGGTGGCATCCGAACCATCAAAAAATTTATTTCGCCCAGCGCGACACTTGTTCTCCAGGAAGGTTGAAAAAACAAAAAAACATGTATCAAGACGAGCCGAGATCCTTCTCTCAGCGGCCTGTGCCTGTGCAGTATTTCTAGTAAAATCTCACACAGAATTGCTGCTCCTAATATTTCAGAAGCAATTTTTCCTGTGTTTAGCCAAAAAGCCTCTGATCTCAGTAGGGCACTACCGAAATGTTAATCAGAGCACAAACTTGTTTTTAACAGGCAAACTAGATTTATGTTGCCTGATCCTTTAGTCTCTGTACAGACAAAAACCCCAAATCTCACAGAGATCAGATGTACAAGCATGCAAACAGGTCACCGTGTTCCTACAGTACAAGGTACTAAAAAACCAAACTATTACCCCTTAGACAGGAACAGTTGTTCAACAACATCTGTCTTTTCAGAAAAAAACACAGAGGGGAAAAAGATACAATATAAGATTAATACAGCACCAATTAAAAGAATTACCCTCCAAAGCAGGCAATAATTTCTGTAACACTGATAGCTATTACTTTGCCAAGGATGAATAATATGGCTAATGCTTACAAAATAATTTGAGATATTTTTTATCCCTCCAAGTGCTGAAAGGTTGCAAAGAGCTGAAATGACTGAAAATGCTTTTGGTAGCTGTAGGCAAATGCTGTTTATCCTAATATGTGAGAAAAGCCAAATGTTTATTTGCTTGTTTTTCCTGGTTTCTCTTTCAGGTCACATTCAGACTTACTGAATTGAAGTGCATCATGGCTTCCTGCCTTTTCAAGAGGCATAATACTGCAGATACAAAGCATTGCATGCCTAAAAATAAAGAATCTGTTTGCTGGAAGCATTAAGAATATGAAGCAGCACCGAACCATACAGGAGAGGGATGGGTATACTTCCATCTGATGGGATTCACAGATTCCCCCACTAGAAACCACATAATTAAATACCAAGACCTACTATTTTGGTAAGTCAGCAAAAGAAAAGGAAGAGACCAAGCTAGACAAAATTCATTGCTTGTTTTTCCAATTCCACTGAACTGGATTTTTCTTCCATTTTATAGGTACTAAGACAAGCATTGAAATATTAAAATGCAAATTACAAATCTGACTCAAACTTGCAAGGGTCACTGAGTTCAAGGGCATGCCTTGTACTCATCCCTCCTCCAGTCCAACTTTAAACATTAAGTGCTCTTTGTGTTTGAAAAGCTGTGTAATACTGAAGAAATGGGATGGATTAAGGATAACATGTTTATTAGTTTTGGAATGCCTTCGAAAGATTTTATGTCAGATTAATGTTTTATGCAAACACTCCTACCAGGAGCACACACTTCCAAACCAGCCCAGTGTCTACAGCTCTAATGGCTGCTCCAGCCCTGAGACACTTCAGTGCTGATACCAAAACAAAATATTCTCACTAATTCACCACTAATAATTCCACCAGGTTTGATTTTAATTTGCATGCAACTCCTCTGTGCTTGAGGAGCCAGAGATACCCTTATCTTTATATTAAAAAGCAACCACTACTTAAGCTTTCTAAATTCACAGTGAAGTTTATTCAGCTGCCCCTTGCCAGCTGCAAGGAGAAACCTTGAACTGTAAGGCAGAATGACAGCTCTGGAATGTATTAACACGTGCAAAAAAGCAGCTTCTAGCCCTGCAGAAACTTACCTCCCTGCTTGTTTAAGGTCCTTCCTTCTGAGCAGCAAATTGCTTAAGCCATCAGAACCAGAAACACTGAGGCTGAGTTTACAAAAGGCAAACTCTGGTTTAGTAGATTTTAAAAAGAAAATAGTCTCGTTGATGCTATTTATTTTCTGCCTTAAACAGAAAATGAAGACAAAACTATTCAAGACAAAACTTTGTGAAATCCAGCCTCTTTAAGCCAACAGTAAACTAATTATGAGCAAATTCTTCTTGCTTGCATGTGTGCAGTTCCCATCAAGTTCAGCGAGGCCCCACATGCGTAAGTGAGGCATAAGTCAACCACAGACTCCTTTGATCTTGTGCCCTTAATCACAACAGCGATAGAAATGTATCCTAAAGCCAAACCATGCTCTCATTCCATTTTTAAACGTGGTTTTACAATGATGTAGTAAAGATCTGTAGTGCAATACTAAGAAAATGAACAAGGCAGAGCAGCTGTCCTTTCTTCCAGTTCACTGCTATCCCGCTCCTTCAATTGCTACCCCAGGGTTCATTTCCCAGTTTTGCAGAGCCACTCCTGAGCCTACACAAAAGGTGCCCCTGGAACCCCCCTTCCAGTACACTACTGGATGCCAGAAGATTATCTTACAAGTAGTCTGCCCAGATTTCAGAGCATTTTCTGCAGTTGCTACCTCAGAGAGAGGTAGTGAAAACACACAGCCACACACCTTGACTGCCTCCATCCTCAGGCGGGGAGAACCCCCTTTCTCTGAATCATGAATCTGCAGCCGTGTACACAGGGCATCTACACAATTAATCCTTTCAAATCCTGCCTCCATCTCATACACAACTTGCTCTGTTACGAAGGAGACTTCCACAAGGTCGGGGAGTAAGATGAGATCTCATCTTGTACAGTGGATGAATTCATAGATTGTAAGTGTTTGACATAAAGCCACAGAGCACTTAAGTGTAAGATGCACAACTAGAACTGTGTGGTAGGAATGTGGCTGACTACTGTGGAAGCGTCTCCCCAGTCTGCAGTAAAAGCCCTTGTCAAGTCACTGCCGGTGATGTGCAGTTGCCTTATAAATGTAAATATGTAAACAAAAATGTAAAGAAATACGCCTTGTTTCCTTCTGCCCTTCTACTCAGAAGCATAAAGAGAACTCAGTCTTATGCTATGGATCACACACCTACAAAACTTCTTCTTGAAGCGAAAAAAGGCTAAAGCCAGTACAGTTTTTTTGGCACTCCTGTAACATAAACACTGCCTTTCCTTTTGGGAGCTAAGCCTTACATGCCAAATTTTAGATCCAACCGAAATTTTGCAATCACTGTTAACTGTGAAAATGCTGATGCAGCATTCATATCAGCAGTGTTTTGGCACTGCTTTGAATTAATGTTTGTTCTCCTCTTGTACAGTACTTTGGCACTAGGAAACTACTCCCCATACAGACACACCTATTGCGTTACAACACATGCAGTGTGAGCCTCAGGAATGCCACAAGAGGAGCAAGGGAGGCCCACAGGGACTTTCAAAGACAAGACGGAAGACATGCTCCTCAGGGATTAAAAGACAAACGTTCAGATTGCAACCACCCATAATACTGGAGACAGTCCTTTCCCTTCCTCCTCACACAGTCTGCATGTCACTTGACAGGCTTAATACCATTATGCCCAAAAGTCTCCACAGGTTGTAAAATTGAGCTTCATCCCAATTCAAACAAACAAAAACCAAAAATCCAAGCCACTGAGTTTAGGGACCTCATTGACAGAATCCTTTTTATCTCAAGTGCACAAGCTACAGAGCAGAGTCTTGAGGTGAGGGAAGTCAGGAAGAGGGTAGTAACCACATCAGACACAAGCAATTTTAGTTACTGATCTTCCAAACAAGTCTACTCTCAAAGCTGCAAGGAAATACCACAACAGGACATCTTTAAGAATGTTTAAGAACAGGACATCTTTACCAAATCCTTAGAACCCCCAAGGCCATGCTCAGTGAAATACTGGTTGCTATTTCGGTGCCAATTTTCTAAACCTTCTGTCTGACAGGCTGCACCAGCGACCAAGCAGTCTGCTGACACCAAGCTGAAATCACCGCGTGCACATACCCACACCCACCCACAAAAGGAGACCTGTGCTGCACCTGAGATTTCCCTGTCAGGCCAGGACTGCCTACAGCACTCAACAGACAACTTTCAGATGCACAACTCTCCTCACTCAGCAAGAAGTGCCCATACAAGAAGGTACCCTGTAAACACCTCTTGTCAAAAGTGTATGAGTAGGGGAAGCCGAGTTCCACTCAAGCTGTTTTACCTCATGGAGGGTGAGATGCTTGCCATCCTTTCTTTTCGAGTCAAATCTGCCATATATTGCACTGTACTTCCTGATCTCCTCCTCTTTGTGAGGGTCATCGTCACTCATTTCAAAGATGTGACCAATCATCTTTGCCAGTTTCTTATTTGTTTTCAGTAACTCCTTGACTTCACTGGAGTCACTTTTGGGCAGGGAGGGAACCATACGCTCTACACATTCAGCAACCGACAGAGCAGCAGCAGCATCCAGGGTCTCGCTGTTTTCCTTTGGTGAGGCTGGAGAGCCAAGGTCAGCTGGGGAAAGGCTGTGCTCACTCTCTGTGGTGTGGTGCCCTTGCCAGAGTCTGGGCTCGCTGCTGCTCTGCAGTGATAAGCTCCCCACCACATCAGATTTGCTCGTGCCCACGCTCTGCACGCACGTCGTGGCAGCACATTTCGGAATCTTCAGGTGAGGCTCTCTGGTGCTGCTGTTCCTTTCGTAACTGCTGCAGGATATCCCCAGCCACGCAGGAGACCCTTCTGGCAACTTATATATTGGAATGCTGCTGACTGGTAAGGAGGTGAGAGGCTGGTTAAAAAGGCCAGGGTTTGTGACCCAGTCCCTCAAAGCCTTCTGCAGCCGTCGGACATGAAGTGGCTTGCTAGCCATGCCTACGAGAGCCATTATCTCCAAAAACTCTTCTTCACCTGCTTCACAGAGCTGCTGGACATCATCACCACCCTGCTGAATGAAGGCATCAAAGTAGAATAAGAGATTTGCTTTTTGCAGAATTCGATATAGCTGCAATTCTCCGAGGGTTCTGGGTAGAGCTGACGCCATCACGGATGACAGAACCTGCAAACAGTAAAAACAGAGAGAAGATGAGCACCAAAGCACTGACATCCAGATGTGCTGTCCCACCGCCCATCTTTCCACAAGGCTGTCAACTCAGAGGACAGTGTTTCTTTCCCTCATTACAAGAACACCCACACAAATGAATAAGGGGCAAAAGCTCTAATTTTTGACTTGCTAACTTAATGGAAACATTTTTGAAAAAAACCAAATCAGCACCTACAAAAAAGATGATTCAAACACAAAGCCAGCTTGTTTTCAACATTCCTACTTCATGTTTGTTCCCAACAATGTCAGTTAATATCGCTCACAGCTTCTACTCGATTCTCTCTTACATCTTAAGATCAAAATGATCACAAAACACATTCTGAAGAATTACAGAATACTCGATTCCCTGAAGAAAAAAATCTCATCAGTTTCAATTCTTTTTAATTGTCGCACCATTTTTCCCCCATGGAAAGTGTGGAGGACTGTAAAAGGACAGCAATGAAGAAAAGTGCTTCACAGAACTCCAGAGAATTAATGAAGCTGGGTCAGTAAAAGAGTGTTTAAGAACCAAGTATTTCTATCATTTTACCTGTTTCACATAAAAAGGATCTAATGCCTCTGGCTGATCTTAATTATGGCAGCAACAGCTGCAGACAAAGCAAAAATACTGATGGATTCCAACATAAATAGTTAAAAAACTTTAGTTTGAATTCACCTGCCCATTTCATTTGCTAACAAGGCTGCCCGTCACTGACATTTGAGACATGAAATACCACTCAGCAATAGAGCAATTGTGCTTAAAGGCTCCCAAAAGACAGATCACTGCGGTGTCCAGCCCTTCAAGTGGCAGGAAAAAAACATCTGCACAAGTTTCAACTTCATAAACCCCTTATCCAGTTATACCACAACTAATAAACTCCTCAGAGAATTCAAAGATCTCACACACACACCTCTTCACTTTATGGTGGCTTTCACAGCCACAAGCAGATAATTTCCAGTATTACTGTATTACACTAAACCACTAATCAATAAAGTCTAAAGCATGTAATTTATAGTTGGTTGAGAAAGTAACAGAACTAAAACACGGAGCAGGTCTGCTAACATTGTTCTGGCTCTACTATCACACTGGACTTGAAAAAACACACAGTAGTAACCTAAGAAACAACACCTACAGAAAGATTTGCACACACTTCAGGGGAAAAAGTATTTTAATACCATGCAAATTCCCTTCCTCCAAAACTGCTATGCAAGTAAATACGTTTGCTATGGGGCATTGGGAGATTGGTTATCAAAAGTAAAACTCAGAGAGAAATAATTTTTACAGTATGTGTTTTTTGCATATTGTAAAACATGACAAATATTGTAAAAAAGTGGTTTGGGTATTTTTGTGGTTTTTTTTCACAATATGAGCCTTTTCTTCAGCAAGTCAAACATACAGATAAAACAAGCAGAGCCCAACCTCTGTTCAGGAGGCATCTGGAAGACCAGGCTTTTGCTGCAAACTTCTGATTTAACTCTACTAGAGAAAAATAAAATCAGGAGGCAAACAGAAACTTTCCAGAAATGTATGTGGCAGCAACAGAATACCTAGAGTCAGTCTCTTCAGGAAGAGAAGTGGAACCCAGGGAAAAAAAGAAAGACCCACAACATACAAAACCCCAGCTGAACATATCACTCCTGATATGTGTGCCAGTATGTGTAAAGCAGAAGAGGCAGTAACAGCAGTTTAGATTCGAGCAGCTACCTCAAGGAGCTGCTGGTGAGCTTAAGAGCTAATGAACTACACACTTTGGAACTCAGAATGAAACTGTAAACATTTAAGACCTACATATTTTAGAAACACAGTTTAGCTTTTGGAAAGAATCATTAACTGCAGAAAATCAATCACGTACTATCTACACTCGAAGATACAAGAAGAAACAATGAAAATTAGGAAAATCAATTAAAAGGATCCCTTTACAGAGCACAGAATTCACTGTTTTAAATAGTGTCATTATTTCACTGAATTTCTTAGAAAAATCCTCCTATTCTTGACAAAATTTGTCAAGACAAACAAAATTAACAGCTTATGGTTTAGTGGCATTTCAGTAAACTGTTCCTACCTTCCCATTTCAAATGATGCTGACTTTTCACCATCAGTACCACAAATTAACTTACATAACTTTTAAAAGAAGGTCCATTTCCTCTAAAAGTTATTCATCTTAGCACAAAATCTACATAAATCTACATAAATGGACTTTGTGCAGAGAGCTAAATTGAATCTTGGGAGGACGGTGGCAGTGAAATTACACACAGCCCAAGAGCTCCAGGCAAGCCATGGAACTGAACTCATTTTTCCAGCCCACAGGCTGGAAGAGCAGCACCAGTCCACGAGCAGCCTTTACCTAGAGGCTTCTAATCAACAAATCTCCTCATGACAGATAAAACTGGATTAATATGTACTATGGAGGCGTCAGCAGCGAGTCCACGGTTCAGACTGTATTGAGATCTGCGTTTAAAGCAAGACTGAAATCCCTTTGTTTCGTACTTTAAAGACCCATTCTGTTTTTCAAATTTAGTACAGTAACTCCTGAGAGGGCCAAGCAATTTTTCGATGTACGACTGCTACAGATCTCTGCAGAGAAGGCATTTTTCAAACACTCCTCCTTTTAACCTCTTTTCTCCTTGCATTAAGCAGAGCTCCTCCAGCACTCACCTCAACACCATCCCAAGTTAATTCTAAACTTTAACAAGGGGAAGGCTCCCTCCCCTTTCCAAGACTGCGTCTCCCACCTCCAGCTATGCTGCTTCTGCAGACACGACTGGTGTGGTCCCTGGTTTGGCCCCACTCACAGCCTACAAAGCCTGGGAAGCAGCTATGCTAGTCCACCTGCAGGAGTAAGATGAGGCCTAGGAAGAGGACAAGCAAGAAGCAAGGACTGCCGAGAAAGCAGCACAGCACTGCTTGAACCTGAGGAGATTGTTAACCCAAAGGACATCTGGCGCTGCTGCTGGCTCTGCTCACCCGGCCAGCTACGCAAAGCCTTAGCACACCCACTCAAGTCTCAGTGCCCCACATCTTTTAGGTGACCTTTAAGCTGTATCTAAGAGACCTGAAATACTGCTTTCCACCACTTCCCTCATTTCTTACTGCATTGGGGACCGTGCTTTTGGAGCAAAGGGTAAGCATGAGAAGAGGTGACACAATGAGAAGACACAGGGAGAGTTCACAACCAGGACACTTCTGTCAGCTCCTCACCAGGAAGAGCATCTTGGATAAGACCCTGGGACACCATGCATGATCCCCCTCTTCTGCAGCCTGCTCAGTAAGTCTTAGGGTGTCTATTCTGTGATCCCAAACCAACCTGGTTCAGGAGTAACAGCCTGGTCATGTCCTCTGGCAAATCCTAAGAAGCCAGCCAGAACGATCTGCTGCCTCGCGAGTGAGCACGTACATCTAACACAACTGCAAATCCTTTATCCAGCAAGAGGCAGGAATGCAAAGCTGGCATGGGGAGGTCTACAGGAATAAATGAACACAGCCATAGCACCTGGGCTGCTACTTCTCCCCCTTCTTTGCTTGCTGTCCATACCAGCGGTGTCAGAACACACAGGGAAGAGCAGCCATCTCTTACATTTTTCACATATAAAACAAACAAAGAAGCCAGAAAACTCCCCACAGCAGACAAAGCTGTTTAAAATACACACAAGGCTGCATACGGTTATAGCCACGGGAGAACCAGGAAATCACAAGTTAGATTTTCACTCAGCCTTTGCAACCCACAACTATGCATTCTGATTTTCCACATTACCTCATTCACATCCATAGCCCATCACCACACACGCTATGCCCTCCTCTCCAAACGCTGGCTGTCACCTTAACTCTGACCACAAACATAACTCCTGGGGAGAAGGAAAACAAAAACCACAGAGACACCACAGAGCGCTCTTAAATATTTGTAAACAGCCAGTGCAGGAATCACTATTCCTGATGCCCATATCAAGACAGCGGGCAGTGGCAGCCCCGCTCAGCATCTTTAACCACGGGAAAACAACGGTTCCTTCCCCGCTGTGCCCGCTCCGAGCTCGGAGCCGCACACTTCCCGGAGGTAGCAGGAAGATGCGCGGCTGGAGTAGGCAGGTGGTGGATGTGGGTGAAACACCGGGAGAAGGCAAACTCGGGAGCTGTGGGATGTATGCATGGGACAAGGGTTTCCCGAGCAGCTTTCCTGCTTTTTAAGGCTGCACTGGAAGTAAAAGCAACCGAGCAACTCTAACCGATTGTAGAGATTTAAATTCAGGTGAATTCTAATTAAGCTGTCACCAATTAAATTAGGAATACAAGGAGAAAGTGTGAAACATCACATCCCTGTATTTTAGGCAAAAGTGATTATTTCATAATGTATCTTGATCACTTTGGGCGTTTTTAAAAGTCTCTGAAGACAAACTGGGTTTGGGTTTGAGAGCTGGCTGCTTTGCATATTCATTACATTTCTGCAGCGTTTCCAAAGGACTTGTAGCAGGAGGAGAAAATTACATGTAGCTGCAGAAGAGAGACTTCGCAAATTAGTCTTGTCTAGCTCTGAGATGTGCCAAAATACAGCCGATGAGTGAGCTCCGCATTTACGTACAAACCCTTACCTCGCCGCAACTAATGAGAAACTTGAAACGTGCAAGAACACCCTCGCGTCAGGACGAGACGAGCGCACAAATACCTCCAGAGCGGGGCCCCGCACCGCGGGATGGAGCCCACGGGAAGAAAACCCACACGGCAGGCACGGACGGGGGGCTGCGGTCCCCACACAAAGTTCGCGGCCGCCGAGTCCGGTGACAGGAACCTCCCCGGGGCGCCTTCTCCGTCGAGGCTGCCCCGCGGGACGCCGCCGCGCCCGCACAACCCCTCGCGTCCGCGCCGGGGAGGGGCACGGCCCCGCGGCGCCCGGGGGCCGCCGGTGCCCCGCCGCCCCTGCCCGGGACCCCGCCGGAGCGGCCGCCGCCGGGGCGCCGCCTCCGCCCGGCCCGGCCGCGCCGTCCCGCCCGCCGCCCCCGCCCCGCGGCGCACACGGCGGGGACGCTTCTGCACTTTCCTCCCACTCCCCCGTCCCCCCCGCGCCGGATTTCTCCGGGAATCACCCACGCACGACCCGCCCGCTCCTTCCGGCCGTGCCCGGCGGCGCCGGGGCCGCGCTGCCCGCGCCCCGCGGCCGTCCCGCACGTACTCTGCAATTGGCCGCCGCCGCCGGCTGCCCGGGGCTCCCCTCGGTGCCGTCCCGGGGCCGCAGACTCAGCCCCGCCGAAGTTCCTGCCCGCGCCCCCCTCGCCCAGGCTCCTCCTTTCCCATCGACGGGGCGGGTGGGCGAGCCTGTCCCCGCCACCGCCTCGCTGCCGCCGCCGCCGGGGGGGCGCGCGGCCGCCCCGCCGCACCTCGCCTCGTCGCGGCCGCGCCTTCGCCGTGCGCGGGGGCCGAGCGGGCGGCAGGGAGGGAAGGAAGGAGGGGAGGGAAGGAAGGAGGGGAGGGAGGGAGGGGAGGGGAGAGGAGAGGAGGGAGGGAAGGAGGGAGCAGCCCCCGCCCCCCCGCACACCGCCCCCTCCCGCGCGGTCACATGGGGAGAGCCCGCGCGCGCTCCGCCGCCCGCCCACGCGCGGCCGCCGCGTGACGCAGCGCCCGGCGGGGGCGGCACCGGCAGAGGCAGCGCCCCCTCGCGGCCGGACCGCGCCGGGGCTGCGACCCGCCCGCGCCACCCCTACGGGAACAGCGCGGCTCCCGACTTTCCGGCCGGCCCCGCCTTGATAAACCAGCCCGCGAACCGGGCCGAGGCGCCCTGCCCACTCGGGCACACCGCCCCGGGGCCGACGGAGAGGGCAGAAAGGGGTGCGACGCGCAGCTGTGCAGAAACCGGTGCGAAAGTACCGAGTACCAGTTCAAGCGAGGAGAAACGAGAGCATTTAATTGTTTTACCGATGGAGAATTGGTTAAACTACGAGTTTTTAAGTACGTCATGTTTCAGTGATAAATTAAGTAATAAATAATAAATTAAGTAACTCATATTTAGTGCAGATAACAATAGAAAAAAAGCATTACATGAGTGGAAAAAATTAGTGAGTGAGGGAATAAAAGCCTCAATAAAACATTCTTGTCTTGTAGGCAACGTCCAGCTCTGCCTAGAGCTGGGAATACCTTCCACACGGGATTTCCTTTCCTTTTTCTTGCCTTCTAATCCATACCTTGGCTCCTTTGCACCCCATGGCTGTTTGAGCAGGAAGCAGAGTCCTGAGCTAGCTCCTTGGTAAATAACTCCAAACAAAACTGAGTTTCTCCTTCAGTTTCTCCAATAGAAGGTTGAGGCTTTGTAGCATCTATGTCAAATCACTGTCACCAAAACTACATAAAAACGTCTAAAAATTAATATATTATCTAGGAACAAAATTTTAAAAAGTTCTAAGGATGCAGGACCACGTTCCGGAGCTGGGGAAATGCAACCACCCTTTTTTTTCCCATTTTCTAACACTCAAACTCAAAACTTGCATTCCTGCTGGGGGTATTTCCCTGTTTCCCAGTGAGTTGTGACCCTGGGTTGCATTGGGCCTGCTGGCAGTGGGGCAGGCAGTGGGGCTGGGTGCTGGCGGGTGCCACAGTGGGCCCTCTGTGTGTCCCTGGTGCTGCCCACGCAGGCACGGCAGGGACGGGTGGGCGGCTGGCGGGAGCTCTGTCTGCATTGCACACCCTGACCCAGACCAGGCACACTGCTCTCCAGTCTGCTGGCAAGCCAATGCCCCAAATCGGCACTTGCCCAATCCGAGAATCACCCTGCAGGTGAAGCTGACTGCACGGAAGGGATGTTGCCTGAGGAAAAATACCTGTTGCCTGGAGGAACAAGCAGCACCTGTCCCTAGAGCCCCTCTGCAAAGCAGAGTGTGGGTCAGCCCAGCTTTTCCCCAAAACTGGAGTGACTGGGGCTGGCTCCTTGTCTTTGAGGTGTGATCCAGTATCCCAACAGAGCAGATGAGGAGGCAGAAGCTGCTTTTCTCCCTGGCATGCTGTGGTTCCCATGAGAAAACTCCATTGCACATTGCCCAGCAAAACCACAAAAATGTTCACAGCACTGCCTCCTCTCCGCCCACTCAAAATGTTTTTGCATACGCCTCTAGGCACTACAATCATGGTAATTAAAGCTGTAAAATATTATTAGTATCACACTTGTGTAGACTTTTTGTCCTAAATGCTTTATATACCATGCAAAAGAAATTCAGCCCCTCCCGTGGAAAAAAAGGAGCAGGAACAATGCACATCAAGGTGGAAAGCCAAATTTTAACCAGGGGTCTGCAACACAAATCCCTTCTCCTGCAGAAAGCTCCTGGGACATTGCTGAAGTCCACCCAGGGCAATGCTGTTCTGGGACTCGGGCAGAGGGATACGGGATGCCTGGGACTGTGAGTGTGCATGCTAGGGAAAGAGAGACTAACAACACTGCTCTGGGAGCATGCCAATGGATTTGTGGAGATTCTCACACCACTTACCTGTGCTTCCAGGGGCTGCTAGTGAGTGAGGTGTAACTCAGCTCTGTCCTGGGCTACCGAATATATCAAGGCAGGTCTAGGAAAAGGTTGAATAGACTGTAGTCTCCACTGCAGTGTGTCCTTAGGAACAGGAACAGCAGCATATCTGCTCTAGTCTGGCATCTCACTCTGGGGAAGAGGAATAGGACAAATGTGCTCTGCTGTCTCCCTTCACCAGCAGATCTGAGAATGCTGGGCAAAAAGCCAGTGGCAGCCAACAAATTGAGCTTCCCCCAGCAAAAAGCAGGGAAGTATTTCTAAAGTGTTTTTTAGCACTGTCCTATCATTAACATTCAAGCACTTTCCTGTCTAGGTACTGTTTCTGCTTACATCCCACAGAGGACACACAAGCTCTGAGTCTGCTCCTTTTCCCACATGTCCTGACATCTGGAGGTAAAAGTGTCCTTCAGATGTTGCCCTGCACAAATGGGAAGGGAGAGGTGGATAGAGTTCTGTTAATTTTATAGCTGTTCTATTCTTTTATATTTCGTTGTTGAAATGGTTGTAATGTACTGAGAGTAGATAGGTAAAAGCAAAAAATTGTCACACTAAGCCAATAAAACACTAAAAAAAGATGATGGTGGCAGATTTCAGATCTCCTTTCCTTCCTAAAATGCTTACAAGCTAGGGAATAAATGCCAAAATTTAACGCCCTTACCTAGTGAGGACTACTTAGTCTGATCTTCATGACAGTAGCCCTACAGAGTGCTGAAAATCTTGTGATGAACTTCCAGCATAATGTATAAAGAGCACATGCACCCTTGCACCCACATAAACCTCTCAACCTTCCACACATGCTTTTCCTACCACCATGCTAAGGTACTTGGGTGGAAATCATTACAATAATGGCCAACTCCACAAAGTAATTTGGTCCCTCGAGACCTCCAAATAGCAAGAAATGGGTTCATCTGCAGCACACGCAGATTTCCAGGCAGGCACGTTCTGCCATTCCTCAAGGACTCCCCGCAGGACTGCTCAAGCAGTCCTGCCCCAGCGGGCCCGGCCAGGGCAGAACATGTCCTGCCATGGAACATTTGCAAGGCTGAGCTGAGCAGGGTGGGGAGGTAGAAGGGTTAGGAAGGGGGAAGGCCAGAGATGTGCTGTCACCTCCAGGGAGCTGGGAACACCTCCGCAGAAGCGGCTCCAT
Organism: Acrocephalus scirpaceus scirpaceus; assembly: GCA_910950805.1. Classification (NCBI taxonomy): domain Eukaryota; kingdom Metazoa; phylum Chordata; class Aves; order Passeriformes; family Sylviidae; genus Acrocephalus; species Acrocephalus scirpaceus. Next base: position 40,258,659 of record OU383779.1, on the reverse strand, counting down.
CCTTCCCCGCCCAGCACACAGACCTGGCTGGTGCAGTCTGACACTCTGATGTTCTCTCTGATTAAAGGAAAAAGAGATTGGAATCACACATGGCACAGGGACACTTTCATAATATACAGAAGAAGTCTGCAGATGATCTCTGTTTCCTCAGACTCCTCAGATTGCGAGATTGATGAGGAATCTGAGTACGGTACAAGTGCTACAGAATCAAAGGGAAAGGAAAAAAAAAAATCAGTTGTGAGCAATTATATTCAAGGAGACAAGACAGTAAGTCAGACCCAGAGGCAACTCCAAGGCTGCCAACACAGCAGCTGGTATTGCAGAACATCTCTGTGGTCAGTCCCCAACCTCCCCGACTGCCACTGGAGGAGCAGAGGGGTGCTGGAGCAGAGGAGCAGAGTGAGGGGCGTAGGTGCAGCCTCGCCCCATTTGCTTCCTAGCAGGTCACAGCTGCTGGCTGGGGCACAATACACACACAAGTACTGCTGAAAATGCATGTTGAAACATATTTCTCAGGGAGGCTATTAATACCTGTGAAGAAAACACTGGAACTGTTTGCTGTTAATAGAGAAGAATGCATTGCATAGAAAACAAATTTCATGAGCTGTCATTGTCATTGAGCAGGCTGCAGGGTCTAGTGGGTGTACCGTGTAGCTGGGGACACAGACGGCTGCATTCCCTTTCTAGCTCTCCTTTGCTGACATTAGGCAAGTTATTTCACCTTGCAGCACCTCAGTTTCCCCATCTGGATATTAGGATAACGATTTGACTGCTTCCTCAGTGAAGCAATGCTAGATCTGCTGATGAAGAGGGTCAGAGGCAAGTATTATTATTTAGCATCATAAATATTCATACCATTGTGCAATGGGCAGGACTTGCTGAACAGACAACAGCCCTTGTTAGAGATCAGAAAGTTTACAGTCTCTAATACACTGTACCTCTAAATTCACACAATGCAACAAAGAACAAATATGGAGCTGCATATATTTTTGGCAGCTACACCATCTGACTGAATGCATGGTTGGGAAAAGAGTTTTGAAAAAGAGTTAGCATGCTTGGAGCATATAAATCAGAAAATGGAAAATAGAGTACCACAGACACACAGAACGGCTGCACAGGATCAGGTGGAGCAGAGCTTCCAGGAACAACAACAAAAAAAGGTATCCAAACTTGATAGGATGGTGAAAACCAGGAGAACAAGGTCATGACTGAGCAGCAGAGGAAATTATCTCATCAACATGGCAAGTGATATCTTTCTATTGATTTTCAAATGAATAGATTTTATGGCCAGGAGCAACTGTTTAAAATCGTAAATCACCGTAATCTCACCTCTTGTACCCTGGAGATCAAAGAATTTCATCTAGTCATTTGAATTACATTAATCCTATGTAAATAAAACAGTGCACTAATTATAATCAGTTGGAAGATAGAGATGCATCAGAAAGACCTATGTAAGCATACAGTTAATAAAAAAAGACTTTGCTAAAACTTAGCCTTTAATCTTCATCAGAACAGGCATAAACCTGGAAGTCACTTCATTTTAGGGTTGTGCCTGTGATATTTTGGTTATGCCCATTTCAGTGGCTTGGGAAACATAGGCTCTGCTGCCGTTCTCCCTGGAGGCACAGATCCCAATGCTTCCACAGCTGGAGGCAGGGCAGGGCTGCACAATGGGCAGTTCATGGCCACTCTGGCACTGCTTGTCTGGCCCCACAGCCCCACACTGTTTCTTGCAAGGGCCAGAAGGTGCTGGCATGCACTCTACTTCAGTGTCACCTGAGCACTTGGGAAGTAGAGCTGGGAAATGTGCTGAAACAGGGAGCTCCAGAACTGAACATCTTCACAGGTTCAGCCTGTGTCTGACAAAGAGCTTAGTCTGAAAAGCACAGGGAAGACAAAGAAGAACAGCTCCTGAGAAGTCAAAATATACCATTCCAATGCGTTCAAAACAGCAGGGCTGAACTTTTTGCTTTCCAATGACCTGTTTCTGATTAAAAACCACTCAAAAATATAAAAACAATATTTAAAAACCCCCAAAACTAGGGGAAAAATTGCTTTTGAGAGCTCAGTGTGCTGAGTATTGTGGTGATGCTGGAATCATCATTTTGGCTTGGACTCACTGCTTTGGTCAAACAAAAATTATAGACAGAAACACACTAATAGTGCTTAGTGACAGTTTGACTTTTGTGCCTTTCAGTCATAAATACAAAAAGGCAATATTTGCCCGGTCCTAATGAAGATCAAGTGGGAGAGGGGGAAAAAAAAGAGAGAAAATACACTGCCTCTGAGCACACACCTAGTGCTAGTTTTGCTAGGGTGAGGCTTGTAAGAGACCTCTAAGAAATGACCAGGTGGTGTCAAAGGACTCATGACCCTCCCCATGTGCTTACCATGCTGCTGACTGCCACCCCTCTGTCTTCAGCCCCATCCCATGCAAAGCAATCCAGCCACCACAACACAAGCAAGCAAGGCGCCAGTGAGCGCTACAAACCCCAAAACTCAGGTGTGCAACGAGGGGAGCGTCAAGCCACCCCCGAGCCTCCAGGTATTGCCAAGGCATCACTCAGGACCTTTCTTCAGGGCAAAACTGGTTTATTATTTAATTCTTGGTCTGTAAAACCAGTGAGAGCCGGCAGCAGGAAGGGATGCCGGGAGCCGGCGGCTCCAGCGTGAGCGACAGCGCACACGGCTCTGCATCTCCGGAGTGGGAGTTTGGCCTTGCAGCCAGGCACTCAGATCTCATTGGGAGCCTGAGGGGGTTTGCAGTTTGGGACTTTAATCTTTTCATCTGGCTCTCTTCTGGTGCTCGTGGGCGTGGAGAGTGCAGTGGTGGGTGAACCCTGCGGTGCCTCTCCCTCACTTGCTGCACCCCGTGCGGTGGATCCACGTTTAGGACAAGAAATGAAAACCAAGACTGTGAGGTGGCAATAAGCCAAGGCATCACCCCAGGGGAAGGGTTTTCAGTATACAGGGTGACAGGGCAGCCCAATTTTCCTGGAGATGAGGCAAGTCAAGGCCAGCAAACAGAGGTCTCCATTATGTGAAGGTGGAGACATGAACACCAGAAAATAATTTAAAAATTGTAACCTGGAAATAAAAATACTTACGTGCAAACGGGGGTGTGTGCTTGCCGCTGAGACCAGGTAGCTGTCAGTGCCCTCTGAAATTCCTCCCCCCACTCCCAGAGCAACATTCCAAACTCCTCACAGACCAGCCTGTTGCATGCTTGCTCTGCAGCTTGGTATAAGCCTCTCGCCACTGACATTTAGAGCCAGAGGGCAAAATCTTGACGTTGCAGAGGTCAGGAAGTCATTCACCACTTATTTTGCCATAGCTAAGCAGACATCTGAATCCATGCTGAAGCCTCTTTAAAAAAGTAAGCTGGCTTTCAAATATGCCATGCACTTGTATATATAGACCCGAGGACCTAAATGTTAGATGCATGAATTTAAATATTCTGTGCCTCAATTTATCTGTCTCTCACTGGTAGCTGAGGGTTGTTCACATCACAGCATTTTAGGAAGCCAAGCGCTGACAAAGAAGCCCAAAGTCTACAGGTGAAAGCCTGCAGGAGAGGGGAGTGATGACTACCCTCCTTTTCCAAGTAAGGAGAAGGCTTCTGCGCCTTCCAGCTCCTCTCTTGGCAGTGATCTGTGTGTAGGCAGTGGTCATAATCAGGAAGTGCCTCCTCCAATTTACAGCTGGTGGTACCACCTGTGCCTCTCCAATTCCAGCCAAAACAACCACCTCCTCAAACGCACTTGTAAGGAAGGGCAGAGGATCCAGCTATGACAGCTCAGAGGGAAAAGCAAGGCTTGGGTTTAAGTGCTGACATTTTCCCTAGATGTGTACCACTGCTTACCAGCATTTTCTTTCTTCTTGTGAAAAACAACTACAGCGCCTGCTGAGAGAAGGTGGTCCCACCATACCATAATAGCAAGCAACTGATAAGTGTTTGGGTAGACATGGGACAACAAGAGAAGGGGAAGACATTCAAATTTTGCTGGGTCAATGAGCAACCAATGTGCATGCCTATGTGGCAGCTGGAATGGAAGAAAGTGGAGTCATTACTCATCATTTCAAGTCTGTCAAGGATTTACTTTCTGGAAGAAAAATACTGGGTTAGTGACTGCTGGGTAGGCAGGGAACATTTCTGTAGAACTGAGACAAAGTTGTGTATATGGGAGTGTATGCATGTGCACATGTCTCATTGGTATTATCCTTCTGTCTTCTGCACTGGTTTTTGATTGCCAGGTCCCCCCTGGCCTTTCACCTCATCATGGTTAAAGCCATCTCCCTACCAGTGCAGCATCTCAAGAACCAGTTCTGGATTAGCACTCACTGCTTTAATCTGCTCCAGACCTCAAATGGAGCTCTTTTACTAGGGAAACTGGAAACCTGAGGATATTTTAAATAACAGAAATCTGTAAGAATTACACCTCTGGTCAGCCAAAACTAATACCAGAAAGGGAAGTCTCGCTGTTCCTATCAATGTAACTATCAGCAGGGCTTCCCAGACTTTCATGGATGAGATAGTCTGGACAAAAAGAATGGAGACCACTACCTTATGAGCTGGCATTCATTCTGGGGGGCTTAATTTTTCTAAATTTGTGTCCCTTGTCTGGAATATACTGTGTTCCTGCTCTGGTCCCACTCACAGAACTTCAGTTGACGTCTCTGAAGTGCACAGGGCTAAGAGGCACTTATTTTCAGATTTACTAAATGTCTGCATTTCCAGTTAATCTGGAGCTGTGGGTGCCAAAACCTCAAGAGAGTCACTTACCCTCATTGCAAATATCATCTCAGCCTCTCTAATGCCACTGGAAGAGTAACAACATTTTGAGAAGACTTAAGGGCACTCTAAAAGCTATGTACAGAAAAAACCCCAAGAAGATCAGAATGAAAGCCAACAGCTTCTGACATCAGATAAAACACTTCCTTTCAGTGTTTTCTCCTTTTGATTAGCCATTTCTTTTCATTTACATCCCATAGCCTCAAAAAGTTATTTTTGAATTATCTGTTTGCTGCAGATTTCCTGTAGAGGCCCAATCATCTACTCATCTTTGAGAAAGTACCCTGCTGCTGCTTGGTCCTACAATTGCTTCCATACAAACCTAAGGCAGGCAGGTTCTCATCTTCCATTTAGATTTTTTTTTAATGGATGATAAAAGCAGAAACAATTGAGCCATACAGCTGCCTAAAGCTTTTGATGTTCAGCTTCTCCAGTCCAGCACCATGGTGACACACCAGCAAAGGGAATATCCACTGCACAACAACAAAGAAACATGCACTTTGCATTTTAGAAAAGGTGCTCTTCACATGGCAAAACATCTGTCCAGACCTATAAAGCAGGCAGTTTGCTGTCTTTTAACGCAGCCCTGACACAATGCCTACAAGTCACTCTCCTTGGAAAAGGGGGAATGTTATTTTTTCTGCTAAACTCTGTATCCCTTCATCAAAGCTCCTGTAGAGACCATGCATTGAAGAGTTAGACTTGATCCTTGTGGGCTGCTTCCAGCTGAGACAATTCTGTGATTCTGTAACTGATCCCCTCCACCCGTCCCTGCTGAATTCACACATTCACTCCCAGTCTCCTGAAACTGGGGTTGTCTTGTCACTGGGACCCGGCACCAGGGGGTTCTGACCAATGCTTGGGATATCCTGGTGCTACTGACACATAAATAAACCATAAATTTTCTTCCTTTAATCCACCAAGACATGTGTGATCACCTCAGATCCTTGCATCAAAGCAACACCCCCCTAGAACAGCTGGAAGCACAAAACACACACCACCAGCCCCAACAGCCATCACAAGTCCCACCAGTGGCCACCTCCATGGGATCTAGAGTAAGGAGTCCCACTGCTTTCTTCCTGTAGCTGCTTTCTTGAGGTAGACCAGCAAATTTTGCATTTCCTGACATATAGCCTAGGTGGTGGTGCCTTAGAGGGCACCAGTGACAGCTGGATGAAAGGGAGCAAAGACTAGCCTTGTGATCTGTCAGAAAGTGACAGCTGGCCAACACAGACATGTGAGACCTGGGGTTTAGCAACAAGCAAGCAAAAACCAAGCCTGCAGCTTTGCTTTCCTGTGTGCAAGTTTGACATCACAGAGAAAGGTCACATACAAGTAAAACCCCACTTTCAAATACGCTGAAATACACACAGAACAGAACCTCTTCCAAAGGGTTTGCTAAGAAAACAAATCAGAAAAGACATGGTCACCTTTGAATATTGTGTGGATGGCTGCAAAGTTGACTCCAATAATCGCTTTATAGGCCTTTCACTTTTCAAAATTCACTGCCATCTTTTCAAAGACAGAACAACATATGATCTGGTTAAGGTGCTGATCCATCCCAAGGTGATGAATACTGTCAAGGCTGGGAGCTTCATCTCTTACCTAACATTTCCTGTAACAAAACTGGATAAACTTTGACATGGAAAATTTCAATCCAAGTAATTTGGCTGAGTTACCTTGAATTGATGCATCTTCTTACCTGTTTTGAGAAGTCTTGTATCACCACCCTCACCATGGAAGACATTAAAATTGCTCACTACACCCACTACCTTCAGGAGCAGGGGTAAGTAGGTCTGGTGTTACCCAAAAGAAACGGAGAGCAGGAGATCTTACATGATCAAGTGTTTTTGACAACAGATGATTTTTTTTTTGGTAATGAGCAATTTTGCTCATTCTGTAAGCCTTTCCTACACTGAGACTTATTTTTAGCCCTGGCAAGAACTAGCTCATTAACATACACAAAAGATTTTACAGTAAATTAGTATCATTGTTCGTTACAACGTGTGGAATTGTGCAACCTTCCGAAAGTAGGACAGGTTTAATTTTACCTGTTTCAAGGGTGTTACTGACCCTTCACATGTACTGCTAGAGGGAAGATGAGATGGCAGATCCTACACCGTGCTGGGAATAAGGAAGAAGCTGAATGCCCAAAGGTTGCTGCTGCATTTCTCTTTTCCACTGTCTCTTCTCCAGTGGGAGCTGTTTAAAGAGAGGATGAAATGACAGTGGGAAAGAAAAAAATATGTGAAAAAGGGAACCTGAAAAAAGTAGCAACAAGAGGTCATTAGAAATCTCTTGAACAGTGAGAACGTTTGAGGTTTCTTGAGAAGCAGAACTATTCATCTCTATGCCACATGCAAAGTTGCTGAACTACACTGTTTTCCCTTAGCTAAACACCAGCTTAATCATACAGATTTCAATCATGTAAGCAATTAAAAATAATTGTTTTCCCTCAGCTGGTTTTTTTTTTCCCCCACAAAATACTGACAAAAATGGCACATGTTTCTCCTCTTATTTGAATTTACTTTATTTGTGCCAAAATGAATTTCTGACCTCTAATACGTGCTCAAAAAAATAGTGACTGAAATAGAAAGCAAGACTTTCCATCTGATTAGAAACTAAAAGGAGAAGGATTTCAGAAGTGACAGCAGCATAAGAAATAAAGATGGGGAAAAAATATCAGAAGGCCAGCCTAGCACTTACCCACAGATCCCAGCAGTAGTTCTAAGCAGGATTTATTCTAGTAATAAAAATACCTGGGGAATACAGGTATCCTAACATGACAGAAGTGGCAGCACTGGTAGAGCTGAGTTATATAAACACAGTGTCACCTTCTCCCTGCCTGCCTGGATCTCTCCAGGTACGGAGCAGGTTCTGTGGGATCACAAATGAGCAATTTTGTTAGCAGAAGACTTGGGAGCAGATGAAAGCTTGGGTCCACCATCCCCCAACATACCTGCCAGAGAAGCTGAGCTGGTACAGGGTGGGGAAATTAACTGTGCTAGATAAAGGAGTGGTTTTAAAATCTCCTTTTGCCTGGAGCACTGAAGAAATCAAGAGAAGGAATAGCAGCTCTGCAAGGGATGCAGCTGCATGCCACTCCTTTTTGAGGGTGAGCTGTGATACTCCGCTCTTGCCTCTTGAATTCTTCCCCAGGGAATAAGAAGCTGGAGGAAAATTAGGGGGGGTTATTTATTTATTTTCACCAAACCATTGTGCAGCATTCTTTATCTATGATCTAATAACTCTTTTAGCATTCGTAACTTCTGTGATTTCAACCAGAGGAAAAAGTACGATAGGATTTTGCATGACTCACACGTCTTGTGAAATGCTTTAAGGCAGCTCATCTTTTAAGCTTTTTACCCTGATTGAAGCAGGGTAAAAACCCAAATTCTGTAAAATGGTCTACTCACCAAGTTTCTGCAAAGCATGCTGATTTTTAAAGGTGATTTTCTTCTGAATATACAAACTATTCTGGAAAATTTAACAAATATTTACCTGATTAAGCCCACAAAGGTGTGTTTCTACATTCTTGGGTACATTCTTACATACCTGCCCAGAGCTTCAGGCTTTTATTTTTTTTTTTTTTTTTTCCCCTCATCTTTAAAATCAAGGCCAAATTTTCAATTGGCAAAGTAGATCTGCAGATTGGGGTTTGCTAAGCCAATGGGAACAATTACCTGAAGCTTGCACAGAGTTACACTGCTCTCAGCTCCGCTGCCACTCTCACTTTCCAGGGCCAGACTTTCAGTTGTGTGAATCCATGCAGGGCCACCAGAAATCTGATTGCCAAAGATCACTCGGCTTTGTTTCTAGAGAGCAAGCTCCATATGGATTTGCCTTTCCACTGACCTCTGATGTGCCTGCATCCCTTCTCCTGCTCCCTTACCTCATTAGAGCTTATGACAGAAAGGCAAGTCATTGCCTGGAGCTCCTCGAGAAGCAAAGCACAGCTGCAAGCTCCTCATGCCTTTCCATCTGCATTTTTGTGGCACAGCAGCAATGCTCTGTGCATCACAGGCACTGAGCCTGACTGCTGTTGGCTTCCAAAACCCACTACAGCCTCCCAAGTTGTGTGTCCTCTTCTTTGATCTTTCCCTCCATCCTTTTGGTCACAAGAACAGGAGCTTTGAGCTTTCTAGTTTTCAAATGCCTGCATTGTTCGTGGCATTGCCAACCTCAACCAAGGGCTTGGCAGCTTTCCCTGGGACAGAGAGGCACTGTGGGGAGGGGGTGGACTCAGGAGGCATCAAGAGAGAGCAGAGGCATGTCGCTGAAAGTTGTCTTTCAGTGTAACTTAGAAAAAGGAAAGCTGTGACCAACACACAGAATGACAAGCTGTAAACAGTGACATCTGAAAACCCTGACCTTTCCCACGTTGGGAAGAGTTGTTGTGCTGCTGTTCCAAGTAACTCCTCTTACAAGGCTTACTAATAACAACAATTAGGAGTAGTAATAATAATGGTTCATGGAACAAATTTGGGGTTCTGACTACCATTCAGCATGGAGTGAAACATATCATATCACGACTGTCTCTTTTAGAAGTGCTGGGAAAATTTGTCATAATTAAGGATTAAGGTACTAGGCAGATGTGACATGTAATATCTGAACTGCCATCAGACAGGAAATTGCACTTTAAGTTGCATTGTTATCCAGGATAATAATAATAATAATAATAATAATAATAATAATTTTTTTTTAAAAAAAACCCCAATCTAACAGTAAGCACTGTGTGCTGTAGCCTGATACCCAAGGCTGGTTCCTGAACCCAGCATCCCTTTGGAGCCAGCCCTGTGGCTAGGGATGTGAGCAGGCTTCACGTCAGCCTCCTGTACAACTGCATGAAACACACTGCAAGTTTCCAGGTCACAGTGTAAAACAAAGAAAAACTAAGACACTTTCCAAAACAAATGAAAGTCATCTCTTCTTTTATTTTCCCTAAATACTTGTCTCTGAAATGTCTTGCTGCATTTGTCTCAACCTTTCAGTGCTGGAAAGGCTGTGGCATAACCGTGGCAAGCCGTGTGGACTGAGTTCTGGCAGATTTGGATGGAGTGGGAAAGAAGTTAAAGGGGAAAATGTTTCACATTTCAGTAGACAGAGACAAGTATTTCCAATAATAAGGAAACAGGATTTGATGGAATTTTTTGTGTTTTAAGCCTTTTATGCCTCTCTTAATAAAAACTAAGCTCTTTTTCTCTTCCTGCCACAGTGTATTGTGCCTCAGATAAAATCCTTTCGAAGAACAACATGCACACACAGTATAATCTGACATTATTCCAGTGCTACAGGGAACATCTTGAACGTAATTGCACCACATGGAAGTTGACTTGCTATGAGAAAAACACACAAAATAGCTTTCAAAACAAATCTGTAAACACATTTATGCTCCAAATAGCCATGATAAATCCAATTAAACAGCCAGGATTTGTGTTACAAACTGTCACTAAAGGAGTTAATGCAGTTTCTGTGGCAAGGAATATACCATCTCTAAGCAAGAAATCCCAGTTCTAAATTGTGTGAGGTTCATGATTTTATAATCAAGCCTCACTTGAGAGGACCATTAGCCAAACCAAGACTCTTTAAGCCCAGTTCACTCATATCCCATCCACGCTGGCAAGGCATTGCTTGACCTCTGCCTAGTCCTGGCACCACCTTTTCTCTGTGCCATTTAGGGCCTTCAGGATCTCTACTTGCCTCTAATACAAAAAAGGTCCTGCAGATCCACGTGACATGCCCCACACAATACCAGTCTGACATTCTGCCCCCAATACATTGAAAACATACAGCTGAAAACGACTGGGGAGGAATTATTTCAGCCTGAAACTGAAGAATTTCTTTCCTGCAAATGCCAGTAGGAACAAAGGAGGAATGCTGCCTTTGGACTGGGAAGGGCATGGTGTTTTGCACAATCAGGGAACAAGAGACCCTGGCTGAAAAACATCTGCTTCTGAGGAACATCAAACAATTCCACTGCCTACTGGAAATACAAATCCTACTAAATCAGTAACAGCACAGTATCTGTAACACCATTGCTTTGCATCAAAACAATGTAAATCTCATCGATATTTCTCATGAGGGAGCAAATTCCATTTATGAGTGCTCAGAGCAAGAGCAGTGGGAGCTAGTCTGGCTCCCCACTGAAAGCTGGTGCCAGCTGCAGCACAACAGTGCAAATCCCGAGTGCTGTGTTCCACAACAGTGGATGGTCCTGTGTGGAACATCTCGGCACTCGGCCCCACTGCTGAGCATCCTAATCACATATTAGCCATGTAGGTAAGGCTTCAAAGCTCAACAGCTAACTATCCTTCAAATAAAGGGAGTCAGTGGACCCAAATGTGTTCCACCTTCCTGCTGGAAGGGGCTGAGGAACACTCCAGCCATTGGTCCCCACAGTTTCCCTGTTCCTGTTTCCCCCATTCCTGTTTCCCCGTGTTTTTAAGGTCTGCGCACCCCTCCACAACCTCCCCATTTTTCTGCTTCAAAGGTTTGAAGACTCCATTTTTGGTGGATGTAGCAATGATCTCTCTCAGGGCTGTGGTGCTATGACTCACAGCAAAAGAAACTAATATAGCACCTGGCTTGGATGCATAGCTTGGAAACAAAATCAACAGGGAACATTTGCAGAGCAATATATGCCTACAGAACATTGGACAACGATTTTGAGCACTGCAAGTTTTGGCCACTTACAGATGTTCTGGAAGTTTCTTAATTCTCAGCAAGTGGCAATACTCTGTTTTAAGGCATCCTGTGGCCACACATGATCAGCTTAGTCAACAGAGGTGTTTTGGGCTGGAAGATGCTGTTGCTGACAACAGGCATTGTGGATTGGAAAGGCAGGAGCAGAGCTGTGCCACAGGCAGTGGCCACCTGCCTGTGGAGTAGGATGTTTCTCTCCTGGCCTGATGCCAGCAGGCACTGCTTTTTCTCACTGTCTCTGAACACAACCACGGATATTTTTATCCCTGTCCTTTCTACACATGGATACCTGGAAAAGCCAGCATCTTATCTCCCTAAAAGGATTATAGACACTAAGATAACAACAAATTAAGAAATGGACAAGCTTTAGCTGCGTGATTCCAGCCAGCTGAATTTATTTGGGCATACAAGTTGCTGAAGCCACACCTGCCTGGCTCAGACACCATCTGAATGTTTGCAGAGCTGCTGGACACCTTGAGCAATAATGATGAGGCCCAAGGGCTTTATGAGTATTTCCAGGTGTGTCTAAGTTGTTTCTGACCTCTTCAGACTGCAGCCTGTTTGGCTTATGGAGCTGGCAGGATGCCCTGGTGTGTTTGGTATTGGAACTCCTTTGAAGCAGAGAACGGTGTTTGCAAGCCCACCAGTTCTCTGGCATGTCTCCACACCAAGGAAGCTTGCTTGGAGTGCTTGAAGTGCCAAAGGTCCAAGTCAGCTGGCAAATATCATCTGCCTAGGGATGTTTTCCTTTGGACATACAGTTCTGGGAACAGATTTAAAGTTTAATGACACAGAAGAAAAGCTCCTGTTTCCAGACCATGCTGGTTTTTAAATTAACAGCTTAAAAAGTCTTTTTTCCAGGAATATAAGAAAAAATCCAAGCCAGAAGTTCAGTCTCCAGTTAACTTCAACCTTCTGACATAAATATGGACAGAAAGATATATTTTATATCCTTTTGCGTTTATATCCATATTACAGAACTGGAAAGGCCAGAGGAATGCCGTGCAGTTAAAAAAAGCTGGCAGTGCATGGAAAAGGAGTTTTGACTTTCAACCTGGAGTCACTCTTGTTGCCTGCATCTCTTGTGCATATTCAGCATTATATACATACATAATCCAGCATCCTAATCTTGAGCCAGGCTCCTCCAGGCACCTGTGCCTCAGAGGATCATGGTACTGATGCCACAACCTTTGACAGATTTATAACAACACTGAATGTGGCTCCACATCCAGAGGAAACTGGAGCACGAGACAAGGCTGGTCATGACTAGATGATAGCAACCACAGGGACCAGCTCAGATCACCCCTCACTTTCAGAAGCTGGTCTTGCTCTGTGTTGTGGTAAACTGGACAGGAGGCAAACCAAGCTGTCTCCCTGCTCAGCAGACTTCTCCTTCCCCAGTCCCAAACAGCCAAGAAGAAGTTACAGCTCTCAGTAACACCTTGCCCTGCTAATGGCATGAACCAGGCTCCCTTGCTCTTTCACACTCTGGAGATGTGCCCTGCAGTCAGGAGAAGCCAGATTTTCACACAAGCTCAGCATCAGAGGAATCCCACTGACTCCAACAGAATCAGAGCAGCAGGACACAGAGAGAGAGAGAGGTGCAAAGCTGTAAAGCCCCTGGACAAGTCCTACTGCAAGGGCATTTGGCAAGTACCTTTGTTGCATTTGGCACTAGATCAGAAAACTAAACCCTGCTAGTACTTTGAAGAGAAAGCCTCTCTCCTTACCTTGACACACTATTTCTTTAAGTTATCCTTTCTTATCCTGTCAGAATAGATGCCAGAGCTGGAAATACTCACTTTGTGAAGGGGATGAATCAGGGAAAAGTGCTTGTTTTCTTCTTTGACTTTCTTGAAGATTCTCTGGCCACTGTCAGAGGCAGGAGCCCAGGCTTGTTCAGCCTTTCCTCTGAGTCAGCATAGCAAGTCTTTACCTTCACTTGCTGGCTGGCACAAAAGGAGAAGGAAAGCATTTGTACTCTTCTGCAGTCGCCGTCACAAAAATCCTGTTGTTGTCAGCAAGAGCTAATATGGATGTCAGGAGAGGCTGAAATTACTCCATCAGGGAATATTTCTAAAGATCTATTTGGGGCACATCCTGCATTTCTCAAGTACCTGCAGGAATGGCTGGGACTAGCAGGGGTAAAATGACTGTACATCCTATCCTGGCTCTCCCTGCCTAGATGTCCATACATGCACCAAGTATCTCTCGCTTATTGGCATTTTACAAAAAGATAGTCCTTTAAACAAATTACCCTGGTTTACAGAAAGACATTGGAAAGCTGCCTGTGAGTAATGTACAATGTAAATCCATTAATCAGGCAAAGCCACTGGCATATCTCTACCTAATCATTCCATAGCACCTATTTCTTTGTCTCCCCCATGCTTATATTCAAATAGAACAAATGCAACAGTCAAAAAATTCTGAGCTGGTGAGGAAAAAAAAAGTCATTATGCAGCCTGTTCTGAAGTGTAATGACAGAGGACTGCATCTGAAAGCAGGAAAAGTAGGATTATAAAAAGGCCAGGCATCCTGGGAAGAGAGGGGAAGCATGCCAAGCTGGAGTGCTCTGCCGGCAGCAGGAATTTTGCACTGGTTGATTCCATGTGGGTGCAGGCGTACAGCGGTGCATCCGTAAGAAACAGCAAGCTGTGAAACCATCAACAACCCAACCCTGACCTGGCTCTGAGAGAGCAAGGAGATATTTTTGGATATTTACAGCCTGGTTGTGGCCGTGCCAATGGCCACCCGCCTGAGCTGGACCTGGCAGAGCCCACACATTGAAGAAAATAGGAAGCAGCAAGACACTCAAAAAATTAACGGGTCAAACAGCAGTGGAGAGCCACAGGTTGCCTTTGTGTTGTGCCCAAGAGATGGAAAACATCATCAGAACCTTCTTAATAGAAGGCAGCCTCCTTTGATCTAAAAGGGCTTGACAGGCTCCTTTGACAATACAGAGATTAATCCTGAAGGTAGTTGAGCACACTGTGGCTAAAATTTAATTTCAAGAAACGTTGGAAAGAGAATAATTCTTTTCACATTTGTTTAACAGTACTAGCAATTCATTCTTCCAAAAGTACTTCGTCAAATCCCAGGACAATTACCAAAGGCTACTGTATAAATGTGGAACGAAGAAACAACTGTCAGTATAAAGATAAATCTGAAGGCACAAGACAGACAGACATGCACTCAGCCATAAATAAAACATTTCTCCCATGGCCTCCTCACAAAACCATACCACCTTCTGTGGTTTCTCATAGCAAACACAGGGGGTTGACTTCTTCTTGTTAGTTCTCTTTCCTTCCCAGGCTCTCAAGGTTTGTTTTTAAATGAAATACAGAAGGATGTTTTGAAGTTCATGGCAGTGGGCAAGCCCTCTTTCTCCACAGGAGGGATGCAGCAATAAAACTGGTCCTGCCAGGTGCTGACCTACCTGTCTGTATGGGGTGAGGATTGTTCAGCTGCAGTGAAGCCCAGGTGTCTGAGACTCAGTCAGGATGTCAACATCAGTGGTAGGATCACAAACCATGTAGAATCAAAAGGAAATAACAGATTTAGGGAACTACGAAACTAAGCCACGCATCAACCAGTGGCCTAAGAGCTAAAAGTGCTAATTTCTGAGTCAGCACATACTACTGGCATGCTCTCTTCTGGCATCTCCATCCACCAGCCTAGTTTACCCCTCATGTTGCTTTCCAGAGGGAACGTCCCCCCACCACACTGGCACAGACAAAGGCTCACTCACAGCAATGCCCCCATCCGCCCTCCCACATCCAGCAAAGCCTCCCATAGGAGAATATATTCTATTCTGGGGTTTATGGGTAAGCAGTGACCCACCATAAGTGTGTTTTCTCTTGGGACCTTTCCCCACAGATAAATCCATGTAAGGCATTCGCACTGCACAGCAGCAAGGGCAGTCTCACAGCTGCTCTGAGGCTGCATCAATGCTCCTTTACTGAGCTAACAAGATCCCTTATGCTTGTAAGCAGGGGTTCAGAGTTCTTGAAAAATGAAGCCTATAGCCTATTAATCAGAGCAAATTTAACATATTAAATAAGAGCTCGTGGTCAAAAAACCCCAACTGCTTCTCTATTGCAGATTCAAAGCAAAGAAGGAATCCAGTCAGATTTGTATCACTGCTTCCTTGCTCTATAAATAGCTGCAACTGCCATTCTAAAAATAAACCAGATAAATATTTAAGGCCCTTAACTGCTCCTTAACTTACTCTTGTGCTTACATACTGCTTACTGTTTTGTAAATCAGGAGAAATATCAACGAGATCCATAAATTTACAACACAATACTTTGCTGAAGTGAGAGGGAAGGACTGTTTCTCCAGAGATTACAAAGTCCTTCCATGAACGCTTCACCATCAGCTTTCCTTCCTCCTGGCTGACAGATCCCTTGGACAGTCATGGGAACACAAGCATAGGGGGAAATGCCAAGAAAGCTGCTACCGTTCTTTTACCTAATCTGCAAGATGGATAAATCATTTTTTTAAAAGGGTACCCCTGTTCTATTTAATTTTTAAGCTTAGCCTGAACAAAGACTGCAAAAGATACCTGCTCCCTAGAGCAGTTTAGGAGAAAATACTCTGCTGGAATTTTCTATCTAGCTTGGTATCTATACTTGTCAAATAAAACAGTGATTACCATAAAACTACTGTAAAAATAAGCAGCTATACTTTTCTTTTGTAGATAATTTGTCTGTCCCCAAAATAACTCAGTATTTTGCCCATAAAATACTTCAGACTAATGCACTTCTGGAAAAAAAAACAGTTGAAGATGAACAAAATAGTCTCAAATAGCTCTCCTGTCTAATTTTATCTCAAAGACACCATTTTACATCAAATAAAAAGACAATATAATGTACCTGACAATAAATCACATTATTTGTGAGGGCACTTACAGACCACAAATTATTTGTATTACTGGAGTAAATAGTCAACAGAATCCACCAAAACATGTGAAACTATTTAAAGGAAAATACAGTAGTTCTCCATCCTGAATAAACCAATGTGAAAAAACCAACCCAACCAAACCAAAACCAACCCAAACTGTGCTTGAGCATGCATGGATATTGTGTTATTCTGATTACAAAGGAAAACTAACGACACAAACGCTGCCTGTTTTGCTATTTTTCCTTGCTTTTCCAGGAAACCAAATATTAAGTACCTGGCTTACAAACCTCCAGCAGTTGATCCCACTTCCTTTGACGTTCACCTCCTACGAATGACACAATCCAACACCCACATACCTGCTCTAAGAAATCAAGAATGCTGTTGCTTCAACAAACCCCCATGCACCTGGGGCCAGCCAAAGAAAGATGAAACACCCTGGAACTCTGCAAACAAATTATACCCACTGCTGACTGACGTAAGGAGGGGGAAGGGAGGGCAAAGGGGAAAAAAGAAAAATTAAATAAACCAGAGGAAGCATCCTTAGTCATCCAGAGCAATGTGTTGAGATTTTAACAGCACACCTGGAGACTGAAAGCATCTATTAGCTCTAGCTAGAATGTAAAGAGCAAGCTGCAAGTGGGCAATGAGCATCATCTTCTGGGGTGGGAATGGGACTTGAGCGCTTTCTCCTCAGCCTGGCCTTGCAGTGCTGCAGGGGAGAGGGGCTGCCTCCAAAGGCATGAGAGCCCAAGGCAGGCAGGGCTTTGGGGGGCACAGAGGAGCTCCCTCCCCACCAGTGCCTTACACAACTGTTGCTCCTTCACAGGCCAAATAAATCATCAGCAGGAGCACCTGGGGCCTTTGTGGTAAAACATGGATTCAGCAGCATCGAGAGGATTTGGTATCTGATCTAACACTGCAGGCAGCTTTTACACAGCTGGATGGGGGTATTGTGGATGATGTTGAGTGTTTCAGGGGTCAGAAGGTATGGGGTGGCAGGCCTCCAAAAGCCTGGGAGGACACCCATGCTGTGGACATAGCTCTGCACTGCTCCCCTTCCTCCTTTCTCGTTACTAAAGTGGCAATTTGTCATGCATGGAAGCTTGAGAGCTCTGCACGCAGCTTCCCAAGAATGTCACCCATCACTAGTACCAACAGCATTGCTGCCTATCACAGCCAAGTCTTCCCTTGAATGCTCCCAGCCAAAAGCGGTTCTAACTCAATTTTCCACAGCTGAAAAGACCTGGGAAGGGCAGAGCTGACCTGCACCTGTAAGTGACCTCCCCCTTCTCCGCCTATTTTGAATTATATTTGGGAGCAAACAGGTAAAAACTCCGCCTTTAAGCTCAGAACCTCAGCTTTAGCCTAAGCACCACCACCATTTAGGAAATCCGACAAACAGGAAGCAAGGAAAATGCTGCATAATTACTCAGAGCCACCCTGAAAGGAGGGCTGTTACCAAAACCACTGAGTCTCTTTTATTGAGGATTTCTTACTGCAGTAGAATGCTGCCTAATAGCTGCTATACACTGCTTGAGTGAGTATATTCTCCTCGGAAATCAAGCAAAGGTTTCTAATAGTTTTTGACAGAATGTGGTCCCCTAAAGCTACATTTTCTGTCTGATTCATGCTGACTAACTGTAACCCTACGACAGTTATTGAAAGTTAATTAGCAGTGAAGCGCTAAGAGCTCTAAAAATGAAAATATAAGCAAGAACAGAATGTGGAGTGTCTCCCTTCCCAGAAAAAATACTGTCAAGAAGGTTAACCTAACTGAAAAAAATATTGCAAGTTGAAAATGTGAGAGGGATTCCTCTAATAACTTGGCTGTGATGGTCCCTTGTGTAGACACACAGCTGAAGGTAACATATTACTAAAGGTTTATCAGGGACCCAGGGAACAAACCCCAGTATTTCTTTCTTTATTAAATTTGCTAGAGGAAGTGCCTGGAAAGTTACATAGAGACAACACCCAAGTTACATAAAGACAAAGATATAAATCAATTGCTGCTTCCTTTGGGGACTCAAGTTTGTCAGATGTTGCACACGCTATCAAATCCCAACTATTTTTGCCCTTATCCTTCACTTCCTCAGTATTTGCAAGGAAAAATCCACAGTTAGATGCGAGCCCAGCCAGCACCAAGCGGGCGTAGGAGGTGAGGCGAGGAGAGCCACAGCCCTGCACCACCCACTCCCTACAGATGTAAGCGCCGAGACAAGGTGCGAGGCAGTGGGCAGCACCCTTCAGGTGTTAAAAAAGCCTTTCCTGTCCCCCCCCAGAAGTTGGATACAGCCCTAAACAATCAAATACAAAACTCAAAGCAACCTTCATGCAGAGATGGGGCATTGTTTTAAGAACAAGGACGGGAACGCAATGAAGCAAAGCAAGTAGGTTGGAAAAGCCAAATGTAGGGCTCAGTATAAAAATAGACAACAGTGATGCCAGAATGCCTTGGCAAAATTGTGCTTATTGATTTTCATAGAATAGGGAAAAAAGCTCCAGCCCTTTCCACCCCTGACTGCTGACTGTGACTCACTAGTGATCTAAAATGACTGCAATGAGCAAGTGGGGACTGAGCTGAGTTGGACCTTGCTCACGTCTTCACAGGGTTGACAGGGGAACAGTGCCCCGCTCCAGGCTCTCCTTGTGGCTGCCCAGTAAATACAGAATAGCTGTGGATGTTCACCTCCATCACAGCATCTAACAACACTTCGTTCAGGCAAGTCCTCTGGGTGGACAGAGGGTCTGATTAATGTGTGGTTCAGTGTGTGGCTCAGCCACCGCTGCTTACCGGCACCCTGGTGACCTGACTCGGTCTTTCCTTGGGTCTGGGAACTGGGGGTGTGAGGAGAACTCTCTCCCGTTCAGCTGGGTCACTGCCTGGGTTGAGGTCTGCAAGTGTCACAAGCTGTCCACGTTTAGTTTGGAACTACCTTACACCTTTACTGGGCAGCCAACGCTCTCACTCTGCGGGGATCACAATGTGAGGAGGCGCTTTGGGCCGAGCTTACGTTCGATGGTTTTCCCCTTTCTCTCCAAGCGCACCCTCTCAAACCCACGGAAGGCGTAAGAGGAGACGAAGGCGGGGTGTCACACTCCAGACGGGCCCCTCAGCCCCCGCACGGCTGCTCCCGCCTACGCCCGCTCAAGTGCTGGGTGCCGCGGCTGGAGCCGAGCCCCGGGCCGGTCGCAGCCCTGCGCGGGGAGCGGGGCCCGCGGGGCCGCCCCGCCCCTGCCCCGCCCTTCGCCGGCGGCGAGGGCCGAGGCTGGAGCCGGCGGCGGCCGCATGGGTCCGGCGCGGCCGCCCCGCCGCTGGCAGCGCCCGCGGACACGCCCGGGGCCGGGGTTGCTCCTGCTTCTCGTCCGGCTGGCGCTGCTCGGGGCGGCCGCGGGCAGCGGGGAGGCGCCGCCAGCAGGTACTGCCCGTCCCTTCCCGCCCCCAGGGCAGGGCGGGTGCTCACAGGCCGGGGGTTCCTCAGCTCCATCCCTTCAGGAGCGGGGACAACCCTGCCTCCCACTGCCCCTGGGCCCCGCGGCTCCCGCTGCCGCCTAACATGGCGCTGCCCGGCTGACGGGCCGGGGCCGCCTCGCCACGCCGGCAGCTGCAGCAGAGCTGCAGCGGAGCCGGGGCAGCCGCGGCCTGAGGCGTTTTGCCGAGTTCCCCTGTTCTCCCATCGCAGTTCGGGTCCCGCAGGACGGCCCCGCGCCATGGCCGGAAGGGCAGGGGCGGGGAACCGGCCCGGGAGAGCCCGCACGGACAAAGGGACCGCGGCGCACGGAGGGCGAGCGCGTCCCTCCCGCTCCAGCGGCGGGGCCGGAGCTGCCTCTTTGTGTGCGACTCCCTCTGGCTTTCTCAGGAGCTCGGGCCAGGGGAATCGGGTGCAGAACAGATCTTTTATTAATGTATGTGAGGGCAGGCAAACTCCTGAAGGCTGTGCTCAGTTGTAGTAGCAATAAGGGACTCGAGAACCGGCTTCCTCCTTGCATTGACCTTTTCGACTCTTGGGCATCCTCCGGATTCTGCAACTGATGCTGGTGGCTCATAATTTCAAATTTCTTTGCTTGCAGTCTCAGAATTTGAGAGTTACTCTACCTGTGTGTTCTCCCAGTAGCTAAACCCAGCACCACCTCAGAGTTACTTGTTCAGAAGCATCTCCCCTTCTGGAACATCATTGTTTCACTCTGTGGAGCTGATGCAAGATTTCAAGCAGCTGATTATTCTCAAGAAAAATACCTTAAATCTTTGGGTAGTAAGAAAATACTTGCTAGCCTTGCACGTGGATGACATTGCCTTTGACACGGATGGATACTTTATCCATAGTGGCAGGAAATTCTAAGATGCCCTCAGGGAAGGTGTGGACATTGTGGGCTGTGTTTTGGCCCTGCTATTTCCTGTTACTGGATTATCTTGGTTTTAGACCTGGGTAGTGCCCAGCCTCACCTTGCTGCGTCAGTCAGCAGCACTTCAGTGATAAATAATCCTTTTGCAGCATCATGCGATGATTTTTGTGAAAGCGCCTGTCTAAAGGTACGGCCAGTGCTTGTCTGAGTGGTTGTGCTCCCTCCCACTGGATTTGCCATGAATGAAAATTATTCCGATGATTAATTTTTCCACAAGAAAAATGCCCAAATTTTAGGGTTAAACCAATTTAGTAGGATCATGTGTCGACAGTAATTCTGTAATGCTGTAATAAACCTAAATAAGAACATCCACACAGTATTTTTCATTGGCTTAACTAAATTTGTTAAAATATAATTTAGCTTAATTTCAGCTTCCTTATAGAGAGACAGCAGGTTTTTACCTGCAAACAGCATCTCCTTGTCTGGATTGAGACTGCACATACTCATTTTGCTGCTCTGAGTGCACAACAGCATGTTAGCAGTTATTACTGAGCTTGGCTGAGACCTGCATTTTCTATTCAGTAAGCCAGATGAGTCCCTCTGTTGGGATGTGTAATTATTTTCTCTATGCTTCTCTTTAATTATGTTCTTGAAACACTGTGGTAATGCACTGTAGGGTATATTTTACACATGTATATAGATCAGAATGTATGTTACTCAAACTTTGCTTCATTAATCTTTTAGGTCTTTTAGGTCCATTTCTGCTCAAAAGTGCAGTCTTAATTCTGACAGTCATAGGGGCTCACTAACATTTCACGAGGGTTAGAACGATTCACCTCTCTAATTCAATGAGCTGTCAGTGCAGTTCCCTTATTACATGCCATGGCTGGACTGTGACAGGAGAAAAAATGTTCTGAAAAGAAGAGTAACGTGATTTAACATTAGAAACATTTCCGAGGGAGAGGAGTATGACTTTTGTGATCAGCAGCCGTGTCATGTGCTAAATGACTGTGTTAATATGTAAGTCTGTTTACCTGCTCAGACTCCCAGAGTTGCATTCACCACTGGTAAAGGGAGCTCTGGTGGAGTTATACCCACTCATGCCAGCAGTGAATTTGGCCCAGAGGCCCTATTCCATTGCCTTCAAAACACTGATGCTGAAGCCAAGCCTTTCCGGATTACATTTTTTAAAAATACCACCCTGGTTACCTTTTTTCCAAAGGTGTTGGAGTTTACTTTGGAGCCTAAATGACTTAATTAGAAGTCCAGTTTGAATTTCCATCTAAATCATACTGAGCTGTTTCTGTCAGTATTTACAACAATGAAATGGACTAAAATTAGACATTTGTATTTGACACATGCCTAAAATTAACTTTTTTCTTCCCCCAGGTAAAAATTGCAGCTTATTGCAGGAAATGGATGTCATCCAGAAGCAGGATGAAAACTGTTACTGCTATGTGCAAAACAGAACCATTCACTTACAGTACCTGTGGTCGACTCTCCAGGTAAGAGGCTGTTCTGAGGATCAGTCAGGACATTTCATGTGAGCTTTTCCCAGCGAACCATGTGGCCAGTTAGCAAGACCAGGGCAGCATCTCTATGGAATTAATAGCTGGAGTGGTGTAGAGTTGGAACCATGATAAAAATGCAGCATTATGAGCCTCCACTTGGGATGCCGTGAGGTTTGGTCTCTACTGTAAGGATGTCAGCCAGGCTTAGAGTACAATGGTGCCACAAAAACATTGATTTAGGATTGTGTATTATTTTCTTGCACACCTTTTCTGTTGATGGGCCACTGTTAACCTCTGCAACAATTGCTTTTGCTTATCACCAACTGCCTTTATGGAACTTCTAAATTTGAGGACTTCATGCAGTTCTGTGGCTTTTTCACCACAGCACACCAAAGTGTAGGAACCGAAGGCTTGTTAGATTGTGAGTAATGAACAAACAGCAGCAGCAGTGTGTCTGTTCTCCTGAGTAACAGGGTCATCTTACAAGACACGCATTTAAAGATTAGTTTGAAGCAAATAATCTCTTCAAGAGTGGAAGCAATAACAGCTAAAAGAACAAACTAACCATCTCCATGGTTTCTTTTTTTTCCTTAGAAGTATGTCTCCAGACAAAGGCAGGAAACCGTTTCATTTTGTCTCTGTTGGAGGACTTTTCTTTCAGATATAAGAAAGTGGAACATCTCTTTGACTGTTCCCAGGACTGTTTTCCTCAGGAACACGTTGCAGATGTTTTTATGAATGGTAGCAGGCTCCAGGTGGTAAAACCCTCCATCAGTCACACACACTTTCCTGGAGTCAATGTTTAAAAGCCGAAGTTCAGATTTTTCTCTCAACAAATCGCATGCTGACACATTGTCTCCTCTCCCAGTACAAACCTGGTTTATTACCCGTTGCATCACTTTTTTGCAGATGGGTCTTTGTTGTCTGGTAGGCCCTGATGAAGAGCTCACAATGTATCAGAGTTCTCAGGAAAATCACTCCAACTTAGAAGATTAACAAGATCTTTTACCAGTTTGGTGGGGGAGGGTGCTGGGAACCAGCAAAAAACCCCCAAATACCCAACAGGAATGTGCTTCTATTTAAATTTCTGGTTATGCTGGCTTTCATTTTTCTCATCCTTCTTATGTAGGCAACATGAAGATCGCATTATAAAGAACACAAGTCAAATTTGTTACGGTTCAGGAAGGGAAGGAGGAGGGGTATGAGCATTCACAAAACAAACTGTGGTCAGTCAGATATTACAGGCTTTGTTAGAAATTTGTGTGTGGGCAAGGGTCACAGTAAAACCAAACCCACTGTGCTTTTGGATGGATTGAGGTCCCTCCACTGAACTTTGCTGCTGATGAGTTCTCTGAAATACCTTTTAAGGTGAGTAATTGTAAACAATTAATCTTTGCATAGTATAAGTAACCAATACTAAACAATTAAGATTGATTTTCATTACCACTTGCATGGCTAAAATGTGATATAGTTCACAAAACCCCACAGTGATTTTGAGCTGTTTCTCTGTGTATTCTGTTCTTTATTTCTAGATAAAAGTTAGCAGCAGAGAAAAGTTTCGGTTTGAGCCTATTTCAGAGAAAAACAACTGTCGAAATTCAGAAACTGTTTTTGAGTTTGCTGCATGTGCTGTTCAAATCCTCTGGAAGCCAGAGACATGTACAGAAATTTTTCTGAGCATAAAACAATATGGAGAGGATGTTTGCTTCAAAATACAACCCTTCAAAACTGAACCGTACATTGTGAGGGTGAAAAGAGAAAGTAAGTACCAAATCTTTGAGTTTAGATTACAGATGGCTTGGTATTGCCAGTGCTTCTGAATGTACCATCTCTTCTGTAAGAAGCTTAGGACTTTTCTGTTGATACTTTATATAATCAGCATTTCAGATTGAACTAGTCTAAAGTCAATTTCTATTTCTTTCCCCCCTTTTTAGTGCTAGATGGAAAGCTCTTGTTTTTGTTTGTAGCTGGAATTTTTCTGTTCCATTTTGCAAACAGCCTGAGCAGGTGAGTACTAGCTGCTTTTGACCTCCTTTCCCAAAGCCTGTGAATCCTTGGTCTGTTTGCTAAGCTAAAGAGGCAGTTCTTTGGGAAAGTGAAATAAGGAACTGAATATATATTTAAAACTTCCTCATACCATTTGTATTTGGACAGATTGTGACACACCTTGGAGTACCTAACTCTGTTTATCAATCAGCTGTGTTAGGGTTTTTGTATCCAAGCTTCCACTGCACTGGCAGACACCAAGATAATCAATCCTCAGTGGGCAAGTGTGTGGATCAGAAAAGTCCTTTTTCCTTTTTGTAGACCACTGAGGATAGCTGAATGCAAAACAATGCTGATTATTAATGATGCCTTCCTTGGGGGAAAATATTTAGGATGAAGTCATCTGGGGCCTCTTCTGCCTCCAGCTTTGTGCCAGCCTTTCTTCTGATGCACATTTTGCATAGCACATAAGGGAGGATACTCAGCTATTACAGCAAAATATGTGCCCACAACTTCAAAGCAAAGTGAGTCACAAAATAATTGTCAAGAGGCACCTTTAAAACAAGCAGAGCAGCAATAGGTTTTATAGCATTAACTCTGAATTAATAAGATGGAATTTATAAATGCATATGCTTAGGAAAAAAAACTTGTGGGTTTGTGGAGGGTTTTCTGCATTTTAAATTAAAGTAAAACTTCTCTTGCAGTACAGAACCATATTGGTTATTTCTTTTTCTTCTGTGTACTAGAGACTAGAAGGTCAATGCAATCAGAAGTAGCGTGAGCTTTAAAAAAACCACAGCACAGTCTCTTAACCTGTAACAACTCCAGTGACCTTAAGTATCTGTTGGGAATTTTTCCTTACATAGATTTAATACCTGGGCTGGGCCTGTTAACCATATAACTACAACTCTAACTTACAGCTGATTTAAGTTCTTATTGAAGATCACTGCTGTTTTTTACCAATGTTGGCATCTTAACCAATTAGAAATTATACTTCTCACCATACTCTCTCTTGTTCTCTTTACAGGAGTGCCAAGTTCTTTTACCTTTCTGGAATAATACTGGGTGTTCTTGCTCTGCTAGTCTTTGTCCTGCTGACACTTAAAAGGTTTATTCCAAGGGTAAATCTACATTTATAAAACAAAATAATAGTAATCATCATAATACAAGAAGGGAGAGTACAGAGCTAGATTCTGACATTGTTTTGGTTTTGTGGCCAGGTAACTGCACTGAAATGACTGCAGCATTGCTTGAATCAAGTAAATATAGTTAGGTCACAGTTAAGTTCTATTTAGCTTGCTCCTGAGTTTAAACTGAACAGGCATCGGTCACCTACAAGAAGAGTTCATTCTGAAACATAAATTATTTTTATTGAACTGATGCTTAGCTTACCTTTGAATCTGTGAATAAATCTAAATAAAAATATAGTGGCAACTGAGACGGATTCTCTTCCACTCACCAAAGACAATTCATTGTAAGGTAGATGTGAATTTTTCTTTTACTTTTATAAAGCCTATGCATTCGCATAATATTGCTGAGATAATGTTAATTGGGAACACACATCCATAGGGTTATACTGTGACGTTGGGACATGATACACAAATACAGGGATGCAGTTGCTCTGCTTGGAATTGATACTGTCTTGTTGTAGCACGCAGAGGATTGTGCAGTGGAAGTCTCAAACCCTGTAGGTCTAAAGAATTTCACATCTGGTTTTGCCTGTGAGTTCCTTTGGAAACAATGGTACTGATTCTGCTTGAATTTTTTTTGATTACTGTTTTTACCTTTTTTTTCCTTTTAATTTCTAGCACAGTACCTTCTGGATTTTATTGAGTGGCTCCTGGATGGTCTCTCTCTATTTTATTTACTGCTTCAAAGAGAATATACAGTGGTTGTGGTCTGAACACAAGAACTACCTGTTGGGTAAGAAAATTACCAAGAAATGTGCTGCAGATTTTGGTTTAATTTTGAGACTAATACCTGCCCATAAAAAAAGAAAATCAAGTGACTCATTTATAAAGCTCTATTTTCTCCTAAGCCATAGATGTTGAAACATCCTAAAGGTTCCTAATCCACTTAAGGGAGCGTTTACTCACATTGTATCATTAAATAAAGAGTTTGATGTTGAGGACTAGTTCTAAGAGCAGATTTTGCTTGCATTATTTGCTCATTGATTTGCTGTTATATACTTTCCCTGTAAGAGCAAAAGGGCAGCTCATGTGGTTTGCACTTTGCTGGATGTGGGAAATGGATGCACACACTGGGAACGGGATGTGGCGGCAGGAGCTGACAAGCCTATTGATCTGGCACCTGCCTCGACATGGGTCATGTGAGGAGAATTCATGTGCAGCCCACCCACAAGCACTGGCTAAAAGTTGTTCGGGGATAACCTTGTGAACTCTTGGCACACTTTGGAAATAGAAAGCCCATAAAACATCATGCAGTTGTCTGTAAGACAGCACAAGAAACAGCAGGCTACACTTCACAGCAGCTGCAAGCTTTGTGAAACAAAGTAAAATTCATGGGGTAGTTTGCATCTTTTTCTCCATGTTCTCTTCTGTTCCTACAGGGTATTTTCTGGCTGTTGGGATTACCAGCTTTGCCATTTGCTATCAGCATGGGCCGCTGACCACAGAGCTCAGCATAACCTTGTTCACATGGATGCTCCAGTTAACAGCCTTTGTCCTGATCTACTTTGGTGTCACCATTCCTCAAGTTGCATATGCAGTCATAGCAGTCAGCCTCTGCTCCAAAGGCCTGTGTTACCCCCTGGGTGCTGCCTGTCACATTGCCAGGTCTGTGTCTGTTTGTGAGTGTCCAAGTCCTGGGAGAACCAGGAAATACTGGAAGCTGATAATGAAAAAGCCCCCTACGCTTCAGTAAGGGTTTAGGAATTTCTAGTACTAGTTCATAATTTTGCCAAATAAAAAACTGCAGTAGGAAAGGTTTAAGGCCCAGAGACACTGAAATTATTTTCCACTTGGCAGTTTTAAGCATCAGTTTTGTTCTGTGGATAATGGGGAAATGTGACTGTGTTCTTAAGGACTAATGTAGCACAGCTACATCTAGTCCATGGCATATGGCAACCAGAACATTTCTGTTTGATTGATAGACTGCAGCAAAACTGCCTTGGTTTGACATGAAGAGAGAGAAGCTGCAGGGAATTCATATGGAATCTTGGGGATAAAACAAGTGTACCATCACCAAGGACGCATTGTTCAAAAGTGACAGTCCTTGGAGGTTGAATAGAGTTCAGAGACTAAAATCACATGTCCACAAATAGTGTTCTCCATGATTTTAGTTTTCCAAGTTTGTTACCTTCCTGTGATTCATGGAAGCAATCAATCAGAATTGCTGACTCTGGAGATATTCCCCAGTATTCCTAGAGGACCATTTACATTGTGGATTTGGAACAGGAACTGCCTGCAGTAGGTAGACCTTAACTTGCTAAGTGTTTTCAGTAGCAATACAGGAACAACGTGTTTGCTCAGCCTTGAATTTAAAGCATGTTTTAGCACAAATGCACCACTCACATGAAGGTTCTAAAAAGCCCTGCCAATTGACATCTGTTTTTTACCTTCAGTGATGGACGGCATCCAGCTTCAGAGTCTTTAGTACAGACTGTTCCATAGCTGTGGACTCTGCTGAACCACAGAGAAGTAGGAAGAGGCAAAGGCTAGAACTGGCATAATGAAAATAATAAAAAATAAATCATTTGGACTTGGGTTTCTTTTTACACCCTGTTTAGTTTTGAAGAACATACTGCTTTGGTCTTGTCTTCTCTTTTTACATGATGAAGGGTGGCCTGAGTTGAAGCTTTTTTATTTTAGGTAGAATTTATCATTCGTTGTAGACCAATTTTTGCCTGCAGCTGAGGAGCAACAGCTGTTTCAAAAGCAACGTGTAGGATCAGTACCTGTTGTAAGCAGGTTCAGAACACTCTGGAATCAGTATGATGTGGCCACAAGTTCAAGTTTTACTCTTACTTTTTTATTTTACTTTTACTTTCAAGTTTTACTCTGAAACACTGTAGTTTATTGTTTTGTGGTTCTTTCTTTTTGGTTTTCATGAACTGATGCTTCTATAAAGAAATATAGCTCTACAAATCTCTCTTAGGAGAATGATAAGGGCGTTCTGATTTTTCTGTTTCAAAATCCTTTAGCCACAGCACCACACTGTGAGACCGTGATGCCAGATACACAGTTCAGAGCAGCAAATATATCAAAATAATTTAGAATCTTGCAGTATTTTTTGTTAAGAACATGAATCTCACTGAGCCAGCAAGACCCTTCATATTTGACCTAAACAACAGCTATAGTTCTCTGCTTTAAAGGGATATAAGGAGGAAAGTTGAATGCTGCTGATGTTGCAGAAGGTGTTTTTATACAGAGCTGAAAGTTTTATGGGCATCCAGCCTTTGCTTATCTTAACTCATCACAACATTTAAATTGAAAGCACTTGACAGAAGGAAACAGAACATGGCACACTTTCTAATTTATATCTAATTATATTATACATTGCTATGCAGCAGCTAAAAAACCATCAGATTGTAAACATTTTGGCCTCAGACTACTCAGTTTTGTAATTTAGAGCAAGATTTAAGAGAAGCAATCTAGTAAACAACATGAACAACTCACAACGGGCTTACAGCATTGCTTATCTTTGAAGTAACATATGCAGACTGGGTTTTGATTCAGCCCATGTCTCTGCACAGACACATTTTGCATTTTGCACCTAAAAATGGCTGAGCAAGCAGCCATCTCTTTAATTCTGTGAGATTTTAGTCCATGCATACACAATAAGGACCTGATCTAAAGCTCATCTGAAGCTCATTAAATATCATGTGAAATTCTACAGCTTTGGTTAAGACGTAGGGTAAACAGGCTAGCAAACATATACCTTGCCCTCAAATGGAAGAATGCAGCTTGTTCTCTTAAAGGGTAGAGGTGACTAATGCATGTTAATAGCAGGTATAGAGAAAAAGGACAGATAATTACATGCCAGAAGACTTGATAAACACTGATTATTTTAATTTTGTTCTAGAAAAATAAAGCATCACTTTAAATCAAAAAAATTGGTGTTTAAATACCTTACTGAAGAGGAGTATCGAGAACAAGGTGAAAGTGAAACTATCAGAGCTTTGGAGGAGCTGCGCTCATTCTGCAGGAGCACTGACTTCCCGTCATGGATAGCTATATCCAAACTCCAGGCTCCACACAGGTAAGAAAACCCAGCTCCTCTAAAACAGGAAACACATTGCACAGACGCTGGCACACAGCACACCGAAATGCCACTTCAGACACTCTTCCAGGTGTGTTTATCTTGCATATCCCACTCAGGACCACAGCCACACCCCTCAAGAATATTACTCGCTGGTGGCATTAAACTTCTGTTTGTTCCTCCCTGACCACAAATTACTTCTGGGAGTTTGCAGACCTTCACAGCTAATTCATGGTCATAGAACTTAAAAGGCTTCCTGCATGTTTCTGTAAGCTCTTGCAGCAACTCTAGTGGCTCTCTAACTGTGAAACTGCTCTCCTTCAGGTTCTAGAGCAGTGACCTTTTCTGTGGTGTAACACTGGGGCAGGGTGAAGATACATATTCAAGTATTACCTATATTAAGTTCTCCAACTGCAAAGCTGCACAGTCAGGAAATCCTATTATTGAAATATCACTATCTAAGAATACAGAGAAAGAAATCAATACCTGCAACTACCAAGTACAACAGGTAAAAGAGCTGTGCCATGTATAGTTTAGGAGATAAACCTAAGGCAAATATAGGTCAGGAAGAGTCAGGCAATCAAGGCCAGAAAACCCAGCAGAATATAAAATTAATCCTAACAGTGTATTCCCATCAAAACAAAAACTTGAAGATACCAGAAGCAGAGTTTCACATATTAGCCAGCTACAAACACTTAGTCCTTGCCACAGAACCAAGTGTCATGATTTTAAAGGAACCCTAGTCCGCTTGCAATTTAATCAACAAGTTAAACCTAGTTTCAGAACCTTCATCTTCCTTGGACTGGCACGCAGACAGCCTCTCTGCCAGGTTTTATAGATTTACTGTTAAACTGTCTTACTTTCTAAGCTGCTTGCCTTCTTCAGCATGATGGAGAGATAGAAAAGTGAAAGCTTTTTGTTGTACTGTAGAACTAAATACCACCAAATGTACAAAACAACTGAGACACACGTATTTTCTATATAAACGGTTCACTGGTTGAGAATAGGGAAATAAAAAGGAGAGCCAACAGCAATCAGATTTGGAGAACTCCTCCCAGCTCCCATTAAGCATCAGACTGTGGTTCATCCCAAAGCAAACCTGTTCCCCATTTAGACTAACAGAGCTTCCAAGAACAGCAAGGTGACGACATTAATCTCACAGAAATGTTAAGTCTGAAATGTAAATTATTGATCAGTTTACCAGAACTCCAGAATGTAGCTGCATTTCCTTTTTCATACATTTCTCTGATGCTGTCGACACTTACCCAGGTGTCAGAACTGCCGTCTGTTCCCACACTCTTGCCAGAAACCTCCAGCTCCGTTCTCTCTCCTCAATGGAGTTGCCCACTGAAAGTAAGGATTGTGGCGGATTGAGGTATAGGGACAGTGCTCAGTTCATGCTTTGTATTTGCTTGGAGCAGCTGCAGAATTCCCAGTCTGCAGCTCCAGCTTCACCAGAGGTAGGAATTCTTTAGGAAGACTTGAGCTCAGCTTGCCCACAGTGCGCATGCAGCACCAGGAACAAGGTGACTACACACAAGGTAGGAGTGCAGAATTCTTGCCATTTTTCCTTTCCTTAGCAACATCAACACACCTGAATTCTTACAGCCTTTGTCTCAAATATGCTACAGCTTTAATTTATTTTTAGAAGCTAAAGTACCAACTACCCCACTGTAGAAATGCTTACTCTGGATTACCCTTGCAAGTACTGACAAGAGGTGAAAATGAAGTTAGATCTTCTTGCTTAGTCACAAGACCTTGCAGATGGTTTCCAGAAGAGCAAAAGTTACTTCTACAGAAAATACTGAAAAGACGAGCTTGGGAAACCAATCTTTGGGGTTGTTGCCTTCTGTTATTGGAACTTCCAACTCATCTGCACTGCCTGTGGGGATGTCCTGACAATACTCCTGCTTAAATAGCAATACCCCTAGAATTTACAGTATTTCTTCTTTTAATTTCTCAGCTGATGACTTCTCCCTTTCAAAATTTGGCAGGTTTGCAGCTTTTGTTCTGGGATCTCCCCACGTCTCACCTGCAGAAACAAAGGCACATGATGAGCAGTATGGCATTGGGAGCTCCTTCCTGGAAGAGCAGCTGTTTGAGACAAGGGCACAGTCTGAGCAAGATGAGCCAGCCAATTCTGTCCATGAAGAAGAGGAGGAGAATGAAAATGAAATGCATACACAAATTCCATTTCCCTATGCTACTGAGCTGCTTTGACAAGTAACAACAACAAAAAAAAGAGACAGAAAACACACTTGTCCTAGAAAGGGAGGATACAGAATGAGAACTCACACTTGGCCTTTTCTTGTGGTTGCTGGTGGACAAAGGATTTTTGAAAAAACTCTTTCCTGTATCACTGATGTTACCTGATTTGAGCAACAGAAGAAAACCACAGGAGCTGTTCAAGTCAAGAGGAATCTCCTGCAATGGGTATTTTCACTGGGGAAAGGAACATTGTGTATTTCCAAGGCGAGTACTGGAGACAGCCTGTCCACCCACCAGGATGTCTTCTTTTACCAAGGACACTACCTCTAGTAAACAGAGAATCTGTTTTGGCCCTTTCCATCATCAAGTCCTCTGTGCTGAGCACTAGAGGGAGGAAAAGCCATTTTTAATCCTCTCTTTTTACTAAGTACCTTCTGTGTCAACCTTTCTGATAATGCTGTTAGAGTTGTTTGTGAGACTTTTCATAGAGAGTTAACACAGCTGAATGAGGTTTGTTTCCTCTTCTGGCTGGGCTCGTCTGTTAGCTTCATCCTGCCTCGGCCTTTAGTTTTAAGCTCCCTTTGCCCCTTAGAACGCTGCCTAACTTTTCACCCTCTGCCCATATTATTCTGTTCTTGATCTCTGCTGTAGTTATACTGCATTTTGTTCTTTCCAAGTCTTTGTTTATTTACATACTTTCTTCCCTCTTATACAGATCTTTTGCTAAACCTTTCTCTAGCCCTCTGCTCCTCCATCTCTGACAGTGCAGATGGCTTAGGAGAAGTTTTCCATCCCCAAACATTTTTGTTATTGCCTTTAGTTTCAGTGTCAGCTTACCTCAGGTGGGTGCTGTTGTCTCTTCCAGGCCTCTCAAGAGCCCCAGAAAGGCCACAAAGGCTGAGGCTGTTTCAGCTGCTTGCAAAAACTTCTATTAGCAGGGCCAGAGTGCTGCTGTGAGCCTGGAACTGGGAATGCAGGTAACCCACACAGAGCTCCAGTGGCCTCAGAGAACTCAGTAGTTTGTTCACTGAGTAAGAAGCAGAAAGTCATTCCTGGCAAAACAATGAGGGAAGATACCTGGCTTTTACCTTCCCTTTCTCAGCTGTCTGTGGGACTTCTCACAGGAGGTATGTGGGGAGGAAAAATAGACCAGGGAGAGAAATTTAAGCAGTCGTGTGTCTTTCAGCTTACATATTACACAGTCCTAGGCTAGGGAGTAGAGTGTGTACCTCAGTCCATCGACCTGCAGATGTCATTTCTTCCTTTATTCTACCCCTCCCTGTATTCTTCTGTTCTCACTTTGCTGTTTTCCTTTACTGTCTTACACACTGCAGAAGACAAAAGACCATTAATTCTGTTACCATCTGATCTTACAAATGCACCAGGAACTGTCAGTGACGGGGAGCAGTTGGTGCTCAAGAAGGCCATGTCAGACAGGGATCTATCTGCATGAAAAGGGGTGTCTGTTCTTTGTAACATGCCTGGTGGTGCAGCACGACTTCAGCAGTGCAGGTGCTGTCCTGGGTTCTCCTGGTCCATCACTGCACCAGGGACAAAACCTATTACCTCCAAAGGTGCTAAGAAGTGCGGCCATACCATCATCCAAGAACTCCTCTGCATAACAAAGGACTCAGAGTTGGTGCTTGGAAGCCTTAAAGCCTTACTGAACGAGGTCTTTCCTCCTTTATATTGCTTCAGCTTTGCTTCAGTTTTAAAGGAACTCTTCCATTTTACAGTAAAGAGACACTTAACATCCTTTAGTGCCATAAAATTTTAAGCACCTAGGCAGACTCTAATGCATGTTTAGCAGAGAAAAGCCATGTCAAGCAGGTGATCCAAAATGCATTTGCTGTTAAGTCCAGAACATTCAAAAACAGAGCAAGAGTTCTGTTTAGGAAGGCCACTAGCAGCAAGACTCCCCCCTAAGAGAGGCTGCTGCTACCAAATCCACAGCTAAACTGCCACCCGCATTCTGGAAGTCAGGTTTGGCTTGGGGGTTCTGGCACTAGCAACAAGCGGTTGTGAAAACAGTGGAAAGGCTCATTATTTTGGATGGTTTGGGAGAAGAGTGGAAACTCCCTGCTGAACAATTACCGTAGACCAAATCTGATCTATTTAATCTTTGTCTGTGTCACCATCCTGAAAATGGAGTACTTAAAATCATTACAGATTAGGCAAAGGACACTCAAAGGGATGTCTTAATGTTTCTTGGACGTTTTAAACTACACAGGCTTTTTTTTCAGTGTACTTCATAGTTAGCCAAGAACCTCCATCCAAGTAATTTGAAGCCAAGGGAGAGAATCAGATTTGTCTGAACTTAAACACACAGTTTTTCTGGATGTCCTCTCTTTAGTGAGGTAGTGATGATTACCCTTCCATAATATGGAGGTATGTAAGTACATGTATGTATTATGTAAGCACGTTATGTATTTACATACAATAGCCCAGATTAGACATTAAGGTAGTATTTTACCTAAGCTATATGTTAAATGGAAAAGACCCCCCAGTTTAGGTAATTACATGTTTTAGAAGAATACCAGGTATACTTACTTCAACAAGGAAAAAAGTTTAAAAGCAATAAAAATTAAATAAAAATCAACCCATGCTGTATGTAGTTGTGAGATCCATGATTTGGCAGGGATAGGTAAGTACTATCCAAAGTAGAGCAGGAAACTACTAAATGCATGCAAAACAGAATGGCAGCAATAGGAGAAAGATGGTGGCTACCTTAGTGGGTAGCTAATAGTGACCTTAAAAATCCTGCCAAGCCTGTTCCACCACTGGAAGCATTCCATAAACAAAACCCACCAAAATCAGCTGCTGTCACTGGAGCCCTGTTCACTTGCACAGTGCTCCTGTGATATGTGGAGATGACACAGCCTTACTGAAACGCAATTGTTAAGTACTGTCCACTGTTCAGCTAGAAAATCTAGGAACAGAATCTAGGCATTAATCCATTGCCCTAACTCTTATAAAAGCCCTTCTCCCTTAACAAAGGATGTTGCATTTTTCTCTGTTCTGTTGTGTTCACAGTGATGCTCTGCACTCTTCCATATCGACCAGTTTACAACACACATTGGTTTGTGTCCCTTACATTCCCTGCACCTCATGGAAGGGAATTGGTGCCTACAGTCAGATTTTATTATCAAATACTGTTTTAACACAGTGCAAGAGTAGTTCCCAGGCTCTTGGTTCAGCATCCTCCAAGGTCATTATCACTGAATTATTTTCACTTCAAGTAGTTACGTTCACTGCTGACACTAATATGAGCAAATAAAATAAAAGTTCACGTTGATACTATTAAATATGTTATCGATATTTTATATTTCTTACCACAGTTTTTACAGTTTCACAAATATCAAAATCCAGGTGTACATGTCCATTTTGCAACATAGAATGACTATACAATTCCAAAAAGAGCAGGCATTTCAAATACACAATTCTGAAGTGTAAACACAGTGTACAAGCTCTTCACAATCCAGGTGCTATGCAGTAGCAGCTGAGGTAACACCATACAGCATGAACTCAACAAATGGTTGGTTAGCCTCAAGATGATTTTTAGCATCCTTCTGTCCTGTCGCCTGTTCAGTCTTTAGTTCTCCCCCAAGTTATACAAACATACAATAAATACATTTCTGATTTTAAAGGACACTTAGACAAGTCATGAGGATTTATGTGAGTACAGTACATTTAAGTTCAAGTGCAAAAAAAGTAACTAGTGGCTAGTCATTGATGTTTCTTTTTATTGTCTATGGTGTTGGTCCCAGGCACTGCCAGAACGTGGGTTGTTTTAAAAGCACAGCTAAAGCACAGCTACGGGACACCCCTTCAGTCAAGCTAACAGATGTCAAAGTGGGTAAAACCTGTGCACCCCCTTCCCTGCTCAGCTGCTGCCACCCTCCTCTCCCTGACTCTGGGCTCCTGTTGGCCTTGCCTCTGGCTCAGCGCAGTCCCACAGCAGCACCCCCCCCGCAGGCGGCCTCACACCTCACACACATCTCACTTCCAGGAGGGCAGCTGACCAGTGCTCCCTCGGTCCCATGGGAGCAGAGTGCTCAGGATCTCCCGGGAACAAGCTGTTCATCTACGAAATTGGGCCAAAACACTCTCCTGACTAAACCCCCGACTCTTCCCTGAGCCCAAGGACTTCCCCTCCAGCAGCAATTTTCACTATACACCAGCACGAGCTGGCTGCAGACAGTATTAAGAAGCATAACAAAACATAATCCACAGTCCTCCAGTGTCTTGACATTGGGCAAAGTAACTTCCTAAACATACTGGAATTGAGTTACATTTGCTTCCTCCTGAGAATCTCTCACTCTACTCGATTTCTGCATCCACTACTTTGCCCCTATGATCCTAAACATTAAGATTTTAAGGTGATTCCTCCCTGTCCCCCACCTTCCCTAGGCACTTAAAGCTTACTGTTTTCTTAATAAATAACCATAATAACTACACTGCATTAAATAAACCCTTGTACAGATGATGAAATAAAAAACCCAAAAAGACCATTGATCAATCTCAGGCTGTGCAATCTTGATCAAAGATTCTTGTCTCAATACAACATCAAACCTAAAATTACCCAAATCACACAACCTTATGCCCAGCTGCAGGGCTGCAAGCAGAGAGGATAACTTCAGAAGCCTTCCTCCAGCTTTTGTGTTGCACTGAAACACCAGTTCAAAACCTTTGCTTTGCAGAACTAAACTTTTATCTCAAACAACAGAACATTAGCTTCAAAAACATATTCTTTGAATATGTATGTGGTTTCCTTAATCTGTCACCATGATATTAAGATACGCTTCCTTAAGCTACTCCGTTTCTGGGATATCTTTCCAGAGACAGTTTCATGACATTCCTAGAATTATTATATCTGGTATTTTCTAATAGACTATTCATGGAAACTCAGTGTCTCTTTTAAAAGGTCTTTTAATTTTGATTTGGGAATAAATTTGAAGGAAAAAAAAAATCCAATCAAGTCAGACACACTGTGCCTCAACAAATGAGGAGTGAACTCCCTTTCTTCCACAGATGGCAAAGAAATCTCATAGCACTCAACTCAGCTTTAGCAAAGCAGCTGAGAATTCTTCCTACCATTATATCTGACCACATCGCTTCCCTCAAGAATCCAAACTTTTGGCTTCCCTGTTCATGTTGCTCTGTGTAGTCATATGAATATTCTTTATATAGTTAAAAGCTTGCAATGTGTCACGTTATGATTGTTAAGATGAAGGAAGTCCTACTTTTGAGCTCCTACTCCAGCGTTTCCCAGGTGAGAAGCAGAATTCCATGCACTGGATTTGGTAAAATGAGCGCATCTCAGGGCCCTGCAGCTGCAGGCTGAGCATCATGATCCGACACCACACGGTTGCCATCTGTTTGGGAATCTGATGGTTCTGTAGGTGTTGGTGCCGAACAATTTCTGGACTGCTCAGAATCTGTCGGATTTTGGGGTTGTCTTGCTGAGCTGGCTGATGAAGCATGGCAATTTTCATTGGTTTTCTAAAAAGAGGGGAAAGGATTGCATGCCAGAAGTCAACACAAATACTCAGGACACTGTCCCCACTGGCGCACCCCCCAGATGCATTCAGGCACTGCTGGAAAGTCACAAAGCACTTGCTTTGAATGTCCGCAACATAATAAGTCAAATTGAAAGCAGCAAAGCAAAAGTAGTACATTTAAATCCAGATGACACTAATAGCAAGCAGACAGCAGCTTACCTTCCATCTCTTTTCCTAACTGCACTTTCCCAAGAAGCATGCAAAAAACAAACTTGTGTTTCAAGGGGAAAAAAACAATTAACTGGACTTCAAAGTGTTTAGACAAGATAATTCTTTTGACTAAGCAAGTCTAAAACTTTTTTTTTCCACACTTCTTAAATATAGCTTTTCTCAGCTGATCCCGCCCTCCCCAGGATACTGCTCAGACTTTCTGACTGGCAGAATTTTTGCTGTATTGATGTACAAATCCATCCAGTCTTCTCCAACAAGCCTTATCAGGGAACATAAGAGCACATTTAAACACCAGTTACATTCCCAGGGCTGAAACGGCAAACCTCCACACTAACACATTTCATTAGAAGGTGATGCACACTGCCTATAATTATTTGTTTTGCACCAAAGCATAGAGAAGAAGGCTAGTATGTCCCTTTGTTTGAAGGAGTATAAGCAAGCAGAAGCAAAACTGACCCAAAAATCTTAATGAAATAAGAAGGAATAATTTTTGTCACTAATCCTCTGTGCAGTGACCCTCATTCCAAATGATCTATTTTCATTTTAAGGAAGCTATTTAACAAATTTAATAAGAGAGGTGGGCAGCCTTTGCCTAGTTTCAGTATTTTAATATCATCAGCCTAAAAAGAAATGACTGAGCAAAAAACCTGAAATATTTTGGAGCCAGTTTGTCCTCTTGGAGCACTGAAACAGGGATGAGAAATTTTGGAGAATAAACATGATGAAGAAAATGATACCATTTTCTTGATGCATTGAATTTTGACACATTAACAAGAAGTACTTTTACACCAGCACTGTATTTTTACAGGAAGAAAAGCATAGTGAAGAGACTGTGTGCCATAGAGGACAGGCACAAAAGCCCTTTTGGCCACTTCACAGTGCTCAGGGAAGTAGCTGGGTTGTGGCCAGCAGTGTTGGACAAGTCACTCTCAGACACCACACACCTGCAAAACATTATTTTCTTGCCATATTCATTGCCTGAGTTATGTGTAACTTCTTTGCTCTGATTTAACAGCGGGCAGCTTACACTAACCAGACCCTGAGGACATTTGCAATGGGAAACTGAGCAGTTTGTTTGGACACATTATTTTGATGTCAGAGACCTTGTGATATCTTCAGCTCACATTCTTTGACTCTGGAAAGGTCAAAACCAAACAAAAACCTCAGCCAACCTAAAGCACGCCTGTAACACATTTCCAAGAATAAAGTCAAGTAAAACAGGCAGGAGGTCACTGACCAGGTGAAATTCCTACAAACAGCTCTGCTGATTCACACTCACATCCCAAATTACCTATTTCTAAAGACAGCACTTGTGGAAAAAGCATTTCTGTGTTTACGCCTACTGGGTGCAAGAAGGAATCTCACCCACTCCTTCAGACAGGTAAACACAGTGGCTGAGACCAACCATGCTGTTCTAAACCCTGACTGACAGCACTTCCCAACTTGGCTGGGCAGTGTGCTCCAGCTCCAGTTGGAAAGGCATGGCCAGAGCATTAGAAGTTCAATATCCAAGCCCATCCAGCCACTGAGGCAGCTATTACAAGCTGTTCTGTGAGGAGACTGAACAGAAGAGTAATGGTGCACAGTAAGCACCAGCTGCCTGATATTTTAAGTCCTGAGATGGCACTTATCTGGTGTTAACTCTAGGTAAAAAAAGAGATTAAATTCATTTGAAAAGAAGGTTCTGTATCCAATCAGTAGCTGTCTGGCACACAGCAGCCATGTAAATGTCTAACGGCATCATCTAAGGAAGAAAAGCTAAATAAAAATAATTTTAGTCTGTTAAGCAGCTGTGCATCTTCATGTTCAATTATCACCTTGTAAATTTTGCAAAATGCATAACCTGCACATTGCAACTAATATGAAAAGAAATGTAAACTTAAAGGGAAACCAATATATCTGTAAAATACAGACCTTTTCTATGTCTCTTCTTCTACCATCTTCAGGAAGATACTACTTGCAAAGTTATTCCTGCTACGTTACACGTAGAAAACAACTCTATTTCATGCAGTATTTCAACTACAGTGTCACAGCTCCAACTTTATTACAAGCTGACAGAAAATACCTGCCAAGTACCAACAGGTTTTCAGAGCAATAAAGGTTTTAAAGCAGCTAAAATTACATAAGAACTTCCTGAACGTTAGAAGATTACCTGTAAAGGCTGATTCTCCGGAACTGGATTGGTTTTGGATAGTTTAACCATCTCTTTTATCTGGTAGACAGCATAAGCTAAGGTGACCCACGGAGAAGAACTGATGCCCCAGGCAGGCTTGTTCACATCCTCTTGCTCTTCTTGGTGTTTAGTTTTCTTTGGAGGGAGTCTGGGCTCAGTCCGAGGCATGGTATCTTCGGACTGCTGTTGTACAAGGTCAATAGTTGCTATGGGAACAGGACTGGAAGGCACTGGAATCCTTTCCGCCAGCATTGTCTTTTCTGAAGTTTAGAACAAAATCATCACTGGCAAAGCCAACAAGCTTTAAAAAAACAAGCCCTGAAGCAGACAATGAGCATGAAGTGTTTCTTGCTTTCACACTGTGGTTATCACTGCCCTGAAAGCAGAACACTGGCACAAACTGCCGGGAGTCAGACACAGCACAGTCTGGTTAGGGAAATGTGGCTGCTGCCTGACAAGCACGGCTGCTGTGCCACTGCATGGGGGCTGAGGAGTATGAAAAACTCCAGTTGTTCCCAGCAAATAGTTACTATGGAGTTATGCAGTTAGTGAGACAAGAATTAAGCATAGTGATACACTGGAAGACACAAAGGATCTGTCAAAGAGTTTCAGGTAAAGGAAGAAATCCTCCCAAAAGACCTTGACATCTAAGGTCTTCCAATAAACTGTAATAGTTTTCATAGCTATCTTGAAATGTCATCCATGAAATGACTGCCATGACCCAACCCAATGTGCCTTACCATCCTGAAGAGCCAGGGTATTCATACAAAAAATAATTAAACAGATTTTTAGTAACTGGGGGACATTTCAGTAATAGCTATGTGCTATCTGTAAAAACCACATTCTGTAAACTTCGAAAAAAATTTTTTTCCAAATAAAGTATTTTACAAATTAAAAATATCTTTTTTTTTTCCATATTATAAAATTACATTTGGTTTATAAACTCCTAGACAGTACTGGATATTTTAAGCAAGGGCTGGATGTTCTCAAGGAGTAAAGAAATGAAGAGACTAATCCTGCACAAACTTGACCACATGCTTCGTTTTACTCATCCAACTGGTTTGCTTGAAAGCAGCCTAATTACTGTCATGCTTTAAATTAACATACCAACTGTTAAAATGAGTAGTGTGTATTAAATGAAAACCAAGGACAGAAGCAAAGAGAATAAGGCCACTGTGAACAAACTGGCCTTTTGTAGATGCATGTGTCATTAACTGAATGCCAATGGGAAACTGAAGCAGCAAATAGCCTTTTCACCTCTCCATTTTTTTGCCATTATCATTTGAACACAGGTGAAGAAAATACTAGCAAAATACCTATTTGAACACTTCAGTACAGGAAGCTTGATAACTAGTTAATTTAATATTCCAGCTAAAGAAAACTTCCATTTCATACACAAAGCTCATAAAGGGAAGTATTTGGGTAAAAAGCAGCTCAAAAATTCATAATTTTTTACAGTTAGCCAGAGTTTTACTGTCTTTGTAAGAATTAGATTTATGGTAAACCCCTAACTTTGCTCCAAGTATTTCGTTTCTGGTTAGCCTTTATATTGATAAAGGTAGAGATTAAAAAGTTCAAGTTCCCCCAGAGGGGAGATATCTCAGGTTTAAAAAAAAATCTACAAAATTTTGTGTCCTCTGAAGCCACCTCTACAATTCCTAGCAGGTGTCTTTGACTGGCAGAATATGAGAGCACAAAGTGGGATCGAGGTAACCTTAAAGAATTGATGAAACTGAAATGACTCACTACAGCTCTAAAGATTAACCTAAGGGATTCTCAGAACTGAGAGGACATACAAGCAGCAAAATATATCATGCTTTCCTTCTATGGACATTCAAGAACTCAATGCTGCCCTTCTTACAGCAGCAGCATACCACTTCAATTTCTTCATTGCTCAGGACAAAAACTTTCCACTTGAAAAGGAACTGTTTTGTCAAAATCCAAGTTAAGACACCAAACATACAAAAGTCAAGCTGCAGGAGCAGCTAGAGAGAGATCTTTTTTTCACTACTTCTAATTCTGTCTCTGTGACACGAACATTTACCTTCTTCTTCATCAGGAACCAACATCCACTGGATCAGTGCAAACAGAAGCAGAATCACTAAACAAGCCATCCCTATTCCTCTGAATGTGGCAGCAGGACCTGTAATGAGATTTTTTTTTTCCTACTTACTTAAAATGACTCAGCATTATGTGCTTCTTGGCTATATATTGCCCATGTAGACTCTTATTAGCTTGTTTCATTACATTTTCCTCCCCCATCACTTCTTCAACAGGCTTTGCAAAGGATTTTTAAGCACGTAATTAGATTCTAATTTGTTCATCGAGAGGCTTTATAGTATCAACCTATTCTCTCACAAAGGATTCATTCATCTTACTTACAGATCAGGTGGGGTATTCGACACAATAATGAAAACACCTAGGCGTAACATATTGAGTCAATCTGGAACACTGACAGAATAAAGCCATGAGCACATTGGTCTGAATGCAGTGCTGACCTTGCTTTGATCAGGGGCCTGGACTGGAAACTCAGGGCCCTCCCCAGCTTAAGCAGTTCTGTGATCCTGTGATCCATACTAAGTGTGTAACGCTTTACGGTATAACAATACCTACAGCATTAATAAGTAAGTTGACAGTTTGGTATAACCAGAATAAATAAAATTTTCAATATTACTTTTCCTTACCGAAGTAATTGACCAAAACCCCTCCAACCATGGCTCCACATCCTCTGCCCAGCCCCAGGTGGAGACCCTGCAGTATTCCCTGTGCCGACGTTCTCAGCTCTGGAGGCACTGCCGCGCTGAGGTACGAGATGCAGGCTGCCCAGATAGCTGCATGTGTGACACCTGGGGAAACGAGACATAGTCAGGGGCACCAGGGCCACAGGGTGCCAACACACATCTGAGCAACTGCACTCAGCAGCTGGAGCACATGAAGAAAAAACCGACAAAAACCCTCCAGTGACAAATGTCTGTGAAGTACAAATCAGGTTTTGGCAATGTGATACTGGCAACCAAGCCACAGAGAGACAGGACAACTTCTAGAGCCTGTCAAAAGCTCTTTCTCCCTTTAAGACAACCTCACTTCTCTTCTGGAGACACAGTCCCTAGGGAGACAAGTCTCTCTGCCAGATTCCCTGTGCCTTCATAGTGTCCCAGGGCCTTTGGAATACAGTCCCAATTTCATAAGCTGGAGGCAATTAAAGCATTGATGACTCTCAGCAGTCTCCTTACCACCACAGTGAAGGCACAGCACAAAGGTCATAAAAACCAAACAGCATCAGAGATATCCATGCCATTTCTGAGGCAAGAATTAATCCCCTCCTGCCCTTCTTGCTCCCTGGAAAAACCCAACGCCTCCCAGCAGTTCTTTCTGAACTCAACACCAACACACTCTGCATTTAGCATGGAATGGTCTAGATGAGAACAGCACACATGATCTTCAGGGTAGGCCAAAGATGTCACTTTCCATGGCTGCTGTTGAGAGGCAGAATCAGTGTGCCTCCCTCCTGCTGTGGCTGCATCCTGCCCTGTGCCTGCTGTGCCTGTGTCCTGCCTGGGTGCTGCCGCCACTTCACCCACTCCTGAAGCAGCCATTCTCACTGCCATCAACCACGGCCCCACAGCAGCCCCAGTCCTCAGTGCCATCAACCACAGCCCCACAGCAGCCCCAGTCCTCAATGCCATCAACCACAGCCCCACAGCAGCCCCAGTCCTCAGTGCCATCAACCACGGCCCCATGGCGGCCCCATGGCAGCCCCAGGCCATGCAGCAGGTGCGGGGCAGATTCAAGGCTGGGAACACTTTTTCCTCCTTCAGGAGAGCTAAGGGAAGGCCAGTAGATGACCATCAGCATGGGAGACTGGCTGCAGGTGGAGCCCTTGCCTTGGAGCACCTGCCTGGGGGCCTGTCTGGATTGGGGAAGAACAGGACAGGAAAAGGCAAAGTTGTGGAGAAGTTAGAAAAACAAAACAGTTTTGTAGTTCATCACACATTAAATAAGCCTGAACTATTTTGCCACCTTCAGACTGAGTGGGAATATTTTTTTCCTTATTTCAGAGGTATTAAAAATAGTCATCACAGTTTACCAATGCCTAGGCTCTACTGCCTCAGTTTTAAACAAATATTGGCACAACTGATGATTCAGTCAACATGTTTCTGTCCTCTACACTTGACTTAGTAATGAACAGTTGGACAATCAATAATTACTTAGGCATTTAGGCTGAAGACTCCTAAGAGCAAGAAAACACATTTTCATAACATACAAAATAATGTGAGTTTTCCTTAGGTAAAATGAGAAATGGCACTATATGAAATTGATATAGT
The DNA here is from genome assembly GCA_910950805.1 of Acrocephalus scirpaceus scirpaceus. Classification (NCBI taxonomy): domain Eukaryota; kingdom Metazoa; phylum Chordata; class Aves; order Passeriformes; family Sylviidae; genus Acrocephalus; species Acrocephalus scirpaceus. Next base: position 40,214,767 of record OU383779.1, on the reverse strand, counting down.
GCAGGTATACACATTAGATGTCCACCAGGCTGTACAGGTCAAATTCACTCAAAATCAAACCCCAAATTCCTCAAGCTTTGGTTATTATACATATATATATGTATAGCTGTCTCAAGGTTTTGATATTAGTACATCACTGTGTTGAAAAACGAAAAGCTTGCATTAAAATGTGTCTATTACCTTACCATTTATAGTCTAAGGCTTTAAAACTCATAGATTTTCTATATAAAAAGCTTAAGAGTTTTAAAACTCACTGAGTCTCTACTTTCTTTAATGCAGATCCATGGATGCATTGCAAATAGCAGCTAAGAGCTGTCCCAATAACAAAGCAGAGCTAATTTAAAATAGGTAAAGTGGTTTTGGCTTAGAAAGTACGTCAATTAACATAAAACATGCAGTTTTATCAGCTATTAGGAGCAATTCAATTCTTAAAGCCAGGTAAATAAAAAACACATCAGAAATAATTTGAACTGAGTTTGTTTGAACACAAAAGGCCATAATTTAAGCAATAGGTTCTTGGATGTTTTCATCTTTAGCAGTGAAAGCCCCACTAGAACACAGTGTTCTCAGTTTCTCTGAAAACAAATCCATACCTTTAAATCAGCTCACTACTCTTGCCTTTAAAGGCATAGCCTTTTTATTTTAGTATGTGTACATTATTAATTGATTTTTATTATAATTATTTATACAACAGTGACTATTTGGAACAGTTTTTACCACAACTTACATAAGAAGTCTGGTCTGGATTACTGTTACTGCTAACCACAATTCTTTTAAAAGAAGTTGCTCACTACACATATTGTGACATTATTTGCTAAAACCACTAACCACCATTTCATCATCTGCACCGAAGTTCAACAAGAGCAGCAACTCTAGAGTGATGCTTGTAATTTTAGTGAATTTAGGATAACTTATACGTAAGCCACGAGCTGAAAATTTGGGGATCCAAATTTATTTCATGAGAAATATGTATCATAATTATTGTTAGCCAAAGGCCAAACTCTGCTCTCTTGACATAATTGTGTTGCTGGAACATCAGTAGGAATCACTTCTTAGAATAGTACTTGTTTTCGAGTTTGCTGAGTAACTGCCAGGTGAAAACAGCTCATTTTCAGGTTAACAAGATAGTTTTGAATTTAGAAAATATTCCTGTCATGCAAATTGGTGAGCTAGCATAGCTGTTATCAGAGAATCTGGACCACTGCCCTGGAATAATAAATTGCTGCTAACTAGCATAGCAAAACCTCATCTGCTAAGTGCCAAATGAACAAGATGCCTTGTGTGCAATATATATAGATACATACGCTTCACAAGGATGTCTTGAAATCTTCAGTTATTACAGATTCAGCCTTAGCTCTTATTTTCATACATTACCTGTGCAAGTCAATACAGCATAGTGGTTGAAAACTTTGAATTGAGAAGTGAATTTAAATCTCCTCATTTACTCCTTTGAGAGTGCAATGCAATGAGAGAGCTGCCCTCATCCCAGCTACAAACAGCAGCTGGAACACAGCATGGTTCTTATTACAATCAATAGATGCAGTCTGCAGAGTCATCTTCCAGAAATGTCTCCATGCCCTTCAGCAACAGCACATGGGGATAATCCTGCTTATATTGCAGACACACATTAAACAGAAAAATAAAGTTTTTACAGAAGTCAACTAGAACTCTTGTTAGCCTTAAAAACCCCTCGAGCTGATGGAACTGGAGTTTACACAGAATTTGACAGCTTCCTGAAAAAAAGTTCTGCACAATTAGAACAAGGACTTCACGGAAGGGTTTCAAAGACCCATCAACTTGATGGCCCACATGGTGCCCACGTGTTGCACACAATCTACTTTTTCTTTGGTTTTCAATACTTCTAATCCTTACATGGAGAAAACAGCTACAACTCTTGCTTCCCTCTGTCAACAAGCTCACTTAAAAATAAGAGCTTTCACCTCACCAAATTCCATTAAGGTGTGTCACTTCTTACTGTCACTGACAATACAGTGGTTATGTAGGAGAGAAAGTGGAGCCCAAAGAAACAGGACTTGGAACTGCTGCAGAAAAAAATAACTCTAGAAAAGATGAAAACTGGAAAGAGCAGGAAGGGAATGAATAAAGGAGGGGGAGGAAGTCAACAGTACTTCTAAAAAGATAACCTTGATCCCCAATTTGGCAACACTGAGATGACTGGAATCCTACAAATGCCGTGGCAGTGCTTAGACACACACGGGGCACCCATGGACATGAGGGACCAGCAAATGACGCTTGATGCAGGCTGAAAAGAGCATACAGAACACAGAGACCTCGGGGCTGGGTGGGGGGAGCTGTGCGTGGGTTTGGTTTGGGTTTAGCGCTCTCATTTGCTGACTATAAATAACTGCAAATAGCCAGATTAACCAAGGAGCCCATGATTCAGCAGTGGCTAAATACGGTAACATCTGGCAGATACATTTATGGCAAAGTATTATTTTGAAGGTCCTTAATTTTTTCTTCAACTTTCAATTACTCAGGATTGTGCCACACAAAACCCCCCACCAAAACCACTCCCTCACAGCCTTGCTGTATGTAAAGGCAAACCTATGTATTGTGCAACTCATATTGAAATTTCAGCAGAGTAAGAACCACATTCAAAGTAAAAGAAACTTCTTTTTTCAGCCATGACTTATAGGATGCTTCTAGGCACAAACTTATGCCTGTACTGGTGAAATCAGAAGGGTTTTCTCCTATATTTTGATATGGAGTATCTTTAAAACAGGATTACCTAAAAGGCAACAACCAAAGCTTTGTATTCATCATTTATTTTCCTTAGAAGTTTGAGCAGGTGATAGTATAATACATACTCATTTTTCAGGTTCTTTCTAACATGTTCCTATTTTAATGCTTGGTATGAACAATGAAGCATCAATTCAATAGTTGTGGTTTGGGGGCTTTTTAATAACAAAATTCAGAAGCTTGCTGTTGTGGCAATTATAATATGATAAGCTGGTTTTGTTAGCTTGGAAGTTTAAGGAGCCAGGACATAAATGGATCTCTCTGTGTCTATGTAGAGATCCACACAGCGCTCTCTAATGGCATTTTGTAACTCGAAGTCTAGCTTACAAAGACCTCTGTAAGTATGGTAGAAAAAGTTAATTTAATTTCAAGTTATGCTGCACATAGAAGAATAAAACTTCTAAGTATAATCTGTGGAAAAAGTCTAAATATTATTGTATGAAACTAAAATACTAGCTTTAAAAAGATGGTCAAAAATGGTATTCTTCAAATATTGAAGCAATAGAAAGTAAAATAGTTTCACTTTTTCATGGTTTTGAGAAGTGGTACCCACCAGAAAGACACAAAAAAGGTCATGAAAACTAAGCAAGAACAATGTATTCTTTCACACTGCAATGTTCTTAAAGACTCCTACAACAGGATTTGAAAACAGGACTCAAGTTACTTGTCAATAGACCACACCTCTGTCCTTGTAAATAAGTTTGTGAAAGGGCATGTCTTTTAAAGAAGTTCTCTTAGCATTGAGAAAGCTATTGCGAGAACTTTTGCTCTAGCTATTAAAACAAAAATTTTATAATCTAGAAGTATCGAAGGAACTGAAAAACTGAAATATTTTAACAGAGACAGAATGACCTGGGCTATGTTTGGAGGTTTTTTGCGGCATCCTTTCAAGGACTGCAGCCTCTGGCTTTTAATGAAGTTCACAAACAGGATTTGCAGTAGGTGTGTAGCCAGCTCGTGCTTCTGTCTCTTTGTTTATTTAAAGGGTGTGTTGGTCTCACGCAGTTCTTTTGAATAAACAGAACTGTGCACAATCAAATGCACACCCACCCTTTTGACGTCAAATATTTCCCAGGATAAACAGTAATGGTTTATGTGTTTTATGAACCTGCATCTTCTGGGGTAATTTTGGTCAAAAAAATAGAGAGATACCAGATTTTTTATTTAGGCACAACTCACTTGAAAATAAGATAAATGGAAGCACCTGATCTTGTGCTGGAAGGTCTTACCTTGAAGCACTTCCATTGGAAGAACAGTCCAGGCATTTTCCAGATACGAGATGTAGATGTACCGTGCTGTATTACAGGCAAGGCCAATATAAAGCACTCTAAATGAAATAAAGAAAGGAGAAGTCAGGATAGTCTGCACTTTCCCTTTCTGGTATGTTATGATATAGCTCATTGATTTAGAAGTTATTTGCATGCATACGGTTTGCTAGTCTAAAGCATTTGCTCAACATAAAATATATCCTTTTAAGTCCTACACCCAAACATAAACTCTCCTCTTGCCTATTCAACACATTCAAAATCTTAATAGGAAAAAAATAAATCAAAGAGACAGCAAACCCACTGAGCTTTTAAACTGAGCTCTTTAGTTCTACACCACACTCTAAATGGGATTGTGTTTCAGAGAGAGAATTTCTGAGTGCATTCAATATCCTCTCCAAACAACCTTCTTTTCTAATCATCCAGAGATTCATTTGAATGAAAGCCTGGAGCAGGTATTAAAGGAATTAATTTTAACCCAATTAATATAAGTTTATAGTGCCAGTATCTGCAAACTGCTCAGAACTACTCTAAAACACATCCCACAGAAGCAATATGGTTTATAACAACATGCCTCAGGATAAAACTTAGCCATCCTGTTGAAAAGCAGCAGATGCTGCATCTCAGAATTTTGAGAAAAAAAAAAGCTCTTACAACAGCTTTTAAACAATGAAATACAAAGACTATTTGTGCATTTCCCATTGCACATTTAATCTGATGACTCTTCCCTTCCAGTTTTTTAGATTTAGCATAGCTTCCCTCTGGGGTGCTCATTCATACAGCTATCTTCCTCTCATTTTTAGATGGATCTTGGGAAACAAAGACTTAATTGAAAACATGTTTACAGCTCGAGAAAGGGCACTATTGCAACCTTTAAAGATTTTTTTTCAGGGACAAGGATAATTTATTGTCCAAATAGGGCTTGTTGTTTGAACCCTGGTTTGGCATAAGTGAAATAAACGGAATTGATAATTAAGGTGAAGCACTGACCCTGTGAAAAGGCTCGTTATTCTTTGTGCTGCTTTTTCAGTTGGTTTTTCTACAAGTGCACACCGAGATTTATTTAAATGGTACAGAGCCACTGAAAAATCTAGAGTGAAACGCCATCACAAAAACACAGCATCTTGTCAACATTTGAGGTCTCCAAATACACATGCTGACAATGAAAAATCCACTACCATCGTTTTCATCCCGTCAATGATATTGAAAAAGGCCTGTGCATTTCATAATGACATGGATTTACTTTCAACAAGGAGGGCAAGCTGGCAGGAAGCTGTCCCCCCTCAGTCATACATCAAACCAAGCTATGTTTCTTCCAGATACATGTGAGGTCCATGAATAGCTGGTTTAAGCTGCCTTTAGGCAACACAAGCCCAGGCATTCAAGGAAGAAAACATGGGAAGCCATGAAAAAGTTCACTATTATACAATAATGAGAACAAACTTGTTCTTTGTGCTGTGAATCATAAATTTCACCTCATCCTTTAATTAATGCCTTCTGCTCCAAACAAGTAACTTGGTTCCTTTCATAGCCACAACTTAATGTAGTTCTTATGTACAACCACATTTCTGAAATGTATTAGGACACATCGGCCTCCAAAGGTAACCAAACTCACAAGGTCTCCAGGCTCCTGTCTTCATTCCCCTACTAGAAGGGCCCAGGATGATGCATACTCTCAGGAATACAAAGGAACGGCCTCAGCAGGTACATTTGTTCTTCCTCAGCAGCAGTACAGATGTACGTCTCTGTTTAGGATGAGTTCTAGACAGCTTAATTCCACTTTTGTCTAGCAAAAACTTTGTTCACCAAGAACTGTCCTCCTATCTCAGCTGTTCCACAGCACAGGCAGACCAGAGATATGACCTCCTCCTGCTTCAGAGCTTTTCCATCATCACTAACCACTCACCTGTGTTTTTCCAACACGTTACGTTTCCAGAAAGATTTGGATTCAGAGTTTAAGAGCAGCAATTAAGTCAGATCCTACCTCTTAATTTGTTAGGATATATGTACAGAATTTTAGGTAAATTATAGTTTATGAAGATTTCTATAAATATCGTTTTGGAGGGGTACGTCACACAAAAACTTTTGTGTATTTACAGAGTCTTTTCAAAAATGCATTTATAATAATCACTCAGGCTCCTCATCAGACAAATGGAAAATGTAAACAGAAGTTCCTTATGAATCCTATATGCAGTAGCCACAGAGACAGAAACACCATACTCAACTCATAGGTTAAACATTTAAAGCACTGAATCTATATTTGTGTCAAGGAGTCTAAGCTGTTTACAGCCATGGCTACCAGTCTTCTGCTTCCCATAAAAACTCACATGCTGGGACTGTGGTCAGACAAACATATTCAAGCTTAACCTCAAGTAGGAAGTTATTTTTAGAGCTTGACATCATCTTCTTAAGTCACTGGCAGTTTTGAGTGCTTCTACACCAGGTGAGGTCTAAATATTTTATAACCAGATTTGTACTTTTTTTTTTGTCACAGCCATCATAGAATGGTTTGGGTTGGAAGGGACCTTAAAGATTATCTAGTCACAACCCCTCTGCCATAGGCAGGTGTAGCAGCAGGGACTAGGTTGTTCATTAGACTAGGTTGTTCAAAGCCCCATCCAGCCTGGTCTTGAACACTTCCAGGGATGGGACAGTCACAGCTTCTCTGTGCAACCTGTGCTAGGGCCTCAGCACCCTAACAACAAAGAATTTCTTCCTAATATCCTCTCAAAGAAACACCAGAAGCACACATGCACTGCACAACTGTACGAATAGTAGAGCTAATGAAGTCAGAAACTGGGCATTTTAATCAGCACATATTTAATACCATCATGTGTAAAATGCTTGGACAATAATTTGAGCATTAGTTTCAAAAAATTTGTGAAAACACAAGAGATTTCAAACAGTTGTACGGGTCTTATATGCCACCGCATACAATGGTAGAAACAGAAAGATTTATAAGACTTGAAAAGGGAAACTGAGCTTCTGTCTGATAAGGTGTAAAGCCTGTTTTCTTGTAGTTCTACAAAGGACATTCAATAGCATTTTTTCCAGCTACTGTGACAATGCATGCAATTCTTGTACTCATGCCTGTCTTCAAAGGTACAGAACCCAGCACAGAAAGAAAAACTGAATGACAAATATTCAAATACTGCAGAAAGAATGTCTACATCTAGATGTCCAACAACTCAAAAGAAAGGAATTTTGAGCTATTAAAAAACAGATAAAATATCAATGCCAAATGCTTCTGGCTAAGGATATGGAGTTGGAGGCTACTGGCTCTTATTAATAGGAAAATTATTATCTGCACTAGGAGGCAGCAGACAACACACATACAGAACTGTCAAAGAAGATGAGCTATGAAGTCCTATCCATTTTCCTTTGGGGAAAAAAAAGAAAAAAGCTTGCCTCCTCTCAAACACACAAAGTTCAGAAAGTACAAGGCGGCAGGCAACCAGGAGGAGTCATCTCAAACTGTGATGACTAAACACAAATAAGCATTAGATAACACTAAAATATGACTAATGTGCATTTCCCAGGTGTAGGTATGTAGAATGCTGTTTCATAGCAAATAGGGACTAGTGTATAAACAATTTAATCTTGAACCAAACCCAGCTTCACAGGCTTAGCAGCGTCAAAAAAAAAAAAAAGAAAAAAGGAGCTAATCCTATACATCATCCTTCTTTTCACTGGCCAATGCTCCCATCCCTTCTATTTCATCTTATTCACAATCCTACCACTCTTTTGGTTTTCATTCTTCCTTTAGTTGAAGTCTAAGCCTGAATTGTGTACTATAATGTACGTTGAAAGAGCATACCCATGCTATCTTTAGCTATCAAGACTGTGATCTGTTCTCACCACTGCTCCATCATCATATCCTTCCTCCAGGCTTTGCATGCAAGGTGTCATTTTCTCTTACTAATTATTGTCAAATTCAGAAATTAAGACTGACTCTAAGTAAAGAGATCCTCCTCAGTTTAAAGTAAAAAAGAACTCCATCTTTTAAGTAATCTCTCAAATTATTGTGCTAAACATCTCAAACATTTTTAGTAGAGGTCAAATGAATAAAAATATTCATCCCAATAAAAGCAAAACAAAGAGCAAAACCTTAGAACAGAATACACAAAAAGAACAGTGCAAACAGCTGAAAAATACTTACATCTTAATGACTGTATAATAATAAACTGGGCATTTGGAAAGGATATGATGCTAACAACACACAGCTCTGTGCTTAGATGCACAGAATACCTGAGTAAACATTAAAAAAAACACCTTTGCAGCTTCATTAACTCAGGTTTTCCCTGTCTTTCCTGCCCTGCACTTTTTTTAAAGAGTGGTAGAGGGATTCAGAATATGTGGAAATGAAGTCAATTTAGTGAATTTCTGGAAACTAACGTTCACTAACATACTGGAAGCAGTTGCTTTCACTCACACAAGGCAAAAACAACAGGACAAGCCCTGCAGCCATCTCACTTCATAGCTGACACACAGTGCCACAACTAGAGGAGGAGAGCAAGCCCTGAACTGGTAAGTGACACTGTCAGGCTGCAACCTCATTCTGCCAACACCCAGAGTCTGATTACGAGGCCATGTACACAGGAGGTGCTCACCTCTTTTCCTCAGCTCAGCTTCTCCCCTCTCAGCCTGCAGCTGACACCTTTCCAGGCTACTGTGGGGGCAACAAACTGCCCTGCAAGGGGAACCAAGCTAAAGCAGGAGGTTTGCAGAATGCTGCTACTCACAGGAAAAAAACCTGAAAAACTAATGGTATTTGTATGTCAAAACAGACAACCCTTGAGTGGGTGGCAATTTGTAAAGATCTCTTAACAGAGCGATGCATCAGGGAACAGGGATATCTTCTGGAACCATCTGCAAAAGGTTACGGAACAAGGCATAAAGCACATACTAACATGCAACTCAAATGCAAAGAAAGCATTTCAGAGCATTTTCAACTCTTAAAATAACAAAAAACATCCATCATGTGAGTCACATAACTGAGAAGGACTAGCTTGAGTTTCACTTTTTAGCACAAAGACTGACCCCAAGAGTCACCATTTTCTGTACAGCTCTTTAATGATTGCTGCCATCTTACCTGATGTGACCAACCAATTCAATGAGTTTGTGGCTGAAGAAGTAGGCAGTCAGCTCAGATACATGACTGAGCACAGAACAAACTCCAAAGAGTGTGGTGGTGCCATTCAGGTCTTCCAAGTGCCAGTACAGAAAGGTGAACACAAAGCCATATCCAAACCCCATGAACCAGGCCACAAAGAGCACGGATCCATACTGGATACTGCATAGCAGTTTAATTAGGTCCCAAAAACTGAAAGACTGCGACTGGCTCATACTGGTAGGAGTGTTATCTGAAGATTCATTGGAGGCATTTCTGTCCACCTGTGAGATCTCTACCTCTTTTCTCTTATTTTCATCTTGCTTGAAATGCGTGTAATGAAATCGAAACTGGGTGGCCACAATTAACGCCATTGTCATGAGGACACCAAAAACAATGAAAACGATCCTGTAGTTCTTGTACTCTGGAGCTTTACATCCTTGACCTTCAACGGTAACTTCTGTGTGAGTATAGTCAATGCCAATTCCCACAGAGAGCATGGCTAGCCCCCAGCCCAGAGACCCCCACATACGCTGCAATCCATACCGGTCCCTGTGTTTGCCGAGGTACTGCAGAGTTATGGTGTCCACAATGGTAACAGAGGAAGCACTGAAAAATTCTCCTATTATGACAACCAGCAGAATGAGTAGAAAGATGGCTTCTACTTCTTGTTGATCATAAACGAGCACAGCTTGGTCAGAAGGCATTGGCTTTGTGCTGATGGAAGCTGGAGCGGTGCTCGGCGTTGCATTCCCTGGTGTGGCTGGGCTAGTGGCGGTGCTTTTCAAAATCAAATGGGTACTGTTTTCCAAGGTAAAATCCTCATCGTTGTTCTGTGTAGGTATCAGGAATGTTACTTCAGGATTAGGTGTCCCTGTTGTTTCCAAATTGACTGGACTGGAAGTGGCCAAGTCTCTCCTCACATGAACTTTCAGGGATGCAGCACTCACTGTGGTTAGTGGAGAAGACATCGAGGTGTTCTGCGGAATTGTTGTTAAAAGGCTGCTTGCGTTGGTGGGATGTGCTGGGGGAAGGCCCTTTGGTACACATCTTAAGGTGGCTGGTCTCACAAATCCAATGCCCAGGTTAAACAAAACCCAGCATAAAAGCGAGAACAGGAGGACAATCTTGCCTTTCTTGAAGCGATCTGCCACCACTCCCCAGAAGGGAGCACTGCAAAATTCAATAAAGTACCTGATGCCCACCAGAAGTCCGCTCTGGCTGGGTGTCATACCCAGCTGCTTGTAGTACACGGGCAGCAAGGGGTAGAGAGAGCCATATGCAGAATAGAAGAAAAAATAAAAGACCTTTGAGATCAGAAGATCATTGTTTATTTTGACACAGTGCTTTTCTAACCAATCCAGCTCTTCATCTGGGACAGTGGTTGTCTCTGTCGAAGGGGACTCATTATTGGGTGGCAAGTCTTGATCCTTGGAAATGCCATTGAAAGGATCAGCAAGCACATACTTTCTCTTCTGTTCTTCTTCATCATCGGTTAGAATGGCCACCTTATCATCAGCTGCCATGGTTTACCACAAGCATCCAATATCTGGTGGACTCTCAAGGAACTAGGGCTACCCTGTGAACAAACAAAACATAAGGTGTTAAGGTACCGCAGGGGAGCAGACCTGCAATGCCAGCCATCAAGGACAAAGACAGCTTCTTTCTTGTAAGTAACATTCCTGAGCAATAAATGCAGTTTCCAGGGTGGGGAAGCCCATTTGTCTGGACTAGTGGTACACGGTAGCATCAATAAAAATGTGTTTTATGACCAATTCTGTGAAGTTCTCCCAACAGCAGCTTTTATATTGTGTGATAAAACATCTTTTAAGTTTAGGAGAGGGATAACTTATATATTCAGAGTTACTGTGGCAATTAAGTGCTAGCATTTGCAAGTCTTCTCTTTCAAGTTGGCTTTTCTCCCCCAAGGCTAACTGCTTTATTTCCAGTATTCCCTCCAATGCCAAAGGACAGTAATAGTTTTGTAATTAAGCAGTGCAGCCACACATATCCAGGTTATTTTTACCATCAAAACAAATTATTATCCAAAGCCTCATGATAGCCTTCAAAAGGCTCATCGGTCTCCTCTTGAAACACATTTTTCTAAGCACTCCACAGCTACAGCAGAAATTGATAGGAGGCTTGAGCTTCTAGGCAGAATGGGAAGAGAGGTAGGAATTAGGATGGGGCTTTAAGATCAAAATTACGATAACAATCTCAAAGATATCAAAGACCTGGGAGCAAAGAAACAGAGACAAGTCCTATAAAGGTATCTTCAAGTCAAACTCTGAAACTGAGAAAAGGTGGACTGGGAGGTAACAGCACCACAGCTGCCTGCACTTATCTTCTGCAGAAGAGCCTGCAAAATTGATAAGCAACACTAAAAAATAAATTAAACACTCCTTAGACTTTGAGTGACCAACCAGCTTTCATTCCAATAAACTAGCCTAGCTAAGAAAAGCTTCCTTTTCAAATAATAAAAACCAGCTCCGCCAGCAGGCTATCAGCTCCAGATCATTATTAAAAAGCTATTTTTGCTCTATTTGTACCCCTTAATTTAACCTAGTAAGGTTAGCTCATGTTCATTGTGAGAAAGTTAAACATTTAATATATTTTGGTTTTGTTATCCCTTTGCTATTTGGGTATTACTATCACAGAGGAACTTTTTCAAGGACTAGTATTTGAAAAGAGAACCAGAAGAACCTGAAATTTCTTGAAGAACACTCAATTTATGATCTGGACCTGCTCTAGGAATTGGAAGTTGGACAGCATGATCCTATTGAGCTCCTTCCAACTGAGGACATTATATCATTCTATGATAAGTATTTTTTTGCAGGTCTGCACTTTATTCCAAGTAGAAGAGGACAAGGAAATAAGTCTTTCATTACTCATCTGAAAGCACAATATCATCTCCTTAAAATTAGTCATGCAACAATATACTCAGTGCCTTTAAATTAATTAATTAATTATAATTCATCATTATTTAATACTGCCAATGGATTTGGAATGGATTATTTAATACTTACAAAGGCTAATAAGAGAAAAGAGACTAACATTGACTAGTATGTTAAATTAATTGTTTCCTATTGATTCAACATATATGTAACAGCTGACAACAAGTTCATGAAAATAATCAAAACCTTACACAGTTCAGGTAAAGACATGTCTAAAAATACCATCATTAAACTCCCAAACACTCATAAGGTTTATGTATGTTTTTCACTTTTAAATGTCATTTCTATGGGATACTACCTATGAGGATCTCTGGTTTCACTTATATAGAAATGTAATATGGTTACATATAAATCTTGGAACCTTAAATATTAATGTATTCAAGGTCAGAAGTAAATGAAAACCATGCCAGCACATACACAGAGACTTAAGGTTTTTTCCTCCAGTTTCTTCAGAGACAATCCGATTAAATTAAAAAAAATATATTTCAACTGTCAAAAGATTAGACAGTCCTAATTAAGTTGTTAGAACAGTCAAATGTGAAAGCACATTTTGTTCCTCTTACCTGTTACCATCAAAAGCCAAATGAACCAAAACCCAGCAGCTGTCTACTGAGCTCCTGCAATTTTTGGTTCACCCAGCCACATCCACCTGACAGGTAGAAAAACTGTGGGGTTTTTGCTCATTTCTATATCCATAAAACAAGCCCTTCTAATGAGTAAATGAGATCAGTCATCATCTGTGCTCTTGTTTTCTTTATGCCTTGCCTTTCTTTGACAACAAAGACTCTGGATCTTGTGCAGGGGCCCACTTATGTCAAGGGGATGCAACTGAGCTTTCAGTAAATGCTCATCTGTTTACAGCAACTTGCTTGCTTGCTTGCTGCATCAGAGTTTTACAGCATTTACTTCTGAAGAATAGATTTCCTGTTCCCCAGTCACGACAAGATAGAACTCACATTTCAACCATGTGGATATTTTAGGACAATTTCTTTGTAAATATGGCTTGAAATCATCCTGATTTACACAAGTTTATTCCTATATATGAGCTCTGAACCATCTGGTTTCATATAAATTATACTGAAGGCTTTTAGAGCAATTAGTATTCAATCTTTTTTAATTTACTTTCCCTTTTCTGTGGAAGTGGAATTTCAATTTCATATGTTGCATGAAGAGTGAGTACATAACAAATCATGATACTGTTAATCTTTAAACACTTCAGTTGCTGCATATTCTTCCTCCCTCCATAATTTATATCAGCCTCAGCATCCATCTTCTAACATACTGCATTTGCATAATCCAAAAGATCCACTCCTGCTGCTCTGACTAGAACATCCTGGGTTAGAATGCTATGAAAAGTATATTCCATAATAATTTCAGTAAATATTTTCCCACACTAAAAGCTCCATTGAATGTTGTTAATAATACAGAATATACTCTTCAGAAATATAACAGCATCAGGAGTGGTAGGAGCCATATGGCATTCTTTATTGTTTTGATCACTAGTTTGTTTAGGAGTCAGGTTTTTGAAAGTCATATTAAGCAATGTTTTAAATTCTAAAAATAAATTACTAAAAACAAGAAAATTAACAAAGTAGTATTTTTATTGAAAAAATCTACAAAAACTTGAACATATAGGGCTTTCCTTCTACTGACAAAAACCCCATGCCAGTCAGGGACTGAATGTGCAGCAAACTAGACATGGAAAAACCAATATACTTTTCAGTGATAGACTAGTTATCTACTGGTTATTTTAAGTATTGCCTTCAAATACTGTATCTTTACTGCGCAAAAATTTTTTTCTAATGCACAAGACAATAGGAGGACAGAAGACAAGCACAACTGGCAAGTTTAAAATGAACAACAGAGAACAGGAGTAAGGAACAAAGGTTAAGAGAGTTAACAGATGGATTTCAGAGTGAATATAAATTTTAACTCATCTGAAGTTGAAGAGAACGCAACATTCTGGTAGAGGCCTGTTGAACGTAATCAGCTCAGCCAGGACAAATGAGATCCAGAGTTTGCAGAGTGGTACCATCACTAAAAACAGGAGTAACGGGTTGGAGCTCTTCTCCCCAAACTTAGAATTCAGAAACACACAAGAAAGCCCTAAGATGTAAACTGGAAAGAACTTCTGCAAGAATCCTGAGAAAGCCCTGCAAAGGCAAAGGGAAGAGGTGTAGCAAGGGCACAGCACAGCAGCACGTGTGTCACGAGAAAGCACTTTGGTCCTCCAACTGACAAACAAGCTTTTATCTGGACAGAGGTTTACATTTCCAAACCGCTACAGAACTCAGAACTGGGAACCAAGCCCTTCCTTACCATCCCATCACCCCTACAAGGCTACAATGGGAAGAAACCTCCCTGAGACCTGACGCACATCCGTGGCTCCCAGCTGCACGGGAAGCACGGCCAACCCAGCTCCCTCAGACTGGGGGTTTGTCTGTGAGATCACGCGTACTCTGAACCTCTTTATGCACAAGTGCATGTGCTTCTCCTCAGATATAAAGAACATACTTGTTAACCACAAGGCTCTTCTCCCTTCAAGATTTGCACAGATAGGTTGGGGGTTTTTTTATGTAAGCAGAGGCTATTATTTTTTCTAAGTTTCCTGACACAGATTGCTGTCACCTGCTTTAATATCTATTCCTCCAGCAAGCCAAGATCCACTTCCAAGCCCTTACATCTAGAATATGTTTTTTATCCAGTCATCTCCTGCAAACAGATACAACTTCCCTGCAGACTTCCACCTTTGAGCAGCTGTCTTGGGAATGAAGGAAGAACCATTTGTCCCAAGAAATTCAGTGATGACAGTGCAGTGGTCATTTTAATGACTGTAATGAGCCTCCTTGGCAGATAGGTAGAAAGAGGGAATTCTACATTTAGTTAAGTATCTTCTTGGCATTCTTGCTTTTATTTCTTAAATCGATCCTCATTTAGTCTGTCTCTCCTAATAATTAACAGGATATCAAGATCAGAAAGGATAAAAAGCTAATCTGAAGACAACCTGACATTACAAGAATAAAACCAAAGAAAATAAAAGGAACAAAGAAAAATAATAATATAGTATACTAAAAACTCAGTCCTCCCCTTGGAGTCACTCTTCCCAAAACTTTGGAGAAAAAAATCCCTGCTTTGAACTGTATCTGAAATTAAAAAAAAAAAAAAAAGTCAAACAAGAGATCAGACTGGGGTAGCAAATCCCTAAACCTCTCAGGAAAAATACCATGGTACTTACAGAACCAGGCATTGAAACTTCATTTGCAGACCAAGAGAAAGTTAGATTTTAGGTGAAAGTATGCTGTTGTTCTAATATAAAGTTTAATTCAGCATAAATATTCCATTCACTAGGTTTTGAGAATTAAAGCATAATTAAGACTCACAAAGCAGAGACTCAAAATCCGGGTTTGGATGTATGTGATTGTTAAAAAAAACCCGTGACAGCTCATGAGAAGACAGTGTGAATTATCAAGAGAGGCTTAACCCATTAAATACCTAAAAAAAGTCTCACTGTAGAAGATTTTTATTTATACAGTCTCAGAAACCCTACTCAGAAAAAGAATGACCAAATGATCTCTCAAACAACATGCAGCTGTAGGAACAGAGCAGGCCAGCTTGCTGTTTGCATTGTGCAGATAAATCAAAACCAGCCAGAATGGCATCACATTTTAGTTGACCCCTTCCAGTCCTTCACTGACTAGAAAACTTTGTGGCAAATACATTAAAGTCCACATGAAGTTTTCATACAAACATTTTTAAATCCATTAATAGAAAACATGTTTCTTCAAAACACTTTTTTAAAGTATTGTTTGATTGAGAACAGGTCTGCTAGAGAAGGACACTTGAAAACTATACGAAGGCTCACCTTGCTCATCCCCCAGCTGGTGAAACTGCCGTGAGTGCATCCAGCTCATGCACACTACCTCCTCCTCAGCCTCCCCTCAGCCCATGGATCCAAGCCACAAAACCTTTGGGTCAAAGACTTTCTGCTAGGGTGTCTGTGCAGTGCCTCCAGAATGAAGCCCTGCATCCAGCAGGCCTACAAGGCACCGCTGCAATAGCCATAAATAATAGACCAAGTCTTCCATTTTCAAGCAAGTTTCACCCCTAAGGAGCAGCCTGGCGCTGTTGCCTGCATTCATGCCAAAAAGGAGGAGAATGTTATGCAAACAACTTACATCATGACAGAGAAGTGCCTAGACTTCATTCACTCTTGCATCACGTTCCCAAGCCTCTCCCAGATAAGCCAACCTCCAGGCAGAGCCCTTGGATGGGCTGCTCCCTGCCAAGCCATCCAGAACAACTCCCACAGGTTGGCCCACCTGCACCGCATCATCCCCTGCTCTCTAAAGGTAGCAGTTCCTCCTGTGAGGCCCCAGCATGAACACCTGACTCTGAGTTTATAAAATCAAAAGTCACATAGAGTGAGTTAACTTGGTGCTGGGAAATGTACTTGTTTCAACTGTAAAGCAAGACACAAGTGTTGTAACATTAACCAACATAATTAGGGTTTCCATGAAAGTGACACCACCTTGTTCTACAGCACTTGAACACTTAAAATTGCTTTGTGTTGCTGATATGCACTTACTTAAGGTATTGGGCTATAGGTTTTTCTGCTTCTTCGATACGGATATAAAAATTCTACACATTGACACAGTCAATTAGATTGGGAGATAACAATATGCCTGAAGTATGTCCGTATCAGATTTATAATAGGTTTAATGCACTTAAGATAGGTCTGAAGTTGCTATAATAGTGCTAGTATTAATATTAAAGCAAAGAATACTATGAATCCTCATCTATTAAAGAAAAAACATTAAACTCGCATCTTAGGACTCCTGCTTTCCAATCTTGTTTTCCATTTAATATGTGCTCATTAAGATGTCCGAGTAGACTCTATTTGCTAAAGAGTTTTAGTTGGTACCAGCCTCCATTTTTTTTAACCAGTTTTCAATTTGTCAACTGCCTCCAAGGTTTACACTTGATTAATGACGGTAATTTCCAAGTGTGCTTTCAGCTACAAACCAGGCAAGTGCCCAGAGCACTCCAGGAGCACACTGCTGCCAGTGCTGGGGAGGGACAAGGGCACCCAGCTGCCGCACCAAGCCTGGCAGCAGCAGCAGTCCCAGTCTGCTGCAAGACAGCAAGGCCTCCCTGGCCATTCCAGCCTCTGGGACCAACTGCCACAGCTGCAGATGGATCATGTCACCAGCTCACAATTTCCCGCTATATAAACCCAGGCCCACTGTACTGTAGCTGAAGATTCAGATGAATTTTAGGCTGCATTCAAGCTGTGCCCTAGTACCAGCTATGTTAGTGATAAACCACAGCTTCCTCCCATTAGCTCCTCATATTGTCAGATTCTACTCACATATTCTCTCTCTACCTGTTTTAATTTTTTTTTTTAAGTCTTGTTATGATTTTTACTGGATTTATGACTGCTACGACAAATACCACCCTTTAAGGGATGATTGTTTTCTCCTACTCCTTGGTGTGTCTTCAGAGAATACAAACAACAAAATACTCGTCACCTTTGTCCATTATTTCCACCCAGGGGAACAAAAAAAAAAACCCACACAAAAAATAACCCATCTAGAAAACTAGCATCTTGTAATCTCTTTCCTTAGACATTTCTAACTAGTGGACAACAAGACATAATGTATCTTAGTAATGTAATAATATTTGGCACAAGTTTTTACTGAAATACTTCAGTGCTACGTTTATTCAGCTGTTCTCTTCTGCCCTAGTTTATCACCCCTCAACACTGCACTTTTCATTAACACAACGCTTAAAAAGAGCCTGCTGTTAAAACTTTAGAGCTGCTGAACAGACACGGATTTTAAACTCTATCTAACTTAGAACATCGCAGGCACCCGTAGCAGCTATGGCACCTTCAGCACTGATTTCCTAAATAAGTATCTCTTCCTACGCTTGTTCCAATAAACAGAAGAGCAACCGACAACCCGCTTACTAAACCCCATGGTATTTTAAGGATGTAAGGACTCTGGATCTGAGTGACAGCCACACGTAACGCCACGCCTGGATGCTGGCGGCAGGGAGAAGTGCGGGATGCCGGGGCTCCCGCGGGACACGTCCCGGCCACCTCCGGGACTACGACCCTGTCACCGGGAAGAGCAAGGGGGCATTACACGGCTCGGCCGCAGCACGCTTCCACCAAGATGCTGAGCTTCAGGAGAAGCGGGCCGACACCCCACCGAGGTCGGCACCCACCACAGCGGCCGACAGGGCTGACACAACCGGCCGGCTCCGTGGAGTCGCAGCTGACCGGCCCCGGCGCGCCAGGCTACGCCTCCGGGGAAAAGCTGCGGCGCGGGCCCACCGGCAGCATCCCGGGCGGCTGCGGGGACGAGGCCCGCCGCCGCGGTGGGAGGGCGCTGGAGCCGGTGCCGGGGCAGACACCGGGGGAGAACGGCCTCCCCAGCCCGGTGGCTTACAGCGGCTCGATGCGCCACAGCCGGCCCCGGCCGCCCCGCGGGGCCGGTCCCGGCGGAGAGGGGGCAGGGGAGGCGGCGGCGCCCCGCCGGGCGGCCCCGGCTGCCGGCCTGGCCCCCCGCGCACCGCTGACTCACCTCGCCCGGGGGCGGCTCCGGGGGGGCGCTCGGCCGGGAGCATCGCAGCCCCTTCCCTGCCCTGCCGCCGCGGCTGCTGCGGGCGGCGGCTCCGCGCACCTCCCGCCCCCCCGGCCGGGCCGCGCCGCCGCCGCCGCCGCGCAGGGGCGCTGCGGGGAGGGACGGAGCCGCCTCCCGCCCCGCCGCGGGGGGGCCGCGCACCCGCCCGGCAACGCCTCCGCGGGCCCCGCGGCCCGGGCCGCAGCGCGGCCCGGGCACAGCGCATCCACTCACGGGTGCGTCCGGGTGCCGCGTCCGGGCGTCTGCTGGCACACGGGCAGGGCCTTGCCTTTAAAAACACTGCGTTTAAAGGGCAGCGTTCGTGGGCCCCAACAGCCGAATGACATTCGTAGCGCTTCCTGCTCCTCACAAGTTCCAAACGCGTATTACAGCATAAAAGAATTAATTACCGTGGTGCCTTTCACAGCCACTGGCATCATCTCTTCGGTAACACTATTTCTAGACTTGCACACAAATAAAATTACTTCAATGTTTTAAACAACAACACCATAAACTTCCCCCCACACTAATCAGTGAGGCAGAAAAAGGGAGGGAGGGTAACTCCTGAGGAATAGCTGAGTCCTGCTGCAATATCAAAAGGTCAGTGGTGTTAAAGAAGGGGAATAGTCATGAAGTGAAAGGCCAGCCAGAGATTTGGGGTGTTTATCAGCCCTGAAACGATTAGGAGGTCCTGAAGCTGTTTGAGGATTCAGTTTAAATGGCGATGTTCTTTACACAAGAGTTCACATTGGGCCCTAGACCAAGCAGGTCGATAAAGTGAGCAAGCTCCACTGGCCATCTCTCCCAGTGGCCCAGCACGGCAGCAGCTTCTGCCCAGGACAGTGACCTGACTGCAGACATCGTTAATTGGGATACCACAGAACAAACATGTTACTACTTGCATCTTATTTTGCACCTCCCTTTTCTGAGGAAGGATCCCCCTTTTTTCAAAAAACCCCCATAATTTGCATTATTTTGCCCAAGGGAAGAAATTGAGAGAAAACTACAACTCTGCGTGATTGAGGTGGACAAAGAGGAACAGAGGCATGACAGGCATTCCACCCATTTCATTTGAGTTCTCATGGAAGTGAAAGGGACTCCAGCTGGCATGGAAGGCAATGCTCTCTCCAGGTTGTTCCCCTGCCACAGAGATATACCAATGGGGCAAGGTCTCTGAATGTGGATTCACCCGCCATTGAGGACAACATCCCATTAAAATCCTGCCTACCTCTACAGTAAAGGCTTCTCCTGAAGGAGGCAGGAGATGAAAGCTGAATTTCCCAGGGGAGATGACCTGGGGCAGGAGAAGGCTTGTTTATCATCTGTCTCTGGAAGGATTTTCAGAACTTGTCATCTCTGAGAATCTCCCCCATGGCTAATTAACCACAAAGAGAAACCACGTCTGAGACCAGGAGCGCAGGCCTGCTGTAATCTTGCAGAATTCAGAGACAGACAATTACCAGCTCATGTAGTGGGGGTTTTATTACAAAATGTCACTGTAATAAACCAGATCTAAGCTCCAAACAAAATTATTTCATCTTGATGGAGACTATTCTGGCAAATTACTACAAAAGCTTTTAGGGAGAACATGTAATTCAAATAATTTGCAGGCATTGTTTGTCAACTAAAAAGGAAAAGCAGATCTTTGTAGTCAGAGACTACATTTACTGAAGCCTTAAAAGCAGTTTTTCTCAAATCTCTGATAACTTCACTGTTGCCCATCACACTGGGAATGTGACCATCTTCTGCAGTCTTGCTTGGAGCTGTGTTTCTCCTTTTCTTGTAGCTGTGTTTTTAAGTACTTGCATTGTGATCATCCTCCTTCCTTCTACTTGGTGTCAGAGGTGCCACGATCATTTCCTAAATATTTTTTTTTTTAAATAAATATTAAATGCTCTTCAAATAGAGGAATTAAGACCAAATACATAACATTTCTTTGTAGGCTGCTGCATAACCTGGTATGTGAAGATGAAGTTAAAGCTGAGGACCAGAGAATATAATGTGACCAATAGAGATGTACAATGTTTTTACACACATATATATAAAAAATAGTTTCTTACTGACTTTAAAAGCCCAGTCTATCCCCAGCTGAGTGTAGTGAGGTGAGCATTGTGAAAAGAACAGCGTTATTCCAGCCTGACAAGCTACTCTAGCCTGGGCAGAACTGAACATAGTAGGGGCTCTTGCATGGTTATTTCTTTCAGCCAGGTTGTGTGTAAACATCTGGATTGCAGCCTGTTACAAATTACTACACTTGCTCAGAGAGTTCTTTCAGCTATGAAAATGAGGATTAGGAAAAATGGACAAACTGCTGCACTGCTCACAAACTGTCCTAATGTACTTTTATAACAAATATTTCTAATCAAAGCAGTTGTCAGAGAAAAAGAAATGTACTTTTAAGTTACTTCAAGTATAAAGTTTTTTTTTTTTTTAAATAGTTGCTAGTACGAAACAAAAAGCAGAGTCAGGTGCAAAATCCATTCAAATTATTGAAATACCTCTTTTTCAAAAACCTCAGGCTCTGAATGACAGGAAAATGGGATATATAGATGTGATATACCAAAAACCAATCTTGTTCTCTTAGCTAAGAGAGTGACACTAATAAATATGTACATGACCACTGGATATTCAAAAATTCAGAGGTAATACTTCCTAAAATGAATATAAATCATACATGAACATGTCATATAAAAACGTTTGTACTATAAACACACACCTGGGTTAACTTATCCATGCATATGGGTTTCTGTGGGATTTTGGTTCAATGCATGTTATTTTATAAAGATTTTTATTTGTGTTCTCCATACAACTTTACTATATATCATGGTGAGAATGCTTGCCAAAAATAGTTACAAATGTTTAGTGACTTAAAAAACAAATAACCAAATTTAATGTCTAAAAGAAAGCACAAAATAAACTGAAAAATTAAAGCAATTATCTTTTAAAAGTAAAATAAACAAAATTAATTACAAATACTTGCTAGGATGGCACATAGCTAACCATAGTAGACCTTGCTTGAAAAGGACAAGGTGGTGTCAGCTGACTCCATGATTTGCTCCTTAGGTTAGAGGGGAAATAAAGCAAATATGGTTTCTAGAAGCTTGCATTTTCATGTTTAGAAAAACTTACTGGTTTCTTTAATAAGCTGGAACTGTACTTTGAAATCAAGAATTTCCAAAATATTCTGCTGTCCTTTGGCAGCTTTTAACTCTGAGCAAAAAAAAAAAAAAAAAAAAAGAAAAAAAAAATCATTTACATCAGTCAGATTACAAAGGTAAGTTGAAGGTGAGATTTATGCTGCTAGGACTTGCC
Organism: Acrocephalus scirpaceus scirpaceus; assembly: GCA_910950805.1. Taxonomy (NCBI): domain Eukaryota; kingdom Metazoa; phylum Chordata; class Aves; order Passeriformes; family Sylviidae; genus Acrocephalus; species Acrocephalus scirpaceus. The sequence continues at coordinate 40,192,740 of OU383779.1, read as the reverse complement.
CCAGAATACAATGAAGTCAACAGAAAAGCTTTCCTTTCCATGAGACCTTCAATATATTTTGCATAACATGAAAACTACTTTTTTTTAGTCGATCCTTTGCTCGGAGAGGCATTAAGGCAACTATGACATTCATTTCTTCCTCTTCTGGAAGTTCTTTATAATACAACCATTTGTACATATCCCAGGACAAATCTGGGAAGACTTCAGTTAATATGAGGAACAGTGTGACTTTTCCTTACTTCTTCAAAGATTAAAAGTACTTATGTTACCAGTTAGAGAAAAATCCCAACAGAGGAACTGAGAAACAGTCACCAAGTGAATCAGCAAATCGTACACAGCTGCAGCAATGTTAATGGTAACCAAGGACAAAATATTCACGGCCAGCAAGACAACCAGTGCAGTGGTCTGTCCGGTTTGGCAGGGAAGCAGAGTATTCTTTTCCTCTGAATTTTAATCCAACACTTGTAGAAGCATTGCATTCATTAGCAAAGGGAAAGCAATGCACAAAACCAAAGACAGAAACTGTGTATACTGTGACTATCTTTACTGTGTGTGTATACACCAGCTTTTTCCTACTGGATAGGCCTTTTTTTTTCTTTCCCTTGATTTCAGATTTGTCTTTGCATGGTGTCTGCTTATATAGTAATCAACCTTTCCTCACCTTTGAACCCTCTGGCAGATATTAAATTTGGTGGGCACAAATATTAAATTCCTACAACACAGTGTGTTCCTACAACATAGTGCAGAAAAGAAAGGCAAGATAGTGCCCTCCATGGGAGGAAGTTCCAGGGCAGGAACTCCACAGTGTCCAGTGTCCATTTGTCCAGTGAATCACCGTTTGTGCCTGAGCAGCAATGGAGAACTTGGAGGCAGGTAAGGGAATAGAGGAGGGAACAGGAGAAAAAGGACAGGTGAGACATTTAAAGTGGTGACACAAGGAAATGCAAGGAATTTGTATTTGTAAAAATACAAATACACAAACCTGTAGGAAATACAGCTTCATTGGTTTTGCTGTCCACAGAGTAAATGTTTAAATTGGGCTGCTGACAACATTGGTGCCATTGAATAGATGGAAAATATGATGTCCTTGATCCTGTCATGACTCTCCAGACTGGGAAGTGTGCAAAGCCCTGCTGACCCTGTAGTCCAGGCAGGAGCTAGAGACAATTTATGCAATTTATCCACTGAACCTGCAATGAATTCTGCATTGGGTGGTCCCCAGGAAAAAAATCAACTTTTAAAACTTAAAAGGATAGCTCCTACATGCTAATACATCTTATTCTAAATAAACACTAGAAATGTTAAAATTAAAATGCAAAATGAGTAGGGCAGGCAAAGCAGTTAAAAATATGACACATCCTCCTACCTCCTCTACCCACTATGTCCTTGCACAATAGTCCTTACTTCTGCATGACTTTAGTAAAACAAATGCCTGGTTTTTATGCTGTGTTCTGAGTGTACCAAGTACCTACTGAGCCTCATGTGTTTGATGAGTGCAGCTGTGTGACCAAAGGACAGCAAACTGAACACTTCTCTCTGATCCCTCGGAACTTCCTTCTATCCTCTCTGAGAGCAAGGGGTTTAGCAAATACCAGCATTCAGGCAAGAAATTCTTTGCTATTATTGTCCTTTACAGCCACAAAAGAAATGCATATAGGGTCAGATATCCCTGCTTTCCTAATTACTAGTCAAGGACTTGAGGTCAATGGGAATTTGAGTCCTCAGTTTTAAAAAAATTAAATTTCTGACAAAAGTTTTTAAAGGAAACATCGTACCACTCCATTGCAAAATATTCCCTGACCAAAAGAAATCTTAATTGATTTCCTTTAGTTCCATATTCTACATATGGAGAGACCATTCAAAGAAATTATTTTTGATTTTATACAGCACTACACATTTTTCTCTTTTCATACAAGGACTAGCTCTCACAATTTATATGGCTTCAAAAAATGGTGATAACTCAGAGCACTTTTCACCTGAACTGGTTTTGTTTGTTTCTTTTAATCAGATGCAAGTGCAGTCATGTAGTCTTACCTCCCTGGTTTAATTCAGATCTTCTACAAGGTAGCTTTGTAAACCTAAATCAAGACCAAGACATTTTTGTGTAGTACTTGTAAATTTAAGCAACATAAGTGGTGAAATAATCTTTTGTACTGAGATACACATTGCACCAAATTCAGACCAAGGCTAGCTGCTGACTTCAGAGACCTCACATCTAACTCTCTTTAGAGCTGAAGTTGCCTCGGTGTGAATAAAAGCAGTAAATGTCACTTTTCATACAGAAGGGATTCACAGTTAGCCAAGCCATCTGCCCTCTTTCCCCAGAAAGCATACTGATCTTTTTATTCTGTTTCCTCTCAGGACCTCCAATGTAACTGATAGGTTGAGCTCTTAATTTCTTGGTTAATAGGAGAACATCCAAGCAATACTAGTAGTTCAATTTAGTTTCTAGGTGAATTTCAAATGGGTCCCTCCCCTCAAAGCGTGAAAACAATGAGCAATTTACGGATGCCCTTTTCAAACTCTCGAGATGATATCCTCACTGTAAAGAACAAGGACCTGAGTACTTAAGTCTCAGTAAGAGGATTGCCAGAGACTTCAGTTACACTGGGATTCAAAGCAGCATTTCTGATCAAAAGTGATTGTGAAATAAATAGAAACTTTTTTGACAAATTGAAGTACTCAGCTATTGAAAATGTGCTTAGGACAAGTAAACTATATTGCCAGTCATGCCACGGAATAGTAATAGAAGATTTAATGCTCTCTGATAATATTAGAGGACAAAGTTACATATTTTTTTCAATTTTTGTATTCTCTTTTCTGGTTGGAAAGAAAAATCTTTATTAATATCCAAGAAATATTTTAGATGTTTTCTTTTTAGGGCAATCAGTGCAATGTGAGATAAAGTACTTTACTTCATGTAAAGGTACAAATTGTTTCAGAAATACTGTACACAGCTATTTACTTGTTTCCTACAATATCCCAGTTATCACAATGTATTTAAGACAGCATATTGTAGTATTCTCAGTGGAAAGCTTCAGAACATCTGTTTATTTCAGAGTCTGAAACTGAAGATAAAAATAAGACAAACAAAATCGCAGATGATATTAATAGTTACCTACTTACCAAGCTCATTAATAAATTCATTGGATTCTTCCATGGCAATGTTTCTTTTCCAAACCTGGAAACAGAATTACTGACAGTGAAAAAAACACAATTTAGTTTTCAACAGAATGCTAATTTAGGTGTGAAGGACCTGATTCTGCAGCGTGTACTGGCCTAAAATTCTATTACAAAATCTGGGGACAGACTTGAGGCAAAGACCAGGTCCTACATGAGTGGTGTGTATTTGGCAAGGACTGAGAATGGATAGCTTATATATCAGCTTCTCTTTAAGGCAGAAACATATATTTGAGAAAGTTTATTCCTTCCATTTAATGTCTTACTTTTCCCACAGTTACCTAAGCATCTTTCTCAGTCTCTCTAACTGAATTCTATAGTCAAGTATAAGAAAATGGACCTCAGCTATTTGTACATGGCTGGGGGAATAACACCATTCCCAGGTATCAGGTTTCAGTGCAGGACAGCTACACGTTTTTCCGAAGTCTGTTTGGAATTGTTGGCAGGATCTAAATGACCCTGCAAAGGAATTTCTCAAACAGAAACAAAGGGATACTGAACTGTTTCCCTGTTCTGATTTTTCCGTGGAAAAATAAACCTTTGCCTTATTAGACAAGGTCAAGCTTTCAACCATGTGCTACAACACCTCACTAAAGTTAGGGTGTTTTGGAGGCAAAGTGGAAAAAGGGAGCAAACTTGACGAATGCTATCAATTTGGAGTACACAAGTACTGCCAGAAAAACTGTGGTGTAAAAGTTAAACATTCTGATTTGGTGTCTCTACAGTGTATAAAAGAGTAACTGCCTCTCGTGTTTTAGCTTTGCAGTAAGGAACAGCAAAATGCCTCCTTCTCATGTCACTGAGCTGAGAGCTCCCAGGGACCGGGCTGGACTTGCTGTCTGCTTGGCACCGTGACTGCAAGTGCCACCTGATTCCACCTGGCTGTTCCCTCCTGCTGCACAAAGAGCACGGGTTCCTCTGCAGTGGTTAATAAAGCATTTCAAACCGAGCACTTCTACTCTAGGAGACAGCTGGAATCTCAATCCACCTCTAAATTTTTCAGTGAAGCTTTTACAATATTTCCATTGTCATAGTCTCTTGCAGATTGCAATCTATTTATAACAGCTCAGCTATTTCTAAACCTCAAGCAGACAGAAAACTGATGCGTCACTGCAAGGATATGCCTTTGAAATGGCTGGGTGGGAAAAGAAAAAGAAATCCAAAACACATGAAGGTGACAAAAGTAGAAAAAAATCTTTGTCTATGTAACATTATAAACATTCCTTACCCTTTTTCTGTCATATCGCCTGACTTCGTAAATCAGCATATAAACTATGAATTCTAAGTACCTGTGCTTTTTAAAGTCATTTACTAATTCCTTTTCTTCCTTCCCTTCTCTTCCCCTATAAATAGCTCTATAAATAGTTGAGTAAAGGCCTGTTGCCTCCAGAGTTGGACGATTTTATCTGCTTTTAGGATGTACTACCTAGCTCCCTGAGGATTTCTTGTATTGCTACAGCATGCTGTTAACTGTTAGTTACCAGAAGGTTCAAAACTGTCAAAGCACCTATGAGGGAGGAAAAAAAAATAAATAATATGTGCAAAACCAATTGCAAAGTAAGGAGTAATTCTACTTTAGCACAATATATGGCTTTTTTTTTTTTTCACACGTAGAGAAATTCAGATGTGGATTTCATAAGATTTACAGGGAAAAAATCAGGATGTTCTCCTCCTTGCAAAAAGAATATGTTAGTGTTAGAAAAGTTCCAGGAGGGATGCTCAGAAGTTTGACTTCTCTGCCTGGAACAGCTGAGTAGCCTAGTATTCACCAGTCAGCAAAAGAGGCTAATTAGCAGGGATATAGCAGATCTAAATGTCCTGAATTGGAGAAAGCAAATTACTCTTTCTTCTCATACATGGAAAATGAAACATGAAATGAAGCTACGAGACCTGTCCAAAACTTGCAAAGATACTGTGGATGATAAAGGTTTGTCAAGTGCCAGCAAAGGAACATGCACAGAAGAGAAATCCCCAGGTTACTGGATTTTTTGTTTCCGAGACCTGTAATCTTCTGGGAAACAACTAAAAGATATTAAAATAACAATATATTAATAGTTCTCAAAAATTTTGTATCATAATTTATTTCCCCTTCAGTTTTTCAAAATATCTTACATTCTTATAATTAAATGTTTCTAGGTTTTGCAGCTCCTCTTTGGACCACAAGTGGTTTCATGAGCTCTGAAGTTCCCTGGGCCACCGTGCAGTAAGTGTCACTAATCCTCATACTCTGCCTTCAAAATAATTTACAGATGTACTGAGTTGGGAAAGAATTTTTCCTATTGCAGAATGGCAGTGCCATTTCCTATCTGAGTGACAGAAGGAGAAGCCAGAGCAAGCTATCAGCAGGTGGCCCCTCCTTGTCATCAGCTGTATCTAAATCAGAAAAGCAGTAGTCAAATGTTCTTCGTGTCTTCCATAGCCTTGGCCATAGACAGCAGGAACAGCAGGGAATGTTAAAGAAAGCCTGAGGTCTCTGTTTCTTCTTTCTTTGTAACACGTGTGCTGAATAACGTAACTACAGAGAGTGCAAATGCCATCAGCTTTGAACTGTAGGGGGGTTTTGTTGTTCAGGTTGAAGTGGAATAAAAAAGTTAAACAATTAAACTGAACACTATGGAGTACAATTGTGAATCAGCCCTCCTGATGCCTAAAAACCCTTCAGACAGCACTCTCAGAAGTAAGACTTCTAATCTTGAAAATTCTCCAGTAAACTGTGTTATTTATAATTTTCATTGGCAAAAATGAGAATGTGGATAGACACAAATGTATGTGACACATAAGTCGTCTGTCTCATATTTCTCACTTTCTAAATTAGTAACTTAAGCATAAACTACCATTCCAAATAGTAATACTGGAAAAGAATTTCAAAAACTTCCAACTGCAATATATTTTAAATTTTGAGCCAACAGCACCAAAATTTAAGGCAATGCAGTATCACTAAAATAGAATGCAGTTCTTAGTTTACAAAACCTGTTTTATCATCTTCACATTTATAAGCTAAACAAAACCGGTAAACCTTTGTACTTGAGCAGGGTGGGGTTGATCCTGCAACAATGGTGGCTGAACAAATACACGCCGTTTATATAGAAAAGGTGCAAGAGGAGGAAATAGATATTGGAAGGTTGGTTACTAATTAACCCAGGCCCATCCACGAAAGGGAGACAGAAAGTGAACTAAACTACAGTTTCAATTTAGCTATTTTCTGAGCTAAAGCTTTTTAGAAACACATCTGAACTATAGTTTTTTCTGAGATAAGTATACAGTACTCAACATTCTACGTATTAGATAGGTGTGAAAAGTTATAATGGATCCATAAAGAGTTCCCTTCTCTTGAACAGGAAAAGTGAAGGTTACACAGTGGGGTCGTTGCAGTAAAGTTTCCAGGTGTTGAAGTCACATCTGGAAGGGAGCATGTTTTCGTTCACCTTCCAGAATTAGCACACATATTCCAGAGAGAACTGCTCTGGGTGTTACTATGCAGTGACAAAGTCACAACCTGTCGTTGCAGTCATTCTGTGGTAATTATGGTACCTACAAGCACTATGACTGATTACTGTGAATAACTAACAAAAGCAAATGAGTCCCTGGGAAACAGACAGATGATTGCAAACACCTTACAACTGCCTGAAATGACATACTGGAGAACATGATGGAGTTTGAGGCTTTTTACTTCTGTAAATATAAATACTAAGCTTTTTTTTCCCCCCCCCACTTAAAAGGTAAAGAAGGTGGGAAATTCTTAGATAGGTGGGAAATTTCCTCAGAAGAAAAGATAAATTGAGAGACTCCTGGGGAAAGGAGTGTGGCTGAGTGAGTGCATTTTAGTACATGGAGGATTTGTTTGTCCTGTGCTAAAAAAATAGGCTCATTTCCTTCTGCAGAACTGGGTAACAGCTGACAGGTGGCAGTGTTACAGGCTCACATGTGAAGTCATGGTCAAATTATTTGCTTGGAAAGAAAAAGCATACATCTCTTGTAACACAGACCCTTTTAAATATCAGTTTATAACAGTTCACAGAACAGTCTTCTTTAAGATATAACTGGGAAATATATTCCATGTGTTGATTTGCAAAGCAGCACAGAAATTCAAAGCATCTGAACCTTCTTCCTCCAGATCCCATAATCCTGGGTCATTGTGCTATGTGGCTTTTTTCTGGTACGTGCACTGGAAACATATAGATAAACTATATTTATGTTTTAGCTCACTAACAGGAGCGATGACAAGATGCCATTTGTTATCACCAGTGTATGGTGTCCTACTGTGTCAACTAAAAGGTTAATGTTGATATTACGATGAAACAGATGACTTTCTTTATTTCACAGAAGTGAGAGCTAAAATAGAGTAGTGAAAAAAACAACGAAGTAATTTCTCATTGCCTGCTTCTTCCGACTATTTGAAATATGCTGAAAATTATATGTTGCTGTTGTAATTGAGGTGGCAGACACCTGTACCTGCAAAATTCAGCTGTCTCTTACTAGGAAGGTAACTGATCAATGGTGAATATTCCAAAAGGTTCACAAAAGCTAAGGGATGCTAGTGGTGACACAGGAAAGGAAACACATAGATGAAATGTGTTTCATGATTCTCCTGCTCAGTCATGGGGAAAAAAAAATCCATTAACATTTCAAATTGAAAACGGATTTCTTTTTTTTTTTTTTACATAAACTCTCTGCTTTCTTATGATATTATTTAAATTTAGCATAAAACAAACAATAAACGTTTTGTCTTAGTGCTGGGCCAGAACTTTCTCTTATTTTTTAGGCTACAAATGCCAATAAAATCACTTTTCAAAGGTCTTAAATTTACAGAATAGTGTCTCAGACTAATTCTACATGGTGCAGCATCTCCTAGGCAGAAGCACAGCCTTTAATTACATGCTTTAATTTCTTGGAAGGTCCCAGATTGAAACCCTGCTGTTAACTCTTGCAGTTAACTGTACAATAAAGCACCTTCTCACTCCTAGAGCCTGAAGAAGTGCTCTTAGCAACAGCTCTATAAGGGAGTGCCTGCATTTTTCTTGGCAGACAGAGGTGTGTCAAAGTATGACTCAATCACCTTGAGTTCCATGTTATTCCTGAAATAATTATATATATTCCCATACAGAGCTGTTAGCAGCATGAGCCTCTTCTCCAGCCTGCTACTGCAGAGAGCCAGAGAGTGATGGACTGGCTGGGTCTGGGCAGGAGAACCAGTGGCACCATGAAATCCATGGAGCAGATGCAAGACTGAGATCACAGAGGGGAGCTAATGAGACCATGGATTTCCTTTGGAACAATTTAAATCTATGTTGTGCCCTGCCACAGCTGCCACTGCCTTTCTTCACTGAGCAGTATATCCCTAGGGAAGTATATCCACTCAGTAAGTGATCAAGGAACCAGGTACTCTGTCACTGCCATTGCAAGTTTGTTTATGATCCAGAGTGACCATATTTCTTTCTTGAAAAAAACAAAGCAAAGACAAACACTTCTCCTTCTGACTTGCTACACATCCTTCTGCTAGGTTAATCATTATACACAGACCTGATAAATTGAGCTGCATTGAAACTCATAATTACTCCATATTGGATGCTAATAATTTATACTTTGAACAGAATATATTTGCAGCAGTGAGTGATAGATGGTTATTTAATAGCTTAAATGCCTCTGTTTATTCTACTGACCTATTTTTTCCCTCATTTCTACGTTCTTCACTCTGCTCTGCTGTCCTTTGCATCATGTGTGGCATTAAGTGAGATATCTTTCCCTAGGCAATGTTCAAGTCAT